>CM030367.1:63255703-64723496 GCA_017893485.1 Hemerocallis citrina | reverse complement strand
TATATTTTATGAGGTATTGCTGTTTTAGTATTGCAGTGTTTATGATTCCAGATTTACAAAACTACTGTATCTTGCTGCTTTCCGATTTTACTTGACTATTCTATCTATGTTGGAAAATTATGAAACTTAATTTTCTGATATTAGACATACTAGGGAATACTCCACATTTTTTTTGGATTTATTCCGTGAGTTTTGATGCCATTTTCTGTTTATGAATACAAACTTCTGATTTCTAGCTGAACATGTTTTCTGGATTCAAATCTGTTTTGAGACTTGATTTTGTGAAATACCATATGACTTATGTATATTTGCTGGATTCGGCCGCGAGTCTATTTTTTAGGATTTCTGACGGATCCAGTTTTTGCATGTTTGTGGCAACGAGAATCCCAGATTTAGTGCAGTACTGTCTTGCTGTCCTGAACTTGAATTTTCATTGTCCCACTCTTTTATGTGTTGTGTTTTACTGTACATATTTATCTTTCAATCTGAACCTGTTACTTGTTTATACCATGTTATACTTGCCCTGTTTGTGACACATACATGCTCGCTTGAATAATAATAATAATTAACCAAGCCGAGGTTTAATGGAAAAGATCTAATAGCGGAAAATATAGAAACATGTACTCAGAAGGGGATCTCTAGATCCTACGTGATTACTTGATACTTGATACTTGGAACTTGACACGTGATTTCTCGACACTTGCGCACTTGACACGTGATTACTTGCCACTTGCAAACTTGACCCGTGATACTTGGTACTTGGAGCTTCATACTTGATATTTGATACTTGTCCGTGAGTACACTGCCCTCTATGATCCACTATGAAATCTAAATCGAAATTGTTTGAATGTAGCAATCATGTGGTAAAAACCTGGGATGCATGAAGTGCTACCTAGATAGTAACAAACAGAAGACTTGAACATAATCATTTGACATGTAGCGCCCCGATTTCCGATACTGGAAAACCGAGACACGAGCCAAGATCTTTGCTTCAATTAGTCACAATACACAGAAAAAACAGGAGAATTTAAAACTTTTTATTCAATACACAATATGTTACAAGTCTGAATACTGTACAACTGTAATACTTTACAATGGAGTTACAATAATGCCTTTACATTTCTAAGTATTACAACCTTCACATCTTACATCAGAGTACCTCTTAACTAATACAGAATCAATACATATTTTGCAGCGGAACTAAACTTAATACTGACTCCTTGCTTTCCTTGCCTTGAGTCCTCCTGAATATCGCCTTTGTACCTCGGCGATCCAGTACCTATGGAAGTGGGGACGTCAGTATTCACTGACGCTTAAAGGCTGATCATATAGCAGCGAATCTTCCAAACAATATACAAAATATACAAACATAGCAATGGTGTCGGTGTAGTTTAAGTGTACGTGAGTGCTATGACTAGACTCTAATGTGATACTTAAGTAGAACTAGGACACTCCTATTCTAATACCCGGGATTTGAACCCGTGCTATGAATTCTAATTGTACACAACCCGTTCCTGACACCCACCCACGGCAGTTCAGGAATTAACAGCGCGAGATACGCAACCCGTGTCCTCAACTCGTGAGACGGCACCGTACGTATCCCTTTGACGGGAAGGTAGAACTAGGATGCTTCCTATTCTAATGTCAGCAAGTCTCCGAGAGTAACATGCAGCCCATAAATACATGCGACTCTATCTCAAGCCGTTTCTCCATATATAGGGATTGAACCCGCGTTATGAATTCTAATTGTACACAACCTGTTCCTGACAACTACACGTGACTCGCGAGGCTACAGATGTGGTCATGTGCCACTGTTGCATTTCGCCCGTGGTGTCTATGTTCGCCACTGCGACTCGGCTAACCGGACCTCACTCAAATTAGACGATCCCGACGTATCGGGTGTCATTACAAAAAACCAAACCATAGAGTTTCGCAAGCGCAGGGTAGCACGAGGCCTACCCTGTGGCACTCTCTGGGGTATCGCAAGCGCAGGACTGCACAATGCATCCTGTGGCACCCCTAGCCACCGCACTTCAGGAATTAACAGAGCGAGATACGCAACCCGTGTCCTCAACTTGTGAGACGGCACCGTACGTATCCCTTTGACGGGAAGGTACAACCCGGTACACCACCTATGATCTGCCTCAAGAGACGAGTTAGTGTCGGGGCCCCCTACAACTGACCCCTCTCTCCCGGCAAAAGTTAAAATGATCCTTGTAAGTCACTACCCTAATGATGTCCCTGACTCGAACAATCCTAGGGTGACAATATTATAACCACAACATGCTAGGCCTTAAGTTAGGCTTCGCAAGACAACTCTACTAGGCCGCTCAACCTAGACTTGCCAGAATCCCTCAGGACCCGGTTCGTGGCTCATCGATCCAAGACTCTGGTAACAATCTCTCTCTCAATCATCACTACCCCTAACTCGGATTCTACCAACACTCTCGGCCCACGGTCAACCTACATTGGTTAAGATCCGTCAACGTCCGAGGTGAGATCTATCCGTTTTGCTCTAAGGAGGTAGGATGTGGTCTTGATGGTCGATAGCCCTAGGGTGGTAACATCACCCTAGACAAGCGCAACAAACTGTGTACTAGCTAACAAGCTATACACGAGTAACAACCACATACGAGCCAACTAAGCTACGTATGAACAATAACTACCTACGAGCCAGGCGGGCCTCGTAGGAGATAACCACGCACATACCAGCCACATAAGCCGCGTATGAGACCAACAGCTACGTACGGGCCGGTCGGGCCGCGTACGAGACAACCACCTACATACAAGCCGACTAAGCTACGTATGAGACCCACAGCTACATACGGGCCAGTCGAGCCATGTACGAGCACAACCGTGTGCAAACAACCATACAGGTAATCAGTCCTAGAAGCAACCAAACATGCTTACTAATACACTTAATCTTCTACTATTAGAAGCAACAAAGGGATCTACTAGTAGTCTAAGATCGGTATTCTACTAAGGAAGAATCCGAAGGCGACATAACCGCCTTTATCGAATTAACTATCGCTAGTGGTCTTCCCGATCTTACTACTTCGACCTATAATGTCTTAGGCATGACATACACTCGTAGGCATCTTCCTAAAGTAATCCAATTACCAAATAGAACTACTCACCATCACACTCCTAAGTATGAATAGGATTAATGCTTGTGTTTTCATCGAACTTAAACATAAAAATCACTACGACCTAGACATAGAGTCTACTATAGTCAAGCGAGCATGAAAACTACTACTTATCTTGACTAATAACCATAACACAAGCATGGATAGATAACTAATATAACATACAATCATTCCAAGGTGTAGTAGATATTCTAACATTACTCCTACAATGTTCTAATCATGTATTACTCTAGCATGGCATAGGATCCAACATAAATCACTACAACTAGCCATGGGTAGTTTCTTTACCCTAAGCATGAACATCCTAGTATGGGTATCCTTAACTTAATAAGATCAATAATTTGCATGATCACTACTTACTTAGCATGAATCATGGTCATTCACTAACTTCTCTACCATTTATCTAGCATGGTACACAATTTGCCTACAATTTAAACTAGCATGATATGCAAAATACTTACGATTAAGCTAGCATGGTATATCGCTTTCCAACAATTAAACTAGCATGAGAACCTAGTAGGATATTTTTAGGAAAAGTCCTACAACATCCTAAACATAAAGCATGATAGGATAATTTTATAAAACATCCTACAACTAATTAAGCATAGAATCATGGTAGGATATTTTCATAAGTAATCCCACAACTAACTAAGCATGGATATGGCTTCTAATTATTTTTAGGAGTAGTCCTACAACACATGAAGCATAGAAATGGCTTCTAATTATTTTTAGGTGTAATCCTACAACACATGAAGCATAGAAATGGTGTCTAATTATTTTTAGGAGTAATCCTACAACACATGAAGCATAGAAATGGCTTCTAATTATTTTTAGGAGTAATCCTACAATACATGAAGCATAGAAATGGCTTCTAATTATTTTTAGGAGTAATCCTACAATACATGAAGCATAGAAATGGTGTCTAAATATTTTTAGGAGTAATCCTACAACACATGAAGCATAGAAATGGCTTCTAATTATTTTTAGGAGTAATCCTACAACACATGAAGCATAGAAATGGCTTCTAATTATTTTTAGAAACAAAGCTACAATATTAGAAGCATGAATATTGCTTCTAAATATTTTTAGAAGCAATCCTACAATGTCTTAAGCACAAACATAAAGGAATATTTTTAGAAAACATCCTACAACATTCTACTACTACTACTACTTCTATTTTGATCAACACATACACACAATTATCTACTACAATAAAAATCACCACATACAACTATCTATTACTACTACTTCATTCACAATAAAATCACAACATACAACTATCTCATTCTACTACTTATTATTTAGCATACTATTCCTTAGTTGCTTACTAACCTCATTTATTACTAGTGATAAAGAAAGGATTATTTTATTTAAGATAGCTACAACTAGTGGGTAAAATAAAAGAAGATCTTTTTGATTAATGGCTACAACTAGTGATTAAGAACAAAAGAAGATCTTTTTACTTTGTTAGCTACAACTAGTGTTTAAGAATAAAAAGAAGATCTTTTTGATTTATTAGCTACAACTAGTGTGTAAAATAAAAGAAGATCTTTTTAATTAATGGCTACAACTAGTGATTAAGAACAAAAGAAGATCTTTTTACTTTGTTAGCAACAACTAGTGTTTAAGAATAAAAAGAAGATCTTTTTAATTCATTAGCTACAACTAGTAGGTAAAACAAAAGAAGATCTTTTTGATTAATGGCTACAACTAGTGATTAAGAACAAAAGAAGATCTTTTTACTTTGTTAGCTACAACTAGTGTTTAAGAATAAAAAGAAGATCTTTTTAATTCATTAGCTACAACTAGTAGGTAAAACAAAAGAAGATCTTTTTGATTAATGGCTACAACTAGTGATTAAGAACAAAAGAAGATCTTTTTACTTTGTTAGCTACAACTAGTGTTTAAGAATAAAAAGAAGATCTTTTTGATTTATTAGCTACAACTAGTGTGTAAAATAAAAGAAGATCTTTTTAATTAATGGCTACAACTAGTGATTAAGAACAAAAGAAGATCTTTTTACTTTGTTAGCTACAACTAGTGTTTAAGAATAAAAAGAAGATCTTTTTAATTCATTAGCTACAACTAGTAGGTAAAACAAAAGAAGATCTTTTTGATTAATAGCTACAACTAGTGATTAAGAATAAAAAGAAGGTCTTTTTGATTTATTGGCTACAACTAGTGTGTAAAAAGAAGATCTTTTTAGTTAATTTACAACTAGTGGTTAAATAAAAAGAAGATCTTTTTATTAGGTTACAACTAGTGGTTAAAATAAAAAGAAGATCTTTTTATTATTACATTAGTCCAATCAAGTCCTACAACCAATCAATGGTTGTATTGTTCAACAATATGCAATATGTGAAGTTCTTAGTCCAATAACATACAACAAAAGATTACCATACTAAAGTTATGATCTTTAGTGCTTACCACTACTACTTTTCCTTTTTCCTCTTTTACTTACTACACATACCACACACTCAACCCAAAAACAAATAAAACAAGAAGGTAGAAGAAGAAGAAGTCACACAACAAACAACAAACAACCAAACAAACAAACAAAGAAACAAACAAAAGATCAAATGAAGAAACCCCCACCTTCCCTAACTTGTTGGAAGAACTTGCTAGCTATTTCTTCTCCTTCCCCTAGCTTTCTTTTTGAAATCTTCTAAGACCTACAACACAAAACTCTCTAGTTAGTATGTTCTCTCTTTCTTTTCCTTTCCTTCTTTCTTTCTTTCTTTTGTTTTTTCTAAAATGAGAGAAGGAGGTGAATGAGGGGAGTTTTATAGAAAAGAAAGGAGGTGGTGAGTGCACCAAAATGGCACAAAATAAACCCCAAGAAGAGTGGCCGGCCAAGGTATAGGGGAGTAGGGAGGTGAGTTTTAGAGTGGTGAGGTGGAGGGAGGTGTTATGTGAGGGAAGGTTGTTTCTAGAAGGGTTTAGTTCTAATCTTGTGCATACAACTCTCTTTTAACCTTCTAATTAAACCCTAATTCTCTAATTGAGTAGCCATGACAAGCATAAGTGTATTGTCCTAAAGTACATACTATATACTAGGTATAATATACTAAGTGTCATACAATTATGTGTATGGGTACATGTATGTGTATACAACCAATCTTTTTATAAAATCCTCATAAAATTCCCAAAATAATTTAATTTGGAAAATAATAGCGAAATAAATATTATTATTACTTCGGAGAGTTGCGTTATCAATTTGATGCGCTTTGGATGCACACCGACCGATAGACGTGCGTAGGCACTGTTTGTGGGCAACTCGGCGAGAATCGCCAAAATAGTCCGACTTTGGAGTCAAAATAAAATAATAATAGAATAATAATAAAATAATAATAAAATAATAATTTATATGAGTTAATATCCGTCCGGGATATTACATGACACTTGCTACATGTTACTTGTACATGATACTTGATTCTTGACACTTGTTACTCGTCAACTTGATTCTTGATACTTGATACTCGTTACTTGTTTACATGATACTTGTTCACTTGATACTTGATATATGAAACTTGCACTTGTTCATCTTGTCATGCTAGTTGTTCTCTTTTGTTATCATGTCTATTTCATGTTATTTGTTTACCCTTTTCCTGTACTATGCCTGTACTACAAGTGCCCCGTAACTTGCATTGATGGACATTTTGTTTTCTTTTCCTCTTCATGCAGTTTATTAAATTGCAGATTTTGGAGATCAGCTGCCAGATGGAGTAGGTATATGAGATTCTAGTTGCTATAGTTCTTGCTATTATTATTATTATTTCTTGTTGCTTATCTTGAATAATTCTACTTGGTTACTTGGATTATTTTTGTACTGGGCAATGTGACCTGAATTATTTCACTTGTTCAGATATGCTTTATTTGAAATTTATTAAATTTTGTTTCGAGTAGTCCTGTTGGTATTTTGACTCCTATATGAATGCGTGGTTGACTTCTCTTGCTTTCGACTATGATTTTTCTTGTACATGTTGTGAAGATCCTCACAGCTTATGGATGATGAAAATCATTCGCTAGGCTTAGTCACGTATTTGTATTCCGTATTCTCATTTGGAAAGCGGGGCGTGACAGTGTTACTTGATTCTATTTCCTAATTTAAGTTAGACATCCTGTTTTGCAATTTCACTCATTCCATGCCATGTTTTGCGTCCGCTGTTACACTATATTTTTTTATCTTTTCCTGTACTTGTTGTCTGACTACAAGTTGTAGTGCCCCGAATTCCTAACATAGGAACTCGTGATACACTTCGGGATCTTTCTTCAAATGAGTCACAACACAACCAAAATCGCAGGAAATTATAAACTTTTATTACATCAAAATGTTATTACAATGTCCAATGAATACAACAAGAATGTACAATAAAATTTGGATAGTAACTTTCACTTGGATGCTTCTCCTTCTAGAGCTTTCCCAAGCTCCCGAGCCGGCAATCCTGAACTGATAACTGTGGGCACATCAGTTTAATACAACTGACGAAATTCTATATTCGGCCATCCTGTCTACGCCATAATATAACGATTCCAACATCAACAACCACAGATATTTAATGCAAAAAAAAGGTGATGTCAAACAAGTGTCGGTGTATGCCATGGCCTAAACTAATGCACACACTATGCACACATGCTCCTAAATCTAATGCACGCTTGGTTGAAAGATATGCATCCCATACGACATATCCCCCAATCAAATGACGTTCCTCAGTTTGATGGGGATCGATCCCCTGCTATGCATCTTACTCTTGTGCTCTCTCCTGTTTCTGATTCCAGTGATGGTGAGGCTACAATCGTCCGGCTTACTCCGTCACTGCTGTCATTGGTGGTGTCCAATCCTCGTATTTTATCCACTATGACCGGGATCCCAGTCGCAGGCTTACTCCTTCATGACTGTAACCATGGTATGTTGTTGTATCTACGTCTCCCCGGACCTCACCAAAAGCTAATATACGGGCACTAGGGCACCCCACCGGAGGACTTAGAGCCTTTCCCGTAGAGTCTCGCTCTGTAGGGTCTTTTCTTAAACCTTCTGCCCGCATTGATTAACAAAAGACCTAACGGATATAAGGTTTCCCCAACTCTGCTACACTCATCCTTACACTAGAGTAGAACTTGCAATCGAGACGACGTCAACACTCCAAACCTCCTCAAAGGTTGTTATGAACATAAAGGCATTCCTGCCGAAACAGCGGAGCCCTCACAGAGTCTCCCCAACTCCGTTACAGGGCAGCTCAGGGTCCCTGTCCGCGTTAAACTAACCTAGGATTTGGCCACGCGTGATGATGCCATGTGTCCCCCTGACAGGCGAACACCCTCGCTAGTGCCTGTCCTTACACTCAACCAAGACTCGATCTAGTCCTCCCAAAGTATCCCTGCTACCCCATTCTATGATTAAAGGTAAGGTTAATTACACGATTACTAGTATTTCTTTTATCAACCAATTACTAAAGGCAATTACTCTAGCCCAACTCTTTCATTTGTTTATTAGAAGTATGAACCTCTAGGCGAGCTATCTCATATTACCCATTCCCTTGGTTAGGCGATCTATCTACCATATCCAATCCCTAACTTGGTAATCAACTTGGCTAGCTACGAACAACTAGTTAAGTTCTACTTGTAGACTCTTTCTAATTAGACACCTTTATCATTAATGGATCTCAACCCATCCCACAACAGGGCTCAACTAGCCCTCAAGTTCGGCCCAAGGGTTGGCCTGCCTCGGCCTACACTTGGCACGAACCAACGACGAATCCGCAACCGCCATCTAGGCTTGGAGTACGATTGCAACCTCGGCCCGACCAACAAGTAGCTCCCGCTAAACGTAACGCTCCACAGTCCTCGAAAAGTTGTAGCTCCAAACATAACCATGGAATCCATCCATACACGGCGAGTACGTCTGCACACGAGTCACCTCCTCCAACGCGTTCGATGCGAGACAGGTCCTACTCTACCCGTCTAGGTTTGTTAACAAGACTTAGTCCTAGAGTCTGAAATACTCAACAAATGTATCCCAACAAGGTACACTACACTAAAAGTAAGTCCTAATCCATGAATCCACAAATAAGGTTCTAAGAGCCCTAAAATTGACAATTTACAATTTCCAAACAGTAAGCACACATTTGGCGTTTATGCCAAAACAGAGTCATTCCCGGTCCCGATTCTTTGATAAAGCAACTATGAGCTACTTTTAGCAAGGAACTTTAGATAATTTAAGTCCTAACTCATGTACACATCTATAACATGATTCTTGACCTCAAACAACAACTCTAAGCTACTAAAGTACAAGTTCAAACTTATCTCCATGAACATGGTGCAATACAGTGAGCTTTAGGATTTACTGTATTTCTGTCGTCACTTGTAAAAAACATATAAAATCGTACACTTATCCAGATCATGATTTCTCAGTCATTCCAGAAAGGTCGATGTGTCTACTAAAACTTCTTAGCTACAAGTTCATATAATTTCGTCTACATGCTCTTATGGTCCCATCTCTAACAAGTATACAGAATCTCAGAACAGCACATCGTTATAACACAGTCAAGGGGTAAAATCAATTTAAAATAGTAAACGGTGTCAGAACATTATGAAATTTTATATTCAATCTTCTGACACATGATGTGACAAGACTTCCAATAATCAAGTATTTCTACCAAGCAAATTTTTAACTATGCCTCTTTGAATATCATCAAAGACAGAACAATAACAGCAGCAGTTCTGTTTACTAAAGTAACTAGCTAAGTTTGCATGATTTTATTAACATAGATACAATGGTCCAAATCTCATGAAATTGGAAACATAGGTCTTGGGTACACTTAACATGGACATACTAAAATTTTAGATCATTTCCATGAGCATGCAGCAAGATACAAGTCATTCTTCTCACAACAGTAACAGCAAAAATTGTTTCTTTTTCTTCTGACCAGCATGCAAATTTGTATTTTATTTTAATAGCAGAAAAAATCAGTAAAATCTGAAAATATTACTGAAGGTGTATGACACATAAATGAACAACATGTAAAAATTTTAAGTTAATCCAAGCAGTAGTGTTCAAATTATGAGCTATGGACTGATAACAAAAATTTCAGCATTTTAACATGATTTTCTATTTTGGATTTCTTTACACAAAACGAGTTATTAAGGTTCATTCTAGAGCATGCATATCATTTTTCAGTCACTAAAATCACTATTTAACAAGCAAAATCAAACAAAGAGGTTAGAAACACCCACCTTGATGAGTTTTGATGGAAAAGAGATCCTACAAGCTTCTTGGCCTTCTTGCTCCTAGCTCCTTGCCTTCTTGGCTCCTTGGCTCCTTTTCCTTGACTTCTCTTCTTATTGTTATTCCAAATCAGTAGCAAGGTCCCTCTTACACTTTTTTTTTCTTTCTCTCTTGAGTGGTAGAAGTTGTAAAAGGTGAGAATAAGAAGTAATGGATGAGAAGAGTTTAAAAGAACAGAAAAGAGAGCATGTGGGTGCGTTTTGCCTGATTTGGGCATGGGAAAATGTGGGAGAGTCTCCTCTTGCATTGGCTCTTGAGGGAGGTGGAGTGTAGGAGTGAAGAAGAACTCATCATGAGACAATTTTACTTCAAAAAACCCTAACCCATCTTCTCTTTTCCTTCCTTTTCTCATGTAATCTTTGGACATCATTTTTTTTGTACAAGTCATGTCTCACTACAAGTGTGTGTTCATGGCTCAATGGTCAAAAGAACATGGTTATAGCCTATGTCTAGCTCATGGTGAGTCTAGTTGAAGTTTATGAAATAATTTCATACTAATAGTTTCAAAAAGAGAAAAATAAATAAATATAGTATTTTAGTACTCAACAAATCATACATATATTCATATGAAAATTCGGGTTGTTACACAAGCGGCTCGTAACTTGCATTGACGAGTGTTTTGTTTCTTTTTCCTCTTCCTGTAATTTGTTTAATTGCAAACTTTGATGACCAGCTGCCTGATGGAGTAGGTGATCAATAATTTTAGTTGCTGGAGTACTTGCTATATTATTTTCCTGTTATTCTTGAATAAATGTAATTGCTACATGAATTTTGTGTTGGGCAGTTTGACCTAGAATTTATAACTTGTTTACAGATCTGGTTTCTTTGAGAGTTATTAAATTTTGTTGCAAGTAAATTCTGTTTGTATAATTGATTGATGCATGCATGGTTGAAATCTACTTATTATCTCTTGATTATTTCTGTGAAATGTTGTAAAGATCCTGACAGTTTATGGATGATGAAAATCATTCGCTGGACTTAGTCACGTATCCGTATTCCGTATTCTCTTTTTGGAAAGTGGGGCATGACAAGATTTTTAGTGGTATTAGAGCATCAGGTTAGGCTAATGTATTCGTTTGACTAAAATGTTAGACAAGCTTGGGCTCAACAGTACACAGACCATCCATACATGAATAAATTATAATCAAGTTTGATCTGGATGCTGATTGTTTTTTATTTTGAGTAGACCATGGCTCACAGAGGTTCCACTTCTCATTCTCAAGAAGATCAGCTCGTGCTTGAGGCCATTACCAGTGTGTTCGAATGGTTGATCAACATGCAGCAAAACCAAAGTGACCTTGTGATGGCTGCTTTGGAAGCTGCACGAGTTCCAAATCCTGTTGTGTCTACACAATTAACTCTCCATCATCGTCCGGGTACAGTTACAAATTTCATAAGGCTGCATCCTAACAGATTCTCGGGCACTGAGACACCTTTGGAGCCAGAACAGTGGTTGATCAGGACTGAGTAGTTGCTTTTGGCAGCAAGAGTTGCCTATGCTGATAAAGTGGATGTGGTAACCATCCAACTGGTGGATCTGAACCATATTTGGTGGAGGTCCGAGTCCGAAAGGCTCGCTCGGCCTATTTGTTGGGCCACGTTCACTAGGAGCTTCTTGGAGAAGTTCTTCCCTAGTAGCACTCGGGTTGAAATGGAGCAACAGTTCCTGACCCTAAAAAAGGTTGGTCGTTGTTCTATTATTGGAATTTTGTTACATATTGTCCATGCAATGTTGTAACATGAGACTTTCTTGAAACAGTGGATGAGTATGCAACGGCCGTTCTTATGGCGAACGAAGAGGATATGACTTGTAGATTCACGCTAGGACTTTAGCGAGATATTTGGGTTCATCTCGTCTCCCTTCGCTTGCGTACTTATGCTGACCCTCTTAAGGCAGCTCGAGCTCAGGAGCAGGCTTGTGGCCGGTTGACTCCTCCCCAGTGGACTGTTACACACTTTATTGTAGCTTGGCTTTCTGGTGGGCCGATTCGGAGGCCTGTCCCAGCCCAACCTACCAGGGCGACTCCCTACTCTTCTACTGCTCCCGGGGGAGCTAGTTTCTGCGACTTCTACCAGCTGGCTGGGCATGACCGTAGGGACTGTAGGCATGCCAACCGCCAGTGCTTTGGATGTGGTGCTACTGACCATTCAGTGTGGGATTGCCTGCAGCGGAGGATGGCTCTTCTAGCCAGGGGTCCGGTTCAGCAGGTAGCCTCAACTCGTGGTGCTGTTAGGCCACCTCTTCCTCCACAGCACCAGGTCGTCGGTCGGAGTACCGCTGCTTCCAGGAGAGGTCATGTAACGCCCCGAATCCCAATTTACTGAATTCGAGATGTTCTTCAGGATCTTTTCGCTTTCTTCACATACAATTTTACAAGGAATTTTAAAACTTTACTTTTACATCAAAGTTTACAACATATTACATTTGAATTTACACAGCGGAAGCAAAATATACAATATTTACATAAATGAACAACAACATAATGAACTCTTTGTGCATCCATTCCTCTTACATGTAATTATCCTGCATAAAACACTATGGGTACGTCAGTTTATTCAACCGACGATGATTATACAAGGCCATCCTCTCTATGCCAGAAACAGTATAATGAATCTCATTTCTTACAAATCACAAACTGGTTCAACATAAGCATGCAAATAAGGGGGAACTTTTAATGATGTCGTGTCGTGATTGTGCACTTAAATCCTTAATGCAATTTACTTAATTAACATGACACTAATGCGCACTTGTTCGAATTCTATGCATCCCATACTACATAGGTTCGAGGGCAAGCCTCTTAAACGATCTTCATTCTTTTGTAGGGTTCAATCCCCTGCCATGACTTATTCTACTTCTGTAATTCCAATGAGTATCCTAGATGAATCTATGAGTACAAGCATGTATCCTGGCCCCTGGAGTAGAATTTGCGCCATGTCTTGACTCGTCAAGCATGCATTCTGCGACAATTCAGCCTCCTCCCTGAACACACTCCTCTTGCAGTCACCAAAACATCCCACAAGCGTGACTAGAGTCCGATCATTACTGAGTTGTGCCCGCACCATGTCTTGACTCATCAAGCATGCATTCTGCGGCTCACACACCCGCACCGTACCCTAGCTCTCATACTCATGTTTTTCTCTCACCTTCATCACCTTCACACTATGTATTTAAGTTACATTAGAATCATGAATAAAATCAAGCTCTAGAGTTAGCCTCTCCATCAACCGAACTTATCATTTCATTTCACTTGACCAACCTGGTCTAATTCTCAATATCATTTCATTCACTGCCGGGGAGACTTAGCTACTCTTTCGTTCAATTTCAAATTCACAATATCCAATGGAGCATCATCAGCTCATAATTCATTTTAGAGTCTCACAGACTTTCTTTTCATGATTTAGCCTTTCATAATTATTCATAAAATTCTCAATTCTCATCTATGATTCCTTTCACATAACTCATGCAGCCATAATCAGAATCCATCAATGAAAGCATAAAGTTCATCATTATCAACAATGAAATACATGAATCAAATTGTCGAAGTCCTCTCTGTACAGTCGACCTGGGAAGGTACCAGTCGACTTATACAGTCACACAGTATCATCACAGTTGCTCGGAATAGTCGACTGTTGCACTCAACCAGTCGCCTGTCCCGCAACCGTTCATATTCACAATATTATCCACATGACAGTCGACTGGTAAGTAATCAGTCGTTTGTCCTGGAGATTTCAACAGCAATATTTCTAAGTCCAGATCAGTCGACTTGCCACATGCATCGGTCGACTGGACAGATCCATTTTAATTTGGGAATTTACTTACAGTTTCTTACATATACTTGCATCATGACATCAATTAACAATATATACCAATTCATGTTTCATAAACAGAGTTCCTCTTGTTCAGTAGCATTCACAGCACAATTTTCCCAGTTATTAACATGCTCTTTAGAGAAACTACTCTAAACATGCATTCACATTGCTCATACTTACATACGACAATGGGGATATAAATTTCAAGTCATCATCATGGGTCTACATAAATAGAATATCTTTATTCGGGGAACTATCAAACAGTCACTTTCAGAACGAGCACCAGTCGACTTAACCCCAAGTCAGTCGACTGAGCCGACAACTTCAGATATCTATCACCTTTAGTTCTTTTTGTTTGTCTACCTTCCCTCCATCATATGTGTCATAGGGAAAAACATACATTTAATAATCACACCATCATGGCTATTCATACACATTTTATCAGCACTTTATAAAAGTAAATGTCTCGTATCAGTCGGCTGGCTCATATGGCAGTCGACTGTACCGACAGTCTCGCCTCAAATTAATAGCATGTTCAAGCAATTTCTACCGCATTCAATTCTCTTTTGTAACATGGTATCCATCATGACAATTATAGTATTACTCCTACGTTAGAAGTCCTGAGAAACACCCACCTTTTATGAAGAAAAATAACGAAATCCCGCAAGTCCTTCAATATAGCGCAGCACTTCTTGTTCCTTTGCTCCACTCCGACTCCTCAGCAATGCTGCTTGCCTCCACAGGAAACTCCCACACAACTCTCAGATACTCTTAAAATCTCAGGAATTTTAGTGTAAAAAGATAGGGATTAGAAGGGGGTATTTATATTAGAAGATAAATAGAATGAAGGGTTGAGATCTATTAGGGAGTTGAAGAAACAAGGGCTAAGATTAAATCGGAAGTTTAGAAACTACCCACACCTCAAAATGTAACCACCCATGATCTCACCCATCACTCCACAATCCGGTCAAGAAGTGTGCTCATTGCACGTGTACATAAAGTGCACGTGTAGGCACAAGTCACACTACAATATGTACATTAAATACCCGGGAAAAATAGAGTAAGAAATGCTACATTACAAGTTGTAGAAAATAGTAAGAGGGTTTAAATTCATGGGCTTAAAACCAATTTGGGCCAAACTAGTTATTTTGTAGAAATAAGTAAATTAATGCTTTATAAAACGATGTTGAAAAAATACTAGTCAATAATATTGCACAAGTATACTATATATATATTAAAAAGTCAGGGTATTACATCACTCCCTCCTTAGAATAGTTCTGTCCCCGGAACTACAGCCAAGAACGAGACGAAGAACACAACAACAAGAGATACAAAATATACAGATACAAAATACAAACAATAAGACAATCAAGCAAAAAGCTCAGGATAGTCCTTCAACATCTTCTCCTCAGATTCCCAAGTAGCCTCTTCAACCAAGTGGTTTCTCCAGACTACCTTGACCATCGGTATCGTCTTATTCCTCAAGACCTTCTCCCTACGGTCAACAATCTCAACAGGAGTCTCGATGTAATTCAGGTCTAACTGCAAACCTTCCGGCACTTCAGGTAAATGATGACTCGGGTCTGGAATATAACCTCTCAACATAGACACATGGAAAACATTGTGCACCTGAGACAACTCTTCCGGTAATTCAAGCCGGTAAGCAGTTTTCCCGATCCTTTTCAATATCTTATATGGGCCTATAAATCTCGGGGCTAACTTCCCGCCCTTGCCAAACCGAACCACACCTTTACTGGGTGATACCTTCAGAAAGACGAAGTCACCAACCTCAAACTCAAGGTCCCTCCTCCGGTTGTCTGCATAGCTTTTCTGCCTGCTCTGAGCTTCCACCAACCTCTTCCTGATCAGATCAATCTTCTCAGAAGTCAGCTGCACAAGCTCAGGACCAAACAACTGACGCTCCCCAACCTCATACCAACACACAGGAGTCCTGCACTTCCTACCATACAAAGCTTCGTACGGCGCCATCCCGATGCTAGCCTGAAAACTGTTGTTGTAGGCAAACTCCACCAAAGGTAAATGCCTTTCCCAACTGCCTCCGAAGTCTAGTATACAACACCGAAGCATATCCTCAAGAATACGGTTGACTCTCTCGGTCTGCCCATCGGTCTGTGGATGAAAAGCAGTGCTGAAATCCGTCTTGATACCCAAAGCTGCCTGAAGACTCCTCCAGAAATGCGAAGTAAACCGCGCATCTCGATCAGACACAATGGTCTAAGGAACGCCATGAAGTTGGACGATCTCACCAACATACAACTCAGCCAACTTGTCCATCGAAGCCGTGAGTTTCATCGCCAAAAAGTGAGCGGACTTGGTAAGTCGATCGACTATAACCCAAATAGCATCATTGCCTTTAGAACTCTTAGGCAATCCCGTAATGAAATCCATACTGATGTTATCCCACTTCCATTCCGAAATAGGTAACGGCTGTAATAGACCTCCGGGTCTCTGATTTTCGGCTTTGACTTGTTGACAAACCTCACACCTCGCGACAAATTCGGCCACATCCCGCTTCAAACCTGACCACCAGAAATGCTGCTTGATGTCTTTGTACATCTTAGTACTCCCAGGATGTACTGACAAAAGAGTAGCGTGCGCCTCCTGAAGAATACTCTCTTTCAGGTTTGCCTGATCTGGAACACACAGCCTATCTCCGAACCACAGCACTCCATCCCTGGTCTGAAATCCGGACAACCTGCCAGCACTAACCTGCTCCTTCATCTCCAAAATATCCGCATCAACTTCCTGACTTGCAATGATCCTTGCATTCAGAGTAGGCTGAAGCTTCAACTGAGATAAAGATGCTCCCAATCCTTGCAAGACAACTTCAATACCTGCTCGATCCAACTCCTCAATCAGATGCCTCTGAGTCGTAATCAAGCTGGCTAAACTGCTCTTGCGACTAAGTGCATCAGCAACAACATTAGCCTTTCCAGGATGATACTTGATCTCAGGTCGCATATCCTCGAGCACTTCCAGCCATCTCCGCTGTCTTAGGTTGAGATCCCTCTGCTGGTAGATATACTTCAAGCTCTTATAATCCGTGTACATGTTCAGCTTCTCACCATACACGTAGTGCCTCTATTGCTTCAAAGCAAAGATAATCGCAGCCAGCTCTAGATCATGAGTTGGATAATTCTTCTCATGCGGTCGTAGTTGCCTAGACCCATAAGCGATTACTTTACCCTCTTGCATTAAGACACAACCAAGCCCCCGATGTGAAGCATCGCTATAGACATCATACTCAACTCCTGCTCTAGGCAAAGCCAAAATAGGTGCAGTAGTCAGTCTATCCTTCAACTCCTGAAAACTCGCCTCACATTGCTCGGTCCACTTGAAGCTCACATTCTTCTTGGTCAACTCGGTAAGCGGCACAGCTATCTGAGCATAACCTTGAATGAATCTCCTGTAGTATCCAGTCATCCCAAGGAAACTTCTGACTTCCTTCACTGTAGTAGGCCTAGCCCAATCTCTCACTGCCTCTATCTTCTGAGGGTCAGTTGCCACTCCCTCCTTAGAAAGGATGTGACCTAGGAATGCCACTTCAGATTTCCAGAAATCACACTTGGATAACTTGGCATACAACCTCTGCTCTTCCAACTTCTGCAAAACTTCTGCCAGATGCTCGGTGTGCTCCGCCTCAGACTTGGAGTACACGAGAATATCGTCGATAAACACCACGACGAAAGAATCAATAAACGGCCTCAGAACTCTGTTCATCAAGTCCATGAAGATTGCGGGTGCATTCGTCACTCCGAATGGCATAACTAAGAATTCGTAATGCCCATGCCGAGTTCTAAATGCAGTTTTATGCACATCTTCAGCTTTCACTCGCACTTGGTGATATCCTGATCGAAGATCTATTTTGGAGAATACAGCTGCTCCTTGTAGACGATCGAACAAGTCATTAATTCGAGGAATCGGATACTTATTCTGAACAGTGACCTTATTCAGCTCCCGGTAATCGATACACATCCTCATCGATCCATCCTTCTTCTTTACCAAAAGCACTGGTGCTCCCCAAGGTGACGCACTAGGTTGAATAAAGCATTTTCCCAACAGTTCCTCAATCTGCCGTTTCACCTCATCCTGTTCCACTGGAGCCATCCTATACGGTGCCTTAGAAATGGGTGCACTTCCCGGTTGAACAGTGATGCTGAACTCTACATCACGATGCGGAGGTAACCCAGGAAAATCTTCCAAGAACACAGTCGGATAGTCCCGAACCACAGGAATCCCTTGCAATTCCACAGGAGTCTCTTCCTTGCGGATAGTTGCCACCAGCTTAGAACACTTCAACTTCGCTTGGAAAGTGACTTCAGGTCCACCTGGAGCCTTCACTGTTACGATCTTGGTCTTACACTCGATGCTTGCACTGTACACCGACATCCAATCAATGCCAATGATAACATCGACTCCCAAGATAGTCAGCTCGATCAGATCAATGCCAAAGATTCGACCCCCAATCACTATCTCGCAATCAGCATAGTACCGATCAGTGGTCAAAGTTTCCCCTGATGGCGTAGCTACTGCTAAGATCTTGCCTGGAAAAATCTTCGGTTCAACTCCCAACACTTTAGCAAACTTTGGAGACACAAAAGTATGAGAGGATCCAGTATCAAACAACACCACAGCTTCCTTTCCATTAATATAGAGTTCTCCTGTTACATAACATGCATCATTACATAACAGTTTTACACTATAAATGGGAAGAAGAAATGACAAAACCACACTAAACATCAGCCCTCGTACCAGAGATGACCTGATCCGCCTCCTCAGCATCAGCTTCTGTCAAAGCAAATACTCGCCCTGACTGGTACGGCCTCTTCCCAGTCTGCTGTATTGGCACATTGTGATTGCCAGCCCGTGGTTTGAGACACCGAGATTGGTAATGTCCCACTTCACCACAGTTAAAGCAAGTGACTGCAGAAGGTCTCCCTGCATCGTTTTCAGGTCTCCCAGCTACACTGACGGCATTCGCCCCTGTCGGTTTGAACTTCTGTGCAGATGGTTGCCCCTTGAAACTCCCCGATGGCGCGGGCCTCTTCCCAGACTGCCAGTTGCTCCTCTGGTGCTGAGCAACATGGAACTGCTCCATATCCGCCTCCGTTGCTGCCGCCCTCTTCACCAGCTTATCGAATCTCCTGATACCAAGGGGTATCATACGAGATCTCAAGCTCGGCCTCAGACCATGCTCGAACATGCGAGCCTTCTTCGCCTCATCCATCACTAGTTCTGGAGCATACCTGGAGAGTTGAGTGAACTTGGTCTCATACTCCCTTACTGACATGCTGCCTTGCTGAAGTGACAGAAACTCCATGGCCTTTTTCTCCTGGACGTCGGAGGGGAAATAATGGCTGCGGAATTCTTCCAAAAATTCCTCCCAGCCAAGCAACAAGCCGCCCATAGTCCTCTTCATCGACTGCCACCAAACAGCCGCATCCTTCTCCAACTGCAAAGTCGCCAACTTGACCTTGCTGCCCTCCGGTGTTTCCAACACCTCGAAGATTGTCTCCACTTGCCGAATCCAGTTATCGGCCGCATCCGGGTCGGACTTTCCCTCGAACACTGGTGGTTTCATTCTCTTGAACGATTCCACTAGCTTGATTGCCTCGGGTACTGGATTCATCGGCCCCCTTCCTTGGTTTACAGCCACTGCATTCAGCGTCTGGTAAACCCTTGCAAACTCGGCCTCCAGGTCCAATCCTTCACCATTCCTGGCTCCCCTTCTCGCCATATTCTGATGCAAAAGATCCATTAAATTCGAAGTATAAAACAAGAATTTAAACCAAATTTCATTTCATTGAATTTCAAAGTTTATACATTCGAATTTAAAAAAAAACATTTTAACATCAGAACAGAAGAAAAAGAAACCAAGACAATCTAATCTCTACGGGTCCTCTTCGCTGCTCGAAGTTCATCCCGCAGTTCATCCACCTCATCCTTCAGCACATCAGTTAGGTTCTTTTTCTTCTCAAGTTCCCAAATCCGATGGCTAAGAACAGAATAGTCAGCATTCTGCTTCTCCAGCTGAGCCTCCAAAACTCCAACTCTATACTTCAAGGTATCCACTTGCCTCTGCAGAGAAGCTACAGCGTTACCCAGAGCTGGTCCCTTTTCTTCATCGGAAGAAGAAGAATCATCAGGTGAGTTCGGTGGTGGGGTGATCTCTCGAGATTCAGGGTACTCTTCATCATCAGAATCAGCTTGCCCGGGGTGATACTTGTCCTCAGAATCAGCCTGTCCAGGATGGTATTCTTCCTCAATAATGTGCCAGTCGTCGCCTCCAGCAGGGTCGAAGTGATCAGCCATCTTAGAATAGAGAGGAAGAAGCATAAATCATAGAGCAACACAAATGTAAGTTACTTACATTTAAATCTCTAAATCCAAACACACACTCTAATGTCCACATCTAGGGTGTCGTTCCTTATAAATTTGTACGAGTGTGAAAGCATAGAAAGCGTGGCTCTGATACCACTCTGTAACGCCCCGAATCCCAATTTACTGAATTCGAGATGTTCTTCAGGATCTTTTCGCTTTCTTCACATACAATTTTACAAGGAATTTTAAAACTTTACTTTTACATCAAAGTTTACAATATATTACATTTGAATTTACACAGCGGAAGCAAAATATACAATATTTACATAAATGAACAACAACATAATGAACTCTTTGTGCATCCATTCCTCTTACATGTAATTATCCTGCATAAAACACTGTGGGTACGTCAGTTTATTCAACCGACGATGATTATACAAGGCCATCCTCTCTATGCCAGAAACAGTATAATGAATCTCATTTCTTACAAATCACAAACTGGTTCAACATAAGCATGCAAATAAGGGAGAACTTTTAATGATGTCGTGTCGTGATTGTGCACTTAAATCCTTAATGCAATTTACTTAATTAACATGACACTAATGCGCACTTGTTCGAATTCTATGCATCCCATACTACATAGGTTCGAGGGCAAGCCTCTTAAACGATCTTCATTCTTTTGTAGGGTTCAATCCCCCGCCATGACTTATTCTACTTCTGTAATTCCAATGAGTATCCTAGATGAATCTATGAGTACAAGCATGTATCCTGGCCCCTGGAGTAGAATTTCGCGCCATGTCTTGACTCGTCAAGCATGCATTCTGCGACAATTCAGCCTCCTCCCTGAACACACTCCTCTTGCAGTCACCAAAACATCCCACAAGCGTGACTAGAGTCCGATCATTACTGAGTTGTGCCCGCGCCATGTCTTGACTCATCAAGCATGCATTCTGCGGCTCACACACCCGCACCGTACCCTAGCTCTCATACTCATGTTTTTCTCTCACCTTCATCACCTCCACACTATGTATTTAAGTTACATTAGAATCATGAATAAAATCAAGCTCTAGAGTTAGCCTCTCCATCAACCGGACTTATCATTTCATTTCACTTGACCAACCTGGTCTAATTCTCAATATCATTTCATTCACTGCCGGGGAGACTTAGCTACTCTTTCGTTCAATTTCAAATTCACAATATCCAATGGAGCATCATCAGCTCATAATTCATTTTAGAGTCTCACAGACTTTCTTTTCATGATTTAGCCTTTCATAATTATTCATAAAATTCTCAATTCTCATCTATGATTCCTTTCACATAACTCATGCAGCCATAATCAGAATCCATCAATGAAAGCATAAAGTTCATCATTATCAACAGTGAAATACATGAATCAAATTGTCGAAGTCCTCTCTGTACAGTCGACCTGGAAAGGTACCAGTCGACTTATACAGTCACACAGTATCATCACAGTTGCTCGGGATAGTCGACTGTTGCACTCAACCAGTCGCCTGTCCCGCAACCGTTCATATTCACAATATTATCCACATGACAGTCGACTGGTAAGTAATCAGTCGTTTGTCCTGGAGATTTCAACAGCAATATTTCTAAGTCCAGATCAGTCGACTTGCCACATGCATCGGTCGACTGGACAGATCCATTTTAATTTGGGAATTTACTTACAGTTTCTTACATATACTTGCATCATGACATCAATTAACAATATATACCAATTCATGTTTCATAAACAGAGTTCCTCTTGTTCAGTAGCATTCACAGCACAATTTTCCCAGTTATTAACATGCTCTTTAGAGAAACTACTCTAAACATGCATTCACATTGCTCATACTTACATACGACAATGGGGATATAAATTTCAAGTCATCATCATGGGTCTACATAAATAGAATATCTTTATTCGGGGAACTATCAAACAGTCACTTTCAGAACGAGCACCAGTCGACTTAACCCCAAGTCAGTCGACTGAGCCGACAACTTCAGATATCTATCACCTTTAGTTCTTTTTGTTTGTCTACCTTCCCTCCATCATATGTGTCATAGGGAAAAACATACATTTAATAATCACACCATCATGGCTATTCATACACATTTTATCAGCACTTTATAAAAGTAAATGTCTCGTATCAGTCGGCTGGCTCATATGGCAGTCGACTGTACCGACAGTCTCGCCTCAAATTAATAGCATGTTCAAGCAATTTCTACCGCATTCAATTCTCTTTTGTAACATGGTATCCATCATGACAATTATAGTATTACTCCTACGTTAGAAGTCCTGAGAAACACCCACCTTTTATGAAGAAAAATAACGAAATCCCGCAAGTCCTTCAATATAGCGCAGCACTTCTTGTTCCTTTGCTCCACTCCGACTCCTCAGCAATGCTGCTTGCCTCCACAGGAAACTCCCACACAACTCTCAGATACTCTTAAAATCTCAGGAATTTTAGTGTAAAAAGATAGGGATTAGAAGGGGGTATTTATATTAGAAGATAAATAGAATGAAGGGTTGAGATCTATTAGGGAGTTGAAGAAACAAGGGCTGAGATTAAATCGGAAGTTTAGAAACTACCCACACCTCAAAATGTAACCACCCATGATCTCACCCATCACTCCACAATCCGGTCAAGAAGTGTGCTCATTGCACGTGTACATAAAGTGCACGTGTAGGCACAAGTCACACTACAATATGTACATTAAATACCCGGGAAAAATAGAGTAAGAAATGCTACATTACAAGTTGTAGAAAATAGTAAGAGGGTTTAAATTCATGGGCTTAAAACCAATTTGGGCCAAACTAGTTATTTTGTAGAAATAAGTAAATTAATGCTTTATAAAACGATGTTGAAAAAATACTAGTCAATAATATTGCACAAGTATACTATATATATATTAAAAAGTCAGGGTATTACAGGTCAAGCTTTCAAACTAACAGCTGCTAAGGCTGAGTCAGCAGAAGGGGTTGTTGCAGGTATATTTTTGCATTTTGTTGTTTTGTTGTTTTTTGTTGCTTCTTTCATTTGTCTTGCATTATTTCTTTCATGCTATCGTTCTGTACTATTTTTTGTTTGTTTTTTCTCACTCCTTGATCATCTAATCTTTTCCCTTTCATTTGGATTCGATATTAGGTGTTGTCGTTGTTTGTTCATTCCCTGCTCATGTTCTCTTAAATTCCGAGGCAACTCATTCCTTCGTTTCTTCCCGTTTTGTGGCTCATCATCATTTGGAGTGCAGTATCATGTCGGAGGCTTGGAACATTATCACAGGTGGCGGTATTGTCATTTGTTTCCGGGAGTGCAAGCAGAGTCCCGTGGTTATTGGTGCGCAGATTTCAAGGCTGACCTGATTATAATTAGGAATTCAAGATTCGACGTCATTCTCGGTATGGATTGGTTGGGTAAGTCCTATGCCATCATTGATTATCGTGCCAAGAAAGTTGTGTTCCGAATTGCATGTTGCATAGAGTTTGAGTTCCATACCGGGGAGATGCTCCTTGGCCGAGCTAAGACTGTAGTTAATCAGGAGGTTTGTGTGATGGAGTTGCATTCAGGCTGTGAGGCCGTGCCTCTAGTACTGTCGAAAATCCTCCATGTTTTTCCAGAGGAGTTGCCAGGCTTACCCCCTGATAGGGATGTGGAATTCGGTATTGAAGGTCGGCCTGGTGTGGCACCGATATCGAAGAGTCCTTACAGGATGGCACTAGTTGATTTAGCAGAGATTAAGGTGTAGATTTAGGGTATGCTTGATTTGGAGTTCATAAGACCTAGTGTTTTTTCGTGGGGTGAGCCAGTTCTTTTTGTCAACAAGAAGGATGGTAGTCGTCGATTGTGCATCAATTATCGGGAACTGAACAGTGTTACTGTGAAACCGGTATCCACTTCCTATGATCGATGACTTATTTGATCAGTTGAGCGGAGCAACTATTTTCTCGAAGTTGGATCTTGGTTCTGGCTACCATCAGGTCAAGGTGAAGGCGACTGATGTGCAGAAGACTGTATTCAGGACCAGATATGGGCCTATGAGTATCTTGTGATGCCATTCGGGGTCACAAATGCGCCAGCTGTATTTATGAGTCTAATGAAAAGGGTCTTTTCCCCATTCCTGGATAGATTTTTGTTGGTCTTTATTGATGACATTCTGGTGTATTCTCGGAACCGGAAGGATGATGATGAGCATCTTAGATTGGTTCTTGAGAAAGAATCAGCTCTATGGGAAACTCAGCAAGTGTGAGTTTTGGCTCGACAGAGTTACCTTCTTACAGCAAATTATCTCGGGTGATGGTATTTCTGTGGATCCATCCAATGTTGAAGCAGTGAAGGATTGGCCAGTTCCCAAGTAAGTTTCAGAGGTAAGGAGTTTCCTTTGTCCTTGCTATTATCAGAAATTCATCCAAGATTTTTCAAAGATAGCAGAACCATTGACTAAGCTGATAGGGAAGGATCAGATGTTCTGTTGGTCTGAGGCTTGCAGTGAGGCTTTTGCGGAGTTGAAGAGCAGGGTGACGTCAGTGTCAGTGTTGACTATTCCAGATGGTTCAGGCGGATTTGTAGTTCACTGTGACGCTTCTGGCAAGGTTCTTGGAGCAGTTCTGATGCAGAAGGGCCTAGTTATTGCTTATGCATTGAGCAGTTGAGGCTGTATGAGACGAACTATCCGACTCATGACTTAGAGCGAGCGGTAGTGATCTTTGCTTTGAAGCTGTGGAGACACTATTTACTTGGGGACCGAGTGGAGATCTTTACTGACCACAAAAGTGTCAAGTACATTTTCACCCAGAAGGAATTGAACATGAGGCAAAGGCATTGGTTGGAAGTTATAGCCGATTATGACATCAGTTTGCAATACCATCCTGGTAGAGTAAATTTGGTGCCAGATGCTTTAAGCAGGAGACCGGCAGTCATGTTCCTGACTCAGCAGAGAGATTTGGTTAAGCAGATGCAGAGGTTGGAGTTCGAGGTGTTGTTACCATGTTCTGATCGGAGTTGTTTGGTGCTTCAGCATCATTCGTCTCTTGTTGATCAGATCAAAGAGGCTCAGGCTAGTGATAAGCAGTTGCAAGGTTTTAGAGCAGAGGTTGAGGGTCGTTCCAGAATGGATATGGTTATTCATGCTGAAGGATCACTTCGTTTTGGGTCCAGGTTGTGTGTCCCGAAAGGTTAAGTTCGTCAAAGGTTGCTTGAGGAAGCTTACCATTCATCGTATTCTATTCAACCTGGAGGTACTAAGATGTACCGGGACCTGAAGCTTAATTTCTGGTGGCATGGTATGAAGAGGGTCGTGGCTTGATGTCACATCTTGGATTTTTAAATCATATTAATTAGAATGTATTTTATTTTCTACGTGTTGTGCACGTGCGATTTTGTGCATGTATCTCTCAAAAAATATTTCATAAACTAGTAGTCTTATTTCCTTCTCTTTTATTTAAGAGAACTGTAACCCCTGTTTTTCATTTTTTGTATTTTTGAGTGTATTTTTTATTTTGGTGTATTTTCTCTCTTTGTATTCCTCTTGTATTTTCCAAACCGTATATTGGAGTTGTTTTCAATATATATAAGTTTTATTTCATTTTGAGCTCTTTGTGTTGGATTGGTTTTCTCGTTCTTCTATTATTTGATCTTTCTTTCATTTGGTCTCATTCTCTTTATTTATATTTTTGGTTTGTGGTGGAGGTGATTGGTTGTTAACCTATTCCCAATCCTATTGATGATCCCTAATAGATTTAGCAAAGCTAAATTAAATCCAATCCTATTTTGAATCCTATGCAATTAATCCATACCAATACCCATTGAACAAATCCTACTACTCCTCCTAATTACCCACAACCCAGTTACCCATTAACCCATCTCATACACTAACCCTAATTACCCCTTATATATACTCTAAACCCTAACCCTAGCCCCCACAAACTCCATCCAAACCTCGCCCCTTCCTTTACTTGTGCCGCCGTACACCAGCCCAACCCTAGCCCCAGGCCGATATTGTGTAATCTAGATACCTAAATAAATAGATAAACTAGACACAAATTAAAACCTCGCAAGTTTACGAATTGTTTATAGAAACGTAGTGAAAAGCAAGGATCGATCCTACAGAGATTGTAGAAATTAACTTACTAATCAATAAAACAGAAATCAGATCGTAAAGAGTTGTTCTAAAAGTCTAAAAGAAATTAAAAGATTAAAACATAAATAAATAACATCACAAGTTGAGTCACAAATGTCTATTAAAGTAGTTGGGTTTTGATCTCCACCAATAGTCAGTAATGCTAAGTTATATACTACTCCAATTACTCATGTTTGTTCTCTTCAAGGGCATGGTATCTACTCCTTAAAGTAATGTTTCCCTAAGCCAAGAATTAGGCATGGTATCTACTCTAATTCGTTTCTTTCATTAAGTATTTAGCATGGTATCTACTAAGTTGCACTTAAAGAAAACATAAGAATAGTGGAAACGAACAAACACTCAAGGTTCTAGAAATTGGTATCAGATCTAGATCCCTTAAGTTGATTAAACCAAGAACCCCTAGAGATTCCCTTGTTACAAGTTATGAGCACGAGATACGGGTCGTCTCAATATGCTCATATAACAGCTTCAGATCTACACTGCACAACTTGATAATCTTAAGTTCTGTATGTCAGTTGACTGGCTGTCACTTCAGTCGACTGCCCCTAGAACATCTGAACAGGTTTGATTCATGTAAATTTTTATTCGTTTAATCAGGTTTAATCAATAAGTAAAAGAGTAACATTCAGAAGAATATAAGCATTACATGACTACGGTTTCAATCTACCCAACTATGAAAGTTAGTTCCACATAATAAAACTTTTATTGATTGATAAAATAGAGTTCATGACTACAATAAAAATAAGATTCAAAGGAAGAACAGAAGAACACTGATTTGTATGATGTTGAAATTGAGCCCAATCAGTAGTCGTCTTGTTCTCCTTCTTGATGCTTGCTATTGACGATCGGTTCTTGATGATGGATCTGGCCTCCTCCTCCGAGAGCTCCCTGAAATTCGGCCTCTTGGTTGATATTTATAGAACAAGGGAAGAGAATTAGGGTTTGTACTTTTTGCAGAGAAGTCCTCTTCTTTTGATTATTTCTTTCCTTATTTTCATCTGCATTTTTATATCTTTCTCTTTTCTTCTTTTCTTCCTTATCTGCTCATCACGTGCTCTTGCTTTGATTGTTGGAGAAGTTATTATTCGCAGAAAACACCTGGGTTTGGATAACTTAATTTTTGATTCGGATTTGGATGAGGATGCATCTGTTCTTATCTTCTGACTCGCCGCATACCAGTCGACTGGTGTTGGATGTAAGTCGACTGTGTCGAGACATCTGGAGATTCATAATTAATCAGTCCAGTCGACTGTCTTTGTGATAAGTCGACTGTCATGAGCAGCTGTGGAAATCAACTCCTCTGTCCAGTCGCCTGTTGTGGGGGAACCAGTCGACTGATGTGTATCATCCTCAATGTCTGTATTAGTCTGGAATCTGTTTCGTTTTACTGTTTTAGGCTATCTCCTATGGAAAAAGAGAAAAGAAGTGTAAATACCACATATAGAGCATTTAAATGTCTAATTGCCTTAAGATTATTGCTTCTAAAAGTGAATAATATTTGGTTCATCAGCCGACGCTAACCCCTCTCCGGCCTGCACTTCACCCTGCACACCCCAGGCCGAGACCCCCCATCTCTTGGCCATTTCCGACATCCTACACCACCATATTACCACCTATTCTCTCTCTCTTGGTATTCCCTCATGGCCGCAAGCCACTATTGTCGTCATCTATCTCTATTGATCATCTCCCCTTTGTGGAATTGGTTTGTGTGGAGATTTTCGCTCAAGTTTGCTTGGATTCATTCGTTCGTGGATTTTCGTTCGTGGGTTTGTTCGTTGCCGGGATCCATTCCCGTTATTCTTGATTTTCGTTGTTTTCATCTCCGGTTAAGGCAAGTAACTTGTACTTCAATTCCTTTGTTTGATACAAGTCAAAAATACCACCTATAGTTTAGTTGGGTCTAGAGACGACTTGTGTGCGTGTTATCTTTGATGGATTTTGTCTGTATTGTGAAAACTTGACCATAGTTGTCTTACGACACAATATTGACATAAATTAACTTAGGTTTTACCAATTCTTGATTTGATCATATATGTGAGACTTCTTGTGAGAATTTGGATATTTGTTGAGAACCATGTGATAGGCTTGATTTAGATATATTAATAACCCTAATTCATGATGTTTGGACACTTGGTTGACTCGATTTCATGCTTGGGTGCTATGAACAAGTTTTGTATGATATATGTTGAGTTGTTGTTAAAGGGAAAAATCTGTATTTTGTCGCTGACCTGTTTTGTTTGCTGTTTTGAACTGTCTTGAAGTCAGTATCTTGGTTCCAGAATAAAACAAGAATTTTAGAGAATTTTGTCTATTTTTCAACCCCGCTGACCTTACTTGATTTCGTTTTCGTATGTGTGAGATATGAATGATTTACTACAAAGGTGTTGATCTTTTCCAGATTTCGTTTCTTGGTATTCTTGATGACTAAAATATTTTAATAACTATGCTATATATATTATTTTGATCCAAAACATTGGTCAGTATTTCTTTATCTACTTGGGGATTACCCAGAATTTTGGTAGGTTTTATTAATAAATTTTATACGCCGTTTCATGCTCGTTTATGAAAATTATACCTGCTGTGTTCTGCTCGCTGTACTATAAGGAAACGTATTTTCACCCTAATTCCTTTTACTGTATGAAAAATGTTTGTGAAATATAAAAGTTAATATATTTTGTCTATTTCCATCTCCCTTTGGAGGATTTGGATTTCGTTTCACGGCTTACAAGATATTTCGGTTTTTATACAGCAGTGCTGGGAATTCCACATTTGCCAAACTACCGTTTCTTGATGATTTCTGATTTTGGTTGAATAAACTAAGCTTTCTGGAAAATTAATAAACTTTATATTTTGAAGATAGACATATAGGGGAATACCTCATAATTTTCCTGGAATTTATTAAGATGTTTTCATGCTGTTTTCCTGTACTTGAATATAATTTACTGATTTCTGGCTGAACGCATTTCCTGGTTTAGATTCAGTTTTGAGTTATGATATTGTGAATTACTATATAACTTATTTATATTTGCTGGATTTGTGTGGAAGTCTATTTTCCAGATTCTTTGACGGATTTAGATTTGGATGTTTGTAGTAGCGGGAATCACTGTTTTTGTACAACATTGTCTTGCTGTCCTGAATTAGAAAACTAGTTGTTTTACCCTGTTATATATTATCTTGTACCTGTACTTGTTTATCTTGCACCCTGAACCTGATACATGTTTATACCATATTATCCTTGCTTTGTTTTGTGACACATACATGCATGCCTGATTATAATAATAAATAACCAAGCCGGGGATAAGCGAAAGATCTAGTGGTGGAAAATATAGAATTGTATACTGAGAAGAAGACCTGTGTCCTGCCTGCCTGTTACGTGTTCATGACTACATGATTCACAATCCTGTTACCTGTACCTGACTGCATTCTTCTCTATAAGAAGATGTACTCGGAAGATAACTACTAGGTTATGCATGTTTCCTGTACCTGACTGCATATTTCCTTTAGGAAGGTGTACTCAGAAGAGAACCACTAGGTTCTACCTGTTCTTGTTATTGCTATTATCCGTAAACCTGAGTACACTGCCCTATGGACTCCACTATGAAATCTAAAGCGAAACTGTTTGTTGTAGCAACCATGTAGTAAAAGCTGGGATGCATGAAGTGCTACCTAGATAGTAATATAACAAGACTTGACATGACATAATCTGAATTTCCTGTACTTGATACCTGATTATCCTGTTACATGAGTACATGTTTACATGTATACTTGTTACCTGATACCTGTTACATGTTTACCTGTTTACTTGACACTTGATACATGTTACCTGTACTTGTTAGTATAACATGCTACTTGTTTCTATTTTCCAAATTCATGTTAGATATTATATTTCTATTGACACACTTATACCATGCGAGGCTTGTTACTTAGAATTTTCTATCCCCTGTACTTATATCCTACATTATAAGTGTCCCGTAACTTGCAATTAACGGGTACTTGTTTTCTTTCTTCCTTCTCCTGCAAATTTACTAATTGCAGATCAGGATGGTCGACTGCCAAATGGTATTGGCGAGAAGATGTATTAGTACTGGATTTTCTGCTTTATCATTATTATTATTATTTGCTTGAAATTGAATAAAATGTACTTGATTACTTGGATATTTATTTGTATTTGAGCGATGTGACCCAAGATATTATTAACTTGTCTAGATTCTAATTTATTTGAGATTTATATATTTTTGGTTTCAAGTAAATTACTATTGGTATCTTGTTTCAATTATGCATGTCTAGTTGTATCTTTTGCTTCCAACTCTGATTATTCCTATGATATGTCGTAAAGATTCCTGAACAGCTTATGGATGATGAAAATCATTCGCTGGGCCAATGTTACGTGCTCGTATTCCGTATTTTTGGGAAGCGGGGCGTGACAGGGTTTTTAATGGTATCAGAGCACCAGTTTTGGCTAATGTATTAGTTGCCTAATATATTAGACAAGCTTGGCTCGAACTGGGATCGGCTCAACATTTCACCAACCATGCATACATAAATAAATTTATACCAACTATGATTCTGGATGCTAATTGTTTTTGGTTTGGTGCAGACTATGGCTCGCAAAGGTTCTACTTCTCAGTCGCAGGTTGATCCGATTGAGACTGTCACTACTGTGCTTGAGCGGCTGATTAATCAGCAGCAAAACCAATGTGATCTTGTGATGGCTGCTCTTGAAGCTGCCCGGGTTCTGCCTCCTGTTGTGCCTGTGCAGGAAAATCTTCCGCCTCGTCCAGGAACAGTTACAGATTTTATGAGGCTGCATCCCAACCGTTTTTCTGGCACTGAGAAGCCTTTAGAGGCTGAACATTGGTTGATCCGAACTGAGTGCTTGTTGTTAGCGGCTCATGTTGCTGAGGCTGATCGGGTGGATGTGGTTTCCATCCAGCTGGTGGATCTGGCCCATATTTGGTGGATGGCCGAGTCTGAGCGACTTGAGAGGCCTATTGCTTGGGCTACTTTTACTCGGGGATTCTTGGAGAAGTTCTTCCCCAGCAGTACTCGAGTTGAAATGGAACAACAATTCCTGGCCCTAAAACAGGCTGAGCCACTATTCTATTTTGGAATTTTGTTACATAATTGTTCAAACAATGTTGTAACATGAACTTTCTTGCAAACAGGGTTCCAGGTCAGTGGATGAGTACGTAGCTGAATTTACTAGACTTAGCCGCTTCGCTGCCGTTCTTGTGGCAACCGAAGAGGATAGGGCTCGTAGATTCACAAATCAGCTTGTGCAGGACATCCAAAGGCATCTTGTCTCTCTTCTCTTGCGTACCTACATTGAGGCTCTTGGGGTAGCCCGAGCTCAGGAGCAGGACGCTGTTGGATGACAACTTCTCAGCGGACTATTTCTGCTGCTGTTGCTAGGCCTTCTCGTGGCCCGATTCGGAGGCATGTTTCCGCCCATCCAGTCAGGGCAGCTTCTTACTCTTCTGCTGGTTCCCAGAGGGTTAGTTTCTGTGATTTCTGTCAGTTTCCTGGGCATGATCGCAGGGAATGTTGGTGCACCAATCGCTGATGCTTTAGGTGTGGCTCTACTAATCATACAGTGCGAGATTGTCCACAGCCGCTGCAGCAGTTGGCTCTTCCAGCTAGGGTTCCTATTCAGGAGGCAGTTCCAGCTCGTGGTCTAGTTAGGCCACCGCTTCCTCCTCAGCACCAGATTGTCGGCCAGAGGACCGCTGTTCCGAGGAGAGTTCAGGCTTTCAACTTGACTGCTGCAGATGCTGAGACAGCTGAAGAAGTTGTGGCAGGTATATTTTATTTTGTTGTTTTGATGTTTTGTTTTCTTTCTTTAGGTCTTGCTCTGCTTCTCTATGTTTTCTTTCTACATTGTTGTTTTTCCCTCACCCTTAATTATCTATTCTTTCTCCTTGTCTTTGATTCCTTTTAGGTATCATCCTTGTTTGCTCTTTTCCTGCCCATGTTCTTTTTGATTCTGGGGCAACCCATTCTTTTGTCTCCCTTCGATTTGTCGCTCGCTATCAATTGGAGTGCAGCAACATGTCAGAGGCTTGGAACATTGTAACAGGTGGTGGAGTTATCATATGTTCCTGTGAGTGCAGGCAATGTCCCGTTGTTATTAGAGACACAAATTTCAAAACTAACCTGATTATAATTGGAAATTCAGGATTCGATGTCATTCTCGGTATGGATTGGTTGGGTGAAGCCCATGCCATTATTGATTGCCATGCCAAGAAAGTTGTCTTCAGAATTCCAGATCGAGCAGAATTTGAGTTCCATGCCGGGGAGTCTTTCCTTGGCCGAGCAAAGACTGCAGTTGAACTGGTGGATTGTGCGATGGAGTTGCATTTAGGTTGTGAGGCTGCACCTCTAGTAGTTCGGGATTTCTTTGATGTTTTTCTTGATGAGTTTCCTGGCTTACCCCCTGATAGGGAAGTGGAATTCGGTATTGATGTTCAGCCAGGAACAGTGCCGATATCAAAGAGTCCCTACAGGATGGCACCGGTTGAGCTGGCAGAGCTTAAGGTGTAGATTCAGCAGTTGCTTGATTTGGATTTCATCAGACCTAGTATTTTGCCTTGGGGTGCTCTGGTCCTTTTTGTCAACAAGAAGGATGGTAGTCGTCGACTGTGCATGGATTATCGAGAACTGAACAGAGTTATTGTGAAGAATCGGTATCTGTTGCCCAAGATCGATGATTTGTTTGATCAGTTGAGTGGGGCTGTTGTTTTCTCGAAGTTGGATCTTCGTTCTGGGTATCACCAAGTTAAGGTAAAGGCTGCGGATATACGGAAGAATGCATTCAGGACTAGATATGGGCACTATGAGTATCTTGTGATGCCGTTCGGAGTCACGAACGCACCGGCTGTATTCATGAGTCTTATGAACGGGTTTCCTCTCAATACTTGGATAGATTTTTGGTGGTCTTCATTGATGATATTTTGGTGTATTCTCGGAATCGAGAAGATCATGTTGAACATCTTAGAGTGGTTCTGCAGACTTTGATAGAGAATCAGCTCTATAGGAAACTCAGCAAGTTCGAGTTTTGGCTCGACAGGGTTTCTTTCTTGAGGCACATTATTTCTGGCGATGGTGTTTCTGTGGATCCGGCCAAGACTGAGGCTGTAAAGGATTGGCCTATTCCCAAGTCAGTTTCAGAGGTCAGGAGTTTTCTTGGTTTAGCTGGCTATTATCGGAGGTTCGTTCAGGACTTTTCGAAGATAGCAGGATCGTTGACTAAATTGACTGGGAAGGATCAGAAGTTTTGTTGGTCTGATGAGTGCAATGAGGCTTTTGTTGAGTTGAAGAACAGAATGACGTTAGCGCCTGTGTTGATTATTCCAGATTGTTCAGGCAGATTTGTAATTTACTGTGATGCAATGAGGCAAGGTTTTTTACATTTTTTTGATTTTTTGGAGATTTCATTTTTTTTTGTAATGGATTTTGTAAAATAAAATTTTTTTAAAAAAAATTGATAATTATTTTGGAATTAAATGGAACTTATATAGGATTTCTATTGGATTAAATGAAGATTATAGATCAAGTTAAAGAGATTTCGAAAGTTTATTTTGGGATAAATAAAGTAATATGTGTTCTCTTTTTAAGACATAAAAATTTGTGTGAAGTTTATTTTAAAAATTCATGACTCAAAATGCAATTGTGTTAGTCTAAACAAATGAGATTTAAACTTGTGAATGCAAAAGATTTACTATGAGATTCGAATTATGAAATTTGAGAATGGTGAAATAGTTGAATTATCTTGTCTCTTTTATGTGAAAGAACTATGCATGAATAATTATGGAAAATCAAGATGACTTATGAGAAATATTGATGAGTGTGAATACTCAATGTGGACATGAAATGAGATTTGAATTAGAGGGTAGCTAAGTCCTTATACCGGCAATTGAACAAGTTGATTCTTTGAAATGAAATGTTGAGAGAAAAGACCAGGTTTGGGTCAAATGCATTGATTGATGGTTAAGACCGGTATAGAGGAAAGAGCTAACTCTAGGAGTTGATTTTATTCATGATTCATACAACTTAGGACCAAACAATAGAGAAAATGTGATGAAAGTAAGAGAAAAACACAAGTATGAGGGCCTCGAGCCTACGGTGTGAGAGTGATTCATAAGTTGCCTACTTGATGAGTCAAGTCTTGGCGTGGACACTACTCCAGAATTATTGGGATCATGGCGACGCCTGTGGGATGTTTGATTGACTACGGGTGGTGCCATGGTCCATGACGGAGGCTGAATTGACCCTAGGCTCTGCATGATGCGTCATGTCATGACATGGGATTCCTCTCTAGGTTGTCTGGACATGGGATCGTAACTCATAGGAAAACTAGGATACTTACCGTAGTTACAGTAGTAGATTAATTCATGGTAAGGGATCGAACCCTACTAGTTGAAGAACGATTAAGGGCTTGTCCTCGGACCTATGTAGTATGGGATGCACAGAATCCGAACAAGTGTGCATTAGTGTCATCTAATAATAATAATAATTTGCATTAAGGACTAGGCGAACAATCACAATACGATATCAATAGGATAGTCCACTTAGCTTTGTTTGTGAACAAGTTTGTGGTTGGTTACGTATTGAGAATCGTTATACTGTTTCGGCATAGAGAGGATGGCCGTGTATAATATCTCGTCAGTTGAATGAACTGACGTGCCTACAGTCTTTATGCAGGATAAAGTAATTGACAAAGATTTAATGTATGAAAGCAGCTTAAAGAATGTTTCAAGTGTTGTATATTTATAGGTTGCCTACTTGATGGGTCAAGTCTTGGTGTGGACACTACTCCGAAATTATCGGGATCGTGGTGACGTTTGTGGGATGTTTGATTGACTACGGTTGGTACCATGGTCCATGATGGAGGCTGAATTGACCACAGGCTCTGCATGATGCGTCATGTCACGATGTGGGATTTCCCTCAAGGTTGTCTGGTCATGGGCTCATAACTCTTAGGACATCTAGGATATTTATCGTAGTTACAGTAGTAGATTAAGTCATGGCAAGGGATGGCCATGTATAATATCTCGTCAGCTGAATGAATTGATGTGCCCACAGTCTTTATGCAGGATAAAGGAATTGACAAAGATTAAAGTATGCAAGCATCTTAAAGAATGTTTCAAGTGTTGTATATTTATTTATGTAAATATTGTAATTTGCTTCTGTCGTTTAAGTGTAAATGTAAATGTAACTCTGATGTAAAGTAAAGTTTAAATTTCCATGTAAAATTGTACAAAGTGAAGTGTAAAGATCCTGTGGAACTTCGAATTCGGTCCTATTTGGAATTCAGGGTGTTTCAGAGTGGTATCAGAGCATGCTTCCAAGTAGTACAAATTTATAAGGAGCGACACCCTAGAAGTGGACATTAGTGTGTTGTGTATAGAGATTTAAATGTAAGTCACTTACATTTTTGTTACTCTATGTTTGATATTCCTTCTCCTCCTCCCCTTTTCTAAGATGGTGGACCACTTCGACCCAGCTGGAGATGACAATTGGTGCATTATCGAGGAAGATTACTACCCTGGACAAGCAGACTCCGACGAGGAAGACCCCGTGGAATATAAGGAGGAATGGCCTGAATCCTAAGAGATCACCCCACCTTCTGATTCATCTGATGATTCTTCGGACGAGGAAGAGCCAGTTCATAGCGGTCTCATTGCATCTCTTCAGAGGCATGTAGAGTCTCAGTGGGAGAGAGCCGAGCTACTGCAGACTCAGTATACGAAGTACAAGGAGGATATTGCACTTCTTAGCCATCATGTTTGGTAACTCGAGAAGAGGAAGAACATGTGCGATGTGCTGAAGGAAGAAGTGGAGGAACTACGGGAAGAGCTTCGAGAAGCCAAAAGGAACCGTAGGAACTAGACTGATTGTATCTTCTTACTGCTTTATTTTTATGTCAGCAAATGTTTTAAATTTGAATGTATAAAGTTTGAATTCAATGAAAAGAAGGAATTGATTTAAATTCTAATGTTTTTTTACTTCGAATTTAATGGATCTTTTGTATCAGAGCATGGCTGGACGAAGAGCTAGAAGTTGTGAAGGACTTGACTTGGAAACGGAACTAGCAAGGGTCTATCAGACACTCAATGCCGTTGCCATGAATCATAACTAGAGGACGATGCCTACGAATCCAGTTCCTGTAGCAATCAAACTCGTGGAATCATTCAAGTGGATGAAACCACCATTATTCGACGGGAAGTCAGACCCAGATGCGGCTGATAATTGGATCCGACAGGTAGAGACTATCTTCGAAGTTTTGGAAACTCCGGAGGGCAGCAAGGTGAAGTTGGCGGCACTGCAGTTCTAGAAGGACGTAGTTGTTTGGTGGCAGTCGATGAAGCAGAAGACGGGATAGGTTGTGCTTGGCTGGGAAGAATTCTTGGATGAATTCTGCAGTGATTACTTTCCATCAGATGTCCAAGAGAAGAAAGCCATGGAATATCTGGCGTTGCAGCAGGGCGGCATGTTGGTTAGGGAGTATGAGACAAGGTTCACTCAGCTCTTAAGGTATGCACTCGAATTGGTGATGGACGAGGCGAAGAAAGCTCGAAAGTTCGAGCACGATTTAAGGCCAAGTCTGAGATCCAAGATGATGCCCCTTGGTATCAGGAGGTTTAACAAGTTGGTTAAACAAGATACAGCTACGGAAGAAGATATGGAGCAGTTCCATGCTGTTCAGAATTGGAGGAACAACTAGCAAGTTGGGAAGAGGCCCGCAGATTCTGGTATTTTCAGGGGACAACCACCAGCTCAAAAGTTCAAACCGACAGGGGCGAACGCTATTAACGTGGCTGGAAGACCCGAAAATGGTATTTGTGAGACCTCCCGTAGTGACTTGTTTCAACTATGGAGAGACCGGTCATTACAGATCTCACTGTCCAAAGCTGCGAGATGTCGTCCGTAATGGACCCACACAGCAAAATGGGAAGAAGCCGTACTAATAAGGGCGAGTATTTGCCTTGACTGAAGCTGATGCCGATGAGGTGGATCATGTCATCACTGGTACGAGGGCGAATGTTTAAGAAGTTTTCTTTTGTTTTTTTTCTCGTTTATTTAGTGAACTGTTATGTAACGAGTGTGTATTATGTAACAGGAGAACTTTATTTCAATAGAATGAAAGTTGTTCTTTTGTTCGATACTGGGTACTCTCATACTTTTTATCTCCAAAGTTTGCTAAAGTCTTGGGAGTTGAACCGGAAGTTTGTCTAGGCAAGGTCTTGGCAGTAGCTACTCCATCAGGGGAGACTTTAACCACCGGTCGGTAGTATGCAGATTGCGAGATCGATATTGGGAACAAATTTTTTGGGATTGATCTGATCGAATTGACTATCTTGGGAGTCAATATTATCATTGACATTGATTGGATGTCGGTGTGCAGTGCAAGCATCGAGTGCAAAACCAAGGAAATAATAGTGAAGGCTCCAGGTGGACCTGAAGTCACTTTCCAAGGGAAGAAGAAGTGTTCCAGGTTGGTTGCAGTCATCCGCAAGAAGGAAATTCATGTTGAAGTTCAAGGGATTCCTGTGATTCGGGACTATCCGATTGTGTTCTTGGATGATTTGCCTAGGTTACCTCCGCAACGTGATGTAGAGTTCATCATCACTATCCAGCCGGGGAGTGCACCCATTTCTAAGATATCGTATAGGATGGCTCCGGTGGAGCAGGATGAAGTGAAACGGAAGATTGATGAACTGTTGGAGAAGGACTTTATTCAACCGAGTGCGTCACCATGGGGAGCACCAGTGCTGTTGGTAAAGAAGAATGATGGATCGATGAGGATGTGTATCAATTACCGAGAGCTAAATAAGGTCACTGTTCAGAAAAAGTATCCTATTCCCCGAATTGATGACTTGTTCGATCGTCTACAAGGAGCCGCTATTTTCTCCAAAATAGATCTTCGGTCAGGATATCATCAAGTTTGAGTGAAAGCTGAAGATGTGCATAAGACTGCATTTAGAATTCGACATGGGCATTACGAATTCTTAGTTATGCCATTTCGAGTGATGAATGCACCTGCAATCTTTATGGACATGATGAACATGGTTCTGAGGCCGTTCATTGATTCTTTCATCGTGGTGTTTATCGACGATATTCTTATGTACTCCAAGTCGGAAGAGGAGCACATGGAGCATCTGGCAGCAGTTTTGAAGAAGCTGGAAGAGCAGGAGTTGTATGCCAAGTTATCCAAGTGTGATTTCTGGAAATCTTAAGTGGCATTCCTAGGTCACATCCTTTCTAAGGAGGGAAGTGGCAACTGATCCTCAGAAGATAGAGGCGGTGAAAGATTGGGCAAGGCCTACTATAGTGAAGGAAATCAGGAGTTTCCTTGGATTGACAGAATACTATAGGAGGTTCATTCAGGACTATGCTCAGTTAGCCGTGCCACTCACCGGTCTGACCAAGAAGAATGTGAACTTCAAATGGATCAAGCAGTGCGAGAAGAGCCTTCAGGAGTTGAAAGAGAAGCTGACTACTGCACCCATTTTATCTTTGCCTAGAGCAGGAGTTGAGTATGATGTCTACAGCGATGCTTCACATCTTGGGCTTGGTTGTGTCTTAATGCAAGAAGGAAAAGTGATCACTTATGGGTCTAGGCAACTACGACCACATGAGAAGAATTATCTGCCTCATGATTTAGAGTTGGCTGCGATTATCTTCGCCTCAAAGCAATGGAGATATTATGTGTACGGTGAGAAATTGAACATGTACACGAACCACAAAAGCTTGAAGTACATCTATCAACAGAAGGATCTGAATCTAAGGCAAAGGAGATGGCTGGAAGTACTTGAGGACATTCGTCCGGAGATTAAGTACCATCTTGGGAAGGCTAATGTTGTTGCTGATGCACTTAGTCGCAAGAGCAGTCTAGCTAGTTTGATTACAACTCAGAGGCAGCTGGTAGAGGAGTTGGATCGGGTTGGTATTGAAGTTGTTCTGCAAGGCTTGGGATCATCTTTAGCTCAGTTGAGGCTTCAACCAATGCTGAATGAAAGGATTATTGCAAGTCAGAAGGAAGATGCAGACATTCAGAAGATGAAGGACCAAGTTGGTGCAAACAGGTTGCCCGAGTTTCAAATCAGGGATGAAGTGCTGTGGTTTGGAGATAGGCTGTGCATTTCGGATCAGTTAGACTTGAAAGAAAGTATTCTTCAGGAGGCGCATGCTACTCTTTTGTTGGTACATCCTGGGAGTACTAAGATGTACAAGGACATCAAACAACATTTTTGGTGGTCAGGTTTGAAGCGAGATGTGGCTGAATTTGTGGTGAGGTGTGAGATTTGTCAACAAGTCAAAGCTGAGAATCAGAAATCCGGAGGTCTATTGCAATCATTACCTATTTCGGAATGGAAGTGGAATAGCATCATTATGGATTTCATCACGGGCTTGCCCAAGAGTTAAGGGGCAATGATGCGATTTGGGTCATAGTCGATCTACTAACCAAGTCCGCTCACTTCTTGTCGATGAAACTCACCGCTTCGATGGACAAGTTAGTCAAGTTGTATGTTGGTGAGATCATCAGGCTTCATGGTGTTTCGTTAACTATTGTGTCTGATCGAGATGCGCGGTTTACTTTGCATTTCTGGAGGAGTTTTCAGATAGCTCTTGGCACCAATACGGATTTCAGCACTGTTATTCATCCGCAGACCGATTGGCAGATAGAGACAGTCAACCGTATTCTTGAAGATATGCATCGGTGTTGTATACTAGACTTTGGAGGCAGTTGGAAAAGGCATCTAGCTCTAGTAAATTTTTCCTACAACAACAATTTTCAGACTAGTATTGGAATGGCGTCGTACGAAGCTCTGTATGGTAGGAAGTGCAGAACACCTATTTGTTGGGTTGAAGTAGGGGAGCGGCAGATGTTTGGGCCTGAGATTGTGCAGCAGACCTCTGAAAACATTGATCTGATCAGGAAGAGGTTGGTGGATGCTCAGAGTAGGCAGAAGAGCTATGCAGACAGCCGGAGGAGGGACCTTGAGTTTGAGGAAGGTGACTTTGTCTTTGTGAAGGTATCGCCCAGTAAAGGCGTGATCCGTTTTGGCAAAAGTGGGAAGTTAGCCCTGAGGTTCATAGGCCCGTATAAGATATTGGAAAGGATCGGAAAAACTGCTTACCGGCTGGAGTTACCGAAAGAGTTGTATTAGGTACACAATGTATTTCATGTGTCTATGTTAAGAGGTTACATTCCAGATCCGAGTCATCATTTTCCCGAAGTGCCGGAAGGTTTGCAATTGGCTTTGAGTTACATTGATCTCCCAGTTGAGATTGTGGATCGTCGGGAGAAAGTCTTCAGGAACAAGATGATACCGATGGTCAAAGAAGTCTGGAGGAAACCAGTTGATCGAAGAGGCTACTTGGGAATCTGAGGAGAAGATGTTGAAGGATCATCTTGAGCACTTTGTATTATTTGTGTCTTGTATCTTCCTCTCTTCTTTTCTTGTTGTCTTGTTTTTCTCACTCTTTAATTGTAGTTTCGGGGACGGAAATATTCTAAGGAGGGAGTGCTGTAATATCCTGGATTTCTAAATCATATTAATTAGAATGTATTTTATTTTCCACGTGTTGTGCACATGCAATTTTATGCATGTCTCTCTAAAAATATTTCATAAACTAATAGTCTTATTTCCTTCTCTTTTATATAAGAAAACCTAATTTAATTTTTGGCCTAATTGTCTCTTTGTAGCCCACTTTAATTAATTAATTAATTAAATTAATGAAGCCCATGGTTAGTTAGCCCATTTATTTTTAAAATCTTTTTTAATAACCTAACTTGTAGTGTTGACTCATTCCATGAACAAAAAAATTAATTAATATGAACAACTTGTAAATAAGGGGGGCACTAGAGGGCATGTGCTTGCACTAGTGTGTGCAAAGCACACCCTTTGGGTGTGTTTGGATGGGATTAAGAGAGAGGGAGAGTGGATGAGGTGGAGAGGTGGTTATTTGCATCATGGGAAGTTATAGAAACTCCCTATTTCATCTAAGCCCTTGATCCTTAACCATTTGATTTAGTCATAGCCGTCAATTTTCACTAAAATTTTGTATAAATACCCCCCCCACCCCTTTCATTAGTTATCCTTGTACCTATTCTATATCATAAGAGAAAGAAATACATTAGTGAGCTAAAGATTGAGAGTTAAGTGAGTTCCAAAAGACTGAGTGTGCTTTGTGTGTGTTCCATCAAGAGGAGGCCGACCACTCATCCAAGGAGCAAGGAGGCTTGCTGCAAACAACAAGGATCAAGGAGGAAGCTTGGACTAATCAAACACTAGGAGAAGAAGGGCCTTATGTTCATTCTAGGAGTTTTTTCTAGGACTTTTGTGAAATTTCTCTCCAAATAAAGTGGGTGTTTCTCTCTAACTTCTAAGTAGTACCATGCTAGGATGTATTTTTGATCATGCTAGAATAAACAAGTGAAAAACAATGTCTTGTTAGTACCATGATTAATGGGGAAAATGAACATATGAACATTGCATGTTATAACTAAAAGAAATTGATTGAATGGTAAGATTAAAATTGTCGCGGTGATAAATTGATATTGCTCTAGCATGTTAACTTAGAATGAATGATTCTATATGTTGAAATATTTGTGTATGTGGGAAGAATGCAAATTTCAGAAATGTGTTTGTATGAAAAATGTGAACTTTGGGAATCTCCATGTTATTTAGATAAAATTGACTAGTAGATTATGCATGATTTTAGTTAATGTGATTGCTATTAGAAGACTCTAAAGATGTATGTTTTTGTTGGAAAAAAATGAACATTTTGCAACTTAGGCCAAGTTAAGAAATAATTGACTTTTGTGTTAATCAAAAGGAAAGAAGAAAACTCATTAGTCAAATGAAGAGGAACCTAGTGATGATTGAAAAATATCAAGGAAAAATTCCCTTCTTAAAAGAAGTAGATATTATAACAATATGTGGTTTCATGTACATTTTGTAGTAATAAAAGAGTAGTACTTTTTATATGAAAATTTGTGAGTTGAATGACTTTAAAAATTTTTAATTACTTTTTAAATTTATAGAATTCCAGTCAGGAATTTATTTAGTTTTAAAGAAGAGCAAATCACATTTTTGAAGAAATGAGTCTCTTTAATGAACTAGAATGGCTACAATTGTATACAAAACAAATTAGAATTATTTTTCCTACGGGTTAGTCACTCTATCCATACTGGTCAGTGGGTGCAAATTAAAAACGTCACTGTATTAGGAGATCTTGAGTTCGAGTCTTGGCATAGACTCTTTATTTTTCTTTTTGAAAATACTCCAAAACCGAGACTTTAACCATAAAACAATTAAAACCCCCCTTATGTCACGTAGGCGCTACTAGCTTTTTTGTCAGCACAGCGCCACAGTACAGTATTGTAGCGCTGCTGCTGTGGCGGGTTCGAAACCTGGCTTCGGCAAGGTTTTTTACATTTTTTTGATTTTTTGGAGATTTCATTTTTTTTTGTAATGGATTTTGTGAAATAAAATTTTTAAAAAGTTATATATCATAATTATTTTGGAATTAAATGGAACTTATATATAATTTCTATTGGATTAAACGAAGATGATAGATCAAGTTAAAGAGATTTCGAAAGTATATTTTGGGATAAATAAAGTAATATGTGTTCTCTTTTTAGGAAAACAAATTGTGTGAAGTTTATTTTAAAAATTCATGACTCAAAATGCAGTTGTCATAGTCTAAACAAATGAGATTTAAACTTGTGAATGCAAAAGATTTATTATGAGATTCGAATTATGAAATTTGAGAATGGTGAAATAGTTGAATTATCTTGTCTCTTTTATGTGAAAGAACTATGCATGAATAATTATGGAAAATCAAGATGACTTATGAGAAATATTGATGAGTGTTAATACTCAATGTGGACATGAAATGAGATTTGAACTAGAGGGTAGCTAAATCCTTATACCGGCAATTGAACAAGTTGATTCTTTGAAATGAAATGTTGAGATAAAAGACCAGGTTTGGGTCAAATGCGTTGATTGATGGTTAAGACCCGTATAGAGGAAAGAGCTAACTCTAGGAGTTGATTTTATTCATGATTCATACAACTTAGGACCAAACAATAGAGAAGATGTGATGAAAGTAAGAGAAAAACACAAGTATGAGGGCCTCGAGTCTACGGTGTGAGAGTGATTCATAAGTTGCCTACTTGATGAGTCAAGTCTTGGCGTGGACACTACTCGAGAATTATTGGGATCATGGCGACGCTTGTGGGATATTTGATTGACTACGGTGGTGCCATGGTCTGCGTCATGTCACGACATGGGATTCCTCTCTAGGTTGTCTGGACATGGGATCGTAACTCATAGGACATCTAGGATACTTACCATAGTTACAGTAGTAGATTAATTCATGGTAAGGGATCGAACCCTACAAGTTGAAGAACGATTAAGGGCTTGTCCTCGGACCTATGTAGTATGGGATGCACAGAATCCAAACAAGTGTGCATTAGTGTCATCTAATAATAATAATAATTTGCATTAAGGACTAGGCGAACAATCACAACACGATATCAACAGGATAGTCCACTTAGCTTTGTTTGTGAACAAGTTTGTGGTTTGTCAAGTATTGAGAAACGTTATACTGTTTCGGCATAGAGAGGATGGTCGTGTATAAAATCTCGTCAGTTGAATGAACTGACGTGCCTACAGTCTTCATGCAAGATAAAGGAATTGACAAAGATTTAAAGTATGCAAGCAGCTTAAAGAATGTTTCAAGTGTTGTATATTTATTTATGTAAATATTGTAATTTTCTTCCGCGGTTTAAGTGTAAATGTAAATGCAACTCTGATATAAAGTAAAGTTTAAATTTCCTTGTAAAATTGTATGAAGTGAAGTGTAAAGATCCTGTGGAACTTCAAATTCGGTCTTATTTGGAATTTAGGGTGTTTCACTCGGTTTGTTTCTTAATATTTGATCTTCCAGTAGGTGAAGGCAGAGCATCAGAGAACCGCCGGACTTCTTCATCTGCTTCCCATTCCGGAGTGGAAGTGGGAACACATCACTATGGATTTTGAGACCGCTTTACCGTGGAGTCCTAAGGGTCACAATGCCATTTGGGTGATTGTTGACCAAATGACAAAGAGTACTTACTTCATTCCCTTCCATGTCGGACAGTTTACTGGGAGCCTAGCTGAGGAGTACATGCAGGAGATCGTCAGACTTCGTGGGGTTCTAGTCAGAACTGTATCCTACAGGATACGAGATTCAGGTCTCAGTTTTGGGAGTCTTCAGAGTAGTTTAGGGTGTAAATTGAAGTATAGTACAGCTTTTAATCCCCAGATAGATGGACAGTCGGAGAGGACCATCTAGACACTTGAGGACATGTTGAGGTCATGTATGCTACAGTTTGGTGGATCATGGGAGGACCATTTGCATCGCGTAGAGTTCTCGTACAATAACAGCTTTCAGGCCAGTCTTAAAGCCGCACCGTTCGAGGCACTTTATGGGCAGAAGTGCAGATCACCAGTATGCTGGGATGACATTGGGGAGAGGAAGCTTATTGGGTCCGAAGTTGATCACCAGGACAGTTGATGTAGTGGCTCGGATCAGGAAGCATCTTCAGGCTTCTCAGGATAGGCATAGAAGATGGGCTGATGTCCATCGGAGAGCTTTGGAGTTTGAGGTTGGTGACCATGTTTTTCAAAAGGTATCACCTTGGCGAGGTGTCATTCGGTTTGGGGGAGGGGGCAAGATCAGCCCTAGGTTTATTGGACCGTTTGATATCGTGGAACGAGTAGGCAAGGTGGCAATTATCTTTCATTGCCATCAGCCTTATCAGGAGTGCATGATGTTTTCCATGTCTCGTAACTCAGTAGATATATCCACGATGAGAGCCACGTGATCGACTATTCTGAGTTGACCGTGCAGGCCGGATTTGACTTGTGAGATTCTGCCAGTTGCTATTGTGGATCGGCCAGAGAAAGTGATTAAGAACAAGGTCATCAAGCTGGTTCGTGTTTCGTGGAATCCTTACTCGCCGGGTGAGTCAACTAGGGAGTTGGAGGAGGAAATTCAGCAGAAGTTTCCTCATCTGTTTGAGTAGCATTTTGTTTTGTTCTTTCTTTTCTTTTCAGGGTTACCCTATGTACCTCTTGTTTAGATTTCGAGGACGAAATTTTTCTCGTTAGGTGGGTAGGATTTGTAACCCATGTTTTCCATTTTTTGTGGATTTATTTTTTTTCTTTTTGGGTATTTATTCATCTTGTATCTCTTTTTGAATCGTCTATTGAATCTTCTTTTGCAATATATTCATCTATTTGATTTGTCGTCTCTTAAATTGATCTCCTTGATTTGTTTGTCAGTCTATTAATTCATCACTAGTTGTTCGAGTTTTTGTTTTTTTTATCCTCATTATTAAATGTTCATGTCCTATTTTTATTTTATTATTCATTTTTTTCCACCTCTTTATTGGATCTATTTAGCCCCAAAATCCTATTCAAAATCCTGATTCTATATACCCAAATCTAATATTAAACCCATCAGTCCCAATAACCCTATTTAATATTAATACCCACATTAACCCCAACCCGATAACTATCTCCAACCCGTTAGCCCATATACACCTAACCCTAATATCTATCGCCATATATATATATATACATCTGTTCATCTATCTTGTGCATCCACCTAAAACCCTAGTCGCTGTCTTCATTACCTCCTGAAACCCTACTACCTCAACCCATCCCCTATGCTTTCCCGGCCTCTCATCTCCCTATCCCCTACTCATGATCACCCCCATTCATCTCTCGATCTTCTTGCACCGCTTCAGCCCTACCCCGATGCTGTCATTCCCTCGATAGCAACCCCAGGCCTTTGCCCCTCCTGCAGCGCCCCTGCCCACCCGATGCATCTCAGCGGTAGCACAACACCCCTGTGCCGCTCTCCTGCGATGCTAGCGAAGCCAGACCAGAGCGCCCCTTCCTGTGCTCCTCCCGACGCTGTAGACAACACTTGTGCGTTGTTTCCCCGTGGCAGACAGACAGCAACAGCGAGCAGCGACCCCGCTTGCCGTCACCTAACTCTTTTCGAGTGCACACCCCTCCACTGCCCTCTCTTGTGTGCGTGTGTCGAATCTCGTGGGTTCGTTGTTCATCAGTTAATCAAAGTTCGTTCGTTCGTTGAGTTCATGCTGGGGATGTCGTTCCCGTTATTCGCGCTCTTTGCATCGTTTTCGTCATTGACTATAAGGCAAGTAACTTGTATAATTTCTGTTTGCATGTACAAGTACTAAATACCGCCTGTAGTGTAGTTGCTTCATGATCTATTCTCATGAAAACCCTTGTTAGATCTTGTCTCTATGTGTTGATCCACCCGTAGTTGTCTCATTACACACACGAACACTAAATTCTTAATGTTTGCATGCATGTTGCTCGTATGATGATGTATGCTTGATTGTGTTAGTAATAGTATAACTCGTTTTAGACTTGTTAAATACCTTGTACCATAGTTTACCTTATTTCATATTTTATTATGACTTGGATGTGTTTCATATAAACTAGTTGATTTTATGCATGAAGAAGATTTCTGTTTTTGCTGTTACCTCGTTTTGTTCAGTATTTTAGACCCTATTAAGGTCAGTATATGAAAATTATTTGTGAATATGAATCATAGATATTTCCGTCTACTTCCGAGAATTTCTGACAGATCACAGTTTCGATTTGTGAGTTGCAAGTTACTGCTGTTTTACTACAGATGTGTAGAAAATTCTAGATTCTGTTTTATATGAATTCTATATGGTTATTTATTTTTATACTAATGTTAAAGATAATATTTTGATTAAATATTTTTCTGAGTACAACTATACTTGATTAGGATTAACCCTAAATTTTTGTGGATTTATTCGATGACTTTTACAAACTATTCTATACTTGCACACAACTACTATACTTGCAGAATTTTCATGCTATTAAGTAAAGAACCTTAATTTCAAGCTAATTCTATTTACTGTTTACAAAAACTTTGTGAATATGAATTGTAGACTACTGTATCTATTTTATCACCCTTTTGACAGATCTGGAATTCTATTTATATTTTGTAATATATTGATGTTTTAGTCCTGCTGTGTTCATGATTTCAGATTTACAAACTTGTTGTATCTTGATGTTTTCTGATTCTATTTCACTATACTATCTATGTTGGAAAATTATGAAATTATATTTGCTGATAATCGACATACTAGGGAATACCCCGAATTTTTCTTGGATTTAATCAGTAAGCTTTTATGCCATTTTCCTGTTTGTGAATACAAACTTGTGATTTTTGGCTGAACATGTTTTCTAGACACAATTCTGTTTTGAGTCATGTTTTCGTGAAATACCATATGACTTATATATATTTGCTAGATTCGGCCGAGTCTATTTTTCATATTTTCTAATGGATCCAGATTTGCATATTTGTGGCAACGAGAATCCCAGATTTGGTGCAGTACTGTCTTGCTGTCCTGAACCAGAATTTCGTTGTCCTAATCTTCTATGAGTTGTCTTTCACCTGTACATGTTTATCTTCCAACCAGAACATGTTACTTGTTCATGCCATGTTATTCTTGCCCTGTTTGTGACACGTATATTCTTGTTTGATAATAATAACAAATAACTAAGCCGGGGTTAAGGGAAAGATCTAGTAGTGGAAAATATAGAAATGTGTACTTTGAAGGGGGGCCATGTTTCCCACCTTATTATCTGTTATCTGTTACCTGTGACATGGTTACCTGACATGTGATTCTGATTATCTGTTTACCTGATTCCTGACTACATACTTCCTTATGAGAAGGTGTACTAAGAAGGCGGCCCGTGTTTCCCACCTATTACCCAACTACATACTTCTTTATGAGAAGGTGTATTTGGAGGGGACCGTAGGTCCTACTTGTTGCATTATTACCTATTACATGATACCTGTACCTGTACCTCTTTACCGAATACTTGAGTACACGGCCCTATAGGGTCCACTACAAAATCTAAACGCAAATTTGTTTGAATGTTGAAACCATGTGGTAAATGGATGGGATGCATGAAGTGCTACCTAGATAGAAATAAATACAACACTTGACATAACATGACACCAGTTACATGACATCTGTTACGTGCTTACCTGTACATGCTACATGTTTACCTGTTTACCTGCTTGCATGATACTTGACATATGTTACATGTTACCTGTACCCTGTTAGTATACCATGTTACTTGATTCTGTTTCCTGATTTATGTTAGACATCCTGTTTTACTATTTCACTCATTCCATGCCAAGTTTGATTCCGCTGTTACTCTATATTTGTTTATTTTTTCCTGTACTTGTTGTCAGCAATACAAGCGGCCCGTAACTTACATTAACGAGCGTTTTGTTTCTTTTTTCTCTTCCTGCAATTTGTAAAATTGCAGACTTTGATGACCAGCTGCCCGATGGAGTAGGTGATCAAAGATTTTAGTTGCTGGAGTTCTTGCTGTATTATTTCCCTATTATTCTTGAATAAATGTAATTGCTACATGAATTTTGTGTTGGGCAGTTTGACCCAGAATTTATTACTTGTTTCTAAATCTGGTTTATTTGAATGTTATTAAATTTTGTTCCAAATAAATTATGTTGGTATGATTGATTCGTGGATGCATAGTTTATTTCTCCTTGTTAGCTCTTAATTATTCCTGTGAAATGTCGTAAAGATCCTGACAGCTCATGGATGATGAAAATCATTCGCTGGAGTTAGTCACGTATCCGTATTCTGTTTTCTCTTTTCGGGAAGCGGTGCGTGACATTAACAGATTTAAAATGTTAACAGTCCATAAACTTTCTATGAGTTAGCATAAATAGCAGGGCAGAAGCACACAAATTGATGTTTGCGATGTTCTGATAGGCTTCGAATCCAGAGGCAATTGGACTGATTCAATGCAGTATATAACGAATGATTTAAACATTGATGGATTTCAAATATGATGGTTCAGTCAATTCAATCTTATGAAGAACATTTCTCATGAATATGGACGGTAACGGTTTTCAAACGTGATGATCAACTATAAGTACTAATTGCGGGAGGTCAAATAAAATACTTGTATGGAACAATAAAAATATACAAGATATTTGCCTTATACGAAGTTTGCATGAACACGATGGAGGGAACAAGAGCGGCAACACACATAAGCGACGACGGCACAACGGCGAGAGTAAGGGCAACAACTCAGCAAGTCGACAACGGCAACATACAACAAAAACAACAACAACACAAAGCAAGAACAACAGCAACACACAATGAGAAAAGCATCATCACACAATGACAGCGACGATAGCACGACAACACAAGAGACAGCAGCACAACAGCGAGCTACGGTGACTGCAGTGGAGTGCAGCAACGGTAGGTGACAACAAGGACCTCCAGTCTGCTTGGTTGGTCATGCACTAGCTCGAGAAGGCGACAGGCAGGAGTAGATGTGATGCAGTCGGTGAGGGCTGTCGAGGAATGGCATCGAGGAAAGAGGTAAGGGCTGTTGGAGTGGTGGCATAGTCGGGATGCAGCAATGGCAAAGGTGGCTATTATGATGGTTGCATGGCAATGGAGGGGAGGCACTGACTGGCGGTCATGCATTCGCGAGAGTTGGTCAGGGGTGTTGGCGATGGTGGCGGAGCACTGCGGTGGAGACAGGGAGTGCGGCAGCAGGGTAGACATGGCGAGCGGTGGTGGTGCTACAGTCGGGGGAGGCAGCAATAATGGTGGCGGCAGGGGCTCAGGAGCACGATAACAAGGTTGTCGGTGGATGCAGATGGCAATGGCGGGGTATTTCGGAGATGGTAGCAAAGGTAGTGCGGGAGCTTGGGGGTGGTGCCGGGATGACGGTGGTGATGGGCTACATGAGGAAGATTCAGAGGTGCAGTGATGCTTCGAAGAAGAAGATGAAGAGGCGGAGTTGGAGGCAGCAATGGGAGTGTTGAGGCCAGCGGCTCGAGCGGAGGTGGTCGGCGATGGTGATGCTCAGGGAGAATGGCGATGATTTTGTAGGAGGCAGGATGGCAGAGCTGCGGGTCGCAGTGCTGTCATGGTTGATCAGGGTCAACTTTATATGGTGCGATGGAGGTCGCAGCCGGTGGTCGGGGTGCAGTGAGGTGGGATTGGTGGTTGAGGGAGAGAGTGGCTCGGGTTACCGTCGAGCTCGGGTGCTGTTGAGGGCCTTTGGGTTTCCTAGAAGAAGGAGGGGAAGAAGAGGAGAGAGGTTAGGGGGGATGATTATGATTAGGAGGGGATTTGGAGATTAATTAGGTTTTAATTTAATGAGGGATTACTCGAGTAGATTATAGGGTTGTGGGGTTACGGGACTGTTAAGATTTAGTAGGGTATTAGTCAGAGATTTAATGGAGATTTAATAGGGGTAGTGGAGTTGTGCAGTTGGGGAAATTTGAGTTTGGGTTATGAGCTTGGGTTTTGGGCTCTAGTTATATGTTAATAAATAATGCAAATAGAAGGAATATAAGATTGGGATTTACATACATATATGAGCAAATATGATAGGGCTTCATATTAATAAATAAAAGATATATTAAGTTCTATGGGTTTTCACAAATTAATAAACAATCAAATAAATGATAATAATAATAATAATAATAATAATAATAATAATAATAATAATAATAATAATAATACTAAGATTACATAACAAAAATAGGATTTGATTTTGGGTTAAAATATAAATAATCAATCAATTAGGAATATAAAATAAACTAATATGTTGGAATAAGATTTTTTTTTTTGTTAAAATATAAAATCATTTGAAATAAATATAATTGTTGATTAGAAAAAATTTTCAACAATAGTTTGAATGTTCTAGTGTATACAATTGTATTCAAAAAGAGCAGAAGGATTATAGATAATTGGAATTCAGGGATACAGGAAAATTTTGGTATAAACGGAAACGGGGGTTACATCAACAAATGTGTCTAATAGCTCAACATTCAGGTCGACTTAGAATGTTAAGGTTGCGGAGTCGATGCTGAGCCCCCACAATATTTTTTATTTTCCAAAGTAAGATTCGGTCAAGCCATCCTCGCTCGGTTCATATCTTGTCGTCAGAGACATTGCTCAAACTAGTCAAATGGCCTAGTAGCAAACTCGTTCAAATGCCGGGTGGTAGAACCTGGGTTCGAATTTGAGCATTAACGTTTAAATAGTTTATTTTTTCTAAGCCGACTGATCTCATCGAAAAGCATGCCAACTCGATCTGAGCAGATCTAAGCCGCACTTGACCAAGCCGAACCTTGCCAACTTCGGCTTCGGCGCTCAGCACGGTATTCCGAGTCAGCCACACATGACAAACAAAGTTGGTCATCAGGTCCACTATAAATTCTTGCCCTTATTTGACATTTGATTATTTAACACCCCCTGCCCCTAGCTCAGACAATTTATACAATTTAGAAGACAAATTATTTATAGTATAGTACAACTGCTCACCACAGACTGCCTCTTAAAAGGTGTTTAACCGGATTGGTGACTCTTGATCATAGGCATTATTATTTATTAATATTTTATTCAGTATTTACTCCCGATAAGGGATTTTTTTCAAACACTTCTTCTCTACTCTTTTGAATCCCGTGTACAGTTAGAGCCCGTGGGCCCCATGATGTACACGTCATCAATCTCAAAGAACGCACTCAGTGCTGTATACTTCTCCTCTGGTGGGCCCCAGCACCTCGCTGACATCATGATGACGTCAGCTACAAATCAACACAGGACGAGCTGTGGTCTGTTGTTCTCAAAGTCGTGGGCCCCACTCTCTAATAAAATATTTTATCCCTTTTGCCATCACCTATTTATTATTATATGTATATGTATATATTTCAAATTACAGGGTGTTACACATACCCCCCCTTCAGAAATCAGCATCCTCGCTGAGCACGGGGCATGCGCAATCTAGTGCAGGATCTCCTTTCTAGTCGATGTGGAATGGCGTACCCTGATTTTGGTAGCTGTACAGTACCTTGATTATGCTAGATGTACAGTCCCCTACCCGGGCGACTTGTCCCAACCTTGCTCCCTCTCAGGCATACCTACCAGTACATCTGCTAGATCCTACCTATACATCTGCTAGTTCCATCTCAGGCATAACCACCACTCTGTACCCACACTCGGTATCGAAAGTTGGCTCTGATACCATTTTTAACACCCCGAATTCCAAATAAGTTTTAATTCGAAGTTCCATAGGATCTTTACACTTCACAACGTACAATTTTATAAGGAATTTAAAACTTTTTATACAACAATATTTTACATCAATGCAACGGAATTATAATTACAACATGATACATGAAGTCATTAACAATTTGAACATTTCTTTAAGCAGCATTCCTTCTTTAGTACTTTCATTCAATTTATTCTTCATAGAAACTGTGGGCACGTCAGTTGCATACAACTGATGCTAGGATATAATACATCAATTTCTCTTACTTGGAAAACACACACTTGTTCACAAACAAAGCTAAGGCGGACTATCTTATTAATGTCGTGTGTGAATGTGTACTTAGTCTTAATGTAGTTATTTATTATTTCATGACACTAATGCACACTTGTTCGAACTTATGCATCCCATTCTACATAAATACGAGGGCAATCCCTTAATCGTTCTTCATCTTGTAGGGTTGGATCCCTCGTTATGAGTTAAACTACTACGGTAACTACGGTAAGTATCTTAAATGTTCTATGAGTTACGAGCTCATGTCCAGATAGCCTGGAGGGGAATTCCACGTTATGACATGACTCATCATGTAGATAGCCTATAGACAATTCACCTCCGTCATGGGATAATGGCACTACGTAGTCACCAAGCACCCTACAAGCGTCGCCACAGTCCCGATAATTTCGGAGATGTATTCACGTCATGACATGACGCATCATGTAGACAGCCTGTGAATACTGTCACATCATAGATCCAAGGCCCTCATATTTGTGTTTTTGTTTTTCTCTTACTTTCATCACATTTTCACTATGTGTCTAATCCTTAGAAAAAATGAATCATGAGTAAAAATTAACATTCTAGAATTAGCATTACCTCTACATCGGTCTTAAAACATCAATTGTTAACCACGACCCAATCTTGGTCTTTTATTATCACACTTCTCTTTCAAAATTTCATTCATGCCGATGTAACGACTTAGCTAAAACTTTAGTTTCAATCTCTTTTTATGTTCATCAAAATGAGTGTTTATTCTCACAAAATTTCCACATTTCATCATAATCATTTTGTTTCATTCTCCATGCACACTTGCATGTACTAAACATCAAATTTCATATTAACTTAATCAAATTTTCCATGTCGAAAATGTCATTTTTAATCTCTTTACAAAAATTCTTTACATTCAAAAATTCACTTCCTTTAATTAATCAAAATCATACTCTAAGAAAAGTTTACCAAGTTTTTCTTCCCAAAATTACTTCTAATTCCCAAGATATTATGTCAAATATGGTAGAAATAATTTTCATGAAGTCTAGGTACTTTTAGAAGAACTCTAGTATTTTTTTCTCAATTTTAAAAGCTTAAAATACTTCCAAAAAAATCAAAATAAGAAAAATATCAAAAACTACAAACAAAACGCCAGGGCCGGATTCGAACCCAGACCGACGCCCCCCGCCTGTGAATAGTAACCGACCCAAAGCACACCCAACGACCAGAAAGGCCAGAGTGACTAACCGATATGAGAAAGGCTTTAATTTGTCTATGGTTTCGAAATTTGATTAAAAATTGAAATTTCATAAAAACAGAGCCTTTTGCCAGACTCGAACCCAAGACGAGTACCCCCACCTAGCTATAGTAACATACCCAAAATGCATCCGAAGACCAGTTGGTCTTGAGTGACTAACCGATATAAGATCTGGTTAAATTTTTTTTGTATAAGTTGTACTGTATCTAGTTCTTTCTTTAATAAACTCATTTTTTTTCAATCAATTTGTACTTATAAAAATCTAAATAGTTTTTCCAGAATTTATTTCTTTGAGAAACGGTATATTATACTTTCTTAGATTTGCGAAATTCTCATTTTTAACTACATGGTAGTCTATTTTTCTTATTTCCTTTGAAAAGTTGAACATTAATTCGTTTTTCGACATTGAAAATTTCCTTTTCTAGATGAATCTTTTTATTAACTTGTTTCCCACTTATTCACATTATGCTTGCACAATTTTTTCTTCATTCTTTAATGTAATAAAACCTCAAGTTAAGTTTATCTTTTATAAAACTCACTCATTTCTTATGGTTCAAGAGATAACATATTGACAATCAAGTGAATATAAATTTACTCATATAATACAATTAAAATTCCACAATTATTGTAACTTTTCCATACTAATTAATTTATTTCACAATCATGGGTGTTAATTTGCATTCTCAATCCCTTCACAAGCACAATTTCATACATGCATGATTTATCAAATTTACATGTACTCTAGCATGAAAATATGGTAATAAAGCATCATGACAACTATTAATTAACACATTCCAATTCATTGTATTAACTTTTTCATGTAGATAAACTAGAGCTTCCTTTCTTTTTTACTAGTCTCTTCAAGCAAGTATAGGGCAACTTTTCTACTTGTTTCTAACATATTCACAAATTAAAATCTGAGCATGGCATCTATATGAGAAGTAGAGAAATCACCCAACTTATTGAAGAAACAAAGAAAAACTCCTAAAGAACTCCTTGAAAGCACGATCGTCTCCCTTCTCCTCCAAGTTTGGTGCAAATTTTGAGCTCCTCCTCCTAGCAAGCATGAACCCAAGACCTCCTCCTCTCCTTGCTTTGGCCGGCCTCCAATGGAAGGGAACACACACTCCCTTTCTTTTCCTCACACAAAAATCTTTTCTCACTCAAACTTTTCCTCACAATTGCTTCTTTTCTTTCTCTTACTCTTTGAAAATTTCTAATGCAAGTAATGAAGAAAGACTAGGGAGGGGTATTTATATACATTTCAAGAGTGAATGGAGGGTTGAGATGAGTTTAGATGAAGAGCTAGGATACATTTGGGAGTTAGAAGAACTACCCATCATCAAGTAACCACCTCACCACTCTTCCGCTCTCTCCCTCCACTCTCAATGTGGCTAGCCTAGTCCTTGTGCTCCATTGCACGTGCATGTGCATTGCACATGTCTCCATGTGCACACTAGTTTAAGTTGTACAATTATTAATTGTTCATTTATTTGTTACATTATCAAGTCTACACTACAAGTTGTATTAATTACTAATAGAATTAACTAGTGGGCTAATTTGGTGTGCTAAAATCCATGGGCGCTTTTAATTAATTAATTAATTTATTTAAGTGGGCTAGAATTAGACTGGCCTAAAGATTAATAATAGGGTTTAATTTTAAAAGAGAAGAAAATATTTATTCATGATATGAGAATAATTTTTAAAGTCAAATACCCACATTAATTTGCACGTGCGAAACATGTGAAAACAAATGAAAATTTTATATTTATTTATTTGAAAATTCAAGATGTTACAACACTCTCTCCTTAGAATAGTTTTGTCGTCAGAACTACGCTTAAAGAGTGAGAAAACAAAACATAAAAGAAGAAAGAAAGAAAAATACAATCCAACAAAGAGCTCGGGATGATCCTTCAGCATCCTCTCCTCGGATTTTCAAATAGCCTTTTCAACCAACTGGTTTCTCCAGACTACTTTGACCATAGGTATTGTCTTTTTCCTCAAGACTTTCTCCCGATGATCACAATCTGAACCAGTCGCTCAATGTAGCTCAGATCTAGCTACAAACCCTCCGGCACTTCGGGCAAATGGTGCCTTGGATCTGGAATGTAACCTCTCAGCATAGACACATGGAAAACATTGTGCACCTGAGATAACTCTTCTGGTAACTCCCACCGGTAAGCAGTTTTTCCAATCCTCTTTAATATCTTATATGGACCTATGAACCTTGGGGCTAATTTCTCACATCTACCAAAACGAATCACACCTTTATTAAGTGATACCTTCAGAAAGACAAAGTCACCTTCCTTGAACTCAAGGTCCCTCCTCCGGTTGTCGGCATAACTCTTCTGCCTACTCTGAGCATCCACCAACCTCTTCCTGATCCAATCGATCTTTTCAGAGGTTTGTTGCACAATCTCGGGCTCAAACATCTACCGCTCCCCCACTTCAAACCAGCAAAGAGGCGTTCTGCACTTCCTGCCATATAGAGCTTCATACGGAGCCATCCCGATACTAGTCTGAAAACTATTGTTGTCGGCACTCTACCAGAGCTAGATGCCTCTTCCAATTGCCTTTAAAATCTAGAACACAACACCGAAGCATATCCTCAAGAACTCTATTGACCCTCTCAGTCTGTCCATCAGTCTGAGGATGGAAGGAAGTACTGAAATCCATTTTAGTACCCAAAGCTGCCTAAAGACTCCTCCAGAAATGCAAAGTAAACTGCGCATCTCTATCAGATATAATGGTCAACGGAACACCATGAAGCCTGACGATCTCCCCAACATACAACTCGGCTAACTTGTCCATAGACAAAGTGAGTTTCATTGACAAGAAGTGAGCTGATTGGTTAGTCGATCGACTATGACCCAAATCGCATCATTACCCTTCGAACTCTTGGGCAAACCTATGATGAAATCCATGCTGATGTTATCCCACTTCCACTCTGGAATGGGTAACGGTTCCAACAAACCTCCGGGCTTCTGATTCTTGGCTTTCACCTGTTGACAAATCTCACATCTTGCCACAAACTCAGCCACATCCTGCTTCAAACCTGACCACAAGAAATGTTGCTTGATGTCTTTGTACATCTTGGTACTCCCAGGATGTATAAATAAAAGAGTAGCATGTGCCTCCTGAAGAATACTCTCCCTTAAATCTGATTGATTCGGAACACATAGCCTCTCTCCAAACCATAACATTTCATCCCTGATTTGAAACTCTGAAAATCTGCCTGCATGAACCTGCTCCTTCATCTTCCGAATCTCTGCATCTTCCTTCTGACTTGCCAGAATCCTTTCATTCAGTGCAGGATGAAGCCTCAACTGAGCCAAAGATGCTCCCAAACCTTGCAAAACTACCTTAATACTAGCCCGATCCAACTCTTCTGTAAGATGCCTCTGGGTCGTGATCAACCTGGCCAAACTACTTTTATGGCTAAGTGCATCAGCAACAACATTAGATTTCCCCGGACGATACTTAATCTCAGGACGATTGTCCTCATGTAATTCCAGCCATCTCCGTTGCCTCAGATTCAGGTCCTTCTGCTGAAAGATGTACTTCAAGCTCTCCTTGTCCGTGTACATGTTTAACTTCTCACCGTACACATAATGTCTCTATTGCTTCAAGGCAAAATTAATAGCAGCAAACTCCAAATCATGAGTCGGATAATTCTTCTCATGCGGTCTTAGTTGCATAGACCCATAAGCGATTAAATTTTCCTCTTGCATCAAGACACAACCAAGCCCACTATGTGAAGCATCGCTGTAGACATCATACTCAACACCTGCTCTAGGCAAAGCCAAAATGGAAGTAGTAGTCAACTTCTCTTTCAACTCTTGAAAGCTTTCCTCACACTGCTCAGTCCACTTGAAATTTACATTCTTCTTAGTCAGACCAGTGAGCTGCATGGCTATCTGAGCATAGCATTGAATAAACCTCCTGTAGTATCCAGTTAGCCAAAGAAAACTTCTGATTTCCTTCACTGTAGTTGGCCTTGCCGAATCCTTCACTGCCTCTATCTTCTAAGGATCAGTAGCCACTCCCTCCTTAGAAAGGATGTGACCCAGGAATGCCACTTCAGATTTTCAGAAATCGCACTTGTATAACTTGGCATACAACTCATGCTCTTGAAGCTTCTTCAGGACTTCAGCCAGATGCTTAGTGTGCTTCTCCTCCGACTTGGAGTACACAAGAATATCGTCGATAAACACTACGTCGAAAGAATTAATAAACGGCATCAGAACTCAGTTCATCATGTCCATAAAGATTGCAGGTGCATTCGTCACTCTAAATTGCATAACTAATAATTCGTAATGCCCATGTCGAGTTCTGAATGAAGTCTTATGTACATCTTTCACTTTCACTCAAACCTGATGGTATTCCGATCGAACGTCTATTTTAGAGAAAACAGCTGCTCCTTGTAAACGATCGAATAGGTCATCGATTCGTGAAATAGGATATTTATTCTAAACAGTGACCTTATTCAGCTCTCGGTAATCGATGCACATCCTCATCGATCCATCCTTCTTCTTCACCAACAATACTAGTACTCCTCAAGATGACACACTCAGCTGAATAAAACCTTTCCCTAAAAGTTCCTCAATCTGTCGTTTGGCTTCGTCCTGCTCGACAGGCACCATCCTATATGGTGCCTTGGAAATAGGTGCACTCCCTGGCAGGATAGTGATGCTGACCTTTACATCATGATGTGGGGGTAACCCGGGCATATCTCCCAGCTGATAACACCATTTCCCATAGTCTGCATCATGGACTGCCACCATACAGCTGCATCCTTCTCAAGTTGCAATGTAGCCAGCTTCACCTTGCTACCTTCTGAAGTTTCCAAGCTCCCCAAGGTGATGCTTCATGGATTAGTCTCGACTTGCCTAATCCAATTGTTAGCTACATCTGGGTTTGACTTCCCTTCAAACACTGGTGGCTTCATCCTCTTAAATGACTCAACCAGTTTGGTCGCCTCAGGAACTGGATTTGTAGGCATCCCCCTATGGTTTTGGTTCATGGCTACGACATTGAGGGTCTGATAGACTCTAGACAACTCCATTTCCAAGTCGAGTCCACAACTGGGCCATTCTCCATTCCTTGATCTTCTTCCAGTCATGCTTTGATTCAAAAGATCCATTAAATTCGAAGTAAAAAACATGAATTTAAATCAACTTTTTCATTCATTGAATTCAAACTTTGTACATTCAAATTTAAAATATCGTCTGACATCAAGCGAAAAGCATTGCGATGATATAACATTCTAATCCCTACAGTTCCTCTTAGCTATTCTAAGCTCTTTCTGTAGTTCTGCTACCTCTTCCTTCAGCACATCATACATGTTCTTTCTCTTCTCGAGTTTCCAAACATGATGACTAAGGGTTGCAATATTCTCCTTGAATTTTGCACAAAGGGCCTGCAATTGGTCTGCTTTCTCCTTCTGAGTCTCCACTTGCCTCTGGAGAGATTCAATGAGACCTCTCGGAACTGGCTCTTCCTCAGCGGATGAAATGTCTGATGAGTCTGGAGGCAGAGTGATCTCTCGAGACTTGGGCCATTCTCCTTTATACTCATCGGGATCTTCTTCGTCGGAATCTCCTGGTCCAGGGTAGTAGTCCTCTTCGATTATGTGCCAAGCATCATCTCCTGCGGGTCGTGGTGGTTCGTCATCTTAGGGAGGGAGAAGAAGAAGCATCAATCATAGAGCAACACAAATGTAAGTGACTTACATTTAAATCTCTATACCAAACTCACACTCTAATGTCCACTCTAGGGTGTCGTTCCTTATAAATTTGTGCAACTTGGAAGCGTGGCTCTGATACCACTCTGTAACACCCCTTCACCTAGCTCAGACAATTTATACAATTTAGAAGACAAATTATTTATAGTATAGTACAACTACCCACCACAGGCTGCCTCTCAAAAGGTGGTTAACTAGATTGGTGACTCTTGATCTTAGGCATTATTATTTATTAATATTTTATTCATTTTTTACTCCTGATATGGGATTATTTTCAAACACTTCTTCTCTAATCTTTTGAATCCCCTGTACAGTTGAGCCTGTGGGCCCCCATGATGTACACGTCATTGTAACCTCTATTTTCCATTTTCTATATTTTTGGGTTTATTTTTCTTTTTGTGTATTTATTCAGCTTGTATCTTTTTTTGGATCATGTATTTCATCTTTATTTTCAATACATTCATCAATTTGATTTGTCGTCTTTTATTTGATCTTCTTGATTCTATTGTCTCCTATTACTCATCTCTTTTAATCGAGCTTGTATTTCTTTGATCCTTATTATTTTAATTGTTCGTGCCTATTTCATTTATTCATTTTTTGTGCCCATCTCATTTTTGGATCACCCTATTATTCCTTGTGGATCATCTAATTAATCCTATTCAAAACCCTATATTCTATTAAACCACAAACCACAAACCACTTAAACCCTATTGGATCCTTACTATACTCGTTACCCATTATTTACTTATTCCCTACCCGTTTGCACCCCACTAGGACTTAACCCTAGCCCTAATAACTTATCACACCCTATATATATCCCCTCCTTCTCAATTCATACCCGCCGCCGTCGCCTTTCACCGCAGCCTCGACTCCTCTCCCTCTCTCTAGTGTGCGTACGTGATCTTGTGAGTTCGTAGGTATTGTGTGCGTGTGATCGTGTGTTCGTTGGTGGCTCATGGTTAGTTATTTGTGATTTCTGTTTGTGGTTCATCGTTCGTTCGTTGAGTTCGTGCCGGGATCCGTTCCCGTTATTCTCTTTGTATCATCATTCCCATCGTCGTCTCTAAGGAAAGTAACTTGTATAATTTCTGTTTGCAATTACAAGTACTAAATACCGTCTGTGGTATAGTTGTGTTCTAGAGACAATTCTTGTGCAAAACCACTGTTATATCTTGTCTCTATTGCGTTGACCTACTCGTAGTTGTCACATTACACACATGACATGAAATAACTTAGGGATAACCACTTCTTATTGTATACATGCATGTTGTTCATGATTCATGACTTGTGGTATGATCTTTTATACATGATGTGTTCGTTCTTGTAACCCTATTTCCGCAAATACATATTTCCTGGGTATTGTTCTGTATTCTGATATTTATAAATTTGTTATTGTTAAATTCGTTTTGAGTTTCTTTATTAAAATATTTTTCTAAACAATAATTATAATCATTTGAATAAACTTTGTTTTCATTTTTATTTGATCAACTATTTGCATTTTAACCCTTAAAATTATTATTATTGTTTCGACTATTTCAACAAAAATTCCTATTTTTATATGTAGACAATATCCTGAAGATTTCTATTATTAATGTTAGTATTTTATCGTCATTAATATTATTTCTACTATGATTACTTATTATTGATTATTAAATTCTTATTTAACAAATGTATTTTTAATTGTTTCAAGTAATTTATGTAATGTGATACAAATTGTATTTTCAGATAGCTTACTCTTTTGTATTTGGGTTTATATTAATCCATTATATTCATGTAAATGTATTTTATTCTATTGGATCCCTACCCATTACCCAGTACCTAATATCTCTATTTTCCCCTATATATATACTCATTTTCTACTAAACCATAACCCTAATTTCTTAAACCCCAGCCATCATTAAACTCCTATTCCCCCATTACGGTTCCTAATTCCCCTCTCCATCTCCCGCTCTCTCCCTTTCTGTTACTTCGAACCCAATCTAGTCACCTCCTGATCGCCACTCCGACCACAATTCCCTCCGTCAACGTCTTCGCCACCCTCTCCTCGTCACCACCATCGCATCACCCTTCTTTCATTTGCCGTCGTCATCATCTCGCTCATGCCCAACTCCACCGTAACCCATTACTGCCACTTCACCACCGCCGTGCCATCCAGTGCTCCGACCCTCTCTGCTCACCCCCTACACCCACCAAAGATCCCTAGCACGTCCTCATAGACATCCAAGCCCCGTCGAAGCCCCGATTAGTCGTTTTCATCGCTCCTCTATTTCATAGAGAAAATAGAGTTTCGCATCGAGCTTCTCGATACCGTTGCATCGCTTCCCGACTAGTCACCGCCGTACGTTGCCGCCGCCAGAGTCGCAAGCGCTGTCGCAGTCGCGTTGCTCGCTCTCTCTCTCTCCACCGAAGGTTGAAGACGAGTGGCCGTTGGTCGATTTTGCTGTTCTGCATTGTTTGCACAGTGGATCCGATCCTGCTGTCCATTGTTTTGGGCCGGATCCGGCGTGGAGAAGGGCGCCCATTGGACGACTTTGCCGTCCCGTGTTTTGGACAATTGGATCTGGGTTCGGTGTCCCCGGTTTTGGCCTCGATCCGGTGTGGGAATTCACTTGGTTGTTACTGTTTTGTTTGCTGATTGGTTTCTTCGCACGTATTTCGCGCGTGCTTTTGGTGATTTTCACCCAGGATTCTGATCCTGTTATTCTATTTAATTATATCTACAATAACAAGCAGGTCTCTTCTTGAACCCTTCTTATTGTTTGTCTTCAAGATTAATTGATCTCATGCAAGTAAATCCGTCCATTTTGTTATCAAAAATCTGCTTTGACAATTCCGTTAAGATTATCGAGGGTTTATACGAGCTAACCCGACATACTCTTAACTTCGTGCTATCTCTTTGATCTATAACCCAGTCCCCAATGTTTCATGCACATGCACAATTAAAATGACTAGATTTATGCTTAGAACTGCATGATGAAATGGACATGTTTAATTAAATGTACTGAATCGGTTTTTAATTGATGAATTGACACCAAGACTGTGATGAATGTACCATGAACCTTAAAAATTGCATGTTGACACCTAGGATTCACTTGATCAAATTTACATGCTTTATATGATCATATGATTTGTTTAATTGCTATTCATGTTTAGACAATTGCTGGACTGCTGTATGTTTCATTTTGAAATAGATTTTTGACCATACTAGAGACATAATCTGAAAGAACTTACCAAACACAAATTGAATCCCTTGATGTCTAGATCATTTTTCTCTACTCTTGATTTAAATTCCAATATGTCATCTATTAGTTATCATCACTTTAATGCAACTATGTTAGTAATTTCAGACCCTTAATTTCATGTGTTCTCTGCTGCTCTATATTTTATTTGACCTTGTTAATAGTACAAGAAAATTCTGAAATAATTTAGGCTAGACCTAGACATGTATAGGTATCACCAGAATTTATATAGATTTTATTAATGAGTTCTCTGACCCGAAACAATTAGTTGAACACAACCTACTGCACGCTGCTTGAACTTAAAACCTGATTAGCATAGAATTTTTACCCTAGTTCATATACTTTCTATATACCTTAATTATACTTGCTGGAACCGTGTGGAAGTCTAATTTCTAGACCTTCCGGCGGATTCAAATTTGCCATCTTGTAGTGGTTGTAATCCATGTTTTAGTACAGCAAGGTCATGCTGTCCTGATCATGTGATATGTATGTAAATGACTTGTTAGCTTCATGCTTTGCCTGTAACGCATAGAATTAGTCACACATAGTATTATACAACACTGACACCTTCTTGAGTGCTCACATAGGATTAAAATAACTAATAAAACGACAGGATATCATGGGTTGACAAGGTAGCGAACGATCGAAAATTATACTCGGTCGTGCCCTACTGCCTGAACTACACTGACCGATACTGATGGTCATAACTACTGCCAGATAAGCACTGCTCGAGAAACAATGATACTGAACATGAAATACTAATTACTAGGCCGAGTACACAGACCGAGAATTTACCATCAGTCTAAAATAGTCACTGTGTGTTTGCGCGGAACCTGCAGTATGGAATGCAGTAGTACGTGCACTAGATAGATTAATAAAATACTGAATAACCTGCATTTACTGCTTGATCCTAATATTACGCATTACATGTGTGATTTACTATAGACCCTTGATATTTTGCCAGCCTTTGCTTTGTTCTTTGATTTTGACCATGTCCATTTTCTTTGATATTCATGCTCCTTTTATTCTCTGTTTTCTTACTTGCCGCCCACGACTTGCTCTAAGGGCTCTCTTTTCTCTCTTTTTAGATCCAGTATTAACAGGTACCGGAGGAGCAATACCAGAAGACTTTGGTGAGCAAACTCTTTGAAGAATGGAGCTGGACTATTAGACTGCTTAGCTACCTTTTATCATTTGCTTATTGTATTTCCTTTTATCATACTTTGTATTCTCGGGCTTTATGACCCGAAATTGTTTTATCCCGGATGTTGGATTATTATCTGGTGAATTTATTTCATGATTATCTTTGAGTTTATTCATTGTTTATGTGATTATAATATTTGCCTGTGTGATTGTTTCTCTTGTATATTGTTGAGTTAGACTGGTATAGCTTATGGATGATGTTTAATCATTCGCTGGGCCTTCGTTAGTTGCTCGTATTCCTGTATTTTGGAAAGCGGGGCGTGACAGTTGTAGTATAACTCGTTGTAAACTTGTGAAATACCCTATACCATGTTGTTTGGATACCTAGTATATCATATTTCATGTTTGTTATGAGTTAGATGAGCTTCATTTTATCTATGTTGATTTTGTACATGAAGAAGATTTTAGGTTTTGGTTGTACCCCATTTTTTATCAGTATTTTAGACCCTATTAAGGTCAGTATATGAAAATTATTTGTGAATATGAATTATAGACAGTTATGTCTACTTTCACGATTTTCTAACAGATCTCAGTTTCGATTTATGAGTTGCAAGTTATGACCATTTTACTACAGATGTGTTTAAAATTCCAGATTATGTTTTATATGAATTCTGTATGGTTAATTATTTTTATACTGATGTTAAAGATAATATTTTGATCCAATATTTTGCTGATTACAACTAGACTTAATTTTGATTAACCCCAACTTTTTATGGATCTATTTGATGACTTTTATAAACTATTTTGTGCTTGTGAACAATTACTATACATGCAAAATTTTCATACTCTTAAGTAAAGGTACATAGTTTCGACTTGATTTTATTTGTTGTCTATAAAAACATTATGAAAATAAATTATAGCCTATTGTACCTAATTTATCAGCTTTTTGACGGATCTGGATTTCAATTTATATTTTTTGAGATATTGTTGTTTTAGTACTGTTTTGTTCATAATTCCATATTTACAAAACTGTTGTATCATGTTGCTTTCTAATTTTCATTGAGTATTCTATCTATGTTGGAAAATTATGAAACTTTGTTTTCTGTTACAAAACATACTGGGGAATACCCCAGATTTTTCGTGGATTTAATTAGAGTGTTTTTATGCTGTTTTCCTGTGTATGAATACAAATTTATGATTTCTGGCTGAACATGTTTTCTGTATACAAATCTGTTTTGAGTCTTATTTTTGTGAAATAATATATGACTTATATATATTTGCTGGATTCGGCCAGGAGTTTATTTTTCAGATTTTCTGACGGATCCATGTTTGCAATTTTGTAGCAACGGGAATTCCAGATTTGGTGCAGTACTGTCTTACTGTCCTGAACTAGAATTTTCATTGTTCTATCCTTTTATGAATTGTCTTTCACCTGTGTATGTTTCTCTTTCAACCTGAACCTATTACTTTTTCATGCCATGTTATTCTTACTCTGTTTTGTAGACTTACATGCCTGTTTAATAACAATAACAACTAATCAAGCCAGGATTAAGGGAAAGACCTTAGTAGTGGACAATATAGGTATGTGTACTCAGAAAGGGCCCGTGTTTTCCATTACCTGTTGCCATGTTTCATGGTTACATGATTCATGTCTCTTATTATATGTTGTCATATTTCATGATTACACGATTCATGCATGTTATTACTATCTGATTAAATATTACCATGATTCGTGATGATTCATGCCTGTAATTACTATATGTTGCCATGTTTCATGATTATATGATTCATGCCGGTTACTACTATCTGTTGCCATGTTTCATGAGCACATGATTCATGCATGTTCTTGTTGCCACGATTTCACGACTACGTGATTCGTGCCTGTTACCTATTACCTGACGCCTGAATACACGACCCTATAGAAATCCACCATTAGGCCTAAAGGTAATTTGCATGTAAGTAGCAGCCATGTGGTAAAAACTTGGGACGCATAAAGTGCTACCTAGATAGTAATAATACAAGACTTGACATTACATGTTTGCCTGTTACATGATACCTGTTACATGATACCTATTACATAATTACCTATACTTGCTACTTGATACTGTATACCTGTTAATGATTACCTATACTTGCTACTTGATACCTTATACCTGTTATCTGCTTGTATGATACTTGATACGTGATACATGTTACCCATACCCTGTTAGCACATTATATTACTTGATTCTGTTCATGATTCGTCCTAGTTGTTCTATTTTGTTGACATGCTTATTCCATGCTATGCTTGTTTCCTTTGTTATTCTATATTTGTTTACTTTACATGTACTTGTGCCTGAACTACAAGCAGACTGTAACTTGCATGGACGGGCATTTTGTTTTATTTTTCCTTTTTCTGCTATTTATTAAATTGCAGATTTTGGTGACCAGTTGCCAGATGGAGTAGGTGATCTGAGATTCTAGTTGCTGGAGTTCTTGCTATTATTATTTTTTGTTTCTTCTTTGAATAAATGTATTTGTTACTTAGATTATTTTTTATTGAGCAATGTGACTCAGGATTATTAACTTGTTCAGATCTGGTTTATTTGAGATTATTAAATTTTGTTTTATGTTAATTCTTTTGGTATATTGATTCATATATGCATGCGTGGTTGACGTCTCTTGCTTCCTACTCTGATTATTCCTGTGAAATGTTGTAAAGATCCTAACAGCTTATGGATGATGAAAATCATTCAGTGGACTTTGTCACGATCCGTATTCTGCATTCTCTTTGGGGAAGTGGGGCGTGACAAGGTTTTTTAGTGGTATTAGAGCCCATGTTTGGCTAATGTATTAGTTTGACTGATATGTTAGACAAGCTTGGCTCGATCTGGGATTGGATCAACAATACACAGACCATACATACATTCAACTTTGATCTGGATGCTGATTGTGTTTTATCTTGTGCAGACCATGGCTCGTAGAGGTTCTACTTCTCGTCCTCAGGAAGATCATCTCGGGCTTGTGGCCATTACCAATGTGATGGAATGGTTGATCATTATGCAGCAAAACCACAGTGACCTGGTGATGGCTACTTTGGAAGCTGCCCAGGTTCTGCCTCCCGCTATACTTATGCAGGCAGCTCTCCCTCCCCGTCCGGGTACAGTCACAGATTTCATAAGGCTACATCCTAACAGATTCTCCAACACTGAGATGCCTTTGGAGGCCGAACAGTGGTTTTTCCGGACTTAGTAGTTTCTTTTGGCAGCAAGAGTTGCCGATGCTGATAGAGTGAATGTGGTAGCCATCCAGCTGGTGGACCTGGCTCACATTTGGTGGAGGACCAAGTTCGAAAGGATCGAACGACCGATTTCTTAGGCCACGTTCACTAGGAGCTTCTTGGAGAAGTTCTTCCCTAGTAGCACTCGAGTTGAAATGGAGCAGCAATTCCTGGCCCTGAAACAGGTTGGTCTTTGTTCTATTATTGGAATTTTTTTTCATATTGGTCATCAATGTTGTAACATGAGACTTTCTTGAAATAGGGCTCCAGGTCTGTCGATGAGTATGTAGCAGAATTTACAAGACTTAGCCACTTTACAGCCGTTCTTGTGGCGAACGAAGAGGACAGGGCTCGTAGATTCACACTGGGACTTGAGCGAGACATTAAGGTGCAGCTTGTCTCCCTTTGCTTGCGGACTTATGCTGAAGCTCTTGGACAGCTCTGGCTTAGGAGCTGGCTCGTGGTGGATTAGCTCCTTCCCAGCAGACTGTTCCACACTTTGTTATTGCTAGGCCTTCTGGTGGGCCAATTCGGAGGCCTGTCCAAGCCCATCCCGTCAGGGTAGCTCCTTACCCTTCTGCCGCTCCTCAGAGAGAGGGATTCTGTGATTTCTACCAGATGATCGGGGATGTGCACAGAGACTGCAGGGCATGCCAATCGCCGCTATTTTGGATGTAGTGCTACTGACCATTCAGTGCGGGATTGCCCATAGCGGAGGATGACTCTTCCAGCCGGGGGTCCATTTCAGCAGGTAGCCCCAGCTCGTTGTCCAATCAGGCCACCGCTTCCTCCTTAGCGCCAGATTGTCCGTCAGAGGACCGCTGTTTCCCGGGAGAGGTCAGGCTTTCAACCTGACTGCTGCAGAGGTTGAGACTACAAAGGGTGTTATTGCAGGTATATTTTGCTTTTATTTGCTTTGCTGTTCTGTTGTTCTGTTGTTTCTGTTTTGCTTCATTCATTTCTTTTGCATTATCCTTTCATATTATCTTCTGCATTGTGTTTTTCTCACCCTTGATCATCCATTCTTTTTCCCCTTGCCTTTTCATTCTATCTTAGGTGTTGTCCTTGTTTTCTCTTTTTCTGCCCTTATTCTTTTTTATTCCGGGGCAACCCATTCCTTCATCTCTTCTCGGTTTGTGGCTCGCCATCAGTTGGACTGCAGCATCATGTCAGAGGCTTGGAACATTGTGACAGGTGGTGATGTTTTCATTTGTTCCTGGGAGTGCAGGCAGTCTCCCGTGGTTATTAGCGACACAAATTTCAAAGCCAACCTGATTGTAATAGGTAATTCAGGATTCGACGTTATTCTCGGTATGGATTGGTTGGGTAAGTCCCACTCCATCATTGATTGCCGTGCTAAGAAAGCTGTATTCCGGATTTCAGATCGCGCAGAGTTTAAGTTCCATGCCGAGGAGATGCCCCTTGGCCGAGCTAAGACTGTAGTTGATCAGGAGGTTTGTGCGATGGAATTGCATTCAGGCTGTAAGGCTGCGCCTCTGGTAATGCGGGATTTCTTGGATGTTTTTCCAGAGGAGTTACCTGCCTTACCCCCTGATAGGGATGTAGAGTTCAGTATTGAAGTTCAGCCTGGTACGACATCGATATCAAAAGTCCCTACAGGATGGCACCGGTTGAGTTAGCAGAGCTTAAGGTGCAGATTCAGGAGTTGTTGGATTTGGGGTTCATCAGACCCAGTGTTTTGCTGTGGGGTGCTCCAGTCCTTTTTGTCAACAAGAAGGATGGTAGTTGTCGACTGTGCGTTGATTATCGGGAACTGAACAGTGTTATTGTGAAGAATCGGTATCCGTTGCCCAGGATTGATGACTTATTTGATCAGTTGAGTGGAGCTGCTATTTTCTCGAAGTTGGATCTTCGTTCCGGGTATCATCAGGTCAATGTGAAGGCTACTAATGTATAAAAGACTGCATTTTGGACCAGATATGGGCACTACGAGTACCTTGTGATGCCGTTCAAGGTAACGAATGTGCCAGCTGTATCATGAGTCTCATGAATAGGGTCTTTTTCCAGTTCCTGGATAGATTTGTGGTGGTCTTCATTGATGACATTCTGGTATATTCTCGGAATCGGGAGGATCATGCTGAGCATCTTAGGTTGGTTCTGTAGACTTTGAGTGAGATCAGCTTTGTGGGAAACTCAGCGAGTGTGAGTTTTGGCTCGACAGGGTTACTTTTTTGGGGCACATCATCTCGGGCTATGGTATTTCTGTGGATCTAGCCAAGGTTAAGGCTATGAATGATTGGCCAGTTCCCAAGTCAGTTTCAGAGGTGAGGAGTTTCCTTGGTCTGGCTAGCTATTATCAAAAATTCATCCAAGAATTTTCGAAGATAGCAGGACCATTGACTAAGCTGACTGAGAAGCATCAAAAGTTCTGTTGGTCTGAGGCTTACAGTGAGGCTTTTGCTAAGTTAAAGAGCAGGTTGACGTTAGTACCAGTGTTGACTATTCCAGATGGTTCAGGCAGATTTGTAGTTCACAGTGATGCTTCGGGAAAGGGTCTTGGAGCAGTTCTGATGTAGAAGGGCCGAGTCATTGCTTATGCATCGAGGCAGTTGAGGCCGCATGAGAAGAATTATCCGACTCATGACTTGGAGTTAGCGGCAGTGATCTTCGCTTTGAAGCTGTGGGGATATTATTTGCTTGGGAACCGAGTGGAGATTTTTACCGACCAGAAAAGTCTCAAGTACGTTTTCACCCAGAAGGAGTTGAACATGAGGCAAAGATGTTGGTTGGAGCTTATGGCTGATTATTACATCAGTTTGCGATATCATCCTAGTAGAGTGAATTTGGTGCCAGATGCTTTGAGTAGGAGACCGACAGCTATGTTGAGCAGATGCGGAGGTTAGAGTTGGGTATGTTGTTGCCGAGTTCTTATCGGAGTTGTTTGGTGCTTCAGCTTTAGTCGTCTCTTATTGATCAGATCAAAGAGATGTAGACTAGTAATGTGCAGTTGCAGGGTTTCAGAGCAGAAGTTGAGGCTGGTTCCAGAACAGACATGGTTATTCATACTGATGGATCGCTTCGTTTTGGGTCCAGGTTATGTGTCCCGAAGGTTGAAGTTCGTTAGAGATTGCATGAGGAAGCCCACCAGTCAACGTATTCTATCCATCCTGGAGATACTAAAATGTATCGGAATTTGAAGCTTCATTTCTGGTGATGTTACCAATAATCTGTTGTGGAGGCAAACAGATAGTATTTGTGGATTCTTGAAAAACCTGAATAGCAAACCTAAAACCTGTTCCTGCCGGAGTTTGACCGCTGACTCCCGCCGTTCACCTGCAAAAAGTGCGAGACACCAGGGTTGATCCCGGTGACGCACCCTCCGACGCTCAAGTCAGTAATCAGCAATGATTATGAAAGAGCGTAAATTGGCAAAAGATTGATTACCTCATAACGATGGTGGATGGGGGGTATTTATAGCCACCTTGGGGATCAGATTAGGAATGTAATCCCTGTGATCTGATAAGGAATATAATCCCCGTAATCAGATAAGGCAATGTAATCCCTAATTACCAGTGAAAAGATAGATGTGAATCAGGGCCGTTGATTAGGATTAATCAGAGACCTTGATTTTTTCCTGCTGGACCGGGTTTGCTGTGGGTTAGATCCCACACCTAGTTGGAGATGGATCCGTTTTATGGGTTATTGGGCTTTGAATAAAGACCCAGTTCCCCTTTCAGACCCATTTGTAGGTGAAATTACCATTTTACCCTTAGGCTTTGAGATCCGTGCTCGATTTGGACGATCCCGATTTAACCCCATTTTTAGCCATATTACGAGCCCCCCACTCCTGAAGACTGAGCTTGATCAGCCTTTGAGGATTAGTTTTACTGTTTCCATGGCTTGCGGGGTTGTATCGGAGTCCAACGGGGAGTTTCGAATCTTTGTATGAGGTAGTATGGTGATTTTCCGGGTTAGTTGCGTGCTCTAAGCTGTTTTAAAGCTCCTCCAATCTGCTGGCATTTTTCCTTAATTTTTACCTATTCTTCGGATTACATATTTAATTTTGCGAAGTGTTGATTCGTCGTCCGGGGGTCTTAATCAACCATTCTAGGCAATAATTACTTATTTCGGGGGCTCAAAATATTTTCTCGAATTTATAATTATTTCCTAAAATTTTTAACTAATTTTCCCAAATTTTTAATCATTTTTCGTGATTTTTAAATAAATAAAACTGTTTTAATAGATAAAAATTAATTTATAATACTAAATTATGACGTGGCGCGATCTGGACCCTTTATCGTCGCCGAGCGTAATTTTCTGGTGTACCGGACGATCTGTACGGGTCGGCAGGTACTTTGTCCGTATGTGGAGGTCGGTGCCTCGACACCTCGGCTCGGCTCCTCGGCAGATCGGTTCGGAGTGCTGGGATCTGCCGAGCTACGTGGCAGGATCCTGAGCATCCATCATGGTGCGAATCACGAGGACGTGGTTCAGATCACGAGAAAACATTATTTTTTCGTTTTGTGGGCGTGGCGTGATCTGAGCCGTCCATCAAATTTTGACAAGAATTTTGGAACGATTCGACGGTGAATCTGGCTTGCAGAATTTTTCTCCATATGTGGAGGTCGGTGCCTCGGCACCTCGGCTCGGCTCCTCGGCAGATCGGCTCGGAGCGCTGGGATCTGCCACGTGGCACGATCCTGAGCGTCCATCACGGTGCGAATCACGAGGACGGGGTTTAGATCACGAGAAAACGTTATCTTGTCGTTTTGTGGGTGTGGCGCGATCTGATCCGTCCATCAAGTTTTGACACGAATTTTGGAACGATCCGACGGTGGATTTGGCCTGGTAGAATTTTTCTCCATATGTGGAGGTTGGTACCTCGACACCTCGGCTCGATTAGGATGGGTTCGGAGGCACGTCGAGGTGTTGATTGTCGAGGGATGGAGTTGAGCATTTTGACGAGTTCTTGTCTGGAAACGTCGCCACCCTCCGACCCAGTAGCTCGGTCGCTTAGCCAAGCTGTTCGGTAGCTCGGCCTTGCACCCCAGTGGCCGGGTAATGGAGTTAAGCGATTTGTCGTTTTGCCTTCTCCTAGTGGGCCTTTAAATGCCTAAGGAAGCCCAAACGTCGCTTTGAGGTTATAAATTCTCACCCCCCTTCACCCCTTGGCTCATTCCCACTTTTACTTCCTAGTTTTTATTTTTACTCTCAGTTTGCTCCGCTAGCGGCGATTTGTGCACCAAGGTGGTTGCGCTGGTTGTCGCGTGGGCCAGGCGATTTCCGGTGATCTAATTCCGACCGTGAACGTCACTTCAAGGCCACGTCATATCAAGGTCAGTGTATTTGCCTTATACTTTTTTAGCGATATCAAGGGCAAACTCGGGAAGTGAGGCCTCATCCTCGGACGATAGTGGTGCCGAGGAGAGGAGGCAAGTGGCTAGCCAGAGAAAGGGGAAGGAGTTGGTAGGATCATCCGTGGCCGAGGAGAAGAGGAAGAAGGTAGTGGCCCGGTCTCCTGCAGTCGAAGAGATCGTGGAGACTGAGAGGCGAGCCCCTAAGTCGGGCCGGTACCCTAGTGTGTTGTTCGGCCACGCTGGAATTAGGCAGTACGAGGGTGATCTTCTAAAGAAGGCGATCGTTGGTAGGTCGGCAGTTTACGAGGAAAACAACCCGAGAGAGACTAACGAGGTGGACGACATCGCCTCTGTATTAACTGAGAAGGACTTGCTCCGGATTAGAAAGGAGTTCTCCATCCCTCCGGAGTACCAGCTGATCCTTCCCGGCCCTGGGATGCGGGCGAACTCTGTACTGTCGCTGGATACGTGTGTGTTCGACTTTGACTCTTTGAGTGCCGGCTTGCGCTTCCCTCTGCATCCCTTCGTGTTAAGGGTACTTCATTGGTATTACGTGGCACCGACCCAGTTTATGCCGAACTCCTGGCGCCACGTGCTTGCCTTCTTGCTGCAGTGCCGCATCGCCGAGGTCGAGCCTGACTTGGTGGTCCTCCGGAGCCTGTATCGAATCCACCGGATGAATAAGGCCGAGCCTCGCTACTACCTGTCACCTCGGAAAGGCGTTAGGCTGATAGAGAATCCGGATTCGATAACAGGTTGGAAGGAGAAGTTTTTTCTGTTTAAGTGGCCCTCGACACTGGACTTTCCGAAACGGTGGAAGGTAGAGGTGCCGAAGTTCGAAAGTGTCGACCCGGTGCTGACTGCGGCTGAGGAGGAGGTGGCAGCCAAGCTCATTGCTCTCCCAATGTTGAGTTGGAGAGAAATGACCGAGGAGGTGCTACACGGGTCGGGCCTTAGTCCGATCGACCCGAGTATGCCCCTGACTTCTTGTCACAATTTTTTTTTCTCTTTAAGTTTCCTGTTCGTTTTTCTAACTTGTTGTTTGTTTGGTTGTTCAGAACAGAAGCGACGAAGATGGATTTCCTGGGGATGATGAATGAGCGAGGCAAGGTTGCCGACGGTAGGAAGAGGAAAAGGACGGGCACGGGTCCTTCATCCGACCGCCCTACCAAGGCTCCCTCGGTAGTCGCCGACCCTGCCCCTGCTACTCAAGCTCCATCGTTGGTGGTGGCTGTTCTCGCCGACCCCTTGGCCCCTGCTTCGTCTACCGTGGCCGGTGAGACCTTCTTCGTTTCGGCGGCGCTGTCACTCGAGGCCCTTCCCCTGACGACTCAGGCCGAGGAGATTCTGACCGAGAAGTACAAGAAGCTGTTTGTCCCCGACTGGTGGGTGAAGAACCATGACGGCTTCATCGGTGACTCGCAGATGTGTATGCAGGCCGTGAAGCATCTCGCGACCCCAAAGGACCGAGCTGCTCTTAAGGTGGGGACGACCGGCGACGACACCTATGAGGTCACCCGGTCGCTTATGTCGGTAAGTCTTGAATTTCCCCTTTTAAAGAATTTCGCCTAAGTTCACAGCTCGGCTCTAACTCCTTCTTATCACAGGCCACCTGTCACTTCGGCCATCTTATTCAAGAATTTGCCGACCAGGAGAGGGAACTGAAGGCCGCCTGTGACAAGGACAGGGCAGAGGGCGGTTAGGCAGCTCGAGGCGGAGCAACGTCGCTCGGATGGCTTGGCGGTTCGCGTCGCCGACCTCGAGGCGGACTTGGAGCGAACGAAGTAGCAGCTCGCCGCGGAGGTCGCCAAAGTTGCTAAGGCTGCCGAGGAGTTGGCAGAATCGGTGAAGGCCCTGGAGGCGGCGAAGGCGGAGAAGGACGCCGCGGCAGTAGTAATACGGGTGGAGGTCGAAGCCGAGGCGAAGAAGCACATGGCTGGGAATATGGAGAAGTCCTACGCCAGGGCGCTCGACCATGTCCAGGCTCGGGTCCCCGGCTTTCAGAGAGTTGGGTACCGGCTGTGGCCTGGCGGCGAGGATGAAGGCGAAGAGGTTGAAGAAGACGATGATTGGGAAGAGGAGAATGAACCACGGGATAGGGAGGTGCCAGCCGACACCAAGACCGCGTCGGCCGATCCTTGAACCGAGGTGACGAGGGGCGAAGGGCCATCTGGCGAGGCGCCGGTATCTGAGCTGCGGCCCCAGGTGGATCCCTGATTCTTTTGTTTTTGTAATTTTTCTTTTTGTGTAAGCCTTATAGCGGACTGGTCACCGCTCTTTTGATGTGAATGAAAAGGCTTCTTCTCAAAAAATTTGTTTTGAATTTGTCTAAGTGTCTGGCTCGGATATAGTCTTTCAATGTGATGCCCTCGTCTTTCAGATCATCGAACTTGATTCGGACACCGCAGCAGCTCGGTGTCGTGTGGAACTATTCAAGCGGTCTCGCGAAACTCGTCTCGAGGGCGAGATCGAGCTGATCCGAAGAGTGCTGTTCAATGTGGAGAAGAAGAACAGCGAATTACTGGCCGAGGTGCATCACTTGCGGATAGCTGAGGAAGAACTCTCGGCTAAGGAAGAAGAGTTGGCCTCGACGCTGGCCAAGCGAGACGAGCTCGCAACGAAAGTCGAGCAGTTGCAGAGGGTTACAGTCGACAAGAGCATCGAGGTGACTAATTTGCATCGTATCATATCTGATAGTGCTGAGTACCCGGGCTCGGCAAAACTCCCTCGGCTCAAGATATCGGTGAAGGACGACACTTTGAAAGATAGGATCTTCGAGCTCGAGGAGGAGGTTGCTCGTCTTAAGCCTCAGCCCATGAGGATTAACGTTCGCAGCACCTCGTGTACCCGCGAGGAGTGCGAGCGAGGGATCACTTTCTACGAGCTCGCGACTTGTCCTCCCGTCACAGGTCGGACCGTGGCCGATGCCCAAAGTGGCTAGTAGTTTCCTTGAGCGGAGCCTCAGTTGGAGCCACCGTTAGAGTTAGTGGCGAAGAGGCGTCTCGGTTCGTCGGCCTAGAGACGAGCTCGGAGGTTAAGCGACGCCGACCCCGAGTGTCTCTGAATCGGAATGTCCCCGTTCCGAAGAGGCGTTCATAAAGTTGTACTGGGCTCTCGAGTTTTTTTAGCGCCTTTTTGTAGTAACCTTGCCTTGTAAAAATATTAAGTTGTTTTAATAAAATTGGAGTTCGTCTGCTCGCTGTTGTGCCGTAGTTACTTTACTTTTGAAACGAACCATAAGAACCAAAAGATAGCTTCTTTTATTCATTCTAGCTGTAGAATTTTCGCACTTGCTCGAGGTGTGCCGAAGTCTTTTTGCTCTTCGACAGTTAGATAGCTCGGATTTATGGCTGAGCTACGTGGCTTAATCTGGCGGTGGATCATGATCATGGTGCGAATCACGAAACAAGAGGCTCAAATTCCAAGAAAATGTTATCTTGTCGTTTTGCGGAGATGTGGCGCGATCTGAGCCGTGCATCATGTTCTAGCACGAATTTTGAGATGATCCGACGGTGAAACTGGTTCGGCGGCATTTTTCTCCATATGTGGAGGTCGGTACCTCGTCCACTCGGCTCGGTAACTCAGAGTGCTTAAGAAAGCGGAGTCGAGCCAAGTGTTGGACTCCGAACATCTAGTTAGAGTTATTCAATGGTTGTGGGAGCAATTCCGAATGGCGAACCACTTCTAGCTCGCTTAAAAGCGAGCTTGCGAAGCAGAGTCGAGCCAAGTGTTGGACTCCGAACTCGTCGTTAGAGTTTGTTCAATGGTTGTGGGAACAATTCCGAATGGCGAACCACTTCTAGCTCGCTTAAGAGCGAGCATCCGAAGCAGAGTCGACCAAAGGGTTGGACTCCGAACTCGTCGTTAGAGTTTGTTCAACGGTTGTGGGAGCAATTACGAATGGAGAACCACTTCTAGCTTGCTTAAGAGCGAGCATGCGATGCAGAGTCGAGCCAAGTGTTGGACTTCGAACTCTTCGTTAGGGTGAAGAGTAAAAGCAGAGAGATACAAGCAATTTTACAAGTAAAATATGAAAAAACTTTCTTTATTGATAACTAATAGTTGGCTTCTTCTAAGTTGCGAGCCGTTATTACATATGAGAAAAAAAGGAAAAAAATACAAGTAAAAGGAGAGGAACGGTTCGACATCCCAGAATACTTAGAGAGGCGTTAAAGCGCACTCTTGGTATTTCAAAAGATGGTCGGCATTCCAAGTCCTGGGGATCTCTTTTCCTTCGAGGTCTTTTATACGATATGTCCCGGACCGAACCACGTTGGTGATCCTGTAGGGTCCCTCCCAATTTGGAGCTAGTTTACTCTTCTGACTAGGAAAAGAGATTGCTAACTTTCAGAGGACCAAGTCCCCTTCTTTGAGGTTGGTGGGACGGACTCTCTTATTGTACGCCAACTCGATCCTCCTCCGATAGCTCTGTTGGCGGATTGACGCTCTTTCCCGTAGCTCGTCCATCAAGTCTAAGTTTGCCCAAAGTTCTCTGGCATTCTGTTCTTCTTCGTAAGCAACAAGTCGAGGAGAAGGTATGCCGACTTCCAATGGGATCACAGCCTCGGACCTATATGTGAGGTTGAAGGGCGACTCTCCGGTGGGAGTCCGTTTCGTGGTGCAGTAGTTCCACAGCACGTTAGGGAGCTGATCGACCCATAAGCCTTTAGAGTACTTATTTAGCCTCTTCTTAATACCGGAGAGGATCTGTCGGTTAGCATTCTCCACTTGACCATTTGACTGTGGATGGGAGATGGAGGAGAAACGTTGTTGGATGGTGAGGTCTTCACATAGAGCTCGAAAGGCAGCCCCGGTAAATTGGGTTCCGTTGTCTGTTGTGAGGACTCGAGGGACACCGAATCGCTAAAGATCCTGAGGCGCTGCGCCCCTACCTTGCGAGCCATTCTGAGGCCGGCTATGAGTGCTTCATATTCTGCTTCATTGTTAGAGGCCTTGAAGTTGATGCGGAGGGAGTATTGGAGGACGAAATCATCTGGGCCAGCCAGAATGACCCCGGCTCCGCTTTCCTCGTCACAAGAGGATCCATCTACGTAAACCGACCAGACAGGCGGTCCCTTCATTGCTTGGCTGACCTTGGGGATGGTACTCTCGACGATGAATTCAGTTAAGGCCTGAGCCTTGATTGCGGTCCGAGGCTGGTACGATATGTCGTGTTGGCTCAACTCGATAGACCACTTCATGAGGCGACCGGAGGTCTCCAGCTTGTGGAGGACTTGCTTCAGCGGCTGGTCGGTAAGAACGACCACCGAATTGGACTGAAAACATGGGCGAAGCTTTCTTGCGGCCATGACTAAGGAGTATGCCATCTTCTCTATCCTCGGGTAGCGGAGTTTGGCATCTCGAAGTACCTTGCTCAAGTAGTAGATGAGCTTTTGGGTCTTATCTTCTTTCCTCATGAGGACGGTGCTGAGGGTCTGCTCGGAGGCGGCTAAGTAGAGGTAGATGGCTTCCCCGGGAACAGGTTCACTGAGGAGAGGAGGATTGACTAGGTAAGCCTTCAGCTGGTCGAATGAGTCTTGTTGTTGCTGACCCCACTCGAAGCCTTTAGCCCCCTTGAGAGCTTTGAAGAAGGGAAGACACTTCTCCCTTGACTTGGAAAGGAAGCGCTCTATGGCTGCCAGGCAACCCGTTAGCTTCTGAACCTCTTTAACATTCTTTGGGGGAGCCATGTCTAATATGGCTTTGATCTTCTTGGGGTTAGCCTCGATTCCTCTTTGGCTGACCATGAAACCTAGAATTTTCCCGACGAGACTCTGAACGCACATTTGTTCGAATTGAGCCTCATATCGTGCTTCCTGAGTACGTCGAACGCCTCTTGCAGATCGGCCACATGATCGGCCCCGTGGATGCTCTTCACAAGCATATCGTCGACGTATACCTCCATATTTCGGCCGATTTGTGCTTGAAAAACCTTGTTGACGAGGCGTTGATAAGTGGCACCTGCATTCTTCAAACCGAAGAGCATTACCCTGTAGCAGTAGAGGCCCTGGTCGATTACAAAGGAGGTCTTAGGGATATCCGGGGTAAACATACGAATCTGATTGTAGCCTGAGAAGGCGTTCATGAAGCTGAGGAGTTCGTGGCCCGAAGTGGCATTAATCAAAGTATCGATGCTTGGAAAAGGGAACGGATCTTTGGGGCATGCCCTGTTGAGGTCAATAAAGTCGATGCAAAGCCTCCACATCCCGTTGGACTTCTTTACCATCACCACATTCGAGAGCCATTCGGGATAATTTACCTCTTGTATGAACCGAGCCTTCAAGAGCTTGTGCACCTCCTCTTTCATAGCTTGTTGGCGCTCGGGAGCGAACTTGCACCTCTTCTGTTGGACCGGCTTGAACTCCGGAGCGATGCTGAGGTGGTGGACTAGAAGCTCTTTGGAAATTCTAGGCATGTCCGCAGTGGACCAAGCAAAGAGGTCACGGTTCCTACGGATGCACTGGACTATGTCGGATCATAGGGCAGATGGGAGGGTCTTGCTAACAAAGAACTTTCGGCTCGGATCTTGCTCAGAGAAGAGCACTTCCTCCAACTCATCCACTGGCTCGGACGATGGCTGGATGCTCTCTTGAGGTATTTTAAGTGTTTCGAGGGAGACAACTGGATCCCCTATTGAAGTCATATAGCACTTGCGGGCTACCTCTTGACTGCCTTTTACTTCCCCAACTCCTGCCCTGGTGGGAAATTTCATCTTGAGGTGATAAGCGGAAGGGACGGCTTCGAGGGCAGCTAAGCCTAGCCGACCCAAGATGACATTGTAAGCTGCAGGGACATCCACGACCATAAAGTCCATCAACTCCGTTCGGGTAGTAGGAGTTTTGCCAGCAGTTACTTCGAGGGTGATCACCCCTTCAATAGTCACTGGCACTCCCGTGAACCCATGGAGTGTGTAGCCGGCGGGTTTAAGTCTGTCTCGGGATAGTTTGAGGCCTTTGAAAGTGGCGAGGAAAAGGATGTTAACGGAGCTGCCATTTTCCACCAGGATCCTCTCCACTTTAAAGTTCATCATATGGAGGTTGATGACAAGCGCGTCACAATGGGGGGTTCGGACACCCTCAAGGTCTTCATCTGAGAATGTGACGGGTACTCCGAGGCCTTTAAGAGGAGGTGTGGCGCGAACCGAATTAACTTCCCTTATAAATGCCTTTCGAGAGAAGTTGGAGGAGCCCCCAATTGGGCCCCCATGAATGAGGTGCAGGACACGCTCCTCTTCGAATTAGGGCATTTCATCGCATTTAGGACGCTTGTTGGCCCCCCGAGGCAGGGGAGGAAGATCGGATCGGTCCTTTCTCAAGAACTTGGTCAGCTACCCCCTCTGGATGAGGGCCTCTATCTCGTTCTTCAGGGCCCGACAATCATTGGTGTCGTGGCCATGGTCCCGGTGATAGCAGCACCACTTCTCTTTGTCCCTCTTCTTGCCAGGGGTTGGCGCAGGAGGTATCACCCCCTCTTTCTCGACTTCCATGAGAACTATGGAAATATTGGCGTTAAGAGGAGTGAACTTTTCAAATCTGGGAGGAGGTCGGCGCTGACCACCATTGTCTTTCTGAAGCTTCTTGACCCCTTCTTCTTCAGTTGCCTTTCTTTTTGTCCCGGAGGTAGACCCTCCGATGCCCGAGAGGTATTTGGCTTCTTCGGCCCGAATGTAGTTCTCGCTCCTAAGAAAGAGGTCGGCAAAATTATGCGGAGGCTTCTTGGTGAGGGAGGAGCGAAGGTTAGAGTTGAGGACATTTGATTGGAAGGCGACCGTCGCAACTGACTGATCGAGGGAGGAGATGGATCTTACCTCTGCAGTTAACCTTCTCACGTAGTCTCTCAATTTCTCTCCCTTCTCCTGGCGGAGGAGGAGTAACGAGATGCTGGTCTTCTCCGTACGTCTGCTACTCACAAAATGAGTTATGAAGAGGGTTTCAAACTGTTCGAAGGAGAATATGGAGGACGGGACGAGGCGGGAGTACCATTCCCGAGCCGAACCTTTAAGAGTGGCGGGGAAGGTCTTGCACAGCAAGGCATCAGAAGCTTGGTGGATTAGCATGAGGGTTTTAAAGCTTTCGATGTGGTCCACGGGGTCTGACTCCCCGAAGTAAGTTTCGAACTGTGGGGGTTTGAAACCTCTTGGGATAGGAGCCTCCATGATGGTTCGGGAGAAGGGAGGTCTGCTCGGGCGGATGGTTCTTCCTCTTAACTCCTCATCCTTGTCTATTCGGCCGATGTGCCTTTCCATCTCGTGGAGACGGTGGTAGAGAGCATCGTCCCTTCGAAGGTAGTCAAACGAGCTCCTGGACTCGTCTTCATAGGTAGGGGAGCGGGGACTACGGCGACGGTAACCCTGGGAGCTGCGAGGACTGGGAATATGCTGTTGGTCATTAGAAGCCGGAGGAGGAGTTATGGAGCGATGGTGAGGACTTTGGACCCGTGGGGGAGTAGGAACCCTTTGGGTATTGTTGTTGTGTCGGAGGTTGAGAGCTTGCAACACCGTTGCTTGGAATTGCTGGAACTCGGCACGGGTGATGGGTGCCTCATCGTTCCTCGGATGTTACCGACCTGCGGGGGAATGGGGTCTTCTCTTGTAATGCTCGGGGGACTCTCTCCGCCCTCTTCGGGTAGGGGACCTTCTGTAGTCTCGGCAGTGAGGAGATCGCTCATCCGGACGTTGTTGGCAGGCGGCTGCCTCTCGGGCCCGCTTTTCATCCAGACGTCGGCGAAGATCCTCATCCTTCTGCCGATTGAGGATGGTATTGCGAAGGTCGGAAGCTCGGAGATTGTGGGAGGCCATAAAATCCGTAGAGGCATTGTGTATTGAGACGCGGTCCTGATGGAAAGGTTGTTTCTGCGGGTTGAGACGCGAGGCCCCCTGCACCGGCATTTTGGAGACCGGGGGGACCCTTAGGAGGTTGCTGATTCTGAAGAGGAGGCTGGTCCTGTTAGAGAGGGTCCTCAGCTTGAGGAGGAAGTTGCCTCTGCTGCTGAGCAGGTTGGATGGGGACTTCCTATTGCTGATCAACGGGGTTGGGTCCACGGTTGGACCCTCTTGATCTTACTTTTCTAGGAGGCATGGCTGGAGAAGATCTAACCAAAGGGAAGAGGGAAGGCTGCTATTTGTTTGTTTCCCACAGACGGCGCCAATCTGTTACTGCTAAATCTGGTGTGGGGGCAAACGGATAGTATTTGTGGACCTGAATAGCAAACCTGAAACCTGTTCCGTCGGAGTTTGACCGCTGACTCCCGCCGTTCACCTGCAAAAAGTGCGAGACACCAGGGTTGATCCCGGCGACGCACCCTCCGACGCTCAAGTTAGTAATCAGCAATGATTATAAAAGAGCATAAATTGGCAAAAGATTGATTACCTCATAACGATGGTGGATGGGGGGTATTTATAGCCGCCTTGGGGATCAGATTAGAAATGTAATCCCTGTGATTTGATAAGGAATATAATCCCCGTAATCAGATAAGGAATGTAATCCCTAATTACCAGTGAAAAGATAGATGTGAATCAGGGTCGTTGATTAGGATTAATCAGAGACCTTGATTTTATCCTGCTGGACCGGGTTTGCTGCGAGTTGGAACCCACACCCAGTTGGAGATGGATCCGTTATATGGGTTATTGGGCTTTGAATAAAGACCCAGTTCCCCTTTCAGACCCATTTGTAGGTGAAATTACCATTTTACCCCTAGGCTTTGAGATCCGTGCTCGATTTGGACGATCCCGATTTAACCCCATTTTTAGCCATATCAGGTGGCATGATATGAAGAGGGCTGTGGCTCAGTTTGTATCCCAGTGTTTGATCTTCCAGCAGGTGAAGGCAAAGCATCAGAGGATTGCCAGACTTCTTCAATCGCTTCCCATTACGAGTGGAAGTGGGAACACATCACTATGGATTTTGTGATTGCTTTGCCAAGGAGTCCTAAAGGTCAAAATGCTATTTGGGTGATTGTGGAACGAATGACGAAGAGTGCTTATTTTATTCCCTTCCGTATCGGACAGTCTACTCAGAGCCTAGCTGAGAAGTACATGCAAGAGATCGTCAGACTTCATGGGGTTCCAGTCAGTATTGTATCCGAAAGAGATACGAGATAAAGGTCTCAGTTTTGGGAGAGTCTTCAGAGCACTTTGGGGAGTAAATTGAAGTACAGTAGAACTTTTCATCCCCAGACAGATAGACAATCAGAGAGGACCATCCAGATTCTTGAGAACATGTTGAGGTCTTGTATGCTGCAGTTCGGTGGATCATGGGAAGACCATTTGCATCTCGTAGAGTTCTCGTACAATAAAAGCTTTCAGGCCAGTCTTAAAGTAGCACCGTTCGAGGCACTTTAAGGGAGAAAGTGCAGATTACTAGTGTGCTGTGATGACATTCGCGAGAGGAAGTTGTTGGGTCCGGAGTTGATCACCAGGATAGTTCAAGTGGTGGCTCAGATAAGGAAGCACTTGTAGGTTGCTCAGGATAGGCAGAGGCGATGCGCTGATGTCCACCAGAGAGCTTTGGAGTTTGAGGTTGGTGACCATGTTTTCCTAATGGTATCACCTTGGTGGGGTGTAATTCGGTTTGGTGGTGGGGGCAAGCTCAGCCCTAGGTTTATTGGATCGTTTGACATTGTTGAGTGAGTAGGCAAGGTAGCCTATCGTCTTGCATTGCCGCCAGCTTTATCAGAAGTGAACGATTTTTTCCATGTCTTACAACTCAAGACATATATATCCGAGATGAGAGCCAGGTGATAGACTATTCTAAGTTGACGTTCGACCGGATTTGACTTGTGAGATTCCGCTAGTTGCTATTTTGGATCGGCGGGAGAAAGTGCTTAAGAACAGGGTCATCAAGCTGTTTCGTATTTCTTGGAATCCTCACTCGCCGGGTGAGTCGACTTGGGAGCTGAAGGAGGAGATTCAGCAGAAGTTCCCCCGTCTGTTTGAGTAGCTTTTTGTTTTGTTCTTTTTTTTCTTTTTGGGGTTACCCAATGTATTTTCTTCTTCGAATTTCAAGGATGAAATTCTTCTTGTTAGGTGGGTAGGATTTGTTTTCGCTGTTTTCCATTTTCTGTATTTTTGGATGTATTTTTCTTTTTGTGTATTTATTCAGCTTGTATCTCTTTTTGGACCATGTATTGGATCTTCATTTTCAATATATTCCTCTATTTGATTTGTCGTCTTTTATTTAATCTTTTTGATTCTATTTTCTCCTATTATTCATCACTGTTGATCGAGCTTGTATTTCTTTGATCCTTATTATTTTAATTGTTCGTGCCTATTTCATTTATAAATTTTTTGTGCCATCTCATTTTTGGATCACCCTATTATTCCATGTGGATCTTCTAAATTAATCCTATTCAAAACCATTTATTCTATTAAACCCAAAACCACTTAAACCCTATTGGATCCTCTACTATACCCATTACCCATTATCTACTTATTCCCTACCTATTTGCACACCACCAGCACTTAACCCTAACCCTAATAACTTATCACACCCTATATACATATCCCCTCCTGCTTCACCCAATTCACCAAACCCATCAGATGCCCTCCTTCTCAAACCCACCCTAGGCCCTGTGCACCTTCCAGACCTCTCATTCTCTCTGTTCGTCCCCTGTGTGATCCCCCCCCCCCCGCTTGCGACTCCTCGCCTGCCTTCCTGACGCACCGCCAGACAATAAAGGCAACCCCCCTGCAGCACCTCCCTATCGTGTCGCAACCCCACAGCGCCGCAGTAGCACCATCCTCCGACTGCCGATCCCCTTCGCCGTGCTTCACCGTCGTTGCGCCCCAGTACCACCGCAGCACGACAGCTACCCCGACGCCAGCAACAGCAGCCAGAGCTGCCACCATCGCCTCTCACCGTAGCCTCGACTCCTCTCCCTCTCTCTACTGTGCATGTGAGATCTTGTGAGTTCGTGGGTATTGTATGCGTGTGATCGTGTGTTCATTGGTAACTCGTTGTTTGTTATTCGTGATTTTTGTTCGTGGTTTGTCATTCATTCGTTGTGTTCGTGTCGGGATCTGTTCCCGTTATTCTCTTTGCATCGTCATTCTCATCGTCATCTCTAAGGCAAGTAAATTGTATAATTTGTATTTGCAAATAAAACTTCTAAATACAGCCTGTAGTGTAGTTGTGTTCTAGAGACAATTCCTGTGCGAAACTCCTGTTATATCTTATCTCTATTGTGTTGACCCGCCTGTAGTTGTGACATTACACACATGACATGAAATAACTTAGGGATAACCACTTCTTGTTGTATAAATGCATGTTGTTCGTGATTCATGACTTGTTGTATGATCTTATATACATGATGTCTTCATTGTAGTATCACTTGATGTAGACTTGTGAAATACCCTATACCATGTTGCTTGGACACCTAGTATATCATATTTCACGTTTGTTATGATTTGGACGAGCTTCATATGATCTATGTTGATTTTGTACATGAAGAAGTTTCAGGTTTTGGTTGTACCTCGTTTTTTACCAGTATTTTAAACCCTGTTAAGGTCAGTATATAAAAATTATTTGTGAATATTAATTATAGAGAATTATTTTTGCTTTCCCAATTTTCTGACAGATCTCAGTTTCGATTTATGAGTTGCAAGTTATGAATATTTTACTACATATGTGTTTAAAATTCTAGATTCGGTTTTATATTAATTCTGTATGGTTAATTATTTTTATACTGATGTTAAAGATAATATTTTGATCCAATATTTTTTTGAGTACAACTAGACTTGATTTGGATTAACACCTAAATTTTATGGATTTGATAATTTTTATAAACCATTTTGTTCTTATGAACAATTACTGTACATGCAGAATTCTCATACTGTTCAGTAAAGATACATAATTTCGACCTAATTTTATTTGTTGTGTATAAAAAGTTTGTAAATATGAATTGTAGCCTACTGTATCTATTTTATCATCCTTTTGACGGATCTAGATTTTGATTTATATTTTGTGAGATATTGCTATTTTAGTACTGCTGTGTTTATAATTCCATACATACAAATCTTTTGTATCTTCTTCTTTCTGATTTTCATTTAGTATTCTATCTATATTGGAAAATTATGAAACTTTATTTTCTGTTACTAAACATACTAGGAAATACCCCAGATTTTTTGTGGATTTAATCAGTGAGTTTTTATGCTGATTTCCTGTCTATGAATACAAACATCTGATTTCTGGCTGAACATGTTTTCTGGATACAAATATGTTTTGAGTGTTCTTTTTGTGAACTACTATATGACATATATATTTGATGGATTCATCCGGGAATCTATTTTCCATATTTTCTGACAGATCCAATTTTGCATTTTTGTAGCAACGGGAATTCCAGATTTCATGCAGTACTGTCTTGCTGTCCAGAACTAAAATTTCGTTCTTCTATCCTTTTATGAGTTGTCTTTTACCTGTGCATGTTTATCTTTCAACCTGAACTTATTACTTGTTCATTCCATATTATTCTTGCTCTGTTTTGTACACGAACATGCCTGTTTAATAACAATAATAATTAATCAAGCCGGGATTAAGGGAAAGACCTTAGTAGTGGACAATATAGGTATGTGTACTCAGAAGGGGACCCGTGTTTCCCATTACCTGTTGTCATGTTTCATGATTATATGATTCATGCCTGTTATTATATGTTGCCATGTTTTATGATTACATGATTCATGCCTGTTATTACTATCTGATTATATGTTGCCATGATTCGTGATTATTTATGCCTGTTATTACTTTATGTTGCCATATTTCATGATTACATGATTCATGCCTATTACTACTATTGGTTGCCATGTTTCATGACCACATGATCCATGCATGTTCTTGTTGCCGCGATTTCACGACTACGTGATTCGTGCCTGTTACCTGTTACCTGACGCCTGAGTACACGGTCCTATAGAAACCCACCACTAGGCCTAATTTGCATGTAAATAGCAACCATGTGGTAAAAACCTGGGACGCATGAAGTGCTACCAAGATAGTAATAATACAAGACGTGACATTACATGTTTACCTGTTACATGATACCTATTACATGATCACCTACTACTATTTGTTACCATGTTTCATGACCACATGATCCATGCCTGTTCTTATTGCCGCGATTTCACGACTACGTGATTCGTACCTATTACCTGTTACCTGATGCCTGAGTACACGGCCCTATAGAAACCCACCACTAGGCCTAATTTGCATTTAAATAGCAACCATGTGGTAAAAACCTGGGACGCATGAAGTGCTACCAAGATAGTAATAATACAAGACGTGACATTACATGTTTACCTGTTACATGATCACCTACTACTATATGTTGCCATGTTTCATGACCACATGATCCATGACTGTTCTTGTTGCCGCGATTTCATGACTACGTGATTCGTGCTTGTTACCTGTTACCTGACGCCTGAGTACACGGCCCTATAGAAACCCACCACTAGGCCTAATTTGCATGTAAATAGCAACCATGTGGTAAAAACCTGGGACGCATGAAGTGCTACAAAGACAGTAATAATACAAGATGTGACATTACATGTTTACCTGTTACATGATACATATTACATGACCACCTTTACATGCTACTTGACACTTGTTACCTGTTATCTGCTTGCATGATACTTCATACCTGATATATGTTACCCGTACCCTGTTAGCACATTATATTACTTGATTCTGTTCATAATTCATGCTAGTTGTTCTATTTTGTTGACATTCTTATTCCATGATATGCTTGTTTCCGCTGTTATTCTATATTTGTTTATTTCCTATGTACTTGAGCCTGAACTACAAGTGGTCCGTAACTTGCATTGACGGACATTTAGTTTTCTTTTCCTTTTTCCTACAATTTATTCAATTGCAGATTTTGGTGACTAGTTGCCTGATGGAGTAGGTGATCTGAGATTCTAGTTGTTGGAGTTCTTGCAATTATTATTTTCTATTGCATATTTGTATAAATGTATCTGTTACTTGGATTATTTTGTATTGGGTAATGTGACCCAGGATTATTAACTTGTTCGAATCTGGTTTATTTGAGATTATTAAATTTTGTTTCAAGTAAATTCTGTTGGTATATTGATTCATATATGCATGCGTGATTGACTTCTCTTGCTTCCTACTCTGATTATTCCTGTGAAATGTTGTGAAGATCCTGACAGTTTATGGATGATGAAAATCATTCGTTGGACTTAGTCACGTATCCGTATTTTGTATTCTCTTTTGGAAAGCGGGGCGTGACAGTCATCGATCTCAAAGACCGCATTCAGTGTTGTCTACTTCTCCTCTGGTGGGCCCCAGCACCTCGTTGATGTCATGATGATGTCAGCTACAAATCAACACAACATAAGCTATGGTTTGTTGTTCTCAAACTCGTAAGCCCCACTCTCTAATACAATATTTTATCCTTTTGCCATCACCTATTTATTATTATATACATATGTATATATTTCAAATTACGGGGTGTTACAATTGATTCATAGTCTTCTTTTGTCCCATTGTTATTGATTTAAATTTTGAACTGTTAATTTATCGTATTATTGAACATTAACCTTTACTGTCCTATAAATTTCTTGACCTTGTACGGAGGTTTTCGACCCTGTTCCCGACACTAAAACATAGAACTTTGTACATAGAATTTGTAGCACACTGATTCTAGAATCTAGAACATCATCCGGTTTCTCAATCCGATTTATGTATAGTAAGTTATTGTCATTTTAGTACTGTCATGTTATAATTTCCAGAACCGAGACTGTGCACGAAACCCGTAAAGAATTGATTGATTGACATAGCTACTGTAACCATAATGTATTGTACAAATATGCATTGGAACCGAAAGAGGGTATACTTTCTAGAATTTCTGCCGGAATTGGATTTGCATTCCCGTAGTAGCAAGAAAGTGAATTTGAGTACCAATACGTGCTGCTGTCTAGAACTTGTATTGTTACAGTTTTGAATATAAACCCATTGTTTTCCATATTTAATGAATTGAACTATGTATATTTCATGTATTACATAGCCTTGATATCTTCTTGATATTCTATTAATACTATCGTTCGCATCGATTGTACCCATTGCATAATTCTTGACCCATTCTATCGATTGCATATTCATGATTCATGTTAATAAAATAATAACAAGTCGGGATAATGAATGTCGACTTGGTAGCGAACAATCAGAGACTGTACTTGGATGAGGGCCCGTGTTTCCCTATACTGTTATTGTTATCGTGTATCGCATCGTGGACAAATTCCCGTTATTGATCGTTGATTGTGGATTCTCATTATTGATTATCGTTGCCGAGTACATGACCTATAAAGTTCACCACTATAGTCTAAATGTTCACTTGATTGTATGCACCCAAACCTGTGGTATGGGACGCAAGATTGCGTGCATTAGATAGATTAATAAAAGATTGATAGCCCTAAAGATTGACACTAAACATCGACTATTGATTTATTGATAATTGATTATTGTTTATCAATTACTATTTATTGATTATAGACTATCGACTATTGGCCCCATTGATTATTAGTTATCAACCATTGTTTATCGATCATTGATTATCGACCAATGCATCACTGATTATCGAATATCGATTCTATTATTGACTATTGTTTATCGATTATTATTTTACTGATTATTGACTATTATTTATCAACCAATGTACAATTGATTATCGACTTTGATCTTGTTATCGTTTATAATTTATTGACCTCTAATATCTTTCCAGTTTCTTGTTTATTATTATATTGTACCGTATTGTTTCACTGCTTACTACTACTTGTTGCCCGAAGCTTGCTTTAACGGGTACTCTCCATCTTTCTTTCGAGTTATTGTTTATACAGGTACAAATAATGAGATACTAAAGGAACTTGACGTACTGCTATTGCATTATGTATTCTCGGCATTTTGTAAGCTCTTGTATCTCAGATATTTATTACTGCAATATATTTTTGTTCCTGTGATTTTTATTATATCGTTGAACTTACTGGTGTTGTACAACTTATGGATGATATGAGCTGGTATACTTATATCATTCGCTATGCCTCTGTTACGTGCCCGTATAATAAGAAGCGGGGCGTGACAAAGTCCATGAGGATTGTGGGTCAAATCTCTTGTCCCCACCGAAAGAGTAACCGATTCTATCTCTTAAGGGGAAGAATTTGCAGGAGATAACATTTTTATATCAATATCCTAACTTTTTCTGACGCCTATAAATACCCTCCCTTGTCCCTCAATCAGAGGGTAATCAATATTTTCACTCTCAAACTCTCTTTTTCTCTCTGGTTTTGACTTAAGCGTAGGATGGTCTGTCGCCAGGGTCAATCCTGAAGTTTCAGGCTTTTTGTGGGTTCATAGGCTGCATCAACAACCGTAGAATTCAAGGTGCTCTTTCAACAATCCTTTCAACAGTCCAGTTCTAATCTTAGGAGCTTTAACCACTTTTTACAATGACGATCAAAGGTTATATCTTTAGTAGTTTCCTTCTTAATATAAACTCATTATATGTTTGCTCCCACACCAAAATAATCAGCAACAAATTGGCACCGTTTATGGGAAACTACACATATCTACGTCACAGATTAGAACTTGCCGTGAGAAACACCGAGTTCTCCCGCCATGCCACCGAGGTTAAGAGGGAGAGTAGCGGCCTCAAGCCGACAAGACAACCCTCCCCGTCAACAACCTCTTCCAATGGAGGCCCTTATTCCTCCTCATCAGCCGGATCAGCCCCAACAGCCAAATCAAGCTCCTCTCAATGGAAATGCACCGGAGGGCTCCCGACAAAGCAGTCATGATCTGCGCCATTAACCACTCTCTCTATACAACCATGCCTTAGTCCATTCTACTGCATGCCACTCCTCGCCCTCACGAGATCCCCTGGGATCAAGAGATCTTCGTCAAGTGATCAATTCTAGATAACAGGAGACCGATCTATAGACTCATTTGGGCGAGAGGCATACCCAGTGCGAATTCTCCCGCTCAGAAATTGAGGAGAACCAGAGATGTAGTTCTCCTCGAAGGCAAACATCAAGACGCTCCTCCTTTCATAGGGGGCGCGGTGTAGAATGAAGCCTGACGAAGGAGAGTTGAAAGCATCTTGAAAGGAACATAGACCAAGAGACCCCAGTCACTAGGTCCGAATAGGAAAACTTCAAGCACAACATCCTCAAAGCCACATGAGGTACTCATGATCAGTGTTGACGCTCATGGAGCCGCCACTCTACTCTTTCGAGAAGAAGAATCTAGCGACTTAACTAGATCCAAGGGGAAGGACGACCAAATCATTCGCCGCATCCAAGAAGTATAGGATCATCTAGAACTGATAAAGTAAGAAGGGAACCACTCCAGCAGTGCTTATCGCCCGAGTTGACATCATTTCATCATATCCATCGTTGATGCACTCATTCTGAAGAACTTCAAGGATACTCAGTTTGAATCTTACGATGGTGAATCGACCCTGCTGGCTGTATTAAGAGTTTTAAAACTCTCATGATGGTCTATAACGTGACCGATGCGCTCATGTGCGGAACATTCCCCACAACTTTGAAAGGACCAGTAAGAGAATGGTACTCCCGCCTTACTCCAGAGTCAATATTCTCCTTCGACCAACTTGAGGAACTCTTCATAGTGCACTTCATTACTAGCCACATTGCTGAAAAAACAAGTGCTACCATGTTGGAATTAAAGCAAAGAGATGAAGAACTGCTCAAAGACTTTGTCAAGCGCTTCACAGCCGAGGCAAGGTCCATCTCTTCCCTAGACTCATCGGTGGCGGTTGCCATCTTCTGCCACAACGTCGCTCACACAGACCTAAAAGCCTCCCTCACGAAGAAGCCTCCTAAAAGTTTCACATAGCTCCTAGAAAGAAGTGCCAAGTATATTAGAGCCTAGGAATATCTTTATCCTTATGGCTAGGATACACCTTTCAGGAACAAACAGAAGAATACAAGCGAGGAAGGATCCAAAAAGTTCAGAAGGACAACATAGCTCAATGCCTTCCTCTAGCACCACGGTTCGACAAGTTCATTCCCCTTAACGCAAGTGTGTCAGCCATCTGCATGGCAGTTGAAAGGATGGAATAGTCCTTCCTCCCCCGAAGAGGACCACAGCCAGCAAGAGAAGGGATAGAAACAAGTGGGGGGAGATTCCGTTGGGGGGAACATTCTTCACTCTATCCATGGAGGGCCGAAGGGGGGAGATTCCAACTCCTCTCGCAAAGTCTTCGTAAGGGAGGTCAACTCAGTACACAACATCCCGCTACCAAGAGCATAGGGGTCCTGATATCTTTCTCTGATAAGGACTTAGAAGTGTCTAAACACTTCTGTAACTCCTAATTCCAGAAATACGTATTTTCATGAGTATTTTCTGTATTTCGAGATTTATAAATTTGTTATTGTTAGATTCGTTTTGAATTTCATGTTAAAGTACTTTTCTAAACATTAGTTATAACTATTGCAAATAAACTTTGTATAAGTTCCTACTGGAGGATGAAGCATGGGCTAGATGTGTACCTCAACCTATTGGAGGATGAAGCATGGGCGGGAACTACGTTGGATTCACTTGTAGTATGTTTGGCTCATGATAGCGATCACAGAAAGGTTGAACAAGCATTGCTCAAGAAGGAAGCAATTCAGAAATTAGTCAAGTTCTTCCATAATGTCCTGAGCAATATTTTGTCAATATATTAGAGCCTTTCTTGAAGATAATAACGTACGTTAATTTCTATATCCTTTAATTCTTCCTTTTTATTTTTTATTTTTGTTTCTGAGGCTTAGCCTTTACAATCTAAAATTTACAGGAAATCATCTCGAATAAACACTGCAATGGAAATTAATGGTCTCACTACTTTACTCATTGCAAGACTTGACCATCAAGATGCTACTGCGCGTCTCAATCTGCTGTAACTAATACGGGTTAGTTAAAAATTTCCTTGGATTGCAAATTCTCATGGAACATCCATTTTCTTGAATTCTTTTTCCTTTTATTTCCCCTGGCATTGAATGATTTTTGGGTGTAATTTGTCCAACAAGCTGGTGAATAATAAACGAGAAGTGGAGTTACAACTACCTGCAAGTTCTACCATAGAGCCAAAGATAAGAAAGGTAGAGTTTCAAAAAAAAATTTATTTAAAAATAAAAAGAGAATAAATAGTTCTTTTATATTTGTGTATATCCTAGATCATGAATTAATTCATCTAAACTTTTAGCCTTAATGACATCTAGAACCACAAGTAGAAAATCAGAGTAGAGTACCAAAGAGAATATCAATGAAATGCAAATCTGACCAAGAAGAAGTTAAGAATTTTAACTATTGGATTTTGGATTAAAAATATATCAACTTTTTTTCTATTTACAGGAAAAGGAAATTGCTTTAGCTGCAGAAAAATTTGCTCTGATATCAGATATAGGTGCTATCTGCACATGCTTTCATCTACACTACCTGCATATGTTCTACTCCCTACATAACCTGCATAAACTTCAAATCAGTAAAAAGGGATTTTTTTGATATATAACATATATGTTGTTCAGTTTCTACAACTGCACATGTTCATCTTCTACACTTACTGCATGTCATAATTTCCATATACCTGCATTTGATTAATTTGTATAACCTGCAAATAATCTATTTCCATATACCTGCATATCATCAATTTTTATATAACTGCATATGGTTAACCTGCATATGTTCACTTCTACTATTATCTGCATATACTTTAAAACAGTATTAACCTGCATATGTTCACTTCTACTATTTTCATATTCATGCATATGAATTCAATTCAACAAATATTCTATATACCTGCACATGATTCATTTCTACACCTGCATATGCTTACTTCATGTCTAACCTGCAGTTCACCTTCATTCTTCAATCTAATAAAAGACCATTTCTATATACTTGCATATGAGTATTTTGTACAACCTGCATATGTTCACCTTCTACTATCATTTGTTCAACTCATAGTATTTTGTACAACTTGCAGTTCACCTTCTACTTTCTAACCTGCATATGACCATTCCTTACATAACTAGCATTTGTTTAATTTAAAAAAAAGGGCTTGCATATGTTTCATAACCTGCATATGACCATTCTTTACATAACCTGCATATGACCATTCCTATGAGTTGCATATGTTTCACCTTTCTATATATCTGCACAGGCTCATTTCAACCTTTCTATATATCTGCGCTAAACTATAATGCATGAATACTAACTTTCTATATAACAGGATAATTTTCTCGATCTGCGGTGAACTACAATGCATGATGCAAGACAGCAGGATCTGCAGTGAACTACAATGCATGATGCAAGACAGCAGTTTCCAATATTGTGATGGCCTCAGCTGTTCTATTCACCATGTTGTTCTTAATGCCATTGTTCTATTACACACCAAACATGATTTTATCAGAAATCATCATATCAGCAGTGATCAGACTAATTGATTTCCATTCAGACTTCAACTGTGGAAAGTCGACAAGCTCGACTTTTTGGCTTGCTTCAGTGCCTTCTTCGGTGTACTCTTGGATTGCAACTTCTCATAGAATATCCATTTTCTTGGATTCTTTTGCCTTTATTTCCCCTGTCATTGAATGATTTTTGGGTGCAGGCTGTATATGAGCATCAAATTTTTGGGTGTAATTTTTCCAACAAGCTGGTGAATAATAAACGAGAAGTGGAGTTACAATTAGCTGTTCAGATGGGTTTTACAATAGCAGTAAGCTTCTCAGCTCATCGCAGGTTGTGAATAGTATTCTAATTATATGTTTTGTGTCTGTTGTCTTTATTTAACATTATGCCTAGAGTTTTGTTATAATTCATGTTTTGTATAAAAGTTTCAAATATTCTCCAAATTCATAGAGTATTTTCATTGCATTAGGATCCTTTATGTATTGTTGAAGTTTGATTCTATAATCGTTCACACTTATTCTATTACTGAAGCCTGGTATTTTGCAAGTTAAATGTTTTACTATTTCTTTTCTTATACGATATAAAAATTCATTTAATTTAATGACTAAAATTTTTTTATAAACGTGCATCGCACGTGCATTATACTAGTTAAAATAACTAGATTTATGCTTAGAACTACTCGATGAAATGGACACGTTAAATTGAATGTATTGAATCGGTTTTTAATTGATGAATTAACACTATGACTGTAATAAATGTACGTTGAACCTTAAAAATTGCATGTTGACATCTAGGTATCACTTGATTATTAATTTTCATGTTAAATGTGAACATATGACTTATTTATTTGCCTATTCATGCTAGGACAAATTTTTGGACTACCGTATGTTTCATTTTGAATTAGATTTTTGACCATTCTAATGATATAATTTGAAAGAACTTACTAAACATAAAATGTAGCCCTTGATGTCTAGATAATTTTTCACTAGTCTGGATTTAAATTCCAATGTGTCATTTGTTAGTTATCATCACTTTGCTGCAACTGTGTTAGTAATTTCAGACCTATAATTTCATGCGTACCCTGCTATTCTATATTTTATTTGAACCTGTTAATAGTACAAGTGAAATCTAAGTTAATTTAGGCTAGACCTAGACATGTAAAGGTATCACCTAGAATTTTTATAGATTTTATTAATGAGTTCTCTGACCTGAAACAATTAGTTGAACACAACCTACTGCATGCTGCGTGAACTTAAAACCTGATTAGAATAGAGTTTTCACCCTAGTTCCTATACCTTTTATATACTTTAATTATACTCGCTGGAACCGTGTGGAAGTCTATTTTCTAGATCTTCCGGCGGTTTCAGATTTGCTAATTTGTAGTGACCATAATCCATATTTTGGAATAGTAAGGTTATGTTATCATGATTTTGTAAAATGTGTTTATATGATGTGTTTGCCCCATGCTTTGTTTATAATACATAGAATTAGACACACATAGTAATGAAAAATATTGACACCTTCTTGCATGCTCACATAGGTTGAAAATAAATAAATAAAAAGCCGGGGTATCATGGGTAGACTTGGTAGTGAACGATCGGAAACTGTACTCGGTCGGGCCCCACTACCTGACCTGTACTTTCCTGTCCTTTACTGATGGTCATAATTACTGCCTGACCTGAACATAAAACACTGCCTGATAATTACTTTCCCTGAACATGAAATACCGATTACTAGGCCGAGTACACGGACCGAGAATTCACCATCAGTCTAAAACGTTCACTGTGTGTTTGCGATGAACTTGTGGAATGGGACGCAGTAGTACGTGCACTAGATAGGCTAATAAAATGTTAATAACCTACATTTCCTGCTTGATCCCGACATCACGCATTACATGTGTGATTTACTTTAGACCCTTGATATTTTGCCTGCCTTTGTTTTGTTCTTTGACTTTGACCCTGTCCCTTTTCTTTGATATACATGTTTTTCTTTATCCTCTGTTTTCTCTACATGTTGCCCACGACTTGATCTAAGGGCACTCTTTTTCCTCTTTTTAGATCCAGTGTTAACATGTACCGAAGGAGCAGTACAAGAAGGACTTGGTGAGCAAACTCTTTGAAGATTGGAGCTGGACTTTAGACTACTTAGCTATCTTTTGTTATTTTCTTATTGTATTTCTTTTTATCATACTTTGTATTCTTGGGCTTTATGACCTGAAGTTTGTTTTATCCCAGATGTTGGATTAAGATTTAGTGAATTTATTTCATGATTATCTTTGAGTTTATTCATTGTTTGTGTGATAATATTCTTTGCCTGCATGGTTGTTTCTCTTGTATATTGTTGAGTTAGACTGGTATAGCTTATGGATGATGTACAATCATTCGCTGGGCCTTACTTACATGCTCGTATTCTTGTATTTTGGGAAGCGGGGCGTGACAACCTCATTACAACGCATTGGTAATAAACCTTTACATGGTGAATCATGAGATATGCCGCATTCTGGTGGACAACGGTTGTAACACCTGGCAAAAATATTCCACCTACTATAGCACGTGCATGAAATTCTAAAAATTATGTTTTTTTTACATTATTCACTTTATCAATTATTTATTTAAAGTTCATTCTATTAATCTCTATTTTTAAGTGAACTTTATTTTTGGGCCATGCTGTTTTAAGGATTGTAATTTAAAGTCAAAAAATGTGTTTTTAAATTTACTTTTTTTGTTGAGATCAACCCAAGTTGTGCCCAAGCCATGTGAGGGATGAATGAGGCCCCAGAATGATCTGCGGAGCGGAATTGATCTCCAGCATTCCGGGATGAGAGCATTTACCTTGGTTCAACACGTGAATATATCGGCTTAACCACAGCCCCACCACAGGGCATTTACCTCACTAGCTTTGTAGGTTCTCTTGGATCATGGGTAACTGATTATATGCACATGATTATCCTATTTTACCACCTATGTGGGACTAAATTTCCTACTACTTCCTACTTTTTCATTCAAACATTTCATCCAATACCTTGTGTGCATTCCACGTATGCACACCACCTACCTAGGAAATCAAAACCCGGGTGTATTACATTCACCCCCCCCCCCCCCCCCAAGACTTAGCATCCTCGCTAAGCTCGGGATATACAACCTAATACACCTAATACATGATCGCCTATCTAGCCAATGTGGAGTGGGGTACCCTGATTTGGCTAGTGTATATATCTTTGGTCTATTTTGCCCATTCCACGATTCTCTAGCTCAGACATACATCTCACCCATTATCGATGTGAAAGTTGGCTTTGATACCATTTTGGAATGCCCCACCACAGGGGATTTGCCTCACCAAAAATGTTATAACTTTGGAGGTGCTCTTGGACCATGAGCAACCAATTATATGCACATGATTATCCTATTTTACCATCTATGTGGGACTAAATTTTCTGCTACTTCCTACTTTTTTATTCAAACATTTCATCGAATTCCTTGTGTGCATGAAACTTCATTCAGGCATTTCATCGAACAACTGGGGTGCATGCCACCCTTCATTCAGGCATTTCATCAAATACCTTGTGTGCATTCTACGTATGCACACCACCTATCTTGGAAATCAAACTCTGGGATATTACGCCTGCGGAGTAAGATATTCTTAAAGATTCCCAAATGAGAGTGAAATAGTCTCCAAAATCATCTGTGGATATAGACTGACCTTTAGGATTCCGAGGCAAGCGCAATACTTACAAAATGTCTAAATCTTGAAGTTCATCACGGCTATAGGTTGCATAACGAGGGATTGAACACTATAAGGAGGAGAATTCTAAGGGCTTGCCCTCGGACCTATGTTGTATGGGAGAAATAGAATCCGAGCAAGTGTGCATTAGAAGTGCATCGTGTGCATGTGTGTTGTGCAGTAGTTACTAGGTTCATGACATACACCGACATACATATGATAGTCATTTTCATACTTTTTCCCCTGCATTCAAGTTAATTTTTGTGAAGTTGAAGGATCGCTTTTGTAATAGCATTGTGTAAGTTGCATTCAAACTAAAGTGCCCACAATTCTCAAGTGTTGTAGGACTTTGCTCAGCAAGTGGAGTGGGCCCGAGCTCGTGATAATCGGTTTTACAAGGATAAGGATTCATGATGATTCGAGTTCTACTTTTATGTGCAATTTTTTGCTGTGTATATGTAAAGGACATTAATGTATTGAAAAGTTTTAATTTTCCCTGTATTTTGTATTATGTTGTACGAAATTGATGTCGAGATTTTGGTTGAGTCATGAATTGCCTGTGTATGGAATTCGGGGCGTTACAACGACAACTCGATAAACATCATTTTCATGAACACTTTCAACGGCCTCAACCTCTCCCTAGACCGACTCTAGCCAACCGGCTATACACTCCATGGATTCTTCGGTGTCCCCATTCAAATCGAAGAAATCGTCACACTCGATGCGATGGCTAGAAACAAAGGCACGAAACTTTATGGTAGTAGATGTCAAAGCTATGTACAATGCCATATTTGGTCGGCTGGACTTGGCAACCTTTCATGCAGTTGCTTTTGCCTACCACATGAAATTAAAGTATCCAACAACAGTAGGCGTATGTCAAGTTGCAGGGAGCCAATTAGAAGCACGTTCCTGCTACACTGTTACAATGGGGGGCTCGGTTCTCCCCTTGATGCCATAGAACTACCGTCAGAAAACAGTCATAATAACTCCGGTTCCGTAAATGAGCTTGAAGCTACTGCTCTGGACAATCCCGCAGAGAACTTCCAAACCTGCCAAACCATCTCCCGCAGGTCAACATTCTTCCTCTTCAAAATATAGTAATATACTTGAACTCCCGCCCCCAGCCACTCTGCTCATTCAATGGGAAGAACTAGTCCTGCCTAAACACATTGGAAAACCTGAAGGTCTCCCTTTCTCTTTGCAAAACAGGGGAGGTTCACTCCAAACAAGGTAAGTCCTGGAAAGGTCTACCAAGTTGTTTTCCTAGCAGCTCATCAACTTAAAGACCCGGGGGCAAGGAGATATCAGCAAGGACTTGGAAAGTGGAACACCTCATAAACTTCAACAAAGGCGCTTGATGCTCTTCTCTTCTATGTATTTTCAATATTTTCTAATGAAGACTGCTTTCCCTATCAGTCACTGTATGTAATAAAGACTAGCAACTAGAGCAACCGCTTAGTTTTATTTTTCAATAATGTTTAGTATTAATTTTTCAAAGATCTTGTACAATTCTCTAGATCCAAATAATAAGTTAAATGAAAATATTAATCCTAAAAATGGCACCAAAAAGTTATTAGAAACTCCTTATAAGATGAGTTTAGAGCCCATACCTGTCACTTGGAGTTGCTCTAACAATTTACAATGAAGTTCAGAGTTCAACTCACCATTTGACCTGCTCCTGCAACCCGTCAAACCCTTCAACAACAAGTTCGGAGTCCAAACACATGGCTCAGAGTTGCTTTAGCAACCTGTAATCAAGTATGTTCAGATCTGAACTCACCATTCGATCTGCTTCCATAACACGTTAAACCCATAAATAACAAGTTTATAATTGTAATGCCCTAATTTTCTATACTGGAAAACCGTGACGTAAGCCAGAATATTTTTCTTCAATTAGCCACGAAACATAGAAAAATTGGAAAATTTTAAAACTTTTTATTCAACACGTATGTATTACATGTCTGAATGTTATAAAACTGCAATACATTACATCAGTGTTACAATAATGCCATACAAGCCCAAGTGTTACAAACTTTCAATAAGAATTTACATCATAGTACAATGAAGAACAAATAACACTTGGTACTTCAGTTAGATGCTTCTCAACAATTAATAAATTTACAGTTGAAGCAATGGTAACCAACAAATATTACAATTGAAACAAAATAAACACTTTGCTTCTCTTGCCTTGAGTCCTCCTGAATCCTGTACCTGTAATTTTGCAATCCAGTACCTATTGAAATGGGGACGTCAGTACATATACTGACGCTTTAAGGCTGATTACTAGCAGTAATTCTCAATTTTAAACAAACAGATTGATGAAAAGAGAAACGTGTATATATAATTGATGTGTCAGTGTATGCTATGACTTAGAATCTAATGCAGGATTAACTAATGCAATGATGTAGTTATTCTAATGCAAGTAAGTCTCCGGAACAGTATGCATCCCATACTACATACGCTCATAATAAGCCATTTCTTCAAATATAGGGATTTGAAACCGCGCCATGAATTCAACTCTTGTACTCAACATGTTTTTGAAGATACATCGTGACTATGAGGTTTCCCTGAAACGGTCTACTGCCGCCATTCGCAGTCATATAGTGGTGTCTCCGTTTGCCACTATTGCCCAGCGTACCAGACCTTACTAAAAAATCTGAGGTTTTAACTAACACACAGGTTAGCTCGAAGCATCCTCTGTGGCCCCCTAGCTGATAGACCTTAGTGTATGGCTTGTTCGCCTTTCTTGATATAGAGCATGATGGAGTTCCGGGGGTTCATCCCCTAGCTTCGAAAGGATAGTTCCCGCCCTTATCATGGAACTTCATAAATTAACAGATGAGATACGGATCCCATGCTCCCAACTTGTGAGAAGGCACAGACCGTATCCCTTTGACAGGAAGGGTATAACCAATAACACCACCTAGTGTTAGCCTATAGAACAGGTCGGATTATAAGGTATCACCCTTAGTACCAACTCTTTCCCTTCGGTGAAATGATAATAAATAAAGGTTAAGTAGTAATAGCCATAAGTTACTACCCTAATGATGTCACAAACCCTAAACAATCCGAGGGATGACAACAGTACTAACATGCTAGGTTTTAAGTTAGACTTCGAAAGATAATTCTACTAGGTGCTCAACCTAGACTTATCAGAATCCCTAAGGATCCTATTCACAGCCTATCGATCCAAGACCATGGCGATACGAATGCATTCGCATGCTATTGCCCTGAACTTGGATTCTGTCTACACTCCCGGCTCGCGATCAACCTACATCGGTTAAGATCTGACGGTGCACGAGGGGTGACTCGTCCATAGTCCATGAAGAGTAAAATAAATACACATCTTGATGGTTGATGGCTCCTAGGACAATGATATCACCAAAGACGAGCATAACAACTGCATATTAGCGAATAAGCTACATACGAGGAAAACAACTTACATACGAGCCGACTAGCTACGTACAAGCCAAACGAATTACATACGATCCAACTGGCTATGTATGTGACAAATGAATCATATAGAAGCAACCATAAAAGTCTTCTAACAACCTAGAAGCAAAATAACATGCAACTAGAAAAACTTGATCTTTTATACATAAAGGTAACATAAAAGTTTTCTAACATCCTAGAAGAAATTAAACATGTTACTCTTATCAGAATTCAACAAAATTAGAATTTTTAGAAAGGTGAGAACATCTACTACAACTCTCTAGCTGACAGCCCTCTTAGATTCAGTCAATAAGAGGTAGAAAAACCTCGAACAACCTAAATAGCAAGCTTCAACCAGAAAGGCCAGCTGCTGTGACTTTGTAAAAGTCATAGCTCATATTTTGCTTATCGGAATTTAACCAAATAGGACATTTTGGAAAGGTTAGGAACTCTACTACAACTTTCTAGTTGAAAACTTTTCCAAAATTAGTAAGTAGGAGGTACAAAAACTTCGAACAATCTAGACAGCGACTTTAGTCAAAAAGGCTAGCTGCTGTCAATCTTGTAAAAGTCATAACTCCCACTTCGCTTATCGAAATCTAACAAAATTTGACATTTTGGTTAGGTGAGAAACTCCACTACAACTCTCTAGTTGATGACCTTCTCATATTCAGTCATTAAGGGGTAGAAAAACCTCGAACAACCTAAACAGCGAAGCTTCAGCAAAAAGGCTAGATGCTGTGACTTGTAAAGATCATAACTCCTACTCCGCATATCGGAATCTAACCAAATAGGACATTTTGGAAAGGAGAGAAACTCTACTACAACTATCCAGTTGAAAACGTTTCCAAATTCAGTAGGTAAAAGGTACAAAAACTTCGAACAATCTAGATAGCAACTTCAGCCAAAAAGGCTAGTTGCTATCAATCTTGTAAAAGTCATAACTCCTACACCACTTATCGGAATATAACAAAAGTAGATATTTTGAAAAGTGGAGAACCTCTACTACAACTCTCTAGTTGACGACCTTCTCAGATTCAGTCAATAAGAGGTAGAAAAATATCGAACAATCTAAACAGCGAGCTTCAGCCAATAAATGCCAACTGCTGTGACTTGTAAAGGTCATAACTCCTACTCCGCTTATCAAAATCTAACCAAATAGGGCATTTTGGAAAGGGAAGAAACTCTACTACAACTGTGTAGTTGACAACCTTCTTAGATTCCTTATAGAGCTTAAAATCCAGTTGTTGAACACATTTTAAGAACAACAAAAAGGACAGCAAAAGCTGAAACTTGTAAAGCTCATAAGTTTTTCTATACTTATCGGAATCTAACAAAATTGGACTTTTTGGAAAGATCAGAACGTCTACAACAAATTCCATGTAAACAACTTTCACAGATTCACTATGGAACTCAAATCCCTTCTTTTTGAACAAAATTCAAGAACAACAAAAGACAGAACATAGCTGAAACATGTAAAGCTCACAACTTTTGCTATAATTATCAGAATCTTTCTAAATTGGCCATTTTAGAAAGAGAAGAATATCTACTACAACTCTTTAGTTGAACACTTTTTCAGATTCCGTAAGGAAATCAAAATCCAGCCCTTTGAACAAAATTCAAAAACAACAAAAAATACAGCAAAAGCTGAAACTTGTAAAGCTTATAACTTTTGCTATACTTATTGGAATATGACAAAATTAGCCATTTTGGAAAGGGGAGAACATCTACTACAACTCTCTTGTTGAACACTTTTTCAGATTCTGTAAGGAACTCAAAATCCAGCCCTTTGAACACAATTCCAAAACAACAAAAAGCACAGCAAAAGCTGAAACGTGTAAAGCATATAATTTTGCTATACTTATCGGAATATAACAAAATTGGCCATTTTGTAAAGGGGAGAACATCTAATACAACTCTCTGGTTGAACACTTTTCAGATTCCGTAAGGAACTCAAAATCTAGCCCTTTGAACACAATTCAAAAACAACAAAAAGCACAGCAAAAGCTGAAACTTGTAAAGCTTATAAATTTTGATATACTTATCAGAATATGACAAAATTAGCCATTTTGGAAAGGGGAGAACATCTACTACAACTTTCTAGTTGAACATTTTTTCAGATTCCGTAAGGAACTCAAAATCCTGCCCTTTGAACACAATTCAAAAACAACAAAAAGCATAGCAAAAGCTGAAACTTGTAAAGGTTATAATTTTTGCTATACTTATCAAAATCTAGCAAAATTGGCTATTTTAGAAAGGGGAGAACATCTACTACAACTCTCTAGTTGAACACTTTTTCATATTCCGTAAGAAACTCAAAATCTATCCCTTAGAACACATGTCGGAATCCACAAAACAACAATTTTCCTTTGATGCTCGCTGTTTTGGGAAAACCATCTATTTAGATTATCAAACTGACCCAGAAAATTCTATAAAAATTAGCGCATGGTAAAAACACATATGAGAAGCTCTAAAAATATTTTGGTGTTAAAATTCCAACTTTAACACAAGTAATTAATTCTAACTACATACTAGTTTAAGATCGATTCTTTGGTGTTCTACTTGAGTTCAACCACTTCAATTTCTATGCCTTTTATTCTAGTCCATAAACATCCATATGCACATGATTTAGTCCAAGTTCTTGAATTTATTAGCAATAATAGTAATAATAATAACTATAACAAACATAAGATGAGAACCCCACCCAAATCGGTGGTAGGAAGAACTAGCTTTGCACTTCTCGTCCTTGTTCTTGTTCCTCATGAAAAGAGAACCCACTCTGAGAGCCACTTGTTCTCATTCTCATGGTTCAACAATTGGGTGATTAATTTGCAAATTTAATTTGCAATCATACCCTAATCCAATCCTAACCCTTCATTTGATCAAGATTGATAAAAAAATAAGAGGTATTTTTCCAAAATCACATACTACATGATTTCGTACAAACGTACAAAATCGATACAGTACATATACGTACATACATCTGTCAATACAGATAATTTTTATTAGTTAAAACGAATAATCTCTACCAAAAATATTTAAAAATAATTTTATTTCCGGCTCAGAAGATTCAGTACCAATTTCATACAATACAGATGTATACAGACTGGTATATATGTATATATAATGTCTATCAGTAAAACCGGGTAATATCCCCCAAAAATATTTCAATTCTAAAAATAAAAATAAAATAATAATAAAATAATAATTTTTAATATCAGCACGAGATTTTACAGGTATTTTCTCAAAAATGCATTTTACAAGATTTTATACAAGTGCACAAAACCGATACAATACATATATATACTTACTAGTATATATACACAAATAATGATTATTTATTAAAACTAAGTAATTTCCATAATAAATATTTTAATTTTAAAAATAATTATAATAAAAATATAATATCCAACCGGGATATTACAATACTCATTGGATATCACAATACTCCCTCCTTAGAATAGTTCTATCCTCAGAACTACGTTTAGTCAGGAGAACAGAAAAATATCCATACACTAAATAACTCGGGGAAAGAAAGCTTATATGGGTGGCTCCTTGACGAACTGGCTCTCCAAAGAACCCGACCTTGTTCCCAAAATTGCCTACAGATTCTACCAAAACCTAGATGTAACTCTGGAATCTTGGTCAGAACCACTGACGCTGGCACTCCATGCAGCTTCCTTACGTCTTTAATGTGTACTTCCGCTAATTTCTATAGCGACTAAGTCATCTTTGTCAACTGATCCCCAATAACTCAACTTGAGTCATTCATTTTTGAATTCCTGGGTAATCATGTGTTGAAGTCAATACTGATGTTCTGAGATCAACTTTCTGCTTCAGTGCTTCAATCCCTGCATCTCCTGCCTACGCCTTCTGACTTGCTTACTTAGACTTGGTTGCAGCTTCTATCGTGCCAAAACTGAGCTCTAATTTTGAGTAATCACTTCAATACTGGCTTGCCGGATCTCATCATTTAGCTTCTTACTTCATTCACGGTCTTCGGCTGAGGCTAGTACTTCATTACCTCGATCTTTCGTGGTTCGGTAGACACTTCCTCCTTGGAATAAGATATGGCCCACAAACGCCACTTCTGACTTCTAGGACTCTCACCTATGATTTCCACAACTTGTAATGAGGATTGCTCCAGATGGTGTAATCAACAAAACCAAATCTAGATTTTTCCTCCCGCACACATCTCAATTTCTTGAAAAAAATATTTCAGATGAAAGAATATGATGAACCAAAATTGAACAAAACGGTTCCCTGGATTTCATATATATATAAATCCATTCGGTTACAAAAAGTGTTACATCATATATTACTTCTTAGTCCAAAATAAATTTCAAAATACAATTTTTAAACTTAGTTGCAACTCCATATGTGCATACTGGTAATGGCTCTCCTGCCTTCTTCAACATGCCTTTGGTAAGTGTGAACACTTACTCTTGGTGAACAGATTCCTTTCCTTTATTGTTCAATTTCGGGGCTAATCAGTCGCAATTTTTATGAAGTTGGAAAAAATTTGGCCTAACATGAACAATCTCCCCACAATTGTAACATGTACGGGTCTCCACCTGAGGGTCCTTCCTCGGGCACTGGCTCATAAAATGACCTTGCTCACCACACAGAAAACAGCTTCCTGGCTTGGTGCCTCCAAGTTTGCCCTACGTTTTCTGAATCTTCTGCTTTTGACCTCGGTTCTCAAACCTTGATGCTAGTGCAGATCTTTTTCTTTGTAGTTGTGGACAGACTGATTTCTTGTGTCCAACTTCCTTACAGAAATAGCATACTACAAACTTGGTGGTCTCCTGGACTTGCTCCCATTCATGCTGTAGTCATTCCAATCTGGAATTAAAGAATTCCCGCTCCTCCGCTAGGCTTGCTAATATAGCTCTGCAAGCATCACCCAGTTGCTTAGCTCGAAGACCTTTCCTGATCCTGTACTTCCTCAGCTTCTTAATTCCCGAATGTATGCCGACCGCCGCTACTGTGCATTGATCGACACTTAGCTCCTGTAATGGTGAAGGCGAGTCCGTCTTGAGTTTAGCTTGTAGTGAAACCTCCTTTAGCTCCTCGCTCAAGATCATCGAATCATCCGTCGAAATCGGTTCACCCTCTTCTATCAACACATCCACGGATAGGATATCCTCGAATACCATCATTAAAACACATATATACTGGAATTAGTCAAGATATAGAAAAATTATAAAACATAAGTTGAAAAAAACAACAATATGAATTATAACTGTCTACAACTAGCTAAAGCCCAACTCCTAAAAGGAATCCAAGTTTAATTTTCCTACTGTATTGGACTGTAAATTGAAGTCGGCTCTTATACCACTCTATAATGCCCCAATTTTCTATACTGGAAAACCGTGACATAAGCCAGAATCTTTTCCTTCAATTAGCCACAAAACACTGAAAAATTGGAAAATTTTAAAACTTTTTATTCAACACGAATGCATTACAAGTCCGAATGTTATAAAACTGCAATACATTACATCAGTGTTACAATAATGCCATACAAGCCCAAGTGTTACAAACTTTCAATAAGAATTTACATCATAGTATAATGAAGAATAAATAACACTTGGTACTTCACTTGGATGCTTCTCAATAATTAATAAATTTACAATTGAAACAATGGTAACCAACATATATTACAATTGAAACAAAATCAACACTTTGTTTCTCTTGTCTTGAGTCCTCCTGAATCCAGTACCTGTGATTTTGCAATCCAGTATCTATGGAAGTGGGGACACCAGCATATACTGATGCTTTAAGGCTGATGACTAGCAACAATTCTCAACTTTAAACAAACAGATTGATAAAAAGAGAAACGTGTATATATAATTGATGTGTCAGTGTATGCTATGACTTAGAATCTAATGCAGGATTAACTAATGCAATGATGCACTTATTCTAATGCAAGCAAGTCTCTGGAACAGTATGCATCGCATACTACATATGCCCATAATAAGCCATTTCTTCATATATAGGGATATGAACCCGTACCATGAATTCTACTCTTGTACTCAACCTGTTTCTGAAGATAAAGCGTGACTGATGAGGTTGCCCTGAAACGGTCTAATCCCGCCATTCACAGTCATATGGTGGTGTCTCCGTTTGCCACATTGCCCGGCGTACCAGACCCCATTAAAAAATCTGACGAACTCTTGGAGTTAACTACAACACATGTTAGCTCGAACCATCCCGTGTGGCCCCCTAGCTGATAGACCTTAGTCTATGACTTGTTCGCCTTTCTTGATATAAAGCATGACGGAGTTCCGGGGGTCCATCTCCTAGCTCCGACAAGATACTTCTAGCCCTTATCATGGCACTACAGAAATTAACAGAAGAGATACGGATCCTGTGCTCCCAACTCGTGAGAAGGCACAGACCGTAACCCTTTGACATGAAGGGTATAACCAATAACGCCAACTAGTGTTGGCCTATAGAACAGGTCCGATCATAAGGTATCACCCTTAGTACCAACTCTTTCCCTTCAGCGAAATGATAATAAATAAACGTTAAGTAGTAATTGCCATAACTTACTACCCTAACAATGTCACTAACCCTAAACAATCCAAGGGATGACAACAGTACTAACATGCTAGGTCTTAAGTTAGACTTCGCAAGATAATTCTACTAGGTGCTCAACCTAGACTTACCAGAATCCCTAAGGATCATTTTCATTGCCTATCGATCCAAGACCCTGGCAATACGAACGTATTCGCATGCTACTGCCCTGAACTTGGATTCTGTCTACACTCCCGGCCTGCAATGAACCTACACCGGTTAGGATCTGACGGTGCACGAGGGGTGACTCGTCCATAGTCCACGAGGAGTAAAATAAATTTGGAGTGTCCAAAAATACCATATTACCATACCATACCGTACCATACCGTTACCATACCATATATTACCGAAATCTTGGTAATACCATACCAAAATCTCAGTATTGTACCATACCGAAATTATATGGTATGGTACTAGTACCCAATACTGATACCATGGTATACCGTACCATACCAAGTAATTAATATATATTTAATTAAATTTTTATATTTAAAAACCCAGGCCCCGACCTAGGTCCAGGCCCTATTTTTCTTATTTTCTTTTTCAATTTTTCACCCCAGTTATACTACTACTTTAATTATTCTTCCTTTTTTCTTTCTTCCTTTTTTTCTTCTTTGAATGTAGGGTACATGCACTGATTGACCGACGCACTACACTGCCGAAGCACCACGCTGTCGCGATGCCGCCTACCTTCTTCAGCCCCCATCGGTACGGTATTTTTGAAGGATTTTTTGACTAATTAGGGAAAATTTAGAGTTTAGTTGGTGTATTAATATAAGATCCATCTTCTTCTTGTTCTTGTTGAGTTTTCTTGAGATCTTGGGTATTATTATTCACAAGTAATTAGGAATTTAGGATGTAAAGATCTTCTGATTTGATTTATCAAATTAATTTTTGTGTTCTTTTAAGGAGTTAATATAGGTGAAATCTTATTTATGTATTATATTTGTATCATAATCCTTGAAATTGATTTATATATGAATCTTCCAATTGAGATACATACTGAAAAAGAACGAGTAGAACAATACACAGAAATGAAAGAACCATCAAATATCATGAATGTTATGAAAGAAAAATAACAATACTGTTGTCATTCTTTATATATGAATCTTCTTAATTTCAGGTATTGCTGTCATTCTTTCTCTATATGCTGAAGCTATCCAATTATATCTAATCAAGCATATTGCAGAATGCTGAATCTAATAGAGTAGCATATTGAGTCAATCATATTGCTAAATGTTGAAACTAATTTTCATACATAAGATACATTATATTGAAACTTATACATCTCTGAAATTGTACAACAATAAAGTCTACAACCCTGATTTGTTGTTTGGCCTGGGTGGATTAAGGATTGGGCAGAAAAGGTCTTTAGCTAATTCTTTTATTGAGGGTTAAACTATTTAGGGGATGAGAAGGCGATGTTGATGTTTTTTTATCCATGATCTTAAGTTTTGTGTCGATTCTTTATCTCTATATCAGGTGATGTATGTTTTTTTATGAGGATAATTTTTTTATGTGACCTGTTTCCAGTTAATCAGTTGAACTGTAGGTTTCTGTATACTATTCGTGCTGGTGTTTCTCTGTTCCTGTATGTGTTTAATTTGTTTTGAGTGAGAATTCTAGAGCTTTTTGAAAGGAACATGCCTAAAGATATTAGTTATTTCAATTGGAGTTTTGGGATGATTTCTTCCTTCATTGTTAAACAGAAACTTATATTATTTGGTACTGCTGGTGATTGAGCTCTGGAAACACAGATGTTAGACTAAATTATGGACCGTTAGCTAAGTCTTGTTTGCGAATTGACATTTGCTGATTATTGGAACTTCTTTATATATATATATATATATATATATAATTATAACTATTTATAATTATTTATGTTGAAACTTCTTCATATATATATATATATTTATGTTAAGCTTATTTATCCTTCTTTTGCCATTTATATGAATGCTAATTTTTTAAGCTAATTGATGTCCGGTAGTACCATGGTATTACTAATACCGTACCGATATTCCGGTAGTACCGAACTTGGTAGTACCAAAATCTTGTCACGGTAATGGTAGAGAAATTTGTGTGCCAAGTATTCTAGTACGGTAGACGGTAGAGTAATAATGGTACGGTATGAGACGGTATACCATCCCTAAAATAAATACACTTCTTGATGGTCGATGGCTCCTAGGGCAATGATATCACCCTAGACGAGCACAATAACTGCGTATTAGCTAATAAGCTACATACGAGCAAAACAACTTACATACGTGCCGACTAGCTACGTACGAGCCAAACGAATTACATATGAGCCAACTTGCTATGTATGCGACTAATGAATCATATAGAAGCTACCATAAATGTCTTCTAATAACCTAGAAGCAAAATAACATATTACTAGCAAAACTTGATCTTTTATACACAAAGGTAACATAAAAGTCTTCAAACATCCTAGAAGCAGTTAAAGATGCTACTCTTATCAGAATTCAACAAAATTAGACTATTTAGAAAGGTGAGAAAATCTACTACAACTCTCTAGTTGAAAACCTTCTCAGATTCAGTCTATAAGAGGTAGAAAAACCTCGAACAACCTAAATAGCAAACTTCAGCCAAAAAGGCCAGCTGCTGTGACTTTGTAAAAGCTATAGCTCATACTCTGCTTATCAGAATTTAATCAAATAGGACATTTTGGAAAGGCGAGAAACTCTACTACAACTCTCTAGTTGAAAACTTTTTCAAATTCAGTAAGTAAGAGGTGCAAAAACTTCGAACAATCTAGACAATGACTTTAGCCTAAAAGGATAGCTGCTGTCAATCCTGTAAAAGTCATAACTCCTACTCCGCTTATAGGAATCTAACAAAATTGGACATTTTGGAAAGGTGAGAGACTCTACTAAAACTCTCTAGTTTATGACCTTCTCAGACTCAGTCATTAAGTGGTAGAAAAACCTCGAATAACCTAAACAGCGTAGCTTTAGCCAAAAGGCTAGCTGCTGTGACTTGTAAAGATCATAACACCTACTCCGCTTATCGCAATCTAACCAAATAGGACATTTTGGAACGATGAGAAACTCTACTACAACTCTATAGTTGAAAACTTTTGCGAATTCAGTAAGTAAGAAGTACAAAAACTTCGAATAATCTAGACAGCGACTTCAGCCAAAAAGGTTAGCTGTTGTCAATCTTGTAAAAGTCATAACTCCTACTCCGCTTATCGAAATCTAACAAATTGGACATTTTGGAAAGGTGAGAACCTCTACTACAACTCTCTAGTTGACAACCTTCTCACATTCAGTCAATAAGAGGTAGAAAAACATTGAACAATTTAAACAGGGAGCTTTAGCCAATAAAGGCCAGCTGTTGTGACTTGTAAAGGTCATAACTCCTACTCCGCTTACCGGAATCTAACAAAATAGGGCATTTTGGATAGGGGAGAACATATACTACAACTCTCTAGTAAACAATCTTCTTAGATTCCTTATAGAGCTCAAAATCCAGGTCTTGAACACATTTTAAGAACAACAAAAAGGACAGAAAAAGCTGAAACTTGTAAAACTCATAACTTTTGCTATACTTATCGTAATCTAACAAAATTAGACTTTTTCGAAAGCTCAGAACATCTACAAATACTTCCTAGTTAGCAACATTCTTAGATTCCGTATGAAACTCAAATTCCTGCTCTTTGAAAAAAATTCAAGAACAACAAAAGACAGCACAAAGCTGAAACTTGTAAAGCTCACAACTTTTGCTATACTTATCGAATCTGGCAAAATATGCCATTTTGGAAAGGGGAGAACATCTATTAAAACTCTCTAGTTGAATATTTTTTCAGATTTCGTCAGGAACTCAAAATCCAGCTCTTTGAACACAATTCAAAAACAACAAAAAGCACAGCAAAAGCTGAACATGTAAAGCTTATAACTTTTTCTATACTTATCGGAATCTAGCAAAATTGGCCATTTTGGAAAGGAGAGAACATCTAATATAACTCTCTAGTTGGACACTTTTTTATATTCTGTAATGAACTCAAAATCCAGCCCTTTGAACACAATTCAAAAACAACAAAAAGCACAGCAAAAGCTGAAACTTGTAAAGCTCATAACTTTTGCTACACTTATTGGAATCTAACAGAAGTGGCCATTTTGGAAAGGGAAGAACATCTACTACAACTCTTTAGTTGAACACTTTTTCAGATTCCGTAAGGAAGTCAAAATCCAACCCTTTGAACACAATTCAAAAACAACAAAAGCATAGCAAAACCTGAAACTTGTAACGCTTATAACTTTTACTATACTTTTCAGGAATCTACCCAAATTAGCCATTTTAAAAAGGGGAGAACATCTACTACAACTCTCTAGTTGAACACTTTTTCAAATTTCGTAAGGAACTCAAAATCCAGCCCTTTGAAGAGAATTCAAAAACAACAAAAAGCACAGCAAAAGCTGAAACTTGAAAAGCTTATAACTTTTGCCTATACTTATCGGAATCTAACAAAATTGGCCATTTTGGAAAAGGGAGAACATCTACCACAAATCTATAGCTGAACACTTTTTCAGATTCCGTAAGGAACTCAAAATCCAGCCATTTGAACACAATTCAAAAACAACAAAAAGCACAGCAAAAGCTGAAACTTGTAAAGCTTATACTTTTACTATACTTATCAGAATCTAATAAAATTGGCCATTTTGGAAAGGGAAGAACATCTACTACAACTCTCTAGTTGAACACTTTTCAGATTCCGTAAGGAACTCATAATCCTGTCCTTTTGAACATAATTCAAAAACAACAAAAAGCACAACAAAAGCTAAAACTTGTAAAGCTTATAATTTTTGCTATACTTATCGGAATCTAGCAAAATTGGCCATTTTGGAAATGCGAGAACATCTACTATAGCTCTCTAGTTGAACACTTTTCATATTCCGTAAGGAACTCAAAATCCAGCCCATAGAACACTTGTCGGAATCCACAAAATAACAATTTTGCTTTGATGCTCGCTGTTTTCGGGAAACCATATATTTAGCTTATCTAACTAACCCAAAAAATTCTATAAAAGTTAGAACATATTAATAACACATATGAGAACATCTAAAATTAATTTGGTGTCAAAATTCCAACTTTAACGTAAGTAATTAATTCTAACTACATAATAGTTTAAGATCGATTCTTTAGTGTTCTACTTGATAACTACTACTTCAATTAGTATGCCTTTTATTCTAGTCCATAAACATCCATATGCACATGATTTAGTCCAGGTTCTTGAATTTATTACCAATACTAACAATAATAATAACTATAACAAACATGAAATGAGAACCCCATTCAAATCAGTTGTAGGAAGAACTAGCTTTGCTCTTCTCCTCCTTGTTCTTGCTCATGAAAAGAGAACCCACTCTTTTCTTTTGATTTTAATCTCTCTTTCTTTTCTTTCCTTCTCAATTTTTTTCTAAATTAAAAACAAGTAAAGAAGGAGGAAGAAATATGAGATGAGATGAAGGAACAAATGAAAAGGGTTTCTTGCCCTTGGGTGTGTGTGGCCGGCCGGCCATAGGGGTTGCGGGGGTGTGGGGGGGGGGGGGGGGGGGGGGGGGTTGTTATAGGAGAGGGATAGAGAGCTTTGTGATTGAGAAGAGAGCCACTTGTTCTCATTCTCATGGTTCAACAATTGGGTTATTAATTTGCAAATTTAAATTACAATCATACCCTAATCCAATCCTAACCATTAATTTGATCATAATTGATAAAAAATAAAAGGTATTTTCCCAAAATCACATACTACATGATTTCGTACAAACATACGAAATCAATATAGTACATATAAGTACATACATCTGTCTATACAGATAATTTTTATTAGCGAATAATCTCTACCAAAAATATTTTAATTCAGAAATAATAATAAAAATAATTTTATTACCGGCTCTGAAGATTCAGTATCAATTTGATACAATACAGATGTATACAGACTGGTATATATATAGATAATGTCTATTAGTAAAACCGGGTAATATCCCTAAAAAATATTTCAATTCTGAAAATAAAAATAAAATAATAATTTTTAAAATTAGCCTAAGATTTTACAGACATTTTCTCAAAAACACATTTTACAAAATTTTGTACAAGTGCACAAAACCGATACAATACATATATATACTTACTAGTATATATACACAGATAATGATTATTTATTAAAACAAAGTAATTTCCATATGAAATATTTTAATTTTAAAAAGAATTATAATACAAATATAATATCCAACTGGGATATTACAATAATCCATACCCATGGCTCGGAGTTGCTATGGCCATCTGCAAACAAGCTAGTTCAGAGCTCAACTCCCCATTCAATTTATTCCTGAAACTTGTTAAAACCCTTAAAGACGGATTAGAGGTCCATAATCGTCGATTGCAATTGCTCTAGCTAACCTGCAAACAAGCAATTTTTGAGCTCAACTCACCACTATAGGCGATTCTCACAATACGTTGTAGACCCATACAGTAAGTTTAGAGTCCAACTCTTCCCCAGAATTGCTCCTACAACTAGCTAAATACAAAACGGTAAGTTCAGAGCCCAACTCTTTCCGAGAGCTGCTCCTATGACTAGCTAACCCCCAGTACGACAAACCACAGCTCAAGGCACAGGCATGTAAAAGATTTCTTATTTCACAAACAACAAGTCACTTTACAACTGAATAATTACAATGTGTCTATGTTTCATGCCTAAGCGTCACTACAAAAGTCTTGCAAACACTACACAAATAACTGCCTAACAAGTCATCCTTCCAGCAACATGGTAGGGGGATGTTCTGCCTAGGAGACTCAAACCTCTTCACAGACCTCCTGCCAACTAACAGCTCCCTACGACTGCCTAAACCCTTGATGATTGAATCCAAGATAAGCCTTCCTTAGGCGAGCAAGCTCCAATTCTTTCCTGAGTAACACCACCTTTACCCTAGCAAGCTCAAACTTTATCTCGCGAGATGCACTGCGCAAACGAACAAGTCCCAACTCTGTCAAGCGCAACATAGTGCGAACAAGAGCAAGCTCCGTGTCCTGACAACATCATTCTGTGTACATGACTACTTGTTAGCAAAGAGAAGAACTGAATTACTTCAATGCTGAATGAACAAAAATGACTTCGTTTCAATATTAAGAAGTTCAGAATACCCACAACTCATTTGTCCCACAAAATGAGTTCGGCGCTTCGCGCTACTCGAGTTCCTCTGTCAAATAACTCGTTAACACCATGCAACGAGTTTAATGTCTTGCTGGATCTCGAGCTCCATCAATAACTCGTTAACTTCGTACAACGAGTTTAATGCCTAACTCTTTGCTCGAGCTCGGTCAACAACTTTTTAACTCAAAACAACTAGTTCAATGTCTCGTTCTTCGCTTGAGCTCAGTCAATCACTCGTTAACTACATACAACGAGTTCAATGCCCTGCTCTTCGCTCGGGCTCCATTAACAGTTCATTCACTCCATACAATCAGTTCAAAACCATGACTTCACTCGAACTCCACCAATAGCTCGTTAACTCCATACAACGAATTCAACGCCGTGCTCTTTGCTCGAGCTCCGTCAATGACTTCGTTAACTCGATACAGCGAGTTCAATGCCTTGCTCGAGCACTAGCTTTGTCATTCACTCGTTAACTCCATACAACTAGTTCAATGCCTTGTTCTTTGCTCGAGTTCCATCGACAACTCGTTATCTCCATGCAATGACTTTAATGCCTTTCTTTCCGTTCGAGCTCCATCAACAGCTCGTTAAAAACATATGTCACACCCCGTTTTCCAAAAATACGGAATATGAGCACATGACATTGGCCCAGCGAATGACTAACGTCACCCATAAGCTATTTATTCAATCAACTCAACAATATAATCAATACAAAACAATTATGCAGGCAATAATAATAATTTCATGAACAATAATACTTGGAATGAAACAATATGAAATATCCAAATACAGTAAACCAACGTCTGGAAACAATAATAAAATTCAAGTCATAAGCACAAAACAATAATAATCCAATCACAAATAGATAATAAGTCTCAATACATTATGTTCAATCAAACAATAAGCAATAAGAAAGCATTAAGATCTTCAGAATGTTTGTTCTCCAATCCCAGCAGGTAATTCTCCATCAACACCTGTGAACACTTCATCTAAAACGAGGAGAAAAATTATCCTTAGAGCAAGTTATGGACAGCAAGTAGAGAAACCAAGGAACAATGGAATAACGGTATAACAATGAATTCAATGGATTAATAGGAATCAATAATACGGGACAATAACAATAATCAGTATCATGGTAATCGATGTAATGGCTATAAACAATGATTCAATATTCGATAACAATATTCAATAAACAATATCAATAATACTTAGCCATGATTCGATATCGATAGAAACAATGATGAACAATATGCAGTGTCAATGTCGTGTCAATTTTTAAGTCTATTAATCATTTTAATCCTAACTAATGTAGCACTTCATGCGTCCCATTTATTTAACACATGGTTGCTACATACAAACAAGTTACGTTTAGACTTAGTGGTGGATTTTATAGTTCATGTACTCGGGAACGATGTAAACGATTCTCTTCAGTATCAGTTATTTAGTATCAGTATCCATGGAACAATATGCAGTTATCCAGTTATTCAGTCATTCAGTTATTCAGTCATTCAGTCATTTAGTAACTGTAGGAAAACCACGAGCTCCTTTCCGAGTATAGTCTCTATATTGTCCACTACTTAGGTCAACCCTTAAACCCCGGCTTGTTTAACATTTCTTTATTCAAACAATACAATACATTATGCAATCCAGAGACATTAGATGGACAATAGTAATAATGGAGGAACAATGGGGCGATAACTTAGATAGGACAATTAGAATAATGACGATAAGACATTAGGATCATGAAATGCAACATATACACTTCAATTCATGCAATACAATGATATAGGATAATTAAACTATTAAAAAATGGAATATAAAATTCTAGACAATAAGAGTAGTCTGTACGAAAATGCAGTTTTCTGCTATTTTAGAAATCAAAAACTGAATCCATCAGAAATTTTAGGAACTAGACTTCCCAAAGAATCCAACGCAAATTTAAAGTTCAAAATCCGACAACGGTAGCTAGGTCAAACATATTGTTCTTTATAGATTTCATGTTCAGACAGAAATTCGACGACATGTTGTTAAAATTTTAGAATCAGCAAAAACTCAATAATAAATTCATTAAAAATATTTTCTATACTCCTAAACATGATAACTAACAATCTGGAAATTATCAGAGTAAAATTTTATCATTTGATAAGCCTTTTACTGTTTAAACATGAAACGTATAAGAATCTAAGAATCTGGAAATAAAAATACAGCTGTAGTAAAACAGGCATACCTTTTGCTAAAAAACTCGGAATTTAGAAATTCAAGATGTTCTGGAAACCAGAAAGATAAGGCTATAATTCTTATTCAGAAAATTATTCATTTTAAGATCATTTACTAGGTCAAAACTAGTAGTCAACATACAGCCAGCAAGCAACATACAGGTTTTTGGATAATTTTCATGAAATAAACTTAATTAGACATGACAGGTATCGGTTCTTTACTTAATAAATTATGCACTCGACATGAAAGGTGTAATAGCATGATAAATACGATTAAAAACACACACACACAATCCTAACAACATCCAGCATCAATCGATCAATCAAATATACAACCTAGCAATTATCTCTACAATTTTTAATTGTGTTATGATTATATGATTAACCCTATTATCGATACTATATGAATGCATGAAGGATTCAATCTTTAAAGTCAAAAGTGGTCAAGAATATTGGGGTTAGCTCGTGTAAACCATCAATATACTCAACGAAAGAGATGAACAATGTATAATACGATAAACAAAGGGATCTACTTGCAAGAGTTTCAACAAAACTTGAATTTAATACAATTAATAATTTAAGAGGACAGTGACTTGCCTTATAGATGATGAAATTGAATACCAAGAATAACGGGATAAGGATCCCAGAGCAACAAACCCGCCAACACACAATTTAACACGTGCGATATACGTGCACAAATAGAACCAAGCAAATCAGCACAAAGAGACAGTAATAGCGGCAACGAAAGTAACCACCGTAAGAGCAGAGGCAAGGGGTAGGCTGGACGACGACGGCGCTGGCTTCAACTGCAATAGTGGGCGGCGCGAATGGCGGCGGCGCTTAGGGGGTTAGAGATTGGGTTGGGCGAGCCGCTGTTGACGGGAAATAGAGAGACAGCCGGGGAAATAGGGGAGGGGGTGTTCGGATCTGGCACTGGCGAAGGACGACGACTAGAGGAGAACGGTTGGGGTCTTCGGGTGTGCTAAGCGTCGCCGGAGGGAGGAGGAAGGGGACACTCAGGATTGGGGGCTTGGCTGGCTAACGGGGAACAGGGAAAGATAGGGGTTGCTGTGTTGGGTGTGGTGGCTGACAGGGTGTGGGAGAGCAGCGATGGGGGTCGCCGGAAGATAGGGTGGACGAAGGGGGTGCCAGAGAGATGATCGGAGAAGAAGGGTATGGGTTTGGGTGGGAAGATGCACAGTCTAGGAGAGAGAAACGTGAGGAGAGAGGAACAGGAGAGAGAGTAGATGGCTCTAGGATTTCAAGTTGTATATTTTTAGGGTTTGCACTAGGGTTGTATTTATAGTGTACAATTAGGGCATTGGGTTAGTGGTTTAGGATCCAATAATAGCGGTTTTGGGTCAAAAACAATTGAAACTGGGTTTTAGGGTTCAAATAAGAGATAGATCTAAATCAATAGGGTTCAATAAGAGATGGGTTTGAAGACAATAGGGTTTAAATAAAATAACCACAATCGAATAAAATACGATCCTCAAGATATATAGCCCAACAAAAAGAGAAAATAGTTCGTGAACAAAAATTTAAATCCAAATAAATAAATAAATAATATAAATGAAAACAATATCAATTGGGCTTGTAATTAAATTAGAATTCACCAAGAAACCAGATACAGTACAATAAAATATTTCGATAAATGAATTTTAATTAGATAATCAAAAAATAACAATTAACAATTTTAGTCATTATAAAGTAAAATTATATAACAAATAAATATTTGGGTTTAACAATTTATTAAAATAATCCAATAATAATATATATATATCTTTTAGGCTCAAATATAAATAGTCGATCAATAAGATATAGAAATAAGATCAAAATACGACATTATTCGAAATGAATAAAATTTTTTATTAGAAAATACTTTAATAAAAGATCCGAAATGAATTTAGCACAAAATAAATTTATAAAAATCAAGTTATAGAAAAATACACAAAAAATACTTATTTTTCGGAATGGGGGTTACAACATACAACAAGTTCAATGCCTCGGTCTCCGTTTGAGCTTCATACTGCGAGTTCAACACCATGTTGTCTGCTCGAGCTTCGTCAATAGCTCATTCACTCCATACAGTGAATTCAATGCCTTGCTCTTTGCTCAAGCTCTATCAATCACTCGTTAAATCCATACAACGAGTTCAACGCCCTACTCTTCACTCGAGCTCTATCAACAGCTCATTTACTCAATACAACGAGTTCAATGCCCTGCTCTTTGATCGAGCTTTGTCAATATCTCGTTCACTCCAGTGAACGAGTTCAATGCCATGATCTTTGCTCGAGCTCCGTCAGTCACATGTTAACTCCATAAAATGAGTTCAATGACTGCTCTCCGCTCAAGCTGCATCAACAACTTGTTAACTCCATATAACGAGTTCAATGCCTTGCTCTCTGCTCGAGCTCTATCGACAATTCGTTAACTCTATACAACGAGTTCAATGCTCTGCCCTTCCTTGGAGCACTATTTACAACTCATTAGCTCCACACAACGAGTTCAATGCCTTGCTCTCCACTTGAGCTCTATACAACGAGTTCAATGCCTTGCTCTCCGCTCGAGCTCCGTGGACAACTCGTTAACTCCATGCAAAGACAATAAAGCCCTATGTTTGTTCAGCATCAAGTTTAGTAACAACACCGTCAAGATGGGGAACCGGGTCTTGATTTGTCAATTGACTGCATAGTGACTGGTACTCTGGTCGAAGGCCCATCGTAAAAGACATAAACTTTCGACATTCACGGGTGACACAAACATTCCTAACACTCTAACTGCCAAATGTTGGTGTAGAGTCATGAGTCGGGAGAGCATGCAGTCTTCTTTGTTCAGCAACAAGATTAGTAACAACAACATCAAGATGGGGAACCAAGTTTTGATCCATCAATTGACTGCACAGTGAATGGTACTTTGGTCGAAGGACCATTACAAAGAACATAAACTTTCGACATTCCCGGGCAACACAAACATCCCTTTCTTCTAGTTGTTGTAAATCATGCTACATATTGCGTATGGCCAGGAATGATCCTTAATGCTGCGATCACCCTAGCGATGAAGAATAGACTAAACAAGTAGCTCGTACTCGTGGGCTACACTCACCTGAACATACTGGGTGGTCAATTGGAGCCAAAGGGCCTGTGTAGGATGAACACAAAGAAGATCAGCACAAAGAGTGTGGTTAATGAAGGAAACAATGAAGGTGATGACCCGACGATCTCGATCATCCAAAGTGGCCTGGGAGGTGTGAATAAGTTTCTTGTCGGCTATAGAAGCAAAATCGGCGGGATATTTAGGGCGAGGACTAGAGCCATCAATGTGACTTCATAGAGAATGTCTGAGAAGTGTGGCTTCAGTAGAGGCGGACCAATATGTCCAATACTTAGTAGCGGAAAAGTAGAAGTCAGTGGAGATGAGAAGTACTGTTGAAACTGAGGTTCCATGAGGAAGTGCTAGTACCTGCAAAAAAAAATTCATTTCATTTTTTGGATGCAGAAACGGGTCAGGTAGCGGGTTTCGAATTATAAGGTTTCAGGTATTAAGGTTTTGAGTATAGGTATGTAGGGTTAGGGTTTCGGGAAAACACCAAAGCCGGTCAAATTGGGTGATGGTTAAGGAAAATAGATTAGAGTTTGGGGAAGTTTGTGAGTTGCGGCGGGTTGGGGAGAATGGGGGTTCTGGGATTTCAGGTATTGGGTAAGCAGGAGTCGATAGCCAGGGTTGGATAGGATCAAAAGCCAGAGTTGACGGCTGCACAGTGGCGATGGTAGAGCGTGGTCGGAGCATAAAGAGTGGCAGTAGTCAGGACTAGAAGGTGGCCGGTCGAGTGTGCTGCAGGTCGGGATATTATGTTTGGGAAGATGATCGGGATATGAGATTTGGATTTGGGTGTAAAGTTTTGGAAAAGGGGTGTGTGTGGGGGCGGAGGGGGGTACAACAAGAACACTCTCACTACCATATGTTTGTGTAGAGTCATCAATCGGGAGAGCACGCAGTCGTGTTTGTTCAGCAACAAGTTCAGTAACAAAAACGTCAAGATTGGGAACCCGGTCTCATTTTATCAATTGACAACATAGTAACTGGTACTCTGGTCGAAGGCCCATCATAAAGGACATAAACTTTCAACATTCAAGGGTGACACGAACATCCCTAACACTCTAACTGACAGATGTTGGTATGGAGTCATTAGTCAGGAGAGCACGCAGTCTTGTTTGTTCAGCAACAAGTTCTGTAACAACAGCCTCAAGATGGGGAACCAGGTCTCGAGTCATCAATTGACTCCATAGTGACTGGTACTCTGGTCGATGGCCCATCACAAAGAACATAAACTTTCGACATTCTCGAGTAACACGAACATTCGTATCTTCTAGTTGTTCTAAATCGTGCCAAATATTGCGTATGGCTGTGTAATGATCCGGAATGCTGTGATCACCATGGTGATCAAGAATAGACTAAACAAGTAGCTTATACTCAGGGTTCCACTATCCTGAACATACTAGGTGGTCAATTAGAGCCAAAGGGCCTGTGTGGGACAAACACGAAGAAGATCGGCACAAAGAGTGTGGTTGATGAAGGAAATGATGAAGGCGATGACCCGACGATCATGATCATCCAAAGTGGCCTGGGAGTTGTGAATATGTTTCTTGTTGGCTATAGAAGCAGAATCGGCGAGATCTTTGGGACGAGGATTGTAGCCATCAATGTGACTTCATAGAGAATGTCCAAGAATTGTGGCTTCAATAAAGGCGGGCCAATTTGTCAAATCCTTAACAGAAGAAAAGGAGATGTCTGTGGAGACGAGAAGGTACTATCAAAACTAAGGTTCCATGAGGAATCACTAGTACCTGCGAAAACAATTAAATTTTTTTTGGATGCAGAAAGGCGTCGGGCAGAGTGTTTCGTATTATAAGGTTTCACGTATTAGGGTTTTGAGTATTGTTGTATAGGGTTAGGGTTTCGGGAAAAACACAGAAGCGAGTCAAATGGGGTGAGAGTTAGGGAAAATAGATTAGAGTTTGGGGAAGTGCATGAGTGCGGCAGGTTGGGGAGAAAAGGGGTTATGCAGTGGCAATGGCAGAGCGTGAGCAGAGCAGAAAGAGTGGCAGTAGTCGGGATTGGGAGGTGGGCCGGTCGAGAGAGCTATAGGTCGGGATTTTATGTTTAGGAAGATGATAGCGATCGGAGATTTGTATTTGGGAGTATTTTTGGATGGGGGTCGGGGGGGGGGGGGGGGGGTACAACAAGAACACTCACACTGCCAGATGTTGGTGTAGAGTCATGAGTCGGGAGAGCACGCAGTCGTATTTGTTCAGCACCAAGTTCAGTAACAACAACATCAAGATGGGGAACCAGGTCTTGATTTATCAATTGACTGCATAGTGACTGGTACTCTGGTCGAAGGCCCATCATAAAGGATGTAAACTTTCGACATTCATGGGTGACACGAACATCCCTAACACTGACTGTCAGTGTAACCCTTGTTCCCGTAAATACATATTTTCTGAATATTTTCCATATTTTGATTATTTATAAATTTATTTTTTTAATTCAATTTGGATCTTCTATTAAAATCTTTAATAAATCTATTGAACTCGAATTTCCATTTATATATATATATATATATATATATATATATATATATATATATATATATATATATATATATATATATATATATATGGAAAGCTTTGCTTGAGCACTACTCTAGTGCTCACCGCGTGAACACTAGGCCTTCGGGCGTTCATATCCAAAATCCGATCTGTTCACATTGATCTACACAGCTAAATTAGTCTAAATATGTAAAATCAAATCATTTGAAATTCATTTGCCCATTCATTGAAGTGTTACAAAATTGTATGGCTGAAAATCATTGTTTTTATAGTCACATGATGGAAAGGCAAATGAATTTCAAATGATTTGATTTTACATAGTTAGACTAATTTAGATGTGTAGATCAATGTGAACGGTTCGGATTTTCGATATGAACGCTCGAAGACCTAGTGTTCACGCGATGAGCACTAGAGTAGTGCTCAACCGAAGCTTTCCCTATATATATATATATATATATATATATATATATATATATATATATGTATATATATTAAAATTATAATTATTACTATTATTACTATTATCAGTATTATTTTTGTTAGTGTTATTATTTTGCAGTATCATTATTTTTATTGTTAATATTATTATTATTATTATTTTATTTTAAGCCGAACATACCCTATTTAATATGTATACATTATTTGACTTAATGTATATGTATATGTATATTTTATAAACCCCTATAATGCTTATTATTTTTCCCCCAATTGAATTTAAACCTATTAATTGATTTATAACCCAAAACCCAATACCCATTCTCTTTTTGGATCCAAATCCTATTCAACCCTTTAACCCAAACCCTCATCCTATATATTTATACCTAACCCTAGCTAACCCTACCCCTTATTCACTGTGCAAACCTACCTAGCCGCCAACCCCCCATCATCCATTCATCTTCTTCCGTATGTCACCCATCCATCACCATCCCATTCCCCCGCCCCCCTTCCTCATCGCCCTTGTCGTGACCTCCAGCTCCGCCAGTCGTCGTTGTCGTCGAGCCACCCTCGACGTAAGCCCCCCCCCCTCAACTGCACCCCACCGACGCTCCTCGCCTGCACTCGACGTTGCTGCCTCCTCTTTTGATAGCCACCACTGTAACACACCGTATTGTACGATACCTGAATATAAATGTTTGTATGTATGTATATTTTTTGTATGCATGCACATGATTTCAGTATTTTGGATTGATTTTGCTATCGTTGTGTGTGGTTAGGGTTACGGGATGGTTCATATGAGGATTGCATTCTAAAAGATGCATGAGAACGAGGAGGACCGATATTAGTATAAACGCAAGTTTTCGGTACGACGCCTATGCAAATATAACATTGTATGATACTACAGTGGATATATATTGCGTGCTCAATAAAACTCTCGTCTCTCACTTGTAGGGACACATTTAACCTTAAATAGGGCAGCCAACACAACAACCACAAAACAAGGGGCTACAAGCCATGGTTTGATCAAAACCACCCTACTAGCCTACCCTACCCCCTAGCTTAAAACCGGCCCATATCCCCCTCTCTTCTCCTTCATTTCTCCACTCCATCCCACCTCCTTGCAATGGAAATTTAAGAACTTCTCCAAGAGAAAAAAAGAGAGGACGAAGAGAGAGTGAAGAAGAAGGTCTCAAGAAAGGATTTTCAAAGGAAAAAGCTCAAGGAGATTAATTCCTCTATAGCAACCAAGGGTGGGAAGTTAATCTAAACCTTCTTTTATGTCTCTTAATTGATTTTCTTGCATGAATGTATGATAGGAAGTGCTAGGATGAACATCTAAGAGCTTGAAAGATGAAATCAGAACTGAAACTAGAAAACTGGTTCAGAATGCTACTTTGTAGATTTTTCTAAGAAAAAGTTACAAAGAATTAGGACATGTAAGTTTCATGGATTGTTTATATATATGTTTAGATAGTTCATGATTTATTTTGGAATTTTCTGAGTAGGTGTGATATTTTTATAAAATCAAATGGTAGAACTGTATCGTAAGGCAGAATCAGCAATTGGTGAACAACATGACTGATGTTGTTGGAATTTTCCTAATTTATTGGAGAATGTTATGGGTCTGAAATTTTTACCCTATATTCCTACATGCACCTCGATTCTATAAAAAAATCAGGAAAAGTTTTGGATGAATTTATAGGCTTGAGAAAATTGATCTTTAATCAGTAGCTGAAGCTGAACTGAAGAACATGATGACTTTCTGTGTTAAATTGAAATAGAGAGAGCTCACTGTATACTTGGAGTTTTGACATGAAATCTTTTGCATGTTGTTTATTATGATCTCTAGTATTTTCACTATATTTTTTGTGTCATTTGGATAATTAAGGAATTTTATATGATTTTATGAGTATGTACTGTGCTGGTTTCAGCTAGTTTGGATATCCTGTAGAGCCTGGACATTTGAGGCTCATTAAGAGCACAATTTGAGAACTTGATTCATTAGAGATTTGTAGTAGACATCGAGATCATTCCAAACAGATAAATTTGAGGCATTTCTAGTGAAGGGTTGATTTACTGTGATTTTTGTAATACTAGACAGAGACCTAGAGTGGATCTGAGTGCTCTGATTGAGAAAGACCTAGTGTGTGACTTGGTGCAATTGTGAGAGATGTGTGTGTTCGGATGATCTATGGGTATAATTTGGACTCATGACCAACTAGAAAGTTATTGAGGACACCCACATCTTTCCATAGAACTTGGGTTTGTGACATTCTGTTGATTGAGTAGTCTTTTGTGCTACCGATAAGGTGCAGCCCGTGTACTGGAAGTGCAGAGGCTGAGGCTTGAGAGGCTATTTGGGAGATCAAGATGATTGAATTTAAGTTCATGATCAACTAGGAAGTTGTAGTCTAGGATCTTACCTTTCCGGATTAGGCTCGTACACTCCAATCGGAGCTGTATTGAGAGAGTTATGACCATTCTAAGTTTCGGGCAGAATTCCCGTAGGTTGTTAGTCTTGGTTTTAAGTAAGTATTATGAGGACATTTTCCTTGTGTACTATCTGAGTTGATGACTCTTGTCTAGGGATGGTTGATATCTGTTGTTGGTGTGGTTGACTCCTATAGTGGGAGGCGTGACTTGAGTTAGTCACTAGGGTAAGGGATACCCTGCACCTGTCAACCCTGCATTATAAGCTTCTGCCGAAGCGTAGGACATCCGAGCATGCCATTGAGATAAGTTCATAGCCTGGGTCTGGGGTGAACATACATTCACAGCCGGGGAAATGGTGAATGTAGGCCGTAATGCTGGACAACTCTAAGCCGGGGAAGTGGCGAACTGTAGCGTCATCGCCAGGGCCAGAGATTGATGGGCGAGTGTGGAAGCAAATTTAATCTTTACCCAAAGTGATTAGAGTAAGGCTGGGGTTAGAGTGACATATTAAGGGGTTGGGAAATTGCATTAGTCCTAGTAAACCATAGAAGCACATGTTGGTATGGGTATTTGGGGTGCTACATATAAGTTGGTATCAGAGCAGACTTCAAATATTAGTCCAACACAGCAGGAAAATTAGACTTAGATGCATTGCGAGAGTTGAGTTTAGTCAGATAGCTGTTGGTTATAATTCATAATGTTGCTTTTACAACTTATGTCTTATAATTTTTCTGTATCTGGACTAATTCTCATGTTTTCTCTTGCAGATGCCGAGCTTGGACAATGGACACTCGAATGAATGGTCCGATGGACATGGTTCTGCACCCCCACTTCCACCCCCACAGCCCACGACCATTGTACAAGTTATCACCATGTTGTCCCAGGAGCTGGCTGCCTACAAATGGAGTCACGGACAGTTAGAGGATCGCTTTCAGAACCTTGCACGGGCGCTGATAACCGCTGAAAGGAGAGTGACCAAGCTAGAAAGGTCCAAAAGGAAATGGAAGACGACGATAGTACTTCTGAAGCACCGGTATAAGGAGAGGCTGGGTCAGCTGCAGAGCAGGTATCTGGCACTGAGGACGCAGGTCTACGACATGCAGGATCTGTTAGACCGCATGACTGCCGGGGATAGCTCCGAGGTTGGCGACTCGCCAGGAGCAGGAGAACAGTGACCTCCCCTAGTGTTGTAGGATCTCTTTTGATGTGTATAAATGACAACCTTTCTGAATAGCTAGGCTAACATGCTATTGTTTTGATGGGTGTAGTATGAACCCATGTGATGATGATGATGTGATTGTATTGTGACAAATCATTGTAAAACCTTTTTGAAATGAATGGAACTAGTATGTCTTGATCAATGCTAGTGTGTTATGGGGTTTTTCCATTACGATTGTTGGTTGATGGTGTCTGTATTAGCTTTCAGATGACAGGAAGGACTAGAAGCAACCGGAGCTTGAAGTATATCTATCAGCAGAAGGATCTCAACTTAAGGCATAGGAGATGGTTTGAAGTACTCGAAGATATCAGGCCTGAGATTATATATCATCCAGGGAAAGCCAACGTGGTAGCAAATGCACTTAGTAGGAAGAGAAGTATGGCTACATTGGTAGCAACCCGGAGGGAGCTAGATGAAGAGATCAGGCAAGCAGGCATTGAAGTGGTTATATAATACTTAAGTGCAGTTTTGGCATAGTTGGTGTTACGACCAAGCTTGAATGAGCAAGTGAAAAAGGCTCAGACCAAAGATCCAGAGATGGAAGACATGAATAAACAAGTGCATGAAGGAAAATTGCCCGAATTCAGTATAAGAGAAGGTTCACTATGGTTTGGTAACCGACTATGTGTACCAAAGGACGAGGAGTTGAGGGAAGACATCATGAAGGAAGCTCACTCCACATTACTCGCGATTCACCCTAGAAGCACAAAGATGTATCATGATATAAAGTAGCACTATTGGTGGTCAGGGATGAAGCGAAATATAGCAGAGTTCATCGCCAAATGTTTGACATGCCAACAAGTTAAGGCCGAAAATCAGGAACCAGGAGGATTATTACAGCCTTTACCAATTCCAGAATGGAAATGGGAGAACATTAGTATGGATTTTATCACAGGATTACCCAGGAGCCCTAAAGAAAATGACTCAATATGGGTGATTGTGGGTCAATTGACCAAGTCAGCACATTTTCTTTCAGTAAAGACGACCTTGACAGTCGAGAAGTTGGCCGAGGTCTACATCGAGAACATAGTAAAAGTACATGGAGTGCCAGTGTCGATAGTATCCGACCGAGATGCAAGATTTACATCTCGATTCTGGCGAAGTCTACAGTCAGCGTTGGGAACTAGAACAGACTTCAGCACAGCTTTTCACCCACAGACGGATGGACAGACAGAGAGAGTCAATAGGATTCTCGAGGACATGTTGCGGGCATGCATTTTGGACTTCGGAGGAAGCTGGGAGAAATACTTAGCCTTGGTAGAGTTTGCTTATAATAACAGCTATCAGGCAAGCATTGGCATGGCCCCGTATGAAGCTTTGTATGGACGAAGATGCAGGACACCGATTTGTTGGTTCGAGGTAGGAGAGCGGTAGATGTATGGGCCAGAAATCGTGCAGCAAACGTCGGAGCAGATCGAGCTTATTCAGAAGAGGCTTCAAGGAGCACAAAACAGGAAGACGAGCTATGCGGACAACCGCCGAAGAGAGTTGGAATTTAAAGAAGGTGACTCCGTATTTCTCAAGGTATCACCGACCAAAGGAGTTATCAGATTCGAAAGAGGTGGGAAGTTAGCTCCGAGAAATATTGGACCATACAAGATTCTAAAGAGGATTGGCAAGATGGCTATAAGTTGAAACTACCGGCTGAGTTATCTCAAGTGCATGACGTGTTCCACGTCTCTATGCTACGAAAGTATGTACCGGATTCAAGCCATCGGTTGCCAGAGGTTCCGAAAGATTTACAGATAGATCTTTCCTGGAGAGAGCAACCAGTCAGGATACTTGATCATCAGGACAAGGTACTGAGAAACAAGGTCATCCCGATGGTCAAAGTTCTCTGGAAGAACAAGTTCGTAGAAGAAGCCAGTGGGAGCCGGAGAGCCGCATGAAGGCTTTATATCCGGATTTATTTTAAGTGTTTTTTGTTTTATATGTTGTTCTTTTCTCCCACTAAGAACGTTCTGGGGACAGAACGAATCTAAGGAGGGACTGATGTAATACCACGTATTGTACGATACCTGAATATATATGTATGTGTGTATATTTTCCGTATGCGTGCACATGATTTCAGTATTATGGGTTGATTTTTCTATCGTGGTGTGTGGTTAGGATTACGGGACAGTTCATGGGAGGATTGCATTTTAAAAGATGCACGAGAATGAGGAGGACCGATACTAGTATAAACGCTAGTTTTCGGTACGACGCCTATGCAAATATAACACTGTATGATACTACAGTGGATATATATTGCGTACGCCAGATAAACCTCTCGTCTCACACTCGTAGGGACACATTTAACCTTAAATAGGGCAGCTAACCAACAACCACAAAACAAGGGGCTACAAGCCATGGTTTGATCAAAACCACCCTACTAGCCTACCCTACCCCTCCTAGCTCCAAACCGGCCCATATCCCTCTCTCTTCTCCTTCATTTCTCCATTCCATCCCACCTCCTTGCTCTGGAAATTTCAGAACTCCTTCAAGAGAAAAAAAGAGAAGAAGAAGAGAGAGTGAAGAAGAAGGTCTCAAGGAAGGATTTTCAAAGGAAAAAGCTCAAGAAGATCAATTCCTCTACAGCAACCAAGGGTCGGGAGTTACTCTAAACCTTCTTTTATGTCTCTTAATTGATTTTCTTGCATGCATGTATGATAGGAAGTGCTAGGATGAACATCTAAGAGCTTGAAAGATGAAATCAGAACTAAAACTAAAAAACTGGTTCAGAATGCTATTTTGTAGATTTTTCCGAAAACAAACTACAAAGAATTAGGCCATGAATTCATGATTTATTTCGGATTTTCCTGAGGAGGTTTGATATTTTAATAAAATCAAATGGTAGAACTGTGTCGTAAGGCAGAATCAGCAATTGGTTAACAGAATGACTAATTTTGTTGGAATTTTCCTAATTTATTGGAGCATGTTCTTGATCTGAAATTTTTACCCTACATTCCTACATGCATCTAGATTCTATACAAAGATCAGGAAAAATGTTTGGATGAATTTATAGGCGTGAGAAAAATTGATCTTTAATCAGTAGCTGAAGCTGAACTGAAGAACATGATGACTTTCTGTGCCAAATTGAAATCGAGAGAGCTCCCTGTATACTGGGAGTTTTGACATGAAATGTTTTGCATGTTGTTTATTATGATCTCTAGTTTCATCAATATAAATTTTGTGTCATTTGGATAAGTACGAAATTTAATATGATTTTACGAGTATGTACTGTGCTGGTTTTAGCCAGTTTGGATACCCTGTAGAAATTGGACATTTGAGGCACATTAAGAGCGCAATTTGAGAACCTGATTCACTAGAGATTTGTAGTAGACATCTAGATCTTTCCAACAAGACCAATTTGAGGCATTTCCAGTAAAGGGTTGATTTACTGTGATTTTTATAATACTGGACAGAGACCTAGAGTGGATCGGAGTGCTCTGATTTAGAAAGACCTAGTGTGTGACTTGGTGCAATTGTGAGAGATGTGTGTTAGGAAGATCTATGGGTATAATTTGGACTCATGACCAACTAGAGAGTTGTTGAGGACACCCATACATTTCTATAGAACTTGGGTTTGTGACATTCTAATGAGTAAGTAGTCTTTTGTTCTACCGGTAAGGTGCAGCCCATGTACAGGAAGTACACAGGCTGAGGCTTGAGAGGCTATTTGGGGGATCAAGATGATTGAATTTAAGTTCATGATCAACTAGGAAGTTGTAGCCTAGGATCTTACCTTTCCGAATTAGGCTCGTACACTCCAATCGGAGTTGTATTGAGAGAGTTATGACCATTCTATGTTTCGGGCAGAATCCCCGTAGGTTGTTAGTCTTGGTTTTGACTAAGTATTGTGAGGACATTTCCCTTGTGTACTATCTGAGTTGATGACTCTTTTCTAGGGATGGTTGATATCTGATGTTGGTATGGTTGACTCCCATAGTCGGAGTCGTGACTCGAGTTAGTCACTAGGGTAAGGGATACCCTGCACCTGTCATCCCTGCATTATAAACTTCCGCTGAAGCGTAGGACATCCGAGCATGCCATTGAGATAAGTTCATAGCCCGGGTCAGGGGTGAACATACATTCACAGCAGGGGAAATGGCGAATATAGGCCGTAATGCTGGACAACTCCAAGCCGAGGAAGTGGCAAACCGTACCGGCATCGCCAGTGCCAGAGGTTGATAGGCGAGTGTGGAAGCAAATTTCATCTTTACCCAATGTGATTAGAGTAAGGCTGGGGTTAGAGTGACATATTAAGGGGTTGGAAAATTGCATTAGTCCTAGTAAACCAAAGTCGGTGTTGTATCTTCCAGCTGTAGGGATACGTTTTCTGCACTCATGAGTGAGTCTTCGGCTCGTATCTCGATCTGTTAATTCCCAACGCTTTGCCAGAGTAAGGTACGGGATGCTAGGAGAATATGACCTCCCGAGCTGCTCACGTCCCTATGCATGGGGGTTTTGTGTTTTGGTATATATATAAGTTCATAACCCGATCAGGGGTGAACACGCATGCGTCAGTCCATAGGTGGACATGGGGAATCAATCGGTCGGGCGACCAGATTCAACGCTGCTTTCTGAGGAGGTCCGTATGCGGGTACCAAGTGGCAGCTACCACATAGGCACTACACTGGCGGAACTAGACCGACCTACTGCAACCTCCTTGGGTGATGGACAATCTATTGGGAACTGGTTGAGTACAAGAGTAGGATGCATGGCGAGGGTTCGAATCCATAAATTGTGGAGAAAGACGGTTAGATTTGGGAGCGTATGTAGTATGGGATGCATTCGTGCTCCAAAGTCTTGATTGCATTAGAGTCATGCATGTGAATTTGCTGCATCTAGTCATAGGGTCATGTCATACCACTGCACTAGAACCCGAATCCATTAAACCCTTGTTTTGGCACGACACCTTTCTATTTTGCATAAATTGTTGGTTGTGATTGAATTTTAGAGGATCGCTGTTATCACTAGCTTTCCGTCAGTCGAAGTACTGACGTTTCCCACCTTGTAGGTATCCGGAGCCGATCTACAGGTACTACAGAGCTCGAGTTGGTCTAAGGTTCCAAGGGACATATGCAGGTGCTGTTATATTGTTTTAAATCTTGTAATTCTTATTTGGACATTATAACACTTGTAAATATAACATTTATATGGAATAAAAGTTTTAAATTTTCCTGCACTTTCTGTGATTGTGGCTATTTTAAAGTTCGACTTCTGGAGTAGGGTCTCAGGTTCCCAGTATGGGTATTTGGGGTGCTACAGATAAGTTGGTATCAGAGCAGACTTCAAATATTAGTCAAACACAGCAGGAAAATTAGACTTAGATGCATTGCGAGAGTTGAGTTTAGTCAGATAGCTGATGGTTATAATTCATAATGTTGCTTTTACAACTTATGCCTTATATTTTTTCTGTATTTAGACTAATTACCATGTTTTCTCTTGCAGATGCCGAGCTTGGACAATGGACACTCGAATGGATGGTCCGATGGACATGGTTCTGCACCCCCACTTCCACCTCCACCCCTACAGCCCATGGACATAGTACAAGTTATCACCATGTTGTCCCAGTAGGGTCTCGAGTTCCCAGTATGGGGATTTGGGGCGCTACAGCCACACCGCGATCAGCCACCTCAGTCGTCACTCCTCCACCATCACCGAACCTCCTTCTCCCTCTCGCCTGCATGCTCAGTGGACCCCCTGCACCACCTCGACCACCCATCGCCAGCCCGCCATTGCCGATGTTGCTGTTGTCTTCGACTGCTCCTCCAGCAGCCAATCGACGACCAATGCCTTCCGCCTCGAGCCTCTCACCGCACCTCCAGTACTCCACCCTGAGCTCTGCCCTCGGTCGATAGCCACCTTCACCATCGCAGAGCACTCCCCCCTGGTCTTTTTTTGGTGATCAAGCAATGTGGACCGTCAGATCTTGAACACCATCATTTTGTCATTTGAATCTGCACCTTTGTTCTAGATCATGATCGTTATCTTGATCTCTTGATCTCGACTGTCTGCTCGCTTGATCATCATCATCATCATCATCATCATCAAGCTCTTAGATCTCAGCCGTCCGATCGATGCGAACGTGATCATCTTCATTACTCGCGATCTCAGCCATCCGATCTCTTTATCTTGATATTCATCAAGATCCGCCCCATATATGATCCATCCGATCTCGATCATCAATCAACATCATCATTTAGTTCATCATCCAATCAACGCAAGTAACTTGTATGAATTTTCGTGTTCCTCGTACAAGCATAAATACCGCAAGTAGATCTTTGTTATAACTTGTTCTTCATGTTCTTACTCATTGATAATCTTGGCCTTATTCGATGAATTTATTCTATCAATTCCGTAATCATAATAGATCATAAACATCAGTTGAATATTTCTGTCCTGCTGTTTATTCTGACTTGTAGCCTGATTTTGACCCAGTTATACTTTGAATCTGTTAGAACTTCCTGAATATGAATTGTAGCCTCAGATGTCTAGTTTACAACCCTTTTGAAGGAATCGAATTCCAAATTATATTTTTCTATTTATGGTTGTTTTATTGCTGCTCGGTCTGAAATTTTAGATTCATAAATTTGTTGTGTCACCCTGTTTTCCAATTTAATTTGAATATGCTATATGTAATATAATGAGATGAAATTTAATATGATGAGACTAGACATTTTGAAGAATCATCCCTATTTTTACTGGATTTATTTATCGTGTTTTCAGACCTGTTTTAAGCTTATAAACACAACTTTGAGAATTTTGGTTGAACAAGAAATATGTGGAAAATGTTTATTTGAACCCAGTTTCCGTAGCTTTTACATATTATGTTTATATGCGCTGGAACCGACAGAGAGTCTAGTTTCTATATTTTCTGACAGATCCATATTTGCATTCCTGTAGCAACAGAAATCTCAGTTTTGGTGCAGCAACGTCCTGCTATTGAGAATTAGAATTCTCGTTGTTTTTGATAATTTTAATTTGTTTTGACCCTCGAATATGCTTCCTACCTAGATTAAACTTGTTCCCTATTATTGATCATGTTTACTTGGCTTGTTTCGCACACCTTCATGCTAGGAAATACCGTAGTAGTTGACAATATAGGTAGGTGTACTCGGAATGGAGCCTGTGTTTCCCACAAATTACTTGGTTCATGAACTTGTTATATCATTAGTGCATTCATGAACCCATTGCATGGTTCATGAACTTTTTGTATCATTAGTGTATTCATGAACCCATTTCTTAGTTCGTGAACTTGTTATATTGTTTGTGCATTCACGAACTGGCTACTTGGTTTGTGAACTTGTTAAATTATTATTGCATTCATGAACTTGCTTGCTTGATACTTGATGCCTGAGTACACTGCCCTATAAAATCCGCCACTAGGCCTAAATGTAATTTGTTTGTATGTAGCAACCATGAAGTAAATAATTGGGACGCATGAAGTGCTACCTAGATAGAATTAAACAACAGACTTAAGAATAACTTGTTACTTGTACATACTTGACACCTGCCTCGCTTGATACTTGTTACTTGATACTTGATACTTGATACAAATTACATTCTCACTTGTTACCTGTTCTTATTACTTGTTCACCTTTTACTTGATCCTGTTACTCGATTCGTTTTACTTGCTTGCTAGCCTCATTGAACTTTGTTACTTATTGCATCCCTGCCATGTCCGGTTGTATATTCTTGATTCTAAATCTTTGTTTCATACTTTCTTGCACTTGTTTCCATACTCATTACTTGTACTACATACGACACGTAACTTGCACTAACGGGCGTCTGTCGCTTGTTTATCTATTTCTTTGTTAATTAATAAATATACGTGTTTTGGAGATGAGCTACCTGCAGGAGTTGGTGAACAAAAATTTTAAGCTTTGCATGGGAAATCTTTTGCTTTAATTATTTGTGCTTGAGTTTATTTAATTCTTGTTGCTACTTGAAACTTGTAATGGGCTTATTGTCCCGAAGTTTTACTTTTGATCCAGATCTTGTTTTTATTTGAGGAATTTATATTTGTTTCAAATAATTTCTTTTGATTAATAATTTATTCATGCATGCGTGGTTGAGTATATTTTGTTATATTTCCTGTTATGATGTTGAGTCGATCCTACAGCTTATGAATGATGAAAATCATTCGCTAGGCTTTATCACGTACTCGTATTCCGTATTCCTTTAGGGAAGCAGGGCATGACAGGTTATTTGGGGTATCAGAGTCTGGTTTGGCTGGCGTGTTAGTCGTATTCGGCTAATATGTTAGTCAAGTTTGGCTTGATCAGGATTAACTGAATGATGAATGAGCTATGCAATCACATGAATAAACTGATAATCAACTTGATGTGGATACTAGTCTTATTCCATCCATTTTGATCCCTTATTCAATTCCTTGACTCCTAGTTTTCTTCCGTCTCTTTTAGCCGTCCCATTGATTGATTCCTTGTTGGGTATAAATTCATTCTTTTGTACCCATATCCTTTTGATTCTGGTGTCATCCATTCTTTTCTTTCTTGCTTGGTTTGTTGATCGGCATCACTTGATCTGCTACGACATTTCAGTGGCCATTGATCATCACCAGGAAAGGAAGTGTCGTCTTTTGCTCCAAGATGTGCAAGTAGAGTCCCAAGATCTCAGGAAGTGTTCAGAATCTGAAGTTTCCATGAGTTCGAACTTCATGCTAGAAAGATGCCATTTGGACGTGTCAAGGATATGGTAAGCCACAAAGCAGATTGCTAGAGCTAATGGATGATATTGGTAGAGTCTTCCAGATCAGAGTGGCACAACGGAAATGTTGTGGGCCCATAACCCACAGGTCCGAGGATTCTCTTGGTTCTCCTTCCTTGCATTGGTTTCTTTCCTTACTCCCAGCTTTCAATACAATCCAAAATCGCATAATTCTGACAATCGAGCGAGTTTTTATGTTATTGGTAAGATGCAGCAATTATATGAAAGAATGTACAGCTGAGAACATTTAGAGATTGTATAGCTTCTAGATGGCTGAATTTGAAGAAATGGTTAACTAGATACTTGTAGTATAGGGTCTTAGCTTTCCAAAATTGGTAAGATCATGCAATTCCAAGTTGTATTTTGGATGTTATGAATTTTTCTAGGTGCAGCAACTGCATTTCATTGAACTGTTTATTATTAGCAGATTGCTAAGGGGGGTTTCTCGCTCTAGTTGGCATAATTTGGCATAGTTGTCAACTAGAGAAGCAAAGTAGAGGATTATATGTTGCTCTCGGATCTGGAATCATCAAATTTGGGTTAGTAGATGAGTTTATATGGAATTTTCTTCACGCTACAGGATTATGACTTATGAGTTGATTTGAGTTTTTAAGATGTTGAATAATTACTCCTATTAAGCACTTCTTGGAACTTAGATAATATTCTCATGCTTAGTACTCATGGTGGACACTTGAGTAAGTTGGGAGAATAGCTATATGGTTGATTGTTGTGTGTAAGGCACGTAACTAGTATAGCTTGGAGCTAGTCTAGGGTCGTTGATATCCTGGGACTATCAACCCAGTCGGCAAGTATTGAAATTGATTTAGTCCGCCTCGAGAACTGGATAGTCATCCTTTGTGCGCCGATGAACTCTTACGCAATGATTAATTGATCACGGGTCGGGATACTATACGCAAATCCGAGTCAAAGGTGTTGGCGAACGATGGAGATCTGGTCGCTGGTGTTTGGTTCATTCTATCAGGTCAGATCCATTACTGACCTATGTATTACAGAAATTTATTTTGATTTGGTATCTTGATGTCCTAAGTCTGACAATGGTCAGATGTTGGTGTTTGTGTATATTTACCTTCATTCACGAATTTTTTATGCATCCCATGGGCACCGATGGACTGCTCGCTGAGGGTCACAGGCCGAGGATATGGTCGAAGACTCATGAAGGTGTTGGAAATCGATGAATGTTGACTCTTCGTGATTAATTACTATTTTTGACAGACCATTCAGGCTCAATCACTGTTTTAAAGCATTGTGCATATTTTGAATATACAACATTTCTTAGGTAACCCTAATAATTAAGTATTTTCCTTCCTGCCTGAGGATCAAGTTGGTGTTATGAATGATACCTTATAATCTGACTTGCTCCAAAGGCCAGCACTAGGCGATGATAACCAGGGTTGCCTCTTCCTGTCGTAGGGATACGTGATGGATTTGTGTACCTCGCTCTGTTAATTCCCAAGATACCGAGGGTAAGAATGGGATGCTTCCTATTCTATGTTGGTGAACGGACGGGCCATAAGATTGCATACTCTATGCGCCTTCGGTGCCGACTTGGTGCGGGGAGTACCTTGTAGGTCGTCACAGCTTTTGGTGGGATGATTATTACTACTTATTTGCAGTAACGGGATGGGGCCCTGAACTGTATGCCTCACCAGCCATGGTATGACGAGAACGGGAAGTGGAAAATAGTAGAATGCAATGCATGGCGAGGGTTCGAAACCCTGAAACTGGAGACGATGACTTGATTTGGAGTGTATCTAGTATGGGATGCATGCATGTCCAAAGTCCTGCTAATATTAGACTAAGTACATCTGTTTTCTGTACATTGTGTACTTGCATTAGACTTCAGGTCATGGCATACACTGACACTAGAAAATTACGATGCATGTTTCTTTTTTCATCAAAGGCTATTGTGATTGCTAGTTGGAGATCGTTGTTTTCTTATCAGCATTGCGTCAGTATATGTACTGACGTGCCCACTCAATTAGGTGCTGGGTGCCAGGTTGCGGGTGCAGGAGGACTCAAGACAAGTAGGGCATCCAAGTGAAGTAGTAATGTACCTATCTACCATTCGAGCAGGTGCAGAGAGATCAGAGTAGTGCGATAGATGATTCGAGCTACAGGGCGCATCTCAGGGTAGTAGATTGACCACCCAGTGGAGATTCTAATGGAAGATCAGTTTACTACTGATCTAAAGGGCAGGCAAATGTTTGAGTAGTATTTGTAATATTTTAATGTAATTTGTATACCTCATTCAAGAACAAGATAAAGATTGTAACTGATGATGCAATGATTTCATTTGGCAATAAAAAGTTGTTACATTTCGGTGTTATTACTGTGTTAAGATGTATTTGAAGGAAAAGATTCTTGTTTTTCTCATGGATTATGGGAAGCCGGATCCGGGGGGCTACAGAATTGGTATTAGAGCTGACTTCAAGTTGCAGTCTAACACAGTAGGAAATTAAAACTGAAAATGCCAGTTAGAGGCGGGTTTATGTTCAGACAGTACGAGTAAACGATATATACCAGTGATTTCTCTAACCGGAACTAAACCTGTGTACTTTTTGTAGGATGGTGTTCGAGGATATCTTCATCAATGATGTGTCAGTAGCAGTGGATGAACCAAAATCTACAAGGGGACTAGTGACAGTGGAGGAAGAAATGAAGGAAATACTATAGTAGACCGAAAATGAAGAGAACTCGCCTCCACTATCACCCTACCCAGTCACATAGCAAATAACAGCCACCATATATCTCGAAATAAGGAAGCTAAAGGAGCACAAGGACAAGGCGATCCGGGCCAAGCAACAGATCCACACTTAACAAACATAGATCACATGCCTAAAGAAAGAACGAAAGCAACTTTAATCTGATATGGCACACTTCCAGAATCGTTGGTGGGGACTCCAAAAAAACACCAAGCCAAGAGCAGGTAGAAAAATTTCCAAAAATTCTAAAGGAAAACACCCCAAGGAAGCACTTACAGCCAAGAGTTGTTTCGAATGCGAGAAAGGCAGACACTTCAAGTCAAACTGCAAAGAAATTTCAGCCAAGAACTGTTACAACTGTGGAAAACTCGGGCACATCAAGTCAACATGCCCTCAACTACAAGAAGGATGCTCGCCGAACAAGTAGCAGGATGTCAGTAATAAGGTGTTAATATCGTGGAAACTGACTATGTTTTGGTATGTGTTGGAAGTCAAAGTAAGATGTTATCTACCTTGTATCCTAAGTGTTCAGCTTAGCTACGAATAATATTATGTTTTGGAAAACTTTCAATGTACTACTTCCTAGATGATTGATTTTGTTTTTATATTTCTGTACCACTGGATGTTAGAAATGCAAGTTTGCAACCAAATATCTAGAAGATAACCTACATCCAGATGTCGAGGTGAAGGTCAGTAACCTGATATTAATCTAGAAAGTCTACTGCCGAATAACAAATGAGGGTAAGTCACAGCACAGGGTTGAGGAAGGACAATAAAGCTTCACCGACGACTCAATATGAGACCATAATTCGCAATGTACCAAGGGAGGCACTGGTGGAAATCAACAAAAACCAGGCACCATCACCAGGAGTGGATCATGCCTAGACTCATGGAAGGATCCGTCAATGACCAACTCAATCATTTTCAGAAGCAGCGGTGTTCTCCAAGGTCAGCTTATGATCAAACAACCGCCAGGAGCACACTAAGAGAAAATCTCACTGAGAGAGAGGATGATCATGTCAAAAATTTAGCATAATCATCAAAAGAAGCTGCTAAGAGGCTGAAGCGGCAATCCGTGACTTCAACCTTTTCTAAGGAAGGATTGGTCACCAACCAGCAGAAGTTGCATTAAGGAGTGAATCAGCATCACTGGTGGACAAGAACAAAGCAAAATAATGCAGCTATTGTCTACTCCAGAGTAGAAGCAGAAGAATGTCGGCATCAAATTCATGATGGATCTATCTAGAAGGCTGGAGAACAATAATTCTACTTGATAAAAGACCAGTTTGTTGAGAATATTACTTGGGAAACTGACGATGGTTCAGGGAAATATCTCATGAACCATTGATATTTGTGTTCTGTTTCCCTCTCCGCTAGCGTCATTCTAAAGACAAAACGATTCTAAGGAAGGAGTAATGTAACACCCCCGCAAAATAGTATGTAGCTATTTTGCATAGTAATCCGCCCACAGTTAAGAATAGCACGCAATTACATATTTTTTTAATAATTATTGGTTTTTAATTGAGATATTTCAGATATATTAGTTATTCTGAACCCGATGAGATGTACACCGGATATCTTCTCAATTAAACTATGGATTTGCCCCGATTGTTTTGACAAGACAATCTTCGGAAAAAATAATAATTTTATGAACATATATTTTTATAAATTCAAAGTATCTTATTTTTAAGTTTATAGATAGATATCTAGATAAATATGTGTATATTTTAATTGGATCGTATTAGATCGTATGTGATATACGATCTATAATTGTTTTGAATGTATATATCCGTATATATTCTACAATTTAAATACTTGAATATACTTTTCTATATATAGATATATCAACAATTGAGTATATGAATAAAGTGAATTGAATGTGGAATGTATGTTCATATTTATGCATATGAGTTAGGGTTAGGGTTGTTTAACCTAAGGTTAGGGTTACTTGACCTAACATAGGGTTAGGAAACCCTCCATCATGATGATCATGAGTGGAATCTTGATGAGATCCTATGGCCACAATTGTGCCATGAAGTGTTCTTCATGAAAGGATTAGAGAAAGAAGGTTCTAGTGTATATGTGTTGGCATCCATCTTCACCCCCCACTCTATTCACCCACCCACACTCCATCCTAACCCTACACCTCATCACCTCCCCCCACCCTGCCCACATTGGTCGGACAAATAACCCCCCCCCCACCCCATCTCATCTCATTCCATATTTCAAGCTCTATTTCATTCTTCTTCTAACTTCCTTCATTTCTTTCTTCATTTTTCTAGTTCAAAATATAATATGTATGTAAGAAAGAAAGTGAGAAGAAAATATAAGAGTGTGAGAAGAGAGGGTTTCATTTGTTTTGTAGGTGGCTTGGAGCACTTGGAGGTGAAAAAGCAGGCAAGGAAGTAGAAGCAAGCTAGGAGAAAAGTTGCAAGATTTCATCTGTTTCTCAAAAGCAACACTGGGTGTTCTTCAACTTTTGTATGTTTGTACTTAGAAATTTGTAACTTTCAAACGACATAGAATCTGGCCATAAAATTTATTGGTATGTTCTAGGATGAGTTTAGATTATCCTCTAATTTTCTCATATTTTTCTGGGTTTATTTAGTAGCTAAAAAAATTACTTTCGGAGCAGTGAGAAGTAAAGAAACTGCTGTGTTCATGAAATTTGGGTGCTCTTCCAAATATCATATCTCGGAATTGGTAAGGTGTATTAAGCTCAAATTTTTACTAGGGGTCCTTGAATGTGTTAACAACCATAGTTTCAAATTTCACATTTTTCTGAGTTCATTTGATACTTCAAAAAATATGGATTGGCAATTGGTCCAGAACCAAAAGCTGGTTCGGCTCAGTTTTCGAATTGAAGTTCATTAATTCATAACTACTTATTGGTGCATAATCTTGCAATGAAATTTTTACTGTAGTATATGGTATGAGTCTAGATTTTGATTCTTAAATTTCAGAATTGTTAGATAAAATTCAATGGAGTTTTAAAAATAGTTTGTAAAAAGAGGTAGACACCCTGTCTGAAAACAAAACGAAATTTTATGTTGAGTTTACAAAGCGATAACTCTCTGCTTGTTATGAATCTGAATGCAATTTTTGAATATGTTAGACTTGTATATGTATAGTCTAGTTACTAAATCTAAAATTTCTAAGTATGGGACTTATGGTTGAATTAATATTGAATTTTGATTGGACTATGTTAAGTTTCAGTTTTGAGTTAGTTCGGCTGTGAATTTGTGAAATTCTTGAAATGTACGTTTAGAATCCGAAGGAATGATCAACTAGAGATTTGTAGTAGAAAATCGTATCTTTCCAAAACATCTTGAATCATGCATTTCTAGTTTGTATATCAAAAGTTATGACTTTTCTAAGTTGGGGCAGAACGAGTCCTAATAAAAGGACTTGGTTTTTGTAGAGGAACTCATTTCCCTGTGTGTACACTGATAGAAATTGGAGTTTTAGTGTACTTTAATGGATGAATTTTAGGAGGTAATCAACTAGGAATTTGTAGTAGACACTCCTAGCTTTCCATAGAATCCAAAATCACGTAATTCTGATAAGCAAGCGAGTTTTTATGTTATTAGTAAGATGCAGCAATTGTATGGAAGAATTTACAGCTGACAACATATAGAGATTGTATAGCTTCTAGATGGCTGAATTTGAAAAAATGGTTGACTAGAGACTTGTAGTATAGGGTCTTAGCTTTTCAGAATTGGTAGGAACATGCAATTCCAAGTTGTATTTTGGATGTTATGAATTTTTCTAGGTGCAACAATTGCATTTCCTTGAACTGTTTATTATTAGTAGATTGCTAAGTGGGTTTTCTCAGCTCTAGTTGGCATAATTTGGGAAAGTTGTCAACTAGAGAAGTGAAGTAGTGGATTATATCTTGCTTTAGGATCTAGAATCATCAAATTTGGGTCAATAAATGAATTGATATAGAATTTTCTTCATGCTACAGGATTATGTCTTATGAGTTGATTTGAGTTTTTAAGATGTTGAATAATTATTCCTATTAAGCACTTCATATGGAACTTAGATAAGATTCTCTTGCTGAGTACTCATGGTGGACACATGAGTAAGTTGGGAGAATAGCTATATGGTCGATTGTTGTGTGTAGGGCTCGTAGCTAGTATAGCTTGGAGCTAGTCTAGGGTTGTTGATGTCCTAGGACCATCAACCCAGTCGGCAAGTATTGAAATTGGTTTTTCCCGCCTCAAGAACTGGATAGTCATCCCTTGTGCGCCGACGAACTCTTACCCAAAGGGTAATTGATCGCGGGCTGGGATACTAGATGCAAATCCGAGTCAGAGGTATTGGCGAACGATTGAGATCGGGACGTCGGTGTTTGGTTGATTCTATTAGGTCAGATCCATTACTGACTAGGTATTACAGAAATTTATTGTGATTTGGAATCTTGATGTCCGGTGTCTGTTAATGGTCAGGTGTTGGTGTTTGCGTATATCTACCTACATTCATGGATTTTTTATGCATCCCGTGGGCGCCGATGGACTGCTCGCTGACGGTCAAGGGCTGGGGATATGGTCGAAGACTCATGAAGGTATTGGCAATCGATGAATGTTGATTCATCGTGATTAATTACTATTTTTGACAGACCAGTCAGGCTCAATCATTGTTTTAAAGCACTGTGCATATTTTGAATATACAGGATTTCTTCGGTAACACTAATAATTAAGTATTTTCCTTCCCGCTTGAGGATCAAGTTGGTGTTGGGGGTGATACTCTATATTCTGACTTGTTCCAAAGGCCAGCACTAGGCGGTGATAACCAGGGTTTCCTCTTCCTGTCGTAGGGATACGTGATGAATTTGCATACCTCGCCCTGTTAATTCCCAAGATACCAAGGGTAAGAATGGGATGCTTCATATTCTAAGTTGGTGAACGGACGGGCCGTAGGGTTACGTACTCTATGCGTCTTTGGTGCCGACTTGTTACGAGGAGTACCTTGTAGTACGTCACGGCTTTTGGTGGCATGGCCAAGGTTCAAAACCCTGAAACTGGAGAAGACGGCTTGATTTGGAGCGTATGTAGTATGGGATGCATGCATGTCCAAAGTCCTGCTGACAATAGACAAAGTGCATATGTTTTCTGTACATTGTATACTATGCATTAGACTTCAGGTCAAGGCATACACTGAAACTAGGAAATTACGATGCACATTTCTTTTTTCATCAAAGGCTGTTGTGATTGTTAGTTTGAGATCGTTGTTTTCTTATCAGCATTGCATCAGTATATGTACTGACGTGCCCACTCAATTAGGTGCTGGGAGTGTAACGCCCCGAATCCCAAATACAATTGAATTCGAGAGTTCTACAGGATCTTTTCACTTCATCTAGTACATTTTTACAAGGAAATTTGAACTTTTCACTTTACATCAGAGTTACATAAAAAATATTACACTTTACATTGCACAGCAGAAGTAAATTTACAACATTGAAATAAATGTACAACATTGAATAATCTTTAAGCATCTGTTCCTCTTTAATCTTTATCATGTCACTTACCTGCATATAAGACTGTGGGTACGTCAGTTTATTCAACCGACGAACATTATACATGGCCATCCTCTCTATGTCGGAAATAGTATAACTTATTTTCCATATTTAGCAAACACAAACTTGTCACATATCAAACTAAAGGGAATACCCTAATGATGTCGTGTTATGATTGTGCACTTAGTCCTTAATGCATTTATTCATGTTACATGACACTAATGCGCACTTGTTCGGATTCTATGCATCCCATACAACATAGGTCCGAGGGCAAGCCTCTTAATCGTTCTTCATTTTATAGGGTTCAATCCCTCGCCATGACTTAATCTACTACTGTAATTACGGTAGGTATCCTAGATGATCTATGAGTACAAGCACGTGTACAGAAAACCTGGAGGGGATTCTCACGTCATGTCATGACGCATCGTGAAGACAGCCTGCGGCAATTCAGCCTCCTTCATGGCACACGATCCTCATGCAGTCACCAACCATCCCACAAGCGTCACCACCGGGACGGTACTCTGGAGCAGTATCCACGTCATGTCACGACGCATCGTGAAGACAGCCTGTGAAATACTCTCATGCTGCCAATCTGATGGCCCTCAACTCATGTTTTTCTCCTACTTTCATCACGTCTTCACTATGTACTAATCCTTAGTTTTTATTAGAATCATGAACAAAATCAAAGCTCTAGAGTTAGCCTCTCCACTAAACCGGACTTATTCATTCATTCAAACATGACCAACCTTGGTCTTTCCTTTCAATTTTCATTTCATTTCTTTCCAAATGTCGGGGGAGACTTAGCTACTCTTTTGTTTCAATTTCAATTCAAATTTCCAAAATTGAGCATTTCCACTCATAAGTTCATATGTTGAGTTATCGTATTCAAAGAGTATTTCTCATTTCCAATCATGATTTCTAAATCGTTCAATAGTCCATAATTATACGTTAAATTCAACTATTCATCATGTAACGCATGAAATATTATTTTCACATTAAAGATCACATCAAAAGTTATTCATCCCAAGGTGAATACTTACACATCATGAATTGTCACACCATCCTCCAACGAGAATAATCCACATCAGTTCACATAATTCACAGTTTATTCGTATTTCTTTTCTAATATTCCATTTTAAGTCTTTTGTAAAAATACAACTTTATACCAATGCAAGTGTAGAACTTATAGTTCTAAATTACACTTTTATTCTTTAAACATACGTCACTTCATGCAAGTAATCCTCAATTTTTTTTCATAAACTCCCCATATTTTAAAATTGTATAAATATATTTTTTGTAATTTTTTGGTTCATAAAAACTCCCAAAAAAATGTTTTTTTCCCACAACATAACAACAGCCGAAGGCCACGAATCGAACCAGCGACCACTAGGAGAAACAACCAAAGCACAGACCACTAGGCCGGGTACTCATCTGGTCTAGAGGAAAGGGAAAAAGCATTAAATGCTTTCGGCCGAACAGTTTATTTCCAAAGTTTTAAATAAAAGTATGGTGTCAACGGGATTCGATCCCTCCACCTCTGAGAAAATCCCATACATACTGTAGCGATTGGGAATGATCCGACCACTCGAGCTATGGGACTCGGGTTGTCATTAGTACAATTCGAATTTTATTTAACCAATACCCTCTGTTATTTAAAACATTTCGTCGTTCATCAAATCTCATTTCATTTGTTCTTACTAACATACTGTAAAAATAATCCAGATTAATTATTCCCCTCATGAATTTTATTCCAATATATGAAAATAATTTTTCTTAAATAATTAAACATATTTTTCCCAATAGTTAACACATTTCTACCATACAATTTGGTTAATGTGATATACTACTACTAATACATTCTTTTTCGACATTTTAATTTCATTAATCTCAACACCAATTTTCTGCTCTTATTTATTTCACAAACATAACAATTGCATCGTAATTCATTCGTTACAACATCATAAAAAAATTTCTAATTTAGCACATAAAGCGACATTGTCCAACTACTAATCTTTGCACGTAATTCTTTTTTTTTTCATGCTACTAACGAAGGTTTCTTTACACAATTCATAACCATATTCATATTGCACATAACTTGAATTTTAATAGTAGAAACACACACAATTTGCATATCAACAATTCAATCAATTATAGAGCATTTTTCCAATTAAAAGTGCATTCTTATTAATCATTTTCATGCATCATTTTTCTAATTAAATCTAGCATGCATTCCTATTTAGAAATAGGGAAAATTTACCCACCTTATTGAAGAAAAGAGCAATTAACAACCTCCTAAACGAATGTCCTTGCAACGAGAGTGCTCCTCCTCCTTGAAGCGCGCACACGAATCTCCAAGCACCCAAAACCGAGAGCTCCCTCTTCTTGTGGTAGCCGGCCTCCTCTTCTTCTTGATGTTGCAAGCACGATCCCACACACTCTCAATCTTTTAACTCACAAAATCACTACTAGATAAAGTATTTTAGACTATAGATTTGTAGAAAGTAATAAGTACAAGAATAACTAGCCATGGAAGGGGGGTATTTATACTAAAAATGAAGGAGAATGGATGGCCAAGATTGAAGTAGGAGTTAGAAACAAGTGGTTTAGATTTAAGGAGGAGTTACTCACCACCCATAATCAAGTAACCACCACACCATGATTCTACTCAAATTTTTGGTTTCCCTCCCAAAAGAAGCAATCTCGGCCTACATAGGAAGTGCGTATTGCACGTGTACGTGCAATGCACGTGCATGCAATTGCCTCCAAAATTTGTACATTAAATTTTGTATAAAAATAATCTTTAAATTGTATCCTACATGACAAGTTGTATTTTAAAAAATAAATTAATTCATGGGCTTTAATTTATGGGCCAAAATACTTATTATAAAATAATAAATTAAATTAACTTTGGGCTTTTAAAAAGAAAATGTTTTTGGTCTAATTGAAATAAGGCTTTATAAAAATAGTTACAAGCACATATTTAAAAATCTATACTCATCATAATGAAAATAATCATAATATTTAATTCAACCAAAATATTGCACGTGCACACTACGTGCAAAATAAAATAATTTTTCATTAAATGAAAAATCGGAGCATTACAACACTCCCTCCTTAGAATAGTTCCGTCCTCGGAACTACAGTCAAGAGTGAGAAACAAAAATACAACACTCACAAAAAGATACAAAGATACAATCAAGCAAAAAGCTCAGGATAGTCCTTCAACATCCTCTCCTCAGACTCCCAAGTTGCCTCTTCAACCAAATGGTTCCTCCAGACTACCTTGACCATCGGTATCGTCTTATTCCTCAAGAATTTCTCTCGACGATCAACAATCTCGACAGGAGACTCAATGTAATTCAGATCCAACTGCAAACCTTCCGGCACTTCAGGCAAATGATGACTTGGATCTGGAATATAACCTCTCAGCATAGACACATGAAAGACATTGTACACCTGAGATAATTCTGCCGATAATTCAAGCCGGTAAGCAGTCTTCCCGATCCTTTTCAATATCTTGTACGGGCCTATAAACCTCGGGGCTAACTTCCCGCCCTTGCCAAATCGAACCACACCTTTACTGGGCAATACTTTCAGAAAGACGAAGTCACCAACCTCAAACTCAAGGTCCCTTCTCTGGTTGTCTGCATAGCTTTTCTGCCTGCTCTGAGCTTCTACCAACCTTTTTCTGATCAGAACAATCTTCTCAGAGGTTTGCTGCACAAGCTCAGGACCAAACAACTGACGCTCCCCAACTTCAAACCAACAAACAGGCGTCCTGCACTTCCTGCCATACAAAGCTTCGTACGGCGCCATCCCGATGCTAGTCTGAAAACTGTTGTTGTAGGCAAACTCTATTAAAGGTAAATGCCTTTCCTAACTGCCTCCAAAGTCTAGTATACAACACTGAAGCATATCCTCAAGAATACGGTTGACTCTCTCAGTCTGCCCATCGGTTTGTGGATGAAAAGCAGTGCTGAAATCTGTCTTGGTACCCAAAGCTGTCTGAAGACTCCACCAGAAATACGAAGTAAACCGCGCATCTCGATCAGACACAATAGTTGACGGAACACCATGAAGCCAGACGATCTCGCCAACATACAACTCAGCTAACTTGTCCATCGAAGCCGTGAGTTTCATCGCCAAAAAGTGAGCGGACTTGGTTAGTCGATCGACTATAACCCAAATCGCAGCATTGCCTTTAGGAATCTTAGGCAAACCCATAATGAAATCCAAACTGATATTATCCCACTTCCATTCCGGAATAGGTAACGGCTGTAATAGACCTCCGGGTCTCTGATTTTCAGCTTTGACTTGCTGACAAACCTCACACTTCGCCATAAATTCAGCCACATCCCGCTTCAAACCTGACCACCAGAAATGCTGTTTGATGTCTTTGTACATCTTAGTACTCCCAATATGTACCGACAAAAGAGTAGCATGCGCCTCCTGAAGAATACTCTCTTTTAGGTCCGCCTGATTTGGAACGCATAGTCTATCTCCGAACCACAGCACTCCATCCCTGATTTGAAATTCGGGCAACCTGCCAGCACCAACCTGCTCCTTCATCTCCAAGATATCAGCATCAACCTCCTGACTTGCAATGATCCTTCCATTCAGTGTAGGCTGAAGCCTCAACTGAGCTAAAGATGCTTCCAATCCTTGCAAGACAACTTCAATACCTGTTCGATCCAATTCCTCAATCAGATGCTTCTGAGTTGTAATCAAACTGGCTAAACTGCTCTTGCGACTAAGTGCACCAGCAACAACATTAGCCTTCCCAGGATGATACTTGATCTCAGGTCGCATGTCCTCAAGCACTTCCAACCATCTCTGCTGCCTCAAATTCAGATCCCTCTGTTGATATATATACTTCAAGCTCTTGTGGTCCGTGTACATGTTCAACTTCTTACCGTACACGTAGTGCCTCCATTGCTTTAGGGCAAAGATAATCGTAGCCAACTCCAGATTATGAGTCAGGTAATTCTTCTCATGCGGTCGTAGTTGCCTAGACCCATAAGCGATTACTTTTCCTTCTTGCATTAAGACACAACCAAGCCCCCGATGTGAAGCATCGCTATAAACATCATACTCAACACCTGCTCTAGGCAAAGCCAAAATAGGTGCAGTAGTCAGTTTCATTTTCAGCTCCTGAAAGCTTGCCTCACATTGCTCAGTCCACTTGAAGTTCACATTCTTCTTGGTCAGTCCAGTAAGCGGCATGGCTATCTGAGCATAACCTTGAATGAATCTCCTGTAGTATCCAGTCATTCCTAGAAAACTTCTGACTTCCTTCACTGTAGTAGGCCTAGCCCAATCTCTCACTGCCTCTATCTTCTGAGGGTCAGTTGCCACTCCCTCCTTAGAAAGGATGTGACCTAGGAATGCCACTTCAGATTTTCAGAAATCACACTTGGATAACTTGGCATACAACTCCTGCTCTTCCAGCTTCTTCAAAACTGTTGCCAGATGCTCGGTGTGCTCCTTCTCTGACTTGGAGTACACAAGGATATCGTCGATAAACACCACGATGAAAGAATCAATGAACGGCCTCAGAACTCAGTTCATCAAATCCATGAAGATTGCGGGTGCATTTATCACTCCAAATGGCATAACTAAGAATTCGTAATGCCCATGTCGAGTTCTAAATGCAGTTTTGTGCACATGTTCAGCTTTCACTCGAACTATTTTGGAGAAAACAGCTGCTCCCTTGTAGACGATCGAACAAGTCATCAATTCGAGGAATGGGATACTTATTCTGAACAGTGACCTTATTCAGCTCCCGGTAATCGATACACATTCTCATCGATCCATCCTTCTTCTTTACCAAAAGCACTGGTGCTCCCCAAGGTGACGCACTAGGTTGAATAAAGCCTTTCTCCAACAGTTCCTCAATCTGCCGTTTCACCTCATCCTGTTCCACTTGAGCCATCCTATACGGTGCCTTAGAAATGGGTGCACTTCCCGGTTGAAGGGTGATGCTGAACTCTACATCACGATGTGGGGGTAACCCAAGGAAAATCATCCAAGAACACAGTCGGATAGTCCCGAACTACAGGAATCCCTTGCACTTCAACAGGAGTCTCTTTCTTGCGGATAGCTTGCCACCAACCTAGAACACTTCTTCTTCCCTTGGAAAGTGACTTTAGGTCCACCTGGAGCCTTCACTGTTACCGTCTTGGTCTTGCACTCGATGCTTGCACTGTACACCGACATCCATTCAATGCCAATGATAACATCGACTTCCAATATAGTCAACTCGATCAGATCAATCCCAAAGATTCGATCTCCAATCACAATCTCGCAATCAGCATAATACCGATCAGTGGTTAAAGTTTCCCCTGATGGAGTAGCTACTGCTAAGATCTTGCCTGGAAAAATCTTCGGTTCAATTCCTAACACTTTAGTAAATTTAGGAGACACAAAAGTATGAGAGGATCTAGTATCGAACAACACAACAGATTTCATTCCATTAAGATAAAGTTTGCCTGTTACATAATACACACTCATTACGTAACAGTTTCACTAAACAGCGGGAAAAAGAAATGACAAAAAAACCTCTAAACATCTGCCCTCGTACCAGTGATGACATGATCTACTTCATCAGCATCAGCTTCCGTCAAGGCAAATACTTGCCCTGGTTGGTACGGTCTCTTCCCATTCTGCTGAGTTGATCCCCCACGGATGACATTCCGCAGCTTGGAGCATTGAGACATGTAATGTCCCGTCTCACTACAATTGAAGCAAGTCACCGCCGGAGGTCTTACCACATTGTTCCCAGGTCCTCCAGTCACACTAATAGCGTTCGCCCCTGTCGGTTTGAACCTTTGTGCAAATGGTTGTCCCTTGAAACTCCCATAATTGGCAGGGCCTCTTCCCAGACTGTCAGTTGTTCCTTCGGTTCTGAACAACATGAAATTGGTCCATATATGCTTCCGTCGCTGCTGCTCTCTTGACCAACTTGTCAAATCTTCTGATACCAAGAGGTATCATCTGGGACCTCAAGCTCGGTCTCAATCCATGCTCGAACTTATGAGCCTTCTTAGCTTCATCCATCACTAGTTCAGGAGCATACCTAGAGAGCTGAGTAAACTTGGTCTCGTACTCCCTAACTGACATGCCGTCTTGCTGTAGTGATAGAAATTCCATAGACTTCTTCTCTTGAACATCGGACGGGAAAAAGTGACAGCGGAATTCTTCCAGAAATTCCTCCCAGCCAAGAACTATGCCTCCCATTGTCCTCTTCATCGACTGCCACCACACAGCCGCATCCTTCTCAAGTTGTAGAGTCGCCAACTTCACCTTACTGCCTTCAGGGGTTTCCAGCACTTCAAAGATTGTCTCTACTTGACGAATCCAATTGTCAGCCTTATCAGGGTCTGACTTCCCTTCGAACACAGGGTGGTTTCATTCGTTTGAACGATTCCACCAGTTTAATCGCTTCGGGCACCGGATTCGCAGGCCCCTTCCCTGGTTCTGATTCATAGCCACGGCGTTGAGCGTTTGATAGACCCTCGCAAGTTCCGTTTCCATATCCAGACCTTCCCCGTTTCTAGCTCCTCTTCTAGACATATTCTGATGCAAAAGATCCATTAAATTCGAAGTATAAGACATAAATTTTAAATCAACTTGCATTTCATTGAATTCTAAACTTTATACATTCGAATTGAAAAATATTTCTTGACATCAGAATGAAAGATAGTAGAAGCTACAACAGTCTAACTCCTACGGTTCCACTTCGCTTCTCGAAGTTCTCCCCGTAGTTCATCAACTTCTTCCTTCAGCACATCGGTCAAATTCTTCCTCTTCTCGAGTTCCCATACCCGATGACTGAGAACTGAAAAGTCATCCTTACGCTTTGCCAGTTGAGCCTCAAATAATCCGACTCTCTCTCGCAGTGTTTCTACCTGCCTCTGAAGAGATATCATTTGGAACTGGTTCTTCTTCTTCATCAGAAGAGTCATCAGATGAATCCGGAGGTGGGGTGATCTCTCAAGATTCAGGCCATTCTTCTCCGTCAGAATCTGCTTGCCCTGGATAGTACTCGTCCTCGGAATCTGCCTGTCCAGGATGGTACTCTTCCTCGATGATATGCCAGTCGTCGTTTCCAGCAGGGTCGAAGTGGTCAGCCATCTTAGAAATAGAGAGGAAGAAGCATAAGTCATAGAGCAACACAAATGTAAGTCACTTACATTTAAATCTCTAGACTGAAATGCACACTCTAATGTCTATTTCTAGGGTGTTGATCCTTATAATTTGTACAAGTGTGGAAGCGTGGCTCTGATACCACTCTGTAACGCCCCGAATCCCAAATACAACTGAATTCGAGAGTTCTACAGGATCTTTTCACTTTATTTAGTACAATTTTACAAGAAAATTTGAACTTTTCACTTTAAATCAGAGTTACATGAAAAATATTATACTTTACATTGCACAGCGGAAGTAAATTTACAACATTGAAATAAATGTACAACAACATTGAATAATCTTTAAGCATCTGTTCCTCTTTAATCTTTATCATGTCACTTACCTGCATATAAGACTGTGGGTACGTCAGTTTATTCAATCGACGAACATTATACACGGCCAACCTCTTTATGTCGGAAATAGTATAACTTATTTTCTATATTTAGCAAACACAAACTTGTCACATATCAAACTAAAGGGAATACCCTAATGATGTCGTGTTGTGATTGTGCACTTAGTCCTTAATGCATTTATTCATGTTACATGACACTAATGCGCACTTGTTCGGATTCTATGCATCCCATACTACATAGGTCCGGCGCAAGCCTCTTAATCGTTCTTCATTTTATAGGGTTCAATCCCTCGCCATGACTTAATCTACTACTGTAATTACGGTAGGTATCCTAGATGATCTATGAGTACAAGCACGTGTACAGAAAACCTGGAGGGGAATCCCACGTCATGTCACGACGCATCGTGAAGACAACCTATGGCAATTCAACCTCCTTCATGGCACACGATCCTCATGCAGTCACCAACCATCCCATAAGCGTCACCACCGGGACGGTACTTTGGAGCAGTATCCACGTCATGTCACGACGCATCGTGAAGACAGCCTGTGAAATACTCTCACGCTGCCAATCCGATGGCCCTCAACTCATGTTTTTCTCCTACTTTCATTACGTCTCCACTATGTACTAATCCTTAGTTTTTATTAGAATCATGAACAAAATCAAAGCTCTAGAGTTAGCCTCTCCACTAAACCGGACTTATTCATTCATTCAAACATGACCAACCTTGGTCTTTCCTTTCAATTTTCATTTCATTTCTTTCCAAATGCCGGGGGAGACTTAGCTACTCTTTTGTTTCAATTTCAATTCAAATTTCCAAAATTGAGCATTTCCACTCATAAGTTTATATGTTGAGTTATCATATTCAAAGAGTATTTCTCTTTTCCAATCATGATTTCTAAATCGTTCAATAGTCCATAATTATACATTAAATTCAACTATTCATCATGTAACTCATGAAATATTATTCTCACATTAAAGTTCACATCACAAGTTATTCAACCCAAGGTGAATACTTACACATCATGAATTGTCACACCATCCTCCAACGAGAATAATCCACATCACTTCACATAATTCACATTTTATTCGTATTTCTTTTCTAATATTCTATTTTAAGTCTTTTGTAAAAATACAACTTTATACAAATGCAAGTGTAGAACTTATAGTTCTAAATTACACCTTTATTCTTTAAACATACTTCACTTCATGCAAATAATCCTCAAATTATTTGTTCATAAACTCCTCATATTTTTTAATTGTATAGATATATTTTTTGTAATTTTTTGATCATAAAAACTCCCAAAAAAATGTTTTTTTCCCCACAACATAACAACAGCCGAAGGCCACGGATCGAACCAGCGACCACTAGGAGAAAAAACCAAAGCATAGACCACTAGGCCAGGTACTCATCCGGTCTAGAAGAAAGGGAAAAAGCATTAAATGCTTTCGGCCGAACTGTTTATTTCCAAAGTTGTAAATAAAAGTATGGTGTCAACGGGATTCGATCCCTCCACCTCTGAGAAAATCCCATACATACTGTAGCGATTGGGAATGATCCGACCACTCGAGCTATGGGCTCGGGTTGTCATTAGTACAATTCGAATTTTATTTAACCAATACCCTCTGTTATTTAAAACATTTTGCCGTTCATCAAATCTCATTTCATTTGTTCTCACTAACATACTGTAAAAATAATCCAGATTAATTATTCCCCTCATGAATTTTATTCCAGTATATGAAAATATTTTTTCTTAAATAATTAAACATATTTTTTTCAATAGTTAACACATTTCTACCATACAATTTGGTTAATGTGATATACTACTACTAATACATTCTTTTTCGACATTTTAATTTCATTAATCTCTACACCAATTTTCTGCTCTTATTTATTTCACAAACATAACAATTGCATCGTAATTCATTCGTTACAACATCATAACAAAATTTTGAATTTAGCACATAAAGCGACATTGTCCAACTACTAATCTTTGCACGTAATTCTTTTTTTTTTTTTTCATGCTACTAACGAAGGTTTCTTTACACAATTCATAACCTTATTCATATTGCACACAACTTGAATTTTAATAGTAGAAACACATACAATTTGCATATCAATAATTCAATCAATTATAGATCATATTTCCAATTAAAAGTGCATTCTTATTAATCATTTTCATGCATCATTTTTCTAATTAAATCTAGTATGCATTCCTATTTAGAAATAGGGAAAATTTACCCACCTTATTGAAGAAAAGAGCAATTAACAACCTCCTAAACGAATGTCCTTGCAACTAGAGTGCTCCTCCTCCTTGAAGCGTGCACACGAATCTCCAAGCACCCAAAACCGAGAGCTCCCTCTTCTTGTGGTAGCTGGCCTCCTCTTCTTCTTGATGTTGCAAGCACGATCCCACACACTCTCAATCTTTTAACTCACAAAATCACTACTAGATAAAGTATTTTAGACTATAGATTTGTAGAAAGTAATAAGTACAAGAATAACTAGCCATGGAGGGGGGGTATTTATACTAAAAATGAAGGAGAATGGATGGCCAAGATTGAAGTAGAAGTTAGGAACAAGTGGTTTAGATTTAAGGAGGAGTTATACTAACCACCCATAATCAAGTAACCACCACACCATGATCCTACTCAAATTTTTGGTTTCCCTCCCAAAAGAAGCAATCTCGGCCTACATAGGAAGTGCATATTGCACGTGTACGTGCAATGCACGTGTATGCAATTGCCTCCAAAATTTGTACATTAAATTTTGTATAAAAATAATCTTTAAATTGTATCCTACATGACAAGTTGTATTTAAAAAAATAAATTAATTCATGGGCTTTAATTTATGGGCCAAAATATTTATTATAAAATAATAAATTAAATTAACTTTGGGCTTTTAAAAAGAAAAGGCTTTTTGTCTAATTGAAATAAGGCTTTATAAAAATAGTTACAAGCACATATTTAAAAATCTATACTCATCATAATGAAAATAATCATAACATTTAATTCAACCAAAATATTGCACGTGCACACTACGTGCAAAATAAAATAATTTTTCATTAAATGAAAAAATCGGGGCATTACAGGGAGTCGGGTCGCGAGTGCAGGAGGACTCAAGACAAGCAGGACATCCAAGTGTAGTTGTAATGTACCTATCTACCATTTGAGCAGGTGCAAAGAGATCAGTGTAGTGCAGCAGAAGATTCGAGCTACAGGGCACATCTCAGGGAAGCATATTGACCACTCAGTGGAGATTCTGGTGGAAGATCAGTTTACTACAGATCTGAAGGGCGGGCGAATGTTTGAGTAGTATTTGTAATATTTTAATGTAATTGGTATTTCTTGTTCAAAAACAAGATAAATATTATAATTGATGATGTAAAGATTTCAATTGGCAATAAAAAGTTTTTAAATTTTTGTGTTATTACTGTGTTGAGATGCATTTGAAGGAAAGGATTTTGGTTTGTGTGACAGATTTCTGGAAGCCAGATCCGGGGCGATACAACCTATAGTCGAGGACCCATCATAAAGAACATAAACTTTTGACATTCACAGGTGAAATGAACATCCCTATCATCTAGCTATTGTAAATCGCTCCAGATATAGTGTTTGGCTGTGTAATGATCCTGAATTCTGTGATCACCCAGACAATCAAGAATATACTAAACAAGTAGCTCATACTCGTGGGCTCCACTAACCTGAACATACTGGGTGGTCAACTGGAGCCAAAGGGCCTGTGTAGGACGAACACGAAGAAGATCGATACAAAGAGTGCGGTTGAAGAAGGAAATGACGAAGGCAATGACCCGACTATCATGATCATCCAAAGTGGCCTTGGAGGTGTCAACAAGTTTCTTGTCGGCTTTAGAAGCAGAATTGGCAGGATCTTCAGGGCGTGGATTGGAGCAATCAATGTGACCTCGTTGAGAATGTTTGAGAAGAGTGTCTTCAGCAGAGGCGGACCAATCGGTCCAATCCTTAGTAGAGGAAAAGGGGATGTCGGTGGAGACGGGAAGATATTGTCGAAATGGAGGTTCCAGGAGGAAGCACTAGTGTACCTGCAAAAAAAAAATCATTTCAACCTTTGGTTGCTGATACGGGCTGGTAGAGGGTTTCAGATTATAAGGTTTCAGGTAATAGGGTTTCGAGTATTTTGGGTTTCGAGAAAAATAGCGAAGCGGGTAAAATTGGGTTAGGGTTAGGGAAAAAAGATTACAGTTTGGGGATGTGTGTGAGTGGCAGTGGGTTGGGAGAAATGGGGTTCTGGGATTTCAAGTATTGGGTAAGCAAGAGTCGATAGCTAGGGTTGGATAGTATCGGGAACCGGAGTTGACAGCTACGTAGGGTCAATGGCAGAGCATAAGCGGTGCAGAAAGAGTGGCCACAATTGGGATTGGGAGGTGGCCGGTCGAGAGAGCTACAGGTCTGAATTTTATGTTGTGGAAGATGATTGGGATCTGAAATTTGGATTTGGGAGTAGAGTTTCAGACAGGGGGGGTTAGGACAAAAAGAACACTCTAACTGCAAGTGTTGGTGTAGAGTCATGAGTCGAGAGGGCACGCAGTCGTGTTTGTTCAGCAACAAGTTCAGTAACAACCTCAAAATGGGGAACCAGGTCTCGATTCATCAATTGACTGCATAATGAATGGTACTCTGGTTGAAGGCCCCTCATAAAGGACATAAAATTTTGACATTCACGGGTGACACAAACATCACTAACACTCTCACATCCAGATTTTGGTGTAGAGTCATCAGTCGGTAGAGCACGCAATTGTGTTTTACAAGTTTAGTAACAACAGCCTCAAGATGGGGAACCAGGTCTCGATTCATCAATTGACTGCATTGAGAGTGGTACTCTGGTCAAAGGCCCTTCATAAAGAACATAAACTTTCGACATTCATGGGTGACACGAACATTCCTAACACTCTCTCTACAGATGTCGGTGTAGTGTCATGAGTCAGGAGAGCACGTAGTTTTGTTTATTCAGCAACAAGTTCAGTAACAACAACCTCAAGATGGGGAAGTAGGTATCGATTCATCTATTGACTACATAGTGACTGGTACTCAGATCGAAGAACTGTCATAAAGAACATATACTTTCGACAATCACGGATGACACGAACATCCCTATATTCTAGCTATTGTATAGAGCCATCAGTCGGGAGAGCACGCAGTCATGTTTGTTCAGAAACCAGTTTAGTAACAACAGTCTCCAGATGGGGTACCGGGTCTCGATTCATCAATTTACTGTATAGTGACTGGTACTTTGGTCGAAGGCCCATCATAAAGAACATAAACTATCAACATTCACGGGTGACATGAACATCCCTTACACTCTCACTAACCAGATGTTGGTGTAAAATCATGAGTCGGGAGAGCGCGTAGTAGTGTTTGTTCAGCAAAAATTTCAGTAACAACAGCATCAAGATGGGGAACCAAGTCTCATTTCATCGATTAGTGAATGGTACTCTGGTCGAAGGCCCATCTTAAAGAAGATAAATTTGCGACATTCACGGGTGACATGAACATCCCTAACACTTTTACTGCCAGATGTTGGTGTAGAGTCATGAGTTGGGAGAGCACGCGCGTTCAGCAACAAGTTCAGTAACAAAATCCTCAAAATGGGGAACCATGTCTCGATTCATCAGTTGACTGCATAGTAACTAGTACTCTGGTCAAAGGCCCATCATAAAGAACATATACTTCTGACATTCACGGGTGACTCGAACATCCCTATATTTTAGTTATTGTAAATCACAGTGGATATTGTGTATGGCTGTGTAAGGATCTTGAATGCTGCGATCATCCTGACGATCAAGAATAGACTAGACAAGTAGCTCTTACTCGTGGGCTCCACTAACCTGAACATACTGGGTGATCAATTGAAGCCAAAGGGCCTGTGTAGGACGAACACGAAGAAGATCGGTACCGAGAGTGCAGGTTGATGAAGGAAATGATGACGGCGAAAACCCGACGATCGTGATCATTCAAAGTGGCATGGGAAGTGTGTATAAGTTTCTTGTCGGCCTTAGAAGCAGAATCGGCAGGATCTTTAGGGCGAGAATTGGAGCCATCAATGTGACCTCATAGAGAATGTCCGAGAAGAGTGGCATCAGCAGAGGCGGACCAATCTGTCCAATCCTTAGCAGAGGAAAATGGGAAGTCGGTGGAGACAGGAAGTTTCTGTCGAAACTGAGGTTTCATGAGGAAGCACTAGTACATGCAAAAAAAAATTCATTTTATTTTTTGGATGCAGAAACGGTTCAGGTAGAGGGTTTCAAATTAAGGTTTCGAGTATTAGGGTTTGAGTATTGCGAATAGGGTTAGGGTTTCGGGAAGAACAACGATGCAGGTCAAATTGGGCGAGGGTTAGGGAAAATAAATTAGAGTTTGGGGAAGTGTGTGAGTGCCAGCGGGTTGGGGTGAAAAGGGGTTCTGGGATTTCTGGTTTAGGGTAAGCGGGAGTCGACAGCTAGGGTTGGATAGGATCGAGAGCCGTATTTGACGTTTGTGCAGTGGCCACAGCAGAGCATGAGTGGTGCAAAAAAAGTGGTCGCATTCGAGACTGCTAGGTGGCCGGTCGAGAGAGTTGCAGGTCGGGATTTTATGTTTGGGAAGATGATCGAGATCTGAGATTTTGATTTGGGAGTAAAGTTTCAGACGGAGGGGGCGGAGACAACAAGATCACTCTAACTGCCAGATGTTGGTGTAGAGTCATGAGTCGGGAGGGCATGCAGTCGTGCTTGTTAAGTAACAAGTTCAGTAACAACAACCTCAACATGGGGAACCAGGTCTCGATTGATCAATTGAATTCATAGTGACTGGTACTCTAGTCGAAGGCCCATCATATGGAACATAAACTTTCGACATTCACAGGTGACACGAACATCCCTAACACTTTCACTGCCAGATGTTGGTGTAGAGTCATGAGTCGAGAGAGCATGCATTCGTGTTTGTAACAACAGCCTCAAGATGGGGAACTGAGTTTCGATTCATCAATTGACTGCATAGTGACTAGTACTCTGGTCGAAGGCCCATCATAAACACGAACATCCCTATATTCTAGTTGTTGTAAATCATGCCAGATATTGTGTATGGATGTGTAATGATCCTGAATGCTGCGATCACCCTGACGATCAAGAATAGACTAAACTAGTAGCTCGTACTCGTGGGCTCCTCAACCTGAACATACTGGGTGGTCAGTTGGAGCCAAAGTCTTGTGTAGGACGAACATGAAGAAGACCAGCACAAAGAGTTTGGTTGATGAAAGAAATGATGAAGGTGATGACCCGACGATCGTGATCATCCAAAGTGGCCTGGGAGGTGTGAATAAGTTTCTTTTCGACTTTAGAAGCAGAATCAGTCGGATCATTAGGTCGAGGATTGAATTCAACAATGTGACCTCATTGAGAATGTCTAAGAAGAGTGGCTACAGCAGAGGCGGACCAATCTGTCCAATCCTTAGTGGAGGAAAAGGGTAATTCGGTGGAGACGGGAAGATACTGTCGAAACTGAGGTTCCAAGAAGAAGCACTAGTACCTGCACACAAAAAAAAGATTTTATTTTTTGGATGCAGAAACGCGTCGGGGTAGAGGATTTCATATTATAAGGTTTTGGGTATTAGGGTTTTGAGTATAGGGATCTAGGGCTAGGGTTTCGAGAAAAACAGCTAAGCGGGTCAAATTGGGTGAGGGTTAGGGAAAATTGATTAGAGTTTGGGGAAGTGTGTGAGTGGTGGCGAGTTGGGGAGAAAAGGGGTTCTGAGATTTCAGGTATAGGGTAAGCGGGAGTCGACTCATAGGGTTGGATAGGATCAGGAACCAGAGTTTGATAGCTACGATGTGGCAATGGCAGAGCGGAAGCGGCGCAGAATGAGTGGCTGCAGTTGGGTCTGGGAGGTGGTCGGTCGTGAGAGTTGCAGGTCGGGATTTTCTGTTTGGGAAGATGATTGGGATTTGATATTTAGATTTGGGAATAGAATTTTGGACATTGGACTGATGGGAAGATTAGGGCAGGGATTAGGGTTTGTGATTGGATTTGGGATTAGGGATGCTCTGATACCATGTTAAGTTTAACAAAGAGAGATTAGGAGAAAGATGAATTTATTATTATTGGGCACTAAAGACCAATATATATAAGATACAAGATGAATCATAGCCATACATCTCTAACAATAGATATAAGAAAGTATCTATTAATACATCTAACATATATATCAAACAGTAAGGTATCCAAAAGAAACAAAAGAAGGTTACTTCTATTGTCCACAAGATCAGAATATGTTTGTAAGAATGAACACTATATTTCTTGAGGTGGATTTTTTGATTGACTATAAAATAAAGATTGGATTGGTACTTGAGGAAATGTGCTCAGTTCAATCAACATGTAGTAATGAAAACTCAGATAATGCACAATTATTACATAACAATTCTAATATTGTGGTTATACGTCATAGTCGGAGAATTATCAAACCTCCAGAAAGATTCATATTTAGAGGAAAAGCTTTTTAGGTAGTCTCTAGTAAAACTAAACTGATCTAGATCTCTGTGATGTTGCAATTATAAATGTAAATGCACCTCATTGGCTGGATGCTACGAAATAGGAGTTGCTTTTGCAGCAAACTTTAGGATTCATTGCTTAGGGCCTTAAGAAGAAAGTTAGTATATTGCGCAGGTCCAGTTATGAACTCAAGCTAGCATCTAGATCATGGAACAAAATCTTTGATGGAGTTATCAAATCCTTGGCCTTTAACCAACTCGTAGATAAGCCATGTGTGTACAAGAAGTGTGATGAAAGAAATATTTTTTTTAGCTCTCGATGTAGATAATATATTGTTTATTGAAAATGATATAGAAGAATTTTCATCTATGTAGGCATGGTTGTATAGGAATTTTGATATGAAGGATCTTGGGAAGGAATCATACATTCTTGATATTCATGTCATTTATGATCGAAGACGGCATATATAGACATTGTTTTGGCTAGATTTATGTGACTGATTCCAACAAGGGTTTCTTACCCTTCAGACACGGAGTCACTCTGTAAAAGTATTTGCCCAAAGACACAAAAGGAGAATATCGCATGAAGGATGTTCCTTTGTGCTTCTGCAGTGGGTAGTCCGATGTATGCAATTTTATGTATTAGGGTAGATATTTGTTATGTAGTTTGCATGGTTAGCCGAAATCAATACAACCCCTAATCAGAATACTAGACTCGTGTCAATTCAGAAGCACATACTCAAGTATCTAAAGAGAATGAAAGATTCTATGCTTGTCTATTATTGTGGGAGCTTGGATGAAGTGGGCTCTACAAATTCAGAATTTTAATTTGAAACGGATGCCAGAAAGTCAATGTTTGGTTTTGTGTTTATTCTTGGAGGTGAATTAATGTCTTGCCTAAGTTTGAAGCAAAACTATATTACTGATTCTGCAATTGAAGTAGAGTATGTGGTAGCTTCTGAAGCATTCAAGGAGATTGTATATATGAGATTTTTTTACACGATCTTTGTGTAGTCCCTACGACCAAGTCACCCCTCAGACTTTTTGTGAAAGCACTGGGTCTATTGCACCAGTTAAGGACCCTAAAATTCATAACGGAGGCACATTATGAGGAAATATCATGTCATTTGTCAGTTGATGTAGCTGAGAAGACTGATGTGTTTAAGAAAATGACGGTAGAACACTTGTTGATCCCTTCATGAAGCCCCTACCGGTGAAGCCTTTTGAGTCTCATGTTGATAGGATTGGAGTTAGAAGTATACCAGATTTATTATAGGATCAGTGGGAGATTATTAGAATTTTTGAGCCCTTGATACTAAATCTGAATGAATATTTCATATGTAAAATATTTTATTTATGGTTTTGTGGAAAGTATGTGTCACGCCCCCACTTCCCAAAAGAGAATACGGAATACAGATACGTGACTAAGCCCATCGAATGATTTTCATCATCCATAAGCTGTTCAGGAATCTTTACAATATCTCACAGAAATAATCTGAGTCGGAAGCAAAAGACACAACCAACATGCATAATTGAAACGAGATACCAACAGAAATTTACTTGAAACAAAATACAATATTCTCAAATAAATCAGAGTCTGGACAAATCAAATATCCTGGGTCACATCGCCCAAATACAAATAAATATCATTGGAATCAAATACACTTTATTCAATGTTCAAGCAATAATAATAATAATAATAAAGCAGAAACTCCGGTACTAATACATCATCTCGCCAATACCATCTGGCAGTCGTCCATCTTGATCTGCAATTAGTAAATTTGTAGGAGAAAGAAAAAGAGAAACAAGTACCTGTCAATTGTAAGTCGCTGGTCACAAATAATGTAGGATACAAGCACATGGAAAACTAACTAATAGCATGGAAGTCAACTAACATGGTATACTAACAGTACAGTTATTTTATGTCAAAGGCAGTGTCACATGGCAACTAACAACGTCTAGTAATAGTAAGCTCAGTATATCAGTGAATCAGGATAACAGTATAACAGTATCAATCCAACAGTCTCAGTCTAACAGTATCAGTCTAACAGTATTCAGTCTAACAGTATTCAGTCTAACCGTATCAGTTTTAGGTTCTTACAGTCTTGTGTGTATTACTAGCTAGGTAGCACTTCATGGATCCCGGTTTTTACTACATGTTTGCTACAACAAACAGTTTCACTTTTAGATTTCATAGTGGACCATGATGGGACAGTGTTTTCAGGTATCAGTAACAGTAGCAGTAGCAGTAACAGTAATAGTCAGAACCTAGTGGTTCCGTTCTCCTCTACACATTCCTATGGAAAGTAATGTAGACAGGGTCAGATAACAGTAACAGTAACAGTAACAATTGCAGTAACAGTAACAGTATGGAATACTAGTTCCTTTCTAAGTACATGTTTCCATATTTTCCACTACTAGATCTTCCCTTAAGAAACCTCGGCTTGGTTACTTTTATTTTGGACATCAAAGATGCATGAATGTGTACGAAATAGTGTCAAACTAACATGGTATGATCAGTATTAGGTTCAGGAAAACAAATAAACAATTATAGATATTATACAGTCACATAAACGAGCAAAACAGTGTATGTTTATATTCAGAACAGCATGGCAGTACAGTACTAAAAACGTGAACCTCGTCGCTACAGAAATGCAAATCTAGATCAGTCAAAGGATCTGGAAAATAGATTTGCACACGAATCCAGCGAATATAAATAATTCATATAGTAATTCACAACATCATAACTCAAAACAGGTTCGAAAACAGAAAACATGTTCAGTCAGAAATCAGGAAAACAAATTCTGAGTCAGAAAAACATCATCAAAACCTGTCAATTAAATCCAAAAAAAATCTGCGGTATTCCCTTATATGTTTAGAATCAAAATATAAAGTTTCATAATATTCCAGTAAGAATATATCAGTCATCAAAAATACGGAAGCATCAAGTAAACATAGTTTAGCAAATCTGTAAATCCCAACATTGCTGTACGAAAACTAAGATATCTCGCAACCAGTGAAACAAAATCCAATTCTGCCAAAGGAATATGAAAATAGATAAAATATACTAAATTTCACATTTCACAAACATTTTTCATTCAGTAAAAGAATCATTGTGAAAATAGGGTTATTTACAGAATAGCGAGCAAAATACAGCACGTATAGATTTTATACACGAGCATGAAACATCACATAAAACTTATCAATAAAATTCACCAAAATTCTGGGTAATCCCTAACATAATAAAGAAACACTGACAAAAGAATTTTTTTTGAGGTTAAAGGTGGAATAACGCCACCCTGTTTCACTAATAAGAGGTTAATAAAACACCCCGGAGTACCGGGGAAAATACAAAAGTACAGTGCAGGAAATAAAACATAATCCCCCAACAAACCCTGGGGGGTGGGTCTAATCATCCAAACATCAAACAACCAAAAGTACAGTAGGTCGATACAAAACACAAAGTAGTAGAGCTGGCGACTAATGAGAATCTCGGTGAGTATGGAGGGCACCACCCCGCAGTCCAGTGTCGGCCCAAACTTTACCTCCTCATCATCAAATTCTTCCACCTGGAAGACTCTGGCAATTCTCCCTCTCGCTCATGTGGCTGCAGCTGTAGCCCAAAAAGAGATAAAATGCATGATATGAGTATAGTTACCAGAAATACTATTACATGAAGCACGAAAATAAAAATTGTTTCTGTCTAGCCATAACACCCATATAGTTGCTGCAATGGCAATGTACCACGCATCATTCATTTCTTGGCGAATCGAAGCAAATTTGGGGCTAATCCACAATTCCTCATATTCGCTAGGGTAGTCACCTGTTCCTAAGGCTCGTAATACCTCCACCATAGTAGCCTTACTCCTTGGACACTAAATAAAAAGGTGATTCAAATTTTCCATTTGCCTATTGCAGGAACCACAGTTGGTCGCAATCTGGGGTTGTCTTTTGGCAAGGTTCTCTCTAGTGAGGATTGCATTATTGAGCACTAGCCAGAGGAAGACTCTGACTTTAAGGGGGGCTTTCACCTTCCATAACACCTGTGCCCAGCTGGATCTGCATCCTTGATAGTGAATTCGATGATACAGAGACCTGACCGTGAAAGCTTGCTTGGTTTCGAGTCCCCAGCGCATCTGAACTGGGCCTTGAGTGCATATTACACCGGTCCGTGTGATGTGTTCTTGCAATTCAAGCAGTTGCTGCTGTAACTCTGGGGTAAGAGTTCCTCGAAACGACGGCCTCCAATTTCCCCTCTTCCAAGTCTCGGCCATAGAAATATTTGGTCGATTCGTTTTCTCATACAGCTCAGGAAATATTTCTGTTGCCGCTAAATTTGGTGTGGGGGCAAACAGATAGAACTTGTGGATTCTTGGGGAACTGAATAGGAAAACCTGCGTACCTGTTCCGTCGGGCCTCGTTCGTCGTTCCTGCCGTGCACCTGCAAAAAGTGCGAGACACCGGGGTTGTTCTCGGCGACGCACCCTCCGACGCTCAAGTCAGTAATCTGGCAGACTATGAAAGAGCGTAAAAAACTGGTGAAAGATTGATTACCCCTTAATGGAGATGGATGGGGGGTATTTATAGGCGTCTTTGGGACTGGATTAGGAATGTAATCCTTGCGATTAGATAAGGAATATTCCCCGTAATCAGATGAGGTAAGTAATCTGATAAGGTATATTCCCCGTAATCAGATAAGGAATTGAATCCCTAATTCCTAGTGGACAGATAGAGGTAAATCAGGGCCGTTGATTAGGATTAATCAGGGACCTTGATTGTATTTCGCTGGACCGGGTGTGCAGCGGGTTGGAACCCGTACCCAGCTGACGTGGATCCGTTTATGGGTTATTGGTCTTTTGAATTAAAGACCCAGTTCCCATTTCAGACCCGTTTGTTGGCGAAATTACTGTTTTATCCCTGAGCTTCAAGATTCGTGTTCCATTTGGACGATTTCGATTTAACCCCATTTTTAGCCATATCACGAGCCCCCCACTCCCGAAGATTGATGTTTAATCAGACTTCGAGGAGTAGTTTTACTGTTTTCACTGGCTATCAGGGTTCTATCGGGAACTAAACGGAGCATTGCTGAATCGCGAAGGAGGTGGTACGGTGATCTTTCCTGCAGACGGAACTCTTGAACCGTCATCGTGCTCTTCTTAGTTAGCGGTTTTGGCCGTTTCCGCTTGTTGGGTGTTGGAGCGAAGGGAGCCGAAGTCCCGCTCGTGACACACCCGGTGCCGCGGACATCTGGTGATCGACGCCGAACTCACTTGGCGCCGAACTCACCCCCGTAAGAGGGTCGGGGACACGAACTGCACAGGAACGGCGACCCCAGCCGCCCATTCACCGAGATTGCTGTTTTACTAGTGTGCAAACACTGCCTGATCCATCTTATCCATTTATTCCCGAATCCCCTTCCTCTGAGAGCTTCCAGCAGGCACTCCCAATCGACAGAATCGTATGCTTTTTCAAAGTCCAGTTTTAGGAGGAAGTTCTTAGAGTTGCTCGTGTGGCAGCAGTGGATAACTTGCTCTGCGGTGGCCACACAATCTAGAATACATCTGCCCTTAATGAAACTCGTCTGAGTTTTATTGACTAAGCTGTCCATACTTCCCAGGCAGATGGCCAGGACCTTAGTGATAATTTTAGTCGAGCAGTTTATCATGCTGATTGGTCTAAAATCCCCCACTCTCGCAGACTCCTTCCGTTTAGGTATAAGGACGACTTCCGCAAAATTGAACATGCCCAATCTGAGATTGTTGTTAAAAAATTCATTCATCAGTGCCATAATGTCCCCTTTAATTTCTTCCCAAAACACTTGGAAGAACATCATTGGGAAGCCGTCTGGCCCAGGCGACTTGTCTACTCCCATTTGATTGATGGCCTTTTTTACTTCCTCTTCCGAGAAAGGAGCTTCCAAAGTGGATAATGTTTGTGTTCAATCGTTCTGGTATGCCTGCCAGTAATCATCTCTGAGTGGGATCCTGAAGTCACTTTTTTTCCCAAAGAGGTCCTTGTAGTAAGCTTGAAAGGTTGTGGAAATCACATTTTCGTCTTGTGAAGTCCCCGTGTCCGTCTGTATTGACAAAATTAGGTTGGACCTGCGTCTTGTGCTTGCCACTCGGTGAAAAAATGCCGTATTCACGTCTCCCTCTTTGAGCCACGAAATCCTTGACCTTTGTTGCCATTTGATTTCTTCCAACTTATAATGATTGGCAATATTCTCTCGAAGTTCTATTTGCCTGTTTCTTTCATCTTGTGACAGGACTCTTGTTTCTTCCAACCACTCTAGCTCATCAATTCCTTCCAAAAAGGCGTCCTTAGCACGCTAGATGGTCGAAAAACTGGACCGATTCCACCTACGCAGCCGCTTCCTCAGTCTGCGGATTTTTTCACACCAACGGGCTGCAGCGTCCGTACCAGCAGTTGGGAGTGCCCAATTTTCCATCACCTTATGGTGAAAACCCTGAATTTCTAGCCAGGCCTTCTCAAATCTGAATTTCCTAGGCCTTTGAGCTCCCCGTACCCCTGTATCCAGAAGGATCGGAGTATGGTCTGACGTAGGTCTAGGGATCGATCTGGCGGTTGCTAATGGGAACTTAGCCTCCCAATCCATCAATACTAGAATCCTGTCCAATTTGGCCATGATCGGAGCAGCCTGCATGTTAGACCATGTGAATAGTCTATCATTAATTGGGATTTCTATGAGTTCTAGTTCTGTGATCACCCTATTGAACTCTTCTCCGTGTCTGTCGCTGGAACCTCTTCCCTTGTGCTCGAAGGCAAATCTTGTAATATTGAAGTTTCCCCCAATAATTCAGGCTCCCGACCATCAGTTTCGAATATCGACAAGCTCATACCAATAGGCATCATGATCTGTAGCCACATTCGGTCCAGAAACGACAGTGACTGTCTACACCCAGTTATCAGATCGTCGTTTCAGTCGGATAGTCAGGGAGAATGTTCCACTGTAAACCTCGGTACATATGAGAGGATCCGGGTTGAACCCAATAGCAATTCCCCTCGAGGCTCCTACGGACGAGCGTAGTACCCATTCCTTGATTCTGTTGCCCCCCATCCTTTTGAGTTTTGCCCCATGCACAAGTTTTGTCTCCTGTAACCCTACAACTTCCGCCTTGGAGTTGTTAATGACGTCCCTAACCATATCTCTTTTCCCCCTGTCCCCCAGCCTCCTCACATTCTAGAATAGTGTATTCATTGGGGGATCGTGTCTGAGTCGACCGTGGCTATGGGTGTGAGACGAGTTTCAACTTCACAGGCCTCTATCAACCCAGAGGTGGCTCCTAGTTCTTTCTGACAACTAGACCTAACCCTTTCCGTTTCCCAACCCCTAATTTTATTGAGAAGTAAAGCATTACGTTCTGTGTCACACACCTCCAAACCACAGGTTTTAGCTAGGAAAAAAACTTCAGAGTCTGACATGAAATTTAATATAGATGCTAAAAAAATTATCGTACCTCCGTCGTCGAATTTTGCAGCTTTTGCTGCCGCAGCTACCTCCAGATAGTCATCCAAGGACTCCACATGAGCCCTCTTAGGCGACTGCTGCACTCTAAACCCAGCCGTCCTGCGATATGAAACAGTACTGTCTCCCGGTGCTGATTCTGGAAGTGTGGCCAAGACCATCTCTGGCGAGATCTCCCTTTGTGTATCAACAATAAACTCTAGATCCTCTGACTCCACGTCAGTAAATGAGAATTCTTCGTTCAGATTTAAACGTCTTTCCAGATCCTCATCACTATCTACAAGCTGATTTTCCGGTTGTAGAGTAGACTCTCTCATTGTGGATTCCTCATTGAGCCCACAGATTGCCAAAGACTCTTCAAGAGTAGCGGAGTTTTCTATGGCGGACCCCTCGATGAGCCCACTACCCGTCTAATTGCTCAAAATTATAGTGTTACTTGTCTCAGGGGCTAAAATAAGCATTTTGGGTCCCTCTTTAGGTCCATTAACGCCTATAAAACTCTTATAACCAAGCCCACCCACTTAAGAAGCATCTTCTTTGCTTCTAATTTCTCCTCCGCGGTGTAAGATACCGCTTGTCTCGATAAATACGAGATCTGATCTTTTACTGAGGGCGGTTCGCTCACCTCCCTGCCTATGGCACAACTAGATTGGTTGGCACAGCGGCAGCCGAAGGTCGCGTGTGTTTCGATTTATTGGGCATTGTGACCACAGCGTTGAGCGCCAAATCCAAGTGTTCTTTCTCCTTAAGTTTCAAAGCAGAGGGGTTTTCCCCTTCTTCGTTGGCTTCTTTACCATTTGTGGGTTTCCTCAAATTTTGAGCGGCAGAGTCCCCTTTCTTCTCACTCTCCTTTAATCTATCTTCTCTGCGAACGAGCAGCTCTGTGCTCGTCGCTTTCCCCAAAGAGGTCTCTGTATCCTGTCGCCCTTGACCCAAAGAAGCAATCTTTTTCCCTTCTGGTACTTTCCAAACCTTTTCCACCCACTCCCTGGTTGATGGCGCTTTCTCGCTTGGCATCTTCCCCAAGCTGGCACTGTCTCTCACCAGCTCTTGTCCTGAAGCATGCTTGTTGTTACGCAGTTGGTGTTTGCCATTTTTAGGGCCTGCCTCCCTGTCCCCCCTCTGTGCTCCACCACCTATCCCTCCTCACCTACATGCATCGTTTGACCACTTTGCAGCGGTTGTTTGCCGTTTTGGGCTATCTGCTGCTCCCCTTTTTTCTGATTTACCCCTGATACTGTGAAGTTTACCAAATCTGGACGTGGGTCTTCTTGGCCGTTGGATCCCTTGGTCTGGCTTCGCGCTCGACAACCGGCGTTCCGCCCTGATCCATGCCTCTCTGATCCCTCCGCCGTAGGCTCCCGGTGAGCTTCCATCTCTCTCGCAGCCTTGATAACCTCTCGATGGGCCCGCTCCACTTCGTGTGTCCCGTCTATGGTGAGCTCCCATATTGGCGAAGCCACTTGCTTGTAGCTACGGCTATCTCTGAGAGAGGATGGAGGTGAAGGGGACGTGATGGAGGTGGGTTCCAGCTCCCTATCTGCGCGCTTGTTGAGGACAAAGCGAAGGAGATAGGACTACTCATGGAAGAAGACTTTGGCGAATCTTGGCATTAAGGCGATGTCCCACTTCTGATCAGTACCCTAGCCGATACTATCTCCGATCAGCATACGGTTTTCTCGTCGACTTCTTCCACTGTGCCAAAGTCGGATACTATCTCTTGTAATGCCTCCGTTTTCAAAAAATGCAATGGTATGTTATGAATCCATACCCAGTATCTATCCCCCTGAGGTTGCTCAACACTAAAGCTCGGTGACCAAGCTTTAAAGTCCATCATGAAATGCCCAAAATCCACCGTTGCCATACCGGTGACCTCTATCATCTTTTGCGGAGACGGGAATGAGATCAAAAAATGGAGGGGACACATTCTCTTGACAACCCAGTCACGGTGCGCTTTCACTGGCCATTTCGTGTTCAAATCTTGGAGAACATGGGCCTCCGATAGCCGTCCTTTTGTCACTCGTGCCACTACGCACCACTGACTAAGCCACTTTTCCTCATTTTTTATAGTGGCGAGGCTATTTGCAAGCTTAATCGTCGTTGGGTTGTCAGGCAATTTACCCCTGTGTACTCGCTACTCTTCGTCCTCGTTGGAGGTGAGGACATTTATGCAGTTGTATGACATGTGACCTCACATCATGCAGCTCAGACACCGCACTTCTTTGGTGTACTCCGTCCGGTAGTGTCCCAACTTCCCCGCAGTTGAAGCACGGCACCGGCTTGCGCTTTCCCTTTCTCTGGTGTTTTCTATTTTCCAGTAGTGTTGGTGGTAGGGAGTTGGATTTTCTTTTTCCTTTGTGAGTAACTTCCTGCCACTTCTCTGCCGCTTCCCCAATCGGCACTAGTCCCTCGCCCTCTTTAGAGCCATCGTTTGAACCCCTTCTTTGGGCCCATACAACGCTGACCCTTGGGGGGACGTGGACCACCTCCCTTGGCGGTTGGTGGGAGTTGTGAGAGGGAGGGGGGGATGCAAGAGGTTGGTAATGATGTTGCTTGTTGGGTTCCGTTGGGGATGTGGTTGCATTTGGAGGTAGGTTGTGGTGCATGGGCACTGATGGCCTTGGTGGGGTGATTGAGTGCACTTGCTCTCTGTGATGGAAGGGAATATGGTAAGTTTCACTGTGGTGTTTTCTTGCCTCTCTGTGATGGTGAGGGTTGTGAGTTGCATTACGGTAGCTTCTTTCTCTTGTATGACTGTCCCTGTGGTTGTCCCTGTGATGCACTTCTGTGCTGTACTGCCGGTGTGTCTGTAGCTGAGCGTGATGCTGGATCAGAGGGGGGGTTCTTTTAGGCCGATACTGGCTTGTAAGAGGACCCCCTCTATGGGCCCGTCTTCTCAGCTGCAGCTCTACCGAAGGGCGATGATGATCTGAGCCTCTCCCTTCGAGCCGATGATGCGCATTACGATGTGCCCGCTGAGGGGAGATAGCAACTCTGAGCCCAGAGGGTTCACCCTCCTTAAGGTTGTGCAGTATGCTAGAGATTGGGTTTGGGACAAGAGTTTGAATTGTGGTTGTCGGGGGGGGGACAGAGCTGTGAGGGGGTAAAGGAGTAGTATCGGAAGTTGGGGGGGTGTAGGGATGGTGTGAGTGTGGCGGACCCTCTCGTTGGGTCCACACCCACTCGGTTCCAACTCCGACATCATATGGGAATGAAGTCAGAGGTCCGAGGTTTGTAGAGGGGTAGTAGCCATCGATGAGCTGGTCGAAAAAATCAATAGGAGCGATACAGTGGTGGTCGGAGAAAAAAAGGAGAAAAGGTTGTTTCTTGAAGAAGGGTTCACAAATAAAGGAAAAGAGGAGGGTTTAGGAGAGAGCAGAAGGGGGGTCAGGGAAGAGGAAGCCTCATCTCCTATATTCGTTATGTTTTCAATCGTCCTATGAGGGCCAATATCGTGAACGAAGCCAGAGTTTGACCAAACTTTTGGAGTGCTTGGCACTGGCAGAGAGGAAATAGGGGGGATAGATCGAGACGCCTGATCTAATTGGTCATTAGTGTGTTTCTTCAAATCAAAATAATATGTATAGCATGGTTCTTGAAAATAGTTTGTTATCAAAATTACCCAAAAACAGAATCTGGAAAAGATCGACACCTCTGTACTAAAACAGCCATAACTCAGTCATACGAATTCAAAATCAAGCAAGGTCAGAGTGGTTGGAAAATAGACGAAACTGTCTACAACTCTCATTTTATACCGAAATTAAGATACTCACTATAACCCAGTCGAAAACATCAAACAAAACACAACAGTGCCAAATTACAGATTTTCCCTTAGAAACAAAATCAACATAGATTCAAGAAAATTGCTCCAAACATTTCCAAACTTGAAATAAAGTCTACCAAGTATCTAAACATCATGAATTAGGGTTATTAACATGTCCACACCAAATGTATCATATGGGTCTCAATCAAAACACAAATTTGCACACAAGTCTCACATACATGTTCAAAAATCAAGAATTGGGCGAATCCTAGGTTAATCATGTCCATATGGTGTCGTGAATCATCTATGACCAACTTATCACAATAGTGACAAAACTCATCGAGGAAAACACAATCAAGAGTTGTCTCTAGACCCAACTACACTATAGGTGAACTTTGGGACTTGTATCAAACAAATGAATTGGAGTACAAGTTACTTGCATTAAATTGGGATAAAGAACGATGAACTCCAAAGTAGGTGCAAATCCCACGAACGAAAATCCACGAACTCACGAACGATCTACACGCGCACTCGAGCACGCGCAAGAAAACCCCAAGAGCAAGAGAGCGCGAGACGGCGGATGGAGAGAAAGTGGGAGAGATGAAAGCATGAATGGCGCAATGGTTTGGGAGAAAAGAAATATGCAGCACGGTTGCAAAGGTAAGGGAAAAATATAGCATGCAACATGGTTATAATATAATGGTTATAATATATATAGGGATGTATAGGTGTTAGGGTTTGAAGAAGGGGAGGTGCACACTGACGGCTCCAGAAAAAGGAAACAGGTTGGGTGTGCCTTGGTGCAATCCGGGTGTGGGTAGAATTAGGTTTGGTTGGGTATGATGTAGTAGTGTAGGGTGCAGTATTAGGAAAGTAATGCGTGGTATATGACATTAGGTGGTTAATAATTTGGTATATGGTCCAAAAGGAGTCTGGGGAATTAGTAACAGTATGGTTTTTGCTAAATGTGATTTGAAGGGTGGATTATATATTAGGAAGGTGGGGAATTATATATGTAGGTAATAGGTAATGGGTATTAGAATGGGATAATGGGTTTTTAGGTGGGTATTGGGTATATGTGTGAATTTGGGTACGAAAATCCAAAATGTGATAGGGCACAAATGAATGAATTAAAATAACAAAATAGAAATAAAAATAAATTTAACAGTGAGAGTCAAAAATAATGGCTCGAGCAAAAGAGACTAATCGAAAGACGCACAATGAATCAAGAACTCAAATAAAAGAAGACAAAAAATAAAATGAAAAATATATTAACACAAAAATCCAATATACGGTTTAGAGAAAAAAAAATACAGGAGAGAGTACAGATACACTAAAACAAAAAATACATTCCAAAATACACAAAATGAAAAACATGAGTTATAATCCTACCCACCAAACAAAAAGGATTTCATCCTCGAAATTCAAAAAGAAGATACATAGGGTAACCCCAAAAATAACCAAAAGAACAAAACAAAAATTACTCAAACAAATGAGAAAACTTCTGCTGAATCTCCTCCTCCAACTCCCAAGTCGACTCACCAGGCGAGTGAGGATTCCAAGCAACATGAACCAACTTGATAACCTTGTTCTTAAGCACTTTCTCCCGCCGATCCACAATAGCAACTGACGGGATCTCACAAGTCAAATCTGGCCGAACGGTCAACTCAGAATAGTCGATCACGTGGCTCTCATCACGGATATATCTCCTGAGTTGTGAGATATGAAAAACATCGTGCACCCTTGATAAAGCTCGTGGCAATGCAAGACGATAGGCCACTGTGCCTACTCGCTCCAAAATCTCAAACGGTCTAATAAACCTCCAGCTATGCTTGCCCCCGCCACCGAACCGAATGACACCGCACCAAGGCGATACCGTAAGAAAAATATGGTCACCAACAACAAACTCCAAAGCCCTCCGATGGACATCGGCCCATCGCTTTTGCCTATCCTGAACTGCCTGCAAATGCTTCCTGATCTGAACCACAACATCCACTGTCTTGGTGATCAACTTTGGACCCAACAACTGCCTCTCGCCAATGTCATCCCAGCACACTGGCGAATCTGTACTTCTGCCCATAGAGTGCCTCAAACGGAACAACTTTAATACTGGCTTGAAAGCTGTTATTGTACGAGAACTCTACGAGATGCAAATGATCCTCCCAAGACCGACCAAACTGAAGCATACAAGACCTCAACATGTCCTCAAGAATCTGAGTAGTCCGCTCTGACTGTCCATTAGTCTGGGGATGAAAAGCTATATTGTACTTTAATTTACTCCCCAAACTGTTCTGAAGACTCTCCCAGAATTGAGATCTGAATCTCGTATCCTGTCGGATACAATACTAACTAGAACCCCATGAAGTCTAACAATCTCTTGCATGTACCTCTCAGCTAGGCTCTCAGTAGACTGACCGATACGAAAAGGAATGATGTGAGTACTCTTCGTCAAACGGTCGACAATCACTCAAATAGTATTATGACCCTTAGGACTCCTCGGCAAAGCGGTCACAAAATCCATAGTGATATGTTCCCACTTCCACTCTGGAATAGGAAGCGGTTGAAGAAGTTCAGCGGTTCTCTGATGCTCTGCCTTAACCTACTGACAGACGAAACACTGAAAAACAGCCCGAGCAACAGCCCTCTTCATACCATGCCATCAGAAATGAAGCTTCAAATCCCGATACATATTAGTACCGCAAGGATTGATAGAATACGAAGACTGATGAGCTTCTTCAAGCAACCACTGACGAACTTCACCCTTAGGCACACACAACTGGGAACCAAAACGAAGCGGACCATCTGCATGAATAACCATGTCCGTCCTGGACCCAGACTCCACCTCAGCTCGAAAATTTTGCAACTGTGCATCACCAGCCTGCGCCTCTTTAATCTGCTCAACAAGAGACGACTACAGTTGGAGCGCCAAACAACTATGACCAGAACTTGACAACACAACATCCAAATCCAACCTCCTCATCTGCTCAATGAGATCACTCTGCTGAGTAAGAAACATAACTGCTGGTCTCCTACTCAAAGCATTTGGCACCAAGTTCACTTTACAAGGATGGTATTACAAACTGATGTCATAATCAGCCATAAGTTCCAACCAATGCCTTTGCCTCATGTTTAACTCCTTCTGGGTAAAAACGTACTTGAGACTTTTGTGGTCAGTAAAGATCTCCACTCGGTCTCCAAGTAAATAATGTCTCCACAGCTTCAGAGCAAAGATCACTGCCGCTAACTCCAGGTCATGAGTAGGATAGTTTTTCTCATGGGCCTCAACTGCCTCGATGCATACGCAACGACTCGGCCCTTCTGCATCAAAACTGCTCCAAGACCCTTACCAGAAGTATCACAGTGAACTACAAATCTACCTGAACCATCTGGAATAGTCAATACAGGCGCTGATGTCAATCTGTTCTTCAACTCAACAAAAGCCTCATAGCACTCATCAGACCAACAAAACTTCTGATCCTTCCTAGTCAATTTAGTTAATGGTCCTGCTATCTTCGAAAAATCTTGGATGAACTTTCGATAATAGCCAGCCAAACCATGAAAACTCTTGACCTCTGAAACTGACTTGGGAATAGGCCAATCCTTCACAACTTCAATCTTGGCAGGATCCACAGAAACATCATCGCCAGAAATAATGTGCCCCAAGAAAGAAATCATGTTGAGCCAAAACTCACACTTGCTAAGTTTTCCATAGAGCTGATTCTCTCTCAAAGTCTGCAAAACCACTCTAAGATGCTCAGCATGATTTTCCCAATTCCAAGAATACACCAAAATATCATCAATGAAGACCACCACAAATCTATCCAAGAACTAAGAGAAGACCCGGTTCATAAGACTCATTAATATAGTCGGCACGTTCGTGACCTCGAACGGCATCACATGATACTCATAATGCTTGCATCTAGTCCTGAAAGCAATCTTCTGTATATTTGCAACCTTCACCTTGACTTGGTGATATCCAGAACGAAGATTTAACATCGAGAAAACAGCAGCCCCACTCAACTGATCAAACAAGTCATCGATTTTGGGCAACGGATACCGATTCTTCATAGTAACTCTATTCAGTTCTCGATAATCCATGCACAGTCGACGAATACCATCCTTCTTGTCAACAAAAAGGGCCGGAGCACCCCAAGGCGAAACACTAGGTCTGATGAAACCTAAATCAAGCAACTGCTGAATCTGCACCTTAAGCTCTGCCAGCTCAATCGGTGCCATCCTGTAGGGACTTTTCGATATCGGTGTTGTTCCAGGCTGAACATCAATACCGAAGTCCACTTCCCTATCAGTGGGTAAGCCAAGCAACTCATCTGGAAAAACATCCAAGAAATCCCAAACTACTAGAGGCGCAGTCTCACAGCCTGAGTGCAATTCCATCTCACAATCTACCTATTCAACTGCAGTTTTTGCTCGGCCAAGGAAAGACTCCCCGGCATGGAACTCAAATTCTGCTCAATCTGGAATTCTAAAGACAACTTTCTTAGCACGGCAATCAATAATGGCATGGGCTTCACCCAACCAATCCATACCGAGAATAACGTCGAATCCTGAATTGCCAATGATAATCAGGTTGGCTTTGAAATCTGTGTCTCTAATAACAACAGGGACATTGCCTGCAATCACGGGAATATAGGACAACTCCACCACCTGTGACAATGTTCCAAGCCTCTGACATGTTGCTGCACTCCAACTAATGGCAAGCGACAAATCGAGAGGAGACAAAAGAATGGGTTGGCCCAGAATCAAAAACAATATGAGCAGGAAAAGAGCAAACAAGGATGATACCTAAAAGGAATCAAAAGACAAGGAGAAAGAATAGACAATCAAAGGTGACGGAAAAAAAACAATGCAGGAAAAATAACATAAAGAAGCAAGGCAAGACTAAAAGAAATAAAACAAGACAAATAAAACAACAAACAACAAACAACAAACAACAAACAAGATATACCTGCCACAACTCCTTCAGCTGTCTCAGCATCTGTAGCAGTCAAGTTGAAAGCCTGACCTCTACTCGGAACAGCGGTCCTCTGACCGACAATCTGGCATTGAGGAGGAAGCGGTGGCCTAACTAGATCACGAGCTGGGCCTACCTACTGAACAGGACCCTTGGCTGAAAAAGCCAACTGCTGCACTGGTTGCGGACAATCTCGCACTGTATGATCAGCGGCGCCACACCTAAAGCACCGGCAGTTGATACGCCAACAATTCTTACGCTCATGTCCAGATATCTGACAGAAGTCGCAAAAACCACCCTTCTGGAAGCCAGTAGAAGGATATAGAGCTGCCCTGACCAGATGGGTTGGGACAGGCCTCCGAAGAGGACCACCAGAAGGCCTAACAACAGTAGCGGGAACAGTCCGCTGAGAAGAAGAAGAACCACCACGAGCCTGCTCCTGAGCCCGAGCTGCCTTAGGAGCTTCAGCATAAGTACGCAGACGAAGAGAGACCAGATGCCTCTTGATATCCTGCTCAAGCCCATTTGTGAATCTACGAGCCATATCCTCTTCGGTTGCCACAAGAACGGCAGCGAAGCGGTTAAGCCTAGTAAACTCAGCTGCGTACTCATCCGCTGACCTGGAGCCCTGATGCAAGAAAGTCCATGTTATAACTTGCGTGAACAATTATGTAAAGAATTCAAAATAGAATAATGACTTAACCTGTTTTAGGGCCAGGAATTTTTGTTCCATCTCAACTCGAGTACTACTGGGGAAGAACTTCTCCACGAATCTCTGAGTGAAAGTAGTCCAAGCAATAGGCCTCTCAAGAAGCTCTGACTCAGCCATCCACCAAATATGAGCCAAATTTACCAGCTGGATGGAAACCATGTCCACCCGATCAGCCTCGATATAACGAGCCGCTAACAAAGTGCTCGGTTCGGATCAACCACTGTTCAGCCTCCAAAGGCGTCTCAGTGCCGAAAAAACGATCGGGATGCAGCCTCATAAAATCTGTAACTGTCCCTGGGCGAGGCAGAAGATTTGCCTGCACAGGCACAACAGGACGCAGAACCCGGGCAGCTTCGAGAGCAGCCATCACAAGAACACAGTGGTTTTGCTACCGATTAACCAGCCGCTCAAGCACAGCAATGACAGCCTCAATCGGATCAACCTACGACTGAGAAGTAGAACCTCTGCGAGCCATAGTCTGCACAAAACCAAAAACAATTAGCGTCCAGAATTCAGAGTTGGTATAAATTTTATTTATGTATGCATGGTTGGTGAAATGTTGTGCAGATCCCAGTTCGCACCAAGCTTGTCTAATATATTAGACAACTAATACATTATCCAAACCTGGTGCTCTGATACCACTAAAAACCCTGTCATGTCCCGCTTTCCGAAAAGAATACGGAATACGGATACGTAACAATAGCCCAGTGAATGATTTTTATCATCCATAAGCTATTCAGGAATCTTTACAATATCTCACAGAAATAATCAGAGTCGGAAGCAAAAGATACAACCAACATGCATAATTGAAACGAGATACCAACAGAAATTTACTTGAAACAAAATACAATATTATCAAATAAATCAGAGTCTGGACAAATCAAATATCCTGGGTCATATCGCCCAAATACAAATAAATATCCAAGGAATCAAATACACTTTATTCAATGTTCAAGCAACAACAATAATAATAATAAAACAGAAACTCCAACAGTAATACATCATCTCGCCAATACCATCTGCCAGACGTCCATACTGATCTGCAATTAGTAAATTTGCAGTAGAAGGAAAAAAAAAAAAAACAAGTACCCGTCAATTGCAAGTCGCGGGTCACAAATAATGTAGGACACAAGCACATCGGAAAACTAACTAATAGTATGGAAGTCAACTAGCATGGTACACTAACAGTACAGTTGTTTTATGTCAAAGGCAGTGTCACATGGCAACTAACAGCGACTAGTAATAGGAAGCTCAGTACATCAGTGAATCAGGATAATAGTATAACAGTATCAGTCCAACAGTCTCAGTCTAACAGTATTCGGTCTAACAGTATTCAGTCTAACAGTATCAGTTTTATGTTCTTACAGTCTTGTGTGTATTACTAGCTAGTAGCACTTCATGAATCCCGATTTTTACTACATGTTTGCTACAATAAACAGTTTCGCTTTTAGATTTCATAGTGGACCATGATGGGGCAGTGTACTCAGGTATCAGTAACAGTAGCAGTAGGAGTAACAGTAACAACCAGAACCGAGTGGTTCTCTTCTCCACTACACCTTCCTATGGGAAGTAATGTAGACAGGATCAGATAACAGTAACAGTAACAGTATCTGTAACAGTAACAGTATGGAACACTAGTTCCCTTCCAAGTACACGTTTCCATATTTTCCACTACTAGATCTTCCCTGAAGAAGCCCCGGCTTGGTTACTTTTATTTTGGTCATCAAACATGCATGAATGTGTACGAAATAGTATCAAACTAATATGGTATGGTCAGTATTAGGTTCAGGGAAACAAATAAACAATCATAGATATTATACAGTCACATAAACGAGCAAAACAGTGTATGTTCATATTCAGGACAACATGACAGTACAGTACTAAATCTGTGAATCTCGTCGCTACATAAATGCAAATCTGGATCCGTAGAAGGATCTGGAAAATAAACTTCCACACGAATCCAGCGAATATAAATAAGTCATATAGTAATTCACAACATCATAACACAAAACATGTTTGAAAACAGAAAACATGTTCAGTCAGAAATCAGGAAAACGAATTCTCAGTTAGAAAAACAGCATCAAAACCTCTCAATTAAATCCAGAAAAAATTTGGAGTATTCCTCTTTATGTTTAGAATCAAAATATAAAGTTTCATAATATTCCAGTAAGAATAGAACAGTCATCAAAAATACGGAAGTACCAAGAGAACATAGTTTAGCAAATCTGGAAATCCCAACACTGCTGTACGAAAACAAAGATATCTCGCAACCAGTGAAACGAAATCCAATTCCTCCAAAGGAATATGAAAATAGATAAAATATACTAACCTTCACATTTCACAAACATTTTTCATTCAGTAAAAGGAATCATAGTGAAAATGGGGTTCTTTACAGAACAGCGAGCAAAATACAGCACGTATAGATTTTATAAACTAGCATGAAACATCACATAAAACTTATCAATAAATTCACCAAAATTCTGGGTAATCCCTAACATAATAAAGAAACACTGAACAAAGTTTCAAATAAAAATAATATGTATATAATGGTTCTTGAAAATAGTTTGTTATCAAAGTTACCCAAAAACAGAATATGGAAAAGATCGACACCTCTGAACTAAAACAACCATAACTCAGTCATACGAAATCAAAATCAAGCAAGGTCAGAGGGGTTTGAAAATAGACGAAACCGTCTACAACTCTCATTTTATACCGAAATTATGATATTGACTGTAACTCAGTGGAAAACTGCAAATAAAACAGAACAGTGCCAAATTACAGATTTTTCCCTTAGAAACAAAATCAACATAGATTCAAGAAAATTGCTCCAAACACATTCAAACTTGAAATAAAGTCTACCAAGTGTCTAAACATCATGAATTAGGGTTATTAACATGTCCACACCAAATATATCATATGGGTCTCAATCAAAACACAAATTTGCACACAAGTCTCACATACATGTTCAAAAATCAAGAATTGGGCGAATCCTAGGTTAATCATGTCCATATGGTGTCGTGAGTCATCTTTGGCCAGGTTATCATAATAGAGACAAAACTCATCAAAGAAAATACAATCAAGAGTTATCTCTAGACCCAATTACACTATAGGTGAACTTTGAGACTTGTATCAAACAAATGAATTGGAGTACAAGTTACTTGCCTTAAATCGGGATAAAAATGATGAACTCAAAAGTAGGAGCAAATCCACGAACGAAAATCCACGAACTCATCAACGATCTACACGCGCACTCGAGCACGCACAAGAAAACCCCAAGAGCAAGAGAGCACGAGACGGTAGATGGAGAGAAAGCTGGAGAGATGAAGCACGGATGGCACAATGGTTTGGGAGAAAAAAAATATGCAGCATGGTTGCAAAGGTAAGGGAAAAATATAACATGCAACAAGGTTGTAATGTATATAGGGATGTATAGGTGTCAGGGTTTGAAGAAGGGGAGGTGCACACTGACGGCTCCAGAGAAAGGAAACGAGTCGGGTGTGGGTAGAATTAGGTTCGGTTGGGTATGGTGTAGTAGTGTAGGGTGTAGTATTAGGAAAGTAATGGGTGGTATATGAAATTAGGTGGTTAATAATTTGGTATATGGTCCAAAAGGAGTCTGGGGAATTAGTAATAGTATGGTTTTTGCTAAATGTGTAGGAAGGTGGGGAATTATATATGTAGATAATAGGTAATGGGTATTATGGGATAATGGATTTTTAGGTGGGTATTGGGTATATGTGTGAGTTTGGGTACGAAGATCCAAAATATGATAGGGCACAAATGAATGAATTAAAATAACAAAATGGAAATAAAAATAAATTTAACAGTGAGAGTCAAAAATAAAGGCACGAGCAAAAGAGACGAATCAAAAGACGGATAATGAATCAAGAACTCAAATCAAAGAAGACAAAATAATAAAATGAAAAATATATTGAAACAAAAATCCAATATACGGTTCAGAGAAAAAAAATACAAGAAAGAGTACAGATACACTAAAACGAAAAATACATTCCAAAATAAACAAAATAAAAAACAGGAGTTACAAGCTATCAGAGTCTTTACAACATTTCACAAGAATAATCAGAGTCGGAAACAAGAGAAGTCAACAAAGCATGCATATATGTATCAAAATACCAACAAGAATTTACTTGAAACAAAATATATTAATCTCAAATAAACTAGATTTGAACAAGTCAATAATTCTGGGTCACATTGCCCAAATACAAATAATTCAAGTATCAAATACAATTGTTCAAATAAGCAACATAAATAATAATAATAAATGCAAAGTTCCAGCACTAATATCTCATATCACCAACTCCATCTGGCAGATGGTCACCCTAGTCTGCAATTGATAAATTGTAGGAAGAGGAAAAAAAAAAGAAACTCCCGTCAATGCAAGTTACAGGCCGCTTGTTGTGCAGGATACAAGTACATGGGAAAGAATAACAAATAGCACGGAATAGACATTATAACAAAATAGAACAACTAACATGAATCATGAACAGGATCAAATAACATAATGTACTACAGGGTACGATAACATGTATCAAGTGACATGCAAGCAGGTAAACGGGTATACAAATGAACTGGTAAACATGTAATCAGGTATACAGGTAAACAGATGTTAAGTATCAAGTATCTTGTACAAGTATCAAGTAACATGTATCATGTAATAGGTATCATGTATGTCAAGTCTTGTATTATTACTATCAAGGTAGCACTTCAAGCGCCCCTGGTTTTTATCACATGGTTGCCACATTCAAACATTTTTGTTTAGGCCCAGAAGTTGGTTTCTATAGGGCCGTGTACTCAGGCGTCAAGTCAAGTAACAAGTATCAAACAGGAGTCACGTAATCGTGAACATGTGGCAGCAAGTAGTATCAAACATGAATCATGTTGTCATGAAATATGGCAACAAGTAGAAACAAGCATGAATCATGTAATCATGAAACATGGCAGCAAGTAATAACAAACATGGATCAAGTAATCTTGAAACATGGCAATAAGTAATATCAAGCATGAATCATGTAATCATGAAATATGGCGGCAAGTAATGGGAATCACGGGCCCGCTTCTGAGTACACATATCTATATTGTCCACTACTAAGGTCTTTCTCTTAACCCCGGCTTGGTTATTTATTATTATCATCAGACAAACATGAATGTGTATAAAACAGAGTAAGAATAGCATGGCATAAACAGGTATCAGGCTCAAATTGAAAGATAAGCATGTGCAGGTGAAAGATAGCTCACAAAAAGATAGAACAACAAAAATTCTAGTTCAGGACAGCAAGACAGTACTGCACCAAATCTGGAATTTCCGTTGCTACAAAAATAAAAACCTGGATCCGCCAAAGAATCTGGAAAATAGATTCCTGGCCGAATCCAGAAAATATATATAAGTCATATGGTATTTCATAAAAACATAACTCAGAACAGATTTGTATCCAGAAAACGTGTCAGCCAGAAATTAGAAGATTGTATTCAAGAACAGGAAAACTACATGAAAACATAATAATTAAATCTACGAAAAATCTGGGAGATTTTCTAGTATATTTAGTAACAGAAAATAAAGTTTCATAATTTTCCAACATAGACAGAGTAGTCAAATAAAACCAGAAAACAGCAAGACACAGCAAATCTGTAAATATGGAATCTTAAACACTGCAGTACGAAAATAGCAATATCTCACAAATCATAAATCGAAATCCAATTCCGCCAAAAGGGTGATAAAATATATACAGTAAGATAACTTTCATATTCACAAATATTTTACAAAAGCAAGTAGAATTAGGTCGAAATCAGGTTCTTTACTGAACAGTAAGAAAATTCTGCATGTATAGTAATTGTTTGAAAACATAGAACGGTATGTAAAACTCATCAAATAAATCCACAAAAATTCAGGGTTAATCCCAATTAAGTCTAGTTGTTTTGTGCAAAATATTGGATCAAAATAATACTTCTAACATCATGATAGAAATAGATTACTCTTCAGAATTCATAGAAATCAAAATCTGGTAATCTCTCTACATCTCTATTGTAAAATAGACATAACTCACAACTCGTAAAACGAAATTGAGATCTGTCAGAATGGTTGGAAAATAGACAGAATTCTCTACAAATCTTACTCACAAATAAAGTTCATATACTACTGACCTTAATAGGGTCTAAATTACTGAATAAAAATGGGGAATCGACAAAACAGAAAATATCCTCTATGCACAAAATCCACTAGTTCATATGAAACTCTTCCAAATCATAACCAAACACGAAATATGGTTCATTAGATGTCTAAACAATATGGTATAGGGTATTTCACAAGTCCACAAAAAGTCTACCACGAATAACACGAATGAGCACATGATATCATACAAACAACATGCATATATACAACAAGAAGTGGTCCACCCTAGGTTATTTCATGTCATGTATGTCGTGAGGCAACTATGGTTGAATCAACACAATAGAGACAATATCAATTAGGGGTTTCATACACGAGTTGTCTCTAGAACCCAACTACACTACAGGCGGTATTTACTACTTGTATTGCATAAAGAAAAGAATACAAGTTGCTTGCCTGAGAGACGACAATAGAAACGACACCAAAGCAAGAATAACGGGAATGGATTCCCGGGCAACGATCTCAACGAACGAACAAACCCACGAACACAATAATGAGCTCGCAAACATACGACAACCGAACACAATCCACGATCACACGACAGAGTAACGAACGCAAACACACAAACACACAAACCCACGAACGCACAACAAGCGAACCAACAACACACGCACACAAGAGGAGTAGCGGTGAGGTGCATAACGGTGAGGGCGGCGGCCGCAGGTGGCTGTCGTCATCGCTATCGTCGTTGCGGTCACTGCTGTTGGAACGGAGCAGCGCAAGGGACGTCCGGGACGCGCGACTAGTGCTGGTCGTCGACTGCGACGGAGACAAGGGCGGAGGAGCACAAGCTATGCTATGACTGGCTAGCTGTGTCGCGAGGCATCGCGACAGAGGGTCTGTCACGGGATGAGCGCGACAAGAGACGACAGTGACTGGAGCTGTGATGAAGGGCTGCATCGGTGTTGAGATGGCTGAGCAGCAAGGTTCTGGTGAGGTCGGAGGTGCAAGGTGGGGTCGGGAGGAGAGCGGGAGTCGGGGGAGAGGAGCACTTCGCACGGGGACGAGAGAGGCGTGAGGAGGCTGAGGTGCACGGGGAAGACGAAACGACTGAAGACGGGTATATATATGACAGGGATAGGTGAGTACATAGTTTAGGGTTGGGGTGACGGCTGATGGGTGAATAGGAGTGCAACGGGTTTGAGTTAGGGTTTAACAGGTATAGTTAATGGGTTGAATGGGTAGGAATAGCTTATCGGGTTTGGGGTAGTTGGGTTATTAGGTATAGGTATTAAATGGGTTTGGGTTAATTAAATGGGTTTGGGTTAATTAAATGGGATCCAATAGGAAAAATAAATAGGATTTATAAATTACAAATTTCATAATTTCTCATAGGTTGCAAAACAATCTTTTACAGGGTTTAATAAAATTAATTTGAAAATACAGTTAGATTAATATTTAACTTTTCACAAACAATTAGGATAGTCACATACAAATAATAGGCTTGGTATGTACTTCAAAATAATAATAATAATAATAATAATAATAATAATAAAAATAACAATACGGATAATAACTATAATAATGACAATGATAGGATTTGTATTATAATATAAGAATTATTTGTAAATAAAAATAAATACAAGAGATACAAAATATTTTTGAAATAAAATGAATTTAAGAAAACGAAAAATTTTATAAAGAACCCAAACCCAAATAATACACTGAAGAAGAAAAATAATAATAAATACACCCAAAATATAGAAAACAGAAAACAGGGGTTACAAATCCTACCCACCTTACAACAAAATTTTGTCCTCGAAATTTGCTTAAGTGGTACATAGGACAAGACAAAAGCAAACTCAGGAGAGGGCTAACAAAACAGAGGACTAATGGGGAAGGAACAAAGCAGTGGCAACACCAGAAAAAGAAGAAAGTGGATAACAATGAGGTCAAATGGAGTGCAAGGAAAGGGATTAAACAGTATCAAAAGAAGGTAAACAACACAAGATAACCAAGCAAGATAGGGAGTAGGTAGAATTGAAATCAACTGGAGAAAGGACAAGGAAGAATTGAATCAAATAATGAATGGGTGAAAGATGGAAAAAATGGAGTGCAAGAAGAAAGTATCTGGTATCAAAAATGAAGAAGAAACAACACAAGACTTGCAAAATAACAAAGCAAAGAGATGAATAAATAGATAGAGCTGGAATCGAAGAAAGGATGGACAAGGAAGAGTTAGACCAGGCAATGAGTCAACAGATGAAGATGAGCACAAGCAATAGAAAGAAGCAAAAAATGCAGGGAAGGAGAAACAACAAGAGAATCCTGGGACCTGTGGGTTATGGGCCCACAACACTTCCACTGCACCACTCTGATTGGAAAGACTCTGCCAATAGCATCCAGTAGCTCCAGCATTTCCAATCAACGAACCAAGCCAGAAGAAACGAATGGATGAAACAAGAATCAAGGAATTAAGGAATATGGGTATGAAAAGAATGAATTCATACCCAAGAAGAAATTAATCAAGGAGAACGATTGAAAAAGACGGAAGAATCAAGGAATCAACGAATCAACGGATCAAAATGAATTTAATAAGACTAGTATCCAGATCAATATTGATTATAATACATTCATGCACGCATGGTCTGTGTACTGTTGTGCCGATCCCAGATATAGCCAAGTTTGTCTAATATATCAGTAAAACTAATACCTTAGCCAAACCTGGCTTTGATACCACTAACATCCTTGTCACGTTCCGCTTTCCAAAAGAGAATACAGAATACGGATACGTGACTAAGCCCAGCAAATAATTTTCATCATCTATAAGCTGTCAGGATCTTTACTACATTTCACAAGAATAGTCAGAGTCGAAAACAAGAGAAGTCAACCAAGCATGCATATATGAATCAAAATACCAATAAGAATTACTTGAAACAAAATATATTAATCTCAAATAAACCAGATCTGAACAAGTCAATAATCATGGGTCACATTGCCCAAATACAAATAATTCAAGTATCCAATACAATTGCTCAAATAAACAATAGAAATAATAATAAGAAGAAGAAGAAATACAAAGTTCCAGCACTAATATCTCATATCACCAACTCCATCTGGCAGCTGGTCACCCTGGTCTATAATTGATAAATTGCAGGAAGAAGAAAAAGAAAACAAACTCCTGTCAATGCAAGTTATAGGCCGCTTGTAGTGAGGATACAAGTACATGGGAAAGAATAAGAAATAGCATGGAATAGGCATGATAACAAAATAGAACAACTAACATGAATATGAATAGGATCAAATAACATAATGTACTAAAGTGTACAGTAACATGTATCAAGTGTCATGCAAGCAGGTAAACAGGTATACAGATGAGGTAAACATGTAATCAGGTATACAGGTAAATAGATGTCAAGTATCAAGTATCAGGTACAAGTATCATGTAATAGGTATCATGCATGTCAAGTCTTGTATTATTACTATCTAGGTAGCACTTCATGCGCCCTAGGTTATTATAACATGGTTGCTACATTAAAATGGTTTCGTTTAGGCCTAGTGATGGATTTCTATAGGGCCGTGTACTCAGACGTCAAGTCAAGTAACAAGTATCAAGCACGAGTCACGTAATCGTGAACACGTGGCAGCAAGTAGTATCAAGCATGAATCATGTAGTCATGAAATATGGCAGCAAGTAGTATCAAGCAAGAATCATGTAGTCATGAAACATGGCAACAAGTACTAACAAGCATGAATCTTGTTGTCATGAAACATAGTAGCATATAGTAATAACAAGCATGAATCATGTAATCATGAAACACGGCAACAAGTAATATCAAGCATGAATCATGTAATCATGAAACATGGCGGCAAGTAATAACAAGCATGAATCAAGTAATCATGAAACATAGCAACAAGTAATATCAATCATGAATTATGTAATCATAAAATATGGCGGCAAGTAATGGGAAACGCGGGCCCCCTTCTGAGTACACATACATATATTGTCCATTACTAAGGTCTTTTCCTTAACCCCGCCTTGGTTATTTATTATTATTATCAGATTATTATTATTATCAGACAGGCATGTATGTGCATAAAACAGAGTAATAATAGCATGGCATAAATAGGTATCAGGCTCAGATTTAAAGATAAGCATGTACAGGTGAAAGATAGCTCACAAAAAAAATAGCACAATGAAAATTCTAGTTCACGATATCAAAACAGTATTGCACCAAATCTGAAATTTCCGTTGCTACAAAAATGCAAACCTAGATTTGTCAAAGAATCTGGAAAATAGACTCCCGGCCGAATCCAGAAAATATATATAAGTCATATGGTATTTCACAAAAACATAACTCAAAACAGATTTGTATCCAGAAAACGTGTTCAGCCAGAAATCAGAAGATTGTATTCAAGAACAGGAAAACTATATGAAAACTTAATAATTAAATCTACGAAAAATCTGGGGTATTCCTTAGTATGTTTAGTAAAATAAAATAAAGTTTCATAAGTTTTCAACATAAATAGAGTAGTCAAATAAAATCAGAAAACAGCAAGACACGGCAAATTTGTAAATCTGGAATCTTAACTGCAGTATGAAAACAGCAATATCTTCACAAACCATAAATCGAAATCCAAATCCGCCAAAAGGGTGATAAAATAGATACAGTAGGCTAACTTTCATATTCACAAATATTTTACAAACAGCAAGTAGAATTAGGTTGGAAATCGGTTTTTTACTTAACAATATGAAAATTCTGCAAGTATAGTAATTGTTTGGAAACATAGAACCGTTTATAAAAATCATCAAATAAATCCACAAAAATTCAGGGTTAATCCCAATCAAGACTAGTTGTATTCTGCAAAATATTGGATCAAAATAATACCTTTAACATCATGATAAAAATAGATTACTCTTCAGAATTCATAGAAATCAAAATCTAGTAATCTCTCTACATCTCTGTAGTAAAATAGACATAACTCACAACTCGTAAAACGAAACTGAGATCTGTCAGAATGGTTGGAAAATAGACAGAATTCACTACAAATCTTATTCACACATAAAATCCATATACTATTGACCTTAATAGGGTCTAAATTACTGAACAAAAATGACGAATCGACAAAACGAAAAATATCCTCCATGCACAAAATCAACTAGTTCATATGAAACTCATCTAAATCATAACCAAACACAAAATATGATGCACTAAATTTCCAAACAACATGGTATATGGCATTTCACAAGTCCACAACAAGTATACCACAATTACACGAACGAGCACATGATATCATATGAACAACATGCATATATACAATAAGAAGTGGTCACCCCTAGATTATTTCATGTCATGTATGTCGTGAGGCAACTATGGTCGAATCAACACAATAAAGACAATATCAATAAGAGATTTCACTCACGAATTGTCTCTAGAACCCAACTATACTACAGGCGGTATTTAGTACTTGTATTACTCAAAGAAAAGAATACAAGTTACTTGCCTGAGAGACGACGATGGAAACGACACAAAAGCAAGAATAACGGAAACGGATTCCCGGGCAACGATCTCAATGAACGGACAAACCCACAAATACAATAACGAGCACGCGAACACACAACAACCGAACACAATCCACGATCACACGACCAACGAGCAACGAACACAAACACACAAACCCACGAACGCACGACAAGCGAACCAACAACACAGCACACACGAGGGATAAGCGAACCAACAACACACGCACACAAGAGGAGCAACAGCGGGGTGCACAACGGTGAGGGTGGCAGCACTGCGGTTGGAACGGAGTAGCGCAAGGGACATCGGGGTGGCGTGACTAGTGCTAGTCGTCGACTGCAGTGGAGATAAGGGCAGAGGAGCATAGGCTGTGCTGGGGCTGGCTGGCTAGCTGTGTCGCGAAGCGTTGCGACTGGGGGTTTGTCGTGGGATGAGCGCGACGCAAGACGGCAGCGACTGGAGCTGCGATGAAGGGCTGTGTCAGCATCGAGGTGGCTGAGCGGCGGGGCTCTGGTGAGGCCGGAGGTGCAAGGTGGGGTCGGGAGGAGAGCGGGAATCGGGGGAGAGGAGCACATGGCACGAGGAAGAGAGAGGCAAGAGGCGGCTGAGGTGCACAGGGAAGACAAAACGGCTGAAGACGGGTATATATATGACAGGGATAGGTGAGTATATAGTTTAGGGTTAGGGTGACGGCTGATAGGTGAATAGGAGTGCAACAGGTTTGAGTTAGGGCTTAACGGGTATAGTTAATGGGGTGAACGGGCAGGAATAGCTTATTAGGTTTGGGGTAGTTGGGTTATTGGGTATAGGTATTAAATGGGTTTTGGTTAATTTAATGGGATCCAATAGGAAAAATAAATCAGATTTATAAAATACAAATTTCACAATTTCTCGTAGGTTGCAAAACAATCTTTTACAGGGTTTAATAAAATTAATTTGAAAATACAGTTAGATTAATATTTAATTTTTCACAAACAATTAGGATAGTCACATACAAATAATAGGCTTGGTTTGTAATTCAAATTAATAATAATAATAATAATAATAATAATAATAATAATAATAATAATAATAATAATAATAATAATAATAATAACAACAATGATAGGATAAGTAATATAATATAAGAATTATTTGAAAATAACAATAAATACAGGAGATACAAAATATTTTTGAAATAGAATGAATTTAAGAAAATGAAAATTTTTATAAAGAACCAAAACCCAGATAATACACAGAAAAAATAAATAAATAAATAAAAATACACCCAAAATACAGAAAACGGAAAACAGGGGTTACTAATAACACATTGATGCTTTTTTTATTTTATATATATATGTGCATGTGTTGTGTAGTCAGTTGTTAACATTGTATGTACTCATATGTGCGAGGAGTATTACACATGGTAGATGATATGGCAAAAAGTAGGATTAAATCGGGACCGTTCAAGTCGGGCACAAATCCTAAAGCTCCCAGGGGTAAAACTGTAATTTTCACCACAAACGGGTCCGAAATGGGAGCTGGGACTTTCTTCAAAGCCCAAAAACCCGAAAACCGATCTGTCCTATCGGGTATGGGTGGCAAACCGCTACAAACCAACCCAGATATTTAAAGAGTAATTCAAATTCGTGATTATCTCTAAGAGGCGGTTTAAACCGCTTCTCTTATCATGAAACGAGTTTTCATGTACATCATCCAAAAATACCGGGACATAGAGATAAATGATTATCTCTAGACTGTCTCTAAAGGTGACTATAAATATCCCTCTTCCCCCACCATAAAGAAGGTAATCAATATTTTTTCCACAAAAGTGCTCTTTCATAATATTCTTGATTACTGACTTGAGTGTCGGAGGGTTCGTCGCTGGGATCCATCCCGGTGTATCGAATTTTTTGCAGGTTAAGGGCAGCAGCAAGAAACAGTCACACAACGGCCAAGAGTCAACAGGTTTGCCTTATTTGTTTCTAAAATAATCCACAAATTTATCTGTTTGCTCACACATGAAAATCAGTGACAACAGATTGGTGTCGTCTGTGGGAAACAAAAAGCAATCCAGTCACATATCACCAGTAAAGGTAGTTTCCAAGCCATGCCTCCTATAGGAAAAGGGAAGGCACCAGCATCCAGCCGACCACTCCTCTTCCTCCTCCTCCACAACCCAAAAATCTTCCTCTTCAACTCAACCAGCAAGTTCAGCAACTGTAGCCTTAATAGCCTCCTCCCACGTCCAAGGCGGCTATGCCGTGTCACGTCCCGCTTCCCAAAAATATGGAATACGAGTACATGACATTAGCCTAGTGAATGACTAACGTCAACCATAAGTTGTTTATCCGATTAACTCAACAATATAATTAATAAAGAATAATTGCGCAGGAAATAATAATAATCTCATCAACAATAATACTTGGAATGAAACAAAATAAAACGTCCAAAATACAATAATAATCCATCATCTGGAACAATAATAGCAATATTCGAGTCAAAATCCCATAATATAATGAAATAACAATAGTCTAATAATTAAGCCTTCGTGACAAAGCAATAATTTATTAAGCGGTAATGCTATCAATTCATTCACCAATGTTGTTCTCCCAATCCATCATGCAATTCTCCATCAATACCTGTAAACACTCCATCTAAAAAAAGGAGAAAAATTGTCCTTAGAGAAGTCATGGACAGCAAGTAGAGGAAGCAAAGAACAATGAAATAACGGTATAATAATGAATCAATGGATCAATAGGAATCAATAACATGGGACAATAACAATAATCAATATAATGATAGTTGATACAATGGCTATATACAATGATTCGATATTCAGTAATAATAATCAAAGATCAATAACAATAACACTTAGCCAATATTCGATATCAATAGGAACAATAATGAAGAATATGCAGTGTCAATGTTGTATCAATCCTTAAGTCTATTAATCATTTTAATCCTAACTACTGTAGTACTTCATGCATCCCATTTATTTACCACATGGTTGCAACATACAAACAAGTTACGTTTAAACTTAGTGGTGGATTTTATAGTTCATGTACTCGGCAATGACATACAATAATGACCGATGACCAAGTCAATTGAGATATTGTTGTCAGTAATCTACAATGAATCGATGTCCGATATGACCAATATGACCAATAGACCAATAGACCAGTAAATAGGGAAACACGGGCCCCTCCTCCGAGTACAGTCCTTATATTGTCCACTACTAAATTCAACCCTTAAACCCCGGCTTGTTAATTATTTTATTAATGCAATAATACAATATGGAATTTGAGATATGAGATGAACGATGATAACAATAGGAAAATAATAGGATGATAACTTGAATTGGTCCATTAGAACAATGAAAATAGGGTATTAGGATCATGCAATGCAACACATACGTTAATTCATACAATACTATGATATAGGAATAATTAATCTATTAAAATCTAGACTATAAAATTCTGGACAGAAAGAGTAGTTTGTAGAAAAATGCAGTTTCCCACTGTTTCAGAAATCGAAAACTGAATCCGTAAGAAATTTTAGAAACTAGACATCCACACGGTTCCAATGCATATTTAAAGTTCAAAATCCGACATTAGTAGCTAGGTCAACACAACATTCGTTACAGATTTCATGTTCAGACAGAATTTCGATATCTTGTTGTTATAATTTTAGAATCTGTAAAAACTCAATAATAAATTCATTAAGATATTTTATTAGACTCCTAAACATGTTAACTAATGTTCTGGTAATTATCATAGCAAAATTTTATTATTTGATATGCCTTTTAACAGTTTAAACATGAAACGTACGAGAATCTGAAAATCTGAAAGTAAAAATACAGCTGTAGTAAAATGGGTATAACTTTTGCTACACAACTCGGAATTAAGAAATTCAAGATGTTTACAGGGTCGAAAATTATTATTACTAAGTAATTCAAGATGATAAGAATACAATTCTTATTCAAAAAATTATTCATTTTTAGATCATTTACAAGGTCAAAAATAGCAGACAATATACAACCAGCAAGCAATATATAGGTTTGGTATTTTTCATGGAATAAATTAATTAAACATGATGGGTATCAATTCTATTAGTCAATAAGTTATATAATAAGCATGATGAGTGTCAAAACATGATAAACATACATACATACATTAGAACACATACATACACTAATTTATCATCAATCAACCATCAATCGATCAAACAACAAACAACCTACCAATTGCCTCTACAATAATTAATCGTGTTATGAGATGCATAAAATTTTCTATCATCAATACTATATGATGTATGAAAGATTCGATCTTTTTAGAGTAAAAGTGGCATGATGTCAAGAATATTGGGGTTAGCTCGTGTAAACCCTCATTATACCCAACGAAAGAGATGAACAATGTATAATACAATAAACAAGGAATCTACTTGCAAGAGTTTCAACAAAACTTGAATTCGACACAGTTAACAATTCAAGAGGACAGTGACTTGCCTTATAGACGGTGAAAACGAATAGCAAGAATAACAGGATAAGGATCCCGAAGCAACGAACCCACGAACACACAAGTCCACAAAATAGCTCGTGTATACTATGTGCAATAGAGCAACAACAATTAACAGCAAAAGCACACAACAGCAAAACAGCAAGGGGGTTGGTGTCGAACGAAAGCGGTGGGCGGTGCGACGGCGGCGGCGCTCGGGGGAAGAGGGCGACAGGGTTGAGGGGATTCGGTCTGGGGTGTTAGGTCGACGAGAGGGGAGGAGGACAGGGGGTTTCGATCTGGTGGCGCTAAGGGTTGTCGGGGTTGGGTTGGGCGGTTGTGTGGGCATTGACGGGAGGGCTCGACAACCAGGCGGTCACCGGAGTAGGCCAGAGTAGGTGATCGGTGAAGAAGCAGTGGTAGTTAGGCAGGAAAATATTGGGTCGGGGAGAGAGAAATGGGAGGAGAGAGGAGAGAGAAACTATGAGAGAGAATAGACGGCTTTAGGGTTTCAATTTGGTGCAATTTTTAGGGCTTGCAATAGAGTTGTATTTATAGGGTACAATTTGGGTATTAGGTTAGTGGTTTAGGATCCAATAATAGTGGTTTTGGGTCAAGAATAATTGGAATTGGGCTTTAGGGTTCAATAAGAGATAGATCTAAATCAATAGGGTTTCAATAAAAATATCCACAATAAAATAAAAGATAATAGGCTCAACAAGAATAGTTCAATCAAAAGAATGAAAAATTTCATGAAAAATAATTTAACTCCAAATAAATAAATAAATAATATCAATGAGAGGAATATAAATTGGAATTCTCCAAGAAACTGAGATCAAGTACGAAAATAAAATAATTCGATAAATGAACTTTAATTGAATAATCAAGAAACAACAATTAATAATTTTAATCATAATAAAAAAAAACTTACTTGACAAATTAGTATTCGGGTTTAACAATTTATTAGAAATAATCATATAATAATAATATATTTGTTTTCGGGCTCAAATATAAATATCCGATCGATAAGATGTAGAAAGTAAGATTAAAACAGACCGTTATTCGAAATGAATAAATTTTCGATAAAAAAAATACTTTAATAAAAATCCGAAATGAATTTAGAACAAAATAAATTTATTAAAAAAATCAAATTATAGATAATACACGAAAAATACTTATTTGTGAAAATGGGGGTTACAATCATACCCATCTTACAACAAAATTTCGTCCTTAAAATTTGCTTAGGCGGTACGTAGGACAATGCAAAGGCAAACTGGGAAATAACAAAACTGGGAAGTAAAGGGAAAGAATCCAAATTGTGTCAACGCCAAAAAATTAGAAAGGACATGGATATGAATGGAGTGACCAAGAATGATGTTGAATAAAGATTCAATGAAAAATAACAATTGCAAATGTAAAAGTAAGGGAGTAAGCAATGCAAGGAATGAGAAACCACATGGGAATCCTGGGACCTGTGGGTTATGGGCCAACCATGCTTCCGCTGCGCAGAAATCCAAGCTATAGACATGTCGTTGTAGATCGAGTGATGCCGATCGACAACCAAGCAGGAATAAAGAATAGATCACACTAGCATCAACGTTAATATAGATAGAAAAAGAATGAATTTACACTCAATAAGAAATCTTTGAATGAGAATGACTACAAGGGGCGAAAGAGAATAAGGCATGGAATGATTGAATATGAAGGGAGAGAAACGAGTAGGGTGGTACAACTGGAATTTGAAGGGAGTATGGTAGGGAAGAAATATCTAGTATGATACTCAATAATGAATCAATAAATGAAGGTAAATGCAAGATGCGGAATGGATAACTGATGCAAGAGAGAAAAACCAATGCAAGAACAGAAAAGAAAGAATGATAAACAAAACAACTCTATTGCTGAATACCCGTAGTCACTCCTTCAGCGATTAAGTTGTAAGCATGAGCACGAGCTCCAGTCTGTCCTCCATTAGCGGCTGGTCCCTCTGTCGGTGCATTGTCTCGGTTCCTTGGGCAGTATTGAACCATGTGGTCGTCATTTCCATACAGCAAGCACTGGTGGTTCGCTGCCCTACAATCTTGGCGTGAGTGACCAACCCTGTGGCAGTAGATGCATGGTTGGTCCACCCGCGGGGCAACAGGCGAGTAGGGCAAAGCTCTAGCCGTCTGGGTCTGAACTGGCCTTCGAATAGGCCCTCCAGAAGGCCTAGTGGCAACAGGGTGCAGGACAAAATGCTGAATAGCATGCTTCCTCGTACTGGTTTGCTCTTAAATTCCTGCAGCATTCAGAATATCAGCATAGGAACGAAGTTGCAAGGCAGCAAGGCAATCGTGAATCTCAATGTCCAAGCCCAATAGGAAACAATGGCCTCTATCTTCGTCAACGACCTCTATCTTCGTCATTTGCCACCATAGCAGTAGCAAAACAACTTAGTCGGGTGAATTCTGCAGCATATTCGTCCATGGTCTGACTCCGCTGATTCAAGACAGTGTTTAGTTTAACGTTGGTACTTTATAAAATAACAACGAAAAACCATGATTAAACACCATCTAATGAACCTGAGTTAATGAGACAAACTGTCGTTCCATTTTATTCTTGGTGACATTAGGGAAGAACTTTGTGAGGAAGCACTAGGTGAAGATGGCCCAGTGGATAGGTCGACCCACTCGCTCCACCTTAGCTTGCAACCAGATGTTGGCAAGGTCAACAAGTTTGATGCTCACAACATCCACACGATCCACATCCGCTATCTGTGCTATAGTCAACAACTGTTCATCCTGATATGCCATTTCTCGGCTTCAAGTGGACCTTCAGACCCTGAGAACTTGTCTGGATGTAGCTTTATGAAATCTGCCACATTACCAGGTCTCGGTGGCAGCAATCCGGGTGCAGGTATAGCAGGTACCCTGTTGACAGCTTCAAAAGCCACCCTCATCAGCTCATTATGTTCTCGTTGCAACTGCATCATCAGTTCATTGTGCTCACGCTGCATTTGCATCATCTGTGCAATAGTCGACTCATCCGACTCATCATTCCCAGCTCGGGAGGACGAAGCACCCTTTCTACCCATGGTCTACAATAAAATCAAACGGTTAGCATCTAGATCATGAGTTGGTTATCAATTGTTCATGTGATTCTGTAATGCTCATACTGTTCAGTTAGACCCGTAAAACCCCAATATGATTAATATATCAATTAAAGTCAAACTTCCGTTTGTTAGTCATGTTTGAATGTGTAACCCCTGTTTTCCATTTTGTGTATTTTTGAGTGTATTTTTCTTTTTGGTGTATTTCTCTCTTTGTATCTTTCTTGGACCGTATATTGGATCTTTTGTTTTCAATATATTCATTTTTTTCGTTTTTTCATCTTTTATTTGAGTTCTTGATTATGTTGTCTTTTCTACTTCGTCTCTGTTGGATCGTGCCATTATTTTTTATCCTCATTGTTAAATTAATTCTTATTCCATTTTTATTATTTTATTCATTTTTGCTCTACCTAAATTTTTGGATCTTTATTAAACCTATTTAACTCCACTATCCACATTTATATTACCCAAAACCCACTACCCAATTACTCATAGCCATTAATTAACCGTGCCTAATGCCCTACTCTGACTCCTAAACCTAAACCCATTACCCCATGTGAAGCCAACCCGGTAAGCCCCAAACCCGAACCCGTTTTCCCTTGGATCTTTCAGCCGTCACCTTACTGGATGCAAAACCCTAATACACTATATTAACCCATCCCCCTATATATATATAATTTGTTGTTTCCTTTTCCCCTTGTTCATGACCTAGACCCCGACCCCCTGTGCTCACCTCCGTCCTCCCGTCCATCCCTCTCCCCGTCCTTGCCCTCTCGCGACCCAGCACAGCCCCAATCTTTCTCCCTTGGCACCTTCATCTTTCCAAGCCCAGCGACCTCCGTCAGCGACAAGCAGCAACAATGACAGCATCTTGCTGTCATCGTTTCCCTTCCTGCGGTGCACCGGCCTTCCCCTCGTCCCTATTTCTCTCCGACGTAGTCAGCCAGCGAACAGTAGCACCTTGCTGTCCGTTGCCGTCTTTCGTGCGCAGCCGTGTTCCCTCGGGTGTGCGCGCGTTGGTTCGTGCATTTGCTTTCGTGGTTGTGTCATTGGATTTCGTGTTCGTGTATTTAGTTGGAGTTCGTGTGTTCGTTGTGTTTGTGGGTTTTGAACGTTCGTTTGAGTTCGTGTTCCATGAATCCATTCCCGTTAATCTTGATCATCGTCGGTTAAGGCAAGTAACTTGTATTCTTTTCATTGTGTAATACAAGTACTAAATACCGCTTGTAGTGTAGTTGGGTTCTAGAGACAATTTTTGTGTGAATCCCCTTGTTGATATTGTCTCTATTGTGATGACTTGACCATAGTTGCCTCACGACATAGATGACATAAATTAACCTATGATTGACCACTTTTGATGTATATATTCATGCTACTTTGAGATATCTGTGCTTGATGGGTTATTCGTTTTATACTTAACGAATACTTGCAAAATACCCTATGCCTTGTTGTTTGGACAACTAGGGCACTATATTTCGTGTTTGGGTTGATTTGGATAAATTTCGTATGATCTATATTGTTTTGTGTAAAGAACAAATCTATATTTTTCTGTTACTTTGTTTTTAATCAGTATTTTGGACGATATTAAGGTCAGCATATGAAAATATTTTGTGAACATGATTTGTAGAAAATTCTGTCTATTTTCAAACCCTTTTGACGCATCTCAGTTTCGATTTACGATTTGTGAGTTATGCCTATTTTACTACTGAGGAAAAATTTCCAGACTGCGTTTTCTATGAATTCTGAAGAGTAATATATTTTTATTCTGGTATTAAAATCATTATTTTGATCTGAAATTTTGCTCAGTATTTCTAGACCTGATTGGGATTAACCCTGAATTTTTGTGAAATTATTTGATGAGTTTTACAGACATTTTCATGCTCGCAAATAAAAAATTTTCATGCAGAATTTTACAACTATTCAGTAAAGAACTTGATTTTCGACCTAATTCTACTTGCTTTTTCTAAAAACTTTCTGAAAATGAAAGTTAGCCTACCGTATCTATTTTATCACCCTTTTGGCAGATTTGTATTTCGATTTATGGTTTGTGAGATATTGTTATTTTCATACTGCAGTGTTTGTGATTTCAGATTTACAAAACTATCGTGTCTTGTTGTTTTCTGATTTTACTTGACTGCTCTATTTTATTTGGAAAATTATGAAACTTGATTTTCTGTTACTACACATATAGGGGAATACCCCATTTTTTTGTGGATTTAATTAAAGAGTTTTCATGATATTTTCCTTACTTTGAATACAATCTTCTGATTTTTAACTGAACGTGTTTTCTGGATTCAAACCTGTTTTGAGTTATGTTTTTGTAAAGTACTATAACTTATATATGTTTGCTAGATTCGGTTGGGATTCTATTTTTCAGAATCTTCAACGGATCTAGATTTGGATTTTTGTAGCAACGGGAATCCCTGTTTTAATATAGTGCTATCTTGCTGTCCTGAACTAGCATTTGCATTATTCTATTCCTTTATGAACTGTCTATCATCTGTACATATTTATCTGTCACCCTGAACCTGTTACATGTTTATGCCATGTTATTCTCACTCTTTTTTCTGCATATACATGTCTATCTGATAATAATAACAAAATAACCAAGCCGGGGTTAAAGGAAAGATCTAGTATTAGAAAATATAGAAATGTTTACTGAGAAGAGGGCCCGTGTTCCCTATCTGTTATGTTTTAATGAGTACATGATACACGATTCTGTTTATCTGAACCCTGACTACATTACTTTCCTGTATGAAGGTGTACTCAGAAGAGAACCCATAGGTTCTATCTGTATGTCTGATCTGTATCTGATATCTGTCTCTCTGATCCCTGAGTACACTGTCCTATGGACTCCACTACAAAATCTAAACAAAACTGTTTGAATATAGCAACCATGTGATAATAAAAAGTTGGGGCGAACGAAGTGCTACCTAGATAGCAATCACACAAGACTTATAAGAACATGATATTTGTTATCTGTTTATCTGTACCTGTTATTTGACATCTATTATCTGATTATCCATTATCTGTATGACAATCATCTGACCCTATCATTTGTATATCTGTATGACAATCATCTGACCCTATCATTTGTATATCTGTCTGCATACCATCTGACACTTGACACTTGACACATGTTATCTGTATCTGTTAGTATACCATACTATCTGATTTGTTTTCCTGATTCATGATAGATATTATATTCCTGTTGACATACCTATACCATGCCACGTTTGTTCTGTTGTTTTTTATATTTGTTATTTATCCCATGTACTTGTATCATGCACGACAAGCGGCCCGTAACTTGCATTGACGGGAGTTTGTTTTGACTTTTCCTTTTTTCTGCAATTTATTAGTTGCAGATCAGGATGACCAGTTGGCAGATGGAGTTGATGACATGAGATATTAGTACTGGAGTTTTTATTATTCTTTCTGTTGCTTTTTGAAACAATTGTATTTGATTACTTGGATTTTTTTTTGTATTTGGGCAATGTGACCCAGGATATTGACTTATTCAGATCTGATTTATTTGAGATTATATTATATTTTGGTTTCAAGTAAATTTCTGTTGGTATATTTGATTCGATTATGCATATGTGGTTGATTCTTTTGCTTCCGACTCTGATTATTTCTGTGAGATGTTGTAAAGATTCTGAATAGCTTATGAATGATGAAAATCATTCGCTGGGCTTAGTCACGTATCCATCTTCCGTATTTTCTTTTGGGAAGCAGAGCGAGACATACTGATATATTATCCAAACTAGAGCTCTGATACCACTAAAAATCTTGTCACGCCCCGCTTCCCAAAAATACGGAATACAAGTACATGAGATTGGCCCAGCGAATGACTAACTTCACCCATAAGCTGTTTATCCGATTAACTAAACAATATAATCAATACAGAACAATTGCGCAGGCAATAATAATAATCTCATGAACAATAATACTGGGAATGAAACAATATAAAATATCCAAATACAATAATAATCCAACATATGGAACAATAATTGTAATATTCGGGTCAAAAGCCCACGATACAATGAAATAAAAATAGCATAATGATTAAGTTTTCCTGACAAAGAAATAATTTATTAAGCGGCGATGCTATCCATTCATTCACCAATGTTGTTCTCCCAATCCATCAGGCAATTCTCCATCAACACCTGTAAACACTTCATCTAAACAGAGGAGAAAAATTGTCTGAGAGCAAGTCATGGACAGCAAGTAGAGAAAGCAAAGAACAATGGAATAACGGTATAACAATAAATCAATGGATCAATAGGAATTAATAACACAAGACAATAACAATAATCAATATCATAATAGTCGATACAGTGGCTATAAACAATGATTCAATATTCAGTAACAATAATCAATGATCAATAACAATAACACTTAGCCAAAATTCGATATCAATAGGAACAATAATGAAGAATATGCAGTGTCATTGTTGTGTCAATCCTTAAGTCTATTAATCATTTTAATCCTAACTAATGTAGCATTTCATGCGTCCCATTTATTTACCAAATGGTTGCAACATACAAACAAATTACGTTTAGACTTAGTGGTGGATTTTATAGTTCATGTACTCGGCAATGACATACAATAATGACCGATGACCGAATCAATCGAGATATTGTAGTCAGTAATTTACAATTAATCGATGTCCGATATGACCAATATGACTAATAGACCAATAGACCAATAGACCAATAGACCAATAGACCAATAAATAGGGAAACACGGGCCCCTCCTTCGAGTACAGTTCTTATATTGTCCACTACTAAATTCAACCCTTAAACCCCGGTTTGTTAATTATTTTATTAATACAACAATATAATATGCAATTTGAGATATGAGATGAACGATGGTAACAGTAGGGAAATAATAGGATGATAACTTGAATTGGACAATTAGAACAATGACAATAGGGTATTATGACCATACAATGCAACACCACATACGTTAATTCATACAATACTACGATATAGGAATAATTAATCTAATAAAATCTGGATTATAAAACAATGGACAGTAAGAGTAGTCTGTACAAAAATACAATTTTCTGCTGTTTCAGAACTCAAAATCTGAATCCATAAAAAATTCTAGAAACTAAACTTCCACACGGTTCCAATGCATATTTAAAGTTCAAAATTCGACAACAGTAGCTAGGTCAAACACAACATTCATTACAGATTTCATGTTCAGACGTAATTTCAATATCATGTTGTTATAATTTTAGAATCAGCAAAAACTCAATAATAAATTCATTAAGACTATTTATTAGACTCCTAAACATGTTAACTAATGTTCTGGAAATTATCAGAGAAAAATTTTATCATTTGATCAGTCTTTTAACAGTTTAAACATGAAACGTACGAGAATCTGAATATCTAAAAGTAAAAACACAGTTGTAGTAAAACGAGTATAACTTTTGCTACACAACTCAGAATTAAGAAATTCAAGATGTTCTGGAAACTAGAAAGATAAGTCTACAATTCTCATTCATAAAATTATTCATTTTAAGATTATTTACTGGGTCGAAAATAGAAGACAGTATACAACCAACAAGCAATATACAGGTTTGGGTACTTTTCATGGAATAAATTAAGTAAACATGATGGGTATCAATTCTATTAGTCAATAAGTTATATAATCAGCATGATGAGTGTCAGAACATGATAAATAAAATTAGAACACATACAGACACTAATTTATCATCAATCAACCATCAATCGATCAAACAACATACAACTTAGTAACTGTCTCTACAATAATTAATCGTGTTATGAGAAGCATGAAACTGCCTATCATCAATACCATATGATGTATGCAAGATTCAATCTTTTTGGAGTCAAAGTGACACGATGTCAAGAATATTGGGGTTAGCTCGTGTAAACCCTCAATATACCCAACGAAAGAGATGAATAATGTCTAATATGATAAGCAAACTTGCAAGAGTTTCAACGAAACTTGAATTTGATACAATTATTAATTCAAGAAGACAGTGACTTGCCTTATAGACGGTGAAAACGAATACCAAGAATAACGGGATAAGGATCCCGAAACAACGAACCCACGAACAAACAAGTCCACAAAATAGCAAGTATATACTACGCACAATAGAGCAACAACAATTAACAGCAAAAGCACACAATAGCAAACCAGCACGGGGGTTGGCATCGATCGACGGCAGTAGGCAGCACAAACGGCGGCGGCGCTCGGGGGAAGAGGGCGACAGGGTTGAGGGGGTTCGGTTTGGGGTGTTGGGTCGACGGGAAGGGAGGAGGACAGGGAGGGTTCGATCTGGTTGTGCTAAGGGAGTCGGGGTTGGGTTGGTCGGCTGTGTGGGCATCGACGTGAGGCCTCGATGACCAGAGGGTCGCCGGAGTAGGCCGGAGTAGGTGATTGGAGAAAAAGCAGTGGTATTTGGGCAGGAAAATATTGGGTCGCGGAGAGAGAAACGGGAGGAGAGGGGAGAGAGAAACTAGGAGAAAGAATAGATGGCTTTAGGGTTTCAATTTGGTGCAATTTTTAGGGTTTGCCATAAAGTTGTATTTATAGGGTACAATTTGGGTATTGGGTTAGTGGTTTAGGATCCAATAAGAGTGGTTTTGGGTCAAAAGCCATTGGAATTAGGCTTTAGGATTCAATAAGAGATAGATCTATATCAATAGGGTTTAAATAAAAATACCCACAATAAAATAAAAGAAAATAGGCTCAACAAGAATAGTTCAATCAAAAGTACGAAGAATTTCATGAACAATAATTTAAATCCATACAAATAAAAAAATAATACTAATGAGAGGAATATAAATTGGCTTGAAAATAAATAGGAATTCGCCAAGAAACTTAGATCAAGTACGAAAATAAAATAATTCGATAAATTAACTTTAATTGAATAATCAAGAAACAAAAATTAATAATTTTAATCATAATAAAAAAATTTACATGACAAATTAGTATTCGGGTTTATCAATTTATTAGAAACAATCCAATAATAATAATATATTTGTTTTCGGACTCAAATATAAATATCTGATCGATAAGATGTAGAAAGTAAGAGTAAAACAGACCGTTATTCGAAATGAATAAATTTTCGATAAAAAATACTTTAATAAAAATCCGAAATGAATTTAGCACAAAATAAATTTATTAAAAAAAATTCAATTATAGATAATACACAGAAAATTGTTATTAGCAGAAATGGGGGTTACACCCCGGGGGCTCCCATCAGAGCCGTCAGGGACAACACTCCCACCATGACCGCATCTCAGTCCATAACCCTTCAACTGACTCTATGGCTTCTCAAAGTCCACCCGGGAAGGATCTCTGTCGAGTGATTGTTAATCGACAGCAGGGGGTCGACCTCCGAACCCGCTTCAATGAAAGGCGGGCCCTTGAGGAAGTCCCTCAACCCGAGCACCAAAGGTCTCCCAGAGGCCGGTCTCTCCGCAGACCATGGCCTAGAAGAACCCCCTCCCCAAGGAGGCAAAGAGAGTCCCCTCCACGTTGTCGGCAGAGAAGCCATACTCCAATATGCCGAGCCGCACCCAGGGACCGCCGGGCTGAAGGAGCACCAGTCACTCAGGACGAGTTCCAGAATTTCAAGGAAGATATCTTGCGAGCTCTTAATGTCACCACAAGTCAGGATTGGCACGCGCTTAGCCCTCCCCATGCTCCGAGTCATGACCAGCGCACGCCTAGACCTCGCCGTACCGCCACTCATGAAGAAGAATCTCGAGGGTCGGCGGAGAAGCCATACTCCAATATGTCGATCGTAGGGATGACTCTATCCACTGCCATCTCCACGAGATTGAGAGGTGCCTCAATAGGCTCAACCACAAAGTAGGGCAGCGGGCGAGGAATTTTTGTCCAAACAGGCCTTCCTTCTCTCGAGCCATCAGGGAAGCCTTGATCCAAGAAAACTTCAAGCCCCCTCACTTTGAGTCTTACAATGGGGAATCAGACCTGGCTGACCACATCGAGAGTTTCAAAAGTCTCATGATGATTCATCATGAGCAAAACCTTCCCAGCCACACTGAAGGTGCCCGAGAGAGAATGGTATTCCCGACTAACCCCTGCATCCATCTTCTCCTTCGACGAGTTCGAGGAGCTCTTTCTTACCAACTTTGTGGGTAGCCGATGGGCCAAGAAGACAAGCGAATCTTTGTTGGCACTCAGTCAGAGGAAGAGCGAGCGCTTAAGGGATTATGTCAGGTGCTTTCCCACAGAGGCTCGGTCTATCGCCTCTCTTGATCTTTCGGTGGCCTCTACTGTGTTCCGACACAACATTAACCATGCCGACCTGAAGGCATCTCTTGCTAAAAAGCCTCCCTCGACTTCTCGGAACTCCTGCTAAGGAGCAAGAAATAGATTCGGGCGGAGGAGGCCTCCTCCCGCTTGATCAGAAAAAGCCCCTATCTGGGAACAAACGGAAGGGTGCGGACGAAGAAGGTGCTAAGAAACTTTAGAAGGATAATGGTGGCCAGTGCCTCCCTCCTCCCCGTTTTGAAAAGTTCACCCCCCTTAATGCCAATGTCGCTGCCATCCTAATGGAGGTCGGGAAAGAAGGGTTGCTCCAACCACCCCCGAAGATGAATACCCCTTATAAGATGAGGAATCGGGATAAATGGTGCCGCTTTCATGGGGACCATGGCCACGACACAGATGACTATCGGGCCCTCAAAGTTGAGATCGAGGCCCTCATTCAGAGGGGACAACTTGCTAAGTTCGTAAGGAAGGATAGAGCAGATCTTCCGCCTCCCTGAGGGGCTAACAACCAAACTGAGAGTTCTGTCGAGTCCCCTAACTCCGAAGCTGAAGCAATCTTACACCTCATTCACGGAGGCCCAATGGGGGAGAGTCGAACTCCTCCCGAAAAGCCTTCATCCGAGAGGTGAACTCAGTACAGAACCATTGCCTGCCCAAGGGCTTTGGGGTCCCCGTAACCTTTTCGGATAAAGATTTGGAGGGCATTCGGATGCCCCACTGTGATGCCCTTGTGATCAACCTTCATATGGCCAACTACAAAGTACGCCGAGTCCTAGTCGACAACAGCAGTTCGGTCCATATTCTCTTCCTGAAAGCCTTCCAGGGCCTCAAGTTGTCTAGAAACCACCTCAAATCCGCCGGCTACACCCTCCACGGATTCTTCGGGGTGCCACTAACGATCCAGGGAGTTATAACTCTCGACCTAATTGCTGGCAAAAACCCGGCCACCCGAACCGAACCAATAGACTTTATGGTTGTTGACGTAAAGGCCGCTTACAATGTCATCCTTGGCCGACCCGGCCTAACCTCACTCCAAGTCGTACCCTCAGCCTTCCATATGTGGATGAAATTCTCCACCTCCACAGGAGTAGGAGAGGTCAGGGGAAGCCAGGAGACTGTCCGAAAATGTTACATGACTTCGGTAGGGGATCCAGTTCTCTCACTTGAAGCCCTCGAGATCCCTCAAGGAAGCAGCCAAGCTATCTCAGAGCCGGTCGAGGAATTAGAAGAGATAGTCTTCTCAGAAGAAGACCCGACCAGGACATTCCAAATCAGTAAGGTCCTTCCCCCTCCTATCAAAGACGACATTATCCGATGCATAAGGGGAAATTGCAACCTATTCTCTTGGACGCGACAGACATGCCTGGAATCTCAGAAGAACTTCTCATGCATCACCTCAGCGTTGCTCCCGAAGCTAAACCCGTCCAGCAAAAGTGTCGCAAGTTTGCACCAGAACGCCAGCAGGCAATCAAAGTATAGGTAGAAAAACTCTTGATGGCTCGGTTCATACAAGAGGTTAACTACCCAGAGTGGCTATCCAACATCGTAATGGTCAAAAAGGCCAACGGGAGCTGGAGAGTTTGTATTGATTTAACTGATCTGAACAAGGCTTGTTCGAAAGACCTGTTCCCGCTTCCTAGCATTGATGCTCTGATTGATGTAACCTCCGGTCACGAACTCTTTAGTTTCATGGATGCCTTCTCCAGGTATAATTAGATCAGGATGTTCCCCCCTTATATTTCGAAGACTTCGTTCGTAATAGACCAAGGCCGATATTTCTACCGCGTCATGCCTTTTGGGCTAAAGAACGCCGGTGCGAAGGGTCACGATGAAGTGGAAGAGTGGATTTTGAAAGGTGGAAGATGAACAGTGGGATCAGGGGTTGGCGGCTGAGGTAGGTTTGCACAGTATAGGGGGGTAGGGTTAGGTTAGGGTTTAGAATAGTATATATAGGATAGAATAGGATATTGGGTTATTGGGTTGTAGATAAGAATCCAATAAGAGTGGGTTTGGATTAGGGTAATGGGTTTCGGGTTTAGATTAAAAATAAATAACTAAATGAATAAATAAATAGTAATACAATAATACAACAAATCAAATAGTATACATTAAGTTAATACTCAAATACTAACAAATCCAATAGAATATACAGATTCACAGAATATATGAAACCGAGTTTGTTTTGGGCTAAAATATAATAAACAGTAATATAGCATTACATATTAATTAATTAAATCAAATAGTATACATAAAATCTGTACTCCAATAATTGTAAAATATAGATCAAGATCTCTAGGCTTTCAAAAATTAATAAACAATAAATTTGATAACAACAACAATAATAATAACGATAATAATCATAATAACAATATTTGGGTTAAACAATTTACAGAATAGAAATAGACTCGTACTAAAATATATAGTCGACTGAAGATAGCGAAAAATACCATTAATGAATAAAATTAACTTAATTACGGAATTCAACAATAAACTTTAACAAAAATAATTTAAAAGCGAAAAAAATAATTTACAAAAATTGAAATACCAAAAATACACAGAAAATACGTATTTGAGGGAACGGGGGTTACATATATAAAAGAAAATATATATTTACCTTAATGTGATAGCTACGGTCGGACTAGATCGTCGGAAAATCAAATGCATGGCCGCGACCGCTAGTGGAGCCACCCAGGAGTGAAAGAAAATCCACGAGTAAAAATAGAGAATGAGAGAATTAGGGGAGGGGGTGAAAATTTGGGGTGATTGAGGGGCGTCATTTTGGCTTCTGAGACTCATGGGCCCCCAAAACTAGTAAAAAGCCCAAGAAAGTAGCGAATACTAAGCGACAGAATTCGTAAAGGCGGAATTTCAAGCAGCGCCAAAACACGTTGACCAGTCAACCCTCAACAGTCAGATCTTATCTCAGGATACGCCCCCGATCAAGATCAATGGCCAAGATCACGCCACGTCGCTCAGATCCACAAACCGAGAAAACACATCTCCGAGCGTGAAATGGGAGAAAACCTTTGCCTCGTGATGCACGCCTGATCGAGATCAACGGCTGAGATCATGCCACGTCGCTCGAATCCACAAACATAGCAAACGCATCTCCGAGCATGAAATGGGCAAAAACCATCGCCTCATGATACGCCCCCGATCGAGATCAATGGCTAAGATCATGCCACATCACTCGGATCTGAAGTCCGAGCAGACATGTCTCCGAGGGTCAAATTGGGGAAAACCTTCGCGTCATGATGCGCGCCTAATCGAGATCAGCGATTGAGATCATGCCACGACGCTCAGATCTGAAATCCCAGCAAACGTGTCTCCGAGCATCAAATTGAGGAAAACCTTCATGTCGTGATACGCGACTGATCGAGATCAACGGCTGAGATCATGCCACATCACTTAGATCTAAAATCCAAGCAAACATGTCTCCAAGCATGAAATTGGCGAAAACCTTTGCCTCGTGATGCGCCTTATCGAGATCAACGGCCAAGATCAAGCCACATTGCTCGGATCCTGAAGTCCGAGCAAACACATCTCTGAGCGTAAAATTGGCAAAAACCATTGCCTCGTGATGCGTGCCTGAACGAGATCAACGGCCAAGATCATGCCACATCGCTTAGATCCGAAATCCGAGCAAAAGCATCTCCAAGCATGAAATTGGCAAAAAACCTTGCATCAAGATGTGTGCCTGATCATGATTGAAGGCCCAGATCTCGCCACGTCGCTCGGATCCGAAATCCGAGCAAACGCGTCTCCAAGCGTGAAATTAGCGAAAACCTTTGCCTCGTGATGCGTGCCAGAACGAGATCAATGGCTAAGATCACGCCACATCGCTTGGATCCGAAATCCGATCAAACGCATCTCTGAGCATGAAATTGGCAAAAAAGTTCGCCTCTTGATGCGTGCCTAATCGAGATCAACGGCCAAGATCACGTCGTGTCGCTCGGATCTGAAATCCGAGCAAACGCATTTTCGAGCGTGAAATTGGCAAAAAAACCTTGCCTCGAGATGCACGCCTAATCATGATCGAAGGCCCAGATATCACAACGTCGCTCAGATTCGAAATTCGAGCAAACACGTCTCCAAGCGTAAAATTGGCGAAAAACCTTTTCTTTGAGATGCGTGCCTGATCATGATAGAAGGCTGAGATCTTGCCACGTCGTTCGGATCCGAAATCCGAGTAAACTTGTCTCCAAGCGTGGAATTGGGAAAGATCTTCGCCTCCAGATACGCACTCTATCGTGATTAGAGGCTCCAGATCGTGCCACGTCGATGATCATCTGATCAGCCATCTGATTGTTCAGAAAAATGTGCTGAGACGTGATCAATGCTCCCGATTGCGCCACGTCAATAATTAATTGATTGATTCTTTAATTTTAATTATTAGATAGAATTAATTATTTAAAAATTATGAAAAATATTTAAAAATTCTAAAATATTAATTAAAATTTGTAAAAAAGATTATAAATTCGGGAAAAATATTTTTGAACTCCTGGAAAAATAGTTATTAATTAGAATATTAATTAATATTTTTTAAAAATAGATTGTTACTTTGCAAAATTGAATAAATGATTCGAAAAATGATTAAAAAATTGGAAAAAATCATTGGAAGATCTAGAAGATCCCCCAAACACATCTTAGTACAATGCACACTTAATTAAGCATTGTTAAGCACCATGTGCGATTCTAAAGCTCCTAAAAACTCCGATAAAATCCCGTACGCCCTCAAAACAAGAAAACTACTCGCCAAAGGCTGTTAAACTCAGTCTTCGGAAGTGGGGGGCTCATGATACAACTAAAAATATGATTAAATCGGTAACGTTCAAATCGACACGAATCCTAAACCTCCCAGGGGTAAAACATTAATTTTTACCACAAACAGTTCCGAAATGAGAACTGGGTCTTTCTTCAAATCCAAGTAACTCGAAAATGGATCTGTCCAATTGGGTATGGGTGGCAACCCGCTACAAACCAACCCAGATATTTAAAGAGTAATTCAAATTTGTAATTATCTCTAAGAGGCAGTTTAAGCCGCCTCTCTTATCATGAAACGAGTTTAAATTCTACATCTTATCCAAAAATATCGGAACATAGAGATAAATGATTATCTATAAACTGTCTCTAAAGGTGACTATAAATACCCCGCTCCCCCCACCATAAAGAAGGTCATCAATATTTTTTCCACAAAAGTGCTCTTTCATAATCTTCTTGATGACTGACTTGAGCGTCGGAGGGTTCGTCGTGGGATCCATCCCTGTGTATCAAACTTTTTGCAGATTAATGGCAGCAGCAAGAAACAGTCAAACACTGGCCAAAAGTCAACAGGTTTGCCTTATTTGTTTGCTCCCACACCAAAATTAGCAGCAACAGTAGACATGAGTTACAAGTTCTTTGTGATCGGTTCACACTTTGATGATAGCGACAAATCATCATGAAACTATCATGTGTTATCTTAGAGATTTGTCTAGGTCAGTGTAGTTATGTCTCCAGGTTAGCACACGGGTATGTGTTAGAATAATATATATTGAACATGGATTGCCTTGATATCTGATCAATGATTAATTGTCTAGTGTTGATATGGATATTCACTGTTGCCTTTGTCTGAAGATCCTCAAATCCCTGGAGCTGTAGCTACCATAATTGACTTGATACATCAAAAGATGAGATGATACATTCGTCAATATTTCGGTCGGTTGGACAGTTAATTGTGGCAACTCAGATATTTCATGCAAGGGATAATACACACTCTCCTTGGTAGGAGCAAGGACATTATCTAAAATTAAGTTTAAAGTTGACCATCTATATCCTGGTCAAGGTCTTCTCGTAAAAGAAATTCCTTAGATGAATTCTAAAGTCGGAGATGATTAGTAGAAGATAAACTAAGTTATCCTAGGAGAATAACACTAATTGGTTAGACGGTTAATTAAACATGTAAGTTATGGATGTTCGTGTATGGATCAATAATCTGGTAGTGGATATGATAAAAGGAATTTCTTTGATTAAAGATTCTACTCACTGGATGTAACACCCCGTAAAATTGAGTTATGAAAATTTTGCCCACTGGTGTTACGCACATATATTTTGTACTGTTACGAGTAATATCCGTTACATATTTTAATATAAATGTTCTACGTATTTCTGCATTTCAATTATTTATACATTTTCCGTGTTCTCAAAATTCATTTTTATCCTATTCTGAGCCAACTTAAATATTTATTTTAATCTTTGGGTTTTTCGTGCATTGCACGTGCTTTCAATACACGTGTCGATTACGTATATTCTACCATTACATGTAATATTATAAAATTTTCTACGTGTTCAATTATTTATTTTATAACTTGTTCAAATTCGTTTCATAAATTGAAATTTATTTTTCACCTATTTGGACTCAAATATATTTTTACACGTACGGTGCACATGATTTCTATAAACATGTTGATTATATTGTTCTATACATAGAATTAATGAAATGTATTTTAGATATTTTTTATTTCGATTGTTATAGAAATTATTTGTTTTTTCGAATTTATCTTATATATGAATATTTATTAGAACGTGCTTTACACGTGTTTCTTTTTACGCACGTGTAAATTGTACAATTTTATTATAAAGTTGTGCACTAAAAATTTCACTAGGCTAATTATACTAAATTTAATGAGTATTTATTATTAAAAAATTAAGAATTTAAAATGGAATAAATGATAAAAGTGAAAATAAAATGAGAAAGTATACAAAACACGTGCACACGTGCACACGTGCACACGTGCACACGTGCACACGTGCAATGTGCACTCTTTCAAAAATGGTTGCATATAGGAGAGAATGAGGGTGAGTGGGTTTGTGAGTGGTGTGAGTGAGTGGGTGTGTGGGTGTGTGAGTGGGTGATTAGTTGCTATAACTATTCCATAATTTTCCATATAAATACCCTTTATCCTAACCCCAAAATGTACACAAAAATAAATCAAACAAAAGAGAGACACAAGAGAGGGGACTTGCTGTTTTTTTTGGCTTTTGGGGTTGTCATAGAGGCTAGCAGGTTGTGCCTGTGGAGTCTCCTGGAGCTTTTGCTAAGGGGTTCAACTACTAGTAGATCTTTTTTGGGTGGGTATTTCTCCAACTTTCTAATATAATTTTATTAGTAGAATGCTAGATTGTAGAATAGATATGTGTGAATTGTTAGAAGCATGTTAACTTATATGATTGACTATTTATGTTTAGATTATGTGTTGTTGATTAAAGTGTGAAATTATAATATGATTGATTTTGCGGTATTTTCATAAGTTACTGTTTTAAGTTTTAGTTGCACTTCAGAAAATCATATCTATTAAATTAGAAGGAATCTAGAGCTAAAATTTTTATAGGAGAATCTCGAATATGTCAAGAAAATCTCCTTAAAATTTCATAGTATTTGGACATCGTTTACTATTTTAATAAAATCCGAACTTAGGACTGGTTGGCAATTTAGCTAGTTGTTGGTAATTTGTACACATTTTGGATTTTGATCATTTCTGCTTTTTAGATGAAGTATTTTGAGGAAGGTCACAACTAATGATTTTAAGTAGACTCATTAATCTTTCTTTAGAGTCTAAGAAATAAATTTTCCATGAAGAATAGAATTTATAATGAATTTTACAAGATTGAACAAGTGACAGTCTGTATGACATTTCGACCTTACTGTAGATTTCGAAGAATCCACGGTTATAGACACAATATTTTAGAGAAACTTATAACTAAAAAGTTATAGTAGACTTGTATACCTTTAATTTAAGCTAAAGAACACAAAATTTCATGAAGCATACAATTTTATGTGATTTTTACAAGTAGCATGAGGTGCAGTTTTCGGATTTTGAACCTACTGTCTTGCAAATGAATTTAGACAAAGTAGTTGATGATGAATTTAGATGATCTTAACTACAAAGTTTTAGTAGACTCATTCATGTTTCCTATGAAACTAAGAAATCTATTTTTGGAGTAGTATTAGAATTTATATGATTTTTACAATACCGTTGGGTTGCTGTCTCTAGTTGAACATTCAAATAGTGGGTATATATATATACCGGGCATGTGCTTACGGCACGTCTTCGGAACGATACATCATATAAAAGTCTTGTAAACAGTAAAAAAACAATTATGTAGCTCATGTTTGAACAGTAAAACAATAATTAGTTGTAAATAAAAGTCCATGTTTCCATTAGTACATGTTGAAAAATAATTACAAATGGGAGTGTAAAATTCAACTTCTTAGAATTTTGAGTATGGAAAATGATGAAATTTAACTGTTGGTGAGATATTTGCTATTTTCAATATAACATGAGCAATAAAAAAATGCATAAAAATCTGAAAATTTAAAAACCTGAAATCTGAAAGTATAAATTTCTAAGTAAACCGAGAGATAACGAGAGAGAGAGATAGAGGGAGAAATAAATGAGTTCTTTTGGGAGGATTTGAATTTGAGTTTTGGGGGAAACTTTTGGGCGGGAAAATATGTTTTGTGAGGTTAGATCTGGACCATTGATTTCAACCATATTGAATAAGAGCCACTTGATAGCTTTCTTTGTGTTTTATTATAAAGATATATATTGTTACCTTGAATCGAAGTTGATAAAGAAATAGTCTTGGATTATTGGTTAGTGCGTGTGGCCTAGGATCTTTGAGATTGTAGATTTGAGTCTTGGTGAGCTCGAATTTGGTAGTATTTACTGTTTTTGAGTATATTGGAAATATAAATTGATTTAGGGAAACATTTTGATGGTGATTTGTACAAACATTTTTGGGTTAATTTTTCCACTTAGATAAAGGATTGAACACATATTTGATGATTGTATTTGAATGATTTGAATAGAGATGATTTTAAGGATATTAGTATATTGGAGATTTATGATTTGATGAAAATTGGTACAAATGTTTTGGACTAAAATTCCAGATTTGAATAAATGATTTTAGTACATGTTTTGGAGATTTGAATTGAAATATTAGAACAGAGATGATGTTCATTGAATTGAGGCCTTGGAAGTCCTATTGTAACAGTTTGGAAGATTTTATCTAGTTATTTGAGGATGACTAATTGGATGGAATGAATAAGAGATGAATAAAGTATATAAATGAATGAAATTTGTAATTGATTATAAAAGAGGTTATGGATAACCTGAAAATATTGTGAATATTTTGGAATGTTTGGATTCTAAAGGCTAAGCGAGACCCAGGATACCGACAATTTTTTTATTATGAAAGTTAAAGAAATTGCCAGTGTGGGCTAATGTTCTCGTGTGTTGATTTAAGTCCGATAGGAGGGTAAGCTAGCTCTAAGTGATATTATTTTATATTTAAACTTAAGGACAAGCACTAAGGGGAGATGTGATGAAGTATGGGCAAACATCAGTATGAGGGCTTCATATGATTCGCAGTGGGAGATTATCTCAAGAATTATCGGGGTGTGAGGCATGATGTCCAAAATCGCTCGCAGTATGGGATTTATCTTCAGAATTATCGGGATCAAGGCGATACTCATGGGATATTTGTGTGATAAGGTACCATATGACTCGCAGTGTGGGATTCGTCTCCAGAATTATCGGGGTGTGAGGCATGATGTCCAAAAATCACTCGCAGTGGGAGAACGATTCTCAAGAATTGTCGGGGTTATGGCTCGCGGTGTGGGTTTCATCTTCAGAATTATCGGGATTATGACTCGCGATGGGAGAATGATTCTCAAGAATTATCAGGGCAGTAATGAATACTCACAAAATATCTAAATCTTACATTAGTCACCATAGTAGGATTTCATAACGAGGGATTGAACCCTATAATGAGTACGATAAGGGCTTGCCCTCGAACTTATGTAGTATGGGACGCACAGAATCCGAACAAGTACGCATTACTATCATCATAGTGTAATGTTTGTATTATGCATTAAGTTCACATCATACACTGACATGTTTAAGATAGTCACCTTTCACATTTTGTTTCACATTCAAGTTTGTGTTTATTAAGTAGAAGAATCGCTGTATTATAGCATTGTGTCAGTTGTATGCAACTGACGTGCCCATAGTTTCCTAGTTGCAAGATTGGATTTGATATGGACTTGAGTCACTATGATGGGTTGTCACAAGATTGAAGAGCTTTCTGTACTTTACTGATTTATTTTCGCTTTGATAATGTAAAGAATGATATTGTAAACGGAAAAGTTTTAAAATCCTTATATTTTTGTACGAAGTTGAAGTAAAAGATCCTGTTTGTACTACGAATTACTTGTGTTGGAATTCGGAGCGTTACACTGGAGTTCAGTCATAATACCGTCAGTGGCGCTTGTCATGATTCACGACTTGACTGTAAGTGTATTTGCATTGGAAAAGTTATGGTTAGCTGATGTGAATATTTGCAAGTGTACAAAATCGCACAAGTAATATAGATAGGTGAGTAGAGTGTCGAACCCACAGGGACTAGATATTTTACTGAGTACCGATATCGCTAGATGAATCAGTATTTGGAAGATCGAAATTTAGAAATGATAAAACAACTAAATTAACTTAATCTACTTAAATCTAACTAATTTGGTGAAGAGGGAGAGGGCTGTGAAACTATGAAGCTCTTGTACTTTGTTTAATGGTAAAATTAGTTCTAGGACTTTTGGTTCACCTCGTTTATCACACACACAAATTATAATTCCTTATAAATAAAAATATTATCTTTCTAAGTTGTAGACCAAAATCCTAAAGATATTAATCACTCTATCCACGTAGTCTAAAAATTATTCTCAACTAATTCTTCGCCTATCCATCAAATTATTAATTGAGAAATTGGATTTCTTAACGGTCACGTCCTCCAATATACGGTGTTAATTTTTATTAATCAAAAATAACCTGTTCGGTCTCTTTATGATTTGAAAAATCATACAAATATCTATCCACCATGTTGTACGCATAAATAATAAAAATTAAACCACAACTAGGAAAAATAGAGTAATAATAAGGAATTTAAATTTGTGTTCTACAAAATGCGGCTACATCTTAGCCTCTAGAACAATAAACTCAGTTCATATTTGTTTGGGATTGCATCAAAAGAAATTTGGAGAAGAAAAGATACAAAAAGAATATAAAATTTAATTCAAACCCCTTTTCTATCTCAAAAGCCGAACCCAAAAGACTGTCTCCTCGAAAACTGCGCCGTCAGCAGAGCTCGCCACGTCAGCTATCACCTTGGATTCCGTGCTGTCACGTCGCGTCTGGTGGTCACGTGCATCTGTCGCGTCGAAGAAAACAGCAGATGTCTGCTATTCACCACGTCGCCCTGGTCCCACGCGGAGAGAGTTGAAGCCTGTCGCTGTTCGCCACGTGTCTGAGTCGCCAAGTCAACAGCAATGTCTGAGTGCACTTCGAAAAACCGCGCTGAAGAAGACTGCAGTACCTACTGCCCACACATGCTGTCCCTGTCGTCGTGTGGGGCCCACGTCAAAGAAGGAGAAGACAGCAGCAGGCGTCACGTGCTGCGCCCTCTCTCTCCTTTTCTCCTTGCGTCAAAACAGAGAGGGAAGAGTACAGAGAAAAGTACTCTCTCTCTCTCGGCTTTTCTTTTTAATATGTGTTCAGCCGTCACCTCTTACCCTTCTCTCTACTTCTTTGGTTTGTATTTATAGAGAGAGTAATGCGACATCCACTACCAATTTCACTACATTTCTCTTCACTACCTTAGGTGGCACACTTCAATAGGTAGAGGAAGATAGAGTAGGTGGGAGAATTCTCCAATAGGAGTATGCCACCTAAGGTAGTGAAGAGAATGGTAGTGAAATTGGTAGTGGCTAAAGCATTACTCTTATAGGGAGAACAATTAGGGTTTGCACTTTTGCAGAAAACCCCACTCTTTCTCTTTATTTCCTTCCTTATTTGATCTGAATTTTTTTTCTTTCTCTTTTTTTCTTTTCATCCTTTTCTGCCAACCACGTGCTGCTGCATACACAAAATAATACCAAAAATTAGAATTTTTAAATAAAATAAAATTAATTAGTTTAAAATTAATTAAACTAACTACAAATCATAATAGCTCATTAAAATCCTTCTAAAATTATTAATCGCACTTTTAACTCAACAAAACAATAAAAATTGATAAATCCATTATTTTACTTTGTTTGTTGATTTTTTCCACAAATCTTTACTTTTTGCATCAAAAATATTATTTCTTCAAAAATAATTAATTAAATGAAATCCTATAGAAATAAGATGAGTTATAGACAGTATCAGCGAAAACAAGCCATTTTTATTGGTAAATGAGTACAAATATTTGTATATAAATTAGACACATCATTAGCCAGTAATTTGTAATCCTGATATCCCCTAAGTATCTCCTACTATAGCCTATGAGATAGATAAACCAAATTCCTTTATTTGATTTCGATTCTCAAAGGAACTTCTTTTTGTCCTATTAACTTTAAGGATAATGGATATAGCTCGTTGCAAGATAAGAAGTTTTTAATATATAGATGATAATATTGCTTGTGGGGATAACAGTGTGATTGATTTATTACCATTAAAGTGAGATCGTTTATGGTTACACTAATGTTCAGAAACGTTAAAATATATTATTTTTAGGAGTATCCCAAATTTAGTATAGGGTTACTGGGAGATTGTTGAAAATTATGAGCCCTTGGCACCTAATCCGATGCGATATAATAACAAATATTTTATTTATGGCTTTATGGTTGTCTAGTATGGGTTATTTGGTTTGAGGGATTAACCCTACTAGGTGAGTATCCCTAATAGGCCAAAGCCCATATTATGGTTAGTCATGTATGGCTAGGGTTTCCCACATCTTATATATGGGTCTCCTTTTTTTCTCTATATACAATCCTCATTATTACTTATGCCACAAGAGAGCTGTCATCCACCATCTCGTCTTCTTAATTTAAGATCTGAAGCGCAATCTTCATAGGTGCTAAAAGAGAATACATGGGAAGATCTTGGGGTCTTCGAAGATCTGATAAGTCTCCGAATCTGCAGACTTCTTCTTTGATTCTCGGAATACATATCTAACTTGAAGTGTAGGTGACAACCTTTTTAAAACCTAGTAGTGTAATCTCTATGATACGTTTAAATTTATTATAGCTTTAGATGATAAACCTTATGAAAAAATTTCTCCTACGGTATTTTGTGCATAAATAAAAATTGCAAAAGAACGATTTTTGTGCATAAAGTTACTTCACATGTCACAGAAAGTGGAGCCACGCTTATACTTTGTGGGGGATAATGACCTTTATCATATCCCTTTCCATTTTTTAGTTGTTTTGATGATTTGGTTTGATGTAGCCCGTTCCTGTAAATACGTATTTCCTGAATATTTTCGGTATTTTGACAATTTATAAATTTATTTTGTACTAAATTTATTTCAGATCTTCTACTAATTGTTTTATAATCGACGATTACATTTATTTTGAATAATGATGTATTTTCTATTTATAAATGATCGACTATTTATATCTTATATTATTATTGTTTAGATTTTAATGAACATGTTAATCTCAAATCCTAGTTTGATATTATTATTAGTAGTAGTATTATTATTATTAGTATTATTAGAGAATGTTTTCACTACAAAATTTGATCATGCTGTTTTCACTACAAAATTTGAATATATTTTGACTAGTTTATATGATAGTTACGATAGAATTTATTCATCTAATACTACACAAACAAAATGTTAGTTCTTCTTGTTCATCTATATTATCAATGGGAAAGGGTCTTGCTACTGGTAGTGTTTTAAATCTCATAAAATCAAAAAAACTAAGAACCAATTCACCAAATGAGTTGAATTGGTATAATGCACAACCTTCCATTGAAGATGTAGTAGATGTGTTTTCTTTTTGGAACACTAATGAAAATATTTTTAGTATTCTTTCTCTCATGGTTAAAGATTTGCTAACTAGACCGGTGTCAACCGTTGCATCGGAAAGTAATTTTTTCCTTGGTGGTAGGATGATTGTAACGCCCCGGATCCTCGTTACCGGACATTCTTGACACAACCAGAATCTTTGCCTTCAAATGCATCTTAACACAGTATATAACACGGAAATTTTAAAACTTTTATTGCCAAATAAAATCATTACATTATTAATTACAAATGTATATTGTTCCTGAACAAGGAATACAAATTACATTAACTTATTACAATTTTTTACAAATATTTATTGACTCCACTTGTAATGCTGTCAGCTGTCTTCCAGAACGGTAGTCGGCTAATTGCCGCCAGAACGCTAATGAGTGGTCAAGCTGCTTCCCTGGAACGTGCCCCTTGGCTTGAGTCTCCCGCTGCCCGACTCTGATAATTTTGTGCTTGCTCGAATGGTAAGTAAGTACACTACCACTTCACTTGGATGCCCTGCTTGTCTTGAGTTCTCCTGTACTTGCGACCCGGTATCCAGCACCTAATTGAGTAGGCATGTCAGTACTTATACTGACACAATGCTGATAAGAAAATAGCGATCTCTAACTAGCAATCACAACCGGCCTTTAGTGAAAACAAAAACGTGCATCCTAATTTTCTAGTGTCAGTGTATGCCATGACCTGAAGTCTAATGCATAGTACACAATGTATAGAAAATAGATGCACTTAGTCTAATTTCAGCAAGACTCTGGATACACATGCATCCCATACTACATGTGTTCCAGATCAAGCTGTTTCATCCAGTTTTCAGGGTTTTGAACCCTCGCCATGCAAATATATTATATTCTTGTACTCAACCTATTCCTGATAGATACAATCGTGCTGGTGAATCCTGCAGTTATTACTGCTAAACACAGTGGTATCTTTGTTTTCCACTAATGCCCCAATCTGGTCTGGATCACACCAAATACCGTGACGATCTTACAGATACACAACAGCATGTCTATGGCACCGAAAATCCATGGGACAACAGCCCCATGGTCCGTTCGTGTCCACTTAACATAAGAACATAACGGCCTCGAAGGTCTAAGCCCCCTATCCGACATGAACCCTCCCGTTCTTACCACGGTACTTCAAGAATCAACAGTGTGAGATACGCACAGCAGCACGTATCCCTAATGACAGGATGAGACAACCCTGGTTATCACCGCCTAGTGTTAGCTCTTAGAACGAGTCAGATTATAAGGAATCGCCCCTAACATCAACTCGGTCTTCAAGCAAAAAGTAAAAAAATACAATCTGAAATAACATGGTTGCTAAAACATACAAGTTGTCAAATCATGCACAGTGTCTAACGAATGATTAAGCCCAAACTGTTCTGTCAAAATAACTAATCACGTTGAACTGACATTCATCGATAGCCAACACCTCTGGAGGTCTTCGACCCTGAGCGAGCAGTACAACGGCGCCCAAGGGAGTGCCTCATACCCAGCAATAGAGGTGAAACACACATAATTTCTAATATCTAGTCATTGATAGACCTAGGCATCAACACATTTTAGACGAGGTAAATAACCTAGCCTATCAACCCCAAACACCGGCGATCCGATCTCCATCGGTCGCCACCACCTCCGTCTCGAATCTCATCCAGTATCCCGGCCTGCGGTCAACCTTCTCTGGGTAAACGATCCGGCGGCGCACAAGAAATCCACTATCTCTTGAGGTGGAAAATAAATCAATCACAATACTTGCCAACTGGGTTGATAGTCCTAGGGTATCACAACCTAGACCAACTCCAAGCTTTACTAGCTACGAGCCCACATACAACAATTAACCATATAGCTATCCTTCCAACTTACTCATGTGTCCACTACAAGTACCAAGCACAAGAATCTCACATAAGTCCCAATGAAGTGCTTAAAACGATAATCATCCAATATTTTAAAAATTAAATCACCTTTAGTCATAAATCCTGTAGCATGTAGAAAATTATATAATTGATGCTACACTTATCGGAATCCAAAAAAAATAGATTTTCTAGAAGGGTAGAAAACTCTATCGCATTTCCCTAGTTGAAAACTCCCTCAATTTACATTTAGAACTCATGTTTTCCGATTTAACACACGCTTGAAATCGGCCGAGACAGCAGGTTGCTGAACTTGCAAACTTCATATCATTCAAAATACAACTTGGAATTGCATGATATTACCCATTCTGGAAAGCTGAGACTCTATACTACAAGTCTCTATTAATCAGCCATCTTGAAGCTATACGATCCCTATATATTCTCAGCTGTGCATGTCTTCATACACTTGCTACATCTTGCCATCAACATAAAAGCTTGTTTACTTGTCAAAATTATCCAATTCTGGATTCTTTGGAAAGGTAGGAGTGTCTACTACAACTTCCTAGTTGAACTCATCCTCAGATTCATATCTACTATTTTAATGGGAGAGTTGGGGTTGTAAACAAACAAACCCTAATTTTGTAAGTGAGCAAACCCGTGCAATATACGGCCAAACCAAATCCACCAAACATATATGTGTTATGCATGTTCAGCCAAACAAAAAAAAATTGAAAAAAAAGAAAAAAACCAAAACCTCCTCATCTTCTCTCTCGCATTCCCGTCGCCACCACATGGCCGTTGCGCCGCAGCTCGCCGTCATCCCAAGGCCGTTGCGCCACAGATCGACGTCCACCCAAGGGTACTCGTCCAACCCTTACTGTTGCATCGCAGATTCACCGTCGATTGCAGGTTTCTAAGTAGAACTATTTTTGCGATGCGTTTTGAGAAATTGGTTAATTGGTAAAGATACGTGCGCCGTCGTTTGCGTCACAGATTCGTCACCGACTGCATTGCAAATTCGACTGAAAGGTATGCATCTTTTTATGCCTATATTTTTATGCCCCGTGGTTTTCCCATATTTTTATGCCCTCTGAAAGGTATGCATCTTCGACACTTTTGTTACAGTACTTCATGTATTTCCATCTCAATATAAGTAACAGTTAGTTGTTATGCACGCAAATGATATTGATATCTATTGTTATGGGTAATACACAGTTGAATAGCATGGTTGGTTTTAGTTATTTCTTTGATGGAAATTCTTTTAAGTAATTTTTTGAGTACATGATTAGGGGATCATATGACACCTTACAGACTTTGAACCATGGATCATGTATGGGTTCTGGGGTGATTGTCTTTTAAAATGAATTAAGGTTCTCAGGCACTCATTTTTTCATTGTTTTTATTTTCTTATGTTGGATATTTCACCATTCTAGGGTGAAATAGCAGAGAACTATCCACGGAAAACCATTCTAGGGTTTATCGACAAAAAATGATAACCACCCTAAAAATCTATAACCTTCCTGGTGTGCAAAAAAAATTGAGTTTGTCCTTTTGAAACTCTCATTAAGGTTTTACCTTATAATGGTTAATAAAGGATGAGCAATCCTTTCAGTTGCTAGCAAACATATATCTGACGATACGAAAGTTTATTGGCGCAATATATGAAGTTTAAACTGTTCAATATGTTCAGAGAACCGATGATATAGATGTTATTAACTTCTCACCCGAAATGTACAAAATTCCATAGCTTTCCTCTATAAATAGATGTTCCGACAGTACTCTCTCATAGCTTGCCTCCTCCTCTCTCTCCCTCTGTTTTCACATTCTCAAACATAATAGCCACATTCAATCTTTTATCTATGGCAAGAATAGCGGAGGAGAATGTATAAGGTTCATAGGAGAGAAGTCGATGGAAGGATTTTATCACCCAGGTTGAACTGTGAATCTTGGCATTCTTGGTGACATTAGTGGCAACCATGCTCATGGCCCTCAACAAGCAAACAAGTGAATTAGCAGGATACCACTTGAAGCTAGCTACAAGCTCTCTTCTGCCCTAAAGTAAGAAAGCAGTCAAGAGGATGGTTTCATTACTATATTATGACAAACTGCAAAAAATTTAATGTTTTTTTTCCATGTCGATTAGGTTCTTTGTTGTGGGTAATGCTATAGTATGTGGACACTCTATGTTATCGTTGCTGCTCATTTCCAAGACTCTTTTTTTCATTATTTTTATTTTCTTATGTTGAAAAGGGTTGGATGTGCAATCAGATTTTTGAAGGGCACACTCACTATGTGATGCAATTCACGTTCAATCCAAAAAACACCAATACTTTTGCAAGTGCATCTCTCGATCGCACAATAAAGGTGTCCCTTGAATTTCTTTTCTATTAGTGGCATCATTTTACTTTTGCCTTATCGAAATGTTCAGTTGGTAACTATGGGTATTTCTTTAAATACAGATCTGGAATCTTGGCTCTCCTGATCCAAATTTTACATTGGATGCACATTTCAAGTGAGTTAATTGTGTCGATTACTATACAGGCGACGATAGGCCGTATTTAATTACTGGTTATGATGATCATACTACCAAGGTTTTCCTACTTAGATCCTTACTGGGTACATATATTATGTGTATTTTCTATAGCATTTTGTTTACACATTTGTGGAATCAGGCCTGGGACTACCAAACCAAGAGTTGCGTTCAAACACTGGAGGGCCATACACACAACGTCTCAGCTGTTTATTTCCATCCGGAACTTCCTATAATAATTACAGGTTCAGAGGATGGAACTGTTCGTATATGGCATTCAACAACTTACAGGTAAATTTTGTAGTTGTTCTTGATTAATATGCATCTAAATGATGATACATAATTTTGTATATCTACCTTCATCTGTAGATGGTAGAAATATTGGTCATAAACTTGCCTGAAGTTTATAAAATTTTTTTTGGGCATATGCTGTTAACATTGTTTTTACTGAGTGTGCAATTTATGGTGGAGGTGGAGCTTTTTGTTGTATGTAGATGACACTGTAACATTCTTCAAGATATTGGCCAATGCACTAGAGTATTGGCTGGTGTATAGTCTTACCGACCAATTTTTTTAGATATGTGAAACAATGAATACTATAGGTGTGAATTATACAAAAAGTTAGCAAGAATAATTTTTTCATAGTATTGGATGAAGTTGGACCATAAAGGCTTGAACAACAGTTAAATCAGATATACAAATATATGTGAAAAACATTTTTTTGTGTGAAAAGCTTCATTGTTAATTACTCTTATCTCTTTCAGTCTAATATAGATTAAACAATGTTTTAGATTATTGACCATGAGGTCTAACTCAGTTTATGGCCTTAGAATGTAACATTTTCTTAATTTCATTGTGAGTATTTGGATTTTCTTTTTCCTACAACACTGTCGAAGAGAGCACTCTCTGCAATGCAGATTATATGTACATCAATGCTAAATTTATAGCAAATGCATACTGACCCCAGTAAATGTGCACATATATATATTGAGCTAAGTATGTTGTTCATGTTTATTCAGTCCTTGGTTAAAAATCATTCGTATGAATCAACCAAAGAATAGTGGTAACATAATAATTTTGATTTTTCTCCTTTATGTATTGTTGAAGTTTGATTCTGTAACGCCCCGATTTCCATATACTGGAAAACTGTTACATAAGCCAGAATCTTTTCTTCAATTAATCACAATACACAGAAAAAGAGGAAAATTTAAAACTTTTTATTCAACACAAAATGTATTATAAGTTTGAATATTATACAACTGTAATACATTACAATAGTGTCACAATAATACCTTTACAATCCCAAGTGTTACAACTTTCAACAATTTACATCAGAGTACAATGAATGAAGAACAACACTTGGTAATTCTCACTTGGATACTTTTCAACAAATAGATAAACAACATAAATATTACAGCAGAACTTAAAATGACATCGACTCCTCGCTTCCCTTGCTCTGAGTCCTCCTGAATCTTGTACCTGTATTTCTGCAATCCAGTACCTATTGAAGTGGGGACGTCAGTATTCACTGATGCTTTAAGGCTGATAATTAGCAGCAAATCTCCCAAAAACAAACATACAAACATGGCAAATGTGTCGGTGTAGTTTAAGTGTTCGTGAGTGCTAAGACTCAAATCTAATACAATGTCAACTAAGGCTAATATGCTCCTATTCTAATGCCAGCAAGTCTCTGGAACAGCATGCATCCCATACTACATGCGCCCCATCTCAAGCCGTTCCTTCATATATAGGGATTTGAACCCGCACCATGAGTTCTACTTTTGTACTCAACCTGTTTCTGAAGATACAACGTGACAGATGAGGTTGCCCTGAAACGGTCTAATTCTGCCAATTGTAGTTATATAGTGGTGTCTTCATTTGCCACTATTGCCTCACTCAAAAATCTGATGAACCCCGGAGTTACTGCAAAACAGGTTAGCTCGAAGCATCCCCTGTCACCCTTTAGCCAGACCGTAGTCTATGGCTTGTTTGCCCCTAGATCAAGGACATGATGGAGTTTCGGGGGTCCATCCCCTAGCTCCGACAGGACTCGCACCCGTCCTTATCATGACACTCCAGAAATTAACAGACGAGATACGGCTCCCGTGCTCCCGACTCGTGAGAAGGCACAGACCGTATCCCTTTGACAAGAAGGGTACAACCCAATAACACCGCCTAGTGCTGGCCTATAGGACAGGTTGGATTATAAGGAATCACCCTTAACACCAACTCTTTCCCTTTTGCAAGTAAATGATAAAATATAGGCTAAGTAGTATTAGCTATAAGTTACTACCCTAATAATGTCACTAACCCTAAACAAACTGAGGGATGACAACATAACTTACACAACATGCTAAGTCTTAAGTTAAGACTTTGCAAGATGACTCTACTAGGCTGCTCAACCTAGACTTACCAGAATCCCTAAGGATTCGGTTCATGGCCTATCGGTCCAAGGCCCGGCAATACGAACGTATTCGCATGCTACTACCATGAACTTGGATTTTGTCGACACTCCGGTCCGCGATCAACCTACACCGGTTAAGATCCGACAGTACACGATAAGCGAATCATCCACAGTCCCTTAGAAGTAAGATGAACACACGTCTTGATGGTCGATAGCCCCTAGGGCAATAATATCATCCTAGACGAGTACAACGAACTGCGTACTAGCCAATAAGCTACATACGAGTAAACAAAACACATACGAGCTAAACAACCATGCATGGGACAACAACATACATACAAGCAAAATGAGCTACGTATGAGACTAACGGCTCTACAGGCCAGGCAAGCCACGTATGAGCAAAACCACATACAAAACAACCATACAGGTAACCAACCTAGAAGCAACCAAACGTGCTTACTAGCAAAATTGATCTTCTATAATTAGAAGCAACAAAAAAATCTACTAACAGTCTAAAATAGGCATTCTACCAATGAGAAGCCGAAAAGCGACATAACAACTTTTATCGAGCTAACAATGACTAGTGACCTTCCCAACCCTTACTACCCATGAAGGTGACGAATGTTCACATGATATGGTCCAAATTTAAGTAGAACCTTATACAACTAGAATTCATGGGTTCTTTTCCCAAATTGAACTAGAAACTACATGCAACTAGATTCTTGGGTTCTTTCTCAAGCTGAGCTAGAATCACCTAGGATCTAGATGCATGGGTTCATGGGTTCTTCCTAATCCTTCACTACAATACTACCATATACAATTCAAGTATGGTTTCTTTTATCTAGAAAGCTACAATATACTATTCAAGCATGCATGGCTCTTGAATCTAGAACAACTAAGCAATCTCAACATGGGTTCCTTCTAGGGGATTAAATAGAATGACCTTACAACTCAATATTGCAACTACAACATGATTGGTTCTTTACTAACGCTACAACCACAACATGATAGTTTCTTTGCTAACACTATGACTACAACATGATGGTTCTTTACTAAACACTACAACTATAACATGGATATCTACCATCACTTTATACAAGAATGTTTATTACTATTTTAAGCATGGACTTTACTCACACTTAAGCATGAATGTCTACTACTTTAAGCATGTATATCTACTACCCACTTTAAGCATGGATCTTCCTACTACTTTAAGCATGGTTAATTGCTACAACTTATCCATGAGTATTAACAATTTAGCATGGTATACAATAAAGCATGATTTTCTTTACTACTTTAACCTACAACAATTAGCATGGTATGCAACTTAGCATGAGTTTCTTTACTACTTTAGCTTACAACAATTAACATGGTACACAACTTTAAACATCATTCTACAACAGTCTCAAGCATGGTAGGAACCTACAACAATCTTAAGGATCGCATACTACTTAAGCATTCCTACAACAATCTTAGGCATGGTAGGTAATTTAAACATCAATCCTACACATCCCTAAGCATGGTATATGACTTAGCATGAATCTATAACATTCCTAAGCATGGTATACTACTTAAGCATCAACCCAAAGCATGGTATACATTTTAAGCATGAACCTACAATATTCTAACATGTATACTACTTAAGTATCAACCTAAAGCGTGGTATATATTTTAAGCATGGATAAACATGAGTTCTCTACTACAATCCCTACAACAATTTGAGCATGAACACAACATACACATGGACTTCCTACAACATGGTAGACAGCATAAACTTAGATTTCCTACAACAAGTTAAGCATGGATACAACATAAACATGGGCTCTTTACTACCACACCCTACAACAAATTAAGCATGGTATGTAATTTAACATCAATCCTACAACAATTTAAACATGCTATTCTACTTTAAGCATTAACCTAAAGCATGGTATACATTTTAAGTATGAACTTACAACATTCTAAACATGGTATTACTTCTTAGCATGAATCTACAACACTCTTAAGCATGGTAAGTAATTTAAACATCAATCCTACAACATTCCTAAGCATGGTATACAACCTAACTTGATCTATAGCTTCCCTACAACAATTCAAACATGATATATAATATAAGTATCAACCTACAACAATCTAAGTATGAATACAACTTAAGTACGATCATCTACTACTAGAATCTAGAATGATGGGTTTCTTTACTATATCAAACCTACCAAATCTAGCATGGATACAACAATTTATCCTACAACAAAATAAGCATGGTCTACAACATAGCATGAGTTCCTACAACAAAATAAGCATGGTCTACTTCTTTTTCTTCAGACTACAAGTCTATCTTTTTATAACTTGGAGTTAGCACAATTTGTTATTTAATAAATTAGAGAGTAAGAAGCAAATAAAAGACTTATTTTTTATAGTAATTAAGAGTTCTACAACCCCAAGGGGTATGTAATAGTTCTATGTGCAAAAAAAATCATGTGCTTATGCCAAAGTTCTTGTTTAAGTTCTACTTCCCAAAATGGGTATGTATACAATGTTCATATGCATATGTGTATGAGTCAATGTCAAGTCCTACAACCTAAAATGGGTGTATACACAATCCTCCATATGCTTATGTTCATTAGTCCAAAATAACAATAACAAGAACAAAATTACAACAATCAAAGAGTCGATCTTTATGCTCTTATTTATTTAGTTCTACCGTTTACTTCATTGATGAGGTTTTTTCTTTTGTCCATACAAATATTAGTTCAAGTTGTTAACACAACAACATACCAAATCAAAAACAACAACACAACAACACCCAACAAAAGAACAAGAACAACACCACCCCACACACAAAAGAGAACAAAATAACACAAAACAAAAGAAAACAACAGACACATAAAGTTGGAGAAACCCCCACCTTAAACTTGTAGGATGAACTAGCTTGCTACTCTTCTCCTTCCCCTTAGCTCTTATGAAAACTCTGTGGAAAACCTACAAGTAAAACTGTCCTATTAGTAGTTCTCTCTTTCTTTTCCTCCCTTTATTTTGTTCTTGTAAAAGTGAGACAAGAGAAGAGGGGAGGGGTATTTATAGGGTTGGAGAGAAGGTGAATAGTGCAAAAGTGCACCCACAAAATTGCACAAACCCCCTTCCTTCAAATGGGGGCCGGCCATTACCTAGGTAGGGTGGGGATGAGGTGGAGGCATGGTGTTAGGGTGAGGTGGAAGCATGGTGTAAGCTTCTAGAAGAAATCTCCTAATTCTCTTATGCATATTCTTAACCCTAGGTTTAGTCTTCTTAAAACTTAACCATCTAACTTAACTTGTCATGACAAAGAGAATTATTTTGTCCAAAAAATACACACCACACAATTTGTACAATATACTAATTTGCTACAACACATATATGTATGTATATATGTGTATACCGAAAATCTTCGCATAATCCGTATAAAAATAATTTAATTTCGGAAATAATAATAAAATAAATTTTATTATCAGTTGGAAGATTACGGTACCAATTTGATACAATACGGATGTATACAGACTGGTATATGTGTACAGATAATGTTTATGAACAAAACTGGGTGACAACCACCAAAATATTTCAATTCTGGAATTAAAATAAAATAATAATAAAATAATAATTTATACAATGTAATATCCGTTCGGGATATTACAGATTCTATAATCGTTCACACTTATTCTATTATTGAAGCCTGCTATTTTGCAAGTTAAATGTTTTATTTTGCAAGTTAAATGTTTTACTATTTATTTTTCTTATACGATATACAAATTCATTTAATTTAATGACTAAACTTTTTTATAGACGTGCATCGCACGTGCATTATACTAGTCCATTAAAGTCCTCTATAACTTCAAGTTTTATCAGTATACACACATGAAATGAATTTCCCTTACAAAACCCAAATCCTTCAATTAAGACTGGTTCTACCTCAATCTAAAAAAAACATAACTTTCAAACCAAATACTGGAATTGCATGATTCAAGATGTTTTGGAAAGCTCAGACTCTCTACTACAATTCTCTAGCTGATCATTCCTCCAAATTCTTAACACATAAATTCAGAATTACACAAATTCACTCACTACTCAAACGCTGAACTGAACTGAACTGAACTAAACATAGTCCAATCAAAATTCAATATCTATTCAACCACAAGTCCAATACTTATGAAATTTTAGATTCAGTAACTAGACATATACAAGAGCAATACCCCAATTTTTTAGGTCCTAACTCATAGTATCCTAGGAGTTATGATTTTTCAAACAAGGGACAATTTCAACCATTCTCAAACACAACAGCAACTATGCCCTTCTCGCTGCGCTGTTTTCAAGTTCCAACTCAAAATTCCTTATTGTTGATTCTTGATTTTGATGATCATAACACACTGCACATATATCTATGCTAAACTTACAGGTGCTATACACAAAGGACTTACTACTATACAGCTGAACAATTGAACAAGCACAAAAGCTCCAGCTGAAGACAATGGTCAAAGCTTCATTCAAGACTCTAAGACTCAAGACTCAAGACCTCAAACTCAAATGTGTCAATAAATTGTCATGTCTTGTAAACAATGTAATTTTACTTTTGTTGAGTCTTAGTATGTTGTAAAGCCTTGTCACACACACATACACTCACTATTTTATAATGTGTGTTTTTCAAAAACATCAAAAAGAGTCAAAACAGTTTGAAATAATTTAACTGTTGAGTACCAGTCGACTGATGCTTCTGGCAGTCGACTGACAGTACAAAACTGTTTAAATTTATTCAAACTCTGACCAGTCGACTCATTATGGCAACCCAGTCGACTGTTCGAGTGCTTTTGACCGTTTTCTGTTTTCAAAATCGATTTTTCAAATTCAAAAGCTCTTAGATCCGTTGGTTGACAGTTGAGATAACTGTCTCCCAACGTCCAGGAGTTCTAACTCTATAAATAGAGTTCAGATCTCACTGAAAAAGATCACACAACACTTTTTAAGATTTCCGAGCATTCTTGAGTACTTCTAAGTGAAAAAGTGAAAAAGCTTTCAAGTTTTTAAGTCTCTGGTTCTCTACACTCAGTCCAGTATAACATCGGAATTCGTTCTGGACTGGGTATAGAAGTCGACCTTTGTTTAGCCACGTTCTACAACACATAACACCAACAAGGCTATAGGTTGACTGTAAAGTTTTACTGTTTTCTTTTTACACTCGGTTGGAGAGTTAAGACTCTAGGGTGTAGAGTCGGTCGTTTCACTCTTGGTGGTAGAGTGGGTCTGCTTTCTCTGGTTGAGAGAAAGGACTACGGGTTAGACAATGTCGTTGTCTTAATGCCGTAGGGTATTCTTGTAAACTTGTTTTTCAAGAATAGTGGAAATCTCAAGTGGGTTGCTTGGGGACTGGATGTAGGTCGGAAGGACAGAACCAGGATATATCGTGTGTACTCTGTGATTGCTTCTCTTGATCTTGCATTTACTTTTTGTTTACTTAAGTTCTGTGAAACTTGTCTGGACAGTCGACTCCTTACATTATCAGTCGACTGGTCAGGCTCGTATAAGTTGTATATTCACTGTGTCTTCAGTCGCCTGTCGCAACTTTAAGTCGACTGCACAGAGTTATTTGTATTTGCTCATTTCAGTCGACTGCTCACTACTAAGTCGACTGCACCGAAGAAAAAATTATTTATTCCACAGTTTATTTTAATTAACACTATTCACCCCTCCCCCCCTCTAGTGTTTGTTGCCTCGCTTACAGGATCCAACACTTATAGATATCGAGTTATGAATTTTTATACTCGACTTATGTATACCCCAAAACTGCAGAATTTCTGGTACTCACTGATTTCAGAAATACAACTTGTAAACCCCTCAAATAAAATCCGAAAATTCCGAAATAATTCAAGCTTGCTCTATACATATTCAAGATCATCCAGTAAAAATTTGTAATCAAAATTCTAATGTATCACCACGTTAAAATTTTTCAAACATAACCAAATTCTTAAGCTTAAATTTGCAATTCTACCTCAACTTCACATTCAAGCCAAATTTCAAGCACAAACGATTTTTACTCCACGTCTACTACTAACAAGCATTCAAATAAGCATCTTATTTGCACAATTTAAATAAAACCAAATTAAATAAGAAGTAGTTTAGAAAACACCCACAAGTTGATTGAAGAAATGAAGAACCCCTTGCTTCTAGCTCCTCCTCCTTTGCAATTCTTCTTCTCCTTCAAAACTTCAAGAACCCATAAGCATATATCAAAACCCTTCTTCTTTCTTTTTCTTTTCTCATCTAAAGAATAAAATAGTAGAAGAAGATGGAGAGTATGAGAAGTAGAAAAAGATGGAGGTGGAGATTTTTGGGTGAAAATTTGAGATTGGAGATGGAGATTTGGATTTTGGCCATGGGGATGGGAGTGGGTTTTGGTCGGCCATAGAATGGAGAAGGGGGAATGGAAAATAGGTCAGTGGGACTTGGGGAGAAGAAGTGAGGGGGTCTGTATGTGTCTTTTACATATATATATAGATATATATACACCCATACTTTTATTAAATATACATACATATACTCTAATGTATATATATTTACAATTCACTTCAACACAATTCAATTACATATGCATACATACAAATACATATATATATAAATATATACATATACATATACATGTAAAATGCATACAGGTATCCATACATATGTATCATATACGATTCAGTCAACTATACATACATATATATGTACACATTTTACAAATAAAATACTTATTTGTAGAGTATAAGAATATATTTTATAAAAATACTACTTTTCTCAAAGATTGTCTCATTAGAACAATTGGAACAATACACACAATTGAATTGAGAAGATATTCCGAACATACCTCATTGGGTTCAGAATAACTAATATATCTGAAATTTCTCAATTAATCAATTATTATTAGAAAAAATACATAAATAGGGTGCAATTCTCAACTGTGCACAGATTATGATGCATGCTATTTTGTAGGTGATATGGCTAAAAATATGGTTAAATCGGGACCGTTCGAATAGGGCACGAATCTTAAAGTTCAGGGGTAAAATGGTAATTTTACCTATAAACGGGTCTGAAGTAGAGACTGGGTCTTTTGTCAAAGCGCAATAATCCATAAACGGACCTGCCTTACTGGGTGCGGGTTCCTACCCAAAAGAAACCCACTCAAACAGGATAAAGAAGGATTCAGATCCACAATTATCCCTAAGAGGTGGTTTTAACCACTTTTATCCATTCACACCGGGAAGTACAGATATGTTCTTATCTCGAAACTGACTCCTAAGGCGGCTATAAATACCCCTCCCCCCCATCATAAGAAGGTCATCAATCTTTTGCCAATTAAAGCTCTTTCTTAATCATTCAGATTATTGACAAGAGTGTCAGAGGGTGCGTCGTCGGAATCAACCCGGTGTCTCGCATTTTTTTGCAGGTTAACGGCGAAAGGATCTCGGTCAAACTCCGGTGAAGTTGTTCAGGTTTGACTATTCACCTTCCGTCAAATCCACAAATCTATCTGTTTGCCCCCACACCGATTTCAGCGGCAACAGATTGGCACCATCTGTGGGAAACACTCGAATAGCAGTCCAACCTCTTCTACCGGTCAAGACTGCCTCTAGCCATGCCACCAAGGAAAGTAAGATCTACGACCTCCAACCATAGACCCACTCCTATTCCTCCCCAACCGCAGCCGTAGGCTCCCCTCTAACCCGTCCAACCCGTCCAGCAACAGGGACGGATCCCTCCTCAACCTGTACAGCCGCAGCAGCAGGAGCAACCTCCTCTTCAAAATCCTCAACCCCAGCAGGCTCAACTCGGGCCCCAGAATGCTAGTGTAGGGACCTCTCGTCCTAATCCCCAGAAACAACCTCTTCACTATGATCATATCTCGGTACATAACCCTTCCACCGACTCCATGGCATCCCATAACCCTCGGCCATCGGAAGATCTCCGCAATATCATAATTAACTGGCAGAAGGAGGAAGACCTTCACCGCCATTTGGATGAGAGGCGGTCCCGAGAGGGAGGCTCCTGCTCAGAACGTCCAAAGGCTCGATCTCCTCGTCGCCGTGACCGCAGGAGGTCCCCTTCTCCTAGGAGGCAGAGGGAGTCCCCCCAATACCGTCGAAGGGGGAACCATTCTCCTGCTGGTCGATAGGCCCAAAGGGACGAGAACGGACCCATCACCAGAGTAGAATTCCAAGACTTTCAGGTGGCAATCTTGCGGGCCCTCAATGCCCCGCCAAACAACAATAATAATATCCAGAGGGTCGCTACACCTGAGCCGATTCGAAGTCCTCGCCATCACATCCCCAGTCCTCACCCATCTCCGAGCTACAGTCGCCGTAGCCTATATTTCCCTTCGTACGAAGATGAGTCCAGAGGCTCACCAGGGTACCGTCGAAGGGAGGATGCTGTCTACCGCCATCTCCACGAGATGGAGAGGCGCCTCGGTCAACTCGATAGGGACGAGGAACTAAGAGGGAGGACCTTTCATCCAAACAGGCCTCCATTCTCTCGTACAATCATGGAGGTCCCTGTTCCGGTAAATTTCAAGCCTCCGCAATTCGAGACATACACGGAGGAATCAGACCCATGGATCACATCGAGAGTTTCAAAACTCTCATGATGATCCATCAGGCCTCCGATGCCCTCCTATGTAAGACATTTCCAGCCACTCTCAAAGGCCCTGCTCGGGAATGGTACTCCCTGCCTCGCCCCATCCTCCATCTTCTCTTTCGACCAGTTCGATGCCCTTTTCATAACCCATTTCGTGAGAAGCCGCCGCTCCGAAGACGAGTATTTCACTACTCTTCCTTAGTCAGAAGAAGGGAGAGAAACTGAGGGACTATGTCAAGCGGTTTACCGCGGAGGCTAGGTCCATCGCCTCCCTTGATCAGTCGGTCGCCTCGGCCGCCTTTCAATCCAATGTCCTCAATGCTTACCTCTGGTCGTCCCTGGCCAAGAAGCCCCCGTGAGACTTCTCCGAGCTTCTTCTCGAAGCGAGAAGTACATCCGGGCAGAGGAAGCTGTGCACCGCCCTACATTTGAGGGGTCGTCTTCTGGAAGTAAGAGGAAGGTCACTGAAGATGAGGGAGCTAAAAAGCTCGAAAAGGACAATGGGGGTCAGCGTCGCCCACCTCCCAGGTTTGAGAGATTCACCCCTCTCAACGCCAATGTCTTGGCCATTCTAATGGAGATTGAGAAAGAAGGAATTCTGCCTCCTGCCCTAAAAATAAACACTCCTGGAAAGAAGAGAGATAAGGAGAAGTGGTGTCGCTAACATCGAGACCACAGCCACGACACCAATGACTGTCGGGCCCCTGAAAAACGAGATCGAGGCCCTCATTCAGAGAGGGTAGCTCGCCAAATTTGTAAAGAAGGACCGGGCCGATCCTCCTCCATACCCCAGGGGGGCTAACAAGCGGCCCGAGAGGCGCGAGGAGACTCCCGACTTCGAGGAAGAGCGCATCTTGTACCTCATCCACGGAGGTCCAATGGAGGAACTTCCAACTCCTCCCGAAAAGCCTTCGTCCAGGGAAGTCAATTCGGTGCATAGCCTCCCCCCTCCCAAAGGTCTTGGAGTCCCCATTACTTTCTCGAATGATGATCTGAACGTGTCCGCACCCCCCACTGTGATGTATTGGTGATCAACCTCCACATGGCCAACTTCAAGGTAGAGAGGGTCCTAGTGGATAATGGCAGTTCTGTCAACATCCTCTTTCTGGAGGCCTTCCAAGGGCTTCAATTATCGAGGGACAGACTCAAGCCCACCGGTTATACTCTTCATGGGTTCACGGGAGTATCAGTGACGATCGAGGGTGTTATAACCCTCGACGTAACTGCTGGTAAAACTCCTACTACCCAAACGGAGCCGATGGACTTCGTGGTGGTTGATGTCCAAGCCGCCTATAATGTGATCTTAGGTCGACCAGGCCTAGCTGCTTTAGAAGCCGTCCCATCGGCTTATCATCTAAAGATGAAGTTTCCCACCAAAGTGGGCTAGGAGAAGTGAGGGGAAGTCAGGAAATGGCCAGCAAATGCTATATGACCTCGACTGGAGGACCCATTCTCTCCCTCGAAGCCCTTGAGATTGCCCAGGGGAACACCTAGCCTATGTCGGAGCCGGTAGATGAGCTAGAGGAAGTGCTCTTCTCGGAGGAAGATCCGACCCGCAAATTCTTAATCAGCAAAACCCTCCCTTCTGCCCTGCTCTGACATAGTCCAGTTCATAAAGAGAAACGTGACCTCTTTGCTTGGACAGCAGCCGACATGTCGGGGATCTTCGAAGAGCTCCTCGTCCACCATCTAAGCGTCGCTCCGTGGACCAGACTGGTCCAGTAGAAGAGGCGCAAGTTTGCCTCCGAGCACCAGCAGGACATAAAGGAGGAGGTGGAGAAGCTCCTTAAAGCCCGGTTCATACAGGAGGTCAACTACCCGGAGTGGCTCTCCATCGTTGTGATGGTCAAAAAGGCCAATGGAAGTTGGAGGATATGTATCAACTTCACAGATTTAAACAAGGCAAGCCCAAGGATCCCTTCCCGCTCCCTAGCATCGACACCTTGATCGACGCCACTTCGGGCCATGAGCTGCTGAGCTTCATGGACGCATTCTCCGGATACAACCAAATCCGAATGTTCTCCCCAGATATTCCAAAGACATCCTTCATCACGGATCAAGGCATCTACTGCTATAGAGTGATGCCCTTCGGGCTTAAAAATGCTGGTGCCACCTATCAACATCTCGTCAATAAGGTCTTCAAAAATCAGATCGGGCGGAACATGGAGGTTTATGTCGACGATATGTTGGTGAAAAGCATCAATGGGTCTGACCATGTCGCCGACCTCCAAGAAGCCTTTGACGTGCTAAGGAGGCATAACATGAGACTAAACCCGAATAAACAACCGTTGAATCTCTTTTAAACTGTTCGGAACTACTCTCACAACCGTTGAATCTCTTTTAAACGACGAGTTCAGAGTCCAATACTTGGCTCGACTCTGCTTCATCTACTCGCTCATAAGCGAGTAAGAAGTGGTTCGTCATTCGGAATTGCTCCCATAACCATTGAATCTCTTTTAAACGACGAGTTTGGTGTCCAACACTTGGCTCGACTCTGCTTCATCAACTTGCTCATAAGCGAGTTAGAAGTGGTTCGCCATTCGGAACTGCTCCCACAACCGTTGAATCTCTTTTAAACGACGAGTTCGGAGTCCAACACTTGGCTCGACTCTGCTTCATCTAATCGCTCATAAGTGGGAAAGAAGTGGTTCGCCATTCGGAATTGCTCCCACAACCGTTGAATCTCTTTTAAACGACGAGTTCGGAGTCCAACACTTGGCACGACTCCGCTTCATCTACTTGCTCATAAGCGAGTAAGAAGTGATTCGTCATTCGAAATTGCTCCCACAACCGTTGATTATCGAAACTAACACTACCAAAGCACAAATTAACGCTTGCAAAAAGATTATTTCTTTATTTCACGAAAGACCAATCAAAGATACAACTCTTATGCTGGGGTACAAGTCTCACACGAGACCAAAAGCTCGCACAATACAAGTCTTGAGACTACAAAACCCCCCTACTTAGGACGAGGGATGCTCCTCCAGAGCGACACTCGAGGTCGACGAGCTACACGTTGCATTCTCTCCGTCTCCGCTGAAGACTGTACACTAGCGGATTGGGTTGCGCTTTCGGCCCCCAATCTAACCGTAGCGCTGCTTGACGAACCGGCGACCCCACTTTGCACGTCTCCAGGCCTTCGCACCAGAGATGATGGCTGGCGTGCAAACATGTGAAAAGTTCTCCCTAGGGCATAATCCTCCCGAGGATAAGAGACACTCCTAACATTGCTTCCCTCAGTCAACCGCCGAAGGCACAAGTTCTCCGCCTCTAACTCAATCACCCGCTCTTTAAGTGATTCATCAGTCACTTTGATCTTGAAATGGGGTAGTCGACTCGAACCACTCCTATGCTGGGCCTCCGAGATGTCTCTCCGAAGTTGCGCCGCCTCCATAGTTTTCTCAAGCACCACATTCCTCAGCTCATCCTTTTTAGCTCTTGTTTTGAATAGAAGACCCCGAAGAGCTACTTGCCTCAAGCCATAGTGATAAGCCCCTGAGGGGCATCTCTCCTCCCATTCGGGGGGCGCCTCAAGAGCCTGCTCTTCTAATCGCTCCATCTCGGAGTCTCGTTTAGCCAGTAGCACCCTAACGTGATTTAGCTCCGACTCAGCCTTGAAGAGTTTCTCACGAGTTCGAGCAAGAGCCAGCTTAACGACGCCGAGTTGAGATTGGGGTGATAATGGTTCGACTAGTTGAAAGAGTTAAAAAAAATTGGCTAAGTCTAAAAGACCAAAGTATAAAAGCTAAGCCTAGGCAAGCATAGTGCGAGACTCAAAAGTTAGACAGGCAATGAATTCAAAATATCTCCAACACTTAGTCAAAATAGAAAGTTTCATTCATACAAAAGTTGATTGCTACAAAAAAAAGCAGTGGCCAGTCCGCTATAAGGCAATACAAGAAAAGAAGACGAAAATATGAGACAACTGAAGTCAAGGGGCCACCTTGGGTGGTAGCTCGGTGACAGGCTCCTCGGTGGTCGCTTCCCCTTCCTCCTTTGCTTCGGTCTGGGGGTCGGCCACAGCCTCGTCGCCCCCTTTCTCCACCTCCACGGTCAAGGGGTCGGCCACAGCCTCGTCGCCTCCTTTCTCCACCTCCACGGCTTCGGGGTCGGCCACAGCATCGTCGCCCCCTGCTCCTCCCTTTCCTCTTTCTCGACCTCTTGATCGGCTTCGAGGTCCTCACCATCAGTCGGACCCCACAGTCCATATCCCGACCTATCGAAGCCGGGGACTCGAGCCTCGACGTGCTCGAGCGCAGTGGCGTAGGACTTCTCTATATTCGCCATCATATGCTTTTTCGCCTCGGTCTCTATCTCCGCCCTCGTCGCCTCCACTGCCGCGTCCTTCTCCCACGTCACGTCCTCCAAGGCCTTCTTCACCTTTTCTCTCTCCTCGTTCGCCTGAGCCGCCTCCGAGGTGACCTTCTCGTTCGCCTGTGCCAGGTCCGTCTCAAAGTGCATGACCTGAGCTGACAGGGATTCCGAGCGGCGCTGCTCCGTCTCGTACAGCTTCGCGACTCTCACCCTCTCGGCTCGGTCCCTGTCGCATATAAGCTTCATCTCCTTCTCCTGCTCGGAATATTGCTCGAGAAGGTGGCTAAAGTGACACGTGATCTAAACAAAAAAGAAAAAGAAGCGATGAAAACCGAGCAAAAGACTAAGATTTTTTTTTTGAATTATCGACAAATCGACTAACAGACTCACTACATGGTCGCCCGAGCTATCTCGAGAGCATCGTCGCCCGTCATCCCCGCCTTCATTGCTGCTCGGTCCTTCGGGGTCGGAAGATGGCGCAAGGCCTGCATGCTCATGGCCGAGTCCCCCAAGAAGCCATCGTGGTTCATCACCCACCAGTCGGGGATGAAGAGCTTTTTGTGCCCCTCGGTCAGAATGCCTCGGCCTTCTCGGTGAGGGGCGGGGCCTCAAATGCCAATGCCGCCGAGATAGAAAAGCCTTCGGCTGAGGGCTCAGAAGGGGTCGATGGAGGAAGAGCAGTAGCCGAGGTAGATCGCTGAGGAGACGCCAGGTCTACAGTCTCGATCACGGCGGAGGACACTTTGGTAGGTCGGCCGGACGAAGGTCCCACGGTCATCCTCTTCCTCTTCTTGGCGTCGGAAGCCTTATTTCGTTCGGCCATGATCGCCCTAAAGTCCATGTTCGGAGCCTCTGCCAAATAGAAAAAGCAAAGTTAAGACAAAAAATACACAAGGTATAGAGAGTAAATAAAAGAACAAGATGTCCAGAGCGTACTCGGGTCGATCGGACTGAGACCCGACCCGTGGAGCACTTCCTCGGTCATATCCTTCCAGCTCAGGGTCGGGAGGTCGATTAGCTTCGTCACAACTTCTACTTCGGCCAGAGTCAACACCGGCTCGGCCTTCGCCCACTTCGGTACATCCTCCTTCCACCTGGTCGGAAAGTCCCACGCCGAGGGGCCTCGGATCAAAAAATACTTGCCCTTCCACGACTTGATAAAGTCCGGATTCTCTATCAATTTGATGTCTTTTCGTGGCGAAAAGTAATATCGGTGCTCCGTCTTGCTCATCCGGTTGATCCGATACAAACTTCGGAGATCGACGAGCTGAGGCTCCACCTCCGCCATCCGACACTGGAGCAGAAACTCGAGCACGTGGCGCCGCATGTTCGGCATGAGCTAGATCAGGCTCAGGCATACCACCGAAGCACTTCGATCACGAAGGGGTGAAGGGGAAGGCGCAGGCCTGCATTCAGCGCGTCGTAGGCAAAGACGCACGTATCAGGCATGAACGCCGTGCACGCTCTCACTCGGGATCCGAAGAAGATTAGGGTGTACTCCGAGGGTATCACGAATCTCTTCCGTATCCGAAGCAGGTTCCTCTCCGTCAGAACCGAGGCGATGTCGTCAACCTCGGTAACCTCCTTCGGCTCGTTCTCCTCGTACGTCTCCGATCTCCCATAGATGGCCTTTGTCAACAGGTCACCAGTATACTGCCTGATCCCCCATGGCATGATATCTCCATCGGCAGCCGACCCATTTCTCCTCCCCGTCTGATGGGCTCTACCACCGTCTCGGCAATTACCGACCGCACCACCTCATTACCATTTCCCTTCTCGAGCAGAGCGACTGGCTCGACCACGGCCGACCCTGTTACCTCCTTCCCCTTCTCTCGGCTTAGCACTTCTGCTCCCTCCTCTTGAATGGGCGGAGCCACTAGCTGCTGCTCACTCTCACCTCCCGAGGAAGAGGCCTCACTACCCGAGGACACTCTAGACATCTTGAAAAGTATATATATAACTGAAAATATATATATTTACCTTGATGTGACGTTCTCGGTCGGAATAGTTTGCCGGAAATCACCTTGCCACGCCGCGATAGCTAGCATGACCACCCAAGAGCAAAAATCACCCCTAGCGAAGCAACTTGAGAGCAAAAGTTTCTCTGAGAGTGAAAAGTGAAAGAGAGGGAGAAATGATTGGGGGGGGAGAACTTATAGTAAAAAGAGAGCGACTCTTGGGTTTCTAACGTATTGGGCCCCACTCAAGCCCATTAAGAAGGTTAAACAATAGAATGTAGAAGGGCGGGAACAACCTAGGTACTGGCCACATAGCTCGGCAGCCATAGAAACGCTGAGCTACCTAGGTGTCCATCCGAAGAAGGCGCTCCCGAGCTACTGAGGCACCGACCTCCGCATTGGAGAAAAAATGCCTCCGAGCTCCTTGGACCCGTCAGATTGTCCCAAGATTCGCGCCAAAAGCTGATGGACGGCTCAGATTTCGCCACGACCACAAAACTACAAAATCACGTTTTCTCCTAATCTGAGCCTCTTGCCCGTGATTCGTGCCGTAATGGACGGTCCAGATCTAGCCACGTAGCTCGGCAGCCCACGAAGCACCGAGCTACCGGGACACCGACCTCCGCTTTGGAGAAAAAATGTCTCCGAGCTCCTTGGACCGTCAGATTGTCCTAAGATTTGCGCCAAAAGCTGATAGACGGCACAGATTTCACCACGCCCACAAAACGACAAAAATCACGTTTTCTCGTGATCTGAGCCTCTTGCACCGTGATTCGCACCGTGATGGACGCTCCAGATCTAGCCATGTAGCTCGGCAGCCCGCGAAGCACCGAGCTACTGAGCTACTTTGCCGAGCTACCGAGCTGCCGAGGTGCCCATTCGGAGAAAGGCGCCATGAGCTACAGCGCCGAGCTACCGAGCCACATCGCCGAGCTACCGGGGCACCGACCACCGTATGGGGGAAAAAGTGCCTCCGAGCTACTCCAGCCGTTAGTTTCTCAGAAATCCGCGCCGAAGGCCGATGGACGATCCGGATCGCTCCACATCATAAATAGGTGTAAAAGCCTATTTTTTATTTATTTAATTCGAATTATTTATTTAAAAATTGTGAAAAAATGATTAAAAAATCAGAAAAATTAATTAAAAATTCTAAAAAATAATTATAATTCCACGGAAATATTTTTGAACCCCTGAGTAAATAATTATTGCTTAAAATAATTAATTAATGTCCTCGAAAAATAAATCACCACTTCGCAAAATTGAATAAATGACCCGAAAAATAATTTAAAAATCGAGGAAAATCACCCAAGATCTAGAAGAGCTCAAAGACAATCCTGAGTGTGCTACCAACTTAGAAAAACACCATCCTGCCTCGTATAAGATCCGAAACCCCTTATTCGGACTCCGATACAACCCCGCAAGCCATTAAGTCAGTAAAACTACTCCTCAAAGGCTGATCAAGCTCAGCCTTCAGGAGTGGGGGTCTCGTGATATGGCTAAAAGTAGGATTAAATCGGAACCGTTCGAATCGGGCACGAATCTTAAAGCCCGAGGTAAAATGGTAATTTCACCTATAAACGGGTCTGAAGTGGAGACCGGGTCTTTTGTCAAAGCCCAATATCCGTAAACGGACCTGCCTTACTAGGTGCGGGTTCCTACCCATAAGAAACTCACTCAAACAGGATAAAGAAGGATTCAGATCCACAATTATCTCTGAGAGGTGGTTTTAATCACTTCTATCCATTCACACCGGGAAGTAGAGATATGTTCTTATCTCGAACTGACTCATGGGCGGCTATAAATACCCCTCTCCCCCCACCATAAGAAGGTAATCAATCTTTTGTCAATTAAAGCTCTTTCTTAATCATTCAGATTACTGACAAAAGTGTCGGAGGGTGCGTTGCCGGAATCAACCCCGGTGTCTCGCACTTTTTTGCAGGTTAATGGCGAAAGGATCTCGGTCAAACTCCAGTGAAGTCGTTCAGGGTTTGACTATTCACCTTCCCTCGAATCCACAAATCTATCTGTTTGCCCCCACACCGATTTCAGCGGAAACAGCGGGGTATTACAATTATGAGCCCGAACAGGAATCGTTTGACATCAAAGAATTTGGAGATGTTAGTATGTGCCGAAGATGGATGAAAACGGAAGAGAGGACCCAAGATTTACAAGAAGTACAAAACGGATCAACAAGTAGCGACGAATGAACATCTAATAGAATGTAATTTGTATAATATATTGTAAATAATTAGAAAATTTTAGGGGGATGAGATTTTATATTTAGGTTAAGTAGAAGTGCACGACAGTAGTCCACTGCCTTCTCTTCAATCTAAATAGAGCTCAGCTCGATTTCTAAATACAAATGTTTGCCCTCGTATTGTAATTTGAAATTTTTGAATGAAATAAAATTTTACTAACTTATTTGATTACATATTAAACTTTGTAATTCACAAAAATAATTTAATTTATGAATATATCTCTTTTATCTATATGGTATTATCAATTGTGAACAAATTTTCTTACAAATTTTTTTATTAAAAAATATTAAAAATTTTAAAAAAATTCCAAACCGGTCCGACCCCGAGATAGGGACCAAGGGCCGGGCCTCAATATTCCAGCCTCAGCCTAGTCCGGCACGAGATCTTTGGTTGCCCGGCCTGCCTAAGCGCCCGGCCTGCCTAAGCCCGGGACCAGGGTCAAACCCACCGGGCTTCGGCCCGGCCAGGCCCGGGAGGACACGAATACCACCCCAGGCATTTATTTGCTAAACTCAAGAATAACCGTTACATACTTGCTGAAGAAATAAATGCTTAAGATGAAGAGACTTTTCATAATGCAATCACAAAACTGAAAATAAGTTACTTACTGTATACTAGTATAATGTACGTGCGATGCACGTCTATAAAGGTGTGTAGGATTTTGAGGAAGGGACAGACCACCGAAGAGGTTGCATGCATGTGTTACACCTACTGGCTTTTATAGGAGGAAACTTTCTTATGAATAAATTGTGCATGCAAGTACATGCAAATCTATACTATTAATTATTTTCCTAAATCTATGCAGACAGGCATGCAAATCATGCATGTTAATTATTTTTCCAATACGTACAAATTACATTTCTGACCTCCGATATTAATCCTATATTTTTTTTTGGCATTTTATGTTTATGAGGGCATGATAGTAAAAAAATCGCCAAAATGGAGCTTTGCTCAATAATAGTATAGATAATAGCTAGATTTATATAGGTATATAATATATTAATCAATTTTGTTATAAATAAATTCATTTAATTCCTCGAACAAAACAAATTATACATCGTCTGCAAAAGGTGATTCATATTTCGATTTATAAACATTTTACAACAACCACAGAAGACAAATAAATTTTACTTTACCAATTTCCCAGCACCACCATCGATCATGATCGACATCATCGCTATCGATCTTCTCTTTCCCTCTGAGACGGGCTCCTCCAAAACCCCGTCCCATGAAACTTACTCCACATCTCGTCTTCCATCGCCGCAAACTCCGCCGTCGTTGCCACTGCCGCCACTGGAATCCCCCATTCCTCCTTCCGCGACTTATCATCTTCATCCAAACTGCTACTACTCTTATAACTCCCCAACCCCAAGGCTGCCTCCTTTCTCATCTTCTCCAACCTTCTTCTCCTCCTCTTCTTGTACGCCCTCCTCACCAAACCAGCCGGTAACTTCACTGCTGCAGTCACAAGTAAATCCAACAGCCCGCATGGCCAGCAGCAGCAAATTGCCGCACACTCCGCTGCTGTGCCGCCTGCGACTTCGCCGAACCGATCGGAAAATTTGGATGATGAAGAGTTCTTTAAGATCACCGGGCGGCGGAAGCTGCGGTTGAGCGATACTGAAGAGGGTGAGGGTTTGATGATGAAGCTACTGCCATTGTCACTGTAAGCAGAGGAGAATGAGACGGATCTGAGGTGAGCTGATGAAATTGTAGTAGAAGATGTGGTCGTCGAAGATGGTGAGAGGTTGAAGGCGAGGGGTTGGCCGAACGTTATCATCTCGGTCGATCAATTAATGGATCGACCGACCAGGGCAGGGGAGGTTTTGTTTGAAGGTTACAAGCTGTAGTTCATAATTTTTTTAATCTCTCGTCTTTTGGTTGGTTCGAGAAACTTGGTGGTGGTGGTGGTGGTGGCGGTGGCGGTGGCAAAGTGGTGACCACCACCGGCGATTGGATAGGATCAGGATTTAGATCTCCAATCGCAGTGAAGAAGAGGAATACCAAGGGAGGATTAATGGGGAGCCCTGGAGCGAATTATTCGGCGAGGAGAGCGGTCGGTATATTTGAACGGTTGAAGGGAACTTCTTTTGGTAATTTTGGCATTCCTTCTAGTTCGGAGATAGACCTGGCAAACGAGTCTAGTGGGGTACTTATGAGTAACAGTTGTCTGATCCGCGAGTTCAAAAGGTAATAGTGAAAGAAAAAAAAAATTTAGTTTTTTTTTTCTGTATCCGGACTCGGCCTACAACTACCCACCAATATTTTAGGATATTTTTTTTTAGTTTGTTTTAGGGATTTTTTTCAAAAAAAATTAAAAAGTTTATTTTATTTAAATAATTGATTAAAAACATATAACCAGTATACTATCATTTTAAAATGAAAGTGTACAAGAAAAAATTGAATAACTAAAATAACAAGCTATCTAATAAAGAATGAAGAATGATGATATCAACATAAGTATATAATATCAATATACAAAATTCAACTAATACTTCAATTTATTATTTCATCAACCAATATAAGAGCATCCACAATGGTGTTTCTTATTTTTGAGAATATGGCAGCTACAGTAATAGCAAATTCCGAAATCGTCTACAGTCGTTGTTTTCTATAATTTTGCTAAAATTTGAGACGGACGGGACATGTTGTTTCGTCGGTAAATTTTTATTTTTTTTTACGGTTAATTAATTAGTGGTTAGAGATTAAAATAGTTTAATTAAATAAATTATATAATAAAATATAACTTAAACCTATATTTAACTACCTAAACTAACTTTTCTACCCTAATCTAATTGCCCTGAAAATAGGTACGGGCCATGTTGTCCCGTCCCAAGCATTTTTGCTTGAGATGGGACAACTTGTCTCGTTCGAGGGTATTTTTGAATTTTTTTTTTTTTTTAATCTCTTCGTCCAGACCGACCGATCAGGAAAAAAAAAAGGGACGATACATGTTGTATCATCCGACGTGATTAAAAAATAATAATAATAATTGGATGGGACAACTTGTATCGTCCGACGTGATTAAAAAAAAAAGGACGAGACAACTTGTTTCGTCTCTTATAATTTGAGAATCGCAATTTCGTTTCTCAAAAATGAGAAGCGACTGTAACGATTTTGTCAAAATATGGCAAAATAGCAAACGACTGCAGCGTCTTATTTCTCAAAAAATGAGAAATTGGCAAATATAGCAAACAACTGTGGATGCTCTAAAAGAGTAATAAATTTGATAATCATACAAAGAAAGAACCCTCAATTTTCAAAGCTTGCAAACTTAACTGAGTTTAATCCAAAAATATATAAAACATACATTCTTATATCGAAACAATGAACCCATATGATAAACAAGTTTATAAATTCTTGAAATTAATTACAACCAAAATAATGAAACTAATATGGGTAGAAAACCAAGCTCATATGAGTCGTATGATCGCCAGGAATCCTTAGACCTCTAAAAACAAGCTCGTAATCCCCGTGGGCCGCTCACAAGCCCACTCCATCAGGTCAGCCCATGGAAAGGGGTCTATCCGGCCCATTACAGAACCCTCTCATTGCCTATAAATGCAGACCTCCCTCCTCAGTTATCAGGTAATCAATATTTTTACACTGAACCCTAATTTACATCTCTGGTTGCAGAATTGATCGTCGGATGGCCAGTTGCCAAGAAAACTCCTAGTGTTTCATGCAGGTTTCCGACAGCCAATAACCAATATAACCACCACCAAATATACTAATCCCAATCAAATACTATACTCTCATCACGATCAGATCGACGACTGAGATCTAAGATTTCCACTAAATATAAGAACACATCATCTATTGCACCCGCACCAGAAATCAGCAGCATCAGATTGAAGCCGTCTGTGGGAGATTTCAGATCAAGCCTCCTACTCATACCTTAGATCGTATCCGCCTTCTTCTCCCGTGGCTCCCAAGGCCAGGAAGAAGACTATCGCGGGATGTCAAGTAGATCCCGCGCATCCTTCTCCTCCTCCAGTTTGTCTGTCCCATAGCCGAGCAGCCACTCAAGGGTCGTAACAGCCGTGGGTCGAACATCAACAGGGCTAGCTCCGAGCGCCTTTCTCTCGGTCGCGCGAAGGGTCGAAAGCCCAGCAAATTCGGACCTCCAAAATCTTATCAACAATTGATAGATTGAGAAGAACCTTCGCTATCACATTGACTGTTCCAGAAATGGCGAAGGACCCTCGGATCACCAGCAGAGCCGCATCCATCACTCCTTCCACAGGCGGGAGAAGGAGCGAAGCCTCGTTCCGAGAGATCAACGAGCCCTACATGGCCTCTCGGATGAGGAAGGTCACGTAACTCGAGCTTAGTTCTAGAATTTCTGGAACGAAGTCATTCAAGCTCTTCGATAGGGGGGGATGACCAACTCGGATAATCCACGCATTGGAAGTGTAACGCCCCGAATCCCAAAAAACACTGAATTCGAGATGTTCTACAGGATCTTTTCACTTTCTTCAGTACAATTTTACAAGGAATTTAAACTTTTCACTTTACATCAGAGTTTACATCATATTACACTTTTCATTTTGCACAGCGGAAGTAAGAATATACAACATTTACATAAATGTACAACAACATGGTAAATCTTTACGCATCCATTCCTCTTTAACATGTAATTTATCCTGCATACAAAACTGTGGGTACGTCAGTTTATTCAACCGACGATAATTATACATGGCCATCCTCTCTATGCCAGAAACAGTATAACGATTCTCATTTCTTAGCAGATCACAAACTTGTTCACATAACAATTAAAGTAAAGGGGGAAAATCTTAATGATGTCGTGTCGTGATCGTGCACTTAATCCTTAATGCAATTACTTAATTTACATGACACTAATGCGCACTTGTTCGGATTCTATGCATCCCATACTACATAGGTCCGAGGGCAAGCCTCTTAACCGTTCTTCATTTTTGTAGGGTTCAATCCCTCGCCATGACTTAATCTACTTCTGTAATTACAGTGAGTATCCTAGATGATCTATGAGTACAAGCACGTGTCCTGGACCCTGGAGGGGAACCCCAAGCCATGTCTTGACTCATCAAGCATGCATTCTGCGGCAATTCAGCCTCCTCCCTGAACACGATCCTCTTGCAGTCACCAAACATCCCACAAGCGTGACTAAAGTCCGATCATTCTGAGTTGTGCCCGCGCCATGTCTTGACTCATCAAGCATGCATTCTGCGGCTCACACACCCGCACCGTAAACTCTAGTTATCATACTTATGTTTTTCTCTCACTTTCATCACCTCTTCACTATGTACTAAATATTAGAATCATGAATACAAATCAAAGCTCTAGAGTTAGCCTCTCCACCAAACCGGACTTATTCATTTCATTTACACATGACCAACCTTGGTCTTCTTTTCAATTTCATTTCATTTCCATTGCCGGGGGAGACTTAGCTACTCTTGGTTTCAATTTACAATTCACAACTTCCAATTGAGCACTTTCAGCTCATAATTCAATTTAGAGTCTCACAGACTTTCTTATCATGATCTTAGCCTTTTCATGTTCATTTAGTTCTCAACTCACATCTATGATTCTTTTCATGTATATTCATACAACCATAAAAGAGTTCATTGACATCAATCATAAAGTTCATAACTTTCAGCAATAAGCACAACTAGAATCTCTGACATATCAAAATCCACTCTGTACAGTCGACTTGTAAGTATACCAGTCGACTCGTACAGTCAATACAAGTTCATTATAAACACTCGGGAGAGTCGACTGCTGCACACGGCCAGTCGGCTGTCCCGCAACTTTTCATGTTCAAAAATGTTATCCACGTGACATTCGACTGTTCATCCATCAGTCGTCTGTCCTGGTATTTTTAATAGTACATTTCTATGTTCAGCTCAGTCGACTTGCTACACGCACTAAGTCGACTGGACAGTTTCAGAATTCAAAAATCAGGAATTATCTTTCCAGCCGTTCACATATGCACTTTCATCACAGTATACATACATTCATGTTTCATAAACACCACACTTCTTACTTGTTCAGTAACATCGCAGCATGGAATTTCAAGTTACTAATATTGTCTTTTCTTTAAGAAAAATACTTTAAACATGCATTCACACTTATTCATAACTTTCTTACGAAGATGAAGATATAAATCTCAAGTCATTATACTAGGTCAACATAATGGAATATCTCATTTCATGGAGTTGCCGAATAATCATCATTAAATCGATGCACCAGTCGGCTGAACACATCGTCAGTCAACTGCACTGATCGTTCTTAGTTTTGTTAATCATCGCTAGTTCTTTTTATCCATTCACCTTCCCTCCATCATATGTGTCATGGGGGAAATGAACTTAGTAATCGCACTATTACGGCTGTTTTGCATACATGTTTATTACCACATCATAAAAATAATTGTCTCGTACCAGTCGACTGGTTCATGCGACAGTCGGCTGTACCGACCCCTTTTGTTCTTATTATCATCAGCATGCTCAGGCAATTTCTAATACATTGAATTTACTTTTCATAACATGGTAGCAATTATAATAATCATGGTATAATTCCTACATTAGAAGTCCTGAGAAACACCCACCTTATTTGAAGAAATAATCGAAATCCAGCAAAAGTTCCTTAATGTAGTGAACGACTCCTCGCTCCTTGCCCCGTTGCTCCACACCGAACTCTTCAGAATACTACTCGGCCTCCACAGAAAAGTACGCACACACAACTCACAAAATACTTCTCTTACAATAATAATCTTAGTGTAAAAGAGATAGGGAATGAGAGGGGGTATTTATACTAGAAAATAAGTGGAATGGAGGGCTAGGATTTAGTAGATGGTTATAGGATCAAGGGTTATGATGCACTAGGGGGTTGAAATAACTACCCACACCTCTACACAGCTACCCATGATTCCAATCCATTACTCCACCCAAAACCGGCCAAGAAAGAGTGCTCAATGCACGTGTAAGCGAAATGCACGTGCATGCACAAACCACACTAATAAAATTTGTACACTCATGACAAGTCTTATAAAAAAAATGTTACACAAAACAAGTTGTAAAAATAAAAGGATTAACCCATGGGCTTAAATTAATTTGGGCCAAAATAATTATTTCAAAAATAAGCAAACTAATCATTGGGCTTTAAGAAAATGCTTTATAGAAAACAATACTCTTTAATCATCATGTTGAGAAATAATAGTCAGATGCTACACATGCATACCATATGTGAAAATAAATAATCTTTCATATATTTGAAAATCAGGGTATTACATCACTCCCTCCTTAGAATAGTTCTGTCCCCGGAACTACAATTAAGAGCGAGAAAAACAGAAATTTCAACACAACAACAAAACAAAAGATACAAAGATACAAAGATACAATCAAGCAAAAAGCTCAGGATAGTCCTTCAACATCCTCTCCTCAGATTCCCAAGTAGCCTCTTCAACCAAGTGGTTTTTCCAGACTACCTTGACCAGCGGTATCGTCTTATTCCTCAAGACTTTCTCCCTACGATCAACAATCTCGACAGGAGACTCGATGTAATTCAGGTCTAACTGCAAACCTTCCGGTACTTCAGGCAAATGATGACTCGGATCTGGAATATAACCTCTCAGCATAGACACATGGAAGACATTGTGCACCTGAGACAACTCTTCCGGTAATTCAAGCCGGTAAGCAGTTTTCCCGATCCTTTTTAATATCTTATACGGGCCTATAAATCTCGGGGCTAACTTCCCGCCTTTGCCAAATCGAACCACACCTTTACTGGGTGATACCTTCAGAAAGATGAAGTCACCAACCTCAAACTCAAGGTCCCTTCTCCGGTTGTCTGCATAGCTTTTCTGCCTGCTCTGAGCTTCCACCAACCTTTTCCTGATCAGAACAATCTTCTCAGAAGTCTGCTGTACAAGCTCAGGACTAAACAACTGCCGCTCCCCAACTTTATACCAACAAACAGGTGTTCTGCACTTCCTGCCATACAAAGCTTCGTACGATGCCATCCCGATGCTAGCCTAAAAACTGTTGTTGTAGGCAAACTCCACCAACGGTAAATGCCTTTTCCAACTACCTCCAAAGTCTAGTATATAACACCGAAGCATATCCTCAAGAATACGATTGACTCTCTCGGTCTGCCCATCGGTTTGCGGATGAAAAGCAGTGCTGAAATCTGTCTTGGTACCCAAAGCTGTCTAAAGACTCCTCCAGAAATGCGAAGTAAACCGCGCATCTCTATCAGACACAATAGTTGAGGGAACACCATGAAGTTGGACAATCTCACCAACATACAACTCAGCCAACTTGTCCATCGAAGCAGTGAGTTTCATCGCCAAAAAGTGAGCGGGCTTGGTTAGTCGATCGACTATAACCCAAATCGCATCATTGCCTTTAGGACTCTTAGGCAATCCCGTGATGAAATCCATACTGATGTTATCCCACTTCCATTCCGGAATAGGTAACGGCTGTAATAGACCTCCGGGTCTCTGATTTTCGGCTTTGACTTGCTGACAAACCTCACACTTCGCAACAAATTCAGCCACATCCCGCTTCAAACCTGACCACCAGAAATGCTGTTTGATGTCTTTGTACATCTTAGTACTCCCAGGATGTACAGACAGAAGAGTAGCATGCGCCTCCTGAAGAATACTCTCTTTCAAGGTCCGCCTGATTTGGAACACACAGCCTATCTCCGAACCACAGCACTTCATCCCTGATTTGAAATCCGGGCAACCTGCCAGCACTAACCTGCTCCTTCATCTCCAAAATATCAACATCAACCTTCTGACTTGCAATGATCCTTGTATTCAGAGTAGGCTGGAGCCTCAACTGTGTCAGAGATGCTCCCAATCCTTGCAAGACAACTTCAATACCTGTTCGATCCAACTCCTCAATCAAATGCCTCTGAGTTGTAATCAGACTGGCCAAACTGCTCTTGTGACTAAGTGCATCGGCAACAACATTAGCCTTTCCAGGATGATACTTGATCTCAGGTCGCATGTCCTCGAGCACTTCCAACTATCTCCGCTGCCTCAGATTGAGATCCCTCTGCTGATATATATACTTCAAGCTCTTGTGGTCCGTGTACATATTCAACTTCTCACCGTACACATAGTGCCTCCATTGCTTTAGGGCAAAGATAATCGCAGCCAACTCTAGATCATGAGTCGGGTAATTCTTCTCATGTGGTCGTAGTTGCCTAGACCCATAAGCGATTACTCTACCTTCTTGCATTAAGACACAACCAAGCCCACGATGTGAAGCATCGCTATAAACATCATACTCAACACCTGCTCTAGGCAAAGCCAAAATAGGTGCAGTAGTTAGTTTCTCTTTCAACTCCTGAAAGCTCGCCTCACATTGCTCAGTCCACTTGAAGCTCACATTCTTCTTGGTCAGTCCAGTAAGCGGTACAGCTATCTGAGCATAACCTTGAATGAATCTCCTGTAGTATCCAGTCATCCCAAGGAAACTTCTTACTTCCTTCACTGTAGTAGGCCTAGCCCAATCTATCACTGCCTCTATCTTCTGAGGGTCAGTTGCCACTCCCTCCTTAGAAAGGATGTGACCTAGGAATGCCACTTCAGATTTCTAGAAATCACACTTGGATAACTTGGCATACAACTTCTGCTCTTCCAGTTTCTTCAACACTGCTACAAGATGCTCGGTGTGCTCCTCTTCTGACTTGGAGTATACGAGAATATCGCGATGAACACCACGACGAAAGAATCAATAAACGGCCTCAGAACTCTGTTCATTAAATCCATGAAGATTGCGGGTGCATTCGTCACTCCGAATGGCATAACTAAGAATTCGTAATGCCCATGCCGAGTTCTAAATGCAGTTTTGTGCACATCTTCAGCTTTCACTCGCACTTGGTGATATCCTGATCGAAGATGTATTTTGGAGAATACAACTGCTCCTTGTAGATGATCGAACAAATCATCAATTCGAGGAATCGGATACTTATTCTGAACAGTGACCTTATTCAGCTCTCGGTAATCGATACACATTCTCATCGATCCATCCTTCTTCTTTACCAAAAGCACTGGTGCTCCTCAAGGTGACGCACTAGGTTGAATAAAGCCCTTCCCCAATAGTTCCTCAATCTGCCGTTTTACCTCATCCTGTTCCACTGGAGCCATCCTATATGGTGCCTTAGAAATTGGTGCACTTCCCGGTTGAACAGTGATGCTGAACTCTACATCACGATGCGGAGGTAACCCAGGAAAATCTTCCAAGAACACAGTCGGATAGTCTCGAACCACAGGAATCCCTTGCAATTCCACAGGAGTCTCTTCCTTGCGGATAGTTGCCACCAGCTTAGCACACTTCTGCTTCCCTTGGAAAGTGACTTCAGGTCCACCTGGAGCCTTCACTGTTACTGTCTTGGTCTTGCATTCGATACTTGCACTGTACACCGATATCCAATCAATGCCAATGATAACATCGACTCCCAAGATAGTCAGCTCGATCTGATCGATGCCAAAGATTCGATCTCCAATCACGATCTCGCAATCAGCGTAATACCGATCAGTGGTCAAAGTTTCCCCTGATGGAGTAGCTACTGCTAAGATCTTGCCTGGAAAAGTCTTCGGTTCCACTCACAACACTTTAGCAAACTTAGGAGACACAAAAGTATGAGAGGATCCAGTATCGAACAATACAACAGCTTTCATTCCATTAAGATAGAGTTCTCCTGTTATATAATACACACCATTACATAACAGTTTCACAATATGAACGGGAAAAAGAAATGACAAAAACCACTAAACATCAGCCCTCATACCAGAGATGACCTGATCTGCTTCCTCAGCATCAGCTTCCGTCAAGGCAAATACTCACCCTAGTTGGTACGGCCTCTTCTCAGTCTGCTGTATTGGCACATTGTGATTGCCAGCCCGTGGTTTGAGACATCGAGATTGGTAATGTCCCACTTCACCACAGTTGTAGCAAGTGACTGTAGAAGGTCTCACCACATTGTTTCCAGGTCCTCCAGCCACACCAATAGCGTTCGCACCTGTCGGTTTGAACCTCTGTGCAGATGGTTGCCCCTTGAAACTCTCAGAATTGACGGGCCTCTTCCCGGACTGCCAGTTGTTCCTCTGGTGCTGAGCAACATGGAACTGCTCCATATCTGCCTCCGTTGCTGCCGCCCTCTTGACCAACTTGTCAAATCGCCTGATACCAAGAGGTATCATCCGGGTTCTCAAGCTTGGTCTCAGTCCATGCTCGAACTTGCGAGCCTTCTTAGCCTCATCCATCACCAGTTCTGGGGCATACCTAGAGAGCTGAGTGAACTTAGTCTCATACTCCCTCACTGACATGCTGCCTTGCTGAAGTGACAGAAACTTCATTGCCTTCTTCTCCTGAACATCGGAGGGGAAATAGTGACTGCGGAATTCCTCTAGAAATTTCTCCCAGCCAAGCACTATACCTCCCATGGTCCTCTTCATCGACTGCCACCAAACAGCCGCATCCTTCTCGAATTGCAAAGTCGCCAACTTGACCTTGCTGCCCTCCGGTGTCTCCAACACCTCAAAGATTATCTCCACTTGCCGAATCCAGTTATCAACCACATCTGGGTCTGACTTACCATCGAACACAGGTGGTTTCATTCTCTTGAACGATTCCACCAGCTTAATCGCCTCGGGCACTGGATTCACAGGCCCCCTTCCTTGATTCATAGCCACTGCATTCAGCGTCTGGTAGACCCTTGCAAGCTCAGTCTCCAGATCCAAACCTCCCCCACTCCTAGCTCCTCTTCTCAACATATTCTGATGCAAAAGATCCATTAAATTCGAAGTATAAGACAAGAACTTAAACCAACTTGCATTTCATTGAATTTCAAAGTTTATACATTCGAATTAAAAACATTTCTTAACATCAGAATAGAAGATAGTAGAAACTAAGACAATCTAATCCCTACGGGTCCTTTTCGCTGCTCGAAGTTCATCCCGTAGTTCATCGACTTCATCCGTCAGCACATCTGTCAGGTTCTTTCTCTTCTCAAGTTCCCAAACTCGGTGACTGAGAACAAAAAAATCGTCCTTCTGCTTCGCCAGTTGAGCTTCCAATACTCCAATTCTCTCTCGCAGGGTTTCCACCTGCCTCTGAAGAGAAGGCACAGTGCTACTCAGAGCTGGTCCCTCTTCTTCATCGGAAGAAGAATCGTCAGACGAATCCGGAGGTGGGGTAATCTCTCGAGATTCAGGCCACTCCTCCTCATCGGAATCTGCTTGCCCAGGGTGATACTCATCCTCAGAATCAGCCTGTCCTGGATGGTACTCTTCCTCAATGATATGCCAGTCGTCGCCTCCAGCAGGGTCGAAGTGATCAGCCATCTTAGAATAGAGGGGAAGAAGCATAAGTCATAGAGCAACACAAATATAAGTCACTTGCATTTAAATCTCCAAACTCAGACACACACTCTAATGTCCACATCTAGGGTGTTGTTCCTTATAAATTTGTACCAACAGGAAAGCGTAGAAAGCGTGACTCTGAACCACTCTGTAACGCCCCGAATCCCAAAAAACACTGAATTCGAGATGTTCTACAGGATCTTTTCACTTTCTTCAGTACAATTTTACAAGGAATTTAAACTTTTCACTTTACATCAGAGTTTACATCATATTACACTTTTCATTTTGCACAGCGGAAGTAAGAATATACAACATTTACATAAATGTACAACAACATGGTAAATCTTTACGCATCCATTCCTCTTTAACATGTAATTTATCCTGCATACAAAACTGTGGGTACGTCAGTTTATTCAACCGACGATAATTATACATGGCCATCCTCTCTATGCCAGAAACAGTATAACGATTCTCATTTCTTAGCAGATCACAAACTTGTTCACATAAGTATTAAAGTAAAGGGGAAAATCTTAATGATGTCGTGTCGTGATCGTGCACTTAATCCTTAATGCAATTACTTAATTTACATGACACTAATGCGCACTTGTTCGGATTCTATGCATCCCATACTACATAGGTCCGAGGGCAAGCCTCTTAACCGTTCTTCATTTTTGTAGGGTTCAATTCCTCGCCATGACTTAATCTACTTCTGTAATTACAGTGAGTATCCTAGCTGATCTATGAGTACAAGCACGTGTCCTGGACCCTGGAGGGGAACCCCAAGCCATGTCTTGACTCATCAAGCATGCATTCTGCGGCAATTCAGCTTCCTCCCTGAACACGATCCTCTTGCAGTCACCAAACATCCCACAAGCGTGACTAAAGTCCGATCATTCTGAGTTGTGCCCGTGCCATGTCTTGACTCATCAAGCATGCATTCTGCGGCTCACACACCCGCACCGTAAACTCTAGTTATCATACTTATGTTTTTCTCTCACTTTCATCACATCTTCACTATGTACTAAATATTAGAATCATGAATACAAATTAAAGCTCTAGAGTTAGCCTCTCCACCAAACCGGACTTATTCATTTCATTTACACATGACCAACCTTGGTCTTCTTTTCAATTTCATTTCATTTCCATTGCCGGGGGAGACTTAGCTACTCTTGGTTTCAATTTACAATTCACAACTTCCAATTGAGCACTTTCAGCTCATAATTCAATTTAGAGTCTCACAGACTTTCTTATCATGATCCTAGCATTTTCATGTTCATTTAGTTCTCAACTCACATCTATGATTCTTTTCATGTATATTCATACAACCATAAAAGAGTTCATTGACATCAATCATAAAGTTCATAACTTTCAGCAATAAGCAAAACTAGAATCTCTGACATATCAAAATCCACTCTGTACAGTCGACTTGGAAGTATACCAGTCGACTCGTACAGTCAATACAAGTTCATTATAAACACTCGGGAGAGTCGACTGCTGCACACGGCCAGTCGGCTGTCCCGCAACTTTTCATGTTCAAAAATGTTATCCACGTGACATTCGACTGTTCATCCATCAGTCGTCTGTCCTGGGATTTTTAATAGTACATTTCTATGTTCAGCTCAGTCGACTTGCTACACGCACTAAGTCGACTGGACAGTTTCAGAATTCAAAAATCAGGAATTATCTTTCCAGCCGTTCACATATGCACTTTCATCACAGTATACATACATTCATGTTTCATAAACACCACACTTCTTACTTGTTCAGTAACATCGCAGCATGGAATTTCAAGTTACTAATATTGTCTTTTCTTTAAGAAAAATACTTCAAACATGCATTCACACTTATTCATAACTTTCTTACGAAGATGAAGATATAAATCTCAAGTCATTATACTAGGTCAACATAATGGAATATCTCATTTTATGGAGTTGCCGAATAATCATCATTAAATCGATGCACCAGTCAGCTGAACACATCGTCAGTCGACTGCACTGACCGTTCTTAGTTTTGTTAATCATCGCTAGTTCTTTTTATCCATTCACCTTCCCTCCATCATATGTGTCATGGGGGAAATGAACTTAGTAATCACACTATTACGGCTGTTTTGCATACATGTTTATTACCACATCATGAAAATAATTGTCTCGTACCAGTCGACTGGTTCATGCGACAGTCGACTGTACCGACCCCTTTTGTTCTTATTATCATCAGCATGCTCAGGCAATTTCTAATACATTGAATTTACTTTTCATAACATGGTAGCAATTATAATAATCATGGTATAATTCCTACAATAGAAGTCCTGAGAAACACCCACCTTATTTGAAGAAATAATCGAAATCCAGCAAAAGTTCCTTAATGTAGTGAACGACTCCTCGCTCCTTGCTCCATTGCTCCACACCGAACTCTTCAGAATACTACTCAGCCTCCACAGAAAAGTACCCACACATAACTCACAAAATACATCTCTTACAATAATAATCTTAGTGTAAAAGAGATAGGGAATGAGAGGGGGTATTTATACTAGAAAATAAATGGAATGGAGGGCTAGGATTTAGTAGATGGTTATAGGATCAAGGGTTAGGATGCACTAGGGGGTTGAAATAACTACCCACACCTCTACACAACTACCCATGATTCACTCCACCCAAAACCGGCCAAGAAAGAGTGCTCAATGCACGTGTATGCGAAATGCACTTGCATGCACAAACCACACTAATAAAACTTGTACACTCATGACAAGTCTTATAAAAAAAATATTACACAAAACAAGTTGTAAAAATAAAAGGATTAACCCATGGGCTTAAATTAATTTGGGCCAAAATAATTATTTCAAAAATAAGCAAACTAATCATTGGGCTTTAAGAAAATGCTTTATAGAAAACAATACTCTTTAATCATCATGTTGAGAAATAATAGTCAGCATGCTACACATGCATACCATATGTGAAAATAAATAATCTTTCATATATTTGAAAATCAGGGTATTACAGGAAGAACAGACAACCAGGAGCTCTATGCGTCGACCCGTTATGAGGGATAAGAAGATGCGGTCCTGTAGAGATTACATGAAATGGAGGACCAGCTCACCGGAATAGGGGATGACGGGAAATAGTCAAACATGGGATACCGACCGGTCTGACCACCCTTATCCTCCTACATCCTCGAAGCCCCCGATGTTCTAGACATACAATGAGGACTTAGACCTAGCTGATCACATCAAGTGGTTCAGGACCCTCATGACGATTTACAGTACCTTAATTGCCCTGCTTTGCTGTGAGTTTTTTGTCATGCTGCAGGGTTCCGATATAGAGTGGTATTCCCGACTAGCCCCATACTCGATATTCATGTTCGATCAACTCGAGGATAGCTTCCTCGCCTATTTTGTGACTAGTCGTAAGGCCAAAATGATGAGCGCCTCCTTTCTTGATTTAAAATAGGATGGAGAGTCCCTCCGAGGCTTCATTCAGAAGTTCACTGCAGATGCCAGGTCCATCTCTTCCTTTGATGCTAGATTTGCAGCAGTTGCCTTTAGGCATAAACTCCGACGACCTCTTAAAGACTTCGCTAGTGTTGCCGCTAAATTTGGCGTGGGGGCAAACAGATGAATTTGTGGATCCTTAGGGAAACTGAATAGTAAACCTGTATACCTGTTCCGTCGGGCTCCGGTCGTCGATCCTGCCATAGACCTGCAAAAAGTGCGAGACACCGGGGTTGTTCCCGGCGACGCACCCTCCGACGCTCAAGTCAGTAATCAGGAAGACTATGAAAGAGCGCAAAAACTGGTGAAAGATTGATTACCTCTTAATGGAGATGGATGGGGGGTATTTATAGGCATCTTAGGGAACAGATTAGGAATGTAATCTCCGTGATCTGATAAGGAATATTCTCCTTGGAAACAGATTAGGGGTGTAATCTGATAAGGTATATTCTCCGTAATCAGATAAGGAATTTAATCCCCAAATCCCAGTGAAAAGATAGAAGTATATCAGGGCCGTTGATCAAGATTGATTATGGATCCCGATTTTATCTTGTTGGATTGGGTGTGTGGTGGGTTAAAACCCTGCACCCTCTTGTTGGTGGATCCATTCGTGGGTTATTGGGTCCTAGGAGAGAAGACCCAGTATCCATTTTGGACCTTTTTGTAGGCGAAATTACCGTTTTACCCCCGGGCCTCAAGATTCGTACCTGATTTGGATGGTTCCGATTAACCCCCATTTTTAGCCACATCACGAGCCCTCCACTCCTAAAGGCTTAATTTGATCGGCCTTTGAGGAGTAGTTTGACTGTTTTAATGGCTAGCAGAGTTGTATCGGGGTTCAAATGGAGGGTTTTGAATCTTCAAGGGGTAGTGAGGTGATTTGCCAAGTGGATTGAGCTCCAAGCTGCTCATGAGCTCTGATGGTCATGTGGTATTCTTGTGGGGATATCCTCTTTACCTTCGCGAAGCGTCAATTCGTCGTTCGGGGGTCTTATACATTTGTATCACGCCTTAGACTCCCCCTAGGGCTCGCTGACTAGGGGGCTGAGGTCCACATGCGGTTCGGCAAGCTTTTCCGGAGAGGAAAGCGAGTTCGGCATAGCTGCGAGCGCTAGGAGTGAGTCTGGCGATCTGCCGAACTTGTTTTTTACCCTATAACAAGGTCGGTGTCACGAACACTCGGCAGTGAGTGCCGAACTTGATTTTTACCCCGTAACAAGGTCGGTGTCGCGAACGCTCGGCAGTGAGTGCCGAACTTGTTTTTTTGCCCCGTAACAAGGTCGGTGTCACGAACGCTCGGTAGTGAGTGCCGAACTTGATTTTTACCCCGTAACAAGGTCGGTGTCACGAACGCTCGGTAGTGAGTGCCGAACTTGATTTTTACCCCGTAACAAGGTCGGTGTCACGAACGCTCGGCAGTGAGTGCCGAACTTATTTTTTACCCCGTAACAAGGTCGGTGTCACGAACGCTCGGCAGTGAGTGCCGAACTTGTTTTTTGCCCCGTAACAAGGTCGGTGTCACGAACGCTCGGCAGTGAGTGCTGAACTTGATTTTTACCCCGTAACAAGGTCGGTGTCACGAACGCTCGGTAGTGAGTGCCGAACTTGATTTTTACCCCGTAACAAGGTCGGTGTCATGAACGCTCGGCAGTGAGTGCCGAACTTGATTTTTACCCCGTAAAAAGGTCGGTGTCACGAACGCTCGGTAGTGAGTGCCGAACTTGATTTTTGCCCCGTAACAAGGTCGGTGTCACGAACGCTCGGCAGTGAGTGCCGAACTTGATTTTTGCCCCGTAATAAGGTCGGTGTCACGAACGCTCGGCAGTGAGTGCCGAACTTGATTTTTACCCCGTAACAATGTCGGTGTCACGAACGCTCGGTAGTGAGTGCCGAACTTGATTTTTACCCCGTAACAAGGTCGGTGTCACGAACGCTCGGCAGTGAGTGCCGAACTTGATTTTTACCCCGTAACAAGGTCGGTGTCACGAACGCTCGGTAGTGAGTGCCGAACTTGATTTTTACCCCGTAACATGGTCGGTGTCACGAACGCTCGGTAGTGAGTGCCGAACTTGATTTTTATCCCGTAACAAGGCCGGTGTCACGAACGCTCGGTAGAGTGCCGAACTTGATTTTTACCCCGTAACAAGGTCGGTGTCACGAACGCTCGGCAGTGAGTGCCGAACTTCTAGACTTGTCGTTTTTAGGGGTTTGTTTTTTCTGTGCGCCATTTGAACTTCTAGTGGCTCTGACAGCTCTGACAGCTCTGACAACTCTGACAACCCTGACAGATGGGACGTTCATTAAATGCAGTGACCTCTGGGCTTCCATCAGACGGGACGCACATTAAATTCAACTCATGATTCGTTGTGGTTAGCGAGGCGACGATTGGGGTCGCTCCGTCGTTTGGTTTAAATGGGCCGGTCGTACGAGCCCATTATCCTCGTTTGGTGCGCCCCCTCTATAAATCCTCCCCCCCTCTCTCATTTCTCATTTCTCCTCTCTTTTGCTCAGACGGTTTCTTGTGCTCAGGTGAGTTTTTCCGGCGTCGGCATTTGGTTCAGGCGTAGTTTTTCGGCAGCTGTCTCTCTTAAGGTAATTTATCATCAACTATATTTGTAGCTTCTGTCTCCGACGAAGTCTCTTGGTCCGAGCCCTCCCTTGAAGACGTCGAGGACTCGACTCCGACCTCGACCAAAGGCAAGGTGTTCGGCAAGGATTCGATCGTTGTCGATCCGAAGAGGATGGGGGAGTTCGGACAACTACCAGGTCCGTTGACGGGGCTCCACAGAGTCAGGCAGCTCCCGGAGGATCAGGCCGAGCGAATTGTCCATGGGAGGGGGAGGTACTTCGAGGAGAATGCCGTGAGGGAGATGACGGGGGCGGACGATGCGGCGTCGATCCTGCGCGAAGAGGATCTGGCAGGGATCCGGGATTCTTTTTTCATCCCGGAGGAGTACGAAATCATGTTGCCGGGCCCCAGAGTTAGGGCCAACTCGCCGCTGCCAGTGACCATGTGTTGCTGGCCGATCGATACCTTTATCGCCGGTGCTCGGCTACCTCTCCACGCGTTCGCAATCACCGTGGTGAGTTGGTTCGGGGTCAGCCCCATCCAACTTATGCCGAACGCGTGACGAGTGATTAATGGTTTCCTTCTCCACTGCCAGGCCGCAAGGATCGAGCCGCAGCTGAACGTGCTTCGGACGCTATACCAGCTCCATCAAGGGAATAAGTCGGAGTACCGGTATTATTTGACTCCGAGGCACGGCGGCAGACTCGTCATCTGCCCTGACTCTATTAAGCACTAGCGGGAGAAGTGGTTCATCGTGCGGAGTCGAGAGGCCTGGCCGATCCCCTCTGATTGGGTAGAAGGGGTGCCGAAGAGGGCGAAGGCGGTGCTGAAGCTCTCGGTAGAAGAAGAAGAGGCGGTCCGGATCCTCCTTGACCGGCCGAAGTACGATTGGAAGGAGCTGACGGAGGACGTCCTCTACAAGGGAGGGCTCTGCCGCGTAGATCCAAGTACGCGGCTCTCGTCAAGTTCTTTTATCCGTACTCATTGCCTTGTTGTTTTTTATGTGCTAATCACTTTGTGTTTTTGATGCAGAATCCATGGACTACGACGCGGTCTTGGCGCTCAGGGCAGGGCTTGTGAGCAAGGCGCCGAAGAAGCGCAAGAGGGTAGCGTCCAAGTTGCCCCCGACCTCAAAGGCTCCGAGGATCACAGCCCCCATCGGGGAGGTGGAGATCCTTGACGACCCGGTCGTCACCGTGGTGGGGACTTCGGCTCCCGCACCTGTGGGGAAGTTCCCCATTGCCGCCGCTCTCGCCATGCCGACACCGCCGCTGACCGTGGCAGGCGAGGAGCTCCTGACGGAGGAGCACAAGCGGATCCATATTCCGGACTGGCAAGTTCGGAAGCACGATGGGTTCCTTGGGAACTCCTTGGCGAGCATGCAGGCCATCAAGCATCTCGCCACCTCGAAGGACCGAGCCGCCATGGAGGCGGGGAGAGAGGGCGACGACGTGATCGAGATCGCTCGTTCAGGCGGTATCGGTAAGCTTCTCCTCGTCTGTTGTATTTCTTGAATCACAAAATTTTTTCTAACTCTTTTAGCTCTTCTCTACTGCAGATCATCGTCCACTTCGGCCACCTCACCGAGAGGCTGACAGCTCTCGAGAAAGAGTTGAAGCAGGAGTCCGACCAAGCTCGGAACGAAAAAGCTCGGATGTCGAACGAGCTTGACAAGCTCCGTGTCGAGCACGAGGGCAGGTCGGCGAGGTCCAGCACCTCGAGGCCGAGGTGAAGAGGCTGGAGGGCGAGCTCCTTCGGTAGAAGGAGGGGTCGGCCAAGCAGTTGGCCGAGGTCGAGGCGGCGCAGGCGGCAGCCGTGAAGGCGGCGGAGGACACGACTCTGGAGAAGGCCCAGGGGTTCCTCGCGCAGAACATGGTGAAGGCCTTCGCCGCCGCACTCGAGCGGGTGTCGGAAGCGTACCCCGGGGTGGACGTCTCGGGGTGGCGGCTATTCCCCGGACACATTGAGGGCTTCGACCCCGAGTCCGAAGGGGAAGAAGAGGAGGAGGGCGACGACGAAGCCGGCGCCGGGGCCGGGGCTACTGATGAGGTCCCCAGCACCGCGATTACCCCACTGGCGGCGGCGTCTCCTTCGGCGAAGTCAACCCCTACCCCACCTCGACGCCCGGGGAAAGAGGTTCGAGCCTTGAATCCGCCTTTTGTTTTCTTGTTTTTGTTTTTTGTTTTCCTTTTCGAACTCTGTAATGCCTAATAGCGGACTGGCCACCGCTACTTTTTGACATTAATGAAAAGAAAGTTTTTGCAAGTGTTGATGTTCGGAAGTTTTTGTCTTTTGCCCCCTCTTTTGCCGAACATTCCCATCTTGTTTTTAGAAAAGAAAATTTTTCCAAGTGTGGTGCTTCGGCAGTGTTCGACGCTTTTGCTGATTACTCTGATCTCTTTGCAGCTTATGGTGATCGCCCAAGACGTCGAGCTTTCGCGCTCGGATGAGGAAGCTCGAGCCGAGGTCGGCCTAGGGGCGACGAGGCTGTGTCTGGCGAGGTGCCGAGAGAGACTCTACGAGGTCGAGCTCGGATTGCGCCGAGCTGAAAGCGAGAGGACCCATCTCCAGCTCATCCTCGACCAGCGAGATATCGAGATTCGCCGTTTGGAAAGCAGGATCGCCGATCTTATCCCCGAAGGTGAATATTCGCCAACTGATTTCAGTAATGAGATTCGGGTTCAGTGCATCCGTCATAACTTGTCCAAAATAACAGCGGAGAGAGACGATTTGCTTTCCGAGATACAACATCTTCAGTCCGTAGAGGCGAAGCTTCGGAGTGAGGGCGAGGGGCTGACGGCCGAGGTGGCCAAGTTGACGACCGAACGGGTACAGTTGACCGCCGAAGTCGAAGCGCTCAAGAGAGCGACGGTGGATAAAAGCATCGAGGTCACCCACCTTCGGTGCCTCATCGGCAGCCGAACTGGAGAACCGGACTCCGCGATACCCCCACGTTTCGAAGTCGACGTCAAGGACGACTCGTTGCGGGATCGGATCTCGGAGTTGGAGGCAGAAGTGGCGCGTCTTAAGCCGCATTCAGGGCCGATCAATGTTCGAAGCACGTCGTGCACTCAGGGCTGAGAGTGAGCGGGGTATTACCTTCTATGAGATGGCGACCCGTTAGCGGATCGGCCAACCTAGTCCGGGGGACGCGCAGAGCTCGGTGGCAATTTCGTCGAGCGGAGCGTCCGTCGGAGTAGCAACTAGAAGTGGTGCCGAGGATACGTCTCAGTTCGCTGGCTTGGGGTCGCGCTCCGGAGACAAGCGTCGTCATTCTCGAGTGTCTTTGAAGCGGAACGCTCTGGCTCCAAGAAAGCGCTAAAGTCGTTGTCTTCGCAAATTTTTGTGTACTTTATTTTTGTTAAGTGTAATAAGTCAGCATTGTAACTTTTTCTTTGACGAGTTGTAATCCTGCTGTGTTTGTCTTTGTACCACATCTGTTTCATCAATAAAAGTGTTGTTGCTGAACTCGTGTGTTTTACTCTTGCGACTGTTGTCTGTTGTGCCTGAGGCTTCTAAAGTGGGAGCGGTCCCGAATGTCTAAGCTTCTTCCAGTTCGTTTAGGAGCGAACTTGCGAAGTAGCATCGGGCCAAGTGTCGGACTTCGGCGCCCTTGTTTGATTAGTTTAAAGGTTGTGGGAGCATTTCCGAATGGCGAATTACCCCTAGCTCGCTTAGGAGCGAGCTTGCGGAGTAGAATCGAACCAAGTGTTGGACTCCGAACCATTCAACGGCCGTGGGAGCAGTTCCGAATGGCGAGCTACTTCTAGTTCGCTTAGGAGCGAACTTGCGAAGTAGAATCGAGCCAAGTGTTGGACTCCGGAACCATTGTTAGATTAGTTTAGGGTTGTGGGAGCATTTCCGAATGGCGAACTACCCCTAGCTCGCTTAGGAGCGAACTTGCGGAGTAGAGTCGAACCAAGTGTTGGACTCCGAACCATTCAACGGCTGTGGGAGCAGTTCCGAATGGCGAGCTACTTCTAGTTCGCTTAGGAGCAAATTTGCGAAGTAGAATCGAGCGAAGTGTTGGACTCCGGAACCATTGTTAGATTAGTTTAGGGTTGTGGGAGCATTTCCGAATGGCGAACTACCCTAGCTCGCTTAGGAGCGAACTTGCGGAGTAGAGTCGAACCAAGTGTTGGACTCCGAACCATTCAACGGCTGTGGAAGCAGTTCCGAATGGCGAGCTGCTTCTAGTTCGCTTAGGAGCGAACTTGCGAAGTAGAATCGAGCCAAGTGTTGGACTCCGGAACTATTGTTAGATTAGTTTAGGGTTGTGGGAGCATTTCCGAATGGCGAACTACCCCTAGCTCGCTTAGGAGCGAACTTGCGGAGTAGAGTCGAACCAAGTGTTGGACTCTGAACCATTCAACGGCTGTGGGAGCAGTTCCGAATGGCGAGCTACTTCTTGTCCGCTAAGGAGCGAACTTGCGAAGTAGAATCGAACCAAGTGTTGGACTCCGGAACCATTGTTAGATTAGTTTAGGGTTGTGGGAGCATTTCCGAATGGCGAACTACCCCTAGCTCGCTTAGGAGCGAACTTGCGGAGTATAGTCGAACCAAGTGTTGGACTCCGAACCATACAACGGCTGTGAGAGCAGTTCCGAATGGCGAGCTGCTTCTAGTTCGCTTAGGAGCGATCTTGCGAAGTAGAATCGAGCCAAGTGTTGGACTCCGGAACCATTGTTAGATTAGTTTAGGGTTGTGGGAGCATTTCCGAATGGCGAACTACCCCTAGCTCGCTTAGGACGAACTTGCAGGGTAGAGTCGAACCAAGTGTTGGACTCCGAACCATTCAACGGCTGTGGGAGCAGTTCCGAATGGCGAGCTACTTCTAGTTCGCTTAGGAGTGAACTTGCGAAGTAGAATCGAGCCAAGTGTTGGACTCCGGAACCATTTTTAGATTAGTTTAGGGTTGTGGGAGCATTTTCGAATGGCGAACTACCCCTAGCTCGCATAGGAGCGAACATGCGGAGTAGAGTCGAACCAAGTGTCGGACTCCGAACCATTCAACGGCTGTGGGAGCAGTTCCGAATGGCGAGCTGCTTCTAGTTCACATAGGAGCGAACTTGCGAAGTAGAATCGAACCAAGTGTTGGACTCCGGAACCATTGTTAGATTAGTTTAGGGTTGTGGGAGCATTTCCGAATGGCGAACTACCCCTAGCTCGCTTAGGAGCGAACTTGCGGAGTAGAGTCGAACCAAGTGTTGGACTCCGAACCATTCAACGGCTGTGGGAGCAGTTCCGAATGGCGAGCTGCTTCTAGTTCGCCTAGGAGCGAACTTGCGAAGTAGAGTCGAACCAAGTGTTGGACTCCGAAACCATTATTAGATTAGTTTAGGGTTGTGGGAGCATTTCCGATTGGCGAACTACCCCTAGCTCGCTTAGGAGCGAACTTGCGGCGTAGAGTCGAACCAAGTGTTGGATTCCGAACCATTCAACGGTTGTGGGAGCAGTTCCGAATGGCGAGCTGCTTCTAGTTCGCTTAGGAGCGAACTTGCGAAGTAGAATCGAACCAAGTGTTGGACTCCGGAACCATTGTTAGATTAGTTTAGGGTTGTGGGAGCATTTTCGAATGGCGAACTACCCCTAGCTCGCTTAGGAGCGAACTTGCGGAGTAGAGTCGAACAAAGTGTTGGACTCCGAACCATTCAACGGCTGTGGGAGCAGTTCCGAATGGCGAGCTACTTCTAGTTCGCTTAGGAGCGAACTTGCGAAGTAGAATCGAGCCAAGTGTTGGACTCCGGAACCATTTTTAGATTAGTTTAGGGTTGTGGGAGCATTTCCGAATGGCGAACTACCCCTAGCTCGCATAGGAGCGAACATGCGGAGTAGAGTCGAACCAAGTGTTGGACTCCGAACCATTCAACGGCTGTGGGAGCAGTTCCGAATGGCGAGCTACTTCTAGTTCGCTTAGGTGCGAACTTGCGAAGTAGAATCGAGCCAAGTGTTGGACTCCGAAACCATTGTTAGATTAGTTTAGGGTTGTGGGAGCATTTTCGAATGGCGAACTACCCCTAGCTCGCTTAGGAGCGAACATGCGGAGTAGAGTCGAACCAAGTGTTGGACTCCGAACCATTCAACGGCTGTGGGAGCAGTTCCGAATGGCGAGCTACTTCTAGTTCGCTTAGGAGCGAACTTGCGAAGTAGAATCGAGCCAAGTGTTGGACTCCGGAACCATTGTTAGATTAGTTTAGGGTTGTGGGAGCATTTCCGAATGGCGAACTACCCCTAGCTCGCTTAGGAGCGAACTTGCGGCGTAGAGTCGAACCAAGTGTTGGACCCGAACCATTCAACGGCTGTGGGAGCAGTTCCGAATGGCGAGCTGCTTCTAGTTCGCTTAGGAGCGAACTTGCGAAATAGAATCGAACCAAGTGTTGGACTCCGGAACCATTGTTAGATTAGTTTAAGGTTGTGGGAGCATTTCCGAATGGCGAACTACCCCTAGCTCGCTTAGGAGCGAAACTTGCGGAGTAGAGTCGAACCAAGTGTTGGACTCCGAACCATTCAACGGTTGTGGGAGCAGTTCCGAATGGCGAGCTGCTTCTAGTTCGCTTAGGAGCGAACTTGCGAAGTAGAATCGAACCAAGTGTTGGACTCCGGAACCATTGTTAGATTAGTTTAGGGTTGTGGGAGCATTTTCGAATGGCGAACTACCCCTAGCTCGCTTAGGAGCGAACTTGCGGAGTAGAGTCGAACAAAGTGTTGGACTCCGAACCATTCAACGGCTGTGGGAGCAGTTCCGAATGGCGAGCTACTTCTAGTTCGCTTAGGAGCGAACTTGCGAAGTAGAATCGAGCCAAGTGTTGGACTCCGGAACCATTGTTAGATTAGTTTAGGGTTGTAGGGAGCATTTCCGAATGGCGAACTACCCCTAGCTCGCATAGGAGCGAACATGCGGAGTAGAGTCGAACCAAGTGTTGGACTCCGAACCATTCAACGGCTGTGGGAGCAGTTCCGAATGGCGAGCTACTTCTAGTTCGCTTAGGAGCGAACTTGCGAAGTAGAATCGTGCCAAGTGTTGGACTCCGGAACCATTGTTAGATTAGTTTAGGGTTGTGGGAGCATTTCCGAATGGCGAACTACCCCTAGCTCGCTTAGGAGCGAACTTGCGGAGTAGAGTCGAACCAAGTGTTGGACTCCGAACCATTCAACGGCTGTGGGAGCAGTTCCGAATGGCGAGCTACTTCTAGTTCGCTTAGGAGCGAACTTGCGAAGTAGAATCGAACCAAGTGTTGGACTCCGGAACCTTTTTTAGATTAGTTTAGGGTTGTGGGAGTATTTCCGAATGGCGAACTACCCCTAGCTCGCTTAGGAGCGAACTTGCGGAGTAGAGTCGAACCAAGTGTTGGACTCCGAACCATTCAACGGCTGTGGGAGCAGTTCCGAATGGCGAGCTGCTTCTAGTTCGCTTAGGAGCGAACTTGCGAAGTAGAATCGAGCCAAGTGTTGGACTCCGGAACCATTGTTAGATTAGTTTAGGGTTGTGGGAGCATTTCCGAATGGCGAACTACCCCTAGCTCGCTTAGGAGCGAACTTGCGGCGTAGAGTCGAACCAAGTGTTGGACCCGAACCATTCAACGGCTGTGGGAGCAGTTCCGAATGGCGAGCTGCTTCTAGTTCGCTTAGGAGCGAACTTGCGAAATAGAATCGAACCAAGTGTTGGACTCCGGAACCATTGTTAGATTAGTTTAAGGTTGTGGGAGCATTTCCGAATGGCGAACTACCCCTAGCTCGCTTAGGAGCAAACTTGCGGCGTAGAGTCAAACCAAGTGTTGGATTCCGAACCATTCAACGGTTGTGGGAGCAGTTCCGAATGGCGAGCTGCTTCTAGTTCGCTTAGGAGCGAACTTGCGAAGTAGAATCGAACCAAGTGTTGGACTCCGGAACCATTGTTAGATTAGTTTAGGGTTGTGGGAGCATTTTCGAATGGCGAACTACCCCTAGCTCGCTTAGGAGCGAACTTGCGGAGTAGAGTCGAACAAAGTGTTGGACTCCGAACCATTCAACGGCTGTGGGAGCAGTTCCGAATGGCGAGCTACTTCTAGTTCGCTTAGGAGCGAACTTGCGAAGTAGAATCGAGCCAAGTGTTGGACTCCGGAACCATTTTTAGATTAGTTTAGGGTTGTAGGAGCATTTCCGAATGGCGAACTACCCCTAGCTCGCATAGGAGCGAACATGCGGAGTAGAGTCGAACCAAGTGTTGGACTCCGAACCATTCAACGGCTGTGGGAGCAGTTCCGAATGGCGAGCTACTTCTAGTTCGCTTAGGAGCGAACTTGCGAAGTAGAATCGTGCCAAGTGTTGGACTCCGGAACCATTGTTAGATTAGTTTAGGGTTGTGGGACCATTTCCGAATGGCGAACTACCCCTAGCTCGCTTAGGAGCGAACTTGCGGAGTAGAGTCGAACCAAGTGTTGGACTCCGAACCATTCAACGGCTGTGGGAGCAGTTCCGAATGGCGAGCTACTTCTTGTTCGCTTAGGAGCGAACTTGCGAAGTAGAATCGAACCAAGTGTTGGACTCCGGAACCTTTTTTAGATTAGTTTAGGGTTGTGGGAGTATTTCCGAATGGCGAACTACCCCTAGCTCGCTTAGGAGCGAACTTGCGGAGTAGAGTCGAACCAAGTGTTGGACTCCGAACCATTCAACGGCTGTGGGAGCAGTTCCGAATGGCGAGCTGCTTCTAGTTCGCTTAGGAGCGAACTTGCGAAGTAGAATCGAGCCAAGTGTTGGACTCCGGAACCATTGTTAGATTAGTTTAGGGTTGTGGGAGCATTTCCGAATGGCGAACTACCCCTAGCTCGCTTAGGACGAACTTGCGGGGTAGAGTCGAACCAAGTGTTGGACTCCGAACCATTCAACGGCTGTGGGAGCAGTTCCGAATGGCGAGCTACTTCTAGTTCGCTTAGGAGCGAACTTGCGAAGTAGAATCGAGCCAAGTGTTGGACTCCGGAACCATTGTTCGATTAGTTTAGGGTTGTGGGAGCATTTCCGAACGGCGAACTACCCCTAGCTCGCTTAGGAGCGAACTTGCGGAGTAGAGTCGAACCAAGTGTTGGACTCCGAACCATTCAACGGCTGTGGGAGCAGTTCCGAATGGCGAGCTGCTTCTAGTTCGCATAGGAGCGAACTTGCGAAGTAGAATCGAACCAAGTATTGGACTCCGGAACCATTGTTAGATTAGTTTAGGGTTGTGGGAGCATTTCCGAATGGCGAACTACCCCTAGCTCGCTTAGGAGCGAACTTGCGGAGTAGAGTCGAACCAAGTGTTGGACTCCGAACCATTCAACGGCTGTGGGAGCAGTTCCGAATGGCAAGCTACTTCTTGTTCGCTTAGGAGCGAACTTGCGAAGTAGAATCGAACCAAGTGTTGGACTCCGGAACCATTGTTAGATTAGTTTAGGGTTGTGGGAGCATTTCCGAATGGCGAACTACCCCTAGCTCGCTTAGGAGCGAACTTGCGGAGTAGAGTCGAACCAAGTGTTGGACTCCGAACCATTCAACGGCTGTGGGAGCAGTTCCGAATGGCGAGCTGCTTCTAGTTCGCTTAGGAGCGAACTTCCGAAGTAGAATCGAGCCAAGTGTTGGACTCCGGAACCATTGTTAGATTAGTTTAGGGTTGTGGGAGCATTTCCGAATGGCGAACTATCCCTAGCTCGCTTAGGACGAACTTGCGGGGTAGAGTCGAACCAAGTGTTGGACTCCGAACCATTCAACGGCTGTGGGAGCAGTTCCGAATGGCGAGCTACTTCTAGTTCGCTTAGGAGCGAACTTGCGAAGTAGAATCGAGCCAAGTGTTGGACTCCGGAACCATTGTTAGATTAGTTTAGGGTTGTGGGAGCATTTCCGAATGGCGAACTACCCCTAGCTCGCTTAGGAGCGAACTTGCGGAGTAGAGTCGAACCAAGTGTTGGACTCCGAACCATTCAACGGCTGTGGGAGCAGTTCCGAATGGCGAGCTGCTTCTAGTTCGCATAGGAGCGAACTTGCGAAGTAGAATCGAACCAAGTGTTGGACTCCGGAACCATTGTTAGATTAGTTTAGGGTTGTGGGAGCATTTCCGAATGGCGAACTACCTCTAGCTCGCTTAGGAGCGAACTTGCGGCGTTGAGTCGAACCAAGTGTTGGACTCCGAACCATTCAACGGCTGTGGGAGCAGTTCCGAATTGCGAGCTACTTCTAGTTCGCTTAGGAGCGAATTTGCGAAGTAGAATCGAGCCAAGTGTTGGACTCCGGAACCATTGTTAGATTAGTTTAGGGTTGTGGGAGCATTTCCGAATGGCGAACTACCCCTAGCTCGATTAGGAGCGAACTTGCGGAGTAGAGTCGAACCAAGTGTTGGACTCCGAACCATTCAACGGCTGTGGGAGCAGTTCCGAATGGCGAGCTACTTCCAGTTCGCTTAGGAGCGAACTTGCGAAGTAGAATCGTACCAAGTGTTGGACTCCGGAACCACTGTTAGATTAGTTTAGGGTTGTGGGAGCATTTCCGAATGGCAAACTACCCCTAGCTCGCTTAGGAGCGAACTTGCGGCGTAGAGTCGAACCAAGTGTTGGATTCCGAACCATTCAACGGTTGTAGGAGCAGTTCCGAATGGCGAGCTGCTTCTAGTTCGCTTAGGAGCGAACATGCGAAGTAGAATCGAACCAAGTGTTGGACTCCGGAACCATTGTTAGATTAGTTTAGGGTTGTGGGAGCATTTTCGGATGGCGAACTACCCCTAGCTCGCTTAGGAGCGAACTTGCGGAGTAGAGTCGAACAAAGTGTTGGACTCCGAACCATTCAACGGCTGTGGGAGCAGTTCCGAATGGCGAGCTACTTCTAGTTCGCTTAGGAGCGAACTTGCGAAGTAGAATCGAGCCAAGTGTTGGACTCCGGAACCATTTTTAGATTAGTTTAGGGTTGTGGGAGCATTTCCGAATGGCGAACTACCCCTAGCTCGCATAGGAGCGAACATGCGGAGTAGAGTCGAACCAAGTGTTGGACTCCGAACCATTCAACGGCTGTGGGAGCAGTTCCGAATGGCGAGCTACTTCTAGTTCGCTTAGGAGCGAACTTGCGAAGTAGAATCGCGCCGAGTGTTGGACTCCGGAACCATTGTTAGATTAGTTTAGGGTTGTGGGAGCATTTCCGAATGGCGAACTACCCCTAGCTCGCTTAGGAGCGAACTTGCGGAGTAGAGTCGAACCAAGTGTTGGACTCCGAACCATTCAACGGCTGTGGGAGCAGTTCCGAATGGCGAGCTACTTCTTGTTCGCTTAGGAGCGAACTTGCGAAGTAGAATCGAACCAAGTGTTGGACTCCGGAACCATTGTTAGATTAGTTTTGGGTTGTGGGAGCATTTCCGAATGGCGAACTACCCCTAGCTCGCTTAGGAGCGAACTTGCGGAGTAGAGTCGAACCAAGTGTTGGACTCCGAACCATTCAACGGCTGTGGGAGCAGTTCCGAATGGCGAGCTGCTTCTAGTTCGCTTAGGAGCGAACTTGCAAAGTAGAATCGAGCCAAGTGTTGGACTCCGGAACCATTGTTAGATTAGTTTAGGGTTGTGGGAGCATTTCCGAATGGCGAACTACCCCTAGCTCGCTTAGGAGCGAACTTGCGGAGTAGAGTCGAACCAAGTGTTGGACTCCGAACCATTCAACGGCTGTGGGAGCAGTTCCGAATGGCGAGCTGCTTCTAGTTCGCTTAGGAGCGAACTTGCGAAGTAGAATCGAACCAAGTGTTGGACTCCGGAACCATTGTTAGATTAGTTTAGGGTTGTGGGAGCATTTCCGAATGGCGAACTGCCCCTAGCTCGCTTAGGAGCGAACTTGCGGAGTAGAGTCGAACCAAGTGTTGGACTCCGAACCATTCAACGGCTGTGGGAGCAGTTCCGAATGGCGAGCTGCTTCTAGTTCGCTTAGGAGCGAACTTGCGAAGTAGAATCGAGCCAAGTGTTGGACTCCGGAACCATTGTTAGATTAGTTTAGGGTTGTGGGAGCATTTCCGAATGGCGAACTACCCCTAGCTCGCTTAGGAGCGAACTTGCGGAGTAGAGTCGAACCAAGTGTTGGACTCCGAACCATTCAACGGCTGTGGGAGCAGTTCCGAATGGCGAGCTACTTCTAGTTCGCTTAGGAGTGAACTTGTGAAGTAGAATCGAGCCAAGTGTTGGACTCCGGAACCATTGTTAGATTAGTTTAGGGTTGTGGGAGCATTTTCGAATGGCGAACTACCCCTAGCTCGCTTAGGAGCGAACTTGCGGAGTAGAGTCGAACCAAGTGTTGGACTCCGAACCATTCAACGGCTGTGGGAGCAGTTCCGAATGGCGAGCTACTTCTAGTTCGCTTAGGAGCGAACTTGCGAAGTAGAATCGAGCCAAGTGTTGGACTACCGAACCATTGTTAGATTAAAGAGTTAAAAACAGAGAGATGTAATAGCAGTGAAAATATGAAAAACTTTATTTATTAATATCTAATGATCGGCTGCTTCTAAAGTTGCTAGCCGTTTTTACAATGAAAAAATAAAAGGAAAAATCACTACTAGTAAAAGGAAGGGAATGGTTCGACATCTCGAGTTACTTAGAGAAGCGTAGTTGCCTTCTCTTGGTATTTCAAAAGATGGTCAGCATTCCAAGTCCTGGGAATTTCTCTGCCTTGGAGATCTTCTAGCTTGTACGCACCGGGGCGGAGCACCTTTGAGATTTTGTACGGTCCCTCCCAATTCGGGGCCAGTTTGCTTTTCTGTCCGGGGAACGAGATGGCCAGTTTTCGGAGGACTAAATCCCCTTATTTGAGGTCCGTTGGGCGGACCCTTTTGTTGTATGCTAGCTCGATCCTCCTTCGGTAAGCTTACTGGCGTATGGCCGCTCTCTCTCGGATTTCATCTATCAGATCAAGGCTTGCTCTGAGCTTTTTGGCATTCTACTCTTCTTCAAAGGCCATCAGACGAGGATAGGGTATCCCAACTTCTAGGGGTATGAGGGCCTCGGACCCATAGGTGAGATTAAACGGGCTCTCGCCTGTTGGGGTCCGCTTGGTGGTGCGGTGATTCCAGAGCACGTTTGGCAGCTGATCGACCCACAGTCCTTTGGAACACTTGTCTAATCTCTTCTTGATGCCCGAAAGAATCTGTCGGTTGGCATTCTCGGCTTGGCCATTCGACTGAGGATGGGAGACGGAGGAGAATCGATGTTGTATGGAGAGGTCCTCACATAAAGCTCGGAAGGCGGCCCCAGTGAACTGTGTCCCATTATCCATGACTATGACTCGGGGAACGCCGAACTGGAAAATCACATTTTTCCAGAAGAATTGAACGACCCTATGCTCGGTGATTGTAGCTAGGGGCTCGACTTCTATCCATTTAGAGAAATAGTCGACCGCCACGACCAGGAACTTTAGCTATCCGGGGGCTGGTGGAAACGGTCCTAGTAAATCCATCCCCCACATCGCGAAGGGGATTGGACTTGATAGGGAGGTGAGCGGTGCTTGTGGAAGGCGTCAGATGTCTGCATACTTTTGACAGGAGCTGCATTGCCGAACGTGTCGTTCGGCGTCCCGTAGGAGAGTGGGCCAGTAATACCCATAGTTCAACACTTTGCGCGCTAGAGCCCTGGACCCAGAATGAGCTCCGCCGATGCCCTCGTGGAGCTCTTGCAGGGCGTAGTCGGCTTGTCCGGGGGAAAGGCACCTTAGGTAAGGCCGACCGTCCACCTGGGTGAAGGAGCGTTTATATAAGATGCCTTCGATTAAAGTAAAACGCTTGGCTTGGGTCCTGATTCTTCTTGCTTCCCTCGGATCTTCGGGGAGGAGTCCGTCTTTTAAGAATTCGACGAGAGGCTTCATCCAATTGTCTTCGAGGAGGACAGGTAATGTTTCAATGGAGTCAGGTGTTTCGTCCTCTATGCTTGGCTTCAAGAGGACTTCTATCAATATGGTCTGCTCAAGACCTTGAAGGGAAGAGGAGGCTAATTTGGATAGGGCGTCGGCTTGAGCATTTTCTTCTCGGGGGATCCTTTGGATGAGGGCCTCTTCAAACAGCGCCATGAGGCTCTTGACTTTAGCCAAGTATTTAACCATTCTATCATCGCGGGCTTCATACTCACCGAGGACCTGGTTGACAACCAACTGAGAGTCGCTGAAGATCTGTAGCCGCTGTGCCCCTGCATTTCGGGCCATTCTTAGACCGGCTATTAGCGCCTCGTATTCGGCCTCGTTGTTCGAAGCTTTGAAATTTATACGGAGGGAGTATTGGAGGATGAAGTCATCTGGGCCTGCCAGGATGACTCCTGCCCCGCTTCCCTCATTGCAAGAAGATCCGTCAACATAAATTGACCAAACCGGCGGTCCCTTTACTGTTTGGCAGGGCTCAGGGATTGTACTCTCAACTATGAATTCGGCCAGCGCCTGAGCGTTGATCGCAGTTTGAGGCTGATAGGTTATATCATGTTGGCTCAGCTCGATTGACCACTTCATAAGGCGACCAGAAGTCTCAGGCTTGTGAAGGACCTGTTTGAGCGGCTGGTCGGTAAGGACGACCACCGAATGGGACTGAAAGTAGGGCCGAAGCTTTCTCGCGGCCATTACCAGGGCATAGGCTATTTTCTCAATCTTCGGGTACCGGAGCTCGATGTCCCGAAGTACTTTGCTAACGTAGTAGATGGGCTTCTGAGCCCTTTCTTCTTCTCTGACTAAGACCGCACTAAGCGTCTGTTCGGAAGCTGCCAGGTAGAGGTAGAGTGGTTCGCCAGGTATAGGTTTGCTGAGAAGAGGTGGATTGACGAGGTATGCTTTAAGCTGGTCGAATGAGTCTTGTTGCTGTTGCCCCCACTCGAATCCTTTAGCCCCCCTGAGGGCTTTGAAGAACGGGAGGCACTTCTCCCCGGACTTCGACAGAAAGCGCCCTATGGCGGCTAGGCGACCAGTTAATCTTTGAACTTCCTTGACATTTCTAGGAGGGGCCATGTCTAATATGGCCTTGATCTTTTCCGGATTTGCTTCAATTCCTCGTTGGCTAACCATGAAGCCGAGGAACTTCCCTGATGAGACGCCGAACGCACACTTGTTCGGGTTGAGTCTCATATTGTGTTTTCTTAAGACATCAAATGCTTCTTGGAGGTCGGTCACATGATCAACACCTCGGATGCTTTTCACAAGCATGTCGTCGACGTACACCTCCATGTTTCGGCCGATCTGGGCCTGGAAAACCTTGTTGACGAGGCGTTGGTATGTTGCCCCTGCGTTCTTTAGGTCGAATGGCATGACTCTGTAGCAATAAAGGCCTTGGTCAGTCACAAAAGATGTCTTCGGGATATCCGGAGGGAACATTCTTATCTGATTGTAACCCGAGAAAGCATCCATGAAGCTGAGGAGCTCATGTCCCGAGGTTGCGTCAATCAGAGTGTCAATGCTCAGCAGCGGGAAGGGATCTTTGGGGCAGGCCTTGTTGAGGTCGGTGAAATCAATACAAATTCTCCACGTCCCATTGGACTTCTTCACCATTACTACGTTAGATAACCACTCAGGGTAGTTTACATCCTGTATGAATCGGGCCTTCAACAGCTTGTTTACCTCCTCTTCGATAGCGAGCTGACGCTCGGGGGTGAACTTGCGCCTCTTTTGCTGAACCGGTTTGGACCCCAGATCGACGCTCAGGGGTGGACCAAGAGTTCTTCGGAGATACCGGGCATATCTGCTGCTGTCCATGCGAAGAGGTCTTGATTGGCTCGGATGCATTTCACAATACCTGAGTATAGAGCGAACGGGAGGTTCTTGCTAACAAAGAACTTGCGGGTCGGCTCTTGTTCTGAGAAGAGCACCTCTTCCAGTTCATCCACCGGCTCGGAGGTCGGTCTTGCAGTATCTTGAGGAATTTCCAGAGTCTCTAAGGAGAGGACGGGTCCAAGGGTTGAGGTCATGTAGCACTTTCTGGCCGTCTCTTGATTGCCCCTTACTTCCCCGACCCCGGACCGGGTGGGAAACTTCATCTTAAGGTGGTATGCTGATGGGACAGCTTCCAGAGCCACGAGGCCAGGCCGACCCAAAATGACGTTGTAGGCAGCGGGAACATCCACCACCATGAAATCCATTGGCTCTGTTCGGGTGGTAGGAGTTTGACCGGCAGTTACATCAAGGGTGATTACCCCTTCAATAGTTACCGGAACCCCTGTGAACCCATGGAGAGTGTAGCCGGCGGGCTTGAGTCTGTCTCTGGAGAGCTTTAGGCCTTTAAAGGCGGAGAGGAAAAGGATGTTGACGGAGCTGCCGTTGTCTACTAAGATCCTCTCTACTTTGAAATTCACCATGTGGAGGCTAATGACGAGTGCATCACAATGTGGGGAACGAACTCCTTCAAGATCTTCGTCGGAGAACGTGACTGGCACTCCGAGGCCTTTGGGAGGAGGGGTGGTTCGGACCGAGTTGACTTCTCTTATAAAGGCTTTCCGAGAGGAGTTCGAGGAGCCCCCCATTGGACCCCCGTGAATGAGGTGGAGGACTCGCTCTTCCTCGAAGTCTGGCGTCTCTTCTCTTTCCGGACACTTGTTAGCCCCCCGAGGCGGGGGAGGAAGTTCGGCTCGGTCTTTTCTTACGAACCTCGTCAGCTGCTGTAATATTCCGGACGGATATTAACTCATATAAATTATTATTTTATTATTATTTTATTATTATTCTATTATTATTTTATTTTGACTCCAAAGTCGGACTATTTTGGCGATTCTCGCCGGGTTGCCCACAAACAGTGCCTACGCACGTCTATCGGTCGGTGTGCATCCAAAGCGCATCAAATTGATAACGCAACTCTCCGAAGTAATAATAATATTTATTTCGCTATTATTTTCCAAATTAAATTATTTTGGGAATTTTATGAGGATTTTATAAAAAGATTGGTTGTATACACATACATGTACCCATACACATAATTGTATCACACTTAGTATATTATACCTAGTATATAGTATGTACTTTAGGACAATACACTTATGCTTGTCATGGCTACTCAATTAGAGAATTAGGGTTTAATTAGAAGGTTAAAAGAGAGTTGTATGCACAAGATTAGAACTAAACCCTTCTAGAAACAACATTCCCTCACATAACACCTCCCTCCACCTCACCACTCTAAAACTCACCTCCCTACTCCCCTATACCTTGGCCGGCCACTCTTCTTGGGGTTTATTTTGTGCCATTTTGGTGCACTCACCACCTCCTTTCTTTTCTATAAAACTCCCCTCATTCACCTCCTTCTCTCATTTTAGAAAAAACAAAAGAAAGAAAGAAAGAAGGAAAGGAAAAGAAAGAGAGAACATACTAACTAGAGAGTTTTGTGTTGTAGGTCTTAGAAGAGTTCAAAAAGAAAGCTAGGGGAAGGAGAAGAAATAGCTAGCAAGTTCTTCCAACAAGTTAGGAAAGGTGGGGGTTTCTTCATTTGATCTTTTGTTTGTTTCTTTGTTTGTTTGTTTGGTTGTTTGTTGTTTGTTGTGTGACTTCTTCTTCTTCTACCTTCTTGTTTTATTTGTTTTTGGGTTGAGTGTGTGGTATGTGTAGTAAGTAAAAGAGGAAAAAGGAAAAGTAGTAGTGGTAAGCACTAAAGATCATAACTTTAGTATGGTAATCTTTTGTTGTATGTTATTGGACTAAGAACTTCACATATTGCATATTGTTGAACAATACAACCATTGATTGGTTGTAGGACTTGATTGGACTAATGTAATAATAAAAAGATCTTCTTTTTATTTTAACCACTAGTTGTAACCTAATAAAAAGATCTTCTTTTTATTTAACCACTAGTTGTAAATTAACTAAAAAGATCTTCTTTTTACACACTAGTTGTAGCCAATAAATCAAAAAGACCTTCTTTTTATTCTTAATCACTAGTTGTAGCTATTAATCAAAAAGATCTTCTTTTGTTTTACCTACTAGTTGTAGCTAATGAATTAAAAAGATCTTCTTTTTATTCTTAAACACTAGTTGTAGCTAACAAAGTAAAAAGATCTTCTTTTGTTCTTAATCACTAGTTGTAGCCATTAATTAAAAAGATCTTCTTTTATTTTACACACTAGTTGTAGCTAATAAATCAAAAAGATCTTCTTTTTATTCTTAAACACTAGTTGTAGCTAACAAAGTAAAAAGATCTTCTTTTGTTCTTAATCACTAGTTGTAGCCATTAATCAAAAAGATCTTCTTTTGTTTTACCTACTAGTTGTAGCTAATGAATTAAAAAGATCTTCTTTTTATTCTTAAACACTAGTTGTAGCTAACAAAGTAAAAAGATCTTCTTTTGTTCTTAATCACTAGTTGTAGCCATTAATTAAAAAGATCTTCTTTTATTTTACACACTAGTTGTAGCTAATAAATAAAAAAGATCTTCTTTTTATTCTTAAACACTAGTTGTAGCTAACAAAGTAAAAAGATCTTCTTTTGTTCTTAATCACTAGTTGTAGCCATTAATCAAAAAGATCTTCTTTTATTTTACCCACTAGTTGTAGCTATCTTAAATAAAATAATCCTTTCTTTATCACTAGTAATAAATGAGGTTAGTAAGCAACTAAGGAATAGTATGCTAAATAATAAGTAGTAGAATGAGATAGTTGTATGTTGTGATTTTATTGTGAATGAAGTAGTAGTAATAGATAGTTGTATGTGGTGATTTTTATTGTAGTAGATAATTGTGTGTATGTGTTGATCAAAATAGAAGTAGTAGTAGTAGTAGAATGTTGTAGGATGTTTTCTAAAAATATTCCTTTATGTTTGTGCTTAAGACATTGTAGGATTGCTTCTAAAAATATTTAGAAGCAATATTCATGCTTCTAATATTGTAGCTTTGTTTCTAAAAATAATTAGAAGCCATTTCTATGCTTCATGTGTTGTAGGATTACTCCTAAAAATAATTAGAAGCCATTTATATGCTTCATGTGTTGTAGGATTACTCCTAAAAATATTTAGACACCATTTCTATGCTTCATGTATTGTAGGATTACTCCTAAAAATAATTAGAAGCCATTTCTATGCTTCATGTATTGTAGGATTACTCCTAAAAATAATTAGAAGCCATTTCTATGCTTCATGTGTTGTAGGATTACTCCTAAAAATAATTAGAAGCCATTTCTATGCTTCATGTATTGTAGGATTACTCCTAAAAATAATTAGAAGCCATTTCTATGCTTCATGTATTGTAGGATTACTCCTAAAAATAATTAGAAGCCATTTCTATGCTTCATGTGTTGTAGGATTACTCCTAAAAATAATTAGACACCATTTCTATGCTTCATGTGTTGTAGGATTACACCTAAAAATAATTAGAAGCCATTTCTATGCTTCATGTGTTGTAGGACTACTCCTAAAAATAATTAGAAGCCATATCCATGCTTAGTTAGTTGTGGGATTACTTATGAAAATATCCTACCATGATTCTATGCTTAATTAGTTGTAGGATGTTTTATAAAATTATCCTATCATGCTTTATGTTTAGGATGTTGTAGGACTTTTCCTAAAAATATCCTACTAGGTTCTCATGCTAGTTTAATTGTTGGAAAGCGATATACCATGCTAGCTTAATCGTAAGTATTTTGCATATCATGCTAGTTTAAATTGTAGGCAAATTGTGTACCATGCTAGATAAATGGTAGAGAAGTTAGTGAATGACCATGATTCATGCTAAGTAAGTAGTGATCATGCAAATTATTGATCTTATTAAGTTAAGGATACCCATACTAGGATGTTCATGCTTAGGGTAAAGAAACTACCCATGGCTAGTTGTAGTGATTTATGTTGGATCCTATGCCATGCTAGAGTAATACATGATTAGAACATTGTAGGAGTAATGTTAGAATATCTACTACACCTTGGAATGATTGTATGTTATATTAGTTATCTATCCATGCTTGTGTTATGGTTATTAGTCAAGATAAGTAGTAGTTTTCATGCTCGCTTGACTATAGTAGACTCTATGTCTAGGTCGTAGTGATTTTTATGTTTAAGTTCGATGAAAACACAAGCATTAATCCTATTCATACATAGGAGTGTGATGGTGAGTAGTTCTATTTGGTAATTGGATTACTTTAGGAAGATGCCTACGAGTGTATGTCATGCCTAAGACATTATAGGTCGAAGTAGTAAGATCGGGAAGACCACTAGCGATAGTTAATTCGATAAAGGCGGTTATGTCGCCTTCGGATTCTTCCTTAGTAGAATACCGATCTTAGACTACTAGTAGATCCCTTTGTTGCTTCTAATAGTAGAAGATTAAGTGTATTAGTAAGCATGTTTGGTTGCTTCTAGGACTGATTACCTGTATGGTTGTTTGCACACGGTTGTGCTCGTACGTGGCTCGACTGGCCCGTATGTAGCTGTGGGTCTCATACGTAGCTTAGTCGGCTCGTATGTAGGTGGTTGTCTCGTACGCGGCCCGACCGGCCCGTACGTAGCTGTTGGTCTCATACGCGGCTTATTTGGCTGGTATGTGCGTGGTTATCTCCTACGAGGCCCGCCTGGCTCGTAGGTAGTTATTGTTCATACGTAGCTTAGTTGGCTCGTATGTGGTTGTTACTCGTGTATAGCTTGTTAGCTAGTACACAGTTTGTTGCGCTCGTCTAGGGTGATGTTACCACCCTAGGGCTATCGACCATCAAGACCACATCCTACCTCCTTAGAGCAAAACGGATAGATCTCACCTCGGACGTTGACGGATCTTAACCAATATAGGTTGACCGTGGGCCGAGAGTGTTGGTAGAATCCGAGTTAGGGGTAGTGATGATTGAGAGAGAGATTGTTACCAGAGTCTTGGATCGATGAGCCACGAACCGGGTCCTGAGGGATTCTGGCAAGTCTAGGTTGAGCGGCCTAGTAGAGTTGTCTTGCGAAGCCTAACTTAAGGCCTAGCATGTTGTGGTTATAATATTGTCACCCTAGGATTGTTCGAGTCAGGGACATCATTAGGGTAGTGACTTACAAGGATCATTTTAACTTTTGCCGGGAGAGAGGGGTCAGTTGTAGGGGGCCCCGACACTAACTCGTCTCTTGAGGCAGATCATAGGTGGTGTACCGGGTTGTACCTTCCCGTCAAAGGGATACGTACGGTGCCGTCTCACAAGTTGAGGACACGGGTTGCGTATCTCGCTCTGTTAATTCCTGAAGTGTCGTGGCTAGGGGTGCCACAGGATGCATTGTGCAGTCCTGCGCTAGCGATACCCCAGAGAGTGCCACAGGGTAGGCCTCGTGCTACCCTTCGCTTGCGAAACTCTATGGTTTGGTTTTTTGTAATGACACCCGATACGTCGGGATCGTCTAATTTGAGTGAGGTCCGGTTAGCCGAGTCGCAGTGGCGAACATAGACACCACGGGCGAAATGCAACAGTGGCACATGACCACATCTGCAGCCTCGCGAGTCACGTGTAGTTGTCAGGAACAGGTTGTGTACAATTAGAATTCATAACGCGGGTTCAATCCCTATATATGGAGAAATGGCTTGAGATAGAGTCGCATGTATTTATGGGCTGCATGTTACTCTCGGAGACTTGCTGACATTAGAATAGGAAGCATCCTAGTTCTACCTTCCCGTCAAAGGGATACGTACGGTGCCGTCTCACGAGTTGAGGACACGGGTTGCGTATCTCGCGCTGTTAATTCCTGAACTGCCGTGGGTGGGTGTCAGGAACGGGTTGTGTACAATTAGAATTCATAGCACGGGTTCAAATCCCGGGTATTAGAATAGGAGTGTCCTAGTTCTACTTAAGTATCACATTAGAGTCTAGTCATAGCACTCACGTACACTTAAACTACACCGACACCATTGCTATGTTTGTATATTTTGTATATTGTTTGGAAGATTCGCTGCTATATGATCAGCCTTTAAGCGTCAGTGAATACTGACGTCCCCACTTCCATAGGTACTGGATCGCCGAGGTACAAAGGCGATATTCAGGAGGACTCAAGGCAAGGAAAGCAAGGAGTCAGTATTAAGTTTAGTTCCGCTGCAAAATATGTATTGATTCTGTATTAGTTAAGAGGTACTCTGATGTAAGATGTGAAGGTTGTAATACTTAGAAATGTAAAGGCATTATTGTAACTCCATTGTAAAGTATTACAGTTGTACAGTATTCAGACTTGTAACATATTGTGTATTGAATAAAAAGTTTTAAATTCTCCTGTTTTTTCTGTGTATTGTGACCAATTGAAGCAAAGATCTTGGCTCGTGTCTCGGTTTTCCAGTATCGGAAATCGGGGCGCTACAGAGTGGTATCAGAGCTAGCTTCAATTTACAGTCCAACACAGTGGGAAAATTTAAACTTAGATGCCTGTAGGAGATTGGGTTTTAGCTAGTTGTAGATAATTATAACTCATATTGTTGTTCTTTCAACATATGTTTTATAATATTTCTATATCGATGCTAATTTCTGTATCCACTCCTTGCAGGATGACGGACAGCTCAGTTCCCACGGGGAGTGGGTGGGGACAGGGAGAGGTGATCGAGATAGACTTGGATACCGAGCCTGTCATGGAGGAGGCACTGCCACCGGTAGAGGCCGGACTGGCCCCCGGAGCCCCGCAGTTGCCACAGCAGGGGGCTTTCGCTTTTGGAGGTCAGGCCCCGGTACCGCCACCTCCCCAGCTTACTCCCGTCGAGGAGGCCTTCCAGCAGGTCTTCGACGACATCTCCGTACTGACGTGGTCGCACATCCACCTGGAGACGAAGATGGACTCCTCGGAGTTCGTCAACTACCACCACGCCAGGGAGATGGAGAGACTAAGGAGCGCCAACGCCAGGGCGCAGCGCCGTATGGTGATCCGGGACCGTGCCTACAGGGCACAGTTTGAGCGCTTGGAGCGCCGATGTGCGGACCTTCAGGTCCAGGTTGCGCAGTTACTGGCGCTGATCACCGGGCAGGACCCGCCAGAAGGAGCCAGCAGTACCGACTAGGCAGTCGGGTACCTAGAAGCTGTTTTTGTCATTTTGTGGATTTTGACCCCTACATGTATGATGTATAGATAGGGAGGATGTCACTAAGAAAAATGTGACACTTTGTAAACAGGTAGGTCTAGGAAGACCATGTTGTTATTTTGACTCCTACTCTTGTAAAGTATAGGTAGGAAGGTTAGTACCTAGGAAAAAATGACATTTTGTAAACAAGGGGTTGATGTACATATGAATGTAACCCATTTGATGGATGATCAATGGAAAATTTCGGTTCATTTCTTATTCTCCGACTATACTGTTTCATGTTTGTCGATTCATTCTCCTAACTTAAGGTAGTTCTGAGGACAGAACTATTCTAAGGAGGGAGTAATGTAATATCCCGGACGGATATTAACTCATATAAATTATTATTTTATTATTATTTTATTATTATTCTATTATTATTTTATTTTGACTCCAAAGTCGGACTATTTTGGCGATTTTCGCCGGGTTGCCCACAAACAGTGCCTACGCACGTCTATCGGTCGGTGTGCATCCAAAGCGCATCAAATTGATAATGCAACTCTCTGAAGTAATAATAATATTTATTTCGCTATTATTTTCCAAATTAAATTATTTTGGGAATTTTATGAGGATTTTATAAAAAGATTGGTTGTATACACATACATGTACCCATACACATAATTGTATGACACTTAGTATATTATACCTAGTATATAGTATGTACTTTAGGACAATACACTTATGCTTGTCATGGCTACTCAATTAGAGAATTAGGGTTTAATTAGAAGGTTAAAAGAGAGTTGTATGCACAAGATTAGAACTAAACCCTTCTAGAAACAACCTTCCCTCACATAACACCTCCCTCCACCTCACCACTCTAAAACTCACCTCCCTACTCCCCTATACCTTGGCCGGCCACTCTTCTTGGGGTTTATTTTGTGCCATTTTGGTGCACTCACCACCTCCTTTCTTTTCTATAAAACTCCCCTCATTCACCTCCTTCTCTCATTTTAGAAAAAACAAAAGAAAGAAAGAAAGAAGGAAAGGAAAAGAAAGAGAGAACATACTAACTAGAGAGTTTTGTGTTGTAGGTCTTAGAAGAGTTCAAAAAGAAAGCTAGGGGAAGGAGAAGAAATAGCTAGCAAGTTCTTCCAACAAGTTGGGGAAGGTGGGGGTTTCTTCATTTGATCTTTTGTTTGTTTCTTTGTTTGTTTGTTTGGTTGTTTGTTGTTTGTTGTGTGACTTCTTCTTCTTCTACCTTCTTGTTTTATTTGTTTTTGGGTTGAGTGTGTGGTATGTGTAGTAAGTAAAAGAGGAAAAAGAAAAAGTAGTAGTGGTAAGCACTAAAGATCATAACTTTAGTATGGTAATCTTTTGTTGTATGTTATTGGACTAAGAACTTCACATATTGCATATTGTTGAACAATACAACCATTGATTGGTTGTAGGACTTGATTGGACTAATGTAATAATAAAAAGATCTTCTTTTTATTTTAACCACTAGTTGTAACCTAATAAAAAGATCTTCTTTTTATTTAACCACTAGTTGTAAATTAACTAAAAAGATCTTCTTTTTACACACTAGTTGTAGCCAATAAATCAAAAAGACCTTCTTTTTATTCTTAATCACTAGTTGTAGCTATTAATCAAAAAGATCTTCTTTTATTTTACCTACTAGTTGTAGCTAATGAATTAAAAAGATCTTCTTTTTATTCTTAAACACTAGTTGTAGCTAACAAAGTAAAAAGATCTTCTTTTGTTCTTAATCACTAGTTGTAGCCATTAATTAAAAAGATCTTCTTTTATTTTACACACTAGTTGTAGCTAATAAATCAAAAAGATCTTCTTTTTATTCTTAAACACTAGTTGTAGCTAACAAAGTAAAAAGATCTTCTTTTGTTCTTAATCACTAGTTGTAGCCATTAATCAAAAAGATCTTCTTTTGTTTTACCTACTAGTTGTAGCTAATGAATTAAAAAGATCTTCTTTTTATTCTTAAACACTAGTTGTAGCTAACAAAGTAAAAAGATCTTCTTTTGTTCTTAATCACTAGTTGTAGCCATTAATTAAAAAGATCTTCTTTTATTTTACACACTAGTTGTAGCTAATAAATCAAAACGATCTTCTTTTTATTCTTAAATACTAGTTGTAGCTAACAAAGTAAAAAGATCTTCTTTTGTTCTTAATCACTAGTTGTAGCCATTAATCAAAAAGATCTTCTTTTATTTTACCCACTAGTTGTAGCTATCTTAAATAAAATAATCCTTTCTTTATCACTAGTAATAAATGAGGTTAGTAAGCAACTAAGGAATAGTATGCTAAATAATAAGTAGTAGAATGAGATAGTTGTATGTTGTGATTTTATTGTGAATGAAGTAGTAGTAATAGATAGTTGTATGTGGTGATTTTTATTGTAGTAGATAATTGTGTGTATGTGTTGATCAAAATAGAAGTAGTAGTAGTAGTAGAATGTTGTAGGATGTTTTCTAAAAATATTCCTTTATGTTTGTGCTTAAGACATTGTAGGATTGCTTCTAAAAATATTTAGAAGCAATATTCATGCTTCTAATATTGTAGCTTTGTTTCTAAAAATAATTAGAAGCCATTTCTATGCTTCATGTGTTGTAGGATTACTCCTAAAAATAATTAGAAGCCATTTATATGCTTCATGTGTTGTAGGATTACTCCTAAAAATATTTAGACACCATTTCTATGCTTCATGTATTGTAGGATTACTCCTAAAAATAATTAGAAGCCATTTCTATGCTTCATGTATTGTAGGATTACTCCTAAAAATAATTAGAAGCCATTTCTATGCTTCATGTGTTGTAGGATTACTCCTAAAAATAATTAGAAGCCATTTCTATGCTTCATGTATTGTAGGATTACTCCTAAAAATAATTAGAAGCCATTTCTATGCTTCATGTATTGTAGGATTACTCCTAAAAATAATTAGAAGCCATTTCTATGCTTCATGTGTTGTAGGATTACTCCTAAAAATAATTAGACACCATTTCTATGCTTCATGTGTTGTAGGATTACACCTAAAAATAATTAGAAGCCATTTCTATGCTTCATGTGTTGTAGGACTACTCCTAAAAATAATTAGAAGCCATATCCATGCTTAGTTAGTTGTGGGATTACTTATGAAAATATCCTACCATGATTCTATGCTTAATTAGTTGTAGGATGTTTTATAAAATTATCCTATCATGCTTTATGTTTAGGATGTTGTAGGACTTTTCCTAAAAATATCCTACTAGGTTCTCATGCTAGTTTAATTGTTGGAAAGCGATATACCATGCTAGCTTAATCGTAAGTATTTTGCATATCATGCTAGTTTAAATTGTAGGCAAATTGTGTACCATGCTAGATAAATGGTAGAGAAGTTAGTGAATGACCATGATTCATGCTAAGTAAGTAGTGATCATGCAAATTATTGATCTTATTAAGTTAAGGATACCCATACTAGGATGTTCATGCTTAGGGTAAAGAAACTACCCATGGCTAGTTGTAGTGATTTATGTTGGATCCTATGCCATGCTAGAGTAATACATGATTAGAACATTGTAGGAGTAATGTTAGAATATCTACTACACCTTGGAATGATTGTATGTTATATTAGTTATCTATCCATGCTTGTGTTATGGTTATTAGTCAAGATAAGTAGTAGTTTTCATGCTCGCTTGACTATAGTAGACTCTATGTCTAGGTCGTAGTGATTTTTATGTTTAAGTTCGATGAAAACACAAGCATTAATCCTATTCATACTTAGGAGTGTGATGGTGAGTAGTTCTATTTGGTAATTGGATTACTTTAGGAAGATGCCTACGAGTGTATGTCATGCCTAAGACATTATAGGTCGAAGTAGTAAGATCGGGAAGACCACTAGCGATAGTTAATTCGATAAAGGCGGTTATGTCGCCTTCGGATTCTTCCTTAGTAGAATACCGATCTTAGACTACTAGTAGATCCCTTTGTTGCTTCTAATAGTAGAAGATTAAGTGTATTAGTAAGCATGTTTGGTTGCTTCTAGGACTGATTACCTGTATGGTTGTTTGCACACGGTTGTGCTCGTACGTGGCTCGACTGGCCCGTATGTAGCTGTGGGTCTCATACGTAGCTTAGTCGGCTCGTATGTAGGTGGTTGTCTCGTACGCGGCCCGACCGGCCCGTACGTAGCTGTTGGTCTCATACGCGGCTTATTTGGCTGGTATGTGCGTGGTTATCTCCTACGAGGCCCGCCTGGCTCGTAGGTAGTTATTGTTCATACGTAGCTTAGTTGGCTCGTATGTGGTTGTTACTCGTGTATAGCTTGTTAGCTAGTACACAGTTTGTTGCGCTCGTCTAGGGTGATGTTACCACCCTAGGGCTATCGACCATCAAGACCACATCCTACCTCCTTAGAGCAAAACGGATAGATCTCACCTCGGACGTTGACGGATCTTAACCAATATAGGTTGACCGTGGGCCGAGAGTGTTGGTAGAATCCGAGTTAGGGGTAGTGATGATTGAGAGAGAGATTGTTACCAGAGTCTTGGATCGATGAGCCACGAACCGGGTCCTGAGGGATTCTGGCAAGTCTAGGTTGAGCGGCCTAGTAGAGTTGTCTTGCGAAGCCTAACTTAAGGCCTAGCATGTTGTGGTTATAATATTGTCACCCTAGGATTGTTCGAGTCAGGGACATCATTAGGGTAGTGACTTACAAGGATCATTTTAACTTTTGCCGGGAGAGAGGGGTCAGTTGTAGGGGGCCCCGACACTAACTCGTCTCTTGAGGCAGATCATAGGTGGTGTACCGGGTTGTACCTTCCCGTCAAAGGGATACGTACGGTGCCGTCTCACAAGTTGAGGACACGGGTTGCGTATCTCGCTCTGTTAATTCCTGAAGTGCCGTGGCTAGGGGTGCCACAGGATGCATTGTGCAGTCCTGCGCTTGCGATACCCCAGAGAGTGCCACAGGGTAGGCCTCGTGCTACCCTGCGCTTGCGAAACTCTATGGTTTGGTTTTTTGTAATGACACCCGATACGTCGGGATCGTCTAATTTGAGTGAGGTCCGGTTAGCCGAGTCGCAGTGGCGAACATAGACACCACGGGCGAAATGCAACAGTGGCACATGACCACATCTGCAGCCTCGCGAGTCACGTGTAGTTGTCAGGAACAGGTTGTGTACAATTAGAATTCATAACGCGGGTTCAATCCCTATATATGGAGAAACGGCTTGAGATAGAGTCGCATGTATTTATGGGCTGCATGTTACTCTCGGAGACTTGCTGACATTAGAATAGGAAGCATCCTAGTTCTACCTTCCCGTCAAAGGGATACGTACGGTGCCGTCTCACGAGTTGAGGACACGGGTTGCGTATCTCGCGCTGTTAATTCCTGAACTGCCGTGGGTGGGTGTCAGGAACGGGTTGTGTACAATTAGAATTCATAGCACGGGTTCAAATCCCGGGTATTAGAATAGGAGTGTCCTAGTTCTACTTAAGTATCACATTAGAGTCTAGTCATAGCACTCACGTACACTTAAACTACACCGACACCATTGCTATGTTTGTATATTTTGTATATTGTTTGGAAGATTCGCTGCTATATGATCAGCCTTTAAGCGTCAGTGAATACTGACGTCCCCACTTCCATAGGTACTGGATCGCCGAGGTACAAAGGCGATATTCAGGAGGACTCAAGGCAAGGAAAGCAAGGAGTCAGTATTAAGTTTAGTTCCGCTGCAAAATATGTATTGATTCTGTATTAGTTAAGAGGTACTCTGATGTAAGATGTGAAGGTTGTAATACTTAGAAATGTAAAGGCATTATTGTAACTCCATTGTAAAGTATTACAGTTGTACAGTATTCAGACTTGTAACATATTGTGTATTGAATAAAAAGTTTTAAATTCTCCTGTTTTTTCTGTGTATTGTGACTAATTGAAGCAAAGATCTTGGCTCGTGTCTCGGTTTTCCAGTATCGGAAATCGGGGCGCTACAGAGTGGTATCAGAGCTAGCTTCAATTTACAGTCCAACACAGTGGGAAAATTTAAACTTAGATGCCTGTAGGAGATTGGGTTTTAGCTAGTTGTAGATAATTATAACTCATATTGTTGTTCTTTCAACTTATGTTTTATAATATTTCTATATCGATGCTAATTTCTGTATCCACTCCTTGCAGGATGACGGACAGCTCAGTTCCCACGGGGAGTGGGTGGGGACAGGGAGAGGTGATCGAGATAGACTCGGATACCGAGCCTGTCATGGAGGAGGCACTGCCACCGGTAGAGGCCGGACTGGCCCCCGGAGCCCCGCAGTTGCCACAGCAGGGGGCTTTCGCTTTTGGAGGTCAGGCCCCGGTACCGCCACCTCCCCAGCTTACTCCCGTCGAGGAGGCCTTCCAGCAGGTCTTCGACGACATCTCCGTACTGACGTGGTCGCACATCCACCTGGAGACGAAGATGGACTCCTCGGAGTTCGTCAACTACCACCACGCCAGGGAGATGGAGAGACTAAGGAGCGCCAACGCCAGGGCGCAGCGCCGTATGGTGATCCGGGACCGTGCCTACAGGGCACAGTTTGAGCGCTTGGAGCGCCGATGTGCGGACCTTCAGGTCCAGGTTGCGCAGTTACTGGCACTGATCACCGGGCAGGACCCGCCAGAAGGAGCCAGCAGTACCGACTAGGCAGTCGGGTACCTAGAAGCTGTTTTTGTCATTTTGTGGATTTTGACCCCTACATGTATGATGTATAGATAGGGAGGATGTCACTAAGAAAAATGTGACACTTTGTAAACAGGTAGGTCTAGGAAGACCATGTTGTTATTTTGACTCCTACTCTTGTAAAGTATAGGTAGGAAGGTTAGTACCTAGGAAAAAATGACATTTTGTAAACAAGGGGTTGATGTACATATGAATGTAACCCATTTGATGGATGATCAATGGAAAATTTCGGTTCATTTCTTATTCTCCGACTATACTGTTTCATGTTTGTCGATTCATTCTCCTAACTTAAGGTAGTTCTGAGGACAGAACTATTCTAAGGAGGGAGTAATGTAATATCCCGGACGGATATTAACTCATATAAATTATTATTTTATTATTATTTTATTATTATTCTATTATTATTTTATTTTGACTCCAAAGTCGGACTATTTTGGCGATTCTCGCCGGGTTGCCCACAAACAGTGCCTACGCACGTCTATCGGTCGGTGTGCATCCAAAGCGCATCAAATTGATAATGCAACTCTCCGAAGTAATAATAATATTTATTTCGCTATTATTTTCCAAATTAAATTATTTTGGGAATTTTATGAGGATTTTATAAAAAGATTGGTTGTATACACATACATGTACCCATACACATAATTGTATGACACTTAGTATATTATACCTAGTATATAGTATGTACTTTAGGACAATACACTTATGCTTGTCATGGCTACTCAATTAGAGAATTAGGGTTTAATTAGAAGGTTAAAAGAGAGTTGTATGCACAAGATTAGAACTAAACCCTTCTAGAAACAACCTTCCCTCACATAACACCTCCCTCCACCTCACCACTCTAAAACTCACCTCCCTACTCCCCTATACCTTGGCCGGCCACTCTTCTTGGGGTTTATTTTCTGCCATTTTGGTGCACTCACCACCTCCTTTCTTTTCTATAAAACTCCCCTCATTCACCTCCTTCTCTCATTTTAGAAAAAACAAAAGAAAGAAAGAAAGAAGGAAAGGAAAAGAAAGAGAGAACATACTAACTAGAGAGTTTTGTGTTGTAGGTCTTAGAAGAGTTCAAAAAGAAAGCTAGGGGAAGGAGAAGAAATAGCTAGCAAGTTCTTCCAACAAGTTAGGGAAGGTGGGGGTTTCTTCATTTGATCTTTTGTTTGTTTCTTTGTTTGTTTGTTTGGTTGTTTGTTGTTTGTTGTGTGACTTCTTCTTCTTCTACCTTCTTGTTTTATTTGTTTTTGGGTTGAGTGTGTGGTATGTGTAGTAAGTAAAAGAGGAAAAAGGAAAAGTAGTAGTGGTAAGCACTAAAGATCATAACTTTAGTATGGTAATCTTTTGTTGTATGTTATTGGACTAAGAACTTCACATATTGCATATTGTTGAACAATACAACCATTGATTGGTTGTAGGACTTGATTGGACTAATGTAATAATAAAAAGATCTTCTTTTTATTTTAACCACTAGTTGTAACCTAATAAAAAGATCTTCTTTTTATTTAACCACTAGTTGTAAATTAACTAAAAAGATCTTCTTTTTACACACTAGTTGTAGCCAATAAATCAAAAAGACCTTCTTTTTATTCTTAATCACTAGTTGTAGCTATTAATCAAAAAGATCTTCTTTTGTTTTACCTACTAGTTGTAGCTAATGAATTAAAAAGATCTTCTTTTTATTCTTAAACACTAGTTGTAGCTAACAAAGTAAAAAGATCTTCTTTTGTTCTTAATCACTAGTTGTAGCCATTAATTAAAAAGATCTTCTTTTATTTTACACACTAGTTGTAGCTAATAAATCAAAAAGATCTTCTTTTTATTCTTAAACACTAGTTGTAGCTAACAAAGTAAAAAGATCTTCTTTTGTTCTTAATCACTAGTTGTAGCCATTAATCAAAAAGATCTTCTTTTGTTTTACCTACTAGTTGTAGCTAATGAATTAAAAAGATCTTCTTTTTATTCTTAAACACTAGTTGTAGCTAACAAAGTAAAAAGATCTTCTTTTGTTCTTAATCACTAGTTGTAGCCATTAATTAAAAAGATCTTCTTTTATTTTACACACTAGTTGTAGCTAATAAATCAAAAAGATCTTCTTTTTATTCTTAAACACTAGTTGTAGCTAACAAAGTAAAAAGATCTTCTTTTGTTCTTAATCACTAGTTGTAGCCATTAATCAAAAAGATCTTCTTTTATTTTACCCACTAGTTGTAGCTATCTTAAATAAAATAATCCTTTCTTTATCACTAGTAATAAATGAGGTTAGTAAGCAACTAAGGAATAGTATGCTAAATAATAAGTAGTAGAATGAGATAGTTGTATGTTGTGATTTTATTGTGAATGAAGTAGTAGTAATAGATAGTTGTATGTGGTGATTTTTATTGTAGTAGATAATTGTGTGTATGTGTTGATCAAAATAGAAGTAGTAGTAGTAGTAGAATGTTGTAGGATGTTTTCTAAAAATATTCCTTTATGTTTGTGCTTAAGACATTGTAGGATTGCTTCTAAAAATATTTAGAAGCAATATTCATGCTTCTAATATTGTAGCTTTGTTTCTAAAAATAATTAGAAGCCATTTCTATGCTTCATGTGTTGTAGGATTACTCCTAAAAATAATTAGAAGCCATTTATATGCTTCATGTGTTGTAGGATTACTCCTAAAAATATTTAGACACCATTTCTATGCTTCATGTATTGTAGGATTACTCCTAAAAATAATTAGAAGCCATTTCTATGCTTCATGTATTGTAGGATTACTCCTAAAAATAATTAGAAGCCATTTCTATGCTTCATGTGTTGTAGGATTACTCCTAAAAATAATTAGAAGCCATTTCTATGCTTCATGTATTGTAGGATTACTCCTAAAAATAATTAGAAGCCATTTCTATGCTTCATGTATTGTAGGATTACTCCTAAAAATAATTAGAAGCCATTTCTATGCTTCATGTGTTGTAGGATTACTCCTAAAAATAATTAGACACCATTTCTATGCTTCATGTGTTGTAGGATTACACCTAAAAATAATTAGAAGCCATTTCTATGCTTCATGTGTTGTAGGACTACTCCTAAAAATAATTAGAAGCCATATCCATGCTTAGTTAGTTGTGGGATTACTTATGAAAATATCCTACCATGATTCTATGCTTAATTAGTTGTAGGATGTTTTATAAAATTATCCTATCATGCTTTATGTTTAGGATGTTGTAGGACTTTTCCTAAAAATATCCTACTAGGTTCTCATGCTAGTTTAATTGTTGGAAAGCGATATACCATGCTAGCTTAATCGTAAGTATTTTACATATCATGCTAGTTTAAATTGTAGGCAAATTGTGTACCATGCTAGATAAATGGTAGAGAAGTTAGTGAATGACCATGATTCATGCTAAGTAAGTAGTGATCATGCAAATTATTGATCTTATTAAGTTAAGGATACCCATACTAGGATGTTCATGCTTAGGGTAAAGAAACTACCCATGGCTAGTTGTAGTGATTTATGTTGGATCCTATGCCATGCTAGAGTAATACATGATTAGAACATTGTAGGAGTAATGTTAGAATATCTACTACACCTTGGAATGATTGTATGTTATATTAGTTATCTATCCATGCTTGTGTTATGGTTATTAGTCAAGATAAGTAGTAGTTTTCATGCTCGCTTGACTATAGTAGACTCTATGTCTAGGTCGTAGTGATTTTTATGTTTAAGTTCGATGAAAACACAAGCATTAATCCTATTCATACATAGGAGTGTGATGGTGAGTAGTTCTATTTGGTAATTGGATTACTTTAGGAAGATGCCTACGAGTGTATGTCATGCCTAAGACATTATAGGTCGAAGTAGTAAGATCGGGAAGACCACTAGCGATAGTTAATTCGATAAAGGCGGTTATGTCGCCTTCGGATTCTTCCTTAGTAGAATACCGATCTTAGACTACTAGTAGATCCCTTTGTTGCTTCTAATAGTAGAAGATTAAGTGTATTAGTAAGCATGTTTGGTTGCTTCTAGGACTGATTACCTGTATGGTTGTTTGCACACGGTTGTGCTCGTACGTGGCTCGACTGGCCCGTATGTAGCTGTGGGTCTCATACGTAGCTTAGTCGGCTCGTATGTAGGTGGTTGTCTCGTACGCGGCCCGACCGGCCCGTACGTAGCTGTTGGTCTCATACGCGGCTTATTTGGCTGGTATGTGCGTGGTTATCTCCTACGAGGCCCGCCTGGCTCGTAGGTAGTTATTGTTCATACGTAGCTTAGTTGGCTCGTATGTGGTTGTTACTCGTGTATAGCTTGTTAGCTAGTACACAGTTTGTTGCGCTCGTCTAGGGTGATGTTACCACCCTAGGGCTATCGACCATCAAGACCACATCCTACCTCCTTAGAGCAAAACGGATAGATCTCACCTCGGACGTTGACGGATCTTAACCAATATAGGTTGACCGTGGGCCGAGAGTGTTGGTAGAATCCGAGTTAGGGGTAGTGATGATTGAGAGAGAGATTGTTACCAGAGTCTTGGATCGATGAGCCACGAACCGGGTCCTGAGGGATTCTGGCAAGTCTAGGTTGAGCGGCCTAGTAGAGTTGTCTTGCGAAGCCTAACTTAAGGCCTAGCATGTTGTGGTTATAATATTGTCACCCTAGGATTGTTCGAGTCAGGGACATCATTAGGGTAGTGACTTACAAGGATCATTTTAACTTTTGCCGGGAGAGAGGGGTCAGTTGTAGGGGGCCCCGACACTAACTCGTCTCTTGAGGCAGATCATAGGTGGTGTACCGGGTTGTACCTTCCCGTCAAAGGGATACGTACGGTGCCGTCTCACAAGTTGAGGACACGGGTTGCGTATCTCGCTCTGTTAATTCCTGAAGTGCCGTGGCTAGGGGTGCCACAGGATGCATTGTGCAGTCCTGCGCTTGCGATACCCCAGAGAGTGCCACAGGGTAGGCCTCGTGCTACCCTGCGCTTGCGAAACTCTATGGTTTGGTTTTTTGTAATGACACCCGATACGTCGGGATCGTCTAATTTGAGTGAGGTCCGGTTAGCCGAGTCGCAGTGGCGAACATAGACACCACGGGCGAAATGCAACAGTGGCACATGACCACATCTGCAGCCTCGCGAGTCACGTGTAGTTGTCAGGAACAGGTTGTGTACAATTAGAATTCATAACGCGGGTTCAATCCCTATATATGGAGAAACGGCTTGAGATAGAGTCGCATGTATTTATGGGCTGCATGTTACTCTCGGAGACTTGCTGACATTAGAATAGGAAGCATCCTAGTTCTACCTTCCCGTCAAAGGGATACGTACGGTGCCGTCTCACGAGTTGAGGACACGGGTTGCGTATCTCGCGCTGTTAATTCCTGAACTGCCGTGGGTGGGTGTCAGGAACGGGTTGTGTACAATTAGAATTCATAGCACGGGTTCAAATCCCGGGTATTAGAATAGGAGTGTCCTAGTTCTACTTAAGTATCACATTAGAGTCTAGTCATAGCACTCACGTACACTTAAACTACACCGACACCATTGCTATGTTTGTATATTTTGTATATTGTTTGGAAGATTCGCTGCTATATGATCAGCCTTTAAGCGTCAGTGAATACTGACGTCCCCACTTCCATAGGTACTGGATCGCCGAGGTACAAAGGCGATATTCAGGAGGACTCAAGGCAAGGAAAGCAAGGAGTCAGTATTAAGTTTAGTTCCGCTGCAAAATATGTATTGATTCTGTATTAGTTAAGAGGTACTCTGATGTAAGATGTGAAGGTTGTAATACTTAGAAATGTAAAGGCATTATTGTAACTCCATTGTAAAGTATTACAGTTGTACAGTATTCAGACTTGTAACATATTGTGTATTGAATAAATAGTTTTAAATTCTCCTGTTTTTTCTGTGTATTGTGACTAATTGAAGCAAAGATCTTGGCTCGTGTCTCGATTTTCCAGTATCGGAAATCGGGGCGCTACAGCTGCCCTCTCTGGATAAGGGCTTCGATCTCGTTCTTGAGGGCGCGATAATCGCTGGTGTCATGCCCATGGTCCCGGTGATAACGGCACCATTTCTCTTTATCTCTTCTTTTGGCAGGGGTGTTCATCCTTGGAGCAGGGGGGATGATACCCTCGTTCTCGACTTCCATCAAAATGGTTGAGACGTCAGTGGTGAGGGGAGTGAACTTTTCGAAACTGGGGGGAGTTCGGCGCTGGCCGGCATTATCCTTTTGGAGCTTCTTGGCTCCTTCCTCATCTGTTCCCTTTCTCTTAAACCCGGAGGAAGACCCCTCCCAGTTTGGTCGCTGCTCGGCCTCTTCGGCCCGGATACACTTTTCACTGCAAAGGAGGAGGTCGGAAAAGTTCTGCGGAGGCTTCTTGGCAAGGGAGGAGCGGAGGTTGGAATTGAGGACATTAGATTGAAATGCTGCAGTAGCGACCGACTGGTCGAGGGATGCTATAGACCTGGCTTCAGCTGTGAACCTCTTCACATAGTCTCTCAGTTTCTCCCCCTTCTTTTGGTGGAGGTGCAATAGGGAGATGCTCGTTTTCTCAGCTCTACGGCTGCTTACGAAATGGGTGACGAAGAAGGTTTCGAACTGCTCGAAGGAGAATATTGAGGAGGGGGCGAGGCGAGAGTACCATTCTCGAGCTGGTCCTTTGAGAGTTGCGGGAAAGTTTTGCAGAGGAGGACATCGGAAGCTTGATGGAGGAGCATCAAAGTCTAAAGCTTTCGATGTGGTCAACTGGATCGGTCTCCCCGGTGTAAGTCTCAAATTGGGGAGGTTTGAAGCCGAACGGGACGGGCGCATCCACTATGGTTCGGGAGAAAGGGGGTCGGCTAGGACGTAGGGTCCTTCCTCTAAGCTCCTCTTCTCGGTTTATCTGACCCAGGCGCCTTTCTACTTCATGAAGACGGCGGTTCATGGTGTCATCTCTCCGACGGTAATCTGCCGAGCCTCGAGACTCGTCTTCGTATGAGGGAGAGCGAGGGCTGCGGCGATGATAGCTTCGGGAGCGACGAGGACTTGGGGTGCGCCGGGAGTTGGTAGGAGCAGGACGAGGAGACGGGGACCGTCGGCGAGGGCTTCGGACCGAAGGAGGGGATGGGGCCTTCGGCTCATTACGGTTTTGACGGAGGTTGAGAGCCTGCAAGACGGTCGCTTGGAACTGCTGGAACTCGGCACGGGTGATTGGTGCCTCATTGTTCCTGGGCTGTTGCCGACCTGCGGGGGAGTGCCTTCTTCGGTAATGATCGGGGGACTCTTTCCTCCCTCTGCGGACGGGGGACCTGTGGTACCGGTGGCGAGGAGACCGCTCGCCCGGATAGTATTGGCGGGAGGCTCCCTCTCGGGCCCGTTTTTCTTCCAGATGGCGGCGGAGATCGTCATCTTTCTGGCAATTAGGGGCGGTAATGTGGCGACCAGAGGCTCGGGGATGATGGGAGGCTATAGAGTCTGTGGAGGCGTTGTGAATGGAGACATTCTCTTGATGAAGGGGTTGTTTCTGAGGATTAGGACCCTTCGGGTCAGGAGGAGGAAGATTTTGTGGGAGCGGGTCTTCCGCGGTAGGGGGAAGTTGCCCTTGTTGCTGAGTGGGATTAGGAAGGACTTCTTGCTGCTGATCAGGGTTGGGTGCTCGGTTGGACCCCCTTGACCTGACTTTGCGAGGCGGCATGGCTGGAGAAGACCTGTTCACCAGGAAGAGGAGAGGTCTCTATTCGTTAGTTTCCCACAGACGGCGCCAATCTGTTGCCGCTAAATTTGGTGTGGGGGCAAACAGATGAATTTGTGGATCCTTAGGGAAACTGAATAGTAAACCTATATACCTGTTCCGTCGGGCTCCGGTCGTCGATCCTGCCGTAGACCTGCAAAAAGTGTGAGACACCGGGGTTGTTCCCGGCGACGCACCCTCCGATGCTCAAGTCAGTAATCAGGAAGACTATGAAAGAGCGCAGAAACTGGTGAAAGATTGATTACCTCTTAATGGAGATGGATGGAGGGTATTTATAGGCATCTTAGGGAACAGATTAGGAATGTAATCCCCGTGATCTAATAAGGAATATTCTCCTTGGACACAGATTAGGGATGTAATCTGATAAGGTATATTCCCCGTAATCAGATAAGGAATTTAATCCCCAAATCCCAGTGAAAAGATAGAAGTATATCAGGGCCGTTGATCAAGATTGATCAGGGACCCCGATTTTATCTTGTTGGATTGGGTGCGTGGCGGGTTAAAACCCGCACCCTCTTGTTGGTGGATCCATTCGTGGGTTATTGGGTCCTAGGAGAGAAGACCCAATATCCATTTTGGACCTTTTTGTAGGTGAAATTACCGTTTTACCCCCGGGTCTCAAGATTCATACCTGATTTGGACGGTTCCGATTAACCCCCATTTTTAGCCACATCAACTAGCTAAAAAGCCTTCCTAAGATTTTTTAGACTTCCTGCTCCAGATTGAGAAATATATTCTAGCCGAGGAGGCCTTACATCCCGAAGCTCAGAAGTAGTCCCCTGCCGAAGGAGAAAAATGGATAACTCTGAGGCAACGAAGATGTCCCAGAAAGATGCCTCCAGACAGAGGCGTCCACCCCCAGCACCCCGGTTCGAGAAGTTCACTCTGCTAAATGCAATTGTCTTCGCTATCCTCATCGAGGTGGAAGAAGATGGTTTTGTAATACCCCGAGCCTGGCTCAGCTGCGCATGCGGCTACGTGTGCGTGCATGCAAAAAATATGTCCTAACAATGGTCCACCACAGGCTTGCCTCATAAAAGGTGTCATGACTATTTGGTACTTCTTGATCATGAGCTTCTATATTTATACCACTATCTCCACTCATTTTGCCAATATGGGAACATATGAACACAACTCACTTCACATACACACATGTTTCCACGTGAAGAGCATGTGCATGCCTTCACCATGCAACCAGCAAAGCATACATCCTGGGCCTACAACATTGTTAGATTTTGAGGGTAATCTCAGATTAAATACACAACGAAAATATTACAAAAGAATATCAAAACCAAGCAATGGATCCATGAGAAAACCATAAATGGTGTTTAGGAGTTATACCTTGAAGATGTATAAGTTGTCTCCACAGTATGCTGATCACAACACTACAATATTGCGGTGCCTCTACAGTATCCACACGAATGGGTCAAATCAACCTTTTCCACATGCTACGTTGCTAGCTACAGGAAGGGGATGTTCCTCACGATCTCTCTCTCTCACAATTTTTGTGACAGCTAGGGTTTTCTCATGATCTCTTTTCCACAAATACATAACATATATATGTGTAGAAAATCAACCCAGAGAGAGTAATGAGATTGTTGGACTCAAAATCTGACCTTGTTCAGATTCGTGTGTAGGCCTTCGAACTTTAGTCAGCCCATTTAATCTAATTAAATGTCCAACCAATGTCAGGAGTCTAAGTCTTACTTGGATCCCCAAACAAATTCATCTTATGAATTTAAATTCCAATTTCGATCCATTATAATTTTGTGACGCTGTAGGTTCTCATTAGGTTGACAGTAATACTAAAATCACAAACAATGAGCGATATCTAGCAATACATTACTGCTATGTAAGTAACGAGAATGTCAGTGATTTGACATAACCTATCTGTGACAATGTTACCATGTAGTCTAGTCTCTTTGTTCAGATATCTTAGTTGACCAAAAGGCATAGACCGTGTCATCATTGTATTTTTCAATCTTTGGTTTCTTGATGTCAGAGTAGACTTATTAAAACAAATGAGCTCAATATCTCATATTGACCCATTTGAGCACGACCATGTATTTTACAGTTTCACTCAATCAAGGGGCCTACAATATCACTCGTATTATGTAAGAGGGACAAATCCTATCTAAGTCATTCACATCCCTCCGCATGATTTGTTGTATATCTAATAGTCGACTTTATAATCACCTTATTACATGCAACGTTTGACCACATTAAAACATATAACTTCTCATGTAGGGAACCGTAGTGACTTCAAGTCAAAGGTGTAATATCCTGAATTTTCAAATAATTAGATATAAAAAAGTTTCATTGATTCCACGTGTTTTGCACGTGCAAATTAATGTGTGTTTTGACTTTAAAAATTATTTTAATGTCATGAACAAACATTTTTCATTTTTCTGTTAAGAAAAAAGCCTACTATTATCTATTATTAATTCTTAGGCCTAATAGCTTAATTCTAGCCCACTTAAAATAAAATTAATTAATTAATTAAGAGCCCATGGATTTTAGCCCACTAAATTAGTCCACTAGTTAATTCTATTATTAATTAAGACAATTTGTATGGTAGACATGATCATGTAACAAATTAATTAACCATTAAATGAACAAACAACTGGGTGTGCATGTGATGGCATGTGCATTGCACATGCACGTGCAATGAGACAAGGGGGAGGCCGGCCAATGCTTGGAGTGGGAGGAATGGAAAGAGTGGAGAGTTGGTTGCTTGATAATGGGTAGTTCTTCTAACTCCCAATTGTATTCTAGCCCTTTATCCAAACTCATCTCAACCTTTCATTTGCTCTTGAGATGTGTGTAAATACCCCTCCTTTGTCTTTCTTTATCACTTGCATTTAGAAATATTAAAGAGAAAGAGAAAGAAAAAGGCATTGTGAGAAAAAGATTGAGTGTGGAAAAGAAACTTGTGTAAGAAAGAAAGAGAGTGTGTGTTCCATTCCATTGGAGGCCGACAAGCAAGAGGAGGAGAAGGCTCGGGTTCTTGCTAGGAGGAGGCTCAAATTTTGCACAAGCTAAGAGGAGAAGGGAAGGCAATCGTACTTTCAAGGAGTTTTCTTTAGGAGTTTTCATTGTTTCTCCAAGAATGTGGGTGACTTCTCTACTTCTAATATAGTTACCATGCTAGGAATTTAATTTTATGAACATGCTAGAGAAACAGCAAAATTTGCCATATAATTTCTGGAAAAAACTAGTAAGAAAAAGAGAAAACTATTGTTTGTCTATATGAGAAAATTAGTAAAATTGATTGAGAATTGTTAATTTAGATTTATCATGGTGCTTTATTAATATATTATCATGCTAGAATATATAATTTAATGAACCATGCTTGTATGAGAATTGTGCTTGTGAAGGAATTGTAGAATGTAAAATTGCATCTATGGATTGAGAAATCAATTAATTAATATAGAAAGTTGTAGTAAGTGTTGATTATAATTATATTGTATGAGTAGTATTATATCCACTTGATTGTCAAATATGCTGTCTCTTAGAATCATAAGAAAATGAGTTAGTTTTGTAAAAGATAAAAATTTACTTCAGAGAATTAACTGTGTCAAAGAATGAAAAAATAATTGCACAAAAACATTGTAAATAAATGTAGGAATAAGTAGATGAAAGATTTATCTAGAAAAGAAATTTCAATGTCAATAAATACACTAATATTTCATTTTCTCAAAAGAAATAAAAGGAATAGTTCAATTATGTTGTTAAAAATGAGAATTTTGGGAAATCTAAACAAATGTACTTTATTGTTTTTCAAAAGAACACATTCTGGAAAAGATCTAGATTTTAAATAAGTTTAATTTGATTGAGAAATCGAGTTTATTAAAGAAAGAGTTAGATACAGAATTGTAGAATAAAACAATTTTAACTCATGAGTATAACAGAAATTGTAATTTGGCATACTGGTTTACGGTGTGGGTTTATAGCGTTGTGAACAGTATAGGAGGCCTCAGGTTTGAGTCTTGAAGGGGCTCTGTTTTATTTAATTTCGATTTTTAAATCAAATCACCGAAAGCATGTTTAAGTATCATACGAGCTTACCTTATAACAGTTAGTCACTCTAGACTTCTTGGTCTTCGGGTGCGCTTTGGGTATGTTTCTGTAGCTGGGCGGGGGGTCTCGTCCTGGGTTTGAATCTGACCCGTGCCCTTTTAATTGTGTTTTTTGATATTTTGAATATAATTCAATTTGTGGGTTGTTTTTTTGAGTTTTAAGAGTAATAAAAATTGAGAAAAAATTCTATTATTCTTTATATATTATCTAGGCTTTATGAAAAATAATTCTACAACATTTTAATGTATTTTGTGAAGATTGGATGTGGTTTTTTATATTAAAATGGATTAAAGAACTTGATGAATCTTCTTCAAAATATGGTTTTAGTATAATTAAAGAAAGAGGAAAATTTTGAATGCAAGAAATTATGTGGAAATTAAATTATGAGATGTGGTAAGTTATGAAATTGATGTTTTGTGCATAAAATTGTGCTTGGAAAATGAAACTAAAAGATCATGATGGGTTATAGAAATTGATGAGTATGAACACTCAAGTTTTTGGTGAACATGAAAGAGGTTGAAAACAAGAGTTTAGCTAAGTCCTTACATTGGCAAGAATGAAATTTGAAGAGAAATGTTGTAATAAAAGACCAAGATTGGGTCGTTGTTATTAATTGATGTTTAAGACCGGTATAGAGGTGACACTAACTCTAGGGTGTTAATTTATTCATGATTCAAATATCTAAGGACTACACTATAGTGAAGATGTGATGAAAGTAAGAGAAAAACACAAGTATGAGGGCCTCGGATCTACGGTGTGAGAATGTTCACAGGCTGTCTGCATGATGCGTCATGTCATGACGTGGATACATCTCCAGAATTATCGGGGACCGTGGCGACGCTTGTGGGGTGCTTGGTAACTACGTAGTACCATCATTCCATGATGGAGACGAATCGTCCATAGGTTGTCTACATGATGCGTCATGTCATGATATGGGATTTCCCTTCAGGCTGTCTGGACATAGGCTTGTAATTCATAAAATATCTCGGATACTTACCGTAGTTACCGTACTAGTTAAACTCATAACGAGTGATTCAACCCTACAAGATGAAGAACGGTTAAGGGCTTGCCCTCAGATTTATATAGAATGGTATGCATAAGTTCGAACCAGTGTGCATTAGTGTCATGAAATAATAAATAACTGCATTAAGACTAAGTGCACATTCATACAGGATGTCAATAAGATAGTACCCTTAGCTTTGTTTGTGATCAAGTGTGTGCTTTCCAAGTAAGAGAAATTGATGTATTATATCCTAGCATCAGTTGTATGCAACTGACGTGCCCACGGTTTCTCTGCAGGATAAAATGAATGAAATGACTAAAGAAGGAATGCTGCTTAAAGAAATGTTCAAATTATTATTTATTTCATGTATCATGTTGTAATTATAATTCCGCTACGTTGATGTAAACATTGTTGAATAAAAAGTTTTAAATTTCTTGTAAAATTGTACGGAGTGAAGTGTAAAGATCGTGTGGAACTTCGAATTCAGACTTATTTGGAATTCGGGGTGTTACAGAGTGGTATTAGAGCCACACTTCCAAATAGTACATATTTATAAGGAACGACACTCTAGAGTGGACATTAGAGTGTGAGTTGGGTATAGAGATTTAAATATAAGCTACTTACATTTGTGTTGCTCTATGATTGATGCTTTTTCTTCTCCCTCCCTAAAGATGGCGAACCGCCACGACCTACTAGGCGATGATGATTGGCACATAATTAAAGAGGACTACTACCCCGGACAAGGAGATTCTGATGAAGCCGAGGAATATGAAGGGGAATGGCCTAAGTCCCGAGAGATCGCACCGAACCTCTTCAGATGCAAGTAGAGACTCAGAAGGAAAGAGCAGACCAATTGCAGGCCCAGTGTACGAAGTTCAAGGAGCATATTGCAACCCTCGGTCATCATGTTTGGGAACTCGAGAAAAGAAAGAACCTGTATGATATGCTGAAGGGAGAGATAGCAGAACTACGGGAAGAGCTTAGGAAAGCCAAGAGGAACCGTAGAGATTAGAATGTTGTATCATCTCAATATTTTTTGCTTGATGTCAGACGATGTTTCAAATTTGAATGTACAAAGTTTGAATTCAATGGAATGAAAGATTTGATTTAAATTCATGTTTGTACTTCGAATTTAATGGATCTTTTGAATCAGAATATGGCTGGAAGGAGAGCTAGGAATGGAGAAGGGCCCAGTTGTGGACTCGATCTGGAAACGGAGTTGGCCAGGGTCTATCAAACCATCAACGGCGTTGCTATGAACCAAAACCATAGGGGGATGCATGCAAATCCAATTCCTGAGGCGATCAAACTTGTGGAATCATTCAAGAGGATGAAGCTGCCAGTGTTTAAAGGGAAATCAGACCCAGATGCAGCTGACAATTGGATTCGGCATATCGAGACTATTTTTGAGGTCTTGGAAACTCCAGAAGGTAGCAAGGTGAAGCTGGCTACATTGCAGCTGGAGAAGGACACAGCTGTATGGTGGCAGTCCATGAAGCGAACTATGAGAAATGGTGTTATCAGCTGGGAGCAATTCTTGGAAGAGTTCTACGGTCACTACTTTCCATCCGACGTCCAAGAGAAGAAAGCGATGGAGTTCCTAGCTCTGCAGTAGGGAAGCATGTCTGTCAGGGAGTATGAGATAAGGTTTACTTAACTTTCGTGGTATGCACCCGAACTTGTGATGGACGAAGTGAAGAAAGCTCAGAAGTTTGAGCATAGATTGTGGCCGAGTCTGAGATCAAGGATGATACCCCTTGGTATCAGGAGGTTTGACAAGCTAGTCAAGCGAGCTGCAGCTACAGAGGAAAATATGGAGCAGTTTCATGCCGCCCAAAACTGGAGGAATAATTGGAATGTCAAGAAGAGGCCCACAGTTTCTGGGAATGTCATGGGGCAGCCGCCAGCTCAAAGGTTCAAACCTATGGGGGCGAACGCTGTCAATGTGGCTGGAGGATCCGAAAATGGTTGGGTGTGACCTCCTGTGGTGACTTGTATCAATTGTGGAGGGAGAGGTCATTACAGATCTCAATGCCCCAAGCTGCGAGTTGTCACCCGGAAGGCACCAATGCAGCAAGTTGGGAAGAAGCCGTACCAGCAGGGGCGAGTATTTGCTTTGACTGAGGCCGACGATGATGAAGTGGATTACGTCATTACTGGTACGAGGGCGAATGTTTTGAATTTTCTGTTGCTCTTTTCCCTATTTATTTAGTAAAGACTGTTATGTAATGGGAGTGTATTATGTAACAGGAGAACTTTTATTAAATGAAAAGAAAGCTGTTATTCTGTTCGATATTGGATCCTCTCATACTTTTGTATCTCCTAAATTTGGTAAAGTCTTGGGAGTCGAACCGAAGGTCTTTCCAGGCAAGGTCCTAGCAGTAGCTACTTCATCAGGGGAGACTTTAACCTACTGATCAGTATTATGCAGACTGCAAGATCGAGATTGGAGACAGGATTTTCGGGATTGATCTGATCGAGCTAAATATCCTAGGGGTCGATGTTGTCATTGACATTGATTGGATGTCGGTGTACAGTGTGAACATTGAGTGTAAAACCAAGGAAGTAACAGTGAAGGCTCCAGGAGGTCATGTAGTCACTTTCCAGAGAAAGAAGAGACGTTCAGGTTGGTGGCAGCTATCAGCAAGAAGAAGATTTCGGTGGAGGTGCAACAGATTCCAGTAGTTCGGGATTACCCGACTGTGTTCTTGGAAAATTTGCCCGGGTAACCCCCACATTGTGATGTAGAGTTTAGCATCACTATCCAGCTAGGGGGTGCACCTATTTCCAAGGCACCGTATAGGATGGCGCCTGTGGAGCAAGATGAAGTTAAACGACAGATTGAGGAGCTCTTGGGGAAAGGTTTTATTCAGCCAAGTGCGTCACCTTGGGGAGCACCGGTGTAGTTGGTGAAGAAGAAGGATGGGTCGGTGAGGATGTGCATCGATTACCGGAAGCTGAATAAGTAACTGTTCAGAATAAATATCCTATTCCACGAATCGATGACCTGTTCGATCGTCTACAAGGAGTAGCTATTTTCTCCAAAATAGACCTTCATTCGGGATACCATCAGGTTCGAGTGAAAGTAGAAGATGTGCATAAGACTGCATTCAGAACTTGACATGGGCATTACGAATTCTTAGTTTTGCCATTTGGAGTGACGAATGCACCTGCAATCTGTGTGGACATGATGAACAGAGTTCTGAGGCTGTTTATTGATTCTTTTATCGTGGTGTTTATCGATGACATTCTTTTGTAATCCAAGTTAGAGGAGGAGTACACTGAGCATCTGGCTGAGGTTCTAAAGAAGCTTCAAGAGCATGAGTTGTATGCCAAGTTATCCAAGTGCGATTTTTGGAAATCTGAAGTAGCATTCCTGGGTCACATCCTTTCTAAGGAGGTAGTGGCTACTGATCCTTAGAAGATAGAGGCATTGAAAGATTGGGAAAGGCCTACTACATTGAAGGAAATCAGAAGTTTTCTTGGGTTAATTGGATACTACAGGAGGTTTATTCAAGGCTATGCTCAGATAGTTGTGCCGCTCCCTGGTCTGACCAAGAAGAATGTAAATTTCTAGTGGACTGAGCAGTGCGAGGCAAGCTTTCAAGAGTTGAAAGAGAAATTGACTACTGCTCCCATTCTAGCTTTGTCTAGAGCAGGTGTTGAGTATGATGTCTACAGCTTCACATCGTGGGCCTGGGTGTGTCTTGATGCAAGTGGGAAAGGTAATCGCTTATGGGTCTAGGAAACTAAGACCGCATGAAAAAAATTATCTGGCTCATGATCTGGAGTTGGCTGCGATTATCTTCGTCTTGAAGTAATAGAGGCATTACGTGTACGGTGAGAAATTAAACAACTACATGGACCAAAAAAGTTTGAAGTACATCTATCAGCAAAAGGACCTGAAGCTGAGGCGACGGAGATGGCTGTGAAGTACTTGAGGACATGCATCCTGAGATTAAGTACCATCCGGATAAGGCTAATGTTGTTGCTAATACACTTAGCCGTAAAAGCAGTTTGGCCAGTTTGGCCAGTAGATGAGTTGGATCAGGCTGGTATTGAGGTAGATTTGCAAGGCTTGGGAGCATCTTTGGCTTCAGCTGGGGCTTTAGCCCATGCTGAATGAAAGGATTATAGTAAGTCAGAAGGAAGATGCAGAGATTCAGAAGATGAAGGAGCAGGTTGGTGCAGGCAGATTTTCAAAGTTTCAGATCAGGGATGAAGTGTTGTGTTTTTGAGAGAGGCTATGTGTTCTGGATCAATCAGATTTGAGGGAGAGTATTCTTCAGGAGGCACATGGCTACTCTTTTGTCTGTGCATCCTTGGAGCACCAAGATGTACAAGGACATCAAGCAACATTTCTGGTGGTCAGGTTTTGTTGTCGCTGAATCTGGTGTGTGGGCAATTGACATAATTTGTAGGTTCGTAGGAACTCGAACGAGCTGAATCTTACTTCTTCCTTGTTGACAAATTGACTCCTTAGTGCTCCCGCGGACCTGCACAAACCTTTGAAACACCGGGATGGATCCCGGTGACGAACCCTCCGACGCTCTTGTCAATACCAGAAAAACTAAAGGAAAATAGCATGAGTGCACAAAGAGTGATCACCTGCGACAGTAGGAGGTAGGGGGTATTTATAGTCGCCCTAGGTATCTGTTTCAGGATTATAGTGAATCCCTACTTCCTGGTGTGGCTGGATAGGGGTGGTTATAACCACCTACTCAAGATAAGGACGAGCTGTTGAACTGGTCCCTAACGGGTCGGGACTAGGGATGCTTTCGAATAAGGATATATTCGATTCGATCTGCATCCGAATCCGAATTTTTGGCGGATACGGATATGAAAAATCCATATCCAGGCGGATACGGATACAGATTCGGATATCCAAATCCAAAAAAATTCGGATACGGATACGGATACAAATATTCATAAAAAAAGCGGATTCGGATACGGATATCCGCTTAATTTAATATTTATTTATTTAATAAATATATTTAATAGTTATATGAGTTAAATCTAATCGGCTAAATCCAGTATTCACCAGATCCCAAATCCCAAATCGACCCTTCGTGACTTCGTTCCTCTCTCTTCTCCCCCGTCCTCAATTCCCATCCCAGATAAGGCAATAACCCATTCCCCATCCCCAACTCCACATCGTCCCCGTCGCGAGCCCCGTCGCCAGCCACGCCAGTCGCCAGCTCCCCGTCGCCACGCCCCGACGCGAGCCCCGTCGCGAGCCCCGTCGCCAGCCACGCCCCCGCCTCTTCTCCCCTTCATCTCCCGCCTTTTCTCCCCGTCGCCAGATAAGGCAATAAACTGACTGTATCTCTCCCTTTGGTTCCCCCTTCACATGCTGATTTGTTTGTTTCTTGGCTTGGTTCTCATTCCCTTTTGGCTTGCATCACTGATACTGACATTGAACTGATATTCTCTCATTATTGTGGCAGGGTTGCATCTTTGACACCATTTTTTTTATGTTACTTGGATTTTGTTCTTTTAATCATAATTTTTTTGGATCAGGAATCATCTACTGTTATAAAAGTCTGATTCATTGTAATCTGTCTACTTAAGTTTTCTTTGCTAGTCAAATTGTTTGGATTATCAATATATTTTAACTGGAGCTGGCTTCATCTGTTATCGGGCAGATAAATTTCTCGAGTTCTTAAACAGTTGATCCATGTTTTGTGATTAGCACTTGTTTATATATGATAATATAAATTCTACTGTGTAATCATTAGATTATTGAAACTGTACAGTAAGCAAGTTTGATATTATACCCTTAAGCATCGATTGTAACAGCAGCAGTAAATTTTCAAAATATCTACAAAATGCTTCATTAATTACTGGAAGGTTTTATCTCGTCTCGTACTTGTATGGATGCCCATTTGTTTGATTTGTTCTATTGGAGGTTGTAAATTATCTGTATGCGTGGACTTTTATCTAACGCATGCATGTGTTGTGATGAACCCAATAATATTCACATTTAGGAGCAATAATCTTACTGCAATTGGACATTCGAATGCTCTATATGTGGTATTTTACTCTTAATTTCTCTTTTCCATAGGAAACAGCCTAAAACAGCAAAACGAAGCAGATTCAGGATTTTGAGGATGATACACAGAAACTGCAGAGCATAAGTCGACTGGTTCTTCAAACAGGCGACTGGACAGAGAGGTTGGTGCTGCTCGGTACAGTCGACTTACTCCAAGACAGTCGACTTGACTGATGAATTACGAAGCTCCAGATGTCTCGACACAGTCGACTTACTCCCAAACAAGTCGACTGGTATTCAGCAGAAGATAAGAACAAATTGGAGATTCATCCTCATCCAAATCCGAAGCAAGATTAAGTTATCCAAACCCAGGTCGTCTGCGAATAACAACTCTTCATTAATCAAGTTAGAAGACCAGGGTTGGCAAGTGAGAAAATCGACTCAGATCTATATTCAATGTGTAAAGAGATAGAATTGAAATCTGCAGATGTGGGCAAAAGAAGTTATAAAAAGGCTGGAATAAGAAGTTGAGAATGGGACTTAATCTCTGAATCATCAATCATCAACCAAGAGGCATTGTTCCATCAGCATCGAAGAAAGGAGGAGATCAAGTACACAGAAGGGAACGAGCCAGTCGACTGAGTGACAGCCAGTCGACTTATCTGGCCGAACATCATCAGTTTATTTCTTCTCTTTCTAGTTTTTTTAATCATGTATTCGAAACTGTTAGTCAATAAAAGTCTTATTATGTGGAACTAATTTCATAGTTGGGTAGATTAAAATCGTAGTCATGTAATGCTATATTCTTCTGAATGCTACTCTATTACTTATTGATTAAATCTGATTGAGTTGGTATAGATTTATAATAATCAAACTTGTTCAGAAGTTCTAAGAGCAGTCGACTGAGAGTGACAGCAAGTCGACTGCCATGCAGAACCTGAGTTTATCAAGTTTGCGTATTATAAATCTGAATCTGTTATATGAGCATAGAGACGACCCGTATCTTGTGCTCATAGCTTGTAACACAGGAATCTTTAGGGGTTCTTGGTTTAATCAACTTGAAGGATCTAGATCTGATACCAATTTCTAGAACTTCGAGTGTTTGTTCGTTTCCATTGTTCCTATGTTTTCTTTAAGTGCAACTTAGTAGATACCATGCTAAATACTTAAGGAAAGAAACGAATTAGAGTAGATACCGTGCCTAATTCTTGGCTTAGGGAAACAATAACTTTAAGGAGTAGATACCATGACCTTAAAGGAACGAATATGAGTAATTAGAGTAGTGAAGAAGGTGACTTAGCATTATTGACTATAGGTGGAAATCAAAGCCCAACTACTTAATAGATATTTGTGATTCAGAACTACTTGATCTAGTTTTAAACTTGTCATTTCTTTTAGAACAACACTTTACAATTCTTACTTCTGTTTTATTGGTTAGTAAGTTAATTTTTCTACAATCTCTGTGGGATCGACTCTTGCTTGTCACTACGCTTCTATAAACGATTCGTATACTTGTGAGGTTTTAATTTGTGTCTAGTTTATCTATTTATTTAGATAGCTGGATTTCACAACAAGTTTTTGGCGCCGTTGCCGGGGATTGTTTAGTATTTTAACTTACAAATCAGTAAAATCTTTTTCATTTTTCTTTTCTTTTATTAATAAATATTTTTTTTTAGGTTACACGATTTTGGTGAATGCACGGGAGACGATCACTTCGTCCAGAGCTACTACCTATTAACTCGGAAACAGAACGCACTCTGCATAGACTAGGTCGGCTGTCTGCAACAAACCAGTCGACTGTTGCAAGGAACCAGTCGACTACACAGAGATCCAATTCATGAGCAACAATGGCTGAGGAAAGTACCAAATCGAGTACCAATGCAGGACAAATTCACGCCTAAGAATATTGAGCAACCTTCCTGCATTGCTTATCAACCTAATGTCACAGGGAATATGCATCTATCTCCTCAGTTTCTTAGCATGGTTTCCTACTTTAGTGGCAAACCAGACGAAGAGCCTCACCTTCATCTGCAAGATTTCTTTGATCTTTGCAGAACACAAAGCGTCCAAGGGCTTACCCCTGAACAAATCAGGTTAATCTTGTTTCCATTCTCTTTAAAACTTAATGCTAAATTGTGGTATAATTCTTTGGAACCAGGATCAATTCAATCATGGGAGCAATTGGCAATAAAGTTCTTGAAAGAATTCTTTCCAGCCCAGAAAACCAAACAACTAAAAAGGGAGATTCAACTCTTCCAACAAAAAGATGGAGATTTATTCTTCGAAGCATGGAAGGACTTCAAGAACAAGCTTCTCAAGTGTCCTACGCACAACATGCCTAAGGATGATCAGGTACAAGCATTTTTTGAGGGTTTAAATGATACTAACAAGGCAATTGTGGATTCAGCTTACAACGGGATCTTGATGAGGAAAAGTGGTGAGGAGGCCATCGAATTATTTGAAGAACTCAGCGAGAACTCACAGCAATTCTCAACAAGGGGAAGAGGCATTTCTAAAAAAACAGAGAGTTTACGAAATTTCTGGTAGTAATAACATACAATTAGAAATGGTAAACATGAACAAAAAAATTGATATGCTTGTTAATGCAATGACGACAATGGGCGGTGTAAAAAATCAAAGAAAAGAAATTTGTGCAATTTGTTCTCATTTTGATCATACGACTGATACGTGTCCCATGTCTTCTTTCACAGATCAGGAGCATGCAAACTATGTGGGACAAGGAGTGTTTCCACCAAAGAACAACCCCTACTCGAACACATACAACCCAGGATGGAGGAACCATCCAAATTTCTCATGGTGCAACAATCAAGGCACTAAATCTTCTCAAGGACGTGCACGGAACTTCCAGATGGGAAGTGGGTATGATCGGCCAAGTCAAGAACAGAAGAAGTTGGATTTTGAATCCACCGTTCTTCAATTGCTCCAACAAAAACATCAAACAAGCAACCAACAAGGACAGGCAATTCAGAAATTGGAAACCCAAATCGGTCAGATCGCGAAGGAGTGAGTGAAAGAAAGGCAGGAGAACTTCCATCACAAACTATACCAAACCCTAGAGGCCAAGAACAGCTCAAATCAGTGATAACCCTGAGAAGTGGTAAGACAATTCACAGCAAGGTTGGAACACACACAGACGAATCAGACACACAACCATCAAAAGCTTTAGGGTCTAACTTGGTAAGTGAAAAAGAAAGGGCAGTATTGCCACCATTCCCTCAAAGGTTAGTCAAGCAAAAGAAAGAACAACATTTATTTGATATCTTTGAAACTCTCAGAAAGGTAGAAATTAATATCCCCCTACTTGATGCTATTAAACAAATTCCTTCTTACGCCAAATTTTTGAAAGAATGCTGTACTCACAAAAGAACATTTCAGGTTAGGGAGGATGTGGCTTTGACGGAGGAAGTGAGCGCCGTATTGTTAAGTAAATTACCTCCTAAATTGAAGGACCCAGGTAGTTTTAACCATTCCTTGCAGGGTTGATGAGCACTTCTTTGAAAAGGCACTGTTAGACTTAGGGGCAAGCATAAACCTTCTTCCATACTCTGTTTACGAAAAGCTAGGATTGGGGGAACTCAAACCAACATCCATCACTTTGCAGTTGGCTGATCGCAGCATTAGGAGACCTAGAGGTATTTTGGAAGATGTCCTAGTTCAGGTAAATGATTTCATTTTGCCTGCAGATTTTGTTGTTTTGGATATGGAGGACTCTTCAATGCCATCTTCTTTACCAATTATTTTAGGTAGGCCCTTTATGAGTACAGCTGATATAAAAATTTGTGTTAAAAAGGGTACTATAAGTATGAAAATAAATGGAGAAAAGGTTGAATTTAAAATGTTTGATGCACTAAAATTACCACATGATGATCATGAATGTTATAATATTGATGTGGTACAGGAGATTGTCGATCAAACATTTCAGGTACATAGTGTTGAACCCCTACAAGCCACAATTACACAATCTCTAACATTGTCTCATGTTGAACAGGAATATGATGACTGGAGGATTGCAGAGACAGTACATTACCTTGAAACTCCAAAATCATATTCAGGTAAGCTTGCACCTGCATTTGAAAATCTTGTGTCTGATAACATTTTTGTTTCCTTTGTTACCAGGACACCAGACGTGGAGCTTAAGCCGCTGCCTGAACATTTGAAGCATGCATATTTGGATGAGAACCAGACGCTACCCGTGATAGTTGCTGCAAATTTGAGTGTGCAAGAAGAAGATAAGCTGCTAAGGGTACTGCAAGAACACAAGGGTGCAATTGCAGACATCAAGGGAATAAGTCCATCCAAATGCATGCATAAAATACTTCTTGAAGACAATGCAAAACCTAGCAGGGAAGCACAAAGAAGGCTTAATCCACATATGAAGGAAGTGGTAAGAACAGAGGTCTTGAAGCTACTAGATGTTGGCATCATCTACCCTATCTCAGATAGCAAATGGGTGAGTCCTATATATGTAGTGCCTAAGAAAAGCGGAGTCACAGTGGTGAAGAATGAGGAGAATGAGCTTATCCCTACGAGAATGACCCCAGGATGGAGGGTATCCATTGACTACAGGAAGATGAACAACGAAACCAGAAAAGATCACTTCCCTCTTCCTTTTATTGATCAAATGTTTAAAAGATTAGCAGGATATAGTCATTATTGTTTTTTAGATGGTTATAGTGGCTATAATCAAATTGCTATTGCTCCAGAAGATGAAGAAAAAACCACTTTTACATGCCCTTTTGGTACTTTTGCATACAGGAGGATGCCCTTTGGATTGTGCAACGCACCAGCCACATTTCAGAGATGCATGATGAGTATATTTTCAGACATGGTGGAAAGGTTCATCGAGGTATTTATGGATGACTTCAGTATTTTTGGATCTTGTTTTGATGAATGCCTTAACCATTTGCAGCTTGTACTTAAGAGATGTGAAGAATGCAATTTAGTGCTGAATTGGGAAAAGTGCCATTTTATGGTACAACAAGGTATTGTGTTGGGACATGTAGTGTCAAAAAGGGGCATAGAGGTGGATAAGGCAAAAATTGATGTCATATCAAAGCTACCCCCTCCTACTACAGTCAAGGGTGTAAGGAGTTTTCTTGGACATGCAGGGTTCTATAGAAGATTTATAAAAGATTTCTCCAAAATCTCCAAACCCCTTTGCGGATTTTGGCTAAGGATGTTGAGTTTGCATGGACAGAAGAATGCACAAATGCTTTCATTACATTGAAAAACCTTCTCACTTCTGCACCTATCATCATGGCACCAGATTGGAACCACCCTTTCGAGCTTATGTGTGATGCAAATGATTATGCTTTGGGAGCTGTTTTGGGTCAGAGAATAAATAAGGTACCCCATGCTATTTACTATGCTTCTCGAACTTTAAATGATGCACAACTTAATTATTCCACTACTGAAAAAGAATTGTTAGCTGTCATTTTTGCTGTAGAGAAGTTTAGATCATATTTGATTGGATCTAAAGTCATTGTTTTCACTGACCATGCTGCTTTGAGATATTTGTTTGCTAAAAAGGATGCTAAGCCTAGGTTGATCAGATGGGTACTGTTGCTTCAAGAATTCGACCTTGAGATTAGAGACAAGAAAGGAAGTGACAATGTTGTGGCAGATCACTTGTCCAGATTACTGCATGATGAAGAAAGAATTGTGCCCCCACTAAATGAAAATTTTCCAGATGAAAATTTATTTGAAATAAATATACAACTTCCATGGTTTGCAGATATTGTAAACTATCTCACTGCTCATGTTTTCCCTCCAGGTATGACAAGTCAGGAAAGAAAGAGACTGGTGGCCATGTGCAAGCACTATTATTAGGATGATCCTTACTTATTCAAATTCTGCCCTGATCAAATTATAAAAAGATGTGTGGCAGAGGAAGAGCAAATGAGTATTCTACAACATTGCCACCAATATGCATGTGGAGGACACTTTGGACCAAAAAGTATAGCACTTAAGGTATTACAATCTGGTTTTTATTGGCCTAATGTATTCAAAGATGCTTTCTCTTTTTGCAGGACTTGTGATAAATGCCAAAGGACAGGCAACATATCTTCTAGAAATCAAATGCCACTGCAAAACATCCAAGTAATCAAGCTTTTTGATGTTTGGGGAATCGACTTCATGGGTCCCTTTCCTAACTCATTTGGTTATTTATATATTCTTGTGGGTGTGGATTATGTGTCTAAATGGGTCGAGGCTGTCCCCTCAAAAACTAATGATCACAAAGTTGTTGTCAAGTTTTTGCAGGAAAACATCTTCACCAGGTTCGGTACACCACGAGCAATAATTAGTGATGGAGGTAGCCACTTCAATAATTTTCCATTTGCTTCTTTGATGAAGAAATATGGGATTACACATAGAGTGGGTACTCCATATCACCCTCAAACCAGTGGGCAAGTAGAGATTAGCAACAGAGAAATCAAGAGCATTCTGGAAAAGACAGTAAATACAAGTAGAAGGGATTGGTCGCTACGCTTGAATGATGCATTATGGGCCTACAGAACCACATACAAGACACCCATCGGCATGTCACCATATCGTCTGGTTTTTGGAAAAGCCTGTCATCTGCCAGTGGAGTTGGAACACAAACCTTATTGGGCCATTAAAAGGTTCAACTTTGATATGAAACAAGCAGGTGACAAAAGAAGATTGCAACTGAACGAGCTTGAAGAATTGAGGCACGACGCATATGAAAATGCAAAGTTGTACAAAGAAAAGACCAAGATGTACCATGATAAACAGCTAGCAAGGAAGGAGTTTTATGAAGGACAGAAGATATTGATATACAACTCAAGATTAAGACTCTTTCCAGGCAAGCTTATGTCACGATGGTATGGCCCATACATTTGTACAAAAGTCTTTCCACATGGAGCATTGGAGGTTCATAGCAAAGAGAAAAATCAAACATTCAAAGTGAACGGGCATAGGGCGAAGCCGTATATTGAGATGAGTCTTGAGCCGCAAGAGGAAGATGTGAATCTTCAAACCATTCAATACATTGCATGAACTCATCGAGTCTAGCTGAAGACGGGAAACACAACGCTTATTGGGAGGCAACCCAATTTTCAGGGGAGTACTTACACTTTCTCTTTATTTCTTTTTATTTCTTTATTAGTTTTTTTTTATTATTTTTTTTATTCCTTCAAACCGGATGGTAACATATGCCTATTTTTAAATTTTTATTTCAAACATTGAGGACAATGTTACATCTAAGTTTGGGGGTAGTTATTCACAGTTGGAGTCTCTTGATGTTGAGTCTTTTCTAACAACAATGATGAGAAATGAGCGCAGTTACTACAGGTAGAGAGGGAGAACAAGTATTAAGTGTGGTCTTTATCTTTAAAAATGTTAATAACTTATCATATGGATCATACTTGAAACTTACATTCAATTGGCTATGTCAATTTAACGAATTGTGAAAGAGAATGGCAAGTTCAACTGTAAAGTAAAATTAACTAAATAAATTGTGAGTTTTTGAGCCTTATTTCTTTTGAGAGAGTCACACACTTGAAGATCTCAGTTGACTGCATTCTTGAGATGATCTAGAACTTGTTTTTTCTACTTTTCGAAACTTATTTTTGGTTTTTGCATCAAAACTTGGAAATGATTAAGGCACCTAAGATTCTATCACCAAAGACAAATAGCCTACCCAACATCAATTATCCACTAGTTACCCCTTTGAAGCCTATAAAAGCTTTCTTTTTGTAAGACACATCATCCTTAACCAAAGACTAGATGAATATGTCACCTTACCTATATCTATTGAGTTAGTAGAGCAAGAATTGTAAAAGAGATGTGGTATGTCAAGATGAAGGGGATGAAAATATAAAGAAGAGTGGGAGGATTTGTCATAAGAAAAAATGAATGGATGGGGAAAAGTTGTTGGTAGAAATAAAGTATAGGCCTGTTATATATGGCCAATGCTAAAAAAAAAAAAAAAAAATCTCTTAGAATAATGCAAGTTGCTCTACTAATTCTTTAGAAATTTTGTATTCCTTTTTCCCTTCATTGTTTAAACCCTCACCCAAGGCCCCATTACAACCTATAAAAGACCTTTTGATCCAAGTAGTGTGCAAATCAATGGTGTGAAGATGTAGTAGCAAGATCAAGCATATGGTTTCATCCAAGTAATGAAAGTTGTCACGAGATCTAACTTGAATGTCCCATGTCAATGAGAGCTATATTTTCTTTGTGAGCGTATGCCATGGTGAGAATTTGGAGTTGAAATATAGTTAGGCTTGCTAACCTTAATCATGATTATGTTGTAGAGGCATTAGCCATACTATTATTTGATATTCAAGTTAAGTATTCGTGTGAATAAGTGATTAACATTTAAATCAAAACTTGTTTAGACCTATCTTAATGCTTATTCTAACCTTGACACCTAATGTAGCAAGTTCTCTGAGGTAAATGTTGGAAGGGTCAAGATATTCAAGATATGCTTGAAGTTTAATTTTGCTTGAGGACAAGCAAAAAGCTAAGTTTGGGGGTATTTGATGAACCCAATAATATTCACATTTAGGAGCAATAATCTTACTGCAATTGGACATTTAAATGCTCTATATGTGGTATTTTACTCTTAATTTCTCTTTTCCATAGGAAACAGCCTAAAACAGCAAAACGAAGCAGATTCAGGATTTTGAGGATGATACACAGAAACTGCAGAGCATAAGTCGACTGGTTCTTCAAACAGGCGACTGGACAAAGAGGTTGGCGCTGCTCGGTACAGTCGACTTACTCCAAGACAGTCGACTTGACTGATGAATTACGAAGCTCCAGATGTCTCGACACATTCGACTTACTCCCAAACAAGTCGACTGGTATTCAGCAGAAGATAAGAACAAATTGGAGATTCATCCTCATCCAAATCCGAAGCAAGATTAAGTTATCCAAACCCAGGTCGTCTGCGAATAACAACTCTTCATTAATCAAGTTAGAAGACCAGGGTTAGCAAGTGAGAAGATCGACTCAGATCTATATTCAATGTGTAAAGAGATAGAATTGAAATCTGCAGATGTGGGCAAAAGAAGTTATAAAAAGGCTGGAATAAGAAGTTGAGAACGGGACTTAATCTCTGAATCATCAATCATCAACCAAGAGGCATTGTTCCATCAGCATCGAAGAAAGGAGGAGATCAAGTACACAGAAGGGAACGAGCCAGTCGACTGAGTGATAGCCAGTCGACTTATCTGGCCGAACATCATCAGTTTATTTCTTCTCTTTCTAGTTTTTTTAATCATGTATTCGAAACTGTTAGTCAATAAAAGTCTTATTATGTGGAACTAATTTCATAGTTGGGTAGATTAAAATCGTAGTCATGTAATGCTATATTCTTCTGAATGCTACTCTATTACTTATTGATTAAACCTGATTGAGTTGGTATAGATTTATAATAATCAAACTTGTTCAGAAGTTCTAATAGCAGTCGACTGAGAGTGACAGCAAGTCGACTGCCATGCAGAACGTGAGTTTATCAAGTTTGCGTATTATAAATCTGAATCTGTTATATGAGCATAGAGACGACCCGTATCTTGTGCTCATAGCTTGTAACACAGGAATCTTTAGGGGTTCTTGGTTTAATCAACTTGAAGGATCTAGATTTAATACCAATTTCTAGAACTTCGAGTGTTTGTTCGTTTCCATTGTTCCTATGTTTTCTTTAAGTGCAACTTAGTAGATACCATGCTAAATACTTAAGGAAAGAAACGAATTAGAGTAGATGTCATGCCTAATTCTTGGCTTAGGGAAACAATAACTTTAAGGAGTAGATACCATGCCCTTAAAGTAACGAACATGAGTAATTAGAGTAGTGAAGAAGGTGACTTAGCATTATTGACTATAGGTGGAAATCAAAGCCCAACTACTTAATAGATTTTTGTGATTTGGAACTACTTGATCTAGTTATAAACTTGTCATTTCTTTTAGAACAACACTTTACGATTCTTACTTCTGTTTTATAGGTTAGTAAGTTAATTTCTACAATCTCTGTGGGATCGACCCTTGCTTGTCACTGCGCTTCTATAAACGATTCGTACACTTGCGAGGTTTTAATTTGTGTCTAGTTTATCTATTTATTTAGAGAGCTGGATTTCACAACACGTTGCACTTTTTTTTTAATGTTGTTGTTACCTGTCATTCGTGTTATAAATTGATGATTGGAAAATATATTATTCTCTCTTTGCAGGTTTACTGGCTCCAATTTGGAAGGTATTTTGCCAGAGGACCTATAGTAAGTTTCATTTCATCCATTTTCAGAACAATTACTTGAAAAAATTTTATCTTATAGATCGTCAGTAAACCTTGTGAAATTGTATTTAATGAAGGATCATGAACTTTGCTTCCATTCTCCCATTACCTTACCAATTTCCCACCTAAATCTGTAGGAAAGGGATGACTGGTACTAGTTAATAAATGCTTGTATAACTATGCACTTCGTTTAGGCAAGAAAGGAAAGCGGAGGAGCCCATGCTCGTGAAGATTTATTATAAAAAGGCAAAGATATAGAAAGAGAAATAATGGTAAGTTGCTTAGTACAATAATTTCTTGTAACAGTTGAGGCATTGAGCCAAATTTATATACAAGTACAAATTCTGCTATTTTTTTAAGAATGAAGAAATAATTTATACATTGTCACTGTTAACTTTTCTCCATTACTGCAGTTCTTCCCAAGTGCTATCTTTTTCAATGACGCCACATCATCCTGGTAAAAGAAGTTAAAGAGTCAGTTTCAAACCAATGCAACATAGACAAGTAAGTGCGTATTATATTCATTTTTTTATAAGAGTTGTATATATTTGAAATAAATTTTCATTCTTCTATTTTGTTCTGTTGATTTGTATTTTTTTATTAGATATGAAAATTAATATTCACAATTCAGTGATATACATGTATAAGTACTAGTTAAGAAAAATAAATAACAAAAACTTTATATTTGTTATCCGAATTCGTATCCGTTATCCGGTAGACCGTATCCGATTCGCATCTGTATTCGAAAATTGCGGATACGAATATGATTTTTATTTTCCGAATCATATCCGTATCCGTATCTGAATCCGTCTTTGGATTGCGGATATGGATGTTGGTATAGCCAATATCCGATCCGTATCCGATCCGAAAGCATCCCTAGTTGGGACCCATTCTCAGCTGAACAGATCCGTTCATGGGTTAGCGGTCCAAGAGGAGAGACCCGGTTCCCAATTCAAACCTGTCTGTAGGTGAAATTACCATCTCGCCCCTGTGACTTTGAGATTTGTGCCCACATTGAATGGTTTCGATTTAACCCCATTTTTAGCCATATCAGGAGCCCCCCACTCCCAAAGATTGTGTGTTACAGCCTTTGGGGAGTAGTTTTGTTGTTTTAATGGTGTATAGGCTTTATCGGAGCCCTCGAAGGGTGTCCGAATCTCGTTTGAGGGGTGACGGTTCTTTTTGAGCGAGTAGTGCACCCAAGTCTGCTCGTAGGCTCTTCCAGATTTTTGGTGATTTTTCCCCATTTTAAATTATTTTTTCAAGTTAGTTATTTAATTTTGCGAAGCAACAATCTAATTTCAAGAAGCATCAATTAATTATTCTAACAAATAATTATTTATCCAAGAGCTTCGAAATATTTTTCCTGAAATTATAATTATTTTTTAGAATTTTTAATTATTTTCTCATAATTTTTTAATAATTAATTCGAATTTTAATTAAAATAAAAGGATTTATCATCGGATTTACGACGTGGCGCAATCTGGACCGTCCATCGTGCGTCGGCGCGAAATTCTGAATGATCAGATGGTGGGGCGGTGTTGACCGACGTGGACGAATCTGTGGCCTTGATTGGGTCGTGATGCAAGTATCGAAGTGATCTGACGGCTCGTGTAGCTCGGCAGAATTTTCTCCGTATGGGCAGCTCGGAATGCTAATTGCTCAGATTGGGATTCCGAGCGACGTGGCACAATCTGGGGCATCCATCTGGCATCGGTGCGAATATTTTGACGATCCGACGGTGGATCTGTATCCGGCCACGTGGCTGAATCAGGGATGTTCATCAGGTTGTGGCACGAATTTCGAGACAATCGGACGGTTCTCATGGTTCGGCAGCATTTTCTTCGTATGGAAAGCTCGGAATGCCAGTCGCTCAGATTGGAATCCCGAGCGACGTGGCATAATCTGGGGCATCCATCTAGCATCGACGCGAATATTTTGACGATCCGACAGTGGATCTGTATTCGGCCATGTGGTTGAATCAGGGACGTTCATCAGGTTGTGGCACGAATTTTGAGAAGATCAGATGGTTCTCGTGGCTCAGTAGCATTTTCTCCGTATGAGCATTTCGGTGTGCCATTCGCTCGGATTGGGATTCCAAGCGAAGTGGTGCAATCTGGGCCGTTTGATGAAGATCAGGCATGAATTACAAGGTAAGAGGCATGGATCACGAGAAAACGTGATTTCTGTCGATGCGGCGTGATCTGAGCCGTCTGATCGAGATCAGGGGCGAATCACGAGGAGAAAGTCATTTTTCTCCAATACACAACTTGGAATGCAAGTTGCTCGGATTTGGATTCCGAGCGACGTGGCACGTTCTGGGCCGTCTGATGAAGATCAGGCACGAATCACGATGCAAAAAGGCATGGATCACGAGAAAACGTGATTTCTGTCGACGCGGTGAGATCTGAGCCGTCTGATTAGCACGAATCATGAGGAGAAAGTTGTTTTTCTCCAACACGCAGCTCGGAATGCAAGTTGCTCGGATTTGGGTTCCGAGTGGCATGGCACGATCTGGGCCATCTGATGAAATCAGGCGTGAATCACGATGCAAAAAGTCGTGGATCACGAGAAAACGTGATTTCTATCGACGAACGAGATCTGAGCCATCTGATTAAGATCAGGCGCGAATCACGAGTAGAAAGTTATTTCTCTCTAATACGCAGCTCAGAATGCAAGTTGCTCGGATTTCGGTTCTAAGCGATGTGGCTCGATCTGGGCCGTCTAATGAAGATCTGGCGCGAATCCTGAGGCGAGAGGCGTGGATCACGAGAATTTTGGCGTTTAGGCTTCTGGTAGGCCGCTGTGGGGGCCCAAACCATTTGAAAGCCTACCCGAATCTTCCTTAACGCTATAAGTTTTCATCACCCCCCCATTTCCTCATTTCTTACTTCTTACTTCCACTTCTCTTTTCACTCAAGCCATTATTGCCCACGAGCGGCACTGCTAGCATTTGTGGCCAAGCGATTAACTTTCCGGCGAGCTTCTCCGACCATAGACATCACTTCAAGGTAAATTATCTTAACCCTAACTTTAGATGTCTAGAGTGTCGTAAGGGAATGAGACCTCCACCTCAGACCAAGAGACCGACCGAGCTTTAGTGGTCCCCCCAAGCAAGGTGAAGGAAGTGGTGAAGTCTGCCATCATCGAGACTGTTGTGGAGAAGGGGAGGGGTTCCACTGTCGAGCCTTGGAATGTTCATGAGCTATTCCGGAGACATTTTGTCAAAGGCGATGCAGGGGAGATTGGCCGCCTATGAGGAGAACAGTTCGAGGGATCCTTCCAAGGTAGACAAGATCCCCTCGGTTATGACCGAGGCAGGTCTTCATCGAATTAGGAAGGGGTTCCACATCCCGAAGGAGTACACCCTGCTTCTTCCCGGTCCAGGCTTCTGAGCATGCACGGGGACATCGCTAGACACCTGCGTCTTCCCGTATGATGCACTCAATGCCGGCCTTCGGCTGCCCCTGCCACCATTCGTAGTCGAGATGCAACAATGGTATGGCTTGAGTCCAGTGCAGTTCATGCCGAACATGTGGCGGCACGTCATCACCTTCATCCTCCAGAGTCAGGCAGTGGGCGTCTAGCCTCAGCTCATCATTCTTCGCAGCCTCTACCGGATATAGCAAATGAGTAAGATGGAGTACCGGTACTACTTGTCACTAAGGAAGGGGGTCAAACTGATCGAGACCCCGGACTCCATTAAGCATTGGAAGGAGAAGTATTTTCTGGTCCGAGGCCCTAAGTCGTGGAGCTTTCCAATGGTGTGGAAGAAGCACGTTCCGAAGTGAGCGAAGGCCGAGCCAGTGCTGACTAAGGAAGAAGAGGAGGTCGTGTCGAAGATCCTCAGACTTCCGACCCTGGGTTGGAAATATATCACCGAGGAGGTCCTTTTTAGTGGGGGTCTCAGTTCGATCGACCCTAGTATGCTCCGTCTATTTTTACTTTTTTTTCCTTAGCTTATATATGTTTCTCCTTTTTTATATCGCTAACTATTTCTCTGATTTTTCTTCTTCAGAAGCCCCCGGCATGGACTTCAAGGCTCTTGTGGCGAAGAGGAGCACAGCAGCAGCGAAGGCGACGGACAACGAAAAGAGGAAGAGGACGACGACGAGGCCTCCTTCCAGCCGAGCAACTCAAACGCCCTCGGCTCCTACGGACATCGTTGACCTGGTCAGTGACTCCCCCTCGGCTCCACAGGCCACGCTCCCCTCGGCCGATGCCCCCGAGTCTTCGAGCAGGGCATTCTCGGTCGGAGCTGCACTGGCCCTCGAGGTGCCGCCGCTTACGGCCGAAGCGGAGGTTATCCTCACTGAGGAACACAAGAAGCTCTTCATCCCGAACTGGTGAGTGATGAAGCTCGATGGCTTCCTCAGCGACGCGACAATGTGCATGCAGGCCGTGCACCACTTGCCGACCCCGAAGAATTGCGCAGCTCTGAAGGCTGGCACGGGCGGTGACGACGCGTTGGAGATCGCTCGGTCGACGATGTCAGTAAGTGTTCTCGCTCCGCTCTCTTAAATTTCGAAGTTCATGATTGTTGGTTCTCACGTTCTTATCCTTCTATTTTCAGACCATCTACCACTTCAGCCACATGCTCGAACAGTTCGCCGAGCAGGAGAAGGAGCTGAAGGCGTAGAACAACCGAGAGCAGGCAGAGCATGCCAAGGCAGTGAAGTTGTTCGAGGCCAAGCAATGGCTCTCGGCATCGCGAGCTGCCGAGGTTGGCTCCTCGAGGCTGCTCTTGCCAAGGAGCTCGGGCGCTCAGCAGCCGAAGCGGCAAAGGTCGAGGTGTTGGAGAAGGGGAAGGCTCATGTCGAGGAGGAGTTGGCGAAGGCCCTGAAGGCGTCGAAGGAGGCATTGAAGGAGCAGGAGGCGAAAGTGGACGAGGCGAGGAAGGCCATCCAAGACGAGGCGGAGGACCACATGATGACCAACATGGAGGAGGCCTACGCTCGGGCCCTGAAGCATGTGGCGGCTCATCTCCCCGACTTCGACCGCTCGGGGTATCACCTCTACAACCCGGTAGAAGGCGAGAAGTTCATTTCCCTAGCCGAGGTCGAGCCCTAAGAGAATGGCGATGAGGCCAAAGGAGGCAAAGAGGAGGTGGCAAATCCCGAAGGGGTGCTCATCACGTTGCCGAGCGAGGGCGCCTCGGAGCAGCACCGCGAGGTGGCTCCTTGACTTAGTTGTCTCTTTTTTTTTTTCTTCTTCTTTTGTTCTCTATGTATTGGCTCACTGGCCACCGCCTTTGCTTTGAATGAAAAAATTTTCTTTTTTTTCTAAGTGTTGGAGATTTTTTTTTTGTCTAAGTGTTGGAGATTGATTTTTTTTTTTTGTCTAAGTGTTGGAGAAGTTTCGAACTTTGTCTAAGTGTACGAGTCGTGTAAACTTAGTAGCTCCGTCATCTGGCTCTTTTCAGATTATCGAAGCACTACAGATCGCCGAGGTGCCTCGGATGGCCGAAGTGGCTTGTTTTAAGGCTGGTCTAGGGGCGATGAGATTAGGGCTCACGGGGAACCAAGAGCGGCTTCGTGACGTGGAGTCGGACCTCCGTAAGGCGAAGTATGAGCTGAATCACCTGATATCAACCCTAGTTCATCGAGACATAGAGAGGAGACGATTGGAACATAGGATTAACGAGATGACCCCCGAAGGCGATGACTTCGGCTCGTCGGCGGCTGCCAACCTCGGCTTGAAGCTTAAGCACCTTCGTCACTCTCTCTCCAAGGTGACAGCGGAGAGGGACGAGATGAAGAAGGTGACCTTCGATAAGAGCATGGAGGTTGCTCACCTTCGAACGACGATCACCGAGGGGCAGGCTCGATGCAACTGCCTCGTCTGAAGATAACCGTGAAGGACGACTCGCTTAAAGAGTGAATTGCCGAGCTTGAGGCAGAGGTCGCTCGTTTTCAACCACAATCTGAGGGAAGCACTGTCGGAACCACCTCTTGCACTCGGGAGGTGTATAACAGGAGGATATCGTTCTGCGAGCTCGCGCTTCACTCGTCGCCCATACATTGAGACCCCGGAGATGCGCAAAGTGGCGTGGCCACTTCGTCGAGTGGAGCATCTGTTGGAGCCACCGTTAGGTCGAGTGCGGATGATGCTTCTCGGCTTGCTGGCCCAGGGACGTCCGCCAAGGTAGGGCGTCGGCGGTACAACATTCATCGTCCCTGTGTGTTTCTCGACCGAAGTATCCCCGCCCCTAAGAGGCACTGAAGTAGCTTTTTGTAATCTTGTAATTTTGGTTTCACAAGTTTTGATGTAAAGCTGAGTCGGTTGTCTGTAATTAGACTTGTCTCTCAAACTTTAATGAAATAATACTCGTTTTGTGAACTTGTGTGCTTTGCTAGCGTTTGCAATTGTCAACAGTTGTGGGAGTAATCACGAACAATGAACCACTCCGTACTCACTTACAAGCAAGTAGCGGAAGTGGAATCGAACCAAGTGTTGGAATCCGAACTTGTCATTTAGAAGATATCAATAGCTGTAGGAGAAATTCTGAATGGCGATCCACTTTATACTTGCTTAGAAGCCAAGTGATGAAGTGGCATCGAACGAAGTGTTGGAATCCAAACTTGTCGTTTAGAAAATATCAACAGCTGTAGGATCAATTCCGAATGGTGATCTACTTCATACTCGCTTAGAAGCAAGTAGTTGAAGTAGAGTCGAACCAAGTGTTGGACTCCAAGCATGTCATTTTGAAAGTATCAACAGCTATAGGAGAAATTCTGAATGGTGATCCGCTTCGTACTCGCTTAGAAGCAAGTAGTTGAAGCAGAGTCGAACCAAGTGTTGGACTCCAAGCGTGTCGTTTTAATGAGAAATTTTTTTGTAAGTAGAGTTAGACTACCAAAAAATTAGAGAACTTGAGAAGTAGAGTTAGACTACCAAAAAAATAGAGAACTTGAGAAGTAGAGTTACACTACTTAAAAATAGAGAACTTGCAGGGAAAGATTTCTTTTTATTGAGAACAATTAGGCGGCCGCTTCTAAGTTGCGAGCCGCCTTTACACTTTGATAAGAAGAAAATACAAGTAAGGACTTTAGACATGTCTTATGGAGCGCTCTTGGGAAAGTTTCTTAGAGCGGTGTTCAGACACCCTCTTGGTACTTCATCAAGTGCTTCGCGTTCCATGTCCTCAGTATTCTCCTGCCCCCCAGGTCTTCAAGTTGATACGTGCCTGGGCGAATAACTCTGGAGACCCTATATGGTCCTTCCCAATTGGGTGCCAACTTGCCTCTTTTGCTTGGATTGGAAATCGACAATTTTCGGAGCACTAGGTCTCTCTCTTTAAGGTTGGTTGGCCGTACCCTCCTTTTGTAGGACTGAGTGATCCTACTGTGCTAGGTCTCTTGTCGAATTGCGGCTCTCTCGCGGACCTCGTCGATGAGGTATAGGCAGTTGTAAAGCTGGTTCGCGTTCTGTGCTTCACTATAGGCTATCAGTAGGGGCAAAGGCATGCCCATGAGAGCTTCAGAACCATACGTGAGGTTGAAGGGGGACTCCCCCGTCGAAGTTCTTTTGGTAGTGCAATAGTTCCAAAGCACGTTGGGGAGTTGTTCGACCCACAGCCCCTTAGTGGATTTGTCATGCCTCTTCTTCAAGCCAGAGAGGATTTGTCGATTTGCGTTCTTCGCTTGGCCGTTGGACTGAGGGTGAGCTGTCGAGGAGAATCGCTACTGCATGCCGAGGTTAGCGCAAAAGTTGCGACAGGTCGCTCCCGTGAATTGAGTCCCCATGTCGGTTTTGAGGATGCGAGGTACCCCAAACTGGCAAACGATGTTCTTCTAAAGAACTTCTGGATCTTGTGCTCGGTGATTGTCGAAAGAGTTTCAGCCTTGATTCATTTTGAGAGGAAGTCTATTGCTACTATTAAGAACTTTAGCTGGCCTGGTGCTGGAGGGAAGGGTCCGAGCAAATCCATCCCCCACATTGCAAAGGGGATTGGACTCGCCAAGGAGAAGAGTTGTGCTTTGGGCAGGCAACGGATCGGGGCAAATTTCTGGCAGGAGTTGCACTGGCGAATGTACTCCTCGGAGTCACTCAGTAGTGTGGGCCAGAAGTAGCCGTAGTTCAAGAGTTTTCGGACAAGGGATCTCGCTCCCAAGTGCGCGCCATGCAGGCCATCGTGGTCCTCCTTTAGGGCATAGAGCGCTTCCTCCGGGGAGAGGCACCACCTCAGATAGGGTCGACCGTCGATCTGGGTGTAGGAGCATTTGTACATGACTCTGTCAAGGAGTGTGTACCACTCAGCTCGTGTTCTAATCCTCCTTGCCTCTTTCGGGTCTTCGGGAAGGACTCCATCTCTGAGGTACTCGAGGAGGGGCTTCATCTAGTTCTCCCCATGTGTTAAGGGGTAGGGTTCCATCGGCTCCAGGTTATCTTCATCAATACTTGGTCTGAAGAGGACCTCTATCAAGAAGGTCCGCTCTAGACCTTGGAGGGACGAAGAGGCGATCTTAAAGAGAGCATCCGCCTGTGTGTTTTCCTCTCGTGGAACCTGCTGGAGTTGGACATCTTCGAATAAGGCTAGGAGCTCCCTAACCTTCGCCAAGTACATGGCCATACGCTCGTCCCTTGCCTCATATTCCCCCGACACTTGGTTGACGACCAATTGTGAATCACTGAAGACTCTGACTCGCTTGGCCCTGGCTTTGCGAGCCATGCAGAGCCCCGCTATGAGGGCTTCATACTTTGCTTCGTTGTTTGATGCCGGAAAGTTCAAGCGGAGAGAGTATTGGAAGACGAAAGTGTCTGGGCCAGTCAAGATAATGCCAGCCCTACTTCCGTCGATACAAGAAGACCCATCCACATAAACGGTCCAGATCGAGAGGTCGGCAGATGACTCACAAGGATCGGGGATGGTGCTCTCCACAATGAATTCGGCCAGAGCTTGGGCCTAAATTGCTGTTCTGGGCTGGTAGCTGATGTCATGTTGGCTCAGCTCGATGGATTACTTCATCAGGCATCCGGAGGTCTCGGGCTTGTGGAGAACTTGCTTGAGCGGCTGGTGGGTAAGGACGACCACCGAATGAGAATGGAAGTAGGGGCGGAGCTTTCGGGCCGCCATAACCAAGGCAAGAGCCATCTTCTCCAGATTCGGGTAACGGAGTTTGGCATCCCGGAGGACCTTACTCACATAATATATGGGCCTCTGTGTTCTATCTTCTTCTCTTACAAAGACCGCACTGAGGGTTTGCTCTGAAGCGGCAAGATATAGGTAGAGGACCTCTCCAGGCGTTGGCTTGATCAAGAGCGGGAGGTTAGCTAAGTATGCCTTGAGCTGGTCGAAGGAATTTTGTTGATGTTCTCCTCATTCGAACCCTTTAGCCCCCCTGAGAGCCTTGAAGAAGGGGAGGCACTTTTCTCTGAACTTGGAGAGAAATCGCCCAATTACTGTGACGCACCCCGTGAGCATCTGTACCTCTTTGACGTTGGAGGGAGGAGCCATTTTGAGAATTGTCTGGATCTTCTCGGGGTTGGCCTCTATGCCCCTCTGGCTGACCATAAACCCCAAGAACTTGCCGAATGAGACTCCGAACGCACACTTGTTCGGATTTAGCCTCATATTATGCCTCCCGAGCACCTCGAAGGCTTCTTGGAGGTCGAGGACATGTTCCTACCCTCGGGTGCTCTTGACCAACATGTCATCTACATAAACTTCCATGTTTCGGCCAATTTGGTCTCGGAAGACCCTATTCACAAGGCGCTGATAAGTAGCTCCCGCATTCTTCAAGCCAAACGACATTACCCTATAGTAGTACAGGCCCTGGTCCGTCACAAAGGAGGTATTCGGGATGTCGGGAGGGAACATCCGAATCTGGGTGTACCCCAAGAATCATCCATGAAACTGAGGAGCTCATGCCTGGAGGTTGCATCGATTAGGGTGTCGATGCTTGGAAGGGGAAAAGGGTCCTTCGGGCATGCCTGATTGAGATTGGTGAAGTCGATGCATATCCTCCAGCTCCCGTTGGCTTTCTTGACCATCACCGCATTGGATAGCCACTCGGGATAGTTCACCTCCTGGATGAACCGAGCGTTAAGGAGCTTTTCGACTTCTTCTTTGAACGCCTGTTGATGCTCGGGAGCAAATTTGTGGTGCTTCTGCTGAACGGGCTTGACACCGCGGCGATGCTGAAATGGTGCATTAGGAGCTCCTCGGAGATCCCAGGCATGTCAGCCGTGGTCCAGGCGAAGAGATCGCGGTTCCTCCTTATGTACTGGGAGATGTCTTCTTTGATGGAGAGGGAGAGTGCCTTACTGACCCGGAACGTCTTGGTGGCGTCTTCCTCTGAGAAGGCCACTTCTTCTAGTTCGTCCACCGGTTCGGAGATGGCCTGGGTACTCTCTGGTGGGAGCTCTAGGGCTTCTAGGGAGAGGACTGGGCCTCCCATTGAAGTCATATAGCACTTACGAGCCGCCTCCTGATTCCCTCACACTTCTCCTACCTCTGCGGGGGTGGAAAACTTCATCTTCGTGTGGTAAGCTGAAGGAATAGCTTGGAGTGCGGCAAGGCCTAGTCGACCCAGGATCACGTTGTAGGCAGCCTTCACGTTCACCACCATGAAGTCCATTGGCTCCGTACGGGTGATAGAGGTTTTGCTAGTGGTGACGTCGAGAGTTATGAATCCCTCGATCGTCACCGGCACCCCGGTGAACCCATGAAAGGTGTAGCCAGCTGGCTTGAGCTAGTCCCTTGATAGCTGGAGACCTTGGAATGCCTCCAAGAAGCGGATGTTGACCGAACTTCCATTGTCCACCAGCACCCGACGAACGTCAAAGTTGGCCATTTTGAGGTTTATGATGACGGCATTGCAGTGGGGCGTGCGGACACCTTCCAAGTCCCTATCGGAGAACGTCACAGGGACTCCTAGGCCCTTGGGAGGAGGATGGCTCTGCACGGAGTTGACTTCCCTAACAAAGACTTTTCGGGAGGAGTTAGAAACTCCCTCCATTGGGCCTCCATGTATTAGGTGCAAGATGGCCTTTGCTTCGACGTCCGGAGTCTTCGTGCGCTGCTCTATTTGCCTGTTAGCCCCTAGGCGGTGGAGGCGGATCGGCTCTGTCCCTTCTTACAAATCGAGCGAGCTGCCCCCTCTGGATAAGGGCCTCGATCTCATCCTTCAGGGCCCGACAATCATCAGTGTCATTCCCGTGGTCCCAGTGGAAACGGCACCACTTGTCCCGGTTTCTCTTCTTCCTGGGTGTTCATCTTCGGAGGTGGCGGCAGGAGACCTTCATTCCCAATTTTCATCAGGATGGTGGAGTCACTCGCATTAAGTGGAGTGAACTTCTCGAAGCGGGAGAGAGGATGCTGCTGACCCCCATTGTCCTTTTGGAACTTCTTAGCTCCTTCTTCCTATGCAGTCTTCCGTTTGTTTTCGGAAGATGACCCCTCCAAAGTGGGGCAATTCAGAGCCTCTTCAGCTCGGTTGTACTTCTCGCTCCTGAGGAGGAACTCGGAGAAGTCCCGAGGAGGCTTCTTGGCCAAGGAAGCACTGAGGTCGGGATTGGTGACATTGGATTGGAAGGCAGCCAAAGCTACCAACTGATCCAATGAGGTAATGGACCTGGCCTCTGCAGTGAACCTCTTGACATAATCCCTCAGTCGCTTGCCCTTCTTTTGGCTGAGGAAAAGCACCGAGGTGCTCGTCTTCTCGGAGCGGCGACTGCTCACGAAATGCGTGAGGAAGAGCCCTTCGAACTGGTCGAAGGAGAAGATAGATGCCGGCGCAAGATGAAAATACCACTCCTGAGCCGGCCCCTTGAGTATGGCCAGGAATGTCTTGCAGAGGAGGGCGTCGGATGCATGATGGATCATCATGAGAGTTTGGAAACTTTCGATGTGATCTGCATGGTCCGACTCCCCGGTGTAAGTCTCGAAGTGTGGAGGCTTGAAATTGTCTGGGACAGGGGCCTCCATGATGGTGCGGGAGAATGGGGGCCTGCTTGGGCGGAGGTTCCTCGCCCATTGCTCCTCATCTATATCTAGCTGGTCGAGGCACCTCTCCATCTCGTGGAGATGGCGCTAGCCCGAGTCCTCCCTTCGGTCTTGCCTGGTTGAGCCCCGAGAGTCATCCTCATGTCGAGGAGGGATGGGGCTGCACGACGTTGGCTCTGAGAAGGTGGTGGACTGATAGAATGAGGGGGGTGACTCAGAGTAGGCCGCGGACTTCAGGAACGGCAGTGGTGAGGAGGAGCTGGCCAAGGGTTGGGAGCCCGATGGCTATTGTTGGGGGTGGCGTTGAGCGCCCGAAGGACCACCTCCTGGAATTGCTAAAATTCTGCCCTTGTGACGGGGGCCTCCTGCTCGCGATTGACTCAAGCTGCAGGACGGCCAGTAGGGGAGCAGCTTTGTCTTGGGCGATGCAGGGCTGACTCTCTCCGCCTCCGGGGAGAGTTGGACCCCCTGGGTCTAATCGGCGTGGTGACCGATCCCTCGGGTGCTCCCGACGAGGGTTCGCCTCTCTGGTCTGCCTCTCGTCTAAATGGGTCTGAAGATCAGGCCCTAGCTCCTTCTGCTGATTGTTGAGCATGTCCCGCAAATCCTTCGGCGTAGGAGGACTATGGGAGGCCATAGAGTATATGGAGGCGTTGTGGATGGACACCCGAACCTGATGTATAGGTTGCTTGTGGCGGCTCTGCCGAGAGGGCTCCCCCACTATTGCTTGGGGCCCTATAGGCTGCATAATAGACTGAGGAGCCTGCTGTTGGACCTCCAGGGCCTGCTGGATGGGTGGAGGGAAATCCTCTGGAGGAGGAGGAGGAGGATGAGAAGATGTTGTTCTTCGGTTGGAGTTCGTGAGCATCCTTTTGGGAGGCATGACTAGGAGTTGTTTTGGCTAAAGGATGAAGGTGGGGTTTCTTGTCGAGTATTTCCCACAGACGGTGCCAATCTATTACCGCTGAATTGGTTGTGGGGGCAATAGACAGAATTTGTAGGTTCGTATGAACTCGAACGGACTGAATCTTACTTCTTCCTTGTTGACAAATTGACTCCTCGGTGCTCCCGCAGACCTGCACAAACGTTCGAAACATCAGGATGGATCCCGACGACAAACCCTTCTACGCTCTTGTTAATACAAGAAAAAGTAAAGGGAAAGAGCTTGAGTGCACAAAGAGTGATCCCCTATGAAAGTAGGAGGTAGGGGGTATTTATAGTCGCCCTGGGGATTTGTTTCAGGATTAGAGTGAATCCCTAGTTCCCGGTGTGGCTGGATAAGGGTGGTTATAACCACCTCCTCAGGATAAGGACGAGCCAGGATTTCCTTCTATCCTATTGAACTGGTCCCTAACGGGTTGAAACCCGTTCTCAACTGAACAGATCCGATCATGGGTTAGAGGGTCCAAGAGGAGAGACCCGATTCCCAATTCGGACCTGTTTGTAGGTAAAATTACCATCTCGCCCCTATGACTTTGAGATTTGTGCCCACTTTGAACGGTTTCGATTTAACTCCATTTTTAGCCATATCAGGTTTGAAGCGGGATGTGGCTGAGTTTATGGCGAGGTGTGAGATTTGTCAGCAGGTGAAAGCCGAGAATCAGAAGCCCGGAGGTTTGTTGCAACCGTTACCCATTTCGATGTGGAAGTGGGATAACATCAGCATGGATTTCATCACGGGTTTGCCAAAAAGTTCGATCGTTAATGATGCGATTTGGGTAATAGTCGATCGACTAACCAAATTAGCTCACCTTTTGGCAATGAAACTCACTTCGTGTATAGACAAGTTAGCCGAGCTGTATATTGGGGAGATCGTCAGGCTTCATGGTGTTCCGTTGACCATTGTGTCTGATCGAGATGCGCGGTTCAGTTCGCATTTCTGGAGGAGTCTTCAGGCAGCCTTGGGTACTAAAACGGATTTCAGCACTGCTTTCCATCCTCAGACTGATGGGCAGACTGAGAGGGTCAATCGAGTTCTTGAGGATATGCTTCGGTGTTGTGTTCTAGATTTTGGAGGCATTTGGGAGAGGCATCTAGCTTTGGTAGAGTTTGCCTACAAAAACTGTTTTTAGACTAGTATCGAGATGGCGCCGTATGAAACTCTGTATGGCAGGAAGTGCAGAACGCCTGTTTGCTGGTTTGAAGTTATTTGGAATTCAGGGTGTTACAAAAGGATTACATACACCATGGTCACTGTGAGAACCGCTAATGACATTCACATAACAATCCATGCAGCGTTCTCTTGATGGGTCAGTCCAGTACATTATACTCTAATATCTACCCATGTGAAGACTTGATATCTCATATCCATGACCAATGAGATATGGTTATTAGTCTACACATATACTAGTCTCTATATATTATTGTTGTCCTAATTCACAATAATAATTGACTATGGACATTTAAAAATAGTGTTCAGATTACAACCAACAGGATCTCACAATCAAGTCATGCACTTGATATCTCATGGTACTGAATTTACTATTCTAAGGACTTTATTATGTTTATTTAAACACAATAAACAACATGGTAAATGAATTGTCTCATATATGAAATAAATATTATGATACAATGTAAACTAGTAATGTCAATACACAATTGGCCTCTAGGGCATATACCACAATCATGAATAGACCAAACTCACAACAGGCCCATCAATTAATATTCCATACACATCAAGCCCATAATCTCAAACCATAGGCTCACTTCTAATTACATATATATATATATGTGTGTGTGTGTGTGTGTGGGGGGGGGGGGGGGGTTTCTCAAGTAAATCACAGATTTAACACACAGAGGAAAAATTAAAAAAAAATCAAAACCTAGCCATGATCCATGTGAAAACCGTAAATCATGCTTAGGAGTTATACATTAAAGATGGATCAGCTGTCTCCATAGTATCCCAATCACAGCACGACAATATTGCGGTGCCTATACGGTATCCACACGAATGGAACGAAAAATGGCTCTTTCAGATCGCGGTGCTAGTTGCGGGAAAGTGATGTTCTTCACAATCTCTCTTTCTCACTTTCTTGGATGGATATGGGTTTCTTTACGTGTGTCTTTTTAACAGATACATATCTCATATAAAGGTACAGAAAATCAACTCTAAGAGAGTAAGTAATGAGGCTGTTGGGCTCGCAATCTGAACTGGGTCAGATTCATGTGTGGGCCTTTGAACTTTAGTTGGCCCATTTAATCTAATTAATTGTCCAACCAATGATAGAAGTTCAAATCTAATTAAACTACCCACTAATCTATATCATTAACAAACTCCTTTTCCAGCCATCATCTTCTCCCTCTCTCCTTTGTAGTCACTGAACCTGTAACCCCTATGTTCCCTTTCTTGTATTTTTGTATGTATTAATTTTTCCTGAGTATTTATTCTGATTGTATTCTTTTGTTCATTCTGAACCATGTAATTATTTCTTCGTTCTCAATAAAATCCATCTATTTTGTCATCAATTCAGTTTTGTGATTTTTCAATCTTCTTGATTCAAATTCTTATGCTAATTGTTAATCTCTAGATGAATTGTCTAATTCTAAATTTATTTAATTCATGTCCTAATTAATTATTATTTGATTCCTATCCTGTTAGATCCAAATTCTAACCCAATCTACCCTATTTAGACCCAAAACCCTATAATCCGCCCTATTGGATCCTAAACCCGCTACCCAATACCCTCTTTTACCCAGTCTCCCTCAAATTTCTCCCTCACATTCTCCATATCTGTCAAACAAACAGATCGTTTTCCCCATCATCTTCCCATGATTCCTCAATCCTAACTTACTCAATATCCCATTATAATCACAACCAAATTTGTTCTCTTTCCCCTACAGTCATTATCTCCTAAACAATCCATAATCAACATCTCTCTCTCTCTCTCTCTCTCTCTCTCTCTCTCTCTCTCTCTCTCTCTCTCCAACTCACCTTCTCCCCCTTTCTCTCCCTGTGCACATCGGCCTGAGCCGTCGCCAGCTGCCTTCCCGCCGTCGCGCGCTCCCCGCGCCGCCCCGACGTCCCGTCGCCGCCTTTGCCGCCCACGCCAGCAACACCCCCCCTCCTCGGCCTTCATCCTATCCCACAACCCCTCTTCCCCACACAGCCGCAAACTCCACTCCGAATCGCCGTCCATCTCGTCAACTGGACCCCCATCGCCGTCTGAGCCCCGCCGTCGACTTCTCTTTCCGCAAGCCCCCGTTTGTTCGTGCATCATCATATTCGTGTTCGTCGTCTGGGATCCATTCTCATTATTCTTTTCCGTTGGATTCGTCATCTTCACCCAAGGCAAGTAACTTGTATAATATTTTTGTTCGTATACAAGTACAAATACCACATGTAGTCTTGCTCCCATATTTTTTGTGTTCGTCCTCATGATGATCTTTGATAAATCTTGATCTCATTCGTTTGATCCATTCGTAGTTTTTATCAATCATAATAAGTTGTCTCACACACACACACTACATGAAAATAAATTAGATCTAGATAGATTTCTTGATGTATATATATCCATGTTCGTAATCTATTGTATGTTGCGGAATTTTGTTACATGATTGATGTGCTAGATGTGATATCTCGTTGTGAACTTGCTAATACCCATGCCAGGTAGATTTAGATATCTAATATATCATGTTTTACATCATACTCAAATTTGAATCTATCGTAGATGAGTTGTTTGATAAAATGCATGAAAGAATTTCATTTTTGCTGCTGGCCTGTTTTAGTACAACAATTCAGAGCCTATTTATGTCAGTAAAATTATTTTGTGAATACGATTCGTAGGCCTCGGTGTCTAGTTTTACTGCAGCTGTGTCGTAATTTCTGTTTTCTGAATTATAAGTTTGTTACACGATCTATTATTTTAAAACTAATGCTAAAAGTAAAATTTGGACTTAATATTTCTTGGGTATGTCTACACATGACTGGGATAAACCCCTATTTTTTTGGAATTGTTAAATGATTTTTAAAACTTATTTCATGCTTGTGAAACCAATCACATAATTTCCAAACTACATGCTGTTTAGTAAAGAACTCTATTTTTAACCTTACTCTAGTCACTTTTGATTAAAACTTTGTGAATATGAAATACATCCTAGTATGTATATTTTACAACCCTTTTGACGGATTTGAATTCCGAGTTGTATTTTGTGATTTATCGATGTTTTGGTTCTGCTGTGTCTAAAATTTCAGATTTATAAATTTGCTGCATCATTCTGTTTTCCAAATAAAATTGACTATGCTATCTGTAATGGAATTTTATGAAATTTTGTACTGTAATGCCCTAAACATTCATTTTAATAAAAATATTATTTTTCACGTGTTGTGCACGTGCAAATTTCATGTGTATATTATTTATTTATTTTATATATAAAATTTCATTTTTAGTATGAACAATTATTTTTCCTTTCCTTTATTTTTCTAAAAGCCTATTTCTAAAGCCTAAAACACTATTTTATTTGTTTGAGCCCACTTTAATAAATTATTAATTTATTGTTTTGGCCCACAAACCTAAGCCCACTAATTATGAAGCCCACAAATTTAATAAATCAATTAAATAGTCACACTTGTCATGTAGAGACAAATGGTGAACATTTTGATTAATTAAATTGTACAAACTTCTAAATAGGGGTACTAGGTGGCACGTGCAATGCACGTAGTGTGCAATGCACACTTTTTGGGGCCGGGTTGTGCTAGGTGAGATGGAGAGTGTGGGTGTGTGTGCATGGGTGGTTACTTTGTGCATGGGTAGTTGCTACAACTTCCTCTCCTATCCTAGCCCTCCATTCTATAACTATCCAACCAATCCTAGCCCTCCAATCTATTCTAAAATTAGTATAAATACCCCCCCTTCATACTTGTTTTCTACATTAATAATCGATTGAAAGAAGAGAAGATTATATGGGAGATATATATTAGTGCGTGAGTGTGAGTGTATGTGTGTTCCCCCATTGGAGGCCGGCCATCTCTACTTGGTGCTCTCGATTTTTTGGCAAGGAGCAAGGGAAGGAGTTCGTCGCACCGCGACCTAGGTGGAGGAGGCACTCTCTCGCATTCTAGGAGGCTCTAGGGGATTTTCTTAATTGGTTTCTTCAAAAGGTGGGTGTTTCTCATGACTTCTAGAGTAGAAATCTTGCTAGGGAATGAAATTGAATTGTTATTATAAACTACTAGTTGAAATGAAATGCATGCTCGCCTAATTAGAAGAGAATTGATAATTAGAAAATGCGTGTTGTTTGATTACTAAATTTATTAACTATGAGTAAAAGTATATGTTCTCATTGTTATAAACATTAGAATGCATGTTGATTATGTTTAAAAAAAATTATGTGAAATTCGCTAGTAAGAAATTGAACCGTGCTTATTGATTAAAAAAAATGCCAAAGTAGATTAGTATATTAAAGTTGAATTGATTGAAGTGATTGTTAATAGATGTAATGAAATTCTCTATTGTGATATTTATTATGTGAAAGATTTGAATAAATGAAAAAGATTGTCCTTTTGCATACGAATAAATGAATGTATTATGTGTAGACTAATTAATAAAAATGGAAGTCTTTACTCACTTATAAAGTTAATTTTTGTGTTGTAAAAAATTTTTAGCTATCAATGTGTGAGCAAGCATCATAGTAGTAAATTATGTGTGAAATTATCTGTAATTATGAACATTTACGTATTAGTTTTCAAATGTCGAAAAAGTGTTCATAAAATGCAAACTAAGGCTAAATACATGTTTTGAAAGAGGGAAAAATACCTTTAAATATGCTGGCTATTGTTAAATTAAAATGTATTTTATTTCTGGACATTTTTGTTTTCAAAAGAGGAAAAAAAGAGACACTCATTTTTGAGAAATTTTTGAAGTATGACTTGAACAGCGAAATAAGATCAAAACTTATTTTTTATACCTTCCAATCGATATGTCCACTTAGACCAACTAGTCGGAAGAGACTTGGGTTCGCTACAGTAGTCGGAGGTCTCGAGTTTGATACCCCGAAGCTGCATTTTATTTTGTTGTTTTGGTAAACAATCCAAATCGCCGAGAACAGAACACATAGGGCTTATAATCCCTAGTTAAATCGATGGGCGGTTGGGGCACTTTGGTCTTGTGCACTGTCTGCCTCACCGCTGGTCACTGGTTCGAATCTTGGTGGGTTTGGAGTTTAGAAAAAAAAAAGTTTTTTTGAGATTTTGAATTAAAATGGACTTTTAAAATAGAATAAAAATTATAAAAATTATGGATTGAATTCTAAAAAATTATTGGAACTTATTAGGAAATATTTATACAACTTTTGAAGAAGTGTGAATAAGAAATTGGGGTTTTTGCAATAAAAGGACTCATTTTTGAAATTGAATTACTTTTTAAACAAAGAAAAATAAATAAAGATTTTGGGTTATAAAAGAGGAACTTTTGAAAGTTGTGACGCGTGTGATTAAATGGAATTATAAAAATGTGTTTGTAGTAAGATTTGATATGTGAATAATAGATGTGTGGAACACATAAATTATTGGTGATTATTAATTGAAATTGACTCTTGCATATGGATTGCACGTGAAATTGAATTATAGATTGTCATGAATTATGAAAGATATGAATACATGAGTACTATGCTTTGGAAACATGAACTGTGTTTAATCATGAAAAGATCTTATGAGTATGACATTGTAATTATGAGTTGAAATTGAGAATTAGGGTATAGCTAAGCCTTACACCGGCAAAGAAAGAATTGTGAAATGATATTTTGAAATGAGAAGACCAAGGTTGGGTCATGTGAAATTAAATGAAAGATTTTGAATTAAAATGGACTTTTAAAATAGAATAAAAATCAAAAAAATTATGGATTAAATTCTGAAAAAATTATTGGAACTTATTAGGAAATATTTATACAATTTTTGAAAAAGTGTGAATAAGAAATTGGGGTTTTTGCAATAAAAGGACTCATTTTTTAAATTTAATTACTTTTTAAACAAAGGAAAATGAATGAAGATTTTGGGTTATAAAAGAGGAATTTTTGAAAGTTGTGACGCGTGTGATTAAATGGAATTATAAAAATGTGTTTGTAGTAAGATTTGATATGTGAATAATAGATGTGTGGAACACATAAATTATTGGTGATTATTAATTGAAATTGACTATTGCATATGGATTGCACGTGAAATTGAATTATAGATTATGATGAATTATGAAAGTTATGAATACATGAGTACTATACTTTTGAAACATGAACTGTGATTAATCATGAAAAGATCTTATGAGTATGACATTGTAATTATGAGTTGAAATTGAAAATTAGGGTATAGCCAAGCCTTATACCGGCAAAGAAAGAATTGTGAAATGATATTTTGAAATGAGAAGACCAAGGTTGGGTCATGTGAAATTAAATGAATAAGTCTGGTATAGTGGAAGTGCTACATTCTAAGAGATTGATTTTTATTCATGATTCAATTAAATTAACGATTAGATACATAGTGAAGACGTGATGAAAGTAAGAAAAAAATATTGAGTATGAAGGCCATTAGATTGGCGACGTGAGAGTATTCACAGGATGTCCCATGATGATTCATGATTGGGCGTGGATACTGCTCAAAAGTGTAATGTACAAGTGTAATGTAACTCTGATAAAAGAAAAGTTTTTATTTTCTTGTAAAATTATACGAAAGAAGTGTAAAGATCCTGTGGAACTCGAATTCAGTTGTATTTTGGAATTCAGGGTGTTACATGTATGCTGATACTAGACATGCCAGGGAACCTTAGTGATTTTTTTCTAGATTTAATTAGTGTGTTTTTATGTCATTTTCATGCTTATAAATACAACATTGCAATTTCTAGCTGTACATGAATTCTGTATAAAACACTGTTTTGAGCCCTGTTTCTGTAGTTGTTATATGACTTGTGTATATGAGCTGGATTCGACTGAGAGTCTGGTTTCTAGATTTTCTGACGGATCCAAATTTGCATTCTTGTGGCAATGAAAAACCTCAGATTTAGTGCAGCAATATTTTTGTAACACTACGAATTCCAAAATAAAACTGAATTTGAAGTTCCACAGGATCTTTACAATTCTTTTGTACAATTTTACAAGGAAATTGAAACATTTCTTACATCAGAGTTACATTATATCTTTACATGATTACAGCGGAAGCATTTTTACAGTAATTATACGAAACAACATTTAAATCAATCTTTGAGCAGCATGTATACTTCAATTTGTCAAGTACCCTTTACCCTGCATGTAAAAATGTGGGCGCGTCACTTCATTCACTAACGAAATATTATACACGGCCATACTCTCTATGCCGGAAACAGTATAACGATTTTCAATACTTAACAAACCACAAACTTGTTCACAAACAAAGTTAAAAGGACTATCCTATTGATGTCGTGCTGTGAATGTGCATTTAGTCTTTAATGCAGTTATTGTGTTATATGACACTAATGCGCACTTGTTCGGATTCTATGCATTTCATACTACATAGATCCGAGGGCAAGCTCTTAATCGTACTTCATCTTATAGTGTTCAATCTCTCGCCATGACTTAAACTAATACGGTAACTACGGTATGTATCCTAGATGTTCTATGATCTACTAGCCCATGTCTAAGCAGTCTGGAGGGGAATCCCATGCACTGACATGATGCATCAAGCAGGTAGACTATGGACAATTCAGCCTCCGCCATGGAACGATGGCACCACCCGCAGTCACCAAACACCCCACAAGCGTCGCCACCGGGACGGTAATTCCGGAGTAGTGCTCACACCATGTCATGACACGTCAAGTAGGCAATTTGTGAATCACTCTCACACCACCAATCCGATGTCCATCATACTTGTGTTTTTCTCTCACATCACCACTATGTATCTAAATCCTTAGTTTATTTGAATCATGAACAAAATCAATTCTCTAGAGTTAGCCTTTCCACTATACCGATCTTAACCATTTATTCAACATGACCCAAACCTTGGTCTTTTCATTTCAAATTTTGTTTCAATTCATTTCTTTTCAAAGCCGGTATGAGGGCTTAGCTACACTCTAGTTCTCAATTTCAATTCACAATCACACAAAATTGAGCCTTTCAAACTCATAAGATTTCTTTTCATGATTAACAATAGTTTTTCCTTTTCATGTTCATAGCATTCATATTCATAAAACCTTTCATAATTCATCAGGATATTTTATTTCACTTTCCTATACAATTTCATGCAAAATACAAATAAAGTTCACTTTTCTAATTTGTCACATTCAATCTTCATTCTTTCCATTATCAAATCTCTTTTTCAAACTTTTTCAAATAGTTTATTTATTTTTATCACGAGGCAATTTAAAATTTGAGAAATCAAAATAGTCTGGCCAGTCGACTATTGAAGTCGGTCGACTGCTCAGCAAGGATTTAGAAGACTCTAAAATGTAAATAGTCGGAACAGTCGACTGTTAAGACTTGGCCAGTCGGCTGTACTGTAAAGACATAAAAGCTCGAAAACAAAAGGATCAGGGCAGTCGACTGTTAACAAGACCAGTCGGCTGTTCTACGATGTTTTAAGATTTGAAAATAAAATGGACAGGGCAGTCGACTGTTAAACTTGTACGGTCGACTGTTCTGCGAGAATTTCAAATCGAAGAACTGAATATTTAGTATAGTCGACTATCTACGCCTATTCGGTCGACTGCTCAGCAAGAAAAATCGAAAGTTGGAATCATTTCCTCCTTCTTTTTGATTAACACACAAAATTTTTGTTTAGATTATAATATGTTCACTTCCCCGAAAACTAACACACAACTTTAGAATTCATTTAACATCAATCACAACATGCATAATTTACTAACTAATCTTAATAATATAGAGATTCTTACAATTAGTATTTTCCACACAAACACTACTTCTAAAATTTGCACTTTTCCCATAACCACAATTCTTCTACATGGATAAACATTTATTCTAATTTAGCATGCTAGATCAATATCGAAATATCACAACATCAATCATATCATTCAATCAAATTCGCCCATTCATTTCATGTAATTTCACTTGTGTTCCATTTTCACTTGAATATTTGTATTATCAAAGTGCAATATTTTCACTTATTTATTCTTGCATGATTAGCACAAAACTTAACATGGTATCTAGATTAAAAGTCATGAGAAACACCCACCTATTTGAAGAAACAAAGAAAGAACTCCTATAAATCTCCTTGAACAAAGAGTGATCATTCTCCTCGTAGATCGAGCCACAATTGCCTTCGCCTCTTTGTGCTTGATGGAACTCGAGCACTCCTTCTTCCTGTCGATTTGGCTGGCCTCCAAAGATGTTCACACACTAGCACACCTCAATCTTTCTCTAACTCACAATCTTTTACTCTCTAGTATAGGTCTCTCTTATAATGAAAAATAGGTGCAAGAGTAACTTAAGAAAAAGGGGGGTATTTATACAAGATTTTAGGTGGATTGAATGGCTAGGATTAGATCAACTAGTTAGAGATTAAGAGCTAGGATTAGTTTGGAAGTTGCCATAACCACCCATGAATGAGTTAACCTACCTCACCACTACTCCCATCTCTCCCTCTCTCTTGATTCCATCCGGCCACTCCTAAGGGTGTGTTTTGCACACTCTCGTGCATGTACGTGCAAGTGCAATACAAACTGGCACCCCTACAAAATTTTGTTCATGCACTTATAATTAATTATATATTTAATTAATCTACCACACAAGTTGAGTTAATTAAAAGAGAATTTAAACTAAATGGACTTACTATTGGGCCAAAAGACCATGGGCTCAAATAATTAAAATAATTTATTAATATAGTGGGGCTAAAGACAATTTTGGGCTTTAGATATCAATTAGGCTTTAAAAGAAAATAATTTTTTGGAAAATTAAGGGAGAACAAATACTATAAAAAGTATTTTATACGAAAAATTATACAAATGAAATTATACGTGCAAAACAAGTAAAATCACAAAAATATCTCATTTATGAAAACTAGGGTGTTACAACACTCCCTCCTTAGAATAGTTCCGTCCTCGGAAACTACACTTAAGGGTGAGAAAACAGAAATACAACCAGTAGATACGAAGGAAAAAGAAAGACGACACAAATTAAACAAAGAGCTCAGGATGATCCTTCATCATCCTCTCCTCAGTTTCCCAAGTAGCCTCTTCAACCAACTAGTTTCTCCAGGACTACTTTGACCATCGGTATCGTCTTATTCCTCAAGACTTTCTCCCGACGATCAACAATCTCAACCAGAAGCTCAATGTAACTCAGATCCAACTGCAAACCCTCCGGTACTTCGGGCAAATGATGACTCGGATCTGGAATGTAACCTCTCAGCATAGACACATGAAAGACATTGTGCACCTGAGACAACTCTTCCGGTAACTCAATCCGGTAAGCAGTTTTCCCAATCCTTTTCAATATCTTGTATAGGGCTATGAACCTCGGGGCTAACTTCCCACTCTTGCCAAATCGGATCACACCTTTGCTAGGTGAAACCTTCAGAAAGGCAAAGTCACCAACCTCAAACTCAAGGTCCCTCCTCTGGTTGTCTGCATAGCTCTTCTGCCTACTCTAAGCATCCACCAACCTCTTCCTGATCAGATTGATCTTTTCAGAGGTCCGCTGCACAATCTCAGGCCCAAACATCTGCCGTTCCCCAACTTCAAACCAACAGACAGGTGTTCTGTATTTCCTGCCATACAGAGCCTCGTACGGTGCCATTCCGATACTAGTCTGAAAACTGTTGTTGTAGGCAAACTCCACCAGAGCTAAGTGCCTTTCCCAACTGCCTCCAAAGTCTAGTATACAACACCGAAGCATATCCTTAAGAATACGGTTAACTCTCTCGGTCTGCCCATCGGTCTGGGGATGAAAAGCGGTGCTGAAATTCGTCTTGGCATCTAGAGCTGTCTGAAGACTCCTCCAGAAATGCGAAGTAAACCTCGCATCTTGATCAGACACAATGGTTAACGAAACACCATGAAGCCTGACGATCTCACCAACATACAGCTTAGCCAACTTGTCCATCGAAGCAGTGAGTTTCATCGCCAAGAACTGAGAGGACTTGGTTAGTCGATCGACTATGACCCAAATCGCATCATTGCCCTTTGAACTCTTGGGAAAACCCGTGATGAAATCCATATTTATGTTATCCCACTTCCATTCCGGAATAGGTAACGATTGCAAAAAACCTCCGGGTTTCTGATTCTCGGCTTTGACCTGCTGACAAACCTCACACTTCACCACGAACTCGGCCACATCCCGCTTCAAACTTGACCACCAAAAGTGTTGCTTAATGTCTTTATACATCTTGGTACTCCCAGGATGAACAGAAAAAAGAGTAGCATGTGCCTCCTGAAGAATGCTCTCCCGCAATTTTGCTTGCTCCGGAACACACAACCTCTTTCCGAACCACAACACCTCATCCCTGATATGAAACTCGGACAACCTGCCAGCCCCAACCTGCTCCTTCATCTTCTGAATCTCTGCATCTTCCTTCTGATTTGCGATAATCCTTTCATTCAGCATTGGTTAAAGCCTCAACTGAGCTAAAGATGATCTCAAGCCTTGCAGAACAACTTCAATACCAGCCCGATCCAACTCCTCTGCCAGCTGTCTCTGAGTCGTGATCAAACTAGCCAGACTCTTACGGCTAAGTGCATCAGCAACAACATTAGGCTTCCCAGGATGATACTTGATCTCCAGACGAATGTTCTCAAGCACCTCCAGCCATCTCCCTTGCCTCAGATTCAGATCTTTCTGTTGATAGATGTACTTCAAGCTCTTATGGTCCGTGTACATGTTCAGCTTCTCACCATACACGTTGTGTCTCCATTGCTTCAAAGCGAAGATAATCGCAGCCAACTCCAGATCATGAGTCGAATAATTCTATTCATGCGGTCTTAGTTGCCTAGACCCATAAGCGATCACCTTCCCTTCTTGCATTAGGACACAACCAAGCCCACGATGTGAAACATCACTGTAAACATCATACTTAACACCCGCTTTAGGCAAAGCTAAAATGGGAGCAGTAGTCAGCCTCTCTTTTAATTCCTGAAAGCTTGCCTCGCACTGCTCAGTCCACTTGAAATTTACATTCTTCTTAGTCAGACCAGTGAGCGGCACGGCTATCCGAGCATAGCCCTAGATAAATCTCATGTAGTATCCAGTTAGCTCAAGGGAACTCCTAATTTCTTTCACCGTAGTAGGCCTTTCTCAATCTCTCACTGCCTCTATCTTTTGAGGATCAGTTGCCACTCCCTCCTTAGAAAGGATGTGACCTAGGAATACCACTTCAGATTTCTAGAAATCACGCTTGGATAACTTGGTATACAACTCATGCTCCTGAAGCTTCTTCAAAACTGCTGCCAGATGCTCTGTGTGCTCCTCCTCCGACTTGGAGTACACAAGAATATCGTCGATAAACATCACGACGAAATAATCAATGAACGGCCTCAGAACTCTGTTCATCATATCCATGAAGATTGCAGGTGCATTCGTTACTCCAAAAGGAATAACTAAGAATTCCTAATGCTCGTGTCGAGTTCTGAATGCAGTCTTATGCACATGTTTAGCTTTCACTCGAACTTGATGATATCCTGATCGAAGATCTATTTTGGAGAAAATAGCTGCTCCTTGTAGACGATCGAACAAGTCATCAATTCGTGGAATAGGATATTTATTCTGAACAGTGACCTTATTCAGTTCTCGGTAATCGATGGACATTCCCATCGAACCATCCTTCTTCTTTACCAAAAGCACCGGCGCTCCCCAAGGTGACGCACTCGGTTGAATAAAGCTTTTCTCCAATAGCTCCTCAATCTGCCGTTTGATCTCATCCTGCTCCACAGGTGCCATCCTATATGGTGCCTTAGAAATAGGTGCACTCCCTGGCTGAGTAGTGATTCTGAACTCTACATCACGATGCGGGGATAATCCAGGTAAATCTTCCAAGAATACCGTCGGATAATCCCGAACCACAGGAATTTACTGCACCTCTACAGGAATATCCTTCTTGCAGATAGCTGCCACCATACCAGAACATCTCCTCTTCCATTGAAAAGTGACTTCAGGTCCACCTAGAGCCTTCACTGTTACTTTCTTGGTCTTGCACTCGATGCTTGCACTGTATACCGACATCCCATCAATGCCAATGATAACATCGACTCCCAAGACATTCTGCTTGATCAGATCAATTCTGCAAATTCTATTCCCAATCATGATCTCACAGTCTGCATAGTACCGATCAGTGGTTAGAGTCTCCCCTGACGGAGTAGCTACTCTAAAACCTTGCCTAGAAATATTTTCGGTTCAACTCCCAAAACTTTAGCGAATTTAGGTGATACAAAAGTATGAGAGGACCCAGTATCGAACAAAACAACAGCTTTCTTTCCATTCAAAATAAGTTCTCCTGTTACATAACACACACTCGTTATATAACAGTTCACTATAAAAGCGGGAAAAGAGACAACAAGAACACTCCTAAACACCCTCACTCGTACCAGTGATTACGTGATCCACCTCATTAGCGTCAGCTTCAGTCAAGGTAAATACTCGCCCATGCTGGTACGGCTTCTTCCCAGCCTGCTGAGTTGGTCCCCTTTGGACAACGTCCTGCAACTTAGGGCACTGGGATCGGTAGTGACCTAGCTCTCCACGATTGTAACAAGTCACCACAGGAGGTCTGACCCATGCATTCCTGGGTCTTCCGGCCACATTGACAGCGTTCGCCCCAGCCGGTTTGAACCTTTGGGCTGGTGGCTGTCCCCTGACACTTCCAACAACTGCAGGCCTCTTCCCCACATTCCAGTTGTTCCTCCTATTCTGAACAGCGTGGAACTGCTCCATGTCCGCTTCTGTGGCTGTCACTCGTTTGACCAGCTTGTCATACCTCCTGATACCGAGGGGTATCATCCTGGATCTTAGACTTGGCCTCAAACCATGCTCAAACTTTCGAGCCTTCTTTGCCTCGTCCATCACCATTTCAGGTGCATACCTCCAGAGCTGATTGAATCGAAAGTTAAACTTGTACGGTTGACTGTTCTGCAAGAATTACAACTCGAAGAACTAAATATTTAGGATAGTCAACTATCTACGCCTATTCGGTCGACTGCTCAGCAACAAAAATCGAAAGTTGGAAACATTTCCTCTTTCTTTTTGATTAACACACAAAAATTTGGTTTAGATTACAATATGTTCACTTCCCCGAAAACTAACACACGGCTTTAGAATTCATTTAACATCAATCACAACATGCATAATTTACTAACTAATCTTAATAATATGGAAATTCTTACAATTAGTATTTTCCACACGAACACAACTTCTAAAATTTGCACTTTTCCCATAACCTTAATTCTTTTGCATGGATAAACATTTATCCTAATTTAGCATGCTAGATCAATATCGAAATATCACAACATCAATCATATCAATCAATCAAATTCACCCATTCATTTCATGAAATTTCACTTGTCTTCCATTTTCACCTGAATCATCGTATTATCAAAGAGCAATATTTTCACTTATTGATTCTTGCATGATTAGCACAAAACTTAGCATGGTATCTAGATTAGAAGTCATGAGAAACACCCACCTATTTGAAGAAACAAAGAAAGAACTCCTAGATCGAGCCACAATTTGCCTTCGCCTCCTTGTGCTTGATGGAACTCGAGCACTCCTTTTTCCTGTCGATTTGGCCGGCCTCCAAAGATGGACACACACTAGCACACCTCAATCTTTCTCTAACTCGCAATCTTTTACTCTCTAGTATAGGTCTCTCCTATAATGAAAAATAGGTGCAATAGTAACTTAGGAAAAAGGGGGATATTTATACAAGATTTTAGGTCGATTGAATGGCTAGGATTAGATCAACTAGTTAGTGATTAAGAGATAGGATTAGTTTGGAAGTTGCCATAACTACCCATGAATGAGTTAACCACCTCACCACTACTCCCATCTCTCCCTCTCTCTTGATTCCATCCGGCCACTCCCAAGGGTGTGTTTTGCACTCTTGTGCATGCACGTGCAAGTGCAATGCAAACTAGCACCCCTACAAAATTTTGTTCATGCACTTATAATTAATTGTTAATTTAATTAGTCTACCACACAAGTTAGGTTAATTAAAAGAGAATTTAAACTAAATGGGCCTTACTATTGGGCCAAAAGACCATGGGCTCAAATAATTAAAATAATTTATTAATACAGTAGACTAAAAGACAATTTTGGGCTTTAGATTTCAATTAGGCTTTAAAAGAATATAATTTTTTGGAAAATTAATGGAGAACAAATACTATAAAAAATATTTTATACGAAAAATTATACAAATGAAATCATAAGTGAAAAACACGTAAAATTACAAAAATATCTCATAAATGAAAACTAGGGTGTTACAGTTTTGCTGTCCATGATTGGAAGTCTCGTTGTCCTAGTCTATTATGAGTTGTTTGTCACCCGTTCATGTCTTCTGTCCAACTTGCGTTGTTCCTTGTTCCTAACCATATTTTTCTTGCCCTGTTTTTGCACGTGTATGCTTGCTTTAATAATAATGACAAGTAATCAAGCCGGGGTTAAGGGAAAGATCTAGTAGTGAAAAATATAGAACTGTGTACTTGGAAGGGGGCCCGTATTTCCCACCTGTTACTTGTTACATGGTTACATGATCCTGATTACCTGTTTACCTGATTACCTGGCTACATACTTTCCTATAGGAAGGTGTACTCAGAAGGGGACCCGTAGGTCCTACCTGATACCTGATTACCTATTATATGATTATATGATTATATGATATATGATCCTATTTAAATGTTTTCCTAATACCTGAGTACACGTCCGTATAGAATCCACTACGAAATCTAAACACAACTTGTTTGAATGTAGCAACCATGTGGTAAAAATTGGGATGCATGAAGTGCTACCTAGATAGGACTAAATATAAGACTTGAGAATACCTGATCACTTGAACATTCTGTTACATGTTTACCTGTACATGCTACTTGATATCTGTTACTTGTTTAACTACTTGCATGATACTTGATACTTGTTACATGTTACCTGTACCCTGTTATCTAATCATGTCACTTGATCCTACTTCTTGGCTTAAGAGTTAGTTGCTCCATTTTTCTGTCACATTCCTCCCATGCTTATTTTAGTAATTGCTTCTTGTTACTACTCTATATTTTGTTTATCTATTTTTCCAACTTGTTTCATGCACTAGATGCGGTCCGTAATTTGCACAGACGGACGTATTTTTTCATGTTTTCCATTTCCTGCAAATTGTCAAATTTGCAGATTTCGGTGATCAGCTGCCCGATGGAGTAATTGACCAAGTGTTCTAGGCTTGGCTAGAGTTCCTGCTTGAGTGTATTTCCTGTTTTGAATAAATTGTATTTATTGCTACTTGGATTTTTGTATTGGGCATTTTTGTCCCAGAACTTGTTACTTGTTGTTTCCAGATCTGGTTTATTTGAGATTAAGTATTTTGTTTCAAGTAAATTCTGTTGATTTAGAAGTTTATTCATGCATGCATGGTTGATGATTCCCTACTTATTTCTTGTTTATTCCCATGTATTATTGAAAAGATCCTTACAGCTTATGAATGGTGAAAGTCATTCGCTGGACTTTGTCACGTATCCGTATTCCGTATTCCTTTTTGGGAAGCGAGGCGTGACAAGTTTTTTAGTGGTATCAGAGCCCAGGTTTGGCTAATGTATTAGTTTGACTAATATACTAGACAAGTTTGGCTCGATCAGGATTGACTCAATAGTAAACATACCATGCAGTCACATGAAAAAATGATAATCAACTTGATCTGGATGCTAATTGTTTTTGGATTTGTGCATACCATGGCTCTCAGAGGTCCCTCCACTTCCCGTCCTCAAGAGGAACAACCTAGACTCTGCTATTATGCATGTGTTGGAGCAGCTGGTTCACATGCAGAAGAATCACTGTGATCTTGTGATGGCCGCATTGGATGCTTCCCAGAACCCGACTCCCGCTGTACCCACTCAGGCAGCTATTCCTCCTCATTTGGGCACAGTTGCAGACTTCATAAGACTGCACCCTGACAAATTCTTCGGCACTGAGACACCGCTAGAGGCCGAACAGTGGTTGATCAGGACACAGCAGCTGTTGCTAGCAGCGAGAGTTACTGATGCCGATCGTATGGATGTGGTGAGCATCCAGTTGGTGGACCTCGCCTACATATGGTGGAGGGCTGAGTCCGAGCGGCTCGAGCGGCTCGTTGCTTGGAACATATTCACTAGGATCTTCTTTGAGAAGTACTTTCCTAGTATCACTCGGGTTGAGATGGAGCCGCAATTCCTTGCCATGAAGCAGGTTGGTCGGGTTGCTCTGTGTTTTGGAACTTTGTTACATATTGTTCATGCGATACTGTAACATGAGACTCTCTTGACGCATGGTGCCAGATCAGCGGACGAGTACGAGGCAGAATTCACCAGGCTTAGCCACTTTGCAGCCACCTTGGTGGCGAACGAAGAGGATAGAGCCCAGAGATTTCTATTGGGGCTGGATCGAGAGATTCAGATGCATCTCGTTGCCCTTCGCCATCGTACCTACGCTGAGGCTCTTGAGGCAGCCCGAGCCTAGGAGCAGGCTCGCAACAGGTTGGCTGCTTCCCAGCAGACTGTCCAGCACCCTGCTGCTACTGCTGTTAGGCCTTCCGGTGGGCCAATTCGGAGGCCAGTCTCGGCTCATCCAGTCAGGGCGGCTCCCTACTCTTCTGCTGCTCCTAGGAGAGTTGGTTTCAGCAACTTTAGCCAACTAGCTGGGCATGAGTGCAAGGACTGTAGGCGAGCCAACCACCGATGTTTTAGGTGTGGCGCTGGTGACCACTCAGTGCGGAATTGCCCACAGAGGAGGTTGGATCTACCAGCAAGGGGACCAGTTCAGCCGTAAGCACAAGCTCGTGGTCCGGTCAGGCCACCGCTTCCCCCTCAGCATCAGATCGTCGGTCAGAGGACCGCAGCTCCCCGGAGAGGTCAGGCTTACAACCTGACGACAAAAGAAGCTGAGACGGCAAAAGGAGTCGTTGCAGGTATTTTTGCATTTTATTACTTTGTTATTTCCTTTGCTTCTTTCATTATCTTGCACTATTCATTCATTTCATCGTTTCCGCATTGTTATTTCTTACTCCTTGATATTGCTAAAAATAGAACCAAATCGGAACCGTTCAAATTGGGCACAAATCTTATATCTCTCAGGGATAAAACGGTAATTTCATATACAAATAGGTCCGAATTAGGAACTCGGTCTTTTTTCAAATCCCATTAACCCCAAAACGGATCTGTCCTATTGGGTATGGGCAGCAACCCGTTACAAACCAATTCAGATATTTAAAGAGTAATTCAAATTCATGGTTATCTCTATGAAACGATTTAAACTCTACATCTGATCCAAAAACACCAGGACATAGGGATAAATCATTATCTCTAAACTGTCTCTAAAGGCGACTATAAATACCCCTCTCCACCTACCATAACAAGGTAATCAATCTTTTTTCACATAAAGCTCTTTCATAATCTTCCTGATTACTGACAAGAGCATCGGAGGGTTCGTCGCCAAGATCCATCCTGGTGTATCGAACTTTTTGCAGGTTCATGACAGCAGCAAGAAACCAGTCAAACGTTGGTGAAAGTCAACATGTTTACTTATTCTTTTTCCTCGAGGAATCCACAAATTCATCTGTTTGCTCCCACACCAAAATCAGCAGTAACAAATTGACGCCGTCTATGGGAAGCGAAAAGCAATCCAACCCTATTTCATCGGCAAAAGTAGTTTCAAGCTATGCTTCCAAAGAAGGGGAAGGCGATGGTCTCCAACCGTAGAGACACTCCTGCTCTTTCTCCTCCTCCACTTCAGGAGGTACTCCCTCAACCAGTCCAGCAAGTCTAGCAACCACAGCACAGCCTTTCCCTCAACCCGTCCAGCAACCGCAGCCTGAACAGGCCCTTCCTCAGCAACCTCAGCCCCAGCAGGCCCCTCAAGGGCCTCAAGGGGCTTTCGCAGGACCCTCCCGTCGAAGTCGCCAAAGGCAACCTCCTCATCATGACCATGTCCCGATACATAACCCCTCATCTGACTCCATGGCCTCTCACAGTCCTCCAATGCCAAAAGATCTCCGACACATTATTATCAACCGGCAGCATGGGATAGACCTTCGGACCCACTTGGATGAGAGACAGACCCATGACGGAATCCCTTTTCGTGAACACCCAAGTGACCCTGAAATTCGGTCCCTTAGAGCCCGATCCCCCGTAAACCGGACTGTAGAAAATCTAACTCTTCCAGGAGGCGGAGGGAGTCACCCCCACACCGTCCAAGGAGGAGCTGCACCCTGACTAGTCGGTCTGCTCCAAGGGACCACTGAGATCGGGAGACAGCTATCACAAGGGTAGAGTTCCAGCAGTTTCACGAAGCAGTTCTGAGGGCCCTCAATGTTGCTCCAAACCACGATCAGTGGGTGCTCAGTCCCCAACCTGCCCCAAGCTATCGTCGTCGCACTCCCAGTCCTCAACCTACCCTAAGTTATCACTGTCACACTCTCATTCCCCTTTCGCATGAGGACGATTCCCGGGGCTTAGTAAGATATGACCGAAGGAAAGACTCGATCTACCGCCGTCTCCATGAGATGGAGAGCTGCCTTGGTGGACTTGACAAAGAAAAGGAATAGTGGGCGAGGAATTTCCGCCAAAGCAGACTCCCCTTCTCTAGGGCCATCATGGAAGCTCCGGTCCCCGAAGCCTTTAGGCCGCCCCGTTTTGAATCCCATAATGGGGAGTCAGACCCGATCGATCATATAGAGAGTTTTAAAACTCTTATGATGGTTCATCAAGCATCGGATGCGGTCCTCTACAAGGCCCTCCCAGCCACATTGAGGGGACCAGCACGAGAGTGGTACTCCCGTCTAACCCCCGCCTCTATCTTCTCATTCGAACAGTTTTAGCAGCTCTTCCTCACGCACGTCGTGGGCAGTCGCTGAGCTGAGAAAACAAGTGCATCTTTGCTAGTACTTAGCCAAAGAAAGGTTGAGTGCCTAAGAGATTACGTCCGGTGCTTTACTACCGAATCTCGGTCTATTGCTTCCCTCAATCAATCAGTAGCCTCTACATCATTTCGGCACAATGTCACTAACGCCAACCTCAAGGCGTTACTTGCCAAGAAGCCTCATCGGGACTTCTCGAAACTCTTGCTTAGGAGCGAGAAGTACATCTAAGAGGAAGAAGCTCTCAACCCCCCCAGTCTTGCGGAACCATCTTCTGGGAATAATCAGAAGAATACAAGAGAAGAAGGATACCAAAAATTTCAGAAGGACGACAATGGCCAGTGCCGCCCAGCTCCTCATTTTGAGAAGTTTACCCCCCTCAATGCTAGTATATCAACAGTTCTTATGGAGGTGGACAAGGAAGGGCTATTCCGCGGTCCGCCTAAAATGAATGCCCCTGGCAAGAAAAGAAATAGGGATAAGTGGTGCTGCTTTCATAGGGACCATGGCCACGACACGGATGATTGTCGGGCTCTCAAAGAGGAGATCGAAGAACTTATGCAGTGGGAACACCTATCCAAGTTCGTCCGAAAAGACAGGCCGATCTTCTACCCGAAGGAGCTTACAAGCGAACTGAGAGGCCCGCTGAGTTCCAAGATTCCGAACATGGGGCCGTCCTCCACCTTATCCATGGAGGTCCAATGGGGGGAGAACCAAACTCCTCCTAAGAGGCCTTCACCCTATCGTAGAAGTAGGATTTCAGTTTTCAATAAGGCCGATGCTTGTAACACGGCCAAAAAAGCATGTAATATTGGCTCGCCCCAATGAAGTAGCCGCTTAGTTTATCTCAGTAAAACTTATATTTTTCTATTGAAAATTATTGCATTTGTCTCATTCCAATCTCTCTGAGCCACATCTACGACTCGTTCAATGGTGAGTTGGGAGTCCAGCCTTTCCAACAGGAATGCTCCCACAACTTACTAAGCTCAAAAAACGAGTTTGGAGTCCAACACTTGGTTTGACGCCACTTTTGCTGCTTGTAAACGAATAAGTGCAGAGCAGCTCACCATTCGGAATTGCTCCTACAACTCGTTAGCCCCCTTAAATGACAAGTTCGGAGTCCAACACCTGGTTCGATGCTGCTTTAGCTACTTGCGAACGAGTGAGTACAAAGTAGCACACCATTCAAAATTGCTCCTACAACTGTTGAAACTCTCTTAAACGACAAGTTCGGAGTCCAACACTTGGTTCGATGTCGCTTTAGCTACTTGCGAACGAGCGAGTACAAAGTAGCACACCATTCAAAATTGCTTCTACAACTGTTGAAACTCTTTTAATGACAAGTTCGGAGTCCAACACATGGTTCGACGCTGCTTTAGCTACTTGCGAACAAGCAAGTACAAAGTAGCTTACCATTCAAAATTGTTCCCACAACTTTTAAAACTCTGTGACAATTAGTTCGAAGTTCACAATCATGGTTCAAAATTGCCCTCGCAGCTTGCAAGTATGCAGTTTCGGGGCTCAAAATGAATGTTCATACTGCTCCCACTACTGGTTAAATTTTGCAACAAGCAAGTTCGGAGCACAACTCTCCTCTAGAGTTGCTCCTTAAACTTGTCTCCCAAATTGCTCTCTCATAGGGACCCGTGAAGCACTTCGTTCCGCTTGCCTCCCGAGTGGCCTTCTTCTCTATGAGTTCGGACCTCAACTCCCCCTTAGAGTTGCTCCTCAAACTTGTTTCCAAACAGCTTTCTCATAGAGCCCCATAAAGCTCTTCGCTCCGCTCGCTTCCGGAGCGCTCTTTTTCTCAACAAGTTCGGAGCTCAACTCTTCCCTATAGTTGCTCCTCCAAATTGTCTTCCAAATGGCTCTCTCCTAGAGCCTAACTATGCTCCTCCTCCCGCTCACCGCCTGAGCGGCCTTCTTTCAAGAGAGTTCGGAGCCTAACTTGTCTAGAGATGCTCCCTAAACTCGCTTCAAAGAACGTACCTCTCCTAGAGTCATACAAAGCTCTTCTCAACTTTATGAAGGCAAAGATGTTGCAGGACTATTTTGACCATGAAGAATGGTGATTCTTCGACTGACTTCTGAAGAGAAATTGTAGATCTTTGAGTCAGCTTCGAAATGTGGGGTCACACATCTCAATCCTTCCTCCGTAGCACCGAGAACGTTGGTTACAATATAGCTGCACCGAAGCCTCACTGGCCCTCGGCAGCTCTCGCCGAGCGTTCTTGCCACCGACGTCCAAATGTGAGAAACAACGTTGGTTAACGGTCAACGGTCAAATTCGCCACGTGTCGCTCTCTCGAAGTGTCTATCAATTTCGGCAAGTGGCTCTGATCATTCTTGTCACTGAAGTCGAAATAAGAAAAAATTTTATCAAAAAGTCAACAGGCAATGTTGACTGAGTCAACGGTCAACCATTTGACCGCCACCTGTCAAGCCACCAAAGCCTCTTCGAGCATTCTTACTGCCGAACCTGAAATGAGATAAAAGCGCTGCCTCATGATCCGCGCTCAAATCAAGATCAACAGGTGTGATTGACGCAAAAGAGAGAGTCAACGGTCAACGTTGACCAAGTCAATGGCCAACCATTGACCGCCGTGTATCAAGCCACCGAAGCCTCTCCTGAATTCGAAAACTTGATCCGAGCGTTCTTGCCACCAACCCTGAAATGAATGAAAAATTCTGCCTCAAGATTCATGCTCGATCACGATCAACGGATCAGATTCGCGAAAAAAAAGAAAAAAAAGAATAAAAGAGGGAAAATGTATTAAAGGGTTAACGGGTCGGGTTCGGACCCGTTAGAGACCCGAACCGCCACCATCTTCTTCCTTAAACGTTAGCGCCAAAAACTCAACACCTCATCGACCTCACCTCGCCGAACCCCTCCACTGCCGAGCTCCGACCTCCATCACAGCCAACTATGAGCTCTCCTCTTCCTCGCCGAGCTCCACCCTCGACGAGCCTATCGAGCTCTCCCACCTTCACCTCCGTTGTCAAGCCCCATCGTAGCATCACCAAGCTCCAACCCGCACCTTCACGAGCTCACCATGCGGTCGAGTTTGAGTGTCGAACCCAACTCCTCCACTATCGAGCTCCCTCGCCGAGCTCTTCCCTCCGCCGAAGCTCTCCTCCATTGGCGTCGAGCTCCCCATGCCAAGCTCAAGTTCCTTTCCTCCATAAACACCTCCATTGAGATCTTCTCAACTCCGAGCTCCCCTCTCGACCTTCAGCACCGTCGTCGCCAAGGTCAAGCCCTAATGCAGAGCTCGTGTTCCACTCCTCCATAACTCCGTCAAGCTCTTATCAACTCCGAACTCCCTTCTCGACCTTCAGCACCATCATCGCCAAGGTCGAGCCCTAGTGCCGAGCTCCATCACTCTCGCTGTGCTCCACCACCTTCACCGAAGCTCTCTCGCCACAGCTCGGAGCTTCTTCGAACCCCTCCGACATCGACCTCACCTCCACCTTTGCCAAGCTCCAGTGGCGATAGGAGCGTGAGGGTTGGCAGCACCGCTGAGCATTGGTGGCACCAGTTAGCAAACGAGAAGAAAAATGCCCCGCTTTAAGATTCGTGCGTGATCACGATCAAACAAACGTGATTAATCCTGGTAATAATTTATTCATTTATTTAAATATTTAATTGAATTAATATTTTAATAATTAATTAAAAATCGGAAAAAAATAATTAAAAATTCTAAAAATAATTATTAATTCAGCAAATAATTTTAAAATTCTGACAATAATAATTATTAAATTATAATAATTAATTGAAATTTTTGATAATTGATTATTTAAATTCGAAAATTGAATAAAAAATTCAAAAAAATGATTAAAATTTGGAAAAAATTCAGCAAAATCTAGAAAAATAAAATAAAATCCAGAAAATTCAGAGAAAATTTTTGGGTACTTTACAAGTTCGGATTGATACCGATAGACCTCGAGCAAGTTCCAAACTCTCCTAAGAACTCTGATAAATTCTATAAGCCAATAAAAATGAGCGAACTACTCCTTAAAGACAGTAAAACTCAGTCTCTAGGAGTGGGGAGCTTGTGATATGGCTAAAAATAGAACCAAATCGGAACCGTTCAAATCAAGCACGAATCTTAAAGCTCCCAGGGGTAAAACGTTAATTTCACCCACAAATGGGTCCGAATTGGAAACTGGATCTCTTCTTCAAAGCCTAATAACCCAAAAACGGATTTGTCCTATTGGGTATGGGTAGCAACCTGTTACAAACCAATTCATATATTTAAATAGTAATTCAAATTCATCGTTATCTCTATGAAATGATTTAAACTCTACATCTTATCCAAAAATACAGGGAGAAAGGGATAGATCATTATCTCTAAACTGTCTCTAAAGGAGACTATAAATACCCCTCCCTCCCACCATAATAAGGTAATCAATCTTTTTCCACATAAAGCTCTTTCACAATCTTCCTGATTACTGACAAAAGTGTCGAAGAGTTCGTCGTCTAGATCCATCCCGGTGTATTGAACTTTTTGTAGGTTCACGACAGCGTCAAGAAACCAGTCAATTGCCGGTGTAAATCGATAGGTTTGCTTATTCGTTTTCCTCAAAAATTCCACAAATTCATCTGTTTGCTCCCACACCAAAATCAGCAGCAACATTGCTTAATCGTCATTCCTCTCCCTTGCTTTTGACTCTATCTTAGGTGTTATCCTAGTTTGTTCTTTTCCTACTCATGTCCTCTTTGATTCCGGGGCGACCCATTCCTTCGTCTCTTTCTGCTTCGTGGATCGGCACCAGTTGGAGTGCTGTGTTATGCTAGTAGCTTGGAACATTGCTACAGGTGGCAGTGATGTCGTTTGTTCCCAGGAATGTAAGTAGAGTTCCGTGCTTATTAGGAGCGCAGATTTCAAGGATGACCTGTTCTTAATTGGGAATTCTTGATTCGACATCATTTTCAGTATGGATTAGTTGGGTGAGTCCCATGCTGTCACAGATTGCCGAGCCAAGAAAGTTGTATTCAGAATCCCAGGTCGTGCAGAGTTTGAATTCCATGCTGGGGAGACACCCCTTGGCCGATCTAAGAATTCAGTTGATAAGGAGACTTGTGCTATGGAGTTGCACACAAGCTGTGAGGCTGCGCCTCTAGTAGTGCGGGAGTTTTTAGATGTGTTTCCTGAGGAGTTGCCTGGGCTACCCCCAGATAGGGATGTGGAATTTTGTATTGAGGTTCAGCCAGGTGCTGCACCGATATCGAAAAGTTCATACAGGATGGCACCAGTTGAGATCGTAGAGCTGAAGATGCAGATCCAAGAATTGTTAGATTTGGGATTCATCAAACCCAGTGTTTCACCGTGGGGAGCTCTAGTCTTATTTGTCAGCAAAAAGGACGAAAACTGCAGACTGTGCATTGATTACCGAGAACTGAACAGTGGTACTGTGGAGAACCAGTATGCGCTGCCTAGGATCGACGATTTGTTTGACCAGTTGGGAGGTGCAGCAGTCTTTTCGATGTTGGACCTTCACTCAGGGTATCATCAGGTTAAGGTGAAAGTGGGTGATGTGTAGAAGGGAGCCTTTAGAACAAGGTATGGGCATTATGAGTTCCTCGTGATGCCTTTTGGAGTCACAAATGCGCCAGCTGTGTTCATGAGTCTGATGAACATGGCCTTTTCCCTATTTCTAGAAAGATTCGTGGTGGCCTTTATAGATGATATTCTGGTGTATTCTCGGAACCGGGAGGAACATGCTGAGCATCTGAGGTTGGTTCTACAAACTCTGAGGGAGAATCAGCTTTATGGAAAACTCAGCAAATATGAGTTTTGGCTTGACCGAGTTACCTTTTTGTGGCATATCATCTAGGGCGAGGGAATCTCAATTTATCCATCCAAGATTGCTGCAGTGAAATATTGGCCAGTGCCTAAGTCAGTCTCAGAGGTGAGAAGTTTCCTTGGTCTAGTTAGATATTATCGGAAATTGGTCTAAGATTTTTTGAAGATAGCTGGGCCACTGACTAAGCTGACAGGGAAGGATCAGAAATTTATCTGGGATGGGGATTGTAGTGAATCTTTTACAGAGTTGAAGAGTAGGTTGACATTCACACCAGTGTTAACTATTCCGAATGGTTCAGGTGGATTTGTGGTTCATTGTGATTATTCTGGCAAGGGTCTTGGTGCAGTGTTGATGCAGAAGGGCCGAGTGGTTGCTTATGCCTCTAGGCTGTTGAGGTTGCATGAGAAGAACTATCCTACTCATGATTTGGAATTGGTAGTGGTGATCTTTGCCTTGAAGCTGTGGAGACACTATTTACTTGGAGACCGAGTGGAAATCTTTACTAACCCCAAAAGTCTCAAGTATTTCTTCACCCAGAAGGAATTGAATATGAGGCAGAGGTGTTGGTTGAAGTTAACGGCCAACTATGATATTAATCTGCAGTATCACCCCGGTAAGATCAACTTGGTGCCGGATGCTTTGAGCAGGAAATCAGTCACTATGTTCCTTACTCAGCAGAGGGAACTTGTTGAGCAGATGAAGAGGTTGGAATTGGATGTGATCTTGCCAAGCTCTGATCGGAGTTGCATGATGCTTCAGTTACAGTCATCTCTTGTAGAGCAGATTAAATAGGCACAGGCTGATGATGAGCAGTTGTAGGGATTCAGAGTTGAGGTTGAGGTAGGTTCCAGGACCAACATGGTTATTCGCGAAGATGGATCGCTTCGTTTTGGGTCCAGGTTGTGTGTTTCGAAGGGTTCCCTAAATTTTCCTGAATTTATTTAATAAGGTTTCAGACCTGATTCATGCATGTAAACACAATTTTAGAAATTCTGGCTGAACACAAAATTTGTGTAGAATGTTTGATTTGAACCCAGTTTCTGTAACTTTTATATATCATGTTTATATGTGCTGGAATCGGAAGAGAGTCTAGTTTCTATAACTTCTGATGGATCCAGGTTTGTATTTCTATAGTAGCAGGAATTTCTGTTTTGGTGCAGCAACGTCTTGCTATCCAGAATTGGTATGTTTAAATATTTGCATGTTGTTTCTTGTATTTTGCGATCCAGAACGTGTTCCTTGCATCAATGAGCTCTTGATACACCCTTTTCCTATCCCATTTTTTTTTCCATTATCTCCTGATCATGTTTATTTTGTAATAAAAAATAACAAGTCGGAGTTAAGGGAAAGATCTAGTAGTGGACAATGTAGAAAAGTGTACTCGAAAGGGAACCTGTGTTTCCCATAATAGTTGCACCTAATTTGGTTACATGATATGATTTGGATTACATTTGGATGATTTGGATTATATGATATGATTTGGATTACATGATTTGATTCGGTTAATATGATTTGGTTACATGATATGGTGGACCACAACATAATACCTGAGTACACGACCCCATAGAATCCATCACTAAGTCTAAACGTAACTTGATTGTATGCATCAAACATGTGGTAAATAAATGGGACGCATGATTACTGCATTTGTTAGGACCAAATTAAATAAATAGACTTAAGTTGACACTGAGCACATGCATGATCCTGTCTACCAATTTCCTAATTTTGTTACAAGTTACATGATTTTGATTTAGAAGTCACATGATTTTGATTCACAAGTTTGCATGAACCCATTTTCATTACATGTTTGTCAGTTACAAGTTGTTGTTTTTCCGTTCATATGTTTACATTTAGTTGCATCACACTTGACTTCCTTTTATTTCTCGTTCCTTGATTTGTGTCATTGTTCCTTGTTATATCTTGGTTCTTGTTCTTTATTATATTTTCATTCTTGTACCCTTTTTGCTTGTACTACTTGCGGTCTGTAACTTGCACTAACGAGTAGATTATTCTTCCTGTTTCTTTGTTTCTTTCAATTGCTATATATGCAAACTTTGAAGACGAGCTACCAGAAGGAGTGAGTGATCAAGTGCTTTAAGCTAGCCTAGAATGTTTCATGCTTTAGTTCATTTCTGTTTTGTATTTCCTCTTGTTGATACTTGAACTTGTATTGGGCATGTTGTCCCAAGTTTTTTGTTTTTGTTTTTCCAAATCTTGTTTATTTGAGGATTTTTTATTTGTTTTCAAATAATTTTGTTGATTATGAGATTTGTTTCATGCATGCGTGGTTGTATATTTCTTGTATATTCATGATGTGTTGTTGAGTCGATCCTTACAGCTTATAAATGATGAAAATCATTCGCTGGGCTTTGTCACGTACTCATATTCCATATTCTTTTGGGAATCGAGGAGTGACAAACATGTTCCCTACACCCACTGGAGGACTAGTTTAGCAAGGAGCACTAGCTTGAGGCCAGGGTAGACCGCCTCTTCCACCGTAGAGGCAAGCTTTTGATTAGAGGAGGATGGCCCCGAGGGGAGGTCAGATTGGAGGTTGTGGTCTGGCCTATAACCTGACTGCAGCTGAAGTTGGGATGGTTGTTGGTGTTGTTGCAGGTATATCTCTATTTTTATATTATTTGCTTTCTATTTCTGTCCTATTTATTTCTTTCTATTCAATTATTCTTGATGTTGTCCTGCATTCACTTTCATTCTTATTCTTTGATCATCTTTTAGGTGTCATCTTAGTATTATCTCTTTCTGCTCAAGTTCTTTTTGATTCTGGTGCAACCCGCTCCTTTGTTTCTTCCTGCTTCGTAGATCAGCATCGTTTGGCTTGCGATGTCTTGCTTGCTGCTTGGAATATTACCACAGGTGGCATCATCATCTGTTCTAAGGTGCAAGCAGAGCCATTTGTTCATTGGGGGCATGGAGTTCAAGGCTAATCTGATTGTGATCCCCAACTCTGGCTTTGATGTTATCCTTGGGATGGATTGGATGGGAGTTACCCATGCTGTGATTGATTGTCGTACGAAGAAGGTAGTATTCAGGCTCCCAGGTCACCAGGAATTTGTGTTTCATGCGAGTGAGACACCGTCGGGGCGTGTCAAGAACTCGATGAACTAGGAGGCTCGTGCCCATGAGTCGTTGTGCACTGATGGTGCAGTTGCACCCGTTGTTGTTTGGGATTTTCTCGATGTTTTTCCAGAAGAGTTGCCTAGATTATCGCCAGACCGAGAAGTGGTATTTGGTATTGAAGTTTAACAAGGAATGACACCAATCTCGAAGAGTCCGTACCGGATGGCACCAATTGAGTTAGCTGAACTGAAGGTGCAAGTTGAGGAGTTGTTGGATAAGGGTTTTATCAGGCCAAGTGTTTCGCCTTGGGGTGCCCCAGTGTTGTTCGTCAATAAGAAGGATGGTAGTCGCAGGCTCTGCATTGACTATTGTGATCTGAATAATGTCACTGTGAAGAACCGATACCTTCTGCTGAGGATCGATGATCTATTGATCAGCTGGGAGGTGCTTCAGTTTTCTCAAAGTTGGATCTCCATTCTGGCTATCATCAAGTTAAGTTGAAGTCTGAAGATATTCAGAAAATGGCATTTTGCGCGAGATATGGACATTACGAGTTCTTAGTAATGCTATTTGGAGTTACCAATGCACCAGTTGTGGCATTAGTTTGACGAACCAGGTGTTCTCTCCGTTCTTGGACAAGTTCGTGGTGGTTTTAATCAATGATATTTTGGTGTATTCTCGGAGCAGAGAAGATCTTGCTGAGAATTTGAAGATTGTCTTGGAGACTTTGAGGGAGAATCAGCTCTATGGGAAGGTCAGTAAGTGCGAGTTCTGGCTCGACCGTGTTGCATTTCTGGGCCATATTATCTCCGACGGTGGTGTGTTTATTGATCTGCCGAAGATTTCAGCCCCATAATTTTTAATACAATATTTTGAGTTAATAAAGAATTTTTAAATCAATTTATTTAATTATTTTGAATTTTCGTAAAATTGACAATTTCACACGTGCAAATATTTTCGAAGTGTAAATTTAGAATTATAAGTTGATGAACAACTTGTATTATTTGTTATTGGGTATATTTGAATTTTTGGGACTTTTCTGAATAAGGAAAACTAGTTTTGTAAATTTTTGAAAGAAAGGAGTTTTTTGTAAAAAGTTGTTTAGGGGTGAAAACTGAACTTAAAAATTGTTTGGTTGCATTTAGGGCCGACTATTCAGTATAAGGCTCTAAGTAATTAGATTATTTCCATATTTGGTTGATTTTTATTGATTTAATTTAATATATATATAATTACGCAGTTTTGAGATTGTTGGGGACTTTATTGAAAATATTCTCCCTGAAGTATACAAGTCAGAAATTTTATTTGGAAAATCTAATCCTTTATAGTTTATAATAATTCTATTTTTTTTTTGAATTTTTACAAATATTTTATAGCTTGTTTGCAAATATTACAAAGAAAAGAACTTTTGTGCAAAATTGCCACTTGGAGTAAAAACTTCAGATTTCAAAATTTTGGGCTACATATGTTGGTCGGCCTGATCTAGAGATGTGAAGGGATTTTATTTTATTTTGTTTTAAATTAATTTGATTAACTAATAATTGGAAGGGATCCATATATGTAAATAAATAATCTTCTTGGTGGGTAATTTTGTAAACTTTATGAAACCCTAGAAGGCCAATACCGGCCTATATTAGGGGCAGCAGCCGCCTATCCCTATGTGAACTCAAAACACATCTTCTCATTATTTACTTAGAGTTTAAAGCTTGGATCTTGGTCTTTTGCAAGGAGAAGGCTTTTTTTTATTACTACTATTATTCTTTAAGTTGATCTTCTTTGAGGTGAGTGATACTTCTAGTCTTTTTATGTGTTTTACTCATATTATCATGATGAATGAACTTATGGATGTTTATATGAAATAAAGATGCAATGTTTATGAGAGACGATCATGTTTTATTAATTTTGAATGTTAAATATTGATGATGGATGAAAAATCTAACTTGGGATCGATGGATTTAATTGTAGTTAATAAAGATATCTAGAAATAATTAGAACTTGCTCCATGCTCTTGAATTCATGCTTGATTGATTATAAAGTTGAGATATTTATTGGTTGTTTTTAATCATCAAAAATTGAAACTAAACATTAGGGTTTGAATAATTGTTGTATGGATCGAAAGTAATTTATTATGAAGTGGCTTATGCCTAAAAGATTAATATTTTTGCTTAAAGAAATAAATCTACTGAGAAAATATGTGAATGTGGATGTTAGATCATGGTGTATAATTCAAGAAACATGTTTTGGATGATTAAAGGATGAGATTTTTCATTGTTCTAATATTAAGGTAAAGCTTTTTTTTGAAGGGAATGGTGAAATCTGGTCACCCAGTTTCATTAATAAGAAATTAACGAAACATACCCATAGAACTGGGCCAGATAGAAAATAAAACATAAATGAAGCAACATGACCAGTACAAACAACAAATCCCTCCAACAACCCAGGAGGGTGGGTCGACACATATGCTCGGTCTAGCTAAATATTATGCACATCAGTTTCGCTTCGTACAGTGCCTCCACGGCACGTGCACACCCACCTGAAACTAGTCTGGTAGGCTTTTATCACCCGTCGATCCCTGCCTTCTCCTCGCTGGGGGGACCCCATCTTTGGGCCCAAACCCCGCAGGCCAAAATACGGCACAAGCAAACCAACCACACCCTCCGTCCATATCCACCATCATTCATCCTACAAACGTGCTAACAGCTCCCACAGTCGCTACCAAAGAAATAGTCGTGAAGAGGATACCTTCACCTCTCTCACGCTTGTGCTTTCTCTGGCGATTTCTCACCAAACAACTATCTCTCTCATCCTACCAAAATGACACGCTCCAGAAAAGACCATGCTCCAGGAGAGAACCGTGGAGAGGATATCTTTACCTCTCTCATGCTCTTGCTCTCTCAGGCGATTTCTTACCACACCGACTCTTCTCGACTCTTACTCCCACACCATAGGAAGAGACGACGCTGTTACGAGACAATGGCCTAAGCTGGAGGAAGCTCAATAGCCAGATAGTAGCTGCTGTCAAGACTGCACCGGCGACGTCGTTGGACACACCAGAAGTTGAAATAAGAGAGCGCACATCACGGGGGAACCCCATCTTCGGGCTCAAGCCCCACAATCATGCAAACATCTCACTCCCCTTTTCTAATAGCAAATCATCCCTAACGTAGGTATAACTGGATCTCCCCACCGTGGCAGCTCTCCACCTTCGAAATTGGGAAGCAAAGTGAGCCACGGGGGGGGGGGGGGGGGGGGGGGTTGCACACCTCGCCATCACCGAGATCCGAGGCGATCGCAACCAAAGGCACGGGAGGATGCTTTGGCGCGACAAAGACGTTGCTCCGCAACCTAAGGAGGTGCGACCAACATCCAGGATAGGCGCGACAACAAACTCTGTAGTCGAAGTGCGGCGTCCCACCGGTGGATGAGCTCGGAGATCTGGGGGAGGCAATGCGCGCAATGAACTGGCGGCTGGCTCTGCGATCTGTGCACGCGATGAACTGGTGACCGGAGCGACGCCAGCCTCTGCCGTCGAAGTCAGGTGGTGCACTGGGGGACGAGCCCGTAGGTGCGAGATGGAGATGCGAGGGAAGGAGCGCCGAATTTCGTGTACATCTTCACTGCCGCGAAGATCGGCGAGGCGAAGACGCTAGGGGAGCACTGGATTCGCGGTGACTCGAGGGGGGGGGGATGCCGTGGACCCCATCGACGCTGTGGAGCTACGTCTTCATCGCGCATCGGCTACATCGAGGATGTCGTGTAGCTCTATCGATCTGTCGGTTCCGTCGATTAGTGGGGCTTCGTGGACGTCATGGATCTGCTTCTTCCACTCACGTCGATTCGATGGAGGAAGGGGGTAGGTCGCATCGAAGGTGGAGTAGAGGTCAGGGGGGATGATGGGGTGCGGGGAGGAGGGGGGGCACTGAGGGTAGTCGCCGCCGCCCCTAGGATTTTAGGACTAGGGTTTTTTTGGTGTGGTTTTTTTTTCAGATCTAGTTTCTCTCACTAGAAATTTCTACAGAGCTTTAGATTGTTGTTATGTAAAAGGTAAAGTTGTATCATTCTATGTACTGTTGTGTATGTAAGAAGTATTTTTGGCAAGAAATATACATAAAAAGAAATAATGAAAACCAATTTTTTTGGCTAGGTTTGGGTCTGGGGGTTGACTCTAGTATGCATTTATAAGCATCTATATATGGGTTTGAACAAATATATATGAGTGGGTTGATCGAGTTTGGATGAGATTTTAAAGACATTGTATGGTCTGGACTGCCATCTATTTCAGTTTGGAATGAGATTTTGACTTAGTTTCTGATGAAATTACCTAAAACTTATTAAATAGAAATTGTAGCTCACCGTGTCTCATTTCCAAAACATCTGACGAATCCTCAATCTATCGTACTTTATTATTTTTAAAATAACAGTTAGTTTTCAGAATTTATTGAATATGAACCCTTCAAACTAATTTATTTGAGCCCAGATTTTTATGGTGAACTCCTCGTTGTGTGCTGGATTTAATTTGATTTTTCCAGAATGTAATATTAATTTTAGAATGTACTATCTTGAGGAACAAAATCATGTAACTTTCGGATTTTTTAATGAAAGATAGTTTTAAGAATCTATTGATTATGAAACCTTTAAACTAATTTATTTAAGCCCAAATTTTATGGTGAATTTCTCGTTGTGTGCTGGATTTAATTCGATTTTTCCAGAATTCAATATTAATTTTAGAATGTACTATTTTGAGGAACGAAGTCGTGTAACTTTCAAATTTTTAGATAAAAGATAGTTTCATAATTTATCGAATATAAACCCTTTAAACTAATTTATTTGAGCTCAGATTTTAATGGTGGATTTAAGTGAATTTTTTCAGAATTTAATATTGATTTTAGAGTGCACTATTTTGAGAACAACATTGTATAATTTTCAGATTTTGTAAATAAAAAATATTTTTCATTGATGAAATGTACTTCCATACATATAAACGAGTTCTCATGGCAATGTTGGTTGATTAAAAGGAATGTGATTAATGAAGAGAAATTTGTATAATTAAACTAAGTGGGGTTTTGATTTTGAGACTCTAGAGGTTGGATGAGACCCTAGCATGCAGGAAAATAAAATTTTGTGGAATTTTGGCCAATAGGGCTTTTTGTTATTGATTTTTGAAAAAGGTAAGTCCGGTAGGGTACACCAAATCTAGGGAAAATTGTGACTTAAATAATAATTAAAAACCTACGGACAGACACTAGTGGGAGTTGTGATGAAATGAGAGCAAACGTGAGTATGAGGGCCTCAGGTTAATCTAGGTGTGAGATAGTCCCCGGAATTATCGAGGTGTGAGTGAAATAGTCTCCGGAATTACCTGCGGTGTGGGACTGATCTCTAGAATTATTGGGATCGAGGCGACGCTCATGAGATGTCTGCGTGTGGTGAGGCACCATTTCTTGCGATGTGGGGCATTCTAAAAAATTCTCAAGTGTGAGTGAAATAGTCTCCGGAATTATCAGGGCATGGGCTTGGTACGCACAGAATGTCTAAATCTCGTAGTAGTCACCGTAGTAGGATTAGTTGCATAACGGGGGATTAAACCCTACAAAGTGGAGAACGATAAGGTCTTGCACTAGACCTATGTAGAATAGAATGCATAGAATCCAACAAGTATGCATTAGTAATCATCATGTGCATTTGTTTTTTTCTTGACTTGTATTATGCATGCTTGTTTTCTGTTTTCATACACTTGACACTTAGCCTAGTTTCACTTGATGATTTATGTTTCATTTATTGTTATTTCATGTTCCATTTGTTATTACCGTGTTAATATGTTTCGCGTGTTGACTTATGATTTTATTCATTATGTTTCCATTTAAGTTTGTATTTTCTTTGAATATCACTCACACCAATATGGTTGACCCCTATAGTTTTGGGGGTTAGGGATATCTCTAGCCTCATGTTTTACAAGTAGGTACCATTAGCATGGAGTTTAATGCATGTGGTAGAATAATTAATGTTTATGCATATCTAGTAAAAGGAATGATTGTAAAGAGAAAATTGTAATTCTATGTGTTTAAATTCCACCGTGTTTTGTAAAAATGTTGATGTAATTAAAGTTTTAAATTTCCCTGTATTTGGTTGCTATGTTCATTATTACAATTGAAGTTCATGCTGGGAACTGTGCCACTTATTTATAATTTTATTTATTGGAAATTCAGAGCGTTACAAAGTCAGCATCTGAAGTGTGGAGTTTCCTCGAATTGGCAGGGTATTATCGAAAGTATGTCCAAGACTTCTCGAAGGTTGCTGGACCCCTAACCAATTTAGCGAGGAAGGAGCAGAAGTTTGTTTGGGGTGGAGCTTGTAAGAAAGCCTTCTTGGAGTTGAAGAACCGTTTGATGTCGGTTCCAGTGCTGATTATTCCATAAAGTTCTAGAGGCTTTGTGATTCATTATAATGCTTCGGGCAGAGCTTTAGGAGTAGTGCTGATGCAGCGAGAAAGGGCCGTCGCTTATGCATCTAGGCAGTTATGGCCTCATGAGAAGAACTATCCCATGAATGATCTTGAGCTTGCGACTGTAGTCTTTACCTTGAAGTTATGGTGGCATTATCTGTAATATCCCGGACGGATATTATATTGTATAATAATTATTTTTGAAATTAAAATATTTTATTTGGGAATTACTTGGTTTTTCAAATAAAATTTTTTCTATATATATATACTAGTAAGTATATATACGTATTGTATCAGTTTTGTGCACTTGTGCAAAATCTTGAAAAACGAATTTTTGAAAAAATGTCTGGAAAATACCGGACAGATATTAAAATTTATTATTTTATTTAATTTCCAGAATTGAAATATTTTTTGTGGACATCACCCGGTTTTGTTAATAAACATTATATATGTATATATAATAGTCGGCATACGACTGTTTTATATCAAATTGATACTGGAATCTTCCGAGCCAGTAATAAAATTATTTTATTTTTATTTCTCAGAAAAAAATTATTTTTTTACTGATTTGTTCGTTTTTCACGAACGATAATTATCTATATAATCAGATATATGCACGGATTTGAATCGTGTCGATTTCAGGCGATTATACAAATCGTGTAGCATGTGATTTGGGAAAATATATTTTATTTTTGATCAAATCTTGATGAGATGAAGGGTAGGGATTGAATTCGGTGTTGATTGCAATTTAAATTTTCAAATTTAAACATTCAATTGATTAACCATGAGAACAATTGACATTTGTCCTCATTCTCCACCACAAACCCACTTCACTTCATTTTATAAAAACCCTCCCCCTTCACAAATCTGGCCATTCCTCTTTCCTAGGGTTAGAAACCCTTCCATTGTGTTTCCATCTCATTCCATCTCATTTCCAGTCTCTTTTTCTACTCATTCTTCTACTTATTTTAGGTTTACAAAAAGAAAGAATAAGAAAGAGAGATTGAATCTAAAATCAAAAGAAAAGAGAGTTATGGTTTCATGGGTTTCATAGAGTTCTTGAGTTCTTGAAGGGGAGCAAGAATAAGGAGCAAGGAGGTGAAAGCTAGTTCTTCCTACATGTTCTTAAGGTGGGGGTTTCTCATCTCATGTATTTTTACTTATTTTAGAGCTATTATGGTTTTATGTTGTAGTATTAAACTAATTTCATGTGTATATGGGTTAGAATAAAGTGTATGCAAAGTTTCAAGTGGTAGAACACAAATTAGAACCATAAAGATTCGGTTTTGGTTGTTGTAGGGTTGATTTTATTTAACTAGGTTAAAGGTGGAATTTTGACCCGAAATATATGTGGGAGGTTCTCCTAGGTGTTAGTAGCATGCTGTAATTGTTATAGATTTTTCGGAGTCATTTTGATGGGTGAAACGAGCGTTTCCCCCAAAACAGTGAGTCTCAAGTCAAAACAGTGAGCTCACTGTTTTGGGGTTAGCGTCGCAGTAGCTTCGAAGGGCTAGAACTTGGGTTTCCTTGCGAAATTTGAGATTCGGGCCAACTAGGAAGTTGTATTAGACATCTTCCCCTTTCCGAATTGACCTCTCGGGTTAAATTCCGATAAGCGGAAAAGGAGTTATGGTCTTTGGAAAATACAGTAACTAGCTGTTTGACAGGAAACTTGTTGTTTTGTTTCTTTGATGTTTTAGAGTGTCTTACTGGTTGAATATGAGGTTTAGAACAACTATGGAGTTGTAGTAGAGACTCTCCCCTTTCCGAATTGACCTCTTGGGTTAAATTCTGATAAGCAGAATAGGAGTTATGGTCTTTGGAAAATACAACAATTAGCTGTTTGACAGGAAACTTGCTATTTTGTTTCTTTGATGTTTTAGAGTGTCTTACTGGTTGAATCTGAGGTTCAGACCAACTAAGGATTTGAATTAGAGACTCCCTCCTTTCCGAATTGACCTCTCGGGTTAAATTTCGATAAGCAAAGTAGGAGTTATGGTCTTTGGAAAATACAGCAACTAGCTGTTTGACAGGAAACTTGCTGTTCTATTTCTTTGATATTTTAGAGTGTCTTACTGGTTGAGTCTGAGGTTCGGACCTACTAGGGAGTTATAGTAGAGACTCTCTCCATTCCGAATTGACCTCTCAAGTTAAATTCCGATAAGCAGAGTAGGAGTTATGCATTTTACAAAACATAGCAGTCGGATTGCAATGGAAACTTGCTGTTTTGTTTCTTTGATGTTTTAGAGTGTCTTACTGATTGAATCTGAGGTTCGAACCAACTAGGGTGTTATAGTAGAGACTCTCCCCTTTCCGAATTGACCTTACGGGTTAAATTCCGATAAGCGGAGTAGAAGTTATAGTCTTTGAAAATTTTCAGCTTGGCTGTGTATTTGGTGGGTTGGAATTGTATGTGTCTTGATTCCTTGTTGTTTCTGTGTGTCTTACTCGCTGAATCTGAGGAGCCGACCAACTAGGGAGTTGTAGTAGACGTTCTCACCTTTCCGAATTGCCTTCTTGGGTTAGATTCCGATGAGTGGAACAATAGTTATAGGCTTTCAGAGTTTCAGTTTTCCTTTGTCAAATCTGCTGTTTTACTACCATTTGCTTGTGTTCGATGGGTAGGAACTTGGAGTTCTTTACGGAATCTGAGAAAGTGGTCAACTGGGAAGTTTTAGTAGATGTTTCCACCTTTTTAAATTGTCCAGTTTTGTTAGATTCCGACGAGTAGAGCAAAAGTTACAAGCTACAGAAGTTTCATCTTTTTATTGGAAATATGTAGTTTGGTAATTGTTTGCATATGTTCGAGGTAAGGAATTTGGAATTCCTTCTGGAATCTGAGAAAGTGGTCAACTAGAAAGTTGTAGTAGATGTTCCCACCTTTTGAAATTGCCCAGTTTTGTTAGATTTCGACGAGTAGAGCAAAAGTTACCAGCTTGCAAAGTTTCAGCTTTTTGTTGAAAATCTGTAGTTTGGGTAAACTGTTTGCATGTGTTCGACGAACCGAATTTTGGATTCCTTACAGAATCTGAAATAGTGTTCTGTTAGAGAGTTGTGGTAGATATTCTTACCTTTCCAAAAAGTGTATTTCTGTTAAAATCCGATAAGCATAGCACTAGTTGCTTCTAGGCTGTCGGAAGTTTTCATGTCACTTTTGTGCTTCTCATTGGTAGAATGCCTATTTTTGACTGTTAGTAGATTCTTCTGTTGCTTCTAAGATCAAGAGTTTCTAGTAAGCATGTTCGGTTGCTTCTAGGTTGATTACCTGTATGGTTGTTTTTCATATTTAGTGTAACGCCCCGATTTCCAGTGAATGGGAAACCGTGACATAAGGCAGAATCTTTTCTTCAATTAGCCACAATACACAGAAAAACGGGAAAATTTAAAACTTTTTATTCAACACAAATGTATTACAATTCTGATTGTTACAATTTGCAATACATTACAGCAGTGTTACAATAATACCTTTATAACCCCAAGTGTTACACTTCCAACAACTTACATCAGAGTACAATGAATGAAAAACAACACTTGGTAATTCTCAATCAGATACTTTTCAACAAATAGATAATCAACATAAATATTACAGCGGAACTTAAAATGACATCGACTCCTCGCTTTCCTTGTCTTGAGTCCTCCTGAATCTTGAACCTGTACTTCTGCGATCCAGTACCTATTGAAGTGGGGACGTCAGTATTCACTGACACTTTAAGGCTGATAACTAGCAGCGAACCTCCCAAAACAAATATACAACCATGGCAAATGTGTCAGTGTAATTTAAGTGTTCGTCAGTGCTATGACTTGAATCTAATGCAATAACAACTAAGGTTAGGATGCTCCTATTCTAATGCCAACAAGTCTCCGGAGCAACATGCAGCCCACACTACAAGCGCCCATCTCAAGCCGTTCCTTCATATATAAGGATTTGAACCCACGCCATGAGTTCTGCTCTTGTACTCAACTTTTTCCGAATATTAGACATGACTGATGAGATTGCCCTGAAACGGTCTAATTCTGCCAGGCGCACCAGACCTCCCTCAAATATCTGACGAATCCTGGGAGTTTTTGCGAATTCAGGTTAGCTCGAAGCATCCCCTGCCGCCCCCTAGCCAGACCGTAGTCTATGGCTTCTTGCCCTTAGATACAAGCCAAGATGGAGTTCCGAGGGTCCATCCCCCATGGCTCCAACAGGAATCGCTCTCGCTTATCAAGGCACTTCAGAAATTAACAGACGAGATATGGATCCCGTGCTCCCAACTCGTGAGAAGGCACAAACCGTATCCCTTTGACAAGAAGGGTACAACCCAATAACACTGCTTAATGCATGCCTATAGGACAGGTCGGATCATAAGGAATCACCCTTAACACCAACTCCTTCCCTTCGGCAAAAAGTAAAGGTTAAGTAGTAAAAGCCATAAGTTACTACCCTAACAATGTCACTAATCCTAAACAAACTGAGGGATGACAACAGAACTTACACAACATGCTGAGTCTTAAGTTAGACTTCGCAAGACAACTCTACTAGGCTGCTCAACCTAGATTTACCAGAATCTCTAAGGATCTGGTTCATGGCCTATCGATCCAAGACCCCGGCAATACGAATGTACCCGCATGCCACTACCCTGAACTTGGATTTCGTCTATACTTAGGTCCGCGATCAACCTACATCGGTTAAGATCCGATAGTACACAAGGAGTGACTCATCTACAGTTCCTTAGGAGTAAGGAAACACATGTCTTGATGGTCGATAGCCCCTAGGATAATAATATCACCCTAGACGAGCATAACAAAACTGCGTACTAGCTAATAAGCTATATACGAGTAAACCGAACACATACGAGCCAATAAGCTACATATGAAACCAACAACGAAATATGAGCCAAGCGGGCTATATATGAGACAACAACATACATACCAGCCAAATAAGCCGCGTATGAGACCAACAGCTACATACGGGCTAGTCAAGCCGCGTATGAGACAACAACATACATACGAACCAAATAAGCTGCGTATGAGACCCACAGCTACATACGGGCCAGTCGAGCCATGTACGAGCAAAACCACATATAAAAACAACCATACAGGTAATCAAATCTGGAAGCAACCAAACATGCTTACTAGCAAACTTGATCCTCTATAATTAGAAGCAACAGAAGAATCTACTAACAGTCTAAACAGGCATTCTACCAATGAGAAGTCCAAGGCATTTCAAGAGTCAATGCTCAAAAAAAGCCTAGACAAATACTTGCTATAACTACAGAGAAGCCCGGCACATGAAATCGAATTGTCCACAACTGCAGGGGAACCTCAATGACCAGTTACGGAAAGTGGTCGATAAAGGGAAGAAGCCTGTCTACCAGGGATGAACTTCAGCTTAACTGGAAAGAGGTGTGAAGTGGTGCATGGTCTAGAATAGCAATGTATTTTGTTAGTTGCATTTTTGGAAATCCATGGATAACGAACTTGTAATGTGTTATGTAGCAAGATATTATGCCTTTTTATAAAGCATGAAAGTGTTTGGGCATTTAGTCATCTCTTGTCTTGCGCTTATTTTATTAAATGTTTGGGATAAGGCATAAAGCTGAAATTTTTACCTTCTCCTTGGTAGGCCTCATTTTCTTCTAAGGAGGGAGTGGTCACCGACCCTCAAGTAGTGCAACTGAGAGCTAGAAGATATGCTGAGAACTTGACTCGGGCACTAGAAGGGAGATATGAGGAAGCAAGAATGATCATCAGTAGGGAGGCTCCAAAATGATCCATGGAGTGAGATATTCCCCCAACATTCCAGACGAAGGATGAAATAGGCTCCAAAATGATCTGTGGAGTTGGATTGATATCCAAGGAGTTCGTGTGATGAGGTCGGCTCCAGAATGATCCATGAAGTGAGACATTCATCAGCATTCTTGACGAGGGATGAAATAGGCCCCAGAATGATCTATGCAGTAGGAATTTGTCTCCAGTATTCAAGGGACGAGAGCGATGCTCATGGGGAAGATTGTGTGACTTTGGCTCCAGAATGATCCATGGAGTGAGATATTCCCCAATATTCCGAAACGTGAGATGAAAGAGGCTCCAGAATGTTCTGTGGAGTGGGATTAGTCTCCAGTATTCCAGGGACGAGAGCAACATTCACAAACAGGTTAGTGGGACATTGACTCCAGAATGATTCACGGAGTGAGATATTCCCCAGTATTCCAAGAGAGGGGTGAAATAGGCTCCAAAATGTTCTGTGGAGTGGGATTGATCTCCAGTATTTCGAGTACGAGTGTAATACCCATGAAGGGATTCAAGGATAAGTAAGGTCTCCAAAATGATCCACGAAGTGAGATATTTTCCAGTATTCCAGACGAGGGATGAAATAGGCCCCAGAATGATCTATGGAGAGGGATTGATCTCCAGTATTTCGGGACGAGAGCAACACTCATGGGGAGTTCGTGTGGTGAGAGCTCCAGAATAATCCATGTTGTGAGATATTCTCTAGTATTCTGGAACGTGGGACGCAATAGGCCCCAGAAAGTTCGGTGGAGATGGATTGATCTCCAGTAGTCCAGGACGAGAGCGACATACCCTAAGGTGATTCATCCCAAGTACGGTGGATGTGGGATGAGGTAGGCCCCAAAATGATCCACATGATGAGATTGATCTCCAGGATGGAATGATGCTTTGAGCACTTTAAGAGTCAGTTGTCGAGAAAATTCCTCAAGGAATTAGAGATGATCAAGGAAAGTATCTTATGATCATTAATGATTGTCTGCTATTTTTTTCTCCCCTAGCATCGTTCTGAGGACAAAACGATTCTAAGGAGGGAGTAATGTAATACCCCGGATAATATAATACTGTTGTATATATAATGTGTATATATATATATATATGAATGTTGAAGTGCGATTAAATTTGCTGGATTGTTCGCGTGGATGGTTGCTGATGCGGTTTGTTTTGGGGGTGTGGCTGCAACTGGTGTGAGTTCTCTCAATTTGTATAGTGGAATTCATGATACTGGCTATACGTTCGACCCTCGGCTGAGGGAGCGGCTCAGGGGTAGCAGGAGTGAGGTGGAAGATGGATGCTCGGCTCGGATCCAGCAAGCTCGGCTCGGATCTGGGGGCTCAGCTCAGTCTCGTGTACCTGCACTCTGCCTTGAAACACCGAGAGAGATCCCAGTGATAGACCCTCCGACGATCTAGTTAGCTACTAGAAAGTAACAAGAGCTAGGTTTTTAGAGGGGAGAGATTGATTAACTTTGAATGAAGGAGGGGGCCTGGTTTTTATAGTTAGAGCAAAAGGGTCTGAGATCCTGCTGGGCCGGGTTTGGACCCATTTGCTCATGGGCCTGATGTGGAGGAAGCCCATGAGGCTCTGGGTTGATTTGATGATCAGGGGAGAGCGGGTTTTGAGGGGATCTGGTGGCCCAGGAGGGGCCACGTCATCTGACCCATACCAGGAGCCCCCCACTCCTGGAGGGCTGGATAACCGAGCTGTGTAGGAGTTGTTTTGCCTCTATAGGAAGACTGGAGTGGTGTGTACGGTGAAGAATGGGGTCTGTATCTTCTTGGAGAGGCCAGCGGGGAAGGATGAAGGGGATCCCTTTTTGGAGTCATGAGGGGCGTCGAGTGCCGAAGAGTAGGAGCTGGCTTAGCCAAGCATCGAGGGTCGGGAGACGAGCCCCCTCACTTGTTAGAAAAGCTAAGGGACGTCGAGATCTAAAGAGTAGGAGCTCGCTTAGCTGAGCATCGAGGGTCGGGAGATGAGCCCCCTCACTTGTTGGAAAAGCTAGGGGACATCGAGATCCGTAGAGTGGGAGCTCACTTAACCGAGCGTCCAGGGTCGGGAGACGAGCTCCCTCTCTTGTTGGAAAAGCTAGGGGACGTCGAGATCTGTAGAGTGGGAGCTCGCTTAGCCGAGCGTTGAGGGTCAGGAGACGAGCCCCCTCACTTGTTGGAAAAGCCAGGGGACGTCGAGATATGAAGAGTAGGAGCTCGCATAGCCGAGCATCGAGGATCAGGAGACGAGCCTCCTGTCCGACGCCGAGAAGCTTTTTGTGGCTCGCGGTGATATCCGAGCGCCGAGCTTCAACCTTGTAGGAGAAGATTTTGTGGCTTGCGGTGTCATCCGAGCATCGAGCCTTAAGCTTGTAGAAGAAGGTTTTGTGGCTCGTGGTGACATCTGAGCGCCAAGCCTCAAGCGTGTAGGAGAAGCTTTTGTGGCTCGCGGTGTCATCCCAGCGCCGAGCCCCCAAAACTTGTTGGAAAAGCTTTGGTGGCTCGTGGTTACATCCGAGCGCTGTGCCTCAAGCTTGTAGGAGAAGCTTTTGTGGCTCGCGGTGACATCCGAGTGTCGAGCCTCATGCTTGTAGAAGAAGATTTTGTGGCTCACGGTGTCATTAGAGCGCCGAGCCTCAAGCTTGTAGGAGAAGCTTTTGTGGCTCGCGGTGTCATCCGCGCACCGAGCCCCCAAAACTTGTTGGAAAAGCTTTGGTGGCTCGCGGTGACATCCGAGCACCGAGCCTCAAACTTGTAGGAGAAGATTTTGTGGCTCGCGGTGCTATCCGAGCACCGAGCCCCCAAAACCTGTTGAAAAAGCTTTGGTGGTTTGGTGGCGACATCCGAGCGCCGAGCCTCAAGTTTTTAGGAGAAGCTTTTGTGGCTCGTAGTGACATCAAAGCATTGAGCCCCCAAAAGTTATTGGGAAAGCTTTGGTGGCTCGCGGTGACATCCGAGCACCTAGCCTTAAACTTGTCGGAGAAGCTTTTGTGGCTCGGGTTCTATCCGAGCACCGAGCCCCCAAAACTTGTTGGAAAAGCTTTGATGGTCTAGTAGTGACATCTGAGCACCGAGCCTCAAGCTTGTAGAAGAAGCTTTTGTGGCTCACGGTGCTATCCGAGTGCCGAGCCCTCCTTTCATTTTTTCCTTCATCTATTATAAATCACCCACCCCCCATTCATTTTTCCACTTTGCGATCAATCTCTAAGACAACAGGAATTTCTCTCATAGCCGTCGACGACCATTTTTCGGTGATTTTCCCATTTCTCGGTATACCAGGTTAGTATTTTGATTTATAATGTCGCGCTCTCAGTTTGGCTCTGAGGCAAGCTCTTCAAGTCGTTCTGAGGAGGAATTCCAGTCGGCGTCAACTTCCTGGTCTCCTAGTGACCTTGATGTAAAGGTGGAGGTTCAGTCGAACTTAGGATCGGGGGGCGAGGGTGTCGTTGTTTATGACGTGCCCCCTTTATGAGTCCGTAGGCCGGGAGAGGTGCTTGTGGAGGAGGGTGAGCACGAGGATGGAGATCGTGAGGGGGAGGAGTTCATTGAGGAGGGGGAGCATGTTGAGGAGAAGGAGCACGAGGAATGAGACCTTGAGGGGGAGGAGTTTGGTGCGGAGGACGACCAGGAGGGGCCGGAACAGGGAACCGAGGGAGGCAATGATTGGGAAGAGGGGGAAAGAGGAACCGCGGGAGAAGAAACAGATCTTCCACCTCTGCCCCCGTTGTCGACCCTATCTCCAGAGAAGAAGCTTCACCCTCACAGTAGGAAAAGGAAGTGGATTCGTCCCGATAGTCCGGGCTCGCAAGACAAATACAGACTTTAGCCCGGGTTCAAGTTTCCCCACGTTCCAATAAAAATCCAGGGTCAATCAGGATGTACCCTGATGACGTGGAGCGGCTTCTCACGTTTACTTCATTGCTGCAGGACTTGGGTCGGTCCATGATCAAGATGGACGGCGGCTAGTGCGCTTTAAGGGCGGACTACCTGCATATCTTAAGGGCGGCCTACTTCATTCCAAAGGAATTCGAACTTCTGGTGCCAAACCCCAGAATTCGTCCTACCGCACGCTGGAGTCGAGCTTCTGCATGTTTCCCGAGGATGCCTTTGTCTCGGGATTGAGGCTGCTATTGCACCCGTTCATTAAGAGGGTGTTGAAGTGGGGAGAGCTGAGTCCAATGCAGTATGGCCTTAACTCGTGGAAACACCTAGTTTGCTTCATTCTGAAGTGCCAGGAGAAGGGGATCAAACCGAGGTTCACGTACTTTCGTGCCATCTTAGGGATGAACTTGCTCGGAGACACGTAGTGAGTTGGCAGATAAAGAGTGGGTGACAGTAGAGAAGATTGTGGAAGGGCATAGCATAGGGTGGCCGCGCGTCATAGAGTTGCATCTGGCTCGAGCCGGACTGAGCCCAGCCGACCCTAGTATGTTTTTGTTTTGAATTTGTTTATCTTCCCGTCTTCGTGTTAACATTTTTTTTCTTTTTGTAGAGATGTCTGCTAAGCAGCTCGATAATCGACAAGCCTTGCTGGCCATAGCCGCTAAGAGGAGAGCCGACCAAGAGAAGAAGGCTGCCTCGAAAACGGGGCCCAATAAAGGGTATCTGTGGAGCCGTCCCGACGAAGAAGCACCACCCCACGTCAAGGTCGACGAAGGAACCGGAGGTCAGCTCCGGTAGTAGGAAAGTGGTCGAGGTCTTGGAGAATGGACTCCCGCCACTTCGCCCCAATGCCGAGGAGATGGTGGGCAGGCAGGGCATGAGACCGCATGCCCCGGATTGGGGGGTCAAGGCAGGAGATACCCAGAGTGAGGGCCCAGTGGCGTTGGAGGTGGTAGAGCATCTCGCCACGGAGCGGGATCGGATGTCTCTGGCAACAGAGATGTCTGCGACGACCTACATGAGGTGGGCCCAGTCCCAAATTTCGGTAAGTGTTTGGTATTTCGCTTTATGCATAGAGTTTAGAATTTTTCTAACTTGATCTTCCTCGGCCAGGCGTTGCTCCATGGGCAGCACTTCCACAAGTGCCTGGAGAAGGAGGTGCTTTTCGAGAGGAGGAATACCGAGAAGTATTTCCATAAGGGGACTAAACTGAAGGACGAGCTGACGGAGGCCCAGTTAGCCCTGGAGATTTTCCAAGCTTAGATGGCCTCGCTGCAGGACCATCACACGAACGTGCTGGTGCATTTCCAGGCTATGGCCAAGGCAGAGGCTAAGGAGATGCAGAATGCCTTGGCAGAGGCTCTGATCCAGGCTCAGGACGAAGCCTATGCCCAGTCCAAGGAGCACTTCCTGCAGCTCTACCCGGATGCTCGGGTTGGCCACCTCCACTCCGGGTGGCGCTCCGTGCATCCGCCGATGCTCGGCGGCGAGGACGAGGAGGACATAGGAGACCCTCACCAGGAGGAGGTCGAGGGAGATCAGGCTGACGAAGAGGTGCCATCCCTCTCAAAAAAGTAGTTTAGGATTTTTTCTTTCTTTTGACTTTGTATTTGCCTCACGCGGACTGGCCACTGCTTTTTGTAACTCAAATTTTTGAATTTATGAAAGGAAAGATTTTTTGGCCGATCCTTTGTGACTTTTAGTTTTTGCAAGCTTCTTTAGTGACCCGTTGCTTTTCCCCTCTTCTTGATAGACGCACGAGGCCCTCGGCACCGACCTGCATTCCGCAGAAGTCTTCTGGCTCCGAAATGAGCTGGGGTCCAAAGTGAGTGCGCTTCCTCGCCATCATAAGCAAGCTCATGATCGAGAGGCCACGGTAAATTATTTTATGAACAAGTCTATGGAGCTCAGCCTAGAAGCCGCTCGCTTAAAGAAGGCCATAGCCGACCGGGACTGGGGGAGAGTCGAGATGAACTGGTCAATCTCGGATGCCTCCACAGGGCGACCGGCTTCGAAGTCCTTTCTTCTCGAGGTCGTTGTAGAGAAGGAGTTGAAAATTCGGAGGTTGAAGCTCATGCTAGGCACTGGTCCGTTCGAGGGAGGAAGCCATTCCGTATTAGGTCCTTCTCCGACCTTTTATCTTGAAACGGCGAGGCCTGCCGACGTGCAAAGTTCTGTTGCCGAGTCGTCCTTACTAGCCGTGCAGGTGGAGCATGCGGAGGGGTCCCGTTGGGAGCATTGAGTTCAAGTTTTAAGCCTAGTGATTTGTAATATCTTCACTGTATCGTGTGGCCGTTCACAGCGCTTCATGAGTAATAAAACTTCAATTCCTTTGATAATTTGTCAAGTGAGACTGGCAGGAGCGTAGCTCGAGGTCATCGCCGAGTGTGGACTTGCTCGAGGTCGATGTCGAGGCAGAGATGAGCCGTCGGGATGTGGCTTCTCTCGGGAGCCAAACCGTTACTCCTCGCAGGTAGCATTTAATAAGGGACGTTTCTCCTTTCGATAAAAATTAATGGAGACATTTCATCTTCCGTCATTTGGACTCCCCGATGTCATAAATGTGCCTCTCCAACGGGCTATATAACCCTCACCGCTTATCAGTTGTTTAGTTGTTCCGAGGGCCGTTAACCCCGAGTTGTCAGTGGGTGAGAGGTGGGTCGATCCCGGGGGTGAGATTCGGGGTGGTTGCCGAAGGCGGGCGCCCCAAAAATGAAATTTTTGGCCAAGAGTCCCGGGTTTGTGGCTCCCCTGCCACCCTCTGACACTTCGGGGTTTCGGCTACGAGGGCCATTTACCCCGAGTTGCTAGCGGGTGAGAGGTTTGCCGATTCAAGGTTCGGGACTTGGGGCATTTGCCAAAGGCGAGTGCCCTAAATCTTAATAGAAACTTTTGGGTAGGGAGGAGAGCCGGAATCCCAGAGGGCCGAGCCCCCGTACTTGTTCTTGGATAGATAGTATGAGTGTAGCTGGAGGTCATCGCCTAGCGTAAGGGTTGCAGGGCTTGAAATAGCCCAGGCCTAGCTCAGGGTCGATGCCGAGCCCCCATACCTTAGGAGAAGCTATTATGAGTGTAGATGGAGGTCATCGTCAAGCGTAAAGGTCGCAGGGCTTGAAAAAACCAAGGCCTTCCTCGAGGTCGATGCCGAGCCCACATACCTATTCTCGGATAGATAGCATGAGTGTAGCTGGAGGTCATCGCCAAGCGTAAGGGTCACAGGGCTTGAAAAAGTCCAGGCCTTGCTCGAGGTCAATGCCGAGCCCCCATACCTGAGGAGAAGCAGTTATGCATGTAGCTGGAGGTCATCGCCGAGCGTAAAGGTCGCAGTGCTTGAAAAAACAAGGGCTTTGCACGAGGTCGATGCCGAGCCCCCATACCTGTTCTGGGATAGGTAGTATGAGTGTAGCTGGAGGTCATTGCCAAGAGTAAGGGTCGCAGGGCTTGAAATAGCCCAGACCTTGCTCCAGGTCGATGCCGAGCCCCCATACTTTAGAAGAAGCTGTTATGAGTGTAGCTGGAGGTCATCACCGAGCGTAAAGGTCGAAAGGCTTGAAAAACCATGGCCTTGCTCGAGGTCGATGCCGAGCCCCCTTACCTATTCTCGGATAGATAGTAAGAGTGTAGTTCATAACATTCAGGTAATCATATTCATAATTCATCATAAGTCATCATGTCATTTAATTTCAATTTCATATACCATGTCAATCTCAATTTATTCAGACACATGAGTCTCAATAATTTCATTTAATTTCTTTACTATCATTTCTTTTTCTCCAAAATCAAAATCATATTTCATTTTTCCTTCAAATGCAAACATCACCCAAAATGAGGAATAAAATTCATAAATGAACACGCTTCCAAGTACTTTTTATACTAGATTCTCCTTTATAATTTAGTATAACTCTTCATGGATAAAAATCACTTTTCTACCTATACAAACATCAATTTTATATAGTGCTACTCAAATTGTTTACTTCTTAACTCATTAATTTAAGTCAGTGAGCCCATATTTTTCATGAAGTCCATATATTTTTATAATAATTGTAATAATTTTTCCCGAATTTTTAAAAGTCAAAATTCATCAAAAACCATTAAAAACCAAAAAGGTTTTAATTGCCGAGTTCAGGAATCGAAGCAGCAACCCACAGTCAAGCCCACACACGTGCTAACTAAAAGGACAGAGCGCAACCATGTCACAGGGAAGGCTCGAATTCATATGAGTCCATTTTCCCGAGCTCGGATTTTCTCAAATAAAAAAAAAAAAGAAATAAAAGTCTCTTGTTTGGTTTCGAACCCGAGACCAAGGGCAGACCCACACTACAGTAAGTGTGCCCAAACACACCCACTAACTAATTTGGCTAAGTGGCTCAACTAATATGAATTTGAGTTTTTGGGGGCTTGATCCTAGTTTCGGCCCATTCAAATTTTATAAAAATAACTAATTTTAAACTCTTTTCTTCTTCAATTTCATTCTAAAATTTCAGAACATATTTATTAGGCATTTCTAATATATCAGTAATTAAAACTTAATTTCTGACATAGAAAGTGTAATTTTCCTCTATGAATACAATTTGTCTACAGTTTCGTAAATGTACAAACAAATGTTGTTTGTCATCAAAAATTCCATTATAAAATTTCTATACTTACAAAATAAATATTATTGAGATTAGATCCTCACTTCTTTGCCACATTAGCATCAAAAGTCATTTTTCATATATCTACATTATTTCAATTATTATTTTAATCATGCATCATACAATCACAACTTACCAAATGGCACAAATTTTTGCATGCAAATATTCTAACAATCATCATAACAAACTTTGGACAATAAATTTAGTCCCATTAATTAAAATTTAGCGATCAATCTCTACAACAAATAGCATGTAATTTTCATCATACCAATTCAAATTCAACGAATAAAATTATGTATTGTCTACCATGTAATTTCTACTCCTATATTAGAAAGAATTTAAGAGACACCTACCCAACGTTGAAGAATTTGTGATTGTACTCAATTGAACTCCTAAAATAAGAGCTCCTAGAAAACTCCGATCTGCAAAGTCCTCGAAATCTGCGCACCCAAAACAAAGACTCCAAATCCACATTCACTTTCGGTCAGCAAAAGTGAAACACTCAACCCATTTTTGGCAACACCAAAAGCAATTCCCATTTGCTTCCATATGCATATACTATGTATATATATATTTACATTAGTATAGATATGTGGAATAGGTGATTAGGTAAAGAAAGGGACAAAGGCTTTGCTGGCTTGGGCTTGGAATCTTCGGAAAGAGACAGAGCAAGGGAGAGAGAAAGAAATGTGAAGAGGTTGAATTTGATATATATATATATATATATATATATATATATATATATATATAGGGAGATGCATCTAATTGTATAGTGGATAAATGGAGAAGGCAAAGTAGGAACATGTCTTCATGCTGATGGGATATGAGGCTTTCGGCAGAGTAGACAAAGACAAGAGAGGAAGATAGAAGAGATGTCAAGAGAAAGGTAGGGTATTACGGTGTTTTTATAGAAAGGTATTAGGGTAGTTATAAGAACTACACACCCACTAGCAACACAACTCCACTCTCAAACCCACTCTCAAAATCAAAACTTCGGTTTTCCCTCCTCTCCAAAAACAGCCCGGTCCCAATTATTATGTGCACATCGCACGTGTGCATGTGCTTTGTGTACACCACAAAATAAATTACTTATTCAATTCATTTAAAACAATTATTTATATATGTAATCGACATATAAAATCAGCTTAAAAATTATACTTTTCATGCACGATAAAAATAGACAGACGCTCTTCAGGAAATTAATTTTGAAAAAGGATGCGCCCAAAACACGTGCGTTGCGCGTGAAATCTCAAAAAATACAAAATTGACTATATCGACCGAAAATATTTATAAATAATCGGAATGTAACACAAGAAAAATATAATCAATATATACATTTAATATTGTAATTGACATGCATGTTGAAAACACGTGCATTACACGTACAAAATTATTTTAATAAAAAACAGACGAAAAGTGAATTCCCGTTTATAAGACGAATTTGAACGCGTTATAAAAATAAATAATTGAAACCCGTCGAAAACATTGTGCATAACGGCAAAATACCGAAATTGACACGTGCATCGATAATACGCAAAAGCACGTAAAAACACAAGGATTGAGTATTTGAGTTGTCTCAAATGGAATTGTAAGAATACGAGAATGCATAAATAATCAGAAATCCAAAATACATATCAAAATATATTACGGATATCACCAGTAACGGTACAAAATGCACGTGCGTAACCCCCGAGGGCAAAATGTTATTTTCAATTTTGCGGGGTGTTACACTCTCCCCCACTTAGAACATTTCCATCCCCGAAACTCACTAGGGTAAAGGTTGTATCTGGTACACACCAAAGAAAAATATCCTTATCATATATAGGAAATTGGAAACATTTAAGAAAAATAAATGCAGTCTGTAAATAAGTAATGGAGAAAACAAGACAAACAATATACAATGAAATTATGGGTATCAAAATCTTATCATGACGGGACAAGAAAACTAGAAAATAGCATAAGAAAATAAACGTGACAATAAAGGATAGTATATATTGAAAGGAGTTTTCATACAAAATACTATTAAGTAAACTATTAGATAAAATGGTAAATAAACTTAGTCATTAATTGTGAAATAGTTCAGAAAACAATGCAATAAAGAGAAACATAGTCAATGGATACTTTATAAATAGATTTAGTAGTAAAAATTCATCAAAGTAATAAGTGGTAGAAAATCGTAAACTAAATTGGTACTGTATATCATAAGAAAAATTGAATTAGCAATTTAAAAGGATGCTATTGGATAATAGGTTGAAAAATATATGAGAATGAAATATAGTTAAAAGTATAGACAACATGAAAGGATTTTGTATATAAATTGATATCATAAAATAATTTGTAAGGTACATACAATAATCATATATGTATGATAAAAAAAAATGAAAAGGCATAAATCCAAATAATTTTGATTTGTCAAGTAGACCAAGAAAATCAGCATACAAAATTATATACGTACATAGACGTAAAATTACAGGGTGAAACAACAATATCATGATACGAAAATTATAAATGATTTGTAGGAGTGAAATAATACATTATGGTTGTAAAAATAGTAACAATGCAAAACTAATCATATAGAAGTGAAACTAATCTTATAGAAGTGAATCATGAATTATAAACAAAAGTATAATAAATAAAACTGGTAGGTGAGTAGCCACCAAATTTGAGACAAGTTAACAGCAAAATAAAATACGATGAAGTGGTATGAAATACTTATTCATGAAAAGATTCAAAATAAGGAAAAGACGGCAAGATAGTTGAGATTAAGTAGTAAATACACAAGTAGGATAGAGAAATCAGTATAAACAATATAATGCTAGGTTGTAAAATATTATAAGATAGTATAAGCTCGTACAAAAATGGAATAGTTGTAAGTGAATATTATAGAAAAACAAAGTACAGGTTATCTAAGTAGAAAAAATCCTTCTGGTGTAGGTTCGCCTCGTTGGCATCCAACTGCAGACTTACCTCTCAACCTCAAGTTGCAGAATTGCTTCTACGACATCCGATTGCAGTTTACCTTCTGCAAATTCGGTTGCAGACTTTGTCTCCCTGACGTCCAATTGCAGTTTGCCTCCATTGACGTCTAGTTCCATATTTGCCCTATCGACATCAGGTTGCACCAAAACGGAAAATGGAAAGATGGAATCTTCCATATGTACTTGGATATTGGGTGTTTAATAAAGTTTGGTGTTATGTTTTAAATCAGTGATATAAAATTAGATGGAAAAGTTGTAAGTGAAGTAGGTAAAACATTAAAATAGATTTATAGACTTTAAATATAGGATATACAAAATTTGTAGTAATGAAAATGATTTATGGCATTGAGACGAAAATAGTGTAAAGTATATGCACAAGATGAAAATACAAATGAAAACGATAAATATGTAATGTATGCATTATATTGAAGAAGCGAAAAACTACAAAATTAATGAGTAACAATTAATAGTAAAAGTGAATATAACAAAACAAATTAGCAAATAATATGTAATGGCAATCGTACTGAATGTAGACAATAAAAAAAAATGGTGTGTCATATTTATACGGGAAAAATATTTCAATCTTGTTAGAAATACACTAAAATATATGAGACAATATAAGATACTGGAAAATATAGTGTCACAAAATCAATAATATAGAATGAATGTACATAAGCAAAAATTCACAATCAAAACTCAAAATATAATATAAATAATTAATGAATAAAATAATAGTTGCAATATGAATTTAATAAGCGGCAATTTAAAATACGTAAAGCGACATAAAAACACAAAAGACAAAACTTTAAGACTGAAAGAAAAACAAATTCAAGAGATCAAAACTAAGAAAGATAGACAAAATAATAAATATCCAATTGATTTAATAATATAAGAAAATATTTATTTGAAAAATATATTGAATGTTGAAAAATACTATGATAAAAATTTACGAAGGAAATTTTAAGGGGGAAGTGTGTCTATGTGTAATATATCATGAATGACAGTTCAAGCCAACCGCGCTTCCACTGCGCTACTCTGATACCTAGGGAAAATGTGTTCGCATACAATCTCACATCAATGTATACGATGAGAGTATCATAAATGAAGTTGAATGCAAGTAGTTATTGAACCTTCATTAACGACTCCAGCCATCTAAAAGGGAAAGGGAAGAGAAAACGTTAGTGTATAGAGCAACACAAATGTAAATCACTTACATTTAAATCTCTATAGACTGAACTCACACTCTAATATCCATTCTAGGGTGTCGTTCCTTATAAATTTGTACTACTTACAAAGCGTGGCTCTGATACCACTCTGTAACACCCCGAATTCTAAAATACAACTGAATTCGAAGTTCCACAGGATCTTTACACTTCTTTTGTACAATTTTACAAGGAAATTGAAACTTTATTTCTACAATAATTACATCAGAGTCTTTTACATCAATACGCAGCGGAATAAATGAATTACAACAATAATAAATGTACAACTGTAATAACTTTAACATTTGAATAATCATCAACAACAATTTTATCTTTATATCTTCGTGTAAACTCCAAGTCCTGCATGTAAAACTGTGGGCACATCAGTTGCTTACAACCGACGAAATATTATATACGGCCATCCTCGCTATGCAGAACAGTATAATGATTCTTAAATACTTTAGCAAATACAAACTTAATCACAAACAAAGCTACAAAGGGACTATCCTATTTATGTCGTGTTGTGCTGTGCACTTAGTCCTTAATGAAATTGTTAATATTTACATGATACTAATGCGCACTTGTTCGGATTCTATGCATCACATACTACATAGGTCCGAGGGCAAGCCCTTAATTGTTCTTCATCTTATAGGGTTCAATCCCTCGCATTGACTTAATCTACTACTGTAACTACGGTAAGTATCCTAGATATGTTTTATGACCTACGAACTCATGTCTAGGCGCTCCGAAGGAATCCCAACGCACTGACACATGACTCATCATGCAGGCATCCTGTGGTAATTTAGCTCCTACCATAGCATGACACCACCCGAGTCACCAAACACTCCACGAGCGTCGCCACCATGACGGTACTCTGGAGCAGTATCCACGCCCTATCATGACGCATCATGGGACATCCTGTGAATACCCTCACGTCGCCAATCCAATGGCTCTCATACTCAATGTTTTTCTCATACTTTCATCACATCTTCATTTAATTGAATCATGAACAAAATCAATCCCTCAGGGTTAGCACTCCCACTATACCGGTCTTATTCATTCATTTCTCATGACCCAAACTTGGTCTTTTCATTTCAATTATCGTTTTAACATTTCTTTCATTGCCGGTATGAGGCTTAGCTACAACCTAGTCCTTAATTTCAACTCATAATTGCAACATCGAGTTTTCATACTCATAAATTCTTTTTCATGATTAATCATTATTCACATTTCATGTTCATAGCATTCATGTAATCATATTCATAATTCATCATAAGTCATCATGTCATTTAATTTTAATTTCATATACCATGTCAATCTCAATTTATTCAAACACATGAGTCTCAATAGTTTCATTTAATTTCTTTACTATCATTTCTTTTTCTCCAAAATCAAAATCATATTTCATTTATCCTTCAAATGCAAACATCACCTAAAATGAGGAATAAAATTCATAAATGAACACGCTTGCAAGTTCTTCTTATACTAGATTTTCCTTTATAATTTAGTATAACTCCTCATGGATAAAAATCACTTTTCTACCTATACAAACATCAATTTTATATATTGCTACTCAAATTTTTTACTTCTCAACTCTTTAATTTAAGTCAAAACAGCGAGCTCATATTTTTCATGAAGTCCATATATTTTTAGAATACTTATAATAATTTTTCCCGAATTTTTAAACTCAAAAATCATCAAAAACAATTAAAAACCATTAAAACCATTAAAAACCAAAAAGTTTTTAATTGCCGAGTTCAGGAATCGAACCAGCGACCCACAGTCAAGCGCACACACGCGCTAACCAAAAGGACAGAGTCCAACCACGTCACAGGGATGGCTCGAATTCATATGAGTCCATTTTCCCGAGTTCGGATTTTCTCAAAAAAAAAAAGAAATAAAAGTCTCTTGTTTGGTTTCGAACCCGAGACCGAGGGCACGCTATAGTAAGTGCGCCCAAACACACCCACTAACCAATTTGGCTAAGTGGCTCAACTGATATGAATTTGGGTTTTTAGGGGTTTGATCCTAGTTTCGGCCCATTTGAATTTTATAAAAATAACTAATTTTAAACTCTTGTCTTCTCCAATTTCAATCTAAAATTCCAGAACATAGTTATTAGGCATTTCTAATGTATCAGTAATTAAAACTTAATTTCTGACATAGAAAGTGTAATTTTCCTCTTTGAATACAATTTGTCTACAATTTCGTAAATGTACAAAGAAATATTGTTTCTCATCAAAAATTCCTTTATAAAATTTCTAAACTTACAAAATAAATATTATTGAGATTAGATCCTCACTTCTTTGCCACATTAGCATCAAAAGTCATTTTTCATATATTTGCATTATTTCAATTATTATTTTAATCATGCATCATATAATCACAACTTACCAAATGGCACATATTTTTGCATGCAAATATTCTAACAATCATCATAACAAACTTTGGACAATTAATTTAGCAATTCACATCTATCCCATTAATTAAAATTTAGCAATCAATCTCCACAACAACTAGCATGTAATTTTCATCATACCAATTCAAATTCAACGAATAAAATTATGTATTATCTACCATGCAATTTCTACTCCTATATTAGAAAGAATTTAAGAAACACCCACCCAACGTTGAAGAATTTGTGATTGTACTCAACTGAACTACTAAAATAAGAGCTCTTAGAAAACTCTGATATGCAAACTCCTCGAAATCCGCACACCCAAAACAGAGACTCCAACTACACATTCACTTTCGGTCACAAACAAGGAAACACTCAACCCATTTTAGGCAACACCAAAAGCAATTCCCATTTGCTTCCATGTAACATCCTGAATTTTTATAAGAGTTTGAGATTTTACATGTTCTGCACGTATGATTTCATATGCATTTTTCTAGAGACAAATATTTTTTTCATAGCCTAAGCTATTAATTATTCTCCTTGTTTCCTAAAAAATCTATTTTTAAAGCCTAAATAAAATCCTAGACCTAATTCTAGCCCATTAGAATTAATTTATTAAGTAATTCTCTTGAGCCCATGGTCTTTTGGCCCATTAGTGAGCCCAATTAATTTAAATTCTCTTTTAATTAACCCAACGTGTAATGTAGACCAACTTAATAAACAATTAATTAAAAGTGCATCAACAAAATTTTGTAGGGGTACTAGTTTGCATGTGCAGTGCACCTGCACATGCAAATGCACCTTTGGGAGTAGGCCGGATAGTGCAAAGAGAGAGGGAGAGATGGGAGTAGTGGTGAGGTGGTTATCTCATTTAAGGGTGGTTGCTACAACTCTCAAACTCTTCCTAGCCTTTGATCCTTAACTATTTTGACTAATCCTAGCCATTCAATCAACTCAAAAATGTGTATAAATACCCCCTCTCATTTACTCATTTTTGTACTTGAAAAAGAAAGAAACATAAAGAGAAAAAGATTGAGAGAAAGTGAGAGAAAGATTGAGTGTGTGCTAGTGTGTGTGTGCACCTTTGGAGGCCGGCCAAATTGACAAGAAGAAGGGGAGCTCGGGTTCCATCAAGCACAAGGAGGTGAAGGCAATTTGCGGCTCGATCTAAGAGGAGAAGGATCGCTCTTTGTTTAAGGAGATTTCTAGGAGTTCTTTCTTTTGTTTCTTCAAATAGGTGGGCAATTTTCTCTAACTTCTAAGTAGTATCATGCTAGGTGGTATGCTAATCATGCTAAAATAAATAAGTGAAAATATTGCTCTTTGATAATACCATGATTAAGGTGAAAATGGAACATATATGAAATTGCATGAAATGACTAAGTGAAATTGATTGAATGATATGATTGTTGTTGTGATATTTTGATATTGATCTAGCATGCTAAATTAGAATAAATGTTTCTCCATGTCGAAATATTCGTGTATGTGGGAAAAGTGCAATTTAAGAAGTATGCTTATGTGAAAAATACAAATTGTGAGAATCTCCATGTTATTAAAATAAGATTGATTAGTAAATTATGCATGTTTATGGCTAGTTTGATTGTTACTAAATAATCCTAAAAGTTGTATGTTATTTGTTGGGAAAAATGAACATTTTATTATTTAGGCCAAATTCAAGAAATGATCATTTTGTGTGTAAATCAAAAAGGAAAAAAAACTCATTAGTCTAATAAAGAAGAACTAAAATATGATTGGAAGAAACCAAGAAAAATGTCTCTTTGTAAAGGGAATTGTTAATAGAACATTATGTCATTTTTTTTTATGTACAGTTCTAGAAAAAAAAAAGAGGTACTTTATATGGAAAATGAGAGTTAAGTGGTATTTTGAAAATCTTGCGTTACTGTATAAGTTCCAAATTTCGGACATTAGTTACTGAACAGTCGACCGTATATGTCTTAACAGTCTACTGTCCAGATTGTTTATTTTCGAGTTTTAAATCATCACAGAACAGTTGACCGACTATGTCCTAACAGTCGACTGTCCTGACTATTTTAATTTTGAGTTTTTAATTATCACAGAACAGTCGACCGACTATGTCCTGATAGTCGACTGTCTTGACTATTTTAATTTTCGAGTTTTTATCCTCGCAGAGCAGTCGACCGACTGTTCTTTAACAGTCGACTGTCCTGACAATCTAATTGATATCCAGATTTTATGAGAAAAATTTTCTATAACCCTTGGCCTAGTGTAAAGGAGAAATCGAGACTTTTGCAAGAAAGAACTTATTCTAAATTGTTAGTTTAAAGTATTTTGGATAAAGAAAAGTGTATTGTTTAAAAGAGTTCGGAAAGAGATTTTTTTTGATAAAAAGGAAATTGAAGGTATGAATGTTTGATTTAGTATTGGCAAAGAGAATAAGAGATTGATGTGGAAAGAATGAATTATGAATGTGTCAAATTAGAAAATAAATTTATTTATCTTATGCATAAAATTAAGCATGAAAGTAAAATCAAATATCCTGATGAATTATGAAAAGTCTTATGAATATGAATACACAAATGCTATGGACATGAAATGAGATTTTGAACTAGAGGGTAGCTAAAATCCTATTACCGGCAGTTGAATAAATTAAAATTGTAAAGTTGAATTATTGAGATGAAAGTCCAAGTTGGTCATGTTATTGATTGAGACCTGGTATAGAGGAAAGAGCTAACTCTAGGGGTTGATTTTATTCATGATTCAAATAAACTAAGGATTTAGATACATAGTGGTGATGTGACGAAAGTGAGAGAAAAATACGAGTATGAGGGCCATCGGATTGGTGGTGAGAGAGTGATTCACAGACTGCCTGCTTGATACATCATGACATGGCGTGAGCACTACTCCGGAATTATCGTCCCGGTGACGACGCTTGTGGGGTGTTTGGCGACTACGAGTGGTGCCATCGTTCCATGGCAAAGGTTGAATTGTCCATAGTCTGCCTGCTTCATGCGTCATGTCAGTGTGTGGGATTCCCCTCCAGAATGCTTGGACATGGGATCATAGATCGTAGAACATCTGGGATACTTACTGTAGTCAGTAGTTTAAGTCATGGCGAGGGATTGAACCCTATAAGATGAAGTACGATTAAGGGCTTGCCCTCGGACCTATGTAATATGGGATGCATAGAATCCGAACAAGTGCGCATTAGTGTCATATAATATAACAACTGCATTAAAGACTAAGTGCACAACACAACATGACATCTATTGGATAGTCTCCGTAGTTTTGCTTGTGACAAGTGTGTGTTATCTAAGTAAGAGAAAATTGATGTTTTATATCCTTGCGTCAGTTGAATGAACTGACGAGCCCACAATTTCCATGCAGGGTAAAAAGATTGACAAGAATAAGTATGCAAGCTGCTTAAAGAATGTTTCAAGTGTTGTACATTTTATTCATGTAATTATTGTAATTTGCTTCCACTGTTTAAATGTAATTTAAAGATGTAACTCTAATGTAATGAAAGTTTTAAATTTCCTTCTAAAATTGTACGAAGAGAAATGTAAAGATCCTGTGGAACTTCGAATTCAGTCTAATTTGGAATCTGGGGTGTTACATTCCATATGCATATACTATGTATATATATATTTACATTAGTAAAGGCATGTGGAATAGGTGATTAGGTAGAGAAAGGGACAACGGCTTTGCTGGCTTGGGCTTGGAATTTTCGGAAAGAGACAGAGCAAGGGAGAGAGAAAGAAATGTGAAGAGGTTGAATTTGATATATATATATATATATATATATATATATAGGGAAAGGATCGGTTGAGCACTCCTCTAGTGCACACCGCATGAACACTAGGCCTTCGGGCGTTATATATATATATATATAGGGAAAGGATCGGTTGAGCACTCCTCTAGTGCTCACCGCGTGAACACTAGGCCTTCGGGCTTTCATATCGAAAATTCGAACCGTTCACATTGATCTACACATCTAAATTAGTCTAAATATGTAAAATCAAATCATCTGAAATTCATTTGCCCATCCATCATGTGACTATAAAAACAATGATTTTCAGCCATACAATTTTGTAACACTTCAATGAATGGGCAAATGAATTTCAAATAATTTGATTTTACATATTTAGACTAATTTAGATGTGTAGATCAATGTGAACGGTTTGGATTTTCGATATGAACGCCCGAAGGCCTAGGTTCACGCGGTGAGCACTATAGGAGTGCTCAACCGATCCTTTCCCTACATATATATATATATATATAGGACGGTTCGGATTTTCGATATGAACGCCCGAAGGCCTAGTGTTCACGCGGTGAGCACTAGAGAAGTGCTCAACTGATCCTTTCCCTACACACACACACACACACACACACACACACACACACACACACACAGATATATATATATATATATATATATATATATATATATATATATATATATATAGGGAGATGCATCTAATTGTATAGTGGATAAATGGAGAAGGCAAAGTAGGAGAATGTCTTCATGCTGATGGGATATGAGGCTTTCGGCAGAGTAGACAAAGACAAGAGAGGAAGATAAAAGAGATGTGTAGAGAAAGGTAGGGTATTAGGGTGTTTTTATAGAAAGGTATTAGGGTAGTTATAAGAACTACACACCAACTAGCAACAAAACTCCACTCTCAAACCCACTCTCAAAATCAAAACTTCGGTTTTTCCTCCTTTCCAAAAATAGCCGGGTCCCAATTATTGTGTGCACATCGCACGTGTGCACGTGCTTTGTGTACATCACAAAATAATTTATTTATTCAATTCCTTTAAAACAATTATTTATATATGTAATAGACATATAAAATTAACTTAAAAATTATACTTTTCATGCACGATAAAAATAGACGGAAGCTCTTTAGGATTAATTTTGAAAAAGGACGCGCCCAAAACACGTGCGTTGCGGGTGAAATCTTAAAAAAATACAAAATTGACTATATCAACCGAAAAATATTTATAAATAATCGGAATGTAACACAAGAAAAATATAATCAATATACACATTCAATATTGTAATTAACACGTATGTTGAAAACACGTGCATTACACGTACAAAATTATTTTAATCAAAAACAGACCAAACGTGAATTCCCGTTTATATGACGAATTTTAACACATTATAAAAATAAATAATTGAAACTCGTCGAAAACATTGCGCGTAACGGCAAAATACCGAAATTAACACGTGCATCGATAATACGCAAAAGCACGTAAAAACACAAGGATTGAAACTTAGTATTTGGGTTGTCAAAAATTGGATTTTAAGAATACAATAATGCATAAATAATCAAAAATCCAAAATACATATCGAAATATGTTACGATATCACCAGTAATAGTACAAAATGCACGTGCGTAACACCCGAGGGCAAAATTGTCATTTCTAATCTTGCAGGGTGTTACAGTAAGGGTCACAGGGCTTGAAAAAGGCCCAGACCTTGGTCGAGGTCGATGCCGAGCCCCCATACCTATTCTCGGATAGGTAGTATGAGTGTAGTTGGAGGTCATTGCCGAGCGTAAAGGTCGCAGGGCTTGAAGAAGCCAAGGCCTTGCTCGAGGTCGATGCCGAGCACCTATACCTTAAGAAGCTGACATGAGTATAGCTGAAGTTCATCACCGAGAGTAAAGTTCGCAGGGTTTGAAAAAAGCCCAGGCCTTGCTCAAGGTCGATGCCGAACCCCCTGCCTGATCTCGGATAGGTAGTATGACTGTAGCTGGTGGTCATCGCCAAGTGTAAAGGTCACAGGGCTTATAGAAGCTAAGGCATTGCACGAGGTCGATGCCGAGCCAACATACCTTAAGATAAGCATTAGTGGCTCCCGGTGTCATCCGAGTGCTGAGCCTCAAGCTTGTAGGAGAAGCTTCCATGGCTCGCGGTGACATCCGAGAACCGAGCCTCAAGCTCATAAGAGAAGCTTTTGTTGCTCGTAGTGCCATCCGAACGCCGAGCCTCAATCTTGTAGGGTAAGTTTGATTCAGTCGATACAGAGGTGCGCTTAAAGTGGGGGGTGTGCTGTCCCTATTGGGCTGGGCCCTTCCCCGCTCGCGGTGACATCTGAGCGCCGAGCCCCAAATTTGTTTTAAGAAGGCTGGCATGAGGCCAAGAGGGGTAAATGATTACATCATATCGACTTTACAAAACAAGGCACGGTGTGCCGATTACATCTTATAATTTACATGAGGGTTTCTACAAGGGCTAATCCTCCCCTTCGAGGAATTTGATAAGGTGCTCAGCGTTCCAAGGTCTCTTCACAGCCTTGCCCTCCGGGTCGGTAAGGCGGTATGTGCCGAGGCGTACAACTTCAGAAACCTTGTATGGCCTTCCCAGTTTGGAGCCTGCTTACTTTTTTGGCCGGGGTTAGATATCTCCAGCTTTCGGAGGACGAGGTCCCCTAGCTTGATGTTGGTGGGACGTACCCTTTTGTTGTAGAACTTCTCGATCCTCTGCTGGTATGTGTTCATTCTGATGGCGGATTTTTCCCTGATCTTGTCTATGAGGTCCAGACTGGCGCGCAGTTGCGCCGAGTTGCTTTCTTCGTCAAAGGCCATGATTCGGGGCGAAGGGAGCTCGATCTTGAGGGAAATTACTGCCTCTGCGCCGTAAGTCAGATTAAATGGCGACTCTCCCGTTCGTAAGTCAGATTAAATGGCGACTCTCCCGTGGGGATTCTCTTCGTCATTCGATGGGCCCAGAGAACGCTCGGCAACTCGTCGAACCATAATCCGTTGGAAGAATTATCAAGCCGTTTCTTCAGACCATCAATGTAGCGCCCCGAATTTCTAATATAATATCTTAGAAAATACGTGGCACAATCCCAACATCAGCTTCAATGTAACATTAAACACAACCAACTCCAATAAAATTTTTAACTTTTATTACAATAATCTTTTACATAGCACAGCGGAATACAAAACATCTCAAAACATGACTTTCCTTTAATCACAACACTGTCTTTTACAATTTTACACAAAACTCTATTAAATTAATTTATCTTAAACTATCTCAAGCATCCAAACTTCCAAACTCTAAGCAACAACCTGCAACACATGAGGCTAGAGATGATCCCTAACCCTCAAAACTAAAGGGGTCAGCCATAAATGGTGTGAGTGACATAAAACAACAACAACATAAATAAACATTAAGCATGGATTCTTAAACAACATGTACTGAACGAGAATAACATATACTAAACATGTATTGTGAAGTAAGAAATGACACGAAAACATGAAAATATCAAGTGTAGCTTAACTAAGTGGTAGAAGCAAAAAACAGGAAAAACACATGCATAAAACCAAGTCAAGAAAACACAATTTCTATATGCTGACTCTCTAATACGTACTTGTCGGAGTCTATGCATCCCATTCTACATAGGTCCGGTGCAAGCCCTTAACGTCTCCACATTATAGGGTTCAATCCCCGCTATGCAACTAATCCTAACACGATGACTACTACGTGATAACGATAAACTCTGAGAATTAGCCCATGCCCAATAATTCCGGAGATAAATCCCACACCACGAGCAATGACACCTCATCACAAGAATACCACATGTGCGTCGCCTCGACCCCGAAGATCAATCACTCTCAACACCGCAGATTGGATACCCGGCTATCAATCACTTTCAGTGACTCTCAATATCGTAGAATATACCCGATCCCGGAGATCAATGACTCTCAATACCGCAGAATATACCCGACCCCGGAGATCAATGATTCTCAGTACCGCGGATCATACTGAGGTCCATAACCCATGTTCCTGTTCATCATATCACCACTAGTGCCTGTCCTTATAATTTTTTTTTGGGGTTATTTAATTACTTAACGGATCTGTATACGTAGTTACAGATCAAAATATTCAACACCGCAGATCGGATACCCGCTTATCAATCACTCTCAACACCGCAGATCGGATACTCGGCTATCAATCACTCACAACACCGCAGATCGGATACCTGGCTATCAATCACTATCAGTGACTCTCAATACCGTAGAATATATCCGACCCCGGAGATCAATGACTCTCAATACCGCAGAATATACCCGACCCCGGAGATCAATGATTTGAAAGAACGTTCATAGATATGATATAAGGATACATCAGTACCAGTCGACTATAGAAAGCATAAGTCGACTGTCCAGAAGGAAAGTTCCATGATTTTAAGAAAATAAACTAAGGGTTATAAATTGACTTATAAAAGACATAAGTCGACTTACCAGAGTGTTTTAAGTTTACTTATAGAAGTCATAAGTCGACTTACCAGAGTGTTTTAAGTTGACTTATAGAAGTTATAAGTCGACTTACCAAAGAGAAATTCCAGAAATCTTTAGGAAAATATTCTAAAGGATATAAGTCGACTTGCAAAAGTCATAAGTCGACTTACCAGAGAGAAATTTACGATAACTTTGAAAAATAAATTCTAAGCGTGCCAGTCGACTGAAAATGGTCTAATTCGACTGTCCAGAGCGGATTTTCACAATAAACTTGAAAAATAATACTAAGTGTACCAGTCGACTGAAAAAGGGTCTAAGTCGACTGTCCTGAACAGATTTTCAAGAAAATTAAAGATCATAGCAGCCGGGTCGTACCAGTGGACTGAAAGGTCTGCCAGTCGACTGTCGGCCTATGGACTGCACAGTTTCGGTTGTACATGATAATCAAATTAGAGTTTTCTAAAGGAAATTATTGTTTACTAAAATAATTTGTATTCAGATAAAAACGTCGATCTCAAAGAATCCTCAGTTTGGGTATATTTCCTCAATTCAATCAATTTCTCAAAACCTTAATTTTCATGTCAAGATTCTCTTGATTCATAAATCTTCCACTCAAAATTCTCAAAACTGAATTTCTTCCACGACTCATAACCAAAATCTGATTTGTAATCACAAGATTCAAATGTTCATCCAGTCCCTTATTGTTATAATCATACTCAAATCTTAAACATACTTTCTAGCAATAACAAATTTATCAACCAAGATCTACTAAATGTTCAAAGATTTCACATACATAATACAAACAACAACCATTGCATCGCTCACATGCAAAAATACACTAAATAAACAAGCATGTCAAAACAAACCACAAAACAATCATTCTCATAAATCAACAACAAAACAAAGTTCATATCATTCACGTAAAACATACACAAAGCAACACAACATGTCACTCACCTTAGAAATGAAGAGATCCGACAAGAAAGTCTCCCTTTTTGCGAGATCCAAAATCCTCCTCTTCAATCACCAAGAAGATAGAAATATAATAAAACTTGTGTTGTGCAGAAAATGACGGCTGCACACCTTCTTTTATATAGGCCAGAAATAAGGAATTAGGGTTTTAGGAATACATTTGCAAAATAGTCCTTCCAAAATATAACTTTACATATATAACCCTTTTCTTAGTTAAAATAAGTTAACTAAATCAAACCAAATCAAATCTTCTTATCACTGAGTTGTCCAGCAATCCAGCGCAACCCAGTAAATAAGAAAAAACCGGATTTACCACTCAGGGTGGCGATTTTGCACAAAAGCCCTCCATTGTGTAATATTTGCAAACATATCATAAAATATTCATAAAATCCAGAAAAATCAGAAATAATATCTAATAATACATATTATATTTTCCAATCAAATTATCTGACTTTTACCTTCCAGAAAAATATTTGCACAAAGGTCCAACATAAATTCCATATTTGCAAAAACACCCTTTTTTGTTTAAATCTTCACCAAATCAACTTTAAATAAAATCTAGATATATTTAAATTTAAATGCTAACCATGGGAAACCAAAATATCAGTAAAAACGAATTTTCATAACTGATTTCAGATCCAAACGGCTTTTTACATAAAAGCCCATTTCTTTCAAGATATTTATAAAAAATAGTTTCTGTACTCAGAAAAATCCCAAATTTTAGAATATACTCCATAATAAGTATGAGAACTTATTAAAAATATAAAGTTGGATATTTACACCAAAAATATTTGCACGTGTTTCGCACGTGTAAAAAGATAAATCTTTAGAAAATATTTATTAAATCTCCAGAAAATCATTTTAATTCATTTTCAAATCTTTAAAATAATATTTGAAAATACGGGATACTACATCAATCCCTCCTTAGAAGAGTTCTGTCCTCAGAACTACTGCTAATGGGGTTCAAACAAACACACCAACAAGGAATGAAAACTCATAGATAGAAACATAATTTAAGGAAATACAATCACACGAAAGAATGCATTCCAACATAAGAAATACGAACATTCAGAAGAAACACAATCATGCAAGGAATTCAGAAAAACAAACTTCCGCTGCGCAACTCTGATAACTTGCCATCGGAAGTCACGCTGCAACAACTACTGAACTCCTGCATCCAACCCTGACCTTCTGCTTCATCCTTCCGAGAATCAGTGACCACTCCTTCCTTAGAAAGGACATGACTAAGGATAGCCACCTCAAGACCTTGTCTAGAAACACCTTAAGCTCCACACTTAAGACTAGCAATAATTGGGCGACACAATTGCATGCAAGAAAACATTATCAAATAAAACTTTGTCTTTATTCCATTAATCCAAATAAATCTTGTTACATGAAGAAAAATACTCAATCTTCATTTATTCCCCAAATAAAAGTTTTACTTAATACAAAAGAATGAATTTCAAAATTCTTGCACACACGGATCGCATTCCTGAGTTACCCGCATCCTCCTCAATCAATGCGAACACTCACCCCTGCCTCAGATCCTTGCCTTTCCCTGCACCATCTTTCTTCAGCTGCGGATAGTTTGGTCAAATATGCCCTTCACGACCACAATTGAAACAAGTTTGCTTTGCCAACTTCGGACACGCTAACCTGTAATGACCTGCGTCCTTGCAGTAGTAATAAGTCACTTCCGGAGTTGCAGGTGCCTTCTGCACTGGATCACTGAAATTGCCCTGCTTCACTGGGAATTCCTTCCAATTCTGATCATCTGCTGGCCTCTTTTTCTTGTTCCAGGTCTCTTGCTTCTTCTGGAACTGGTCCATGTCTTCCTTGGTCATAGCTGCTCTTCTGACCAGCTTATCCAACCTTCGTATGCCCAACAGAATCATTCTCGACCTCAAGTTTGGCCTCAAGCCCTGCTCAAACTTCTTGGCCTTCTTCGCCTCGTCAACGATCAACTCTGGTGCATACCTCGAAAGCTGAGCGAACTTGGTCTCATACTCTCGCACGGTCATGCTGCCCTGCTGTAGATTCAGGAACTCTGTCGCCTTCTTCTCCTGAATATCTAAGGGAAAGAAGCGATCCCTGAATTCCTCCAGAAAAGCTTTCCAAGTCATCAACTGGTCTCCCAAAGTCCTTTTCAGCGATTCCCACCAGACACCAGCATCCTTTTCCAGTTGCATAGTAGCCAACTTCACCTTATTAGCTACCGGAGTCTGCGATACCTCGAAGATTGTCTCCATCCTTCTAATCCAATCGTCAGCTGCGTTTGGATCAGATTGCCCCTCGAAAACTGGCGGCCTCATCCTCTTGAAGGACTTGGTCTGCTTGATAGGGTCGGTGTTAACCAATCCCTGTCCAGCTCCATGATTCTGCTGCTGGTTCTGATTCTGCGCCAAATTAAATGTCATTAGCGCATTCAGAGTCTGATACACCTTGGCAAATTGGGCCTCAAGATCAATTCCAGTTCCTCGAGAACTCCCAGATCCATCATCATTGTTACCACCATTCCTGGGTCTGGGTGCAACCATACTGAATACTGCAAAATAAGGGAAAAGTTAGAGCACCACAACACACAACTCACATTCACATCTATATCCTTTGGCAAAATCTCAATTGTATCCCAAAGGTAAAACATCATGTTTCAGTTCAAGGTGATACTCACTCTCTAATGTCCACACCTAGGTACTCACTCTCTAGTGTCCACACCTAGGTTGGTTTTCATACTATGTCTATTATTACTATTGAAGTATGCTCTGATACCAATCTCTGTAGCGCCTCGAATTTCTAATATAATATCTTAGAAAACACGTGGCACAATCCCAGCATTAGCTTCAATCTAACATTAAACACAACCAACTTCAATAAAATTTTCAACTTTTATTACCATAATCTTTTACATAGCACAGCGGAATACAAAACATCTCAAAACATGACTTTCCTTTAATCACAACACTGTATTTTACAATTTTACACAAAACTCTATTAAATCAATTTATCTCAAACTATCTCAAGCATCCAAACCTCCAAACTCTAAGTAACAACCTGCAACACATGAGGCTAGAGATGATCCCTAACCGCCAAAACTAAAGGGCTCAGCCATAAATGGTGTGAGTGACATAAAACAACAACAACATAAATAAAACTTTAAGCATGGATTCTTAAACAACATGTACTGAACGAGAATAACATATACTAAACATGTATTGTGAAGTAAGAAATGACAGGAAAACATAAAAACATCAAGTGTAGCTTAACTAAGTGGTAGAAGCACAAAACAGAAAAACACATGCATAAAACCAAGTCAAGAAAACACAATTTCTATATGCTGACTCTCTAATGCGTACTTGTCGAAGTCTATGCATCCCATTCTACATAGGTCCGGTGCAAGCCCTTAACGTCTCCACATTATAGGGTTCAATCCCCGCTATGCAACTAATCCTAACACGATGACTACAACGAGATAACGATAAACTGTAAGTATTAGCCCATGCCCAATAATTCCGGAGATAAATCCCACACCACGAGCAATAACACCTCATCATAAGAATACCACATGTGCGTCGTCTCAACCCCGGAGATCAATCACTCTCAACACCGCAGATCGGATACCCGACTATCAATCACTTTCAGTGACTCTCAACACCGCAGAATATACCCGACCCCGGAGATCATTGACTCTCAATACCGCAGAATATACCCGACCCCGGAGATCAATGATTCTCAGTACCACGGATCATACTGAGGACCATAACCCATGTTCCCATTCAACATATCACCACTAGTGCCTGTCCTTATAAAAAAATATTTGGGTTATTTAATTACTTAACGAATCTGCATAAGTAGTTATAGATCAAAATATTCAACACCGCAGGTCAGATACCCGGCTATCAATCACTCTCAACACCGGAGATCGGATACCCGGCTATCAGTCACTATCAGTGACTCTCAATACCGTAGAATATATCTGACCCCGGAGATCAATGACTCTCAATACCGCAGAATATACCCGACCCCAGAGATCAATGATTTGAAAGAACGTTCATAGATATGATATAAGGATACATCAGTACCAGTCGACTATAGAAAGCATAAGTAGACTGTCCAGAAGGAAAGTTCCATGATTTTAAGAAAATAAACTAAGGATTATAAATTGACTTATAAAAGACATAAGTCGACTTACCAGAGTGTTTTAAGTTGACTTATAGAAGTCATAAGTCGACTTACTAGAGTGTTTTATGTTGACTTATAGAAGTCATAAGTCGAATTACCAGAGAGAAATTCCAGAAATCTTTAAGAAAATATTCTAAGGGTCATAAGTCGACTTACCAGAGAGAAATCTACGATAACTTTGAAAAATAAATTCTAAGCGTGCCAGTCGACTGAAAAGGGTCTAAGTCGACTGTCCAGAGCGGATTTTCACAATAAACTTGAAAAATAATACTAAGTGTACCAGTCGACTGAAAAAGGGTCTAAGTCGACTGTCCAGAACGGATTTTCAAGAAAATTAAAGATCATAGCAGCCGGGTCGTACCAGTCGACTGAAAGGTCTGCCTGTCGACTGTCGACCTATAGACTGCACAGTTTCGGTTGTACATGATAATCAATTTAGAGTTTTCTAAAGGAAATCATTGTTTACTAAAATAATTTGTATTCAGATAAAAACGTCGATCTCAAAGAATCCTCAGTTTGGGTATATTTCCTCAATTCAATCAATTTCTCAAAACCTTAATTTTCATGTCAAGATTCTCTTGATTCATAAATCTTCCACTCAAAATTCTCAAAACTGAATTTCTTCCACGACTCATAACCAAAATCTGATTTGTAATCACAAGATTCAATTGTTCATCCAATCCCTTATTGTCATAATCGTACTCAAATCTTAAACATGCTTTCTAGCAATAACAAATTTATCAACCAAGATCTACTAAAAGTTCATAGATTTCACATACATAATACAAACAACAACCATTGCATCGCTCACATGCAAAAATACACTAACTAAACAAGCATGTCATAACAAACCACAAAACAATCATTCTCATAAATCAACAACAAAACAAAGTTCATATCATTCACCTAAAACATACACAAAGCAACACAACATGTCACTCACCTTAGAAATGAAGAGATCCGACAAGAAAGTCTCCCTTTTTGCGAGATCCGAAATCCTCCTCTTCAATCACCAAGAAGATAGAAATATAATAAAACTTGTGTTGTGCAGAAAATGACGGCTGCACACCTTCTTTTATATAGGCCGGAAATAAGGAATTAGGGTTTTAGGAATACATTCGCAAAATAGTCCTTCCAAAATATAACTTTACATATATAACTCTTTTCTTAGTTAAAATAAGTTAACTAAATCAAACCAAATCAAATCATCTTATCACTGAGTTGTCCAGCAATCCAGCACAACCCAGTAAATAAGAAAAAACCGGATTTACCACTCAGGGTGGCGATTTTGCACAAAAGCCTTCCCTTTTGTAATATTTGCAAACATATCATAAAATATTCACAAAATCCAGAAAAATCAGAAATAATATCTAATAATAAATATTATATTTTCCAATCAAATTATCTGACTTTTACCCTCCAAAAAATATTTGCACAAAGATCCAACATAAATTCCATATTTGCAAAAAACACCCTTTTTGTTTTAATCTTCACCAAATCGACTTTAAATAAAATCTAGATATATTTAAATTTAAATGCTAACCATGGAAACCAAAATATCAGTAAAAACGAATTTTCATAACTGATTTAAGATCCAAACGGCTTTTTACATAAAAGCCCCTCTCTTTCGAGATATTTATAAAAAATAGTTTCTCTACTCAGAAAAATCCCAAATTTTAGAATATACTCCATAATAAGTATGAGAACTTATTAAAATATAAAGTTAGATATTTACACCAAAAATATTTGCACGTGTTTCGCACGTGTAAAAAGATAAATCTTTAGAAAATATTTATTAAATCTCCAGAAAATCATTTTAATTCATTTTCAAATCTTTAAAATAATATTTGAAAATACGGGGTACTACAATCAAGGATCTAGCGGTTCGCGTTCTCACCCAGACCGTTCGACTGCGCGTGGCACACCGAGGAGAAGCATTGCTGGATTCTGAGATCCTTGCAGAACTTTTTAAAATTCTTACCCGCAAACTGGGTCCCATTATCCGTGACGAGTATGTGCAGAATTCCGAATCGACAGATGATGTGTTTCCAGAAGAATTACTGGGTTTGCTTCTCGGTGATCGTGGCCAGGGGCTCGACCTCGATCCAATTTGTGAAGTGGTCGATCGCTACTATCAGGAATTTCCTTTGGCCCATTTCCTTCAGAAAGGGGCCTACCAGGTCCATCCCCTACATAGCGAAGGGGGTCGGACTGGCCAGGGAGCGGAGGTTTGCTTGTGGAACCCTTCTCACCGAGAAGAATCTTTAACAAGGACCACACTTTTTCACCACGGTCAGGGCATCTTGCAACATCGTAAGCCAGTAATATCCTTGATTTAGAGCCTTCCTAGCAAGCGATCGGCTTCCCATGTGGAACCTGCCAATTCCTTCGTGGAGCTTCTTGAGAGCATACTTGGCCTCATCAGCGGTTAAGCAGCGGAGGTAGGGTCTTCCGTCCGTCATCGTGTATGAGCGTTTGAAGAGGGTTTCATTGATCATGGTGAACCTTTCCAAGCAGACCCTGATCTGCCTTGCCTCGGCTCGGTCTTGGGGACGCTCTCCTTCAATCAGAAACTTTAGGATAGGAGTGGTCCAATCGTCAGGCTGAGCTCCGTCGTTTATACAGAGTGTCTCGGGGAGGTCGATACTTGGCTTTAGGAGTACTTCGATTAGAACTGTGTGGTCGAGACCTTCAAAGGACAAGGAAGCTAACTTCGAAAGGGCATCGGCCTAGGCGTTCTACTCTCTTGGGATCCTTACAACTACAGAATCATCAAACGATGTCAAGAGCCACTGGACCATGAACAAATACCGGATCATCCGATCATCACGGGCCTCATACTCTCCGGTGATCTGATTGACCACGAGCTGAGAGTCGCTGAAGGCTCTGATCTGTCTGGCACCTGCCGGTGTGCTAGGGTGAGCCTCACGATCATAGATTCATATTCTGTCTCGTTGTTAGAGGCTGAAAGTTAAGGTAGAGGGAATATTGGAGAAGGAAGTTGTCGGGTCCTCGCAAAATGATGCTCGCACCACTCCCCGCTCCGCAGGAAGAGCCGTCGACATAAACTTCCCACGTCTGGTCAGCCTCCCTACTCTCGGGTTGCTCGGAGATGGAGCATTCCGTGATGAATTCAGCGAGGGCATGTCCCTTGATTGCTGTCCTTGGTTGATAGCCGATGTCGTATTGATTGATCTCGATCGACCACTTGACCAGGTGGCCAGAGCTCTCGGGCTTGTGAAGGAAAACCTTCAGAGGTTGGTCCGTGAGGACCTGAATTGGGTGTGCCTAGAAATAAGGGCAGGAGCTTCCGTGCGGCCATGACCAGGATGTATGCCACCTTCTCCATTTTAGCATATTTGGTCTCGGCCGAGAGCAAAACCTTGCTCACGTAGTACAACGGCTTTTGGACTCCTTCTTCTTCTCGAATGTAGCACTGAGTACGCATTCCAAGGCCAAAAGATAAAGCCAAAGAGGCTCGCCCGGCTTGGGTTTGCTAAGGAGCGGAGGATTGGCAAGGTACTCTTTCAATTAGGCGAACGCCTCCTGCTGCTGAGTGCCCCATTCGAAGCCTCCGATTCCATGTGGAACCTTGAAGAACGGGAGTGACTTCTCTCCAGACTTGGAGAGAAATGGCCGATGGCCGCTAGTCCTTCCATGAGCCGTTGGACTTCCTTGATGTTTCTCGGAGGGGCCATATCTATTATGGCCTGGATCTTCTCGGGGTTCGCCTCGATGCCACACTGGCTGACGACGAACCCGAAAAATTTGCCCGAAGAGACGCCGAACGCACACTTGGCCGGATTGAGCCTCATATTATGGGTCTGAAGGATGCCAAAGGCTTCTTCCAGGTCGGCGACGTGGTCCTATCCTTGTTGGCTTTTTACGAGCATGTCGTCGACGTACACTTCCATGTTGCGACCGATCTGGTCCTTGAATACTCGGTTGACGGGCCTCTGATAAGTAGCACCGGCGTTCTTCAGCCCGAAGGGCATAACTCGGTAGCAGTAGAGACCTTGGTCGGTGACGAAGGATGTCTTGGCTATATCGGGGGGGGGGACATTTGGATCTGATTGTAGCCTGAGAAGGTGTCCATGAAGGACAGGAACACGGGACCCAACATTGTGTCGATCAGAGCATTGATGCTGGGGAGAGGGAACAGATCTTTGGGACACACCTTGTTGAGATCCGTAAAGTCTATGCAGATCCTACAACTCCCGCTAGCCTTTCTCACCATCACGACGTTCGCCAGGCACTCGGGGTAGCTGACCTCCTAGATGAACCGGGCTAGCAACAGTTTGTCTACCTCCGCTTTCACAGCTTGCTGCCTCTCCGGGGCAAACTTACATCGCTTCTGGATGATCGGCTTCGAGCCAGGGATCACGCTTAATCTGTGCATGATCAGGTCTTCGGAGATCCTGGGCATGTCGGATGGCTTCCAAGTGTAGAAGTTGATGTTGCGGCAAAAGCAGCCAATTAGGTCGGACTTTAGGTCGGACGTGAGGGAGCAGCTCACGCAAAACCATTTTGACTTGTCTTCCGTCTTGAACGAGACTTCTTCTAGTTCGTCCGTAGGTTCGGGCTCCGGTTGGTTCCTTTCGGGTTTCAGCTCGACGGCATCCAGGGGAAACATGCCGCCCCCGACCGCCGTCATATAGCACGATCGTGCTGCCTCTTGGTTCCCCCGAACAACCCCGACACCTGAATCGATAGGGAAATTCAATTTCAGGTGGTAGGCCAAGGGAACAGCCTGGAGGGAGCAGAGCCCTGGTTGGCCGAGGATGGCATTGTAAGCCGCTTTGACGTTCACAACCATGAAGTCCATCGACTTGGTCCATCTGTGGGGGGTCGTACCGGCAGTGACATCCACGGTTACGATCCCCTCTATTGGCACAGGATGGCGGAGAACCCGTGCAGGGTGTACCCGGCTGGATTCTTATCTAGGGGGTACTTGAGGATCTCAAATGCTTTCAGGAAGAGGATGTTCACCGAGCTCCCATTGTCCATGGGAATCCGACGGACTTCGTAGTTCGCCATGACGAGGCTGATGACGAGCGCATCGCAGTGCGGGAGCCGGACCCCCTCCATGTCTTCCCCTGAGAAGGATACAGGGAGCTGCTGGACCTGGGGGGAAGAGGGTCTCGGATGGCATTTACCTCTTGGACGAATGCCTTACTGGAAGTATTAGAATCCCCTCCCATAGGCCCCCCATGGACGCAGTGTATAATGGCTTGGCCTCTGGTCTCTTCAGGCTCGGGGTCCCGCTCAGGATGTTGTTTGGCAGCATGAGGTGGAGGAGAGGGCCTTCGGTTCTTTGTGTCCCTTCGATCCCGGGCATCTTCTCGGGTGAATTCTCGAAGGTACCCTCGTTGGATGAGGGTCTGGATTTCGTCCTTAAGGGCCCGGCAGTAGTCGGTGTCATGCTTGTTGTCCCGGTGGAAATGGCAGTAGAACCGCAGGTCCCTTTTCTTATTGCTAGTTGGTCGAGGGGGCATCTGGACGAGGTCCCTGTCTTAGATCGCTAATAGGATGGTCAACACATTTTGTGTCAGTGGTGTGTATCTCTCGAAACGCAGGATCGGAGGGACCCTCTTCATGCCGGTCCCTGCCTTTCGGAACCTTCTTGGCTGGCTCTGCCTCATTGGCTTTGTGCTTCCCCTTCTGCGGGACCTCTTTGGCGTCCTCAGGAATTTAGGGCCTCCTCTGCCCAAATGTACTTATAGACCCGATTGAGCAGGTCAGGGAAATCGAGGGGAGGCTTCTTGGCCAAGGACGCCTTCAGCTGGCCGTGTCGAATATTTGTGTCGAAATGCTACCGAGGTGACCTCAGCATCGAGGGAGGAGACGGACCTCACCTCTGCAGTGAACCTCCGGACGAACTGATGGAGTGACTCCCCTTCCATCTGTCGGAGGTCCAGTAGGGATGCGCTCATCTTCTCGGCCTTCTTGCTGGTCACGAAGTGGGCAAGAAAGTTGGCCTCCAGCTGGTCGAACGAGTAGATCGAGCCGGGGATGAGCTTAGAGAACCATTCCCGAGCGGGACCCAGGAGAGTGGCGGGGAAGGCATGACACAGGAGGGGATCCGAAGCATTTTGAATCATCATGAGGGACTTGAACCCCTCCATGTGATTAGTAGGATCACCCTCGCCATCATAGGTCTCGAACTGGGGAGGCTGGGAATTCCGGGGTATTATTGCATGTAGGATTGCGGTAGAGAAAGGAGGTCGGGTCGGCCTATAACCCTGAGCTGGCTTCGGCATCCGACCGTGAGTGAGAGCGGTGGAGTGTCTCATTGATGGGGGTCCCTAAAATGGCCTCCAGGATCTCGGTCCAAATTTTTTGGAACTCACGGTGCGTGACCATAGCTTGTCTGGCCGGGTCACGTTGGGGTGGCGGCCTTCAGTCAGGGCGACTGAGCTCCGACTCCCGCTCTCGGGATGGGTTCCTGGGATGGTTCAGGGCCAATTTGGAAGTTGCCTCTTCCTTAGTTCGGCTGGCTTGCCGGTTCTCGATGACCTGACGTAAGTCGGTTGCGACCGAGCGAGAAGTGCCCGATCCAGGAGGGTTGGATCTATGATTGTCGGCGGGGATGTCCTGGGGAGGAGCATCCGGACGACGTGCAGAGGTGACAGCTCTTCTGGCCTTGGGTTCCATGTGAGCTCGGACTGAGGAGATGACGTTCCTGGCCGGGGTCGGACTGAGGTCAGTACCGAGGCTTCCCACAGACGGTGCCAACCTGATGCTGGTTTGTTTTTGGGGTGTGGCTGCAACAGGTGTGAGTTCTCTCAATTTGTATAGTGCAAGTCGCGGTACTGGCTATACGTCAGACCCTCGACTGAGGGAGCGGCTCAGGGGTAGCAGGAGTGAGGTGGAAGACAGATGCTCGGCTCGGATGTGGCGGCTCAGCTCGGTCTCTTGTACCTGCACTCTGCCTTGAAACACTGGGAGAGATCCCGATGACAGGCCCTCTGATGATCTAGTTAGCTACTGGAAAGTAACAAGCGGTAGGGTTTTTAGAGGAGAAAGATTGATTACCTTTGAATGAAGGAGGGGGCCCAGTATTTATAGGCAGAGCAAACGGGTCTGAGATCCTGCTGGGCCGGGTTTGGACCCGTTTGCTCGTGGTCCTGACGTGGCAGAAGCCCATGAGGCTCAGGGCTGATCTGATGATCACGGGAAAGCGGGTTTTGAGGGGATCTGGTGGCCCAGGAGGGGCCACATCATCTGACCCATATCAGTTGTGTTATGGTGGTGAGCGAGAATGAGAAGGACCGATACTAGTTCATACACTACTTTTGACTGTGATGCTTATGCAAATATGCAATTGTATGGTGCTACAATGAATATTCTTTTCATGCACTGAAATCTAACCTCTCGTCTCTCATCAAAAACTTGATCAAGGGCTAAAAATTTCAGGCATGCAAATATCTTCAAAACCATGAGCTATTAGAAGATTGTTTTGAAGAAAACCACTATGCGACATCACCCCCCTCCCACCCCTATGGCCGACCTACCCCCCTCACGCCGTCACTACTTCTCACTTCTTTAAAAACCCTTCCTTCTCACACTCATTTCAGTTCTGAAATTTCAGAAAGAAGAAGAGAAAAGAAGAAAGTGAAAGAAGGTAGGAAAAAAAGAGGTGTTCTAAAGCTTTGGAGGATGTATCAAGTAGGAAGGCCAAGCTATTTTCATCTATCAAGCTTCACAAAAGGGTGGGGAGTTCTCTGAACTTTAGTCTTGTTTATCTTTTTTGATTTTCTTGCATGAATCAAGTAGTAATAGCTATGAGAATGATTGATTAGGAGTAGATTGTTAGAATCTGAATATGGAAACAGAAAACATGATCTGCATGCTATATTCCAAAATTTCCAGAGAGCAAATGATTAGAATTTGATCTTTACATTTATACAGAATGATCTCATGTATATCTAGAAGCTACATGATTTATTTTGGATTTTTTTGATGTTATTTGTTATTTTAATAAAATTAATTTTGATGACTGAGTCGTAAGGCAGAGATTGGTTTTGTCTATTGTAGAACCTGAAATTATGGGAATTCTTAGAATTAATTGATACATGATATACTTCTGAATTTTTTACCATGTTATCATGCATGAATCAAGACTCTATAGAAAAATATTGAAATTATTTGGACGACATTGGATGCATGTTCAAAATTAATTAAGTGGAAGTATTCATGGCAGTGACTGAAGAACAATAGAATTTTTATGCTTGTTTGTAATAGGTAGAACTCATTGAATACTTCAAATCTGGATGTGATCCTTTTCTCATGTTATACATGATGATGTCTAGTTTATGCAAATGCAAATTTGAAGAACATTGGTTATTCATGTGATTTATTATGAATATTTAAGTGAGCACTATGCACAACTCAGTCAGTATTGACACACTAATAAGATGGTACCCTTATGGCCCTATATGAGCAGAATTTGAGAAAGTGTACAACAAGGAAGTTGTGGTAGACATCTTGAGTTTTCCAAAAAACCTTATTTAAAGAAATTCCTGTAAGCAGAATAATATTTATTATTTTTGCAAGTTTGGGCAGAACCCAGATTTTGAGCTATAGGCTCTGTTTGAGTAATGCTTTGTGTGTGGTTTTGTATACCTGAGGAAAATGACTATTTTAGGGTAATCAAATGAAACAATTTGGATTGATAATCAACTAGAAAGTTGTAGAGGACATTCACATCTTTCTGTAGAACTTGGATTTGTATCATTCTAATGAGCGGGTAGAGTTTTATGCTATCGGTAAGGTGCAGCTAGTGCAGAGGAAGTACACAGGCTGAGGTTTGTGATGTTGTTTTGAGCAATGGGGATGATTGAATCTGAGGCGATGATCATCTGGAGAGTTGTAGCCTAGGTTCTTAGCTTTCCAGATTGGGCTAGAACACCCAAATTTGATTTGCATTGTGGGAGTTATGACCTTTTTAAGTTTCAAGCAGAAACACCATAGTTTGGTTTAGTTATGGTTTTTGACCAAGTGTTGGGAGAACCTTTCCCCTCTTACAAATAAGAGTTGATAACTCATTGTTTGGGGATGAATAGTGTCTATTGCTGGTCTTGTTGGTGTTTGACTTCTGTTGAGGATGTTGTGACTCAAGTTAGTCACTAGGGTAGGGTGATACCCTACGACTATCGACCCTAAGGTTAGAACTTCTTCGGAGGCGTTGGATGTCTGATCGGTGCCGGCGAATTGAATTCATGCCAGTGAAGGGTGAATGCGGGCTGGGGTGATGGAAAAATTCCAAGCTACGGGAAGTGGCGAGCAGGACTTGTGTCGCTAGGGTCAGTGGTCGATGGGCAACCTTATTTACCTGAAGGATTAGAGTGAGTCCGGGATAGAGTGATGTAATAGGGGTATGTAAAATTGCATTAGTACTAGCATACCATAGTCGGGTGTTTTACTTTTTCTGTCGTAGGGATACGGATTTTGGTTCTCGGGTTTTGAGTTCACGGGTTCCATATCTCGATCTATTAATTTCCAAATAGCCGGGGTAAGGAACGGGAGAGTAACTCCTGTCGGATAGGGGGATTTAACCCTCGAGGCCGTCGTGTTCCTATGCGCGTGGGTGTTGTTTATTATCTTGACATCATGGGTACATGGTTTTGTACCGAAAGGTTTTTCACGGCTTTGTAAGTGAGGTCCGTGTGCGGGTACTAAGTGGCAAACACGACCACCACTTTAGGGACTACAGTAAGGGACTTGACCGAATGACTGCAACCTCCTCAGACACGGAAATCTATTAGGAACGGGATGAGTATAAAAGTAGGATGCATGGCGAGGGATTGAACCCTACAATCAGGAGAGGCGAACTCTTTGGAAAGTATGTAGTATGGGATGCATACGTTTCCATTGAAGTTGATTTTGGGAAAGTATGTAGTATGGGATGCATATGGTTCCATTGAAGTTGATTTTGGGAAGTATGTAGTATGGGATGCATACGTTCCCAAATGAATTGCATTAGAGTAGGTGCATCGTATGCATTCTTTGTTTTTTGCATTAGTTTAGGCCATGCTTGATTTTGGAACGTATGTAGTGTGGGATGCATGGGGATCCAGAGTCCTAAAGTCTTGCTTGCATTAGAGTAAGGCATGTGACTAGTGCATTTAGTTGTTAGATAATGGCATACACGAACACTAGGAAATTAGGATGCACGTTTCTTTTCCCATTCAAGATGGTTTGTGGTTGCCAGTTTGGAGATCGCTGTTTCTTATCAGCATTGTGTTAGTAGAATTACTGACGTTCCCCACCTTTTAGGTTCCGGTCCTACCTTTTGAGCAGGTGCAGAAATATCAGAGTCGCGCAGCAGAATACTTAAGTCGAGGGGCAAGTTCCAGGGAAAGCAGATTGACCACCCAGCGGAGCTTCGGTGGTGATCAATCGATTACCATTCCTAGAGACAGCTGATAGCTTTACAAGAGGAGTTGGTAAATATTTTGTAATAAGATGTAATGAGTTAATGTAATTTGTATTCTTGTTCAAGAAGAAGATATTGGTTGTAATCGCTGATGTAATGACCTTATTTGGCAATAAAAAGTTTTTAAATTTTCGTGTTATTACTGTGTTGAGATGCATTTGAAGGCAAAGATTCTGGTTGCGTCACGGATGTCCGGTAATGGGGATCCGGGGCATTACATAAAGCTCGTTCGTGTCTCTTGGAATCCTCACTCGCCCGGTGAGTCGACTTGGGAACTTGAGGAGGAGATTCAGAAGAAGTTTCCCCATCTTTTTGAGTAGTTGTTTGGGTTTTGTTGTTTTGTTTGTTTCTTGGGGTTGCCCAATGTACCACTTGAACGAATTTCGATGAAGAAATTCATCTTGTAAGGTGGATAGGAATTGTAACCCTTATTTCTCTTTTCCGAATCTTTATTTGTAAGTTCTTCTTTCTTAATTTTTTGTATTCGGATTTACTTTAATAATAATTTTTTGCTATTCCATGGACTCATTTGTTCTCTTTTGATCATCTCTACTCTTTTGGCTTGAACCGTGAAATTTTGATGCATAGCTAATTTTATTCTTTTGGTGTATTGGGTTTATTTTAGTCCATTATATTCATATGCTATTTATTATTTTTATTTGTTCTCTTTTTCATCCTAAACCCATACCCTATAACCCGTTAACCCAAACCCAAACCCAACATCCTTATACCCTATAAAAATACTTATTAAAATCCTAATTAATCTTAACCCTTATATTAATCCATCTCCCCTGCCGCTAATTTCTCTCTTTACTTTGTTTTACGTTCGCGAGACCCATCCCCGCACCACCTCAACCACCCATCCACCGTCGCTTCGACCACCGCAATACTACTTCAATACTCGCCCTGTTCCTGATTCTGTTTCCAGATTGATTCCCCTCAAATCCGCTCGCCGACGGCCCTGTTCCTCTGTCAACACCCCCGAGCACCATCGAGCACTGCAACCCAATTGATGCAAGCCCTCGACCCTGCATCCACAGTCGACTGCACCCTCCACCCTCGTCTCCACCCTTCGAACTGCTGCACCTCGTCGCCCTACTACCACCTTCTCTGCTCAACGACCACCATGCTCTTCTTCCACCTCGAGCGCCATCGCTTTTTGCATCCCTCATCACCATCCTCGTCGCCTCATCTCCACTGTACCGCTCACCAGCGCACACCACCCATCGGATCCTATCATTGCTGCCCATTGCCGCCGACGACAAGACCCTGCCTTGCTGCTGCCGCTTTTGTGTTGCTGTCGATCTTGCTGTGCTTGCTTATTACATGCTTTGCACGTGTTACTATCGTGTTCTTGCATGTGTGTTGGTCGTACGTAGTTTACAGGTGTATTGTTGTCGTCGGTATCCTTGTCCCGTTATTCTTTCTTGTTCAGAGTCGCCATCATTAAGTCAAGTTTCTCTTAAACTAGTTTTATTTTTCTTGTTCAAGAATTTTCTTTGATCTTCACAAGTAGCTCCCTTTTTAATTATCATATTTTTATCTGTTTAAACCCTTCAAAGAGACTATTACAGATTCATCGGCGAAACCAAGTAATAGTCCTCTTTTCATGCTCTTTCACTTAATTCAAACCAATCATGTATATGGTCACATGCACACACGACATGAATACTTTGATTAGAACATGTATATTGACATTGATGATTGAATACTTTTCCTTTGAATGGTATGATCATGCTATGTTGGTAATAATTTGTCTCATCTATTGTAGAACTCCACCCTAAAGATTGACTATAATATCTTTTAATTATTGCTTTGAAATTGTATGCTTGCTTATTTATTTTGCGGTCTTTTAATAATTACATACTTGCTAGCCTACTATTTGCTCTGTGTTGATTTGAGTTTTTGAACTAGTTTCTGTCGTAGTTTGATAAAACTTTGTAAACATCATTTGTAGCTTTTTGAATCTATTTTTCAAAAATTTTTACAGAACTAGATTCCGATTTACGAACTGATAGATATCATGTTTTTAGTACTGCTATGTTCTTAATTTTCAGGTTTCTGTCCAGAGATACATCGACTTGATTTTCTATTAAACTAAAATGCTAACAACATAATTAGAACTTGAAATTTTATATTTTGTTACTAGACATGACTGGGAATCACCTTATTATTTTTGTAGTATTATTTCATAATTTTCCTGACCTTTTATAAATATGAAAACATGACTCTAGGTTGCTATTAGAACACTAGTTCAGTAAAAAAAAACAGTTTTGGACCTAGTTGTAGATAATATCAATTACAAATCATTAAATAAGGATTATAGCCCTGTGTGTCTAAAATCCAGATCATCTGACGGTTTTGCAATCCGACCTACAGATTGCAAGATATCCATATTTTCGTACAGTAACGTCTGAATTTCAGAATACAGTTTGAATATGCATCACCCTACTTAATTAACTGAAACACTAGATCAAATTTAAGAAATAAAATCTGATATTAATTTTGTTATTACTAAGCATTGTTAGGAATTAAAATATAATTTTTGTAAAATTTTTAAAGGATTTTACAGTCTATTTTTATACACAATTATTTTGACACTAGTATGTTGCCTGAGCCCATAATCAGTAAAGAATGAACTTATAGGCCTAGTTTCTGTATTTATTATATGTAGTATAAATATTCCCTGGAACCAGCAGAGTGTGTCTTCCATAATTTCTGACGGAACCTGATTTGCTTTAATGTAGCAATGGAAAACTTTATTTTTGTACAGCAACGTCCTGCTGTCCAGAATGTATGCTTTGTGTTTTGGTGGCATTGCTTTTGGTCCTGGAGGTACGACGATGTACAGATATTTGAAGGAGCATTTTTGGTAGCACGGTATGAAGAGAGATGTGGCAATGTTGTATCACAATGTTTGATCTGTCAGAAGTGAAGGCAGAGTATTAGAGGACCGTGGGACTTTTGTAACCTCTTCCAAGTCTAGAGTGGAAATCCGAGAACATCATGATGGATTTTGTGACAGCATTGCCGAGAAGTCCTAATAGTCTTAATGTTATATGGGTGATAGTAGACCGGTTGACGAAGAGTGCCCACTTCAATCCCTTCAAAGTAGGTAGCTATTGAGAGTTTGGCTGAGAAGTACATTAAGAGGTTGTGAGACTGCATGGAGTTCCTGTCAGCATCGTATCGGACAGAGATACGAGATTCAAGTCTCAGTTTTGATAGAGTCTTCACAGGAGCTTGGGCACTAAGTTGAGCTACAGTACGGCGTTCCATCCACAGACAGATGGACAATCGAAAAAGGAAGATTAATACCCTGGAAGCCATGCTGAGATCCTGCATTCTTCAGTTTGGAGGTTCGTGGGAAGACCACCGGTACTTAGCCGAGTTCTCGTACAACAACAGTTATCAGTTGAGTCTCAAGGAAGCACTATTTGAGGCTCTGTATGGGTGCAAGTATAGATCGCCGGTCTGTTGGGATGACATCGGCGAGAGAAAACTTTTGGGGCCTGAGTTGATCGTGAAAACTGTTGATGTAGTGGCTCAGAAAAGGAAGGCTGCCCAGGATAGGCAGAGAAAGTGAGCAGATGTTCGTCGAAGGCCTTTGGAGTTCGAAGAGGGGGACCATGTGTTCCACAAAGTGTCACCATGGAGAGTCGTCCACTTTGGTAGTGGGGGCAAGCTGAGTTCCTGATTTATTGGGCTGTTCGATGTTGTGGAGCGAGTGGGCAAGGTGGCCTACAAGCTTACTCTACCCCCAGCACTGTCTGGATTCCATGATGTATTCCATGTCTCTTAGCTCAGGAAGTACATTAGGGACGACAGTCACGTGTTTGACAACTCGGAGTTGTCCATGAGGCCGACTTATCCTGCAGATTCAATCAGTCTCTATCTTAGACCGACTTATCCTGCAGAAGGTATTGAAGAATACAATCATCAAACTGGTTCAAGTTTCTTAGAATTCTCACTTGCCGGGTGAGTCGACTTGGGAGTTGGATGAGGAGATCCGGGAGAAGTTCCATCATCTGTTCGAGTAGTTTCTATTGTTTTCTTTACTTTTCAGGGTTACCCTATGTACCACTTGTGTGAATTTCGAGGACGAAATTCTTCTCATATGGTGGGTACGATTTGTAACCTCTGCTCTCAATTGTTGGTTTCTCCATGTATTATTATTCATTTCTTTTTCTTTTTTATCTGTAACACCCTAGATTTTTAAATAATGTTTTTGAGATTAATAAATGAATTAAAATAATTTTTTATGATTTAATAAATATTTTCTGAAAATTAACTTTTTACACGTACAAATATTTTCTTGGGAAGTTCAAAGTCAGAAATTATTTTGGGGAAACCTATTATTTATTAGTAGGTATTATTTATGAATTTTTTGATTTTTTCTGATATTTATCTGACCTATTTTCAAATATTACAAAAAGGTGGGCTTTTGTGCAAAATTACCACTTGGAGTAAAAACTCCAGATTTTCGGATTTTTGGGCTGAGCATGATTGCTAGCCAACTCAGAGGTTAAAAGTTTACTTTTTTTAGTTTAATAGGTTTTGTTTATTTCGCAAATTTCTTAAATAATGGTCTTTTTGCAAAATTGTCACTTAGAAGAAAAAATTACAAAGTTTGTTTTTCTGAACTTGAAGTTGGTGCCGGCCACTATCAGTTTGGTTACTTTTGTTTTTAAGTTTAAATATAATTGGTTTATCTAATTTCCAAGTATAAGGATTTATATATGTAAAGATATATTCAAAAGGGATATTTTGCAAAACCTATTCAAAACCCTAATACCCTATTTCCGGCATAATCTAAAGAGAGTGCAGCCGTCTCTTTGCTGCATTACACAAAGGGTTTTCTTTATTATTGATTTCTTGGAGTTTCGAACCGAGGATCTTAGTTTTCTTGCGAAAGGAAAAACTTTTCTTATTCTTTTTATTACTTCGATTGATTCTTCAAAAAGGTGAGTGACATATGTTTGTTTTGTTTTGTTCGATGCATGTTGTATGTGATGATTTGTCTATTAGAAAGCATTTTAGGAATTGTATGATGATATAATGAGTTTATTAAAAGATGGATGAATAAAAATTTAATCTTTTCATGAAAACTATGCTATTGATGATTAAAATTACATATAGATGACTTGAGATTGTTAGGAACCTGATAGGAATCATGAGTAGGTTGTTCTCTTCCATGATCTTGCTGATTTGAACAAATACCATGAGCTTGTATGATGTTTTTGCATAAATTGAGTACCTTACTGTGTATGAGTATAGGTTTACTGTTTTAATTTTGATGACTAAAACTGGATGAATACATGTTATAATTGTATATATTTATGGGTAAACTGATGTTTGTAAGTGTATGAGTGTTTAATGAATTTTTAAAGAGGGGTTGATTTTCAGGTCTGATGGTGAATGAGGGGTTGATTTTCAGGTCTGATGGTGAATAGCCGAAATTTAAGTTTTGTGGTTTTGGGAAGTTTTCAACTGGGTTTTGATTTTATATGATACTGAGATTGAATTGGACAATATAACATTCATAGACCCTGATTCATGTTTAGTTTAGTGATTTATACATATACATATATACATATATATATACATATATTCCTAAGTTCTGTTTTGAAGTACTGCCGAAATGCCGAAATTGATTTTGATATTTTTATGAAATCTTTGATTGAGATCTGAGTTGTTCTGAATACTGAGATTGATTAGAACAATGTACACTCATATATGATATTTTCTTGAAGTTTTGCTGATGTTTAAACACACATATATACACCTATATATTATATTATCTTTTTTGAAGTTGTTTTGATAAAATTTTGCTCTTTTATGATCTTGATGAGATTTTGATTAGTTTTATAAACTCCAGTATGTTAGAAGAGTTATATTTGATAATCTCAGGAACTTTGTTTTGCAAAATTGTTATTTAACAAAGAATTAATGAAGTACCAGTAAAAATGTGCACGAAATTCAAAGCTGTGAATTTTTGCATATGATAGTCGACCGCCACATTTTGTACTAAAAATGACAGTCGACTGTCAATTCTTTATTTTTGAATTTTTACTTGATAGTTGACCATCCCGTTTTGAATGGGTTTTGACAGTCGACCGTCAGTGTCTTGGCTGATTGATTTCTTGAGTTTCTGTTGATTTTCTTGAACGATTATTTCCTTGAACTAATGGATTATTGATCTACTATTTTAGATGATGTTTTTACTACAGATTACAGTATTTTATAGAAAGTTATATTTTGATTTTAATAGAATTTAAATTGTATTTCTATAACTTTATAAAGGGAAATATATATGGTTCTTGAAGAGATTAATGTTTTGTGATATTCTATGACTTCAAAATATGATTCTCAGTTATTTAATGGATTTAATATTTTAGTTCAATTCTAGAATTTGTGAGTACATTAAATGAGTTTGGATTTTTCGGATTTAAGGAGTTTTCTTGACATAAACGTTTGATGATGAAATAAAGTGTTTTATTGAAAGTTTTGGTGTTGATATTCATTCTGTGAATCTCTAGGAGTTGAGTGGGAGTCCTGTGAACCGGCAGATGAGATTTTGTGCATTTTGACAAGTTAGGTCTTGCAGTTGTTGTTGTGGAATTAAGTCCGGCAAGATACACTAACTCCAGAGAGGAGGATATGTGTTTTAATAATAATCAACCTAAGGACATACACTAATGGAGATGTGATAGAACTTAGGAAACGTAAGTATATGCTCTAGGGGTCTAGTCCAACGGATGCGTTCCAGGACTGTGTGTTGTTCTGTCTCGAGAGGACATTTGGTATGTACGCATGTCGTGGGTCTGCAGGCCTATTCACGGAGCATACAGGTGCATTCCCGTGTCGAGGGTCAGCAGGCCTATTCACGGGATGTACTAGTGTATCAGCATGTTCAGGGCCTCACAAACCTATTCATGGGGTATACTTCAGGGAGGTGATTCTTCCTGGGGGTCAGAACTATTCTTCCATGATTTTTGCGCATCGAAGATTATGATGCGTGTTCGGGGAGTATTATAGATCTTGTTTCAATCACTGTAGTAGGATTAGTTGCATAACGAAGGATTGAACCCTATAAAGTAGAGAACGATAAGGGCTTGCATCGGACCTATGTAATATGGAATGCACAGAATCCGACAAGTATGCATTAGAGAGTCATCATAATGCATTTGTGTTTTCTTGACTTGGTTTTATGCATGATTGTTTTCTGTTTTCTACACTTGACACTTAGTCTAGTTTCACTTGATGTTTTCATGTTTTATTTACTATTTTTCATCTTCCATTCGTTATTACTATTGGTATGTATTGATCATGATTTTATTCTTTATGTTTTATTCATGTTGTATTTTCTTTTGATGTCACTCACACCGTTATAGCTGACCTTTGTAGTTTTGGAGGTTAGGGTTATCTCTAATCTCATGTTTTACAGGTAGGTACCTATAGCATTTGTATTTTGATGCATATCGTAGAATGATAGTGTGGCTTATGTAATTTGTAAAAGAATGTGTTGTAAAAGAAAGAATTGTAATTCAAGGTGTTTAATTTTCTGCTATACTTTGTAAAGAATTGATGTAATAAAAGTTGAAAAACTTATTCTGTGTTTTTTCTACGTTTAGTATTATATTTAGGTAGATGCTGGGAATTGTGCCACGTATTTTTGAGATATTTTACTGAAAATTCGGGGCGCTACATTATCTTTTCTGAACCTCTGTAATTTTGCCATTTGATAATAAAATTTGTTTTGCTTCCAATTCAATTTATTCTTCCAATCTATTCAATTTTATTTCTATTGAACCCTGAAAATTTTGTATCCTATTAAAATTTTTGCCCATTGAACACTCCAATTAATCTATATTAATCCTATTCTTTTCCTATTGAATTTTAACCTAAACCCTATAACTCGCTAACCCGTACCCGCTACCCAATAACCCACCATCATGATTAACTCTATATATACTAATCTTCCCCCTAACCCTAATTATTAATCACTTAACCCTAATTACCTCCTAAACACAGCTGTCATCCCCTACCTCCCTCATCTGTCTCTTTCGAAACCCAACAGCGCACCCTCATCCCCATCCCAACCACCACTGCCTCATCGTCCTTATCTCCCCATCTCCGATCACAACCACCACCGACTGCTACCTCCAACGTCATCCACCGCCTTCATCCTCATCGCAACCACCTACAACCGCAAGCACCCTTCGACCTTTACCATCACCTTCGTCCTCCATGATCCTCGCCATCTCCAATCATCTCGTCGCCCCTTGACCTCGACACCACCCTCACCACAGTCAGCCACCAGCACGTATCGCCATTGCCATTTTTCTTCCTTCCTCTGTTTCGCGCCAAAACCCATCCCCTGCACCCCCTCGACCACCGTCGATTTTTTGCCACCGCAACACACCTCCACGTCAGAGGCCACCGCCCTGTGCACCGCCGCCATTTGCCGTTAAAGCCGAAGTCCCTGCAGTTGCTGTTCTTGATCAGTTGTTACTGGTATTGGTCTTGCTGTTTGCTATGTTTGCCACCTTGCTGTTTACTGTGTTGGCCACCTTGCTATTGTTTTTGGGTTGATCTGCTGTTTTCCCGTGTCGCTGTTTGCTGTTTTGTTGTTCCATGTTTGCACGTGCTCCACCCGTAGTTACATGTGCTGCACCGTCGGGATCCTAATCCTGTTATTCTTATATTCGGATTAATCGTATAAGGCCAAGAATTCTTTTGATCTCCCGCAAGTAGTTCACATTCCACTTATCTTATATATTTGTTTAATATTTGTTCAAGAGATTATCACGGATTCATCGGTGAAAGAAAGTGATAGTTCTCTTTTCGTGCCGTTGTCTTTGACTCGAACCCATGCCCTGATATACATTGCATATGCACGAAATACATGAAGACAATTAGATCTATGCTATAGAATTGATTGATGATTGGAATGTTCCCGATTGAATATTATTTTCGTGAAATAATTGCCGTGATTATGAAATGTCTCGTTAATGTTGAAAATGCATGCTGATAATTAAATAGGGCTTTTGTTACTTTACTGCCATGAGATTGCATGTTTACATGTTTAAATTATTGCCAATTCATATCTACCTATTTGCTGGCCTGTTGTCTGCCTCCTTTTGCACTAAATATTTGAACCAGTTGTTGTACGAATTTAATTGAACTTTGTAAACAACAATTGTATCTCTGTGAGTCTACTTTTCAGAACATTCAACGGATCTGAATTCCAATTCTTAACCTGCTAGATATCAGAATTTTAGTACTGTTATGTCTGGATTTCTAGATTCGCAATTATGTATATATCAACATAAATGCTTAATGAAAAGAGAATATTAATAGTAGAATTAAAATATGAAATTTACCTTGTTCAGACTAAACAAGGTTAGGAGTCACCCTGAATTTTTTTGGAATTATTTGATGAATATTCAGACCTGATATATACATGTAAAGATGACTCTAAGATTCTGCATGAACATAATACCTGCAAAGAATAAGATTTCAAACCCAGTTTCTGTAGTTATCATATGTCGTGTGTATATGTATTGGAGCCAGAAGAGAGTCTAGTTTCTAGAACTTCTGACAGATCCAGTTTTACTTCCTTGTAGCAATGGGAATCTCTGTTTTTGTATTGAACCGTCTTGCTGTCCAGAATGTATGATTTGTATTGATTTAGTGTAAATACTTTTTGACTTGCATGTAATGAGTAGAATTAGTCACACCCTACATTACACAACCTTGACATCTTCTTGCATGCTCACATTAGGATGTAATAAAATAATAACAAGCCGGGGAGGTGTTGGCAATCAAGGAATGTCGATTCACCGTGTTGGTTATTGTTGGCAGACTCGTTTGGGGTCAATCGTTTAGACGTTATGCGTGATTGGATGAATAGCATGTTTTGGTAGTTGATGTTATTAACTTATTTTTCTATATTCCTTTGCTTGAGGATCGATTTGGTGTTATGGGTGATACCCTATAATCCGATTTGTTCTAAGAGCCAGCACTAGGTGCTGATTACCAGGGTTGTCTCTTCCTGCCGTAGGGATACGTGCGGCATCTTCTCACGAGTTGGGAGTACGTGTTCCGTATCTCGCTCTGTTGATTCCTGAAGTTCCATGGTAAGAACGGGAAGGTTTCCTGGAGGTTCTATGTTGGTGATGAATGGCCATAGGTTGGGTTCCCTATGAGTCTTCGGCGCCACTTGGTACGAGGTACTTGTAGTTCGTCACGACTTTTGGGTGAGATCCAGACCCAAAACGAGGGTGCCACAAGGATCGGGCACTAGTGGCAAATGGGGACACCACTATGTGTTTGCTGAAACGGGACTAGACCGAACTGCAGCCTCATCAGCCATGTTCTATCTGTCAGGAACAAGATGAGTACAAAATTAGAATGAAATGCATGGAGATGGTTCTAAACCCTGAATCTGGAGAAAACGGCTTGATTTGGAGTGCATATAGTATGGGATGCATGCGTTTCCAAAGTCTTACTAACATTAGATTAAGTGCATCTGTTTCTCTGTACATTGTGTACTGCGCATTAGACTTCAGGTCATGGTATACACAGGACACTAGGAAATTAGGATGCACGATTCCATTTTCATCAAGACTGATTGTGATTGTGCAGTTTAGAAATCGCTGTTTCTTATCAGCATTGGGTCAATATACGTACTGACGTGCCCACTCAATCAGGTGTTAGATGCCGAATCATGAGTGTGGAAAGACTCAAGCCAGCAGTGCATCCAAGTGGAGTATTCAGTGTACATCCTCACCAATAAGCAGTTGCAGAATCAGAGTAGTGCAGCGGAAGACTGGAGCTGTGTGGCGCCTCTCGAGGAAACAGCTTAACTACTCGATGGAGTTTTCAGTAGGATCATTTGACTACCGTTCTAGGTGGCAGGCAGTAGCTCTTACAAAATAATACCAGTATCTGTAATATGTTGATATAATTTGTATTCCTTGTTATGAGAACAAGATGATGATTTAATAACTCAGGTAGTAATAAAAGTTTTTAAAATCCGTGTTTTTTTACTGTGTTGAGATACATTTGAAGGAAAAGATTTCAATCTATGTCATGGATTCCGGTAACGGAGATCCGGGGCATTACATGACTGGAATTGTAACACCCCACAAAATAAAATGATTTGATTTGCATTATTAAATAATATTAAATTGGTAAAGTTGATTGTCTTGACTATTTTCTTGAAATTGCAATTTTGCATGTGCAACACACGTGCAAAGTAAGAAAATTTGTCGTTCTTAAAGTTTTATGGTTAATGATTGATTTTCCTCATTTACTTATGATATTTTAATTTTCATATTTATTTAAATTAATTTGACTATTTTACAAATTTGTCAATTTTACACGTGCAAAACACGTGCAAATAAATTTTGGGTGCAAATCTCCACTTTTAAATTTCCAAATAAATTCTCCTATTTATAATTAAGTATATACTAAATTTTGGGATTTTTCTGAGTAAAGAAACTATTTTTATAAATACTACGAAAGAGATGGACTTTTATGTAAAAAGCTGATTGGATCTCAAACAAATAATTAAAAATTTGTTTTTGCTGCTTTTTTGGCTGGACAAGATTATTATTAAAGACAAAATTGATTTAAAAGATATTTAGAGTTTATTTTGTAAAGATTTAAACAAATATGGTACTTTTGCAAATATGAAATTTAAGTGGATCTTGTACAAATATTTTTCTTGGACACTAAATGTTAGAAATTTTGGTGGAAAATCTAATATTTAATAGTAGGTAGTATTTATGAATTTTCTGGATTTTTCTAATATATATTTGACACCTTTTCATTTCCTACATTACTGTATATTTTATGATATATTTATTGTGTAAGTTTACTACACTGCATTATTTATTTACTCATTCACATTTGCATTTATGCTTAGGCAAGTATTTCATTCCATTTTTCTCCTTACTTTTATAAATTATTTTCACTACTATTCATTTGAACTATTGTGTTCGATATTTATAATCTATACATTTATTTTAATATTCCATCATGTGATTTTCAACTCCACTTCTTACTTTTCCTACTATTTTTATATCACGAATTTCAAAACATAACATCATACTTAAATTAAATGTCCAATATCCCGGTGCATATGGAAGATTACATCTTTCATTTCACCATTTCGATGCAACCTAATGTCGAGATGGCAAATATGCAACTAGACGTCAATGAAGGCAAATTGCAACTGGATGTCGGGGAGGCAAAATGTGTAATCGAATATCCAAGCGGCAACCTGCAACCTGATGTCGTGAAGACAAATCTTCTACTTGATGTTAAGGAGACAAGTTTGCAACCAGACATCAATGAGGCGCACCCACAACAATAAAAAAAGAAGAAGAGATTTTCTACCTATTTGCTAATTGATATTTCAAGACTTTTTACTTATATAATGAAAGTAACCGTAAAGATTTTTTTTTTATGACTTTTGTTTATACAAATTACACTTTATGTTTCCATGTAATTTGAACTAGTATAGTTGATTTTACTCTATTTTGTGTTTACAAATTTTTTTTATGTTTATGTCAAGATTGAGTACATCAACTATGGTCTAAGCTTTCGTTCTTTGTAATTACTATTTATTGCTACCATTTCACAATTTTTTAATATTTAAGATTTCTCACTTACTTTTATTTTCACGTACTAATTAATGATTTGACGCTTACTTTTGTAATATTTAATGAACTTCTTTTAAGTCTTCTTACATATATATTTTGGTCTATATTGCTCGTTACCTTTTATTGTCTTTTTAAAGTATTGATTATAATGTTAACATCCACTAGTATACTCATTATTCCTTGTCTTGTACATTCATTGTTATTAATATTTTCTTTACTTAGCTAAATTTGTTCGTATTTCTATGTATCTTGACTAGTTATTTTCCCAAAACTATTTTTTTTATATAACATTTAAGTTTGTGTTCCTTCGATGTTTGTGTTGTTATCAACCTTTTATATTTGGGTTTTATCTCTCCACTTTTGACTTCTTATTCTATAAGAATAGTCTTACCATTTTCTCACATTTGGGATTAATTGTGTATTCAATTAGATTTCTTATACTTTTGCCATGTCAGCTTTCACCTTTTTCCCTTCAAGCAATAGTTATATGTTATTTTTGTTTTACTTAATAATTAAACATGACTAAAATAACAATAGGGTAAATTTTTGAAAATGTATTGTAAGTATTGTATTTTGTTTTCTTTTGCTTAGAGTAGTTCTAAGGACAGAATTATTCTAAGGGGGGAGTGATGTAACACCCTGCAAAATAAAATAATTTATTTTGTATTATTAAATAATATTAAATTGGTAAAGTTGACTGTTTTGACTATTTTCTTGAAATTGTAATTTTGCACGTGCAACACACGTTCAATGTTAGAAAATTTTGATTTCTTAAAGTTTTATGGTTAATGATTGATTTTCCTAATTTATTTATGATATTTTAATTTTCAGATTTATTTAAATTAATTTGACTATTTTAGAAATTTATCAATTTTACACGTGCAAATATCTCTTGGGAGCAAATCTCCACTTTTAAATTTTTGAATAAATTCTCATATTTATAATTAAGTATATCCTAAATTTTGGGATTTTTTTGAATAAAGAAACTATTTTTATAAATATTTCGAAAGAGAGGGACTTTTATGTAAAATGCCGATTGGATCTCAAACAAATAATGAAAAATTCATTTTTGCTACTTTTTGGGTTGGGAAAGATTATTATTAAAGATAAAATTTATTTAAAATATATTTAGAGTTTATTTTGTAAAGGTTTAAATAAATATGGTATTTTTGCAAATATGGAATTGAAGTAGATCTTGTGCAATATTTTTTTTGGATACTAACAGTCAGAAATTTTGTTTAGAAAATCTAATATTTAATAGTAGGTATTATTTATTAATTTTCTGGATTTTTCTGATATATATTTTAGATATTAGCAAAAATTACAAAGATAGGGACTTTTGTGCAAAATTACCACTTTTAGTTCAAATCTGATATTTTTTAATTTCTGGGCTATGATTGATGGTTAGATAACTCAGTAGTAAAGGGATTTGGCTTTATTTTAATTTATTTAACTTATTTAACTAACGAAAGGTTTATATATGTAAAGTAATAATTTGTTAAGAGATGTTTCCATAAATTTGTAAAACCCTAAAAAATCCACCTTTTGGCCGATAAAAGAACCTGTACAGCCATCCATCTACTCTGCAAAAAATAAAATATATTTTTACTATTGGTTTTCTTGGAGTTTCGAAATAAGGATCTTGAATTTTGCGAAAGAAGGGGTTTTCTTATTCTTTATTATTTCGGTTGATTTCTTCAATAAGCTGAGTGACATATGTTTATTTTGTATTGTTCTATGTATGTTGTATGTGATGATTATCTATTAGAAAGTATGTTAGGAATTGTATGAAGATATAATAGTTTTTGATGAGTAGATGAACTAAAAATTGAATCATTTCATGAAACAATGCCATTGATGAATTAAAAGCCTAATTGATGAATTGAGATTATCAAGAACCTGATAGAAATCATGGGTATGTTGCTTTGTATTATAATTTTACTGATTTGAACATTTACTACGAATTGTATGATGAATATTGCTTAAAGTGAACAAAAATCAATCTTTATTGTGTGTATATGCCCATACTCTGTTTGATGATTTGATAAAGTAAAACTTGATTATAAACTTGTTATAATTGCATATATTCATGGGTAAACTATTTTGAGTGATTGTGCATGAGTTCAATGAATTGCAAAGAGGGTTTTTTGATTAAAAGATCAAGTTTTGAAGTGGATTTGAGTAATGGAAATTCGGATCTGTGTGTATTTAGCCCAATTTTGGTTTTCTGATTTTTGTGAAGTTTTCGATGGGATTTGAGTTGTTTTGATACTGAGTTTTTTTGAACATAGTACTTTCCCAATTTGGTGAATTTTGATACTATAACTGATGTAGGAACTGTAACCCTTGTTTTTCATTTTTGTGTATTTTTGAATGTATTTTTCGTTTGGTTTATTTTTCTCTCTTGTATTTTTCTGAACCGTATATTGGAGTTATTTTCAATATATATTCGTTTTATTTCATTTTGAGCTCTTCGTGTGTGATTGGTTGTCTCTTTTGTTTCGTTCTTCATTATTTTGTCCTTTCTTTCATTTTGGCCTCGTTCCCTTTATTTTTATATTTTTTATTTTTCTTGGGTATTTGTGGTGGTGATTTGGTTGTCCAAATTTTTTTTCCCAGACCTATTATTTGATCCCTAATAAGATTTTACCAAGGCCAATTTTAAATCTCCAATCTTATATGTATTCCTATTTAATTGACCCAAAACCCATTGGTAAACCTACTTCTACTCCTAATACCCATTAACCCATTAACCCACATCTACACCCTATATATATACCTCTCTCCACTAAACCCTGACCCTAACTCTAACTTCTACCCATCCCGGCCTACCCCTCTCTCTCTCCCTCTCCTTGTTTGTGGCTGCACACCTGCACACAACCCCCGACCCCCAGGCCGACCTTACCTCCTGGCCGAGCACACCCCATCCCCTCTCCCGGCCATCATCTCATCCCGGCAACACCAACACCTGAGCCCTCTTCACCTACTCCTGATCCCCATCTTGGCCATGCCAACCACCTCACACCACCACTCAATCCCTCGACTCCTTTTTGTGGTGTTCCATCGTGGCCACAAACCACTTTTATCATCTCGCTTTTGGAATTTTTGTGCGTGGGGAGATTTTCGCTCTAATTGCTTGGATTCATTGATTCGTGGATTTTCGTTTGTGGATTTCGCTCCTACTCTTTATTTGCATCGTTCTTCATCTTCGGTTAAGGCAAGTAACTTGTACTCCAATTCATTTGTTTGATACAAGTCAAAAATACCATCTATAGTGTAGTTGGGTCTAAAGACGACTCTTGTTTATGGTTTGCTTGATGAATTTTGTCTCTATTGTGAAAACTTGACCATAGATGACTCACGACACAATATGGATATGAATTAACTTAGGTTTTATCCGTTCTTGATTTTGATCATGTATGTGAGACTTCTTATGAGAATTCGTGTTTTGGTTGAGACCCATGTGAAATAATCGGTGTGGATATGCTAGATATCCTAAATTATGATGTTTAGATGCTTGGTAGACTCAATTTCATGTTTGGATGTGTTTGGATCAATTTTCTTGAATTTATGTTGATTTTGTTTTTAAGGGCAAAATCTGTGTTTTGTCGCTGTTCGGTTTCGTTTGCTGTTTTGGACTGTGTTAAAGTCAGTATCTTAATTTCGGTATAAAACATGAGTTTTAGAAAATTTCGTCAATTTTCAAACCCATCTGACCTTGCTTGATTTTAATTTTGTATGACTGAGTTATGACTGTTTTACAACAGAGGTGTCGATCTTTTCCAGATTCTGTTTTTCGGTAATTTTGATGACAAACCATTTTAAAGAACTATGCTACATATATTATTTTGACCCAAGACTGTGGCCAGTGTTTCTTTATCTAGTTAGGGATTACCCAGAATTTTGGTTAATTTTATTGATGAGTTTTATTTGTTGTTTCATGCTCGTTTATGAATTTTATACTTGATGTATTTTACTCGTTGTTCTGTAAAGAATCTTATTTTCACTATGATTCCTTTTACTGTATGGAAAATGTTTGTGAAATATAGAGGTTAGTATATTTTATCTGTTTTCATATTCCTTTGGCGGAATTGGATTTCGTTTCACTGGTTACGAGATATCATAGTTTTCGTTCAGCAGTGTTGGGATTTCCAGATTTGCCAAACTATGTTTTCTTGATGCTTTCTTATTTTTGATGACTGACCAACTTTTACTGGAAAAATCTGAAACTTAATATTTAGATACTGGACACAAAGGAGAATACCCCAGACTTTTCGTAGATTTATTTAATGCGTTTTCATGCTGTTCTCCTGTTCTTGAATTCGTTTTCCTGATTTCTGGCTGAACCTATTTTCTGTATTCCAATCAGTTTTGAGCCATGTTTTTGTGAATTAATATATGAATCACTTATATTCGCTGGAATTGTGTGGAATTCTATTTTCCAGATCCTTCGACGGATCTAGATTTTCTTATTTGTAACATGGGAATTACTGTTTTACTACAGTATGGTCTTGCTGTCATGAACTTGAGATTTGTTTATTTTATTCTGTTATGAACCATCTTGCACTCGTACATGTTTATCTTATAACTTGCACTTGTCACATGATCATGTCATGTTATTCTTGATATATTTTGCACATATACATGCTTGTTTGACATTAATAATAAATAACCAAGCCGGGGTTTAAGGAACAGATCTAATAGTGGATAATTCAAAAATGTGTACTCGGAAGGGGATCCACTGATCCTATGTGATTACTTGAGACATGATACTTGACACGTGATTACTTGATACTTGCACGCAAGACACAATGCTTGCCACTTGCACACTTGACACGTGATTACATGATACATAATACTTGGAGCTTGGAGCTCGATTACTTGATTTGTCCCCAAGTATACTGCCCTCTATGGTCCACTATGAAATCTAAAGCGAAACTGTTTGTTGTAACAACCATGTAAAGTGGGCTGCATGAAGTGCTACCTAGATAATAATTCACTACACGACTTGATATATGCTACTTAAACATGATACTTGAACATGATACATGCTTGCTTGAACTTGACTACATGATACATGAGACTTGTTTAAATGAGACTTGAAACATGACACTTGATACATGATTACATGATACTTGACACTTGATGTATGTTTACACTTGATTACTTGACACTTGATTCATGCCATTTACACTTGTTCACTTTGCCATGCTAGTTGTTTATGTTGACATCATACTTATACCATGTTGCTAGTTAGTTTTCCCATGTACTTGTATCCTACATTATAAGTGGCCCGTAACTTGCAATTGACAGGTACTTGTTTTTCTCTTTTCCTCTTCCCTGCATTCGTTGAATTGCAGATTTTGGAGAACAGATTCTAGATGGTATCAGGGACATGAAGTATTAGTGCTGATTTTTATTATATTATTTCTTGTAGCTTGCTTGAACCATATCGTATTTTGAGACTTGGATTTATTCTTGTATTTGGGCAATGTGACCCAAGTTATTTGTTTTATTCAGATCATGACTATTTGAGATTTATATATTTGGTTTCAAGTATTCTTGTTGGTATTTTGGCTCATTATGTGCATGAGGTTGATTCTTTTGCTTCCGACTCTGATGATTCTTGAGAATGTTGTAAAGATTTCTTGAACAGCTTATGGATAATGAAAATCATTCGCTGGGCTTTTGTCTCGTATCCGTATTCCGTATTCTTTTTGGGAAGAAGGGCATGACAGGGTTTTTAGTGGTTTTAGAGCACCAGGTTTGGCTAATGTAATAGTTACCTAATATATTAGACAAGCTTGGCTCGAACTGGAATCTGTGCAACATTTCACCAACCATGCATGCATAAATGAATCAAATATTATCAACATTGATCTGGATGCTAACTGTTTTTGGTTTTTTGTAGACTATGGCTCGCAGAGGTTCTACTTCGTGGTCACAGGGTGACCTGATTGAGGCGGTCACTGCTGTGCTTGAGCACTTGATTAATCAGCAGCAGAACCATAGTAATTTGGTGATGGCTGCTTTGGAAGCCGCTCGAGTTACTCCGCCTGTTGCGCCTAGGCAGGATGTTCTTCCACCCCGTACGGGAACGGTCACAAACTTTATGAGGCTGCATCCCGACAGGTTTTCAGGCACTGAGACGCCTTTGGAGGCTGAGCAGTGGTTGATTCGGACAGAGTACCTACTTTTGGCAGCTAGAGTTGCTGATGCAGGTCGTGTGGATGTGGTTATCATCTAGTTGGTGGACTTGGCTCATATTTGGTGGAGGTCCGAGTCCGAAAGGCTCGAAAGACCGATCACTTGGGCCACTTTCACTAGGAGCTTCTTGGAAAAGTTCTTTCCTAGCAGCACTAGAGTTGAGATGGAGCAACAATTCTTCGTCCTGAAACAGGTTGTTCGTTATTTCTAGTAATTGAATGTTGTTACATATTGTTCATGCAATGTGGTAACATAAGACTTTCTTGAAATAGGGCTCGAGGTCTGTGAATGAGTACACAGCCGAATTTACGAGACTTAGCCGCTTTGCATCCATTCTTGTGGCGAACGAAAAGGATAGGACTCGTAGGTTCATTTTGGGGCTTGAGCAAGACACCAAGGTGCAGCTTATCTCTCTTCGCTTGCGTACCTACGCTGAGGCTCTTGAGGTAGCTAGGGCCCAGGAACAGGCTCGTGGTGGTTTGGCTTCTTCTCAGCGGACTATTCCGCACTCTGTTGCTAGGTCTTCTGGTGGGCCTATTCAGAGACCTGTTCCAGCCCCTCCAGTCAGGGCAGCTCCTTACTCTTCTGCGGGTCCTCTGAGAGTTGGTTTCTGTGACTTTTGCCGTCTTCCACGGCATGAGCGCAAGGATTGCCGACGTGCCAATCGTCGCTGTTTTGGATGTGGTGCTGCTGATCACTTGGTACGGGACTGCCCGCGGTTGGCTCCTCCAGCCAGGGGTCCTGTTCAGCCAGTTGCCGCAGCTCGTGGTCCAGTTAGACCACCGCTTCCCCTGCAGTGTCAGATTGTCGGTCAGAGGACCGCTGTTCTTAGGAGAGGTTAGGCTTTCAACCTGACTGCTGCAGATGCTGAGTCAGCTGAGGGTGTGGTTGCAGGTATCTTTTGTTTTATTGTTTTATTGTTTGTTGTTTCCCTTTGTTTTCTTCATTTCCTTTACTTTATTTCTTTCTGTTGTCTTCTGCATTTTGTTCTTCTCACCCCTGTTCAACTGTTCTTTTCCTTGTCTCTTTTGCTTTCTGTCTTAGGTGTTGTGCTTGTGTGCTCTTTCCCTGCTCATGTTCTGATTGATTCTGGGACAACCCATTCTTTTGTCTCCTCTCGATTTGTCGCTAGCCATCAGTTGGAGTGCAGCAACATGTCAGAGACTTGAAATATTGTGACAGGTGGTGGAGTTGTCATTTGTTCTTGGGAGTGCAGGCAGTGTCCCGTGATTATTGGTAGTGCAGAGTTCAAAGCTAATCTAATTGTAATTGGGAATTCGGGGTTCGACGTTATTTTGGATATGGATTGGTTGGGTGAAACCCATGCCATTGTTGATTACTGTGCCAAGAAAGTTGTGTTCCAGATTTCAGAATGCACAGAGTTTGAGTTCCATGCCGGGGAGTCTTCCCTTGGCCGAGCTGCAGTTGATCAGGAGATTTGTGCGATGGAGTTACAATCAAGCAGTGAGGCTGCGCCTCTAGTAGTTCGGGATTTTTAGATGTTTTTCCAGATGAGTTGCCTGGCTTACCCCCTGATAGGGAAGTGGAATTCGGTATTGATGTTCAGCTTGGAACAGCGCCGATATCGAAGAGTCTCTACAGGATGGCACTAGTTGAGCTAGCAGAGCTTAAGGTGTAGATTCAGCAGTTGCTTGATTTGGGTTTCATCAGACCTAGTGTTTTGCCTTGGGGTGCTCCGGTCCTATTTGTTGACAAGAAGGATGGTAGTCGTCGACTGTGCATGGATTATCGGGAACTGAACAGAGTTACTGTGAAGAATCGGTATCCATTATTCAGGATAGATGATTTGTTTGACCAGTTGAGTGGGACTGCTATTTTCACGAAGTTGGATCTTCGTTCTAGGTATCACCAAGTCAAGGTGAAGGCTGTAGATATACAGAAGACTGCTTTCAGGACTAGATACGGGCACTATGAGTATCTTGTGATGCCGTTCGGAGTCACGAACGCACCGGCTATATTCATGAGTCTTATGAACCGGGTCTCTTAGTTCTTGGATAGATTTGTGGTGGTCTTCATTGATGATATTCTGGTGTATTCTCGGAATCGGGAAGATCATGCTGAGCATATTAAAGTGGTTCTGCAGACTTTGAGGGAGAATCAACTCCATGGGAAACTCAGCAAGTTCGAGTTTTGGCTCGACAGGATTTCTTTCTTGGGCCACATTATCTCCGATGATGGTATTTCTATGGATCCTGCCAAGGTGGAGGCTATGAAGGATTGGCCTTTTCCAAAGCCAGTTTATGAAGTCAGGAGTTTTCTCGATTTGGCTGGCTATTATCAGAAGTTTGTCCAAAATTTTTCGAAGATAGCAAGGACCATTGACTAAGTTGACAAGGAAGGATCAGAAGTTCTGTTGGTCTGATGAGTGTGATGGAGCTTTTGTTAAGTTGAAGAACAGATTGACGTCAGTGACTGTATTGACTATTCCCTATGGTTCAGGTGGATTTGTCATTCACTGTGATACTTCTGGTAAGGGTCTTGCAGCAGTTCTGATGCAAAAGGACTGAGTCATTGTGTATGCATCGAGGCAGTTGAGGCCGCATGAGAAGAACTATCCCACTCATGACTTAGAGTTAGCGGTAGTGATTTTTTGCTTTGAAGCTGTTGGGACATTATTTACTTGGGGACCGAGTGGACATCTTTACAGACCACAAAAGTCTTAAGTACGTCTTCACCCAGAAGAAGTTAAACATAAGGCAAAGGCATTGGTTGGAGCTTATGGCTGATTATGACATTAGTTTGTAATACCATCCTGGTAAAGTAAACTTGGTGCCAGATGCTTTGAGCGGGAGATCGGTAGTTATGTTCTTGACTCAGCAGAGGGATTTGATTGAGTAGATGAGGAGGTTGGAGTTGGAGGTTTTGTTGTCAAGTTCTGATTGGAGTTGTTTGGTGCTTCAGCTGCAGTCGTCTCTTGTTGATCAGATTAAAGAGCCGCAGGCTAGTGATGCACAGTTGCAGGGATTTCGAGCTAAGGTTGAGTCTGGGTCCAGGACGGACATGGTTATGAATTCGGATGGATCGCTTCGTTTTGATCCAAATTATGTGTCCCAGAAGGTGATGTTCGTCAGAGGTTGCTTGAGGAAGCCTATCAGTCTTCGTATTCTATCCATCCTGGCGGTACTAAGATGTATCAAGATTTGAAGCTTCATTTCTGGTGGCAGGGTATGAAAAGGGCTGTGGCTCAGTTTGTTGCTCAGTGCTTGATCTGCCAGCAGGTTAAGGCAGAGCATCAGAAAACTGCTGGACATCTTCAACCACTTCCTATTCCAGAGTGGAAGTGGGAACATATCATTGTGGGCTTTGTGACCACTTTGCCGAGGAGTCCTAAGGGTCATAATGTCATTTGGGTGATTGTCGACCGTTTGACAAAAAGTGCTCCCTTCATTCCTATTCTTGTCGAGCAGTCTATTGAGAGCCTAGCTAAGAGGTATATGCAAGAGATTGTTAGACTTCATGGGGTTTCAGTCAGTATTGTATCCGACAGGGATACGAGATTCAGATCTCAGTTCTGTGAGAGTCTTCAGAACAGTTTGGAGAGCAAATTAAAGTACAGTACAACTTTTCATCCCTAGACTGATGGACAGTCAGAGCGAACTATTCAGATTCTTTAGGACATGTTAAGGTCCTGTATGCTTCAGTTTGGTGGGTCTTGGGAGGCTCATTTGCATCTCGTAGAGTTCTTGTATAATAACAACTTTCAAGCCAGTATTAAATCTGCTCTGTTCGAGGCACTCTATGGGCGGAAGTGCAGATCACCAGTATGCTGGGATGACATTGGTGAGAGGCAGTTGTTGGGTCCGGACTTGATCACCAAGACAGTTGATGCAGCGGTTCAGATCAGGAAGCACTTGCAGGCAACGCAGGACCGACAGAAGCGATGGGCTGATGTTCATCGGAGAGCTTTGGAGTTTGGTGTTGGTGACCATGTTTTCCTAAAGGTATTGCCGTAGTGCGGTGTCATTTGGTTCGGTGGTGGGGGCTAGCTTAGCCCTAGGTTTATTGGACCGTTTGAGATTTTGGAGCGAGTAGGCAAGGTGGCCTATCGTCTTGCATTGCCGCCAGCTTTATCACGAGTGCACGATATTTTCCATGTCTCACAACTCAAGATATATATCCGAGATGAGAGCCACGTGATCGACTATTCAGAGTTGATCATTCGGTCGGATTTGATTTGTGAGATTCCGCCAGTTGCTATTGTGGATCGGCGGGAGAAAGTGCTTAAGAACAAGTTGGTTCGTGTTGCTTGGAATCCTCATTTGCCTGGTGAGTCGACTTGGGAGCTGGAGGAGGAGATTCAGCAGAAGTTTCCTCATTTGTTTGGGTAGTTTTTATTTTGTTCTTTTGATTGTTTTGGGGTTACCCTATTATCTTCTGTTTGAATTTCGAGAACGAAATTCTTCTTGTTAGGTAGGTAGGATTGTAACCCCTATTTTTCATTTTTTTGTATTTTTGAATGTATTTTTCGTTCGATGTATTTTTCTCTATTGTATTTTTCTGAACCGTATATTGGAGTTGTTTTCAATAAATATTCGTTTTATTTCATTTTGAGCTCTTCGTGTGTGATTGGTTGTCTCTTTTGTTTCATTCTTCATTATTTTGTCCTTTCTTTCATTTTAGCCTCGTTCCCTTTATTTTTATATTTTTTATTTTTCTTGGTTGTTTGTGGTGGTGATTTGGTTGTCCTATTTTTTTTCCCCAAACCTATTATTTGATCCTTAATATGATTTTACCAAGGCCAATTTTAAATCCCCAATCCTATTTGTATTCCTATTTGATTGAGCCAAAACCCATTGGTAAACCTACTCCTACTCCTAATACCTTTAACCCATTAACCCACATCTACACCCTATATATATATACCTCTCTCCACTATACCCTACCCCTAACCCTAAATTCGACCCATCCCGGCCTACCCCTCCCTCTCTCCTTCTCCTTGTTTGCGGCTGCACACCCGCACACAACCCCCGACCCCCAGGTCGACCCTACCTCTAGGCCGAGCACACCCCATCCCCTCTCCCGGCCATCATCTCATCCCGACAACACCCACACCCGAGCCCTCTTCACCTACTCCTGATCCCCCTCTTGGCCATCCCGACCACCTCACACCACCACTAAATCCCTCGACTCCTTTTTGTGGTGTTCCATCGTGGCCGCAAGCCACTTTTATCATCTCACTTTTGAAATTTTTGTTCATGGGGAGATTTTTGCTGTAGTTGCTTGGATTCGTTGATTCGTAGATTTTCGTTCGTGGGTTTTGCTCCTACTCTTGATTTGCATCGTTCTTCATCTTCGGTTAAGGAAAGTAACTTGTACTCCAATTCATTTGTTTGATACAAGTCAAAAATACCACCTATAGTGTAGTTGGGTCTAGAGACGACTCTTGTTTGTGTTTTGCTTGATGGGTTTTGTCTCTATTGTGAAACTTGACTATAGATGACTCACGACACAATATGGACATGAATTAACTTAGGTTTTACCCATTCTTGATTTTGATCATGTATGTGAGACTTTTTGTGAGAATTCGTATTTTGGTTGAGACCCATGTAAAATAATTGGTGTGGACATGCTAGATACCCTAAATTATGATGTTTAGACGCTTGGTAGACTCAATTTCATGTTTGGATGTGTTTGGATCAATTTTCTTGAATCTATGTTGATTTTGTTTTTAAGGGCAAAATCTGTATTTTGTCGCTGTTCTGTTTCGTTTGCTGTTTTGGACTGTGTTAAAGTTAGTATCTTAATTTCGGTATAAAACATGAGTTTTAGATAATTTCGTATATTTTCAAACCATTCTAACCTTGCTTGATTTTTGTTTTCGTATGACTGAGTTATGACTGTTTTACTACAGAGGTGTCGATCTTTTCCAGATTCTGTTTTTCGGTAATTTTAATGACAAACCATTTTAAAGAACTATGCTACATATATTATTTTTATCCAAGACTTCGGCCAGTGTTTCTTTATCTAGTTAGGGATTTTCCAGAATTTTGGTGAATTTTATTGATGAGTTTTATGTGATGTTTCATGCTCGTTTATGAATTCTATACTTGCTGTATTTTATTCGCTGTTAAAGAAATTTATTTTCACTATGATTCCCTTTACTATATGGAAAATGTTTGTGAAATATGAAAGTTATTATATTTTATCTATTTTCATATTCCGTTGGCGGAATTGGATTTCGTTTCACTGGATGCGTGATGTCATAGTTTTTGTTCAGCAGTGTTGGGATTTCCAGATTTGCCAAACTATATTTTATTGATACTTTCTTATTTTTGATGACTGATCAACTTTTACTGAAAAATCTAAAAATTTATATTTAGATACTGGACACATAAAGGAATATCCCAGATTTTTCGTGGATTTATTTAATGTGTTTTCATGCTGTTTTCCTGTTCTTGAATTCATTTTCCTGATTTCTGGCTGAACCTATTTTCTATATTCCAATCAGTTTTGAGCCATGTTTTTGTGAATTAATATATGACTCATTTATATTCGCTAGATTCGTGTGGAAGTCTATTTTTCAGATTCTTTGACAGATCCAGATTTGCTTATTTGTAACACTAGGAATTACTGTTTTACTACAGTATGGTCTTGCTGTCCTGAACTTGAGATTTGTCTATTTTATTCTTTTATAAACCAGCTTGCACTCGTACATGTTTATCTTGCAACTTGCACTTGTCACATGATCATGTCATATCATTGTTGATATATTTTGCACATATACATGCTTGTTTGACGTTAATAATAAATAACCAAGCTGGGGTTTAAGGGACAGATCTAATAGTGGATAATTCAAAAATGTGCACTCGGAAGGGGATCCATTGATCCTACGTGATTACTTGAGACATGATACTTGACACGTGATTACTTGATACTTGCACGCAAGACACGATGCTTTCCACTTGCACACTTGACACGTGATTAAATGATACATAATACTTGGAGCTTGGAGCTCGATTACTTGACTTGTCCCCGAGTATACTCTATGGTCCACTATGAAATCTAAAGCGAAACTGTTTGCTATAAAAACCATGTAAAGTGGGCTGCATGAAGTGCTACCTAGATAGTAATTCACTACAAGACTTGATACATGCTACTTAAACATGATACTTGAACATGATACATGCTTGCTTGAACTTGACTACATGATACATGTGACTTGATACATGACACTTGATACATGATTACATGATACTTGACACTTGATATATGTTTTCATGATACCTGATTACTTGACACTTGATTTATGCCAATTACACTTATTCACTTTGCCATGCTAGTTGTTTATGTTGACATCACACTTATACCATGTTGCGAGTTAGTTTTCCCATGTACTTGTATCCTACATTATAAGTGGCCCGTAAATTGCAAATGACAGGTACTTGTTTTTCTCTTTTCTTCTTTCCAGCATTCGTTGAATTGCAGATTTTGAAGAACAGGTTCCAGATGGTATCGGAGACATGAAGTATTAGTGCTGCATTTTATTATACTATTAGTTGTAGCTTGCTTGAACAATATTTTATTTTGAGACTTGGATTTATTCTTGTATTTGGGCGATGTGACTCAAGTTATTTGTTTTATTCAGATCATGACTATTTGAGATTTATATATTTTGTTTCAAGTATTCTTGTTGGTATTTTGGCTCATTATGTGCATGTGGTTGATTCTTTTTCTTCCGACTCTGATGATTCTTGAGAATGTTGTAAAGATTTCTTGAACAGTTTATGGATAATGAAAATCATTCGCTGGGCTTTTATCTCGTATCCGTATTCCGTATTCTTTTTGGGAAGCGGGGCGTGACAGGAATACACACACACACACTATATATATATATATATATATATACATTACTTTACTGTTTTGAAGAATTGTCGAAAATTGATGGTTTTGATGTTTTGAGAAATTTTCAATTGGATATGATTGGTTTTAGTACTGAGATTAAATATAAACATTATACTACTTCTAATTGATGGATTTTGAAGTTTTACTGATTCATAAAAATATACACATACACTTATATATATATTCTATTTCACTATTTTGAAGATTTTGAGTTTTGTGTGTTTTGTGATGTTTTAAATTGAATCTTTATTATTTCCATACTGAGATTGAATTAGACATTATACTACTTCCTATGGATGAGATTTTGAAGCATTAGCTGAAGCAAATGTACACATATACACACTTACATATACATATGCACTGTTTTGAAGAATTTTGTGAAAAAATTACTCTTTTGAGATTTTGATGTGTTTTTGATTTGTTTTATAAACTCCTATATGATATGCAAGTCATATTTTATCATCTCAGGAATTTGGTTTTACGAAATTGCAATTTTATCAAGTGTAATCGATGTATCAGTTGAAACATGCACAAACTTCAAACCTGGCTGTATGGTAGCTAGCGGTCGACTGCGAGGTCGACTGTCCATTTTTGAACTAAAATGGAGGACGACTGTCACGACAGTCGACTGCAAGGTCGACCGCACCTGCTGTTTTGGGTTGTTTTATTGAGTTTTTCTTCGTTACTTTAAACGGTTAATTCTTCGAAATTATAAATCATTGATCTACTGTTTTAAGTGATGTTTTTTTATTACAGATTACAATATTTTACAAAAATTTATATTTTTTTATAATAGAATTTAAATTACATTCCTATGACTTTATAAAGAGAGATATTTGTAGTTTTCGAAGGAATTGATGTTTTGTGATATTCTACGACTTCAGAATATGGTATTCTGTTATTTAATGGATTTAATATTTTATTTTATTCTGGAATTGTGCCACGTATTTCTGAGATATTATATTAGCAATTCGGGGGCGCTACTGAAATTGGTATCAGAGCATACTTCAATTAGTAATTTTAAACATGGTATGGAGAATAAATATAAATGGACATTTGATGTGCGAGAATCTAGGTGAACATTAGATGTGTGAGTACACAAGTGGACATTAAATGTATGTATACCTAGGTGGACATTAGAAGTGTGAGTACCTTGGTGTACATCTGATGTGTGTGACTTGATTGTTTGATCATAAATGTCTGTAGTGAGATTTAGACTGTTTGTATGCTTAGACTTGAATAAAACTTCTTTATCGCAAGTGTATTGGTTATTTTTTGCATAAAGCATATACTTTCCTCATTAGCTTTTTTTGACCTCTTTTGTCAGTTTTATGCATTTGATATTTTATTATGTAGGGTATTACCACCTCAACTTGTATACTCTCTTACTAATATTCACTATATCTTTTTCTATTTTACTCATTGTGTATAATTTTTGGATTCTATGATTTTTGCCAGTATTTTTTCCGTTATTAAATTTAATTATCTTCCGTTACATTCTTTTAATTATTTATCATCTTGTATTTTTTTAAAATGTTCCTTAGTTTTGTAGTTCTCACTCTTGTATTCTATCACTTTTACTGCTTTACATTTGTTTGCTTACTAGATAACTTTTGTTTGATTAACTTATTTCTACTTTTATTCAGTTTTTTTTATTGTCAGTAATTGATTTTATTTTAGTTTCTATATCTCTAACCGTATTTATATTATTTCTATTCGTTAGTACAAACATTAAGCTTTCACCAATCGTCTTGTTTTTCTTTTAAAATTGCTTCTATGACTTTACTATTGGTTTTTACTTTTTATTCTTTTGTCGAAAATATTATTTTGCAACTTTTGATGTAATTCAACAGTGCTTCCTTTAGCATTTCACCAGCTCATTTTTATTTTTGCAACTCTTACTCATTTTATTCTTGACGTTTTTATCCTTCTTATTTCATGTGCTTTTTCGTTACTCTTATATTTTGCTATTACTTTTATATATTACATTAAGTTTTGAATTACTACGTGTTACGTTATTATTGCTACTCCTATTTTCTTTCATTATTGTTTTTATTGTATTATAAAAATTTGGTTTTGCATATTTACTTTCATTTTTATATATATACTTGGATTTTTCGATACTACATTTTCCATTATTTGGTATTGTGTTATTTATTTTGAAGTATTTAAACTTGGTTGTAGTATTTTACTCATAAAAAATATGATACATCTTTGCATGTTTAAATTTTTATTATTAATTATGTTCTTGCACCTTATAATCAATACATTTATTATTACTTACTGTTTACTGCTTTTGTTATATTTACTTTTCACCATTTATAGCTACTTATTAATTTTGTCGCTTTATACTTCTCGAATGTACTATATGCACTCACTACTTATATTTTACTTAATTTTTATTATCATTACATTCTTGATTTCGACATATACTTCCTATTAATTACTTTATATGTACCATATATTTTATAACATACTTGCTATGCATATCATTTTACACTTTTTAAATTCCTACATTGCTGTATATTTTATGATATATTTATTGTGTAAATTTACCACACTGCATTATTTATTTACTCATTCACATTTGCATTTACGCTTATGCATGTATTTCATTCAGTTTTTCTCCTTACTTTTATAAATCATTTTCACTACTATTCATTTGTACTATAGTGTTTGATATATATAATCTATAAATTTATTTCAATATTCCATCATGTGACTTTCAACTCTATTTCTTACTTTTGCTACTATTTTTATATCACGAATTTCAAAACATAACATCATACTTAAATTAAATGTACAATATCTCTGTGCATATGGAAGGTTACATCTTCCATTTCACCATTTCGTTGCAACCTAATGTCGAGATGGCAAATATGCAACTAGACATCAATGGAGGCAAATTGCAACTGGATGTCGGGGAGGCAAAATGTGCAACCGAATATCCAAGCGGCAACCTGTAACCTGATGTCGTGAAGGCAAATCTGCAACTTGATGTTAAGGAGGCAAGTCTGCATCCAGACATCAATGAGGCGAACCGACAACAACAACAAAAAAAGAAGAGGTTTTCTACCTATTTGCTAATTGATATTTCAAGACTTTTTACTTATATAATGAAATTAATGGTAAAGAAATCATTTTTTTCATGACTTTTGTTTATACAAATTACACTTCATGTTTCCATGTAATTTGAACTAGTATAGTTAATTTTACTCTATTTTGGGTTTACAATTTTTTTTTACGTTTATGTCAAGATTGAGTACATCAACTATGGTCTAAGCTTTCATTCTTTGTAATTACTATTTATTGCTACCGTTTTCCAATTTTGTAACATTTTAGATTTCTCACTTACTTTTGTTTCCACATACTAATTAATGATTTGACGCTTACTTTTGTAATATTCAATGAACTTCTTTTAAGTCTTCTTGCATACATATTTTGGTCTATATTACGTGTTACCTTTTATTGTGCTTTTAGAGTATTGATTATAATGTTAACATTCACTAGTATACTCATTATTCCTTGTCTTGTACATTCATTGTTATTAGGGCAAAAAAAAATGAGCGCGCTAATTTAGCTCTTCCCCAGGGTTCATTGCGGCAAACAATGGACCGCTCTGGCTTCATTCCAACCCAACCCCTACCCCAATCTCAGCAAAACCTGTTAGGCTCAATATTCCAACCGCAGTTTGATTCATTGTCTAATAAAGATATGGCTAGTTTCACCCAGAAAATGGGCTTTGTGCTAGACTCAGATTTTTCGCCTTTGGTTTTTACCATTAGGCAACAAGAACGTATTAGAGTTCAGGAGCATCAAGCTCTTAATGATTAGTATCTCTTGGAACATCCGGGGTCTCAATTGCCCCATTAAAAAGAGGGCGCTTTATCAGTTAATTTCTTCCTCTCACTGTGAACTTATTTCTATTCAAGAATTGAAGATCGATTCCCCTTCACCTTTTACCTTTCGCGCTATCGGCGGATCCATTATCTCTAAATGGATCTCTTTAGACGCGATAGGTTCTAGAGGAGGTATCCTTTTTGGCTTCAAAGAGTCGGTCTTCTTTCTCATTGCGGTTCGCCGCCTTAATTTTTTCCTTATCATCCAACTGCATTGGACGGCCCTCAACTGCACCCTCTCGGTTATTTCGGTTTATGGACCATCCACATCTGATAGGAGCCTCCAATTTTGCAACGAATTCCTATCTCTACACAATTACACTAATGGCCTTTGTTTTTTATGTGGGGACTTTAGCGTCACCAGGTTTGCTTCCAAAAGGTCGACCCCATCTTCTTCTGACTATCACTCCGGCACTTTTAACGATTGCATCCGCACTATGCAATTGACCTGATCCTCCCCTGGACAGTAGATCATTCACCTGGTCTAACCTTCGTTAATCTCCAACGATGGCCAAACTCGACCGCTTCCTTGTATCCCAAAACTGGATATCCATGTTTCACAGCACATTCACCAAGGCATTACCCAATCCCTCCTCCGATCACGTTCCCATCGCCCTCTACTCTAATTTCCCTTTCTCTCATCATCACAATTTTCGTTTCGAAAAAATTTGGTTACAAAACCAACTTTTTGTCAATCTTATCGTGGAATGCTTATCTTTACTTACCGGCTCTTCTGGCCTAGGTAGCATCCTCCTCAAACTTCACGCTATAAAATTTGGTTGCAAAATCTGGCATTAAGAAAGACAAAACAACACCACCTTCCTTAAAAACTTTCTTCTAGCATCCATTGAGTCTATTGATAGGCTGGAGGAACAGGGCCTCTTATCTGATCCCATGCGTTCTGAACGCCTATCATGCAAGTGAGATTACGCCGACATCCTTCATCGAGACCATATCAAATGGGCTCAGAGAGCCAGGAATAGATGGTTTAAGGAAGGTGACGGCAATACCGCTTTCTTTCATAATTTCGCGTCGCATAGGCAATGCTGTAATCGGATCTCATCGATCGTTCACAATGGGGTTGATCTCAACTCCGATCACAAGATCCATAGTGCTTTTCTTTCTTTTTATAAAAACCTCATTAGAACGCACAAACAGTGTGCTATTAGCCTTGATTGGAGTCACCTTTACGGTACTCAGTCTCAAGACCTCTCTTCTCTCGAGGCTCCTTTTTCCTTGGAAGAGATTAAATCGGCTGTTTTCTCTTTAAAAAGCGATTCAGCACCAGGACCGGATGGATTCCCCGTGTTCTTTTTCCAAAAGTTCTAGCATTGTCATAAAGACGATCTTCTCCGTATGTTTTCGGAACTTCATCATGGATCCTTTTCCTTCGACCGTATCAATTATGCCCACATTGTGCTCATCCCCAAAATGGTGGGAGCGCACTCTCTGACTAACTTTAGGCCTATAGCCTGATCAACACTTCTTTCAAAATTATTATGAAAGTCCTCTCCACGAGGCTTAGTGCGGTTTTATCTCCTCTCATCGACCCTGCTCAATCGGGTTTCATCAAGAACCGTTTTATCATTGATAGTGTTGCTTCTGCTCAAGAGACCATCTCTCATTGCCACAACACTAACTCCGAAGGTATTCTTCTCAAACTCGATTTCCAAAAAGCTTACGATAACGTCAGCTGGAATTTCTTGTTTGATATTCTACTTAATCAAGGATTCGGTCCCAAATGGATCGCTTGGATTAAATCTAGCATTTTCTCTGGCACCTCCTCCATCATTATCAACGGATCTGAAGGTCACAAATTTAAAATTCAATGTGGCCTCCGTCAAGGTGACCCACTTTCGTCCCTTTTATTTTCCCTTGTAGCAGATATTTTTAGTAAGCTCCTTCGCAATGCTTGGGAAGCTCAGGTCATTCAAGGCCTAGGTAGATCGCACCTTTTTGATGGAGTCCTTAACCTGCAATATGCTGATGATACTATCATCTTCGCCGAACCAAACTCCCACTCTCTTCGCAACCTAAAATTGCTTCTTTACTGTTTTGAACTAGCATCAGGCCTATCGATCAATTTTAAAAAATCTTCAGTTCTGTGGTTGGGAGGCTCTCCCAATCGACAGATCGAGGTCTCCAATTTCTTTAACTATCCTATTGCCTCTTTTCCCATCACGTATCTGGGTATTCCCTTACGATGGGGTAAACTGCATAAATCTGATTGGTCTCCCATGGTGGATAAGGTTGAATCCAAGCTCCATGTTTGGGCTGGGAAACTTCTCTCCCGTGGTGGTAGATTAATCCTCCTTAACTCGGTTCTCTCCTCTATCCTCCTTTATATGATGTCTTTCTATTATGTCCCCTCTTGGTTCATCAAGAGGATTGATCAAATCAGAAGTAATTTTTTTGGACAGGGTCTTCCAATTTCAAGACTGGCTTTCATCTTAGCAATTGGAACTTAGTCTGCTCTTCCAAAGAGGCCGGAGTATTAGGGGTCTTGAACCTCAGGCACCACAATATCGCTTTGTTGGGTAAATGGCTTTGAAGATTTTTAAAATACGATCACTTACCGTGGATCCAAAGTGTCAAGGCTTACTGTTTTTCTACTCCCCATTTGTGGGATTTTCCCCCCAGTGCTCTACGCAATGCCTCCCCTTTCTGGAAAGGGGTTTGGAAAGTGGCCGCAGCTTTCCAATGCGGCATCGTCCATGACTGTTGCGACAGTTCCAAAACCAATTTCTGGACCGATCTCTGGATTGGTAACACCAAAATTGCCTCCGCTTTTCCATCTCTCTACCGCCTAGCATCTAATCCCCTAACCACGGTAGCAGACTCGTTTACTTTAATTAACTCGCAAAGAAATTGGATCATCCCGTTGTCGGGATATCTACCTTCTCTTCTTACCTCTGAGCTTAAAGACCTTCTTTCCTCCCTTAACAATTACGTATGGCACCCAAAAGAAGAGTTTTCTTGGCGGTGGAACTCGTCATGGACTTTCTCGGTTAAATCGTTTTATAACTTTCTTAACTTCCGAGGCGTCCACTTCCCCTTTTGCTGAATTCATTTGGGATACTTGTGCCCCTCTTAAAGTAAAAATACTATCCTGGCTCGCTCTCAACAACAAGCTACTTACCATCGAAATCCTCAACAAAAGGAATTTAGTGTGGGGACAGATGTGTCCGCTATGCTCAGCCTATTTTGAGGATGCAGATCACCTGTTTGTTGGTTGCAAGTTCATTAGCCCTTTGTGGAAAATTAGTTCTCTAGCTTGGGAAATTTTCCTCCATCCCCTCCAACTTATCTTCTTGTTGGGCTATTCCTCCTACGAATAAGAAGTACCGCTATTCGTGGAGCCTATCGGTTCAAATTATCATTTGGATCACGTGGTTGAAAAGAAATAACAGATTATTCAGGCACTGTGCTTCAACTATCTACCCGTTAATTGAATATTTTGTTTTTCTTTTTAACTTATGGTCTTCGACGTTAAAAGTCGAAGCGAGAGTGTCTCTTTACGGTCGAAGACTAGACGATTCCCTTACTTATCTCCGCAATCTTAATGCTTTTTAATTTCCCTACAGTTCTGTTTTTCTTGAGAGCTTCCAATGTTTTTTCATAGGTTTGAAGCAGGCTCTGGATTATCTCTTTTGGATGCTGCTTTCATGTGCACTCTTTGTCTAGCTTTGCTTCGGACGTGCATGTTAAGCAGTGGATGTTTTATTTTCTTTTCTCTCCCCTGTTTATAAGTCTTTATGATGAATGCTATTCCAGTCTAGTCTGGATTGGATTATAGAAAGGAAATTATTTTTGGTATGGTTGTTCTTATTTTGTTGGATTCCTGGCATTTTGGTGGGCAGGCGTTTCTTGCATGTACCTCTGGATGTAGCCGATGCTGGGTTGTGTGTCTTGATGCGTTTTTTTGTGCTAAAATATGATGCTTGTCTCTATGTTTCTATCTACTCTATAGTGTTTGCATCGAAGATGTTCTATTCGCTTACTGTGAGTTCTGATCAGTGGAGGTGTTTTTGCCTCGTTGTTTGTTTATTTGGGTTTGTGTTTCTTGTCGATTAACCCCTACATTGTTTTTCTCTGTTAACTGTTAGCTTGCTACTTATTTTTTCTCCCGGGTTCCGCTTCGGTGCGACCTATTGTGGTAGTAGGTTGTTGGTGAGCTTTTTCGGAGGCTTTCTTTCTTTGGATGCTTGGCCATGCCCAGACTGTTTGCTTTCCTTTTGGGCGTCGTGAGCATTTTTGGCTCCCTTGCCAGTCTCGGTGACCAGTAGCTGCCAGGCATCGGAGTGTTTTTTCAGCGCTCCAAGATGTTCAGCAGATGCCTTTAGTTTTTTGCTCTCCCCTTCAGCTTGGTCCTTGGAGGATGGAGCTTCGCTATTGCCTCGCAGGGGCGTGTCCCTGGTTTTTAGCGGCCCCTCCACTGTAGGGGTTTCGAGAGGGCGCACCGCTTCCTGGGGATGGCGTTTCAGCTTGCTGTCCATCAATGAATGCTGCTCTCTAGATTTTGTGTATTTGTTCCTACTGTTCTAGCTTGTCTATCTTTTTTAGCCTAACTCTTTTTGTCGCTGCTCTCTTTTTATCGCCTGTGTCGGTGGGTTTTATGACTTGTAAAACTTTATTTGTACAGTCCTTTGCTTTTTATAATATTATTATTGCATGGCTGGAGTCGCTAGACTCTATCCGGTTCATCAAAAAAAAAATTTCTTTATTTAGCTAAATTTGTACGTATTTCTATGTATCTTGATTGGCTATTTTCCCAAAACTATTTTTTTTATATTACCTTTAAGTTTGTGTTCCTTTGTTGTTTGTATAGTTATCATCCTTTTAAATTTGGGTTATATCTCTTCACTTTTGACTTCTTATTCTATAAGAATAGTCTTACTATTTTCTCACTTTTGGAATTAATTGTGTATTCCATTGGATTTCTTATACTTTGCCATGTCAGTTTTCACCTTTTACACTTCGAGCAATAATTATACGTTATTTTTGTTTTACTTAATAATTAAACTTGACTAAAATAACGATAGAGTAAAATTTTAAAACTGTATTCTACGTTTTGTTTTTGTTTTCTTTTGCTTAGAGTAGTTCTGAGGACAGAACTATTCTAAGGGGAGAGTGATGTAACACCCCGCAGAATAAAATGATTTATTTTGTATTATTAAATAATATTAAATTGGTAAATTTGACTCTTTTGACTATTTTCTTGAAATTGCAATTTTGCACGTGCAACACACGTGCAATATTAGAAAATTTTGAGTTCTTAAAATTTTATGGTTAATTATTTATTTTCCTCATTAATTTATGATATTTTAATTTTCAGATTATACAAGATATTGAAGAGGATTGAGAAGGCAACTTAGTTGGAATTGCCGGAAGAGCTAGCCCAAGTGCACAATGTTTTTCACGTGTCTATGTTACGAGGCTACATTCCTGATCCCAGTCACCATCTACCAGAAGTGCCAGAGGGTCTGCCGTTAGATCAGAGTTGCAAAGAGCTTCCTGTGAAGATTGTGGACAGACGAGAAAAAGTTTTGAGAAACAAAACTATACCTATGGTCAAGGCTGTGTGGAGAAATCAACTGGTTGAGGAGGCCACTTGGGAATCAGAGGAGAGGATGTTGGGGGACCATCTCGAGCTTTTTGACTAAATACTGTAATTTTATTTCTTTTTTTTTTCTCACTCTTTAAGCATAGTTCCAAGGATAGAACTATTCTGAGGGAGTGCTGTAACATTCCATAAATTTAAATTTTTATATTTTTGCAGGTGCATTGCACGTAAAATTTTATACATTTTTATCCCTAAAATTTTCTAGAGTTATGCACATTTTTTTTTACCTAATTTTATTTGTCACATTTGTGTTATTTATTTTAATTAGATCCATTAGGCCTAAAATCTTTTTTTTAGCCCACTAGAAATTAATTACCAATTTGTCGCCAATGATTAATTCTACATTTTAAATACACATTATAAAAAAAAGCTAGTACACTTGTCATGTAACAAACACCTACAATTAATTTAACAACAATTAATAATAGAATGAGAAAGAGTGTGCACATAGGGTGGACGTGCGCGTGGTGTGCACGAGGTGAATGGTCGTCCAATAAGATGGAGAGGGGAGAGCAGGGTGTGTGGGTGAGGGAGTGGGTAGTTATTTGAGTAGTAGGAGTCATCTCAACCACACAATACTCCTATGAATACCCCCCTCCTTTAACATGAACAATACACTATGATCAAAAGAAAACATAAGAGAGGGGAAAAAAAGAGGGCTCGATTTTGATAGAAGAGGAAGGAAGCTTTTGGATTTTCATTCTTGCTAAGGAAGAGGAGGCTAGTTTGTGTTGGAGCTTGGAGCAATTTTCTAGGATTTCTATTTACATTTTTGCATCAAGAAAATAGTGGGTGTCTCTTTTGGTTTCTAAATTATTGTAGAATGTATGTGCAGGTAGATTATGCTTGAAATGAACAATTGGCACGAGTTCTTTAGTCACTTTGTGATGCATATTGTGTTGTCATCTAGAATCTTTAGTAGTAATGAAATATTAAAAATTTATGCATGCTAGTTGAAAGTTTCATCATGGAATTGTTAGGTTGTCAATTGAAATTCTATTTAATAGCATGTTGTAGTGGTTAGGCACATAATAGTATACTATGATTAGATTATATGAATTGTGTATATATATACATAAAGTTACTAAATTAGGCACCAGAAATTGTGTAAACATTGGGGAGGATTATAATTAAATAAGGAAATGAGAATTCTCCATACAATGGCTAAAAGAAATTGTATTCATGTAGTCTTGATGATAAATAAAAGTGTATGTTTATGAAGGTTCTCGAAAATGACTATTTACAATATTTATATATAATTTCACTCTAATATGGATAAAATTAATGAGAAAACATTTCTGGAAATCTAGGAATGTATTTCATGAACAATTAAATTGAGAGAAAAGATTAGAAATCGAAAAATGATTGAAAGAGTTAAAAATGAGATGAAACATAGAGTTGAGTCAAAACATTTTGAACCCATATATTATCAGTATTGGAATTGGCTCTTGTGGCTAGAGCAGGCACTAGCGCACCTGGCGCTACCACGTGTCGTGCGCTTGGGGTTTCTCTGGTCGCGGGTTCAAAACCTGGGGGGGGGGGGCTCTTTTAATTTTTGGAAACTCATCAATTAACACTTCGGGAGTACAAAATAACTCAGAGAGCCTTATAACACAAAACGCGAGTGGGTCATTGGTTTGGAATGCGGTTTGGCTTCCTGTTGGCTATTGGTTCAAATCGGGTAGTACAAAGTTTTGGGTTTTTATTTTTATTTTGTGATCTTTTCAAGTTATAAAAATTGGGAAATTTCAAAGAAATATTATAGAATATTATTAAAACACTTGAGAATTATTTCATATTATTCTAAAAGATATAATTTTAGAATTTAGAAGTCGTATTCATGCATTTGATGAGTTTTGAATTCAAGTTTTAAAAGAAAATGTATATGATTAAAGATGTTAAGAGTTGGTTTATTATAAAATCAAAGCACAATTATGAGATGAAAATAAATATTTCTAGAGATAAATTATAAAGAGATTTTGTATTAAGAAGTAGTGATCCAATCCAAAAAGGAAGTTTTGTATTAAGAAATATACTTGAAGTATAGATAAACATGAAAAAGGTTATATGAATCAAAGAACATTGAGAATTATTAAACTGATCGGTTGGTTTGTTAACTAAGAAATTGTCTATAAGAACTTGATTTGAGAAATGGTTATCGAATGTTGTTATATGAAGTTGAATACTTCTTGATCTATAAATCTAAAGAAAGTGATAAAGAAGTAATGAGGATTAATGAATGAAATGTTTATGTTGAGGTTAGATATAACCTAATTGATCTTCATGCTGAGATGGTTGTTGGAATCTAGAGGCAAGGCGAGACCATCAGTAACCGGCAATTTATAAATAAATATATTTGAAAATTGGCCAGTGTGGGCTAATGGTTCTCGTATGTTGATTTAAGTCCGATAGGGTAAGCTAGCTCTAGGTTGTGATGATTATAATTAAACCTAAGGATAGGCACTAGAAGAAGATATGATAGAAACAATGACGAACATGTCTGGTAAAGAATGTGCAGCTCCTAAGGGTTCGAGATCGAGGAGTACGACCAGTAAATCCATCTATATGGGCTAGGGGTATGTCTGTCTATCATCGAAAGGTCGGTAAAGAGACTGCAGTTTCTAGGAATGTTTGGGACGGACAGGATATGCCCGGTAAATCCACCGAGGTGGGCTAGGGTTTGGCCTGGTTTGTAGTTGCGAGAGATCGACTTGCTAAGGTTCGTGGCTGAGGATACGCCCGATAAATCGACTCAGGTAGGCATGGGGTAGGCTGGTAAGGTCCAATATCCTGGAGTTGCGACTCTTCGGTGACTACATGTTGGAGTATATTCATTGGGTTAGGTTGCATGGCGTGGGATGTAAACCCTATATTGATGAGTACATTAAGGGCTTGCCCTCGGACTTATGTAGTATGAGATGCATAAAATCCGAAGAAGTATGCATTAGTGTCATCGTAGTGTAAACATCTGCATTAGGCATTAAGTCATATCATACACTATCATATTTAAGATAGTCACTTTTTACACTTTATTGTGTGCAACCCCTGGTTTCCCAAAAATGTATTTTTTTGTATTTTCTGTATTTTAAAAACTTTCGCAAATTATTTTTTCGGCTTTCAAATTCTTTTATCAAAATGTATTTTTTGGATCTTCTATTTTAAAATCTGTTTTCGATCAAATGAATTTAACTGTAACTATTTTCTGGTGATTTTATATTGTAATAAAAATCTGATTATTGTTATTGTTATTATTGTTATTAGTTTTGACTGGTTATTAACGACCTATTTCTATTGTACAAATTGTATTTGGAATATTTTAAATAAATTATATTTTGTAATTTAAATTACATTTTTTTTAAACGATATTTTTATTTGTCAATTAATTTTCCTATTTAATTTAAAACTTTATTTTCCCTTAATGGATTTTAACCCAAAACCCAACTACCCAATAAGCTATCCACTAACCCATTTAAACCCATCTGCATTAAAACCCATTTACCCTTCAGCCTATTAACCCTCCTACCCGATTCCCATATAAAACCCTACCCAAACACCTATATATATATTCAGAATGCTCAACCTGACTGTTCATCTTCCAATTCAACCCACTCGCCGCTCCATCCTCTAATTCTTCAACCCTTGCAACCGACTTCTCTTCCCGTGCCCCTCGCGACCGGTCGACGCTGCCCCCTGCAGCATCAGATGCCTATCGCATGACCCCCCATCGCACTGTCACCCTCCCGACCACCAGCCCACTGTAGCGCACCAGCCACTGCAGCAGCTCGCAGCTCCACCTGTGTTGCGCCACCCAGTCGCGACAGAGCCAGTCAGCAACACCAGACCAGCAGACACCCGACAGTTCTCCGCTGCTGTAGCCCCCTGTGGCCGCCGCCCAGCGTCCTCAGCCTTGCCGCCAGCTGCCACCCACTATCGGAGAAGCCTATACAGCCGACCACCAGTTTCTGTAACAAAGCCCCACTGTGCAGCCAACAGCCCCTCCTTCCCGTCCCCGTGCTCTTGCCATCTTCGACAGCGAGCCGCGGCAGCAAGCACGGCTCGGCTCTCCATCCCGCTCTCTTTTGGGTTGCGGTGTGTGTGTGTGCTCGAGTTTTATTTGTTGTATTCGTTTTGGTTCGTTGGAGTTTGGTGCGTTCGTGTATTCGTTGGGTTCCGTTGGTTTGTGTGTTCCTAGTGGTTGCATGGGTTTTTGATCAACTTCGATCGTGAGTCGTTCGTTTGGTTTGATCTTGATCATCAAGTCGTGATATGGCCGTCGGATCTCATTATCATCATCTATCTTGGTTTTGATCTCATCTTCGATTGTGGGGTGTGTTCTCATTGGTTTGTTTGAGTTCGTTTGCTCGCTTCGGTTCGTGTGATCCGTTTGGTTCGTGATTCTTGTTCGTGATCCATCCGTGTGTTGCGATCGTGCCCGGGATCCGTTCCCGTTATTCTTGCTCTTTGCTCCGTTGGATTCGTCGTTCCTCGGACAAGTAACTTGTACTCCAATTCATTTGTTTGATATAAGTCAAAAAGTTCACCTATAGTGTAGTTGGGTTTAGAGATGACTCTTGTTTGCGAATTGCTTGATGGGTTTTGGTCTTTATTGTAAAAATATGATCATAGATGACTCACGACACAATTTGGATATGAAATAACCTAGGATTCGCCCAATTCTGGATTTTTGAACATGTATGTGAGACGTGTGTGTGAATTGGTGTTTTGGTTGAGACCCATATGATATTTTCAGTGTGGACATGTTAATAACCCTAAATCATGATGTTTAGACACTTGGTAGACTTTATTTCAAGTTTGGATGTGTTTAAATTAATTTTCTTGAATCTATGTTGATTTCGTTTTTAAGGGAAAAATCTGTATTTTGTCGCTATTCTACTTTGTTTGCTATTTTGGACTATTTTAAATTCAGTATCTTGATTTCGGTATAAAACATTAGTTTTAGGAGAATTTCGTCTATTTTCAAACCCTCTGACCTTGCTTGATTTTGATTTCGTATGACTGGGTTATGACTGTTTTAGTACAGAGGTGTCGATCTTTTCCAGATTCTGTTTTTCGGTAATTTTGATGATCAATTATTTAAAAGAACTATGCTACATATATTGTTTTGATCCAAAACTTTGGTCAGTATTTTTTATCTAGTTGGGGATTACCCAGAATTTTGGCGAAATTTATTGATGAGTTTTATGTGTTTTTTCATGCTCGCTTATGAAATCTGTACTTGCTGTATTTTGCTCGCTGATCTGTAAAGAACCTTATTTTCACTATGATTCCTTTTACTGTATGAAAAATGTTTGTGAAATATGAAAGTTATTATATTTTTTCTATTTTCACCTCCCTTTGGCGGATTTGGATTTCGTTTCACGGCTTGCGAGATATTTCAGTTTTCGTACAGCAATGCTGGGAATTCCAGATTGGCCAAAGTATCGGTTCTTGATATTTTCTTATTTTTTATGACTAAATTAATTTTACTGGAATATTATGAAACTTTATATTTTGATGCTAGAAATATAGGGGAATACCCCATATTTTTTCTGAATTTATTTGAGAGGTTTTGATGCAGTTTTCCTGACTGAGAATTCGTTTTCCTGATTTCTGACTAAACAAGTTTTCTGTTTTCAAATCAGTTTTGAGTTATAATTTTCTGAAACACTATACGACTTATTTATATTTGCTAGATCTGTGTGGATGTCTAGTTTCCAGATCCTTCGACGGATCCATATTTGCATTTCTGTAGTGACGGGATTCACTGTTTTAGTACTGTACTGTCTTGCTATCCTGAATATGAACATACACTGTTTTGCTCGTTTATGTGACTGTATATTATCTATGATTATTTATTTGTTTCCCTGAACCTAATGCTGATTGTACCATGTTAGTTCGAAACTATTTCATGCACTATATGAAGATGACATAGAAATGTGTACTTATATGTTTATATGATTATATGTTGATAACCATAATAAAAGTAATCAAGTCGGAGTTTATGGGAAAGATCAAGTAGTGGGAAAGCATAGAAATGTGTACTTAGAAGGGGGCCCGTATTTCCCATATGATTATCTATTATCTGACCCTGTCTACATTACTTCTTATATGAAGGTGTAGAGGAGAATAGAACCACTAGGTTCGATCTGTCTATCTGGATCTGTCATATGACCCTGTCTACATTACTTCCTATAGAAGGTGTAGAGAAGAAGAGAACCACTAGGTTCTATCTGTCTGATCTGTTATCTGAAATCTGTCTGAACCCTGAGCAAACGGCCCTATATGATCCCCTACGAAATCTAAAGCGAAATTATTTGTTTTAGCAACCATGTGTTAAGTTTCTGGGGCGCATGAAGTGCTACCTAGATAGTAATCACACAAGACTTATAAGAAGATGACATCTGTATCTGTATCTGAAACCTGAATCTGAATCTGTTATATGTACCTGGCTATCTGTGAACTGATTATCTGATTACCTGTTATCTTTCTGACATTATCACTTGACACTATCTGTATATCTGTTTGCATACTATTTTATACTTGATTCATGCCATTTACACATGTTCACTTTGCCATGCTTGTTTGTTTTGACATCATGCTTATACCATGTTGCTAGTTAGTTTCCTAATGTGCTTGTATCCTACATTATAAGTTGTCCGTAACTTGCAATTGACGGGTACTTGTTTTTCTCTTTCCCTCTTTCCTGCATTCGTTAAATTGCTGATTTTGGAGAACAGGTTCCAGATGGTATCAGTGACATGAAGTATTAGTGTTGGATCTTGTTATCGTTATTTCTTGTTTTCTTGCTTTGAACAATATTGTATATTGTACTTGAATTTATTCTTATATTTGGGCAATGTGACCCAGGATTATTTATGTATTTCCGATCATGACTATTTGAGATTAATATATTTTATTTCAAGTATTCTTGTTGGTTCATATGTGCATGTGGTTGACTTTTCTAGCTTCCGACTCTGATTATATTGTGATATGTTGTACAGAATTCCTGATCAGCTTTTGAATGATGAAAATCATTTGCTGGGCCAATGTTACGTGCTCGTATTCCATATTTTTCGGAAGCGGGGCGTGACAGGGTTTTTAGTGGTATCAGAGTCCAGCTATGGCTAATGTATTAGTTGCCTAATATATTAGACAAGCTTGGGTCGAACTGGGATCTGCTTAACATTTCACCAACCATGCATGCATAAATGAATCATAATCAACATAGATCTGGATACTAGTCTTATTCCATTCATTTGATCCCTTCTTATTCGATTTCTTTAATTCCTTGTTTTTTCCGCCTCTTTTAGTCGTTCTCATTTGTTGATTGGGTATAGTTTCGTTCTTTCCGTACCCATATTCCTTTGATTCTTTCATTCATGTTCATTTGTTGACTCATTTTGAGTATCATGCTAGTTATTCTTTTTCTGCCATATTCTCTTGAAATTTCGCTTGTGCCCCCTCGTTCCTCTTTCGTCATATTCAATTCTTTGATTTCTTATTTTCTTTCGTCCCTTGTAGTCGTCCTCCTTTGTTGACTCTTTATTGAGTACAAAATTCATTCTTCTCCTGCCTATATTTTCTTTATATATATATATATATTTTTCGAATATTTTGAGTATTTCGATTATTATTTGTTATATTTTGGATCTTCTATAAAATTCTTTTCTAAAACGAAAATTTGTTATTTCGAATAATTGTGTATTTTTTATATCACAAATTTCAAAACGTAACTTCATACTTAAATTGAGCAATCAATATCTAAGTACGTGTGGAAGATTGCATCATCTTGTTCATCATTTTGTTGCAACTAGATGTCGAGATGGCAAATATGCAACTAGACGTCAATGGAGGCAAATTGCAACTGGATATCGGGGAGGCAAAATGTGCAACCGAATATCCTAATGGTAACTTGCAACCTGATGTCGTGAAGGCAAACCTGCAACTTGATGTCGAGAAGGCAAGTCTACAGATGGATGTAAATGAGGCGAACCCACATCAAAGAATTTCTACTACTACTTTTATTATTGTTTTCCTTATTATTATTGTTATTACTATTACTATTATTATTGTTGTATTTTTCTTACTATTTTATTTTGGATGTTGATATTGAATTACTTTCACCAAAATGATGAACCCCAAATTATTTTCTGTCTTGTATTATTATCCTTACCAGTATTGTTAATATTTTATTATTATTATTATTATTATTATTATTATTATTATTATTATTTTTACCTGTATGATTATGATGATTTTTATTGTTATTATTATTTTTATTATTTTTGTTATTATTATTTTATTATTAATATCTGAAGATTTTTGTATTATTAATATATATTTTTTATTTTTGTTAATGCACATTAGTTTTGACCTAATTATTTAAATTAAAACTCTCTTCTAAATCCCAATTTTATTCTGGTGTCTCATTCTTTTCTTCCTGCTCGGATCGTCGCTGGGTGTCGCGTGGTCTACAACGACATGTCTGCAGCTTGGAATGTCACCATCAGAATGGCGTAGCGGAAGCGTGGTAGGCCCATAACCCACAGGTCCCAGGATCATATTGTTGCTTCTCCTTCCTTGCATTGTTTTGGTTTCCCCTATCTCTTACAATTGTTCTCATCCGTTGACTTATTATTTGATTCAATTCTTTCCTGTCTTTTCTCTCTTTAATTTCAGTTCTGCCGACTCCCTTGTTGCTTTGTTATCTGATGTTGAATCTTTCCTTTTGATACTGTTTATTCTCTTTCTGCATTCCATTTGATCTCATTGTTATCCTCTTCCTTCTATTTCTGGTTTTGCCGCTGCTTTATTACTTTCCCTTTAGCCCTCTGTTTGTTACCCTTTCCCAGTTTGTTTTTGCCTTGTCCTATGTACCGCCTAAGCAAATTTTGAGGACAAAATTTTGTTGTAAGGTGGGTAGGATTGTAACCCCTGTTTTCCCAAAAATGTATTTTTTTGTATTTTCTGTATTTTAAAAACATTCGCAAATTATTTTTTCGATTTTCAAATTCTTTTGTCAAAATATATTTTTTGGATCTTCTATTTTAAAATATGCTTTCGATCAAATGAATTTAATTGTAACAATTTTCTGTGATTTTATATTGTAATAAAAATCTCATTATTATTATTGTTATTATTTTTGACTGGTTATTAACGACCTATTTCTATGTACAAACTGTATTTGTAGTATTTTAAATAAATGGGAAAAGGGGGTTTGAGCAACTTGCACATTTAGTAAATAAGCAATTTATGACGTGGCATGCATGTGATTGGAAAATCCTTAAAAGGGTTAGTTTCCAATGTATCACATGCATGCCACATAATCACTTGCTCATTTACTAAATGAGCAAGTTGCTCATATCCCTTTTACCCTAAATAAATTATATTTTGTAAAGCAAATTACATTTTTTTTAAACGATATTTTTAATTGTCATTTAATTTTCCTATTTAATTTTAAAACCCTATTTTTCCTTAATGGATTTTAACCCAAAACCCAACTACCCAATAAACTATCCACTAACCCATTTAAACCCATCTGCATTAAAAACCATTTACCCTTCAGCCCATTAACCCTCCTACCCGATACCCAGTATAAAACCCTACCCAAACACCTATATATATATATTCAGAATCCTCAACCCGACTGTTCATCTTCCAATTCAAACCACCCGCCGCTCCATCCTCTACTTCTTCAACCCTTGCAGCCGACTTCTTTTCCCGTGCCCCTCGTGACCCGCCGGCGGCGCCCCCTGCAGCGTCAGCTGCCCATCGCGCGACCCTCCCATCGCACTATCACCTTCCCGACCACCAGCCCACTACAGCGCGCCAGCCGCTGCAGCAGCCCGCAGCTCCACCAGTGTTTCGCCATCCAGTCGCGACAGAGCCAGTCAGCAACAACAGACCAGCAGATCCCCGGCCGTTCTCCGCCGCTGCAGCCACCTGCGACCGCCGCCCAGCGTCCTCTACCTTGCCGCCAGCTACCACCCACCGTTGGAGAATCCTATACAGCCGACCACCAATTTCTGCAGCAAAGCCCTGCTGTGCAGCCAACAGCCCCTCCTTTCCGTCCCCGTGCTCTTGCCATCTTCGATAGCTAGCCGCGGCAGCAAGCACGGCTTGGCTCTCCATCCCGCTCTCTTTTGGGTTGCGGTGTGTGTGTGGGTTCGAGTTTTGTTTGTTGTATTCGTTTTGGTACGTTGGAGTTCGATGCGTTCGTGTATTCGTTGGGTTCCGTTGGTTAGTGTGTTCCTTGTGGTTGCATGGGTTTTTGATCAACTTCGATCGTAAGTCGCCCGTTTGGTTTGATCTGGATCATCGAGTCATGATATGGCCGTCGGATCTCATCATCATCATCATCTATATCGGTTTTGATCTCATCTTCGATTGTGGGGTGTGTTCTCATTGGTTTGTTTGAGTTCATTTGCTCGCTTCAGTTCGTGTGATCCGTTTGGTTCGTGATTCTTGTTCGTGATCCATCCGTGTGTTGCGATCGTGCCCGGGATCCGTTCCCGTTATTCTTGCTCTTTTCTCTGTTGGATTCGTCGCCCCTCAGACAAGTAATGTGTACTCCAATTCATTTGTTTGATACAAGTCAAAAAGTTCACCTATAGTGTAGTTGGGTTTAGAGACGACTCTTGTTTGTGAATTGCTTGATGGGTTTCGTCTCTATTGTAAAAATATGACCATAGATGACTGACGACACAATTTGAATATGAAATAATCTAGGATTCACCCGATTCTGGATTTTTGAACATGTACGTGAGACGTGTGTGTGAATTCGTATTTTGGTTGAGAACCATGTGATATTTTTGGTGTGGACATGTTAATAACCCTAAATCATGATGTTTAGAAACTTTGTAGACTTTATTTCAAGTTTGGATGTGTATGGATCAATTTTCTTGAATCTATTTTGATTTCGTTTTAAGGGAAAAATCTGTATTTTGTCGCTGTTCTGTTTTGTTTGCTGTTTTGGACTATTTTAAATTCAGTATCTTGATTTCGGTATAAAACATGAGTTTTAGAAAATTTCGTCTATTTTCAAACACCTCTGACCTTACATGATTTTGATTTCGTATGACTGAATTGCTTGATTTTGCTGTATTTTGCTCGCTGATCTGTAAAGAAACATATTTTCACTATGATTCCTTTTACTGTATGAAAAATATTTGTGAAATATGAAAGTTATTATATTTTATCTATTTTCAAATTCCTTTGGCGGATTTGGACTTCGTTTTACGGCTTACGAGATATTTCAGTTTTCGTACAGCAGTGTTGGGAGTTCCAGATTGGCCAAAGTATCGGTTCTTGATGTTTTCTTATTTTTAATGACTAAACTAATTTTACTAGAATACTATGAAACTTTATATTTTGATGCTAGACATATAGGGGAATATCCCATATTTTTCCTAAATTTATTTGAGAGGTTTTGATGCAGTTTTCATGACTGAGAATTCGTTTTCCTGATTTCTGACTAAACGAGTTTTCTGTTTTCAAATCAGTTTTGAGTTATGATTTTCTGAAACACTATATGACTTATTTATATTCACTGGATTTGTGTGGATGTCTAGTTTTCAGATCCTTCGACGGATCCATATTTACATTTCTGTGGTGACGGAATTCACTATTTTAGTACTGTACTGTCTTGCTATTCTGAATATGAACATACACTGTTTTACTCGTTTATGTGACTGTATATTATCTATAATTATTTATTTGTTTCCCTGAACCTAATGCTTATTATACCATGTTAGTTCGACACTATTTCATGCACTATCATGTCTGTTGATAACCATAATAAAAGTAATCGAGCCAGGATTTATGGGAAAGATCAAGTAGTGGGAAAGCATAAAAATGTGTACTTAGAAGGGGGGCCCGTATTTCCCATATGATTATCTGTTATCTGACCCTGTCTACATTACTTCTTAATGAAGGTGTAGAGGAGAAGAGAACCACTAGGTTCGATCTGTCTGTCTGGATCTGTTATTTGACCCTATCTACATTACTTCTTATAGAAGGTATAGAGAAGAAGAGAACCACTAGGTTCTATCTGTCTGATCTGTTATCTGATATCTGTCTGAACCCTGAGTAAACGGCCCTATATGATCCCCTACGAAATCTAAAGCGAAATTGTTTGTTGTAGCAACCATGTGTTATGTTTTTGGGGCGCATGAAGTGCTACCTAGATAGTAATCACACAAGACTTATAAGAAGATGACATCTGTATCTGAAACCTGAATCTGAATCTGTTATATGTACTTGGCTATCTGTGATCTGATTATCTGATTACCTATTATCTGTCTGACATTATCACTTGACACTATCTGTATATCTGTTTGCGTACTATTTGACACTTGATTCATGCCATTTACACATGTTCACTTTTCCATACTAGTTGTTTGTTTTGACATCATGCTTATACCATGTTTCTAGTTAGTTTCCCAATGTGCTTGTATCCTACATTATAAGTGGTCCGTAACTTGCAATTGATGGGTACTTGTTTTTCTCTTTCCCTCTTTCCTACATTCGTTAAATTAGAGATTTTGGAGAACAGGTTCCAGATTGATATCGGTGACATGAAGTATTAGTGCTGGATCTTGTTATCATTATTTCTTATTTTCTTGCTCTAAATAATATTGTATCTTGTACTTGGATTTATTATTTGGGCAATGTGACCCAGGATTATTTGTGTATTTCAGATCATGACTATTTGAGATTAATATTTTTTATTTCAAGTATTCTTGTTCGTATTTGTTTCATATATGCATGTGGTTGACTTTTCTGGCTTCCGACTCTGATTATATTGTGATATGTTGTAAAGAATTCCTGAACATCTTATGGATGATGAAAATCATTTGCTGGGCCAATGTTACATGGCTGTAATCCGTATTTTTGGGAAGCGGGGCGTGACGTTGTGCATTCAAGTTTGTGTTTGCTAAAGTAAGAGAATTGCTGTATTATATCATTGCGTCAGTTGTATGTAACTAATGTGCCCACATTTTTCAAGTGCAGGACTTGGATCAGTAAAACGCATAAAGATGAATGGATGCTGATGATTATTTTTAGATAACAGTTGTTGAATGTTAAAGTTGTATATTTTGTTGTAACTTCTGCTGTGTATTTTTGTAACAGACATTGTGTAATGAAAAAGTTTTAAATTCCTTGTAAAATTGTACGAATTTGATGTAAAAGGTCCTGTTGTGCTACGAATTACATGTAAATGAAATTCGGGGTGTTACAGTTAAAGGATTGAAATTGACCTTCCTTAATACAAGATCTAGCCTGGAAAATATTTACCAATCACAATGTGATAACGAGAAACCTAAAAGAAGTCCACGAAAATATAAAGTACTATAATAGATGGAAATATTATTGTACCTTGCCTTAGGATGTGATAGCATCATGTTGGGTAATTCCTAACACATCCCAACCAGAGTAGCATCAGTAGCATCTTGATTCTCGGTCCTCGATGTCGTTGCTGCCAGTAGTAGAACATAATTTTTGTCCATACTTTCACTAAACAACCCAAGTAAATTCTTGTCTACACTAAACTTGTTAAGAGTTGAAGTTCCTTTATTGTCACTGCAAAGCACATCCATGCAAGTCAACTCTTCTATGGCAGTCATCCTCCAAATGATAGATCTTTGCTCAGATAGCCGATGCAACCCAATTGCCAAAGTCATTGAAAAAATAAGGCATAGCAATAGGTATCCCTTTAATCAAGAGGATGAATGGTTGCCAATCCCATCTCTGTATCGCTTTCTCTGAATCGCATATATGACGTTCATCTCTGATGGTGATGGTGAATACACAAAAGTAACCCCTAGCTATAAGAACCTTCTGGAATCAACAAACTTGATTAGTATTGTTATAACCCCTATTTTTCTGTTTTGGATTTTATTGTATTTTATTTTCTTCTTTCTGGATTATGGTATTCGAACTCCTTTTAAATAATAAATCTTACTTTTCTTTTGGCTTACTTACTCTCTTTTAATCATTTTGTACTATTTTGGCTTGAATCCTACATTTATGGCTCACTACAAATTTTACTCTTTTGTGTTTTGGGTTTAAATTGATCCGCTATATGTTTATCCCATTGATTTCTATTTATTTTTCTATTTTTGGAGCCTAAACCCATACCCTAAACCCGTTAATCCGCAACCTAAAACCCAACATCTATTGTCCCTATATAAATACCCGTAAACCCTAATTAATTAATATATCTCTCTCATTCTCTCTCCTAACCCGCCGCTTTCTCTCTCCCCTCATCCTTTGTTTCTCCATTGAAACCTTCGATGCCTGCCCCATCACCGCTTGCCTTCCCGTTCTCTGACCACCATCTCGACCACCCAGAACCACTAGTTGCAGCACCACCACTCCTCGTCGACCCTCCGCTGCCTCCCATTGTAAACCACTCCCGAAGCCACCGTCAACCCCGCTGCTCCCCTAGCCATCATCTTCATCCTCCGTCGCTAAAACCCATCAGTCATTTTCCACCTCCATCGAGCATCCACCACCTCCAGAGTGCCACCCCATCACTGTTCACCCTTGCCCTCGACCGCAACCACGACCAACCTTGACGTCCCCTGTTTTCCCCTCCGAGCCCTCTATTTCTCCGTCGACTACTCATTCCCAAGCACCGTCGACTGTTAGCCACCCTTGCTGTGGGTTGCTGCTGCCTCCAGTCGCCGCCCCCGCCCAGTCGCCGTCGTTCCCTGCCATGATCTCTCACTCTCTTTCTCCGCTGTTTGGTATTCAGAGGTAGGGGGAGTTAGATTTTGGTGTTTGTTGTTGTGTAAAGTATGGGGGGGGGGGAATTTTGTTGCTGTTTGGTGTTTGGATCCGGGATATTGAGTTTTCTGTTTTGCTGTGTTGAGTTCTTTTGCTGTGTGTTGTTTTGTGGATTGGCTGTGGGTGTTTTCTGTTTTGGAGGGGTGTTGCTGTGTTGATATTGCATGCTATTTGCACGTGCTTGTGTGCGTGAGCTCGTGATTTGTCGCTCGGGATTCTCATCCTGTTATTCGTTATATTTGAAATTAGCATCTAACATGCAAGTCTCGTCTTGAACCCCTATATTGTTTGTGTTCAAGAATTTGTTGATCCCCGCAAGTAGATCTTTTATCATATTGTTATACTATGTAGATTTCGTTGAGAATATTGAGGGTTTACACGAGCTAACCCAATATACTATTAACATCATGCCTATATCTTTTATCCAAATCCTAGTCCCTATTACACACTGCATACGCACGTTATACATAAAAAATAACTAGATCCATGTTATAAAATTATTTGATGAAATGAATATTTTCGATTGAATTTTATTTAATGAATTGATTACCATGATTGTAAATTGCATCATAAATCTAGAAATCTGCATGTTAATCATCTAATAGCATTTTGAATATTAATTATCATGAATTATATGTTTGTATGATGAAGTTATTGCCTATTCATATCAAACTATTTTCTAGCCTACTGTTAGTTTCTTTTTGTATCAAAATTTTGATCATGTTTCTGTAATAATTTGAAATAACTTTGAAAATATAAATTATAGCACCATATGTCTATTTTCCAGAACATTCAACGGAATTGAATTTTGAGTTATAATCTGTGAGATATCTTATTTTTAGTACAGCTAGGTCTGGATTTCTAGATTCCCAAATTCATACGTATCTTTCTGATTTATAAATAAATAGAACATGATAACAGTAAAATAAAAATATGAAATTAATTTGACTAAGGCTAGACATGTGTAGGAACAAACCAGAATTTTTGAAGATTTAATTGATGAGTTTTCTGACCTGTTTCATATGTGTTTATACAATCTATAGCCTGCTGCCTAAACATAAAATCTGAAAAGAATATGATTTTCAACCATGTTTCTTTAACTTTTATATGTCGTGTGTATATTCGCTGGAACCGGTAGAGAGAATAGTTTCTAGAACTTCTGACTGATCCAAATTTTCTTTTCTATAGCAGCGGGAATCTGTGTTTTTTGTATAGTAAGGTCCTGCTGTCCAGATTGTATGGTTTGTGTTAATTTTATATATTTGCTGCTTGGTTTGTCTGTAACGAGTAGAATTAGTCACATATAATATGATAAAACCTTGACACCTTCTTGCATGCTCACATAGGATGAAATAAAATATTAACAAGCCGATGTATTATGGGTTGACTTGGTAGTGAACGATCGAAAACTGTACTCGGTAAAGGCCTTCTTGCTTGCATGATTTATTACATGGAAGGTGGAGAAATGCTTGTCATTATGTGATCACGCTATCTTGATATCTTGTCATATTGTTACCGAGTACACGATCTGTGAATTCACCATCAGTCTAAAGCCTCACTATTTGCTTATGCCGAACCTGTGGAATGTGATGCAATAGTACGTGCACTAGATAGGTTAATAAAATGATTAATAATCTGCAATTGACATTCCATGCTTGATCCTGTGTATCGTCACCAATATAGAATTTAAATTGACATTACTAATTAAGTGCATGATTAAACATAGACCCATGACATTATTACCGATCTTTGATTTTGTTCTTGACTTTGATCTTGTCCCTTCTTTTTGATATACCATGTTCCTATTATTCCGTGTTTTCTCTACTTGCAATCCATGACTTACTCTAAGGTCATTATTTACCTTTTTTAAGATCAAGAATTTACATGTACTGAAGCATCACTATCGGAAGGAATTTGTGAGCAACAATTCTAGAAAATGGAACTGAAGATTGTGCTGCTTAAATTAATTTATGCTACATTTATTTCTTATGAACATTGTCTTTAATATTATACATTATTTTGGGCTTTTGGTCCTAGAGTTTATTTTTCCCAGATATTGGATAGTATGTTGGATATTATTTTGGATTATTTCATTATTATTGAATTTGTTTCTTTGATTCATGTGATTATATTTCCTTGTGTGTGTAACCCCTGTAACTCATTATTGTATTTTTGTTTGTATTTAATTAAATTCCTGGTTATTTTATTTTATTTCTGATTGTATTTATTTTCGTCCCTTTTGAATCATGTGCTGTTCTTTCTCTCTTTATAATTCATTTCAATTTGATTCAACCTTTGTTTCTCAATTTGATTGATCTAAATAATTGTTCTTTCCCTTGTGTTTTGTCTAAACCTAAAGCATGGCCTATTTGATTAATATTTGACTATTTCTCTTCCTACTGGATACTACCCAATAACCCGAACCCGCTTTGACTCTATATAACCTAATTTACCACACCCTAACCCTAATTCCTATACCAATTCTTCAGCCGAGCCCCCTCGATCCCCTCCTGCCTCGCTGTACACCCCCGCAACGACCACACGTTCTCCCTTCACCGCTGTCCCGATCCCTTGCTCCCTGTGCCGTAGCCATCGTCAGCCGAGCGGCTCATCCCTGTCCCTGTATTCTTCTTCGTCTGCTGTTGCTGCTGCCGTGGTCGACCGCTGTCCTCGATCCCCGCTGTCATTGCACCTCGCCGTCAGCCGAGCTGTCTCTGCCGCCTTGCTTGCTGTTGAAGCCGTCGCCGCCACTACTGTTGTTGCTTTCGTCGCTGTGTCGCGGAGAGCACGTGCACTGCACGTGTTTTGCTGTTGGCTCTTGTTCTCGTATGTGCTGTCTCTTATGCACGTGTGAATGTGTTTGTTGTTCGGGATCCATTCCCGTTATTCTGTCGTCATCTTCGTCGTCGTTATCAGGCAAGTAGCTTGTATGTATTTGTTTGTTCATACAAGTTAAATACCGTAAGTAATCTTGCATGCATTTGTTGACACTCTCATGATGAAATCATATCTTGTTAGTTGATCTATTCCTTCATCTTTTGATCATGACTGTTTCACAACAATTTGTCACCCGTTGCATGAAAAATAAATTTGTTTAGATGGAAACTTTATTGTATGCTTGTTTGTGACACACCATATGTTGTAGATAATTATTACATGGATGCTTTGTTAGATGTACTATCTCATTATAGACTATTAATATACATGCCATGCTGATTTGAGTAACCTAGATACCATGCTTTACATGACATCTTAGATTGGATCTATCGTAATTAAATTGTTTGATGAAATGCATGAAATAATTTTTGTTTTACTGCTTCCCTATTTTAGTACAGTATTTAGACCCTGTTAACATCAGTAAAATAAATAAATTTGTGAATATGATTTGTAGGCATTGTTTTATAGTTTTCAGAACTTTCGACGAATCTGAATTCCGATTTTCGATGCATGAGTTATCGCTGTTTTTCTGCAGTTGTATTGAAACTCCAGATTCTAAATTATATGATTTCTGTATGAATTATTATTTTAAAACTGATATTAAAAGTAGAATTTGGACTTGATATTTTTCTGGGTATGTTTAGTTATGCTTGGGATCAACCCCTAATTTTTGTAGAATTATTTAAAAACCTTTTTAACTCATTTCATGCTTATGAAACTAATCTCACAACCAAACTGCACGCTGTTCAGTAAAGAACTCTGTTTTCAACCTGATTCTATTCATTTTTTATGAAAACTTTGTGAATATGAACTGTAGCCTGATTTGTCTATTTAAACTCCATTTTGACGGATCTGGATTTCGAACTGTAGTTTGTGAATTATCTCTATTTTGGTACTGTTGTGTCTGAACTTTCATATTTACAATTTTGCTGCGTCATTTTATTTTCCGAATTATATTGACTATACTATTTGTAATGGAACTTCATGAAATTTTATATGTTGAGTCTAGATATGCTAGGGAATCTTCCAAATTTTTCTTAGGTTTAATTATGATGTTTTAAAAACTTTTTTCTGCATACAAACAAGATTTTGCTTATTCTGGCTGAACATAAATTCTGTATTAAACGCTGTTTTAGGCCTGTTACTGTGCCTGATGTATGACTCGTATATATGCGCTAGATTCGAAAAAGTGTCCTGTTTCTAGATTTCCTGACGGATCCAGATTTGCATTCCTGTGGCAATATGAATCTCAGTTTCGATGCAGTAACGTCTTGCTATCCAGAACTTGAAGTTTCGTTGTTCTAACTGTTATAAGTTGTTTTTCACCCGTTTGTGTTCCTAATTCATCTTAGATTTTTCCTTTGTTCATGCCATGTTTTTAGACCTATTTGTGTTTGTTCACACCTATTTAATAATGCTGAAAAATAATCAAGCCGGGGTTTAAGGGAAAGATCTAGTAGTAGACAATATAGAAATGTGTATTCAGAAGGGGACTCGTCTCTCCCAACTGTTTATTGTGGTACCAACTATTGTTTTCTCTGGATGCATGGGGGCATGATCCATGACACCGTTACTATTTGCTATTACTGTTACTGTTACTGTTTGTCTGAATATACGACCCTATAGGTTCCAATACGAAATCTAAAAACAAAACTATTTGAATGTAGTAACCATGTGGTAAAATTTGGGACACATAAAGTGCTACCGAGATAGTAATGAACATTAGACATAAGAATAAATGTTTCACAATCACATCCTGTTACTGTTAATGTTGTCCCCTACTGTTACTGTTACTGTTACCTTTACTGTTTACCTACTGTTTCCTGTTATCTGTAGACTGTCACCTACTATTGCTTTTCTCCATGTCAGTACTTCCTGTTTTGTTTCATATTTTCCCTTTCCATTTTCCTGCTTGTACTACTTGTGACCCGAAATTTTCTACTAACATGCATCATGTCAACCTGTCTTCCTATTTCCTTGTAATCGTTATATGAGCAGGTTTCGGTGATCATTTGCCTGCTGGAGTTGGTTAGCAAAGGTTTTGAGCTGCGCATTGGAATATTCTTGCGAAATGTTTTGTTTTGAACTATTTCATTCATGTTACTGTACTGAGACTTGTATTGGGCTTGTAGTCCTGGAATTTTGTTTTGATTCTGATCTTGTATTTGTTTGGGATATTTATTATTGTTGCAAATAAATACTGTTGATTAATAATTGTTCATGCATGCGTGGCTAAGTATATAGCTATATTTATTGTTGGGCTAAGTTAACTAGTTCTGTACATCTTATGGATGGTGAAAACCATTCGCTGGGCTTAGTCACATACCGTATTCCATATTCCTTTTGGGAAGTAGGGCGTGAAAAGGTTTTCGGTGGTATCAGAGCCTCAGGTTTGGCTAATGTGTTAGATTGACTAATACATTAGACAGGCTTGACTCTGTCAGGATTTACTCAACTGCTAAAAGGCCATGCACTGCACGAACAATTGATAATCAATTTGATCTCAATACTAATTGTTTTAAGTTTTTGGTTCAGACTATGGCTCGTGGGAATGCTTTGTCTTCTCAATCGCAAGAAGACCATCCTGAGTTAGCTGCGGTTACTCAGGTGCTCCAGCAGATTGCTTAGATGCAGCAGGAGCACAGCGAATTGGTTAAGGCCGCATTGGAGGCTGCTAACCGGAACGCTACTGTCCCGACCCCCATTGTTCCTGCCCTGGTAGTTTTGCCCCTTGCCCGGGTACTATTGCAAACTTCATAAGGCTACACCCTGATAAGTTCGCTGGTACTGAGATGCAACTTGAGGCTGAGCAGTGGTTGATACGGACAGAGAGTCTGCTACAGGCAGCTAGGGTTGCTGATGCCGATCGTGTGGGCGTGGTGTGCGTCCATTTGGTGGATTTGTCCCAAATCTGGTGGAGAGAAGAATCCGACAGGCTAGAGCGGCCTATTGATTGGGCCACTTTCGCTCAGAGCTTCCTGGAGGAATTCTTCCTCCGCATCACCCGGGTAGCAGTAGTTTCTTGCCCTGAAGCAGGTTGGTTGGTTGGTTGTTTGGTTGATTTATTAGTGCCGTGTTTGAGATTTTCTTAAATATTATATATGTAGTTTTGTAACACGAATATTTTGTTGGAGCATGGCACTAGATCCATGGACGAGTACGCCGCACAGTTCACCAGAATGAGTCGCTTCGCTACCACCTTGGTGGCAAATGAGGAAGATCATACTTGGAGGTTCCTTTTGGGTCTTGACCAGAGGATTCAGGTGCACTTGGCCGCCCATCTTCTCCGTACCTATGCGGATGCCTTGGAGTCAGCTCGAGTGACAGAGCAGACTCGAGCTCGGGAGCCCCCTCAGCGGGTTGTGCAGTACCCCACTGTTGTTGCTACCAGGCCCACTGGAGGTCCGATCAGGAGGCCAGCTCCGGCCCATGCCTTCAAGGCACCTCCCTACCGTCCTGCTCCTCCACGGTGTGACTTTTGCCATATCCCTAGGCACTTGCACAAGGATTTCTGGAAGGCCAACCGCCGATGTCTGGGTTGTGGTGCTACCGACCACTTGGTCCGAGATTATCCTCGAAGGAGGCACGACCAGGCCACAGCCGTGCCAATCCGTAGTCAGGTCAGGCCGCCACTTCCCCCTCAGTGTCAGATCGTCGATCAGAGGACCGCTGCTCCAAGAGAGGTCAGGCTTTCAACTTGACAGCGGAGGAAGCTGAGACCATGGAAGAAGTCATTGTAAGTATTCTTTTGTGTTTTCTTTTGTTGTTGTACTATTTGTTCCTTGTTTTATTTATTTTCTCTTGCATCTTTCATTCATGTTGTCATTCCTGCACCATTTTTCATTTTCCTTGGTTACTTCTCATCTGTTCATCTCTTTCCCTTGTTTTGACTCTATCTTAGGTGTCATTCTTGTTCATTCCTTTCCTGCTCGCGTTCTTTTTGATTCTGGGGAAACCCATTCCTTCGTCTCTTCCTGCTTTGTGGATCAGCATCAGTTGGAGTGCAGTGCTTTGCCGGTAGCTTGGAACATCACCATAGGTGGCGGTAATGTCGTCTGTTCCCGGTTGTGCAAGCAGAGTCCTGTGGTGATTAGAGGTGCAGATTTCAGTGCAGATCTGATTGTGATCGGAAGTTCAGGATTTGATGTGATTCTCGGCATGTATTGGCTGGGTGACTCCCACGCTATCATTGATTACCGAGCGAAGAAGATTGTCTTCGGGATGCCATGCCGTGCAGAGTTCAAGTTCCATGCTGGGGAGTTACCCCTTGGGCGTGGTATGGAAGTGGTTGTCGATTCAGGTTGTGTAAAGGAGTTGTAATCAGGCTGTGAGGCTGTGCGTATTGTAGTGCAGGAATTTCTACGTGTGTTTCCAGAAGAGTTTCCTGGACTACCCCCGGATAGGGAAGTGGAATTCGGTTGTAACCCCTGTTTTCCATTTTTTGTATTTTTGAGTGCTTTTTTTTCTTTTGTGTATTTATCCTCATTGTATCTCTTTTGGACAGTATATTGGATCTTCATTTTCAATATATTCATCTATTTGATTTGTCATCTCTTTTATTTGATCTTCTTTATTCAATTGTCCGCCATTGTTTCGTCTCTGTTTTATCGTGCCATTATCTTTGATTCTCCTTATATTTATTCATGCCCTATTTTATTTGTTCATCTTGTTTCCCATCTCTTTTTAGATCTCCCTATTCAAATTAATTTAACCCTAATCCTATTCTTACACCCACTATCTATTACCCTCAAAATTCCTCTACTGGATCCCCAAACCAAATTAACCCTATACCCATTAAAAACTCATTAGCTTATACCCATACCCACAACTCTGTTAACCTAACCCTACTCTTCAAAAATCTTCAGCTGTCATCCCCTCTAACCCTAATAACCCATCTCTTATATATATATATACATTGCACCCATGTACAGTCCCCGTGCATCCCTCACCTAGCCGCTCCCCCTACCTCTTTGACCCTCTCTCCTACTCCGCCGTCCTCAGCCAGACCCCCTTGCTCCGCCCTACACTGTCTCTCGATCTCTCTCTTTCCCTGTCGTGACCACCTCGGAATGCTTCAGTCGTCCTGTGCCGTCCTCAGTCGGTGCCAGAGCGCCAGCGCAACCGTGCTCCTCTTTCCTGTCGAGCGACGCCAGCATCACCGACAGCCTAAGGCACAACTGCTCCCCCTCGATAGCCTTCCTTCTATCTCTCTCCCGTCTTGTCCTCGGTGCCGACGACCCTCACGACTTCCCTAGTTGCGCTGCCCCCGTGCGCCGTCTCCCTCCGTCAACGAGCCACACAACTACCTCTCGACGTCCTGCAGTGCAGAGCCGCCCTTGGCCTTCCACCGTCGTCGTCCGCTGTTGCCACCGTCGTCCTCCGTGGGTCCCGTCTCTCTCCCTCTTGTGTTCGTGTGTGCTTTGCGGGTTTCATTGTTCGTGATTGTGTTCGTTGGGTTCGTGGGTTCGTTTGCTCGTGGTTCGTTATTCATGATTGTGTTCATGGTTCGTGGTTCGTTCGTTGAGCTCGTGCTCGAGAATCCATTCCTGTTATTCTTGCTTTTGTGCCGTACCCGTCGTCGTCTCTAAGGCAAGTAACTTGTATTCTTTTTTTGTGTAATACAAGTACTAAATACCACCTGTAGTGTAGTTGTGTTGTAGAAACGATTCTTGTGTGAAACCCTTTTTATATCTTGTCTCTATTGTGTTGACCCGCCCGTAGCTGCCTCATTACACACATAACATGAAATAACTTAGGGATGACCACTTCTTGTTATATACTTGCATGTTGTCCGTATGAAATATTGTGCTTGGTTGTGTTAGTTGTAGTATACTTGTTGTAGACTTGCTAAATACCCTATACTATGTTGCTTGGATATCTAGTATACCCTATTTCATGTTTGGTTATGTTTTGGATGAGTTTCATATGAACTAGTTGAGTTTGTGAATAAAGGATATTTTCTGTTTTGTCGATTTCCTGTTTTTGTTCAGTAATTTAGACCCTATTAAGGTCAGTATATGAAAATTATTTGTGAATATGAATTATAGAGAATTCTTTGTACTTTCTAGATTTTTTGACAGATCTCAGTTTTGATCTATGAGTCGCAAATTATGACAAATTTACTACAGATGTATTTAATATTCCAGATCCAGTTTTATACATATTATGTATGGTAATTTATTTTTATACTGATGTTAAAGATAATATTTTGATCCAATATCTTGCTGGTTACAACTAGACTTGATTGAGATTAACCCCTAATTTTTATGGATTTAACTGATAACTTTTATACACTATTCTATACTTGCAAACAACTACTATACATGCAAAATTTTCATGCTGTTCAGTAAAGAACCTTAATTTCAACCTGATTCTATTTGCTGTTTATAAAAAACTTTGCTAATATGAATTATAGCCTACTGTATCTATTTTATCAGCCTTTTAACGGATCTGAATTTCGATTTATATTTTGTGAGATTTTGCTATTTTAGTACTATAGTGTTTGTGATTTCATATTTACAAAACTACTGTATGTTGCTGCTTTCTGATTTTAATTGAGTATTCTATCTATATTGGAAAATTATAAAACTTTATTTTCTGATACTAAACATACTAGAGAATATCCCAGACTTTTCTTGAATTTAATCAGTGAGCTTTTATGCCGTTATCCTGTTTATGAATACAAACTTCTGATTTCTAGCTAAACACGTTTTCTGGATACAATTCTGTTTCGAGTCGTGTTTTTGTGAAATACTATATGACTTATATATATTTGATGGCTTCGGTTGAAAGTATATTTTCCAGGATCTCTGACGGATCCAGGTTTGCATGTGTGGTAACGGGAATCCCAATTTTGGTGCAGTACTGTCTTACTGTCCTAAACTAGAATTTTTGTTGTCCTACTCTTGTATGTGTTGTCTTTCACCCGTGCATGTTTATCTTCTGTCCTGAACTTGTCACTTGATCATAACATGCTATTCATTCTCTGTTTTGTACACATGCATGCCTATTAAATAATAATAACAAATAACCAAGCTGGAGTTAAAGGAAAGACCTTAGTAGTGGACAATATAGGTATATGTACTCAGAAGGGGACCCGTGTTTCCCATTACGTGTTGTCATGTCTCATGATTACATGATTCATGCTTGTTATTACTATATGCCACCATGTCTCATGATTACATGATTCATGCTTGTTATTACTATATGCCGCCATGTTTCATGACTACATAATTCATGCTTGTTACTACTTGCATGATTACATGATTCATGCTTGATACTATTACTTGATGCCACGAGTTCACGATTATGTGTTTCGTGCTTGTTACTTGCTACTTGTTACTTGACGCCTGAGTACACGGCCCTATAGATTCCCACCACTAGGCCTAAACCAAATTTACATGTAAGTAGCAACCATGTGGTAAAAGTTTGGGATGCATGAAGTGCTACCTAGTTAGATATAATACAAGACTTGAGATCGCTTGACACTTGCTACTTGTTACTTGAACTTGATGCTTGATACTTGACACTTACTACTTGTTACTTGTACATGATACTTGATACTTGACACTTGTTACTCGTTAATCGTTTACATGATACTTGTTTACTTGACACTTGATACATGCCACTTACACTTGTTCATCTTGCCATGCTAGTTGTTCTATTTTGTTGCCATGTCTATTCCATGCTATACTTGCTTCCGCTTTTATTCTATTCTTGTTTCCCTTTTCCTGTACTTGTGCTTGCACTACAAGCGGCCCGTAACTTGCATTGACGGGAGTTTGTTTTCTTTTTCCTCTTCCTGCAATTTTGCTAAATTGCAGATTTTGGAGATCAGTTGCCAGATGGAGTAGGTGATATGAGATTCTAGATGCTTGAGTTCTTGCTTTATTTATTTTCTTGCTATTCTTCAATAACTGTATCTGTTACTTGGATTATTTGTATTTGGGCAATGTGACCCAGAATTATTGACTTGTTCAGATCTGGTTTATTTGAGATTATTCAATTTGTTTCAAGTAAATCATGTTGGTATATTGATTCATATATGCATGCGTGGTTGACTTCGCTTGTTTTCTACTCTGATTATTCTTGTGAAATGTTGTAAAGATCCTGACAGCTTATGGATGATAAAAATCATTTGCTGGACTTAGTCACGTATCCGTATTCTGTATTCTCTTTTTGGGAAGCGGGACGTGACATCGGTATTCAGGTTCAGCTAGGTACTGCACCGATATCGAAGAGTCCCTACCGGATGGTACTAGTTGAGCTAGCAGAGCTGAAGGTGCAGATCCAACGATTACAGGATTTAGGTTTCATTAGGCCCAGTGTTTTCCCGTGGGGCGCTCCAGTCTTGTTTGTCAGCAAGAAGGATGGGATTCATCAACTGTGCGTAGATTACCGTGAGCTAAACAGTGTTACAATGACGAACTGGTATCCGCTACCCAGGATCGATGATTTATTTGACCAGCTGGGTGGAGCTGCTGTCTTTTCAAAGTTGGACCTTCGCTCTGGTTATCATCAAGTGAAGGGTGAAAGCAGCTGATGTGCAGAAGATTGCATTTAGGAACAGATATAGGTACTACGAGTTCCTAGTGATGCTTTTCGGAGTTGCGAATGCGCCAGCAGTATTCATGAGTCTGATGATCAGAGTTTTCTCTCCATTTTTTGTCAGATTCATGGTGGTCTTCATAGAAGATATTCCGGTGTATTCTTGGAACCGGAAGGATCATGCTGATCATCTGAGGTTGGTTCTACAAACCTTGAGGGAGAATAAACTCTATGGGAAACTCAACAAGTGTGAGTTTGGCTTGATCAAGTTACCTTCTTGGGGCAAATTATCTCTGGCAATGGTATCTCAGCCGATCTGTACAAGATTTCTGCAGTGAAGGATTGGCCTATCCCAAAGTCAGTTTCAGAGGTGAGAAGTTTCCTTGGTTTTGCCTAGTATTATCGGAAGTTTGTCCAAGACTTTTCGAAGATAGCTTGACCATTGACTAAGCTGACAGGGAAGGATCAGAAGTTTGTCTGGGATGATGCTTGTAGTGGAGCTTTTGCAAAGTTGAAGAGTCGGTTGACGTCAGCGCCATTATTGACTATTCTGGATGGTTCGGGAGGTTTTGTGGTTCACTGCGATGCTTCTGGCAAGGGCCTAGGTGCAGTGTTAATGCAGAAGGGCCGAGTTGTTGCTTATGTGTCCAGACAGTTGAGACCGCACGAGAAGAGCTACCCTACCCATGATTTGGAGTTGGTTGCGGTGATCTTTGCTTTGAAGTTGTGGAGACACTATCTACTTGGAGACCGAGTAGAAATCTTTACTGACCACAAAAGTCACAAGTATGTCTTCACTCAGAAGGAACTAAAGATGAGGCAGAGGTGCTGGTTGGAGTTAATGGCTGACTATGACATTAGTTTGCAATACCATCCTGGTAAGTGAACTTGGTGCCGGATGCTTTGAGTAGGAGACCAGTCGCCATGTTCCTGACTAAGCAGAGAGAGCTTATTGAGCAGATAAGGAGGTTGGATTTGGATGTGATCTTGCCAAGTTCTGATCGGAGTTGCATGATGCTTCAGTTGCAGTCATCTTTTATTGAGCAGATTAAAGAAGCTCAGGCAGGTCATAAGCAATTGCAAGGGTTCAGAGCCGAAGTTAAAGCAGGTATGAGGACCGATATGGTTGTTCACTTAGATGAATCACTTTTTTTTGGGTCCAGATTGTGTGTTCTGATGATTGAGGTTCGTCAGAAGTTGCTTGAGGAAGCCCACCAGTCATTGTACTCTATTCATCCTAGAGGTACTAAGATGAACCGAGACTTGAAGCTTCAATTTTGGTGGCATGGAATGAAGAGGGCCATGGTGAGATATGTGTCGCAATGCTTGATCTACTAGTAGGTGAAGGCAGAGCATCAGAGGACCGCCGAACTTCTTCAGCTTCTTCCCATTCTGGAGTGGACGTGGGAGCACATCACCATGGATTTTGTGACCGCTTCACCGAGGAGTCCCATGGGTCACAACACCATTTGGGTGATTGTGGACAGGTTGACGAAGAGTGCTCACATCGTTCCTTTCAGAGTTGGACAGTCTACTGAGAGCCTAGCTGATAAGTAAATGCAAGAGATCGTCGGACTTCATGGGGTCCCTGTCAGTATTGTATCCGACAGGGATACGAGGTTCACATCTCAGTTCTGGGAGAGTTTTCAGAGTAGTCTGGGGAGTAAGTTGAAGTACAACACAACTTTTCACCTCAGACCAATGTACAGTCAGAGAGGACCATCCAGACTCTAGAGGACATGTTGAGGTCCTGTGTGTTGCAATTTGGAGGTTCTTAGGAGGACCACTTGCATCATGTAAAGTTCTCGTACAATAACAGCTTTCAGGCCAGTCTTGAAGCTCACCGTACGAGGCACTATATGGTCGGAAGTGCAGGTCACCAGTGTGCTGAGATGACATTGGCGAGAGAAAGTTGTTGGGCCCGGAGTTGATCACCACGACGGTGGATGATGTGACTCAGATCAGGAAGCATCTTCAAGCCGTGCAAGACAGGCAGAAGAGATGGACTGATGTCCATAGGAGAGCCTTGGAGTTTGAGGTGGGAGACCATGTTTTCCTTGAGATATTGCCGTGGTGTGGTGTAATTTGTTTTGGGGGCAGAGGCAAGCTGAGCCCTAGGTTCATCGGACCGTTTTACATCGTGGAACGAGTAGGGAAGGTGGCCTATCTTCTTGAATTTCCATCGGCTTTATCTGGAGTGCACAACATCTTCCATATCTCGCAACTGAGGAAGTATTCGTGAGGCCGGATCCACGTGATCTTTACTGATCCACGTGATTGACTACTAAGAGTTATTCGTGAGGCCGGATTTGTCCTGTGAAATTCTGCCAGTTGCTATCTTGGACCGGTAGGAGAAGGTGTTGAAGAAAAAGGTGATCAAGGTGGTTCGAGTTTTTGGAATCTTCACTCACCGGGTGAGTCGACTTAGAAGCTGGAGGAGGATATCTAGCGGAGGTTTCCTCATTTGTTTGTGTAGTTCTCGTTTTGTTGTTCTTGCTTTTGTTGTTGTTTTCTCTTCTTTTGGGGTTACCCTGTATACTTCTTGTTGAATTTCAAGGCTGAAATTCTTCTTGTTAGGTGGGTAGGATTTGTAATCCCTGTGACTCATTATTGTATTTTTGTATGTATTTAATTAAATTCCTGGTTATTTTATTTGATTTCCGATTGTATTTATTTTTGTCCCTTTTGAATCGTGTGCTATTCCTTCTCTCTTTATAATTCATTTTGCTTTGATTCAGTCTTTATTTCTCAATTTGATTGATCTAAATAATTGTTCTTTCCCTTGTGTTTTGTCCAAACCTAATTCATGGCCTATTTGATTAATATTTGACTATTTCTCTTTCTACTGGATACTACCCAATAACCCAAACCCGCCTTGACTCTATATAACCTAATTAACAACACCCTAACCCTAATTATCTAAACCCTAATTCCTATACCACTTCTTCAGCTGAGCCCCCTCGACCCCCTCTTGCCTCGCTGTACACCCCTGCAGTGACCACCCGTACTCCCCCTCACCACTATCCCGATCCCTTGCTCCCTGTGTCGTTGCTGTCGTCAGCCGAGTGCCTCATCCCTATCGCTGTCTTCTTCTTTGTCTACTGTCTCTGCTGAGGTGGTCGACCGCTGTCCCCGATCCCTACTGCCGTTGCTCCTCGTCGTCAGCCAAGCCGTCGCCACCACCTTGCTTACTGTCGAATCCGTCCCCACCACTATTATTGCTGCTGCCATCGCTGTGTGGTGGAGAGCACATGCACCGCACGTGTTTTGCTGTTGGATCTTGTTCTCGTACATGCTGTCTCTTGTGCACGTGTGATTGTGTCTGTTCCCGTTATTCTGTCGTCATTTTCTATAACCTCTGTATTCCTTTTTTTGTATTTTGGATGTATTTATCTTTTCCTGAGTACTTATTCATATTGTATCCTTCTATTCCTTATGAATCGTGTATTTGATCATCTACTGTTTTGTCTCCTGTGATGTAATCTTCTTGATTCAATTTGTCTGCCTATTATTTCATCTCTAGTTGATCAGTTGATTTTTTTTATTATTTATTTTGTTCATGGCCTATTATTATTGTTTTCCTTATCTCTTTTGGATCCATCCCTACCCTAAAACCTATATCCCAATATCTTATTGGATTTTATTATAACCCAACTACCCAAATACCCTAACCCGTACACCTTAAACCCTAATATTCATCCATATATATACCCCCACTATTTAACCCCAAGGAAACCCTAATTCCCTCTTATTATACAGCCGTTATACCCTTCCTCCATCATCCCCTACATCCCGTCCACTCCTCCCGTTCAGCCTACTCTCGACCTCCGAACCCATTCCCCATCCTCTGCTGTCCACGACCACCACCTTCCCTCCTGCTCATCCCGATCCGCGTGCCGTGTGCACCCTCCAGCTGTAGACCAGCAGCCATGATAGCCCCCCCCACGACAACAGCACCTCCCTTCTCCTCTCCCGAAGCCACAGCAGCGATAATGGCTTGCCACCACAGCACCACAGCCCTCTCGGCCGTTCACTCCCGACGCCGTTGTTGTCCGCCGTCCTCCTCCTTGTAGTAATCATGCTTAACCCCGGCCGTTTCTCCTTGAGTGCTTGCGGTTGATCCTTGAGTGCTTGCGGTTTGGCTAAGTGAGAACTCAGCTGTCGGATCAACTTCATCACCTTGATTACCATCTTGATCAACGAGATCCGTGCCGATTGTGCTCGTCACCTGGGAATCCCTTCCTGTTATTCTTGTCTTCTCGTCGTTTCCATCGACAATTATAAGGCAAGTAACTTGTATTAATTTTTGTTGTATATACAAGTACTAAATACCGCCTGTAGTGTAGCTTTTGTGTCTAGATTCATTCTCATGATAACCCTTGTTAAATCTTGTCTCTATTTGTTGATCCATCTGTAGTCATCATTTGTCACACACACAACATGAAATAACATAGATCTGATTAAATTCTTGATGCATGCATGTATATTGTTTCGTTATCCATGATGTGTTGTATATTATTGCATGCTTGATGTGTTAGTTGTAGTATCTTGTGGTAGACTTATTAAAATACCCATACCATGTTGTTTTGGACATCTATTATACCATGCCTTGTATTTGTTCTAATTTGGATTTGTTGCATATGAACTATTTGATTTAATGCATAAGAAGATTTTTGTTTTGTTGCTACCCCGTTTTGTTTCAGTATTTTATACCCTATTAAGGCCAGTAAAGGAAATAAATTGGTGAATATAAATTGTAGACCCCGCTGTCTGTTTTCCAGAATTTTTGACAGATCGCAGTTTCGATTTGTGAGGTATGAGTTATGGCTGATTTACTACAAATATGTAGAAAATTCCAGATTCTGTTTTATGTGAATTCTGTATAGTTATTTATTCTAATACTGATGTTCAAGTTAAGATTTGAATCTAATATTTTGCTGGGTATGACTAGACTTGACTAGAATTAACTCCATTTTTTTTTAGATTTATGTGATGATATTTATAAACTATTCTATACTCGTGAACAAACTATTATATTTTCAAAACTGCACGTTGTTCAGTAAATAACCATGTTTTTAACCTGATGATATTTGTTGTTGATAAAAACTCTGTGAATATAAAATGTAGCCTGCTGTATCTATTTTACAACCCTTTTGACGAATTTGGATTTCGAGTTATACTTTGTAATCTATCGCTGTTTTAGCAATGTTGTGTCTAAAGTTCCAGATTTACAAACTTGCTGTATCTTGCTGTTTTCCGAATTTATTTGACTATACTATCTATGTCAGAATATTATGAAGTTTTATTTGCTGATACTAGACATACTATGTAATACCCCGATTTTCATTTATGAAAATTATTTATTTATTTTTGCACGTAGTGTGCACGTGCAATTTTCGTAGTATGAAATCTGATAATTATTTTCATTATGGATGGTGAGTATATGTATATGTATATGTGTTTTTAATTATTTTTATAAAGGCCCTTATCTTCAAATAAACATAAGCCCAAATCTAATTTATTTATTTTTGTAAAACTATTATTTTGGCCCGTCAATTTAAGCCCATGAATTATTTCTATTTTAATTACAACTTGTAATGTGAAACACCTTTTTAAAGATTATTTTTTTATAATGTACAACTTTAAAATAGAGAACTAGTGCATGCACGTGCATTGCACGTACACGTGCATGAGCACACTATTTTGGCCGGTTTTGAAAGAAGTGGGGTTAGTGCATGGGTGGTTACCTAGAGTGTGGGTAGTTACTACAACTCCTACTCTCATCCTAACCCTTGATCCTATAACCATCTACTAAATCCTAGCCCTCCATTTCACCCAAAGATTGAGTATAAATACTCCTCTCACTCAATTGTCTTCTACACTAAAATTTTATTGAAAGAAGAAAATATATTTTTAAGAGAGTTGTGAGTGAGTGTTATTGGAGGCCGGTCATCACTACTGAAGGAATTCTTGTTTTGGCAAGGAGCAAGGAGGAGGAGTCATACTATCGCACTAGGAAGCTTTACGGGATTTCGTTTATTTCTTCAAAAGGTGGGTGTTTCTCGTGACTTCTAGAATAGAAATCATGTTAGGATTGAGATTGTTTTGTTATCATGCGTGTGAAAATTTGATTGATGAATTGATGGTCATATTGAAATCCTCTATGCTATACATAAGGTGGAAAATGTGAATGAATGGTAAAGAACTAAGACATTTAGAGAAACTGGAGATTACCTGTACAGTCGACCGATCATGTTGACAGTCGACTGGTACGATGAAATAAAATATGTACAGTTCGAAATTCATGAAATGATGCATTTTAATGTGTGCCGTTATCTTGACTTTTCCCAGCATGTTAATTCAGGATCAATATTTATCTCCGTAAACAAATAATGAGTAAAGGATAAATGCACGATTAGAAATTTTATTTGGGTGAAAGAAAATACTGGTATTGTGAAACCTACATTTAATCGTAAACTATGCTGTGATGCTGGTAAATGGATAAGAATCGCATGTTTATGTTGACATTGAACACACTGTAGTTGAATAAAATGCTGTGTGCTAATTGAAGAACAGAAGGAAGAGATATTCCTTAATTTGAAATTAGCTTTGATCAGTCGACCGAATATATGTAGCAGTCGACTATGCTGAACATTAAAAGTTTCAATTGAACTCTACAGAACAACCAACTGGTTCGGATGAAAGTCGACTTCCCCGTAAATTATAATTAAATTTGAACGCTGCGGAACAGCCGACTGGCCATGTGCAGCAGTCGACTCTTCCGAGCAGTTTATTGAAGAACTTTCCTTAGCTGAACAAGTCGACTGAGTATGCTCTAAGTCGACTGTCCAGATCATTTTTTGATATCTCAGAATTCTAAGTTGCTTTATGATAGAGATAATGAATCTACTATTGTTGAATGATTATTTGTTGTGACAATTTAGAAGCAGTAAATTCTAGTTTCCTTCGCATGAATGTGTACATGAAATGAAGTAAACCATTCTATTGAACCTATGAAAAGTTTGTATGATTGTGGAAGTTGTGAACATGAAAAGGAAAATCATTTGTGATTATGAAAATGAACTATTGGGTTTGAAAGGCTCACTTCTGGTGATTGTGAATTGAAATTGAAACTAAAGAGTAGCTAAGTCTCCCACCGGCAATTGGAAAGAGATGAACTGAAATGGAATTTGAAATGAAAGACCAAGGTTGGGTCATGTTGAATGAATGATTAAGTCCGGTATAGTGGAGAGGCTAACTCTAGAGCTTTGATTTTTTTTCATGATTATAATAAAATAAGGACTAGATACATAGTGGAGATGTGATGAAAGTAAGAGAAAAACAAGAGTATGAGGGCCATCGGATTGGCGGTGTGAGAGTGATCCACAGGCTGCCTGCTTGATGCGTCAAGACATGGTGTGGGCACTACTCCAGAATTATCGTCCCGGTGGCGACGCTTGTGGGATGTTTGAGTGGCTATGGGTGGTGCCATTGTTCCATGGCGGAGGCTGAATTGTCCATAGGTTGCCTGCTCGATGCGTCGTGTCAGTGCGTGGGATTCCCCTCCAGGCTGCCTGGACATGGGCTCGTAGATCATAGAATATCTAAGATACTTACTGTAGTTACCGTAGTAGATTAAGTCATGGCGAGGGATTGAACCCTATAAAATGAAGTATGATTAAGGGCTTGCCCTCGGACCTATGTAGTATGGGATGCATAGAATCCGAACAAGTGCGCATTAGTGTCATATAATATAATAACTGCATGAAGGACTAAGTGCACAATCACAACACGACATCAACAGGATAGACCCTTTTAGTTTTGTTTGTGAAAAAGTTTGTGCTTTGTTAAGAATTGAGAATCGTTATACTGTTTCTGGCATAGAGAGGATGGCCATGTATAATTTTCGTCGGTTGAATAAACTGACGTACCCGCAGTTTTGTATGCAGGATAAATGGTTTGATAAAGATTAAAGGAGAACTGATGCTCATAGATAACTTGGTGTTATATCTTTGTGTAATATTGTAAATTGCTTCCACTATCATTACATGTAAATTATTTGTGATATATGCTTCCTCTGTAAAATGTAAAGTGTAAAGATCTCATGTAAACTCTGATGTAAAGTAAAAAGTTTTATTTCCTTGTAAAATTGTACTAAATGAAGCGTAAAGATCCTGTGGAATCTCGAATTCAGTGTATTTTGGAATTCGGGGTGTTACAGAGTGGTATCAGAGCCAGGTTTCACACTTGTACAACTTTATATGGAACGACACCCTAGAAGTGGACATTAGAGTGTGTGTTTGAGTCTAGAGAATTAAATGTAAGTTACTTACATTTGTGTTGCTCTATGACTTATGTTTCTTCCTCTCTATTTCTAAGATGGCTGATCACTTCGACCCTGCTGGCGATGACAATTGGCATATTATCGGGAAAGAGTACTATCCAGGGCAAGCAAATTCTGATGAAGAGGAATGGCCTTAGTCCCGAGAGATTACCCCACCTCCGGACTCGTCTGATGATTCTTCTTCTAACGAAGAAGAAGAACCAGTTCCAAGTAGTCTTGTGATATCTCTTCAGAGGCAGGTAGAAACACTGCGGGAGAGAGTCGGATTATTGGAGGCTCAGTTGGCAAAGCGCAAGGATGACCTTGCTGTTCTCAATCATCGTGTATGAGAACTCGAGAAGAGGAAGAATATGACCGATGTGCTGAAGGAAGAAGTTGATAAACTACGGGGAGAACTTCAGGAAGCGAAGAGGAACCATAGGAGTTAGACTGTTGTAGCTTCTACTGTTTTCATTCTGACGTCAAGAAATGTTTTCAATTCGAATGTATAAAATTTGGAACTCAATGAAATGCAAGTTGATTTACAATTCATGCCTTATACTTCGAATTGAATGGATCTTTTGCATCAGAATATGGCTAGAAGAGGAGCTAGAAATGGTGAAGGTCTAGACTTGGAGACGGAACTTGTGAGGGTCTATCAGACGCTCAACGCCGTGGCCATGAATCAAAACCAAGGGAGGGGGCCTGTGAATCCAGTGCCCGAGGCAATTAAACTCGTGGAATCATTCAAACGGATGAAACCACCTATGTTCGAAGGGAAGTCAGACCCTGATGCGGCTGACAACTGGATTCGTTAGGTAGAGACGATCTTCGAAATGCTGGAGACCCCTGAGGGCATCAAGGTGAAGTTGGCAACTCTGCAGCTTGAGAAGGATGCGGCTGTTTGGTGGCAGTCGATGAAGCGGACAATGGGAGGTATAGTTTTTGGCTGGGAGGAATTCTTGGAAGAATTCCGTAGTCACTATTTTCCCCTTCGATGTCCAGGAGAATAAGGCTATGGAGTTTCTGTCACTACAGTAAGGTGGCATGTCAGTCAGGGAGTATGAGACAAAATTTACTCAACTTTAAAGGTATGCTCCTGAGTTAGTGATGGATGAGGCGAAGAAGGCTCGTAAGTTCGAGCATGGTTTGAGGCAGAGCTTGAGGTCCCGGATGATACCTCTCGGTATCAGGAGGTTTGACAAGCTAGTCAAACGAGCAGCAGCCACGGAGGCAGACATGGAGCAGTTCCACACTGTTCAGAGTAGAAAGAACAACTGGAACACTGGAAAGAGGCCCGCAACTGCTGGGAATGCCAGGGGACAGCCGTCAGCCTAGAGGTTCAAACCAACGGGAGCAAATGCTATGAACATATATGGGAGACCCGGAAACAATTGGGTGAGACCTCCTATGGTGACTTGTTTCATTGTGGGGAGACAGGTCATTACCGATCCCAGTGCCCGAAGCTGCAGGATGTGGTTCGGAAGGGACTAACTCAGCACGCTAGGAAGAGACCGTACCAACCAGGGCGAGTATTTGCCTTGACAGAAGCTGATGCCGATGAGGTGGATCATGTCATCACTGGTACGAGGGCAGATGTTTAGAGGTTTATGTTGTTTCTTTTTCCGCTTATTTAGTGAACTGTTATATAATGGGTGTGTATTATGTAACAGGGGAACTTTATTTGAATGGAATGAATGCTGTTATTTTGTTCGATACTGGATCCTCTCATACTTTTGTGTCTCCTAAATTTGCTAAAGTATTAGGAGTTGAACCGAAGATTTTTCCAGGCAAGATCTTAGAAGTAGCTACTCCATCAGGGGAAACTCTAACCACTGATCGGTACTATGTGGATTGTGAGCTTGTGATTGGGGATAGAATCTTCGGAATCGATCTAATCGAGCTGACTATCTTGGGAGTCGATATTATCATTGGCATTGATTGGATGTCGGTGTACAGTGCAAGCATCGAGTGCAAGACCAAGACAGTAACAGTGAAGGCTCTAGGTGGACCTGAAGTCACTTTCCAAGGGAAGAAGAAGTGTTCTAGGCTAGTGGCAGCTATCCGCAAGGAAGAAATTCCTGTGGAAGTGCAAAGGATTCCTGTGGTTCGGGACTATCCGACTGTGTTCTTGGATGATTTTCCTGGGTTACCCCCGCATCGTAATGTAGAGTTCAGCATCACCCTTCAACCGAGAAGTGCACCCATTTCTAAGGCACCGTATAGAATGGCTCTAGTGGAACAGAATGAGGGGAACTGTTAGAGAAAGGCTTTATTCAACCTAGTGCATCACCTTGGAGAGCACCAGTGCTTTGGTAAAGAAGAAGGATGGATCGATGAGAATGTGTATCGATTACCGAGAGCTGAATAAGGTCACTGTTCAGAATAAGTATCATATTCCTCGAATTGATGACTTGTTCGATCATCTACAAGGAGCTGCTGTTTTCTCAAAAATAGATCTTCGATCAGGATATCACCAAGTTCGAGTGAAAGCTGAAGATGTGCACAAAACTGCATTTAGAACTCGACATGGGCATTACGATTTCTTAGTTATGCCATTTGGAGTAACGAATGCACCCGCAATCTTCATGGATTTGATGAACAGAGTTCTGAGGCCGTTCATTGATTCTTTCATCGTGGTGTTTATCGACGATATCCTCGTGTACTCCAAGTCAGAAGAGGAGCACACCGAGATTTTGGCAGCAGTTTTGGAGAAGTTGGAAGAGCAGGAGTTGTATGCCAAGCTATCCAAGTGCGATTTCTGGAAATCTGAAGTGGCATTCCTAGTTCACATCCTTTTTAAGGAGGGAGTGGCAACTGATCCTCAGAAGATAGAGGCAGTGAGAGATTGGGCTAGGCCTACTACAGTAAAGGAAGTCAGAAGTTTTCTTGGATACTACAGGAGATTCATTCAAGGTTATGCTCAGTTAGCTGTATCGCTTACTGGTGTAACCAAGAAGAATGTGAACTTCAAGTGGACTGAGCAATGTGAGGTGAGCTTTCAGGAGTTGAAAGAGAAGCTGACTACTGCACTTATTTTGGCTTTGACTAGAGTAGGTGTTGAGTATGATGTTTATAGCGATGCTTCACATCGTAGGGCTTGGTTATGTCTTAATGCAAGAAGGAAAAGTGATCGCGTATGGGTCTAGGCAACTAAGACCGCATGAGAAGAACTACCCGACTCATGATCTGGAGTTGGCCGCGATTATCTTTGCTTTAAAGCAATGGAGACACTACGTGTACGGTGAGAAATTGAACATGTATACGGACCACAAAAGCTTGAAGTACATCTACCAGCAGAAGGATCCGAATTTGAGGCAGCGGAGATGGCTAGGAGGTTCTTGAGGAAAATCGTCCGGAGATTAAGTATCATCCTGGGAAGGCTAATGTTGTTGCTGATGCACTTAGCCGCAAGAGCAGTCTGGCGAGTTTGATTACAACTCAGAGGCAGTTGGTAGAGGAGTTGGATCGGGCTGGTATTGAAGTTGTTCTGCAAGGCTTGGGATCATCTTTAGCTCAGTTGAGGCTTTAACCGACACTGAATGAAAGGATTATTGCAAGTCAGAAGGTTGATGCGAAAATTCAGAAGATGTTGGAGCAGGTTGGTGCTGGCAAGTTGCCCGGATTTCAAATCAAGGATGGAGTGCTGTGGTTTGGAGAGAGGCTGTGTGTTCCGAATCAGGTAGACATGAAAGTGAGTATTCTTCAGGAGGCACATACTACTCTTTTGTCGGTACATCCTGGAAGTACTAAGATGTACAAAGACATCAAACAGCATTTCTGGTGGGCAGGTTTGAAGCGAGATGTGGCTGAATTTGTGTCGAAGTGTGAGGTTTGTCAGCAAGTCAAAGCCGAGAATCAGAGACCCGGAGGTCTATTACAACCGTTACCTATTCCGGAATGGAAGTGGGATAACATCAGTATGGATTTCATTACGGGATTGCCCAAGAGTCCTAAAGGCAATGATGTGATTTGGGTTATAGTTGATCGACTAACCAAGTCGCTCACTTCTTGGCGATGAAACTCACTGCTTCGATGGACAAGTTAGCTGAGTTGTATGTTGGCGATATTGTCAGGCTTCATGGTGTTCCGTCAACTATTGTGTCTGATCGAGATGCGCGGTTTACTTCGCATTTCTGGAGGAGTCTTCAGACAGCTTTGGGTACCAAGACAGATTTCAGCACTGCTTTTCATCCCTAGACCGATGGGCAGACTGAGAGAGTCAACCGTATTCTTGAGGATATGCTTAGGCTTTGTGTACTAGACTTTGGAGGCAGTTGGGAAAGACATTTACCTTTGGTAGAGTTTGCCTACGACAACAGTTTTCAGACTAGCATCGGTATGGCGCCGTACGAAGCTTTGTATGGCAGGAAGTGTAGGACGCCTGTTTGTTCGGTTCGAAGTTGGGAAGCGTCAATTGTTTGGGCCTGAGCTTGTGCAGCAAACCTCTGAAAAGATTGACCTGATCAGGAAGAGGTTGGTAGAAGCTCAGAGTAGGTAGAAGAGCTATGCAGACAACTGGAGAAGGGACCTTGAGTTTGAGGTTGGTGACTTTGTCTTTCTAAAGGTATCACCCAGTAAAGGCGTGAACCATTTCGGTAAGAGTGGGAAGTTAGCCCCGAGGTTTATAGGCACGTACAAGACATTGAAAAGGATCAGGAAAATTGCTTACCGGCTTGAGTTACCGGAAGAGTTGTCTCAGGTACACAATTTCTTTCATGTGTCTATGCTGAGAGGTTATATTCCAGATCCGAGTCATCATTTACCTGAAGTGCCGGAAGGTTTGCAGTTGGATCTGAATTACATCTAGTCTCCTATCGAGATTGTTGATCGTCGAGAGAAAGTCTTGAGTATTAAGACGATACCGAAGGTCAAGGTAGTTTGGAGAAACCATTTGGTTGAAGAGGCTACTTGGGAGTCTGAGGAGAGGATGTTGAGAGATCATCCTGAGCTTTTTGCGTGATTTATATTTTTGTATTTTCTTATGCTTGCTTTTGTTTCTCACTCTTGACTGTAGTTCCGGGGATGGAACTATTCTAAGGAGGGAGTGATGTAGTACCCCGATTTTCATTTATGAAAATTATTTATTTATTTTTGCACGTAGTGTGCACATGCAATTTTCGTAATGTGAAATCTTATAATTATTTTCATTATGGATGGTGAGTATATGTATATGTATATGTGTTTTTAATTATTTTTATAAAGGCCCTTATCTTCAAATAAACATAAGCCCAAATCTAATTTATTTATTTTTGTAAAACAATTATTTTGGCCCATCAATTTAAGCCAATGAATTATTTCTATTTTAATTACAACTTGTAATGTGGAACACCTTTTTAAAGATTATTTTTTTATAATGTACAACTTTAAAATAGAGAACTAGTGCATGCACGTGCATTGCACGTACACGTGCATGAGCACACTATTTTGGCCAGTTTTGAAAGAAGTGGGGTTAGTGCATGGGTGGTTACCTAGAGTGTGGGTAGTTACTACAACTCCTACTCTCATCCTAACCCTTGATCCTATAACCATATACTAAATCCTAGCCCTCCATTTCACCCAAAGATTGAGTATAAATACCCCTCTCACTCAATTGTCTTCTACACTAAAGTTTTATTGAAAGAAGAAAATATATTTTTAAGAGAGTTATGAGTGAGTGTTATTGGAGGCCGGTCATCACTACTGAAGGAATTCTTGTTTTGGCAAGGAGCAAGGAGAAGGAGTCATACTATCGCACTAGGAAGCTTTACGGGATTTCGTTTATTCCTTCAAAAGGTGGGTGTTTCTCGTGACTTCTAGAATAGAAATCATGTTAGGATTGAAATTGTTTTCTTATCATGCATGTGAAAATTTGATTGATGAATTGATGGTCATATTGAAATCCTCAATGCTATACATAAGGTGGAAAAATGTGAATGAATGGTAAAGAACTAAGACATTTAGAGAAACTGGAGATTACCTGTACAGTCGACCGATCATGTTGATAGTCGACTGGTACGATGAAATAAAATATGTACAGTTCGAAATTCCATGAAATGATGCATTTTAATGTGTGCCGTTATCTTGACTTTTCCCAGCATGTTAATTCAGGATCAATATTTATTTCCGTAGACAAATAATGAGTAAAGGATACATGCACGATTAGAAATTTTATTTGGGTGAAAGAAAATACTGGTATTGTGAAACCTACATTTAATCGTAAACTATGCTGTGATGCTGGTAAATGGATAAGAATCGCATGTTTATGTTGACATTGAACATACTGTAGTTGAATAAAATGCTGTGTGCTAATTGTATAACAGAAGGAAGAGATATTCCTTAATTCGAAATTAACTTTGATCAGTCGACCGAATATATGTAGCAGTCGACTATGCTGAACATTAAAAGTTTCAATTGAACTCTACAGAACAACCGACTGGTTCGGATGACAGTCGACTTCCCAGTAAATTATAATTAAATTTGAACGCTGCGGAACAGCCGACTGGCCATGTGCAGCAGTCAACTCTTCCGAGCAGTTTATTGAAGAACTTTCCTTAGCTGAACAAGTCGACTGAGTATGCTCTAAGTCAACTGTCCAGATCATTTTTTGATATCTCAGAATTCTTAGTTGCTTCATGATAGAGATAATGAATTTACTATTGTTGAATGATTATTTGTTGTGACAATTTAGACGTAGTAAATTCTATTTTCCTTCGCATGAATGTGTACATGAAATGAAGTAAATCATTCTATTGAACCTATGAAAAGTTTGTATGATTGTGGAAGTTGTGAACATGAAAAGGAAAATCAATTGTGATTATGAAAATGAACTATTGGGTTTGAAAGGCTCACTTCTGGTGATTGTGAATTGAAATTGAAACTAAAGAGTAGCTAAGTCTCCCACCGGCAATTGGAAAGAGATGAACTGAAATTGAATTTGAAATGAAAGACCAAGGTTGGGTCATGTTGAATGAATGATTAAGTCCGGTATAGTAGAGAGGCTAACTCTAGAGCTTTGATTTTTTTCATGATTATAACAAAATAAGGACTAGATACATAGTGGAGATGTGATGAAAGTAAGAGAAAAACAAGAGTATGAGGGCCATCGGATTGGCGGTGTGAGAGTGATCCACAGGCTGCCTGCTTGATGCGTCAAGACATGGCGTGGGCACTACTCCAGAATTATCGTCCCGGTGGCGACGCTTGTGGGATGTTTGAGTGGCTATGGGTGGTGCCATTGTTCCATGGCGGAGGCTGAATTGTCCATAGGTTGCCTGCTCGATGCGTCTTGTCAGTGCGTGGGATTCCCCTCCAGGCTGCCTGGACATGAGCTCGTAGATCATAGAATATCTAAGATACTTACTGTAGTTACTGTAGTAGATTAAGTCATGGCGAGGGATTGAACCCTATAAAATGAAGTATGATTAAGGGCTTGCCCTCGGACCTATGTAGTATGGGATGTATAGAATCCGAACAAATGCGCATTAGTGTCATATAATATAATAACTGCATGAAGGACTAAGTGCACAATCACAACACGACATCAACAGGATAGACCCTTTTAGTTTTGTTTGTGAAAAAGTTTGTGCTTTGTTAAGAATTGAGAATCGTTATACTGTTTCTGGCATAGAGAGGATGGCCATGTATAATTTTCGTCGGTTGAATAAACTGACGTACCCACAGTTTTGTATGCAGGATAAATGGTTTGATAAAGATTAAAGGAGAACTGATGCTCATAGATAACTCGCTGTTATATCTTTGTGTAATGTCTAAATTGCTTCCGCTGTCATTACATGTAAATTATTTGTGATATATGCTTCCTCTGTAAAATGTAAAGTGTAAAGATCTCATGTAAACTCTGATGTAAAGTAAAAAGTTTTATTTCCTTGTAAAATTGTACTAAATGAAGAGTAAAGATCCCGTGGAATCTCGAATTCAGTGTATTTTGGAATTCGGGGTGTTACATGCTAGGGAATCTCCCAGATTTTTCTTAGATTTAATCAGTAAGTTTTTATGCAATTTTCATGTTTATCAATATAACCTTGTGATTTCTGGCTGAAAATGTTTTCTGTATATAATTCTGTTTGAGCCCTGGATCTATGGTTATTATATGAGTTATATATATGTGCTAGATTCGGCCGAGAGTCTATTTTCTAGATTTTCTGACGGATCCAGATTTTCATGCCTGTGGCAACGAAAATGTCAGATTTGGTGCAGTACTGTCGTGCTGTCCAGAGTTGAATGTTTCGTTGTCCTAGTCTAGTATGAGTTGTTTGTCATCCGTGTATGTCTTCTACCCAACCTGAGTTGTTCCTTGTTCCTTGCCATGTTTTTCTCATCCTGTTTGTGCACTTGTATGCCTGCTTTAATAACAATGACACATAATCAAGCCGGAGTTAAGGAAAAAATCTAGTAGTGGAAAATATAGAAATGTGTACTTGGAAGGGGGGCGTGTTCCCACCTATTACGTGTTTCATTATAACATGATACATGATTTTGTTTACCTGATTATCTGGTTACGCACTTCCCTATAGGAAGGTGTACTCAGAAGGGGATCCGTAGGTCCTACCTGTATGTCACGCCCCGCTTCCCAAAAAGGAAATATGGAATATAGATACGTGACTAAGCCCAGCGAATGATTTTCATCATCCATAAGCTGTTCAGAATCTTTACAACATCTCACAGAAATAATCAGAGTCGGAAGCAAAAGAAATCAACCAAGTATACTTATGTTAATCAAAATACAAATAGGATTACTTGAAACAAAATATATTAATCTCAAATAAACCAGATCTGAACAAGTCAATATCCTGGGTCACACTGCCCAAATACAAAATAAATCCAAGTATCAAATACAACATTCCAAATTAAGCAACAGAATAATAATAATAATAAATGCAAATCTCCAGCACTAATATCTCATGTCATCAACTCCATCTGGCAACTGGCCATCCTGTTCTGCAATTAATAAATTGCAGGAAAAGGGAAAAGAGAAAAACAAACTTCCGTTAATGCAAGTTATGGGCCGCTTGTAGTGCAGGATACAAGTACCTGAGGATGAATAACAAATATAAAATAACAGCAAGAATAAACATAGCATGATATAAGAAGGTCAACAGAATAAAATATCTGGCATGATTCAAGGAAACAGAATCAAGTAGCATGGTATACTAACAGGTACAAGTAACATGTATCAAGTGTCAAGCAAGCAGGTAAATAACAAGTAAACTGGTAAATACATAAACAGGTAAACAGGTATACATGTATACAGGTACAGGTAAGCATGTAACAAGTAAATAGGTAATCAGGTAATCATGTTATGTCAAGTCTCGTATTATTACTATCTAGGTAGTACTTCATGTAACACCCCGAATTCCAAAACAGACTGAATTCGAAGTTCCACAGGATCTTTAAAACTTCTTTTCGTACAATTTTACAAGAAAATTTAAACATTCATTATATCAGAGTTACAACTTAAATTACATTTAAACAGCGGAAGTCATTTATAATAGTTACATGAATAAAAAGTACAATACTTGAAACATTCTTTAAGCAGCTTGCAACTTAATCTTGTTAATCTCTTTATCCTGCATAGAAACTGTGGGCTCGTCAGTTCATTCAACTGACGTAGGGATATAAAACATCAATTTTCTCTTACTTAGAAAGCACACACTTGTCACAAGCAAAACTACGGGGACTATCCTATAGATATCGTGTTGTGCTGTGCACTTAGTCCTTAATGCAATTGTTATGGTATATGACACTAATGCGCACTTGTTCGGATTCTATGCATCCCCTAATACATAGGTCCGAGGGCAAGCCCTTAATCGTACTTCATCTTATAAGGTTCAATCCCTCCCCGTGACTTAAACTACAATGGTAACTACCACTACAAACTGCACGGGCTATAGCGGCGCTTTTAGAAGGCTATAGCGGCGGTTTTTGACGCCGTTATAGCACATAACGGTATTTCGAAAATTGCCGCTAAAAGCGCCGTTAAAACGTGAGTCGTTATAGCCATATAGGCTATCACGACGTTTTATGTTGCCGCCGCTATAGGTGCTAATTTATAACGGCGTTTCTAAAACGCCGGCATATGCCCATTTCTCTTTTGTTTTTTAAAAAATGGACTAGCTATAGAGGCATGTCAAAAATGTCGTGGTAGATGAAAATTTCAAAAAATTAACTTATAGCAATAGAGTTATTTTTTTTGAAAATTCTCGTATCTATGCCAGCATTTTAGGGTGAACGCCGGGATATGTTTCTTTTTTTATTATAGATTTTATTATAGAAGTTCAAATTAAAAAACCTGTAATTAATCGCATATTACAAATACCTTGTCATATTAAATTAAAATGCTTAAATCTTAAAATCAATAATAACATCATAATCAACAACCAAAAGTCACATATCACAAAAAATAATAACTGAATAGAAATTTTTTTCAGAAGAAATATCATAAGTTCATATATTTCACAATTAAAAAAAGATACAATATTTGATGTTACAGATGACTCAAGCATACAGCTTGATATTTCGCTTGCAGTCCAATATGTGGCATGAAAATAAAAGAATCCACTTCTTCAATCACCACAACTTGCACAAGAAAAGAAGCAAACAACAGATCTAATTAAGTTATTCATTTAAAAAAATTATCCATTATCTGTAAAAAAAATGGTAACAATACTAAACAATTATATTTTCTTCCAAAAGAAAACTTCTAAAAATATATTTGCAAATTTCTTTCTTAATTATCTAAAATATAAAGATATAAATACAAAGACTACTATAATACCTACTATAAAGGATAATATGAATCCCCATGTCAGTTTCTGAATGTGGAGACTTGAAGACTCGTATGTGGACACTAAAATTGAGAGCATACTTTGCCCCTTATCATGGTTCACCAAGACACCAATAGCATTGCTTTTTAATTTCTTTTTTACATTACATTACGAGTAAATGTCCTATATCCCTCCCCCTTCATGGCCCCATCCCTCTTCCTCAAAGCTTGAGAAAGTACCCTGACAATATTTTATTTTCTTATTTTTATTAGAGCCTCTTGAATAATCTGATATTTTACACTTACGGAAAGTTATTCCTTGTCTCAGTCATTTGTTTCCAATTTTTCATACTTTGATCATTCGACCATTGGAAACAGGAGACCTTGTCCTATTGTTCTTCCTTCCTTATCTCTCACATTGACAATGCTGATAAGTAGATTATGAAATATAAAAAGGACAAATCTATGGGCAAGACTTGAAAATTTTAGCAGCACAAAGGTGCATGCATACACAGAGATTGATGCATAGATTAAGTATCTTCTGAAACATAAATACAAACACTACAAATTTACCAAACGATGAACAAGTGTCTTTCACTTACGTCTTGGCAGCTTGACTTCCCTTCCCAATTGCAGCACCAAAATATCGCTGCATAAACCACAGAGGATTGAGAATGTGAAATGAGAAATAAAGAAAACTATTACTCTTCCATAGGATATATGTGAATGTGCACTGAGTTTGGTTATCAGTATGGACCGAATAATCTAAAACTATTATATGCTAAAGTAACAAATAGTAAAAAGAACGTTCAACATAATTTGCATTCAGCAACTAAACAATGGGAAAGAAAAAAAAAACTCACATATGATACTCCCGATGGTTCAACCAAGTATAATTGGGGGCCATCTCTGTCGTAGCCTCCAAGAATACACCACAACCAAAATGTCTGCAACATATAAAATGAAAATATGCTTATTACAACCTTAAAAAAGCCGTTACAAGAGTCGGTCTTCGAAAGAAAAAAAGAATCACATCAAGTATTTGGTGGAATTAGTTACCTTAGCCACCAGTAAAGTGTGCAAAGATGAACATAACTAGCGACACAATCTGCAAGTTCTTTGACAAGCATAGCTTCACCATATGTTCTGCACATAGATTTAATTCCATATCATTTTCTTTTCATCGAGGAAGACATTCTATAAACATGTAAGTAGCAAACTTGACACTAATAGTTCATTGCATGACATGTTTAATAAAAGACTTTCCAAAAGATAATTAACAAAGTCACCGATAAGAAAATTACACACCAGTACCCAATATAGTGAATGGTCCTAAAAATAAAAGACTTTCCAAAAGAAAACTCTGAATATATTCGTAAATTACACACCAGTACCCAGTATAATATCGGTTCTTAGAAGGTGTTTGGATATGGGATTGAGGAAAATAAATTTCAATTTTCACAGGGATTTTCCAAGTCTTTCAAAATGAATACATTTTCATGATAAGCAATCAGACTTGTCTACTTTTTACCAACTCTGTTGTGCATCGAGCCATTGAGCCAAGCGCAAATATATTTTTTATCTGTCAAAAAGTATTTTTGCATATTCAGACTTACCTATATAAGTATACATCAGTAAGCAGCATCGCTAGGCTTAGGATGTAAGGGATAACGGAATGTAATATCACTGTAAAAGAAGCTTAGATAGAATCATAGAAGTTTGTCCAACCTGCAGTTCCCATCATTTATAATATCACAGAAAGACCAAAAATGTTGTTGAAGAGGATTTCTTGGATCTTTGTCCATGCGAATCTAAAAGTAGAGTGTATCCCCATGCCTTCTTCCTTGGATTGTCTCTACTAATGCAGCCTCGGTCCTTTCAGATAAGCTTTCCTGTAATTGGAGAAAGAGGATGGCTTTTCAGTGCAAATATTAGCATTAATATGAAAATAGTAACTAAAAACAGATCGGAGTTCATCTCTAGTCCATGGATACCAGAACCTAATGCGGATAGCAATATAAAAATTACCATACTACAGTAATCATTTTACTTTATGAGCATTGCATAAATGGAATAATATTCAAAATGGAAGTAACTAGGGTTTCAATAGGTTCGATTTGACTGTCATATTATCACCAATCAAGCATATTAGAACGACTTTGGAACACCAATCGAACAACAGGTCTAAATTTTGGGAATAAAACAGCTCTACATTGGCTTTGAAGTGTGTTTAACATTGTAGGTTCTGGGAAAAAAAAACATATTGCTTCAATTCAGAAGCGCTTGGTTTACTCCTAATTATACCAGCACAAGCCAATAACCTGCCTCATAATTATCATGTTCACAGATCATTCAATCATCATGTTATTAAAATATTAACCCTCATGACATTATATAATATTCCTTAACTAGATTGTTCATATAAAAAACCACTATCAAGTTGAAAATATGCATTTACATAGCAAAACACTTAATACTCGCTAAAAAAACTTCTTACTTGGGCATTTTCACAAACAAGTGGAGTGCAAAACTATAACCCTCCATCAACAAACCAAAATACTTACTATACTCACTCGAAGTATTTGAAAACACTCACTTGGCATTCTCACAAACAAGTGTTATGCAACAAACAAAGATTCAAATAACAATAGATGCAAAGTTATAATCCTACTACAAATTAAAATAGGAATTAACCACATCAACATTATTAAAGTCCAAGCCTTTACCCAACAAGATGACATATTTTTCTCAAATATCAAGTATAAAATAATTTCACATCCATAATTCTAACTTAAATCACATAAAATCCCACATTTGACAGAATTAACAACTCAAAATCAAATTTTGAAGAAGTGGGAGATCAAAACCTTAGCAAAAGTGAATCCCTAAACAAATGTGAGAACCCGTGGAGAGGAGAGGTTGGCATCGGGCTTGGGATTCGAGGATGACGGGATGGCGACGGCAAGGCAAGGAAAGAGGGGAATCCCACGCACTGACATGACGCATCAAGCAGGGAGACTATGGACAATTCAACCTCCGCCATGGAACGATGTGACCGCCCATAGTCACCAAACACCCCACAAGCATCACCACCGAGACGATAATTCCGGAGTAGTGCTCAGGCCATGTCATGATGCATCAAGCAGGCAGTCTGTGAATCACTCACACCGCCAATCCGATGGCCCTTATACTCGTGTTTTTCTCTCACTTTCGTCACATCACCACTTTGTATCTAAATCCTTAGATTATTTGAATCATGAACAAAATCAATTCTCTAGAGTTAGCCTTTTCACTATGCCAGTCTTAATCATTTATCATGTTCATAATCTCATATCATGTTCATAAATTGAGTATTCACACTCATCAATAATTCTCATAAGTCATCATGATTTTTCTTCATTTCAATTCATGTATTACTTTTCATAATAATGAGACAAGATAGTGTCATTTCACAGTTTCTCAAATTTCAAACTTAACTATTAAAAATTTCTTTTTCCCAAAAAAAAAAAAGTCAAAACCTTGGCTGAAGGCAGGTTTCGAACTCGCACCAACAGACAGCAGCAGCATATGCGCTGCAGTAACGTTACAGTGGCGCAGCAGCTGACCAAAGCGGACAAGGCGCCCACGCATCATAAAAAGGGTCTCAGTCTTTTTATACTCAAGGTCTTGGGTTAGGTTATTTTCAAAAACAAAAATAAAGAGTGTATGCCAAGATTTGAACCCATGACCTCCTACCATAGTGACGTTTTTAATTTGCACCCATTGACCAGAATGGATAGAGTAACTCACCCGTAGAGAAATAATTCCAATTGGTTTTGTTCAAGACTGTGGTTGTTCTAGTTTGTTAAAGAAACTCATTTCTTCACAAGAATGCAATTTGTTCTTCATTAAAACTAAATAATTTCCTGATTCAAAAGTAAACAGTGCTTTTGGGGTTTTTAAAGCCATTAAATTCTCATTTTCTTATATAAAGTACCTCTTTTTGGTCCTACAAGTATACATAAAAATCACATAGTGTTCTACTAACAATTTCATGCTCATTTCTCTCCACAATTAACATACAACTTTAGTATTATTTTACATCAATCACACTAATCATGAATATGCATAATTCACTAATCAATCTTATTTTAATAATGTAAAGATTCTTATAATTAGCACTTTCCACATAAACATTTCTCAAAGTTGCATTTTTTCCACAAACACAAATATTTCGACAATGGAGAACATTTATTCTAATTTAGCATGCTAGATCAATGTCCAAATATCACAACAACAAACATATCATTCAATCAATTTCACTTATTCATTTTATGCAATTTCACATATGTTCCATTTTCACCTTAATCATGGTACTATCAAAGATCAATATTTTCATCTATTTATTATAGCATGATTAGCACACAACCAAGCATGATACTACTTAGAAGTCAGAGAAAATTGTCCACTTTATTGGAGAGAAAACGAAATGAACTCCTAAAACTCCTAGATTGATCAAAAGAGGCATTCTCCTTTTAGTTTGAGCCACCACAAGTCGTATCCTCCTCGTCTTGAAGCAAACCCGGGCCTCCTTGCTCCTTGAAGAAATCTGGCCACCAAATGGGAATGAAGAACACACAAACACAACTCTCAATCTTTTGAACTTACTAAACTCTCAATCTTTTGCTCTCCAATTGAATTTCTTTATCTTTCTCTTCTGATATAGATTAGGTGTGAATATACTAATGTAGGGGGGGGAGTATTTATGCATAATTTTGGGTGGATTGAATGGCAAAGATTAGATCAAATAGTTAGAGATTAAGGGCTAGGATTAGTTTGGAAGTTGCCACAACCACCCATGAATGAGATAACCACCTCATCACTACTCCCATTTCCCTTCTCCACTCATGCACAATCCGGCGAACTCCAAGGGTGTGTTTTGCACACTCTTGTGCATGCACGTGCTACCGTAGTGTCCCCCACTTACATGTTGTACATGTTAATTTAATTAATTGTCCATTATTTGAGTCTACACTACAAGTTAGACTAAAATAAAGAATAATTAAATTACATGGGCTCACTATTGGGCCAAGAGACTATGGGCTCTACTAATTTAATTAATTAATTAACTAATGTGGGCTACAAAGAGACAAATTAAGCTTAGGATTAAATTAGGCTTTCTAAAAAGAATAAATGGGGATTACTGGTTTATGAAACATTTTTTAGAGAAATGCATGCATAAATTTTTGCGTGCACAACACATAAAAATCAAACAACTCCAAATATAAATAAGATTTGAAAATCCAAAGACTGAGGTGCGAAGCTATCTTGGTTTGGGAGGGTATTATCGGAAGTTCGTTCAGGATTTCTCAAAGATTGCTGAGCCTCTGAACAATTTGACGAAGAAGGAGCAGAAGTTTGATTGGGACGAGACTTGTGATGAAGCTTTTGCAAAGTTGAAGCATCGATTGACGTAAGCGCTTGTGCTGACTATACCCGACAGTTCGGGTGGTTTTTTAAACCATTGTGATGCATCCGGTAGAGATCTGGGAGAAGTGCTGATGCAGCGAGGTAGGGTTGGTGCTTATGCATCGATGCAATTGAGGCCTCATGAGAAGAACTATCTCATGCATGATCTGGAGCTCGTAGTCGTGATTTTTTCCTTGAAGTTGTAGAGGCATTATCTGCTTAGGAATATAGTGGAGATATTCACATATCACAAGAGCCTCAAGTATGTGTTCACGCAGAAGGAATTGAACATGTTGCAAAGAAGATGGTTGGAATTGATGGCAGACTTTGACATCAATTTGCAGTCACCCGGGCAAAGCGAACATGGTACCTGATGCTTTGAGTAGGAGACCCACTGCTATGTTCCTCACTAAGAGTGAAGGATATGAGGAGGCTGGAGTTGGATGTGTTACTTCTTGGATCAACACAGCAGTTCATGATGTTGCAGTTGCAGTCTTCTTTGGTGGAGCAGATCGATAAGGCCCAAGCAGGCGACCAACAGTTGTAGTAGTTCCGAAGTGAAGTGGAAGCCGGTTTGAGAACCGATTTGGTCATTCATGCTGATGGGTCGCTTTGTTTTGGTTCTAGGTTGTGTGTACCTAGAGGTGAAGTCAGGCAGAAGCTACTTGAGAAAGCACATCGGTCTCCGTATACTATTCATCTAGTTGGTACTAAGATGTACAGGAACTTGAAGTAACATTTCTGGTGGCATGGTATGAAGAGAACTGTGGCTAGATATATCTCTTAGTGTCTGATTTGTCAGCAAGTGAAGGTAGAACATCAGAGGACCGTAGGACTTTTGCAACCTCTTCCAATCCCAGAGTGGAAATGGGAGAATATCACGATAGATTTTGTGACAGCTTTGCTAAGGAGACCCAATGGTGATAATGCTATCTAGGTGATGGTGGACCGATTGACGAAGTGTGCCCACTTCATTTCTTTCCATGTGGGTCAGTCCACGAAGAGTTTGGCCGAGAAGTATATTCAAGAGGTTGTCTGGCTGCATGGAGTTCCTTTTAGCATCGTATCAGATAGAGATACAAGATTCAGGTCTCAGTTCTGGAAAAGTCTGCTAAAGAGCTTAGGTACTAAGTTGAGCTACAGTACAACATTCCATCCACAGATAGATAGCAGTCAGAAAGGATGATTCAAACCCTAGAAGACATGCTGAGATCTTACGTTCTTTAGTTTGGAGGTTCGTGGGAAGATCTTCTGCACTTAGCCAAGTTTTCATACAACAAAAGTTATCAGGTGAGTCTCAAGGCAGCACCATTTGAGGCTCTGTATGGGCGCAAGTGTAGATCGCCGGTCTGTTGGGATGATATCGGCGAGAGGAAGCTTTTGGGGCCTAAGTTGATCAAGAAGACAGTTGATGTCGTGGCTCAGATCCAGAAGCATTTGCAAGCTGCTCAGGAAAGGCAGAGGAGATGGGCTGACTGTCGTCGTCAGCCTCTAGAGTTTGTGGCAGGCAACCATGTGTTCCTCAAGGTATCACCTTGGAAATGTGTTATCTGATTTGGAGGTGGGGGCAAGTTGAGTCCCCAGTTCATCGGCCCATTCGATATTGTGGAATGTGTGGACAAGGTAGCTTACAGGCTCGTGTTACCACCGGCTCTAGTGGGTGTCCATGATTTATTCCATGTATCTCAACTCAGGAAGTACATCAGGGATGACAGTCATGTGATTGACTACTCAGAGTTGTCCGTGAGGCCGGATTTGTCCTGTGAGATTTAGTCAGTTTCTATCTTAGACCGTCAAGAGAAGGTGTTGAAGAATAGAGTCATCAAGCTGGTTCGAGTTTCTTGGAATCCTCACTCGCTAGGTGAGTTGAGAGTTGGAGGAGGAGATCCGGGAGAAGTTCCCTCATTTGTTTGGGTCGTTGCTTTGTTTTGTTTTCTTTTTGGGGTTCGCCCTATGTACCACTTGTATGAAGTTCGAGGATGAAATTCCTCTTATAAGGTCGGTAAGATTGTAACCCATATTTTTCTGTTTTGGATTTTATTGTATTTTATTTTCTTCTTTCTGGATTATTGTATTCGAACCCTTTTAAATAATAAATCTTGCTTTTCTTTTGGATCACTAACTCTCTTTTGATCATTTTGTATTATTTTGGCTTGAATCCTGCATTTGTGGCTCACTACAAATTTTACTCTTTTGTGTTTTGGGTTTAAATTGATCCGCTATATGTTTATCCCATTGATTTCTATTTATTTTTCTCTTTTTGGAGCCTAAACCCATACCCTAAACCAGTTAATCCGCAACCCAAAACTCAACATCTATTGTCCCTATTTAAATAACTCTAAACCATAATTAATTAATATCTCTCTCTCATTCTCTCTCCTAATCCCGCCGTGCTCTCTCTCCAACCCCCGACTTTCTCTCTCCCCTCATCCTCTGTTTCTCCATTAAACCCATCAATGCTTGCCCCATCGCCGCTCGCCTTCCCGTTCTTCGACCACAATCTCGACCACCCACAAACACCAGTCGTAGGACCACCACTCCTCGTCGACCCTCCGCTGCCTCCCATCGTCAACCACTCCTAAAGCCATCATCAACCCCGCTGCTCCCTCGCTGAAACCCATCAGTTGTTTTCCACCTCCGTCACCACCTCCATAGCGCCATCCCTTCCCTGTTCACCCTCGCCCTCGACCGCAACCACCGCTGCACCTGGACGTCCCCTGTTTTCCCCTTTGAGCCCTTTGTTTCTCCGTTGACTGCTCCTCCCCGAGCGCCGTCGACAATCAGCCACCCTTGCTGTGGGTTGTTGCTGCCTCCAGTTGTAACACCCTAGATTTTTAAATAGTGCTTTTGAGATTAATAAATGAATTAAAATGATTTTAGGGGATTTAATAAATATTTTTTTGAAATTTATCTTTTTACACGTGCAAATATTTTCTTGGGAAGTTCAAAGTCAGAAATTATTCTGGGAAAACCTACTATTTATGAGTAGGTATTATTTATGAATTTTTTAGATTTTTCTGATATTTATTTGACCTATTTGCAAATATTACAAAAAGATGGGCTTTTGTGCAAAATTACCACTTGGAGTAAAAACTCCAGATTTTTGGATTTTTGGGCTGAGCATTATTACTAGTCAACTCAGACGTAAAATGTTTACTTTTTGTTTTAATAGATTTGGTTTATTTCACAAATTTCTTAAAGAATGGTCTTTTTGCAAAATTGCCACTTAGAGGCAAAATTACAAATTTGTTTTCTGGGTTACAAACAGTGCCGACAAAGATTGATCTGTTATTTTGTTTCTGAATTTGAATTGAATTGGTTAATCTAATTTCCAAGTATAAGTATTTATATATGTAAAGATAAATTGAAAGGGGATATCAAAATCTATGCAAAACCCTAAAACCCTAATTTCCGGCCTGTTATAAGGGAAGTAGCAGCCGTCTCTTTGCTGCATTACACAAAGGATTTTCTTTATTATTGATTTCTTGGAGTTTCGAAGCGAGGGCCTTAGTTTTCTTGCGAAATGAAGGATTTACTTATTCTCTTTATTATCTTCGGTTGATTCTTCAATAAGGTAAGTGATGTATGTTTGTTTTCTTATTGTTCTAAGCATGCTGTATGTGATGATTTATCTATTAGAAAGCATGTTAGGGGATGGTATGATGATATAATGGATTTTGATGGATGTATGAATAAAAATTGAATCTTTTCATGAAAACTATGCTATTGATTATTAAAACCTTAAGTAGATGACTTGAGATTGTTAGGAACCTAATAGAAATCATGGGTATGTTGCTTTCATTCATATTATTGTTGATTTGAACAAATACTTTGAGATTGTATGTTGTGGATGAATAAAAGTGAACAAAAGCCTAATCTTTACTGTGTATAATACATACATGCTATGTTTTGATATTATTGATGAAGAAGAACTTGATTGATACATGCTGTGTGTGAATATATTCATGAGTTAACTGATGTGAGTAGTGCGGTATGTGTATAATCAGTTGTAGGGGGGTTTCGAATAAAAAAGAATCAAGTTTTGAGTTGGAATTGAGTGTTTGATGTTGGGGTCTGATGAGTTATTACCGAAACTTGGCTTTTGTGTTGAGAATTTTTTCGATTGAATCTGATTTGTTTTAATACTGAGATGGTTTTAAACAATATATTACCTATATACGAAGTTTATATATATTCATCTACTGTTTTGATGAAATTTGTCAAACATTACTCTTTTGTGATCTTCATGGGATTTTGATTTGTTTTATAAACTCCAGTATGTTGTACAAGTCGTATTTGATCATCTCAAGAATTTTATTTTGGAAATTTGTGATTTTTAAAGATCGAATTGAAGTATCAGTAAAAATGTGCACGAATTTCAAAGCTGTCGTTTTGGAACATGACAGTCGACCGCTTTGTTTTTGTAATAAAATTGATAGTCGAATGTCAATTAAAGGAGTTTTGGATTTTTGCTTGATAGTCGGCCGTTCGTTTTTGAACTGGGTTGACAGTCGTCTGTCAGTGTGTTGACTGATTGGTTTTTTTGAGTTTTCTTCATTTTTCTTGAACGATTGTTTCTTCGATATTACAGACTATTTATCTACTATTTTAGATGATGTTTTTACTACAGATTACAGTATTTTACAGAGAGTTATGTTTGGATCATAAAAGAATTTAAATTAAATTTCTATGACTTTATTAAATGAAATATATATGGTTTTCGAAGAAATTGATATTTTGTGATGTTCTACGACTTCAAAAATAAGATTTTTAGTCATTTAATGGATTTAATACATTATTTCAATTCTGGAATTTGTGAGTATTTTAAATGACTTTGGATTTGTTGATTTTTAAGAAATTTTTCTTAAATATGAGAATACTGATAATGGAATTAAGAGCTTTAATAAAACATTTTGTGTTGATGGTTGAGTTGTGAGTCTCTAGAGGGTGAGTAGGACCCTAGTACACCGGCAGTTGAGATTTTTGCGGTTTGCCCAGTTGTGGCTTTGTTGTTGATCAGTTGAGTTAAGTCCGGTAGGGTACTCAAACTCTAGGAGATTCATAAATAATTAATTAACTTAATAAGATAAGGACAGGCACTAGATGATGAAATGATGAAATGAGTGCAAACATGGGTTATGGACCTCAGTATGATCTGCAGTGTGAGATAATCCTCGAAATTATCGAGGTGTGAGTGAAATAGTCTCCGGAATTACCTGCGGTGTGGGATTGATCTATGGAATTATCGCGGTCTAGGCGACACTCATGGGGTATATGTGTGATGAGGCGCCATAGCTTGCGGTGTGGGGAATTCTCGTAGATTTCTAGGTGTGAGTGAATTAGTCTCCGAAATTATCTGTGGATAGAGATTGACCTCTGGAGTTATCGAGCCATGGGCTAGATACCCACAGTTCGTCTAAATCTCATAGTATGATTCGTTGCATAACGAGAGATTTAACCCTATAAATTGGAGAACGATAAGGGCTTGCACTGGACCTATTGTCATGCCCATCTTCCCAAAATACGGGAATACGAGCACATAACATAGGCCCAGCGAATGATTATGCACCAGCCATAAGCTGTACCAGTCTAACTCAACAATATACAAGAGAAACAACCACGCAGGCAAAGAATATAATCACATAAACAATGAATAAACTCAAAGATAATCATGAAATAAATTCATCAAACAATAATCCAACATCTGGTATAAAACAAACTTCGGGTCATAAAGCCCAAGAATACAAAGTATGATAAAAAGAAATACAATAGGAAAATAACAAAAGATAGCTAAGCAGTCTAAAGTCCAGCTCCGAACTTCAGAGAGTATGCTCACCATTACCTTCTGGGATTGCTCCTTCGGTACCTATGAATACTTGATCCAAAAAGAAAGAAAATAGTGCCCTTAGAGCAAGTAGTGGGCAGCAAGTAGAGAAAACAGAGGATAAAGGAAATCATGAATGTCAAAGAAAAGGAACAGGGTCAAAGTCAAAGAACAAAACAAAAAGCAGGCAATCATATCAAAGGTGTACAATAATCACGCATGTAATGAGTGATGTCAAGTCAATATCAAGTATGAAATGCATGCTATTAAGTATTTTATTAATCTGTCTAGTGCACGTACTACTGCATCCCATTCCACTGGTTTGGCGCAAACACAGTGAACATTTTAGACTGATGGTGAATTCACGGATCGTGTGCTCGTCGTAACTAGATAAGTGATAACGAGATAACGAGATAACGAGGTAACAAGAAAACGAGATAACGAGATAACGAGATAAAGAGATAACGAGATAACGAGATAAAGAGATAACGAGATAACGAGATAACGACGAGATAACGAGATAACGAGAAGGCCTTTACCGAGTACATTTTTCGATTATTCACTACCAAGTCTATCCATAATACCCCGGCTTGTTATTAGTTTATTTTCATCCTATGTGAGCATGCAAGAGGGTGTCAATGTTATATAATACTAAGTGTGCCTAATTCTATGTGCTACAGACAAGCCAAGAAGCAAACAAGTCATTTACGTACACATCACATGATCAGGACAGCATGACCTTGCTATACTAAAACATGGATTACAGCCACTAAAAAATAGTAAATCTGAATCTGTCGGAAGTTCTAGAAAGTAGACTTCCATACGGTTCCAGCGAATATAATTAAGGCATATAAAAGATACAAGAACTAGGGTGAAAACTCTATTCTATTCAGGTTTTATGTTAAGGCAGCATGCAGTAAGTTGTGTTCAGCTAATTATTTCAGATAAGAGAACTCATTAATAAAATCTATAAAAATTTTGGGTGACTCCTAACTGCGTTTAGGTTCAACTAGATTTATTTCAGAATTTTCTTTTATAGTTAGCTTGGTCCATTAAATTAAGAAACAGCAGAATACGCTTGCATTTGTGAATATGGAATTTCTGACATGGCTGTACTCGAATGATGATATCTAGCAGGTTATACATCGGAATTTAAATCCGCAAAAAGGTAAAGTGAACTAGACATCTATGGATACAATTTATGTTCAACAAGTTATATCAAATTATGACATTAGCATGGTGGAAAATCTGATTCAAAATTAAACAACTAGCAGTCCAAAAATTGTTTCAACATAAAAGGCAACAAATAAATCATACGATCACATGTAGCATGCAAATTGGTAATCAAAGTGATCCTAGGTGTCAACATGAAAATTTCTAAGTATAAGATTCAATTATCATAGGCAAGGTATCAATTTACCGATCAACTTTAATCTAGCACATACATACAATTTAACATGTCCAACTTATCAAGTAGTCATATGCATGAATCTAGTTATTTAAATGTGCATATGCATGAAACAATGGGGACTAGGTTTTAGATCAAAAAGACGGCACGATGTTAAGAATATGTCGGGTTAGCTCATGTAAACCTTCGATAAACTTAACAGAATTGTCAAAGCAGTATGATAACAAATCGAACTGGACCTACTTGCAGAGATCAAATAAACTTGAACATAATAAAATTCTAGTTCAAGAGACTTGCCTGTTAATTTGTAGATTCAAATAATATGGAATAACGGGATAAGAATCCCGGGTAAAAATCCACAAGAACACGTGCGAGTCACGTGCAAAACACCAAAACAGCAACCAAGACGAAATAGCAAATCCACAACAACTCCACACCGGATCTCTCACACAACACCGAAGACGGGATCGGATTTGCCACACCCAGAACACCACACACCAAAACAGCCACCACACCAGATCCAACGAACAGCAAACAACAACTTCAGATCTTCTACACCCCGAACACCAAACAGCAAATTCGACCACTCACGATTCGTCTTCTCACTTTGACAGAGAGAGAGAGAGAGCGAGAGAACGGGCAAGAGAGACCACAGCGATGGCGTGGCACTGCGACGAGGACGCTTGGTAGCGGCGACCACGGCGAGGCGATGGCAGTTGGTCGGGAAGCGACGCAACGACGGCTGGAGACTGGCGACTCTATTTTTCGCTCGCAAGCAGAGGAAGACGCCAACGGGGAAAATGAACGGGCTTCGATGTCGACGACGACTGCTAGGGGATCAGCAGTGGATGTAAAGGGAATGGGGAGATGAAAACGGGATGGCGCGGCGGTGGATTCGACTGGCCGCGAAGCAATGGGTTAATGGTGATGGATTGAGATGATGGGTTGCGGTGGATTCTTAGGCAAGGACAGGGACGATGATGGGGTGATGGGGAGAGAGATGGAGAGGTTGACGAGGGAGGGCGATGACAAGGAACGGGAGAGGCGACGAGCTTGGTGGAGGGGCAATGGAGATGGGTTTGGGGCAGAAACAGGGAAAGGGAGAAGGAGCGGTTGGCAGGGGCTTCGCAGTAGAGGGGAGGGAGAAGGAGCGGTTGGCAGGGGTTAGGGAATTAAGAATAGGATTAGGGTTAATAAAATGTATTAGGGTTTAGGAAATAATAGATGATTAGTATATATAGGGGAAAAGTAGGATATTGGGTATTGGGTATATATCCAATAGATGAAAATACATCTATACTATTATTAAGCAAAGCCTGATTTTGGCAGATTTTCGCTATCATGCCCTCATAAACATAAAAACCTAAAAAATAATGTAGGGTTACTTCTGTCAAATTTCACCCTTGATCCCTGCACAAAAAAAGGTCACAACCGTAATTTTCCCTCCAATCAAGCTCTCTCTCTCTCAAAAAAATCCCCTCATCCTGTTGATTCCTCTCCCTCTCTCTCAAAATCCCCAACACCTCTCTCTCTCCTCATCCCCATGTCGATTCCTCTTGTCCCCGCTCTGCCCTTGAACCCTCCTCCCTTGCGTAGTTTGATCGCCGCGACCCCCTCCCCCTCCCGACGTTGCCAGCACCTGCTCCGCCCTCCAGGCCTCCTCCATCACGTTGCACGATCCCCAAATTGCACGGATCGCTGTCTCTGCTCTGAGATCGCCTGCTTTCCAAGGTCAGATCCGAATCCCTTTTCTAGCCATTCTGATGCTCTACCCCTAGATCTTTACAGCTCTTGATTTGGTTAAGTTTTCTTGATTTTTATAGTTCATGTGTGTGTGTGATTTGTGTAAGGGAGTCAGTACTGGGGAGTGATGCATACGAGTTCGTATAAGTATGGGTATTCGGGGCCTGTTAATGTGCCGTATTATAGTTTTGGTGGGTCGTATGAGGTGTCGAGAGTGGATGCAGGGAGGAGGGTATGGAAGGATGTGGTGGCGGAGCAGAGTGTGGAGGTGTCGTGGGTGGGTGTGCAGCATAGGGAGGGAGAAGATGAGGGGAGTGGGGGTGCTAATGTCAATGACGAGGAATGTATGTTTTATCTAACATCTAGCACAGAATTATGTTTGAAAAAATATTGTTACGATTAGGAGTTCGTGTTATCTGATTGGTTTTTTCGTCCTCTTGACACAATTAGCTTAACTTTTTTTTATTTGACTATTCTATTGTTAGTAAACAATCAGATGCCTATGGATTAAAGCTTGTTACTAAGCAATTAGAGACATATGGAGTCTGATAGTTATATGCTCTTGGTGAAAAGAATTTAGTAAGTTGAGTTTCTTATAGATGCAGGATGGCAAGTAAGTTTACTTTATAGATGAGGGGAGTGTGTATTGTTGTTTATTTTTTAAACAACACTTTCTTTTAATTTTAGTATGGCATCTGAATTGTAGATACTATCAACTTTCCTAGGAACATCTATTGTTAGTAGTACAAACTTAATTTTGTTTTCCAGTTACATATAGACCCAGACGATGCATAATTTAATTTACTTAGTACAAATGGAAAGTCTTCAGCTTTAATAAATTAATATTTAGGAATGAGATTATCACATTTTTATATTTGCATAGAATCTGATGTTGCTGAATGTTGTTGTCATGGAAACAAGTTAATTATCATTTAGATAGTGATGGATTCACAAAAAAATAGTTCTTCAAAGTCCATGTATCTTCCATCTATCGCTTAGAAAAGGGAAAATGACCTATCAGCTAAGTTTTGTCTATGTTTTTGACAGGTTATTATATCTGGAGGATACCAGAAATGCTGATCAAATTCAAAGCTTGCTGTGATATAGGAAGTGGTCTGAGCTCACTTCCTTTGGTTTCAATATTTCGATGAACCATATCTCTCAACTGATTAATTGAGCATGGCCACTCCTTTTATGGAAGTTGGGTCATATCATAGATGTATCAGATACATATCCGACACAACAGATCTTATTAATGAATATAATATTTGAGAAATATTTTAGATCTTTGGTTGTGTAGGTTCTGATTGAGTGTAATATTGTTAGAATTAGGGTCAACCCTTTTTTTAAATTCATTGTTGGAGTTTTGCTACTTGCTCTACATAATTCTAACCTCTAAATGCTGAATGCTCAAAATATCTCGCTCATATTTTATTGAATCATAGTTCGACTTATACAAATTAATCTAGGGCTCAATTCAGATGTTAAATCTGTGGCGTATCTTGCATTAGCGTTAAATTTATTGTGTACTGTTATGCAAATGTTAGAATGCCAGAATTTTGAATATTATACCTTTCATGTCCTATTCTTATCTTGACTTTCTTTGCTTTGGTGTTAAAATTTAAGTGAGTTTACATGGGATGATATAATTTCTCAGTTTCCGTGTTGGCAATTGTTTTAATAATAATACTCAATCAGAGTGATTACTTCCGTTTGCAGGTTTTCTTGCAGTTTACTAAGACAAGGCATGCACCAGATATGTTTATCTGCAGTAAGCACATGCCTAATAGTTGAAGATTCAAAGGAGGTACATTTCAATAACATATCATCCTCTATTGTTCTTTTGTATATGACTGTTATTTTCTTTTTGCTGCTAATCGTGATGACTAGTTAGGCTATAAGGGAGGACATATTGAACCAAATCATAAATGCTTCTCAAATGGTCAAATTCGAGAAGGATCCCCATGCAGCGTATGCTTTAATTATTGATGGCAAGGCTCTAGCATATACTTTTTTTACCCATTTAGCATTACCTTCTGATATTAATTTTTGATGCCTTGTATTTGTGGAGATTTTAAGATTGTGAGTTATTACGAGTAGTCACCCACTATCATAGGCTACTTAGTATACATGTTTTTTGTATGCGTGCATTGCACGTACATTATACTAGTTGTATATAATACAATTGATCAACATAAATCCAAATATAGGGAATAAGATATGTGATAAAGATATAGTTTGTGTTACATAAATTATTTGAGACAACTATAAACACAATTATCAAATAATTGAATTGTTTTAATAATCAATAATAATAATAAGTAATCTCAGAATAATATCAATACATAAAAATAGGAACTTGTGGAGATAGTCCAAACAGTAAGATTTTTTTTTTATTTTTTTATTTGAGTTTAATGTGAATAGTTGATCAAGTAGAAACAGAGACAAGATTTATTCAAAATAATTATAACTATTGTTTACAAAATGTTTTAACTAAGAACTCAAAACGAATTTAACAATAACAATTTTATAAATCACGAAATACAGAAAAATATTCAGAAACAAACGTATTTACGGAAATAGGGGTTACAAATCCTACACACTTTACAACAAAATTTCGTTCTCGAAATTTGCTTAGGCAGTATATCGGACAAGGAAAAAACAAACTAGGGGTAACAAAATAGAGAGTTAAAGGGAAAAGAACAAAGCAGTGGAAACACCAGAAAAAAGGAAGTGGATAACAATAAGGTCAAATGGAATGTATGAAAAAGAATAAACAGTATCAAAGAGAAAGAACCAATACAAGACTTGCATAATAACAAGGCAAAGAGATGAAGAAATAGATAGAACTAGAATCGAGGAAAGGGCACACAAGGAAGAGTTAGACCAAGCAAATAAGTCAAAGGGTGAAGATGAATGCAAGGGATAGAGGGAAACAAACAATGCATGGAAGGAGAAACAACAAGAGAATCCTGGGACCTGTGGGTTATGGGCCCACAACGCTTCCGCTGCACTACTCCGATGGTGATGTCCCAAGCAACATACATGTCGCTGTAGGCCATATGACACCAATCGACGAGCCGAGCAGGAAGATAAGAATAAGACACCATGATCAAAGAGGGTATGGGCTCAAGATAGATATAAGCAAATAATGCAAAAGAATATAAAATTGAGCTTCAATTTAAATAATCAAAAGATATAATATAGATCAAAACTAATGGCTTTAACAAAAATAATAATAACAACAAATATCATCAATAATAATGTCAATAATAATAGAATCACAATGACAATAATAAAAATAATAATAACAATAATAGCAACAACACATATTAATAGTAAAAAAAAATAATAATAACAATGATAAAAAAAATAATAACAACAATAATGATACAAGTAATAATAAGCATAATAATAGCAAAATAATAATAACAGTAATCAAAACCATCATAATCATACATGTAATAATAATAATATAATAAAGTAAAAATATCAACAATACTGATAATAATGATAATACATACACGACAGAATTGGATTCAACATATTCATAAAAATAATGCAATAATAATAATAATAGCATTAAAAATAATAACAAAAATAATAAATAAATAAAAAATAATAACAATAGTAATAATAACAACAGTAGTCATAATAGAAATAATAATAATAATATCAATAAAAATAAAATAAACAGTAACAATATAATAAAAAAAATAACAATAAAGATAATGGAAACAATAATAATAACAGCAATAATAATAATAGTAGAAACAATATTTTATACAACAAAATAAGAATTTGGCTTTATCAACTAAGTAAATCAACAGGAATATATATATATAGTCGATCAAAAATGGAAGTGAAGTCAAAATGCACCATTATTCGAAATAACAAAATCTTTGTTGAGAAACATTTTTATAGAAGATCCAAAATAAATATAACAAATAATAATCGAAATATAGAAAGTATTCGGGAAAAATAATTATAAAGAGAAAATAGGTAGGAGAAAAATTACTTTGTAAACACAAAATAGAGTAAAATCAACTATACTAGTTCAAATTGTATGGGAACATAAAGTGTAATTGTATAAACAAAATGTCATAAGGAAAATATTTCTTTACCATTAGTTTCATTATATAAGTAATAAGTCTTGAAATATCAATTAGCAAATAGGAAGAAAATCTTGCCTCTTTAACATCAAGTTGCATGTTTGCCTTTACGACACCAAGTTGCAAGGTTGCCATCTGGATATTCGGTTGCACATTTGCCTCCCCGATATCTAGTCGCAATTTGCCTCCATTGACATCGAGTTGCATATTTGCCATCTCGACATTAGGTTGCACCAAAATGGTGAAATGGAAGATGTAACCTTCCATATGCACAGGGATATGGGACATGTAATTTAAGAAATGGAGTTGAAAGTCACATAATGGAATATCAAAATATATGAATAGATTAAAAATATCAAATACAATAGTACAAAATAGTAGTAGTAAAAATAATTTATAAAAGTACGGAGAAAAATGGTATGAAATACATGCATAAGCACAATGCAAATGTGAATGAGAAAATAAATATATAGTGTAGAAAGTTTACACAATAAATATATCAAAAAAATATATAGTAACTTAGGAATTAAACAAGCATGCCGTTGAAGATCCACCGATGTCTATCGACGAACCAAGCCGAAAGAAAAGAATGGACAACTCCAGAATCAAAGGAATATAGGCACATAAGAATAAAATTATACCCAACAGAGAGCCAAAGAAGAGGATAACTGCAAGGGACGGAAGGTAACAAGGAATCAAAGGATTGTATGCAAAGGAGTGAGATGTGGATCAAATAGGATTAATATCCAGATTATATTAAAGTTATTATATGTTCATGTGATCAACATGGTGCGCATATTATTGAGTGAACCTGACTATAGCCAAACTTGACTAATATATCAATCAAAGCCAAACCTCCGTAAAGATAGTCATGTTTGATTGGCATATTACTCAACCCTGGGCTCTGATACCACTAAAAACCTTGTCACGCCCAGCTACCCAAAATATGGGAATACGAGCACGTAAAATAGGCCCATCGAATGATTATGCATCATCCATAAGCTATACCAGTCTAACTCAACAATATACAAGAGAAACAACCATGCAGGAAAAGAATATAATCACATAAACAATGAATAAACTCATAGATAATCATGAAATAAATTCACCAAATAATAATCCAACATCTGGAATAAAACAAACTTTGGGTCATAAAGCCTAAGAATACAAAGTATGATAAAAAGAAATACAATAGGCAAATAACAAAAGATAGCTAAGCAGTCTAAAGTCCAGCTCCGAACTTCAGAGAGTTTGCTCACCAATACCTTCTGGGATTGCTTCTTCGGTACCTGTTAATACTTGATCTAAAATGAAAGAAAAGAGTATCTTTAGAGCAAGTCATGGGCAGCAAGTAGAGAAAACAGAGGATACAGGAAAGCATGAATATTAAAGAAAAGGAACAGGGTCAAAGTCAAAGAACGAAACAAAGAGCAGACAATCATATCAAAGGTGTACAATAATCACGCATGTAATGAGTGATGTCAAGTCAAGATCAAGCATGAAATGCATGTTGTTAAGTATTTTATTAATCTATCTAGTGCATGTACTACTGCATCCCATTCCACAGGTTCGGTGCAAACACACAATGAACATTTAGACTGATGGTGAATTCATGGATAGTGTACTCGGTGTAACTAGATAACGTGATAACAAGATTACGAGATAACGAGATAACGAGAAAATGAGATAACGAGATAACGAGATAGCGGGAAGGCCTTTATCGAGTATATTTTTCGATCGTTCACTACCAAGTCTATCCATAATACCCCAGCTAGTTATTAATATATTTTCATCGTATGTGAGCATGTAATAGGGTTTTAATATTTTATAATACTAAGTGTGTCTAATTCTATGCGCTACAGACAAGGTAAGAAGCAAACAAGTCATTTACGCACACATCACATGATCAAGACAGCATGACCTTGCTGTACTAAAATTTGGATTACAGCCACTAAAAAATACCAAATCTGAATCTGTGGGAAGTTCTAGAAAGTAGAATTCCATATGGTTTCAAAGAATATAATTAAGGCATATAAAAGATACAGGAACTAGGGTGAAAACTCTATTCTATTTAGGTTTTACGTTCAGGCAGCATGCAGTAAGTTGTGTTCAACTAATTATTTCAGGTCAGAAAACTCATTAATAAAATCAATAAAAATTCTGGGTGATTCCTACATGTGTCTAGGTTCAACTAGATTTATTTCAGATTTTTCATTTACTCTTAGCATGGTCAATTAAATTAAGAAATAGCAGGATACGCATGCATTTGTGAATCTGGAATTTCTAATATGGCTGTACTAGAATGATGATATCTAGCCGGTTATACATCGGAATTCAAATCTGCAAAAAGGAAAAGTGAACTAGACATCCAGGGCTACAATTTATGTTCACCAAGTTATTTCAAATTATGACATTAGCATGGTGAAAAATCTGATTCAAAATGAAACAACCAGCAGTCGAGAAATTGTTTTAACATAAAAGGAAACAAATAAATCATACATCACATGTATCATGCAAATTTGTAATCAAAGTGATCCTAGGTGTCAACATGCAAATTTCTAAGTTTAAGATTCAATTATCACAGGCATGGTATTAATTCACCGATCAACTTCAATCTAGCACATACAATTTAACATGTCCTACTTATCAAGTAGTCCTATGCATGAATCTAGTTATTTAAATGTGCATATGCATCAAACAATGGGGACTAGGTTTTAGATCAAAGAGACGGTACGATGTTAAGAGTATGTCGGGTTAGCTCGTGTAAACCCTCGATAAACTTAACGGAATTGTCAAAGCAGTATGATAACAAATGAGACTGGATCTACTTGCAGAGATCAAATAAACTTGAACAGAATAAAATACTAGTTCAAGAGACTTGCCTGTTAATTTGTAGATTCAAATAATATGGAATAACAGGATAAGAATCCCAGGCAAAAATCCACAAGAACACGTGCGAGTCATGTGCGAAACACCAAAACAGCAACCAAGACGAAATAGCAAATCCACCACAACTCCACACTGGATCTCTCACACAACACCGAACACGGGATCGAATTTGCCACACCCAGAACACCGCACACCAAAACAGCCACCACACCGGATCTAACGAACAGCAAACAGCAACTTGAGATCTCCTACACCCCAAACACCAAACAGCAAATTCGACCACTCACGATTCGTCTTCTCACTTCAACAGAGAGAGAGAGAGAGAGAGAGAGAGAGAGAGAATGGGCGGGAGAGACCACGGTGACGGTGTGGCACTGCGATAGGGGCGCTCGGTAGCGGCGACCACAATGAGACAGCGGCGGCTGGTCGGGAAGCGACGCAACGACGGCTGGCAACTGGCAACTCTATTTTCTGCTCACAAACAGAGGAAGATGCCATTGGGAAAAATGAACGGGCTTCGACGGCGATGGCGACTGCTAGGGGATCTACAGTGGATGTAGGGGGAAATAGGGAGACAAAGACGGGATGGTGCGGCAGTGGATTCGACTGGTGGTGAAGGAATGGGTTGAGATGATGGGTTGCAGTGGATTCTTGGGTGAGGACAGGGACGATGACGGGGCGATGGGTTGAGAGATGGAGAGGTTGACGAGGGAGGGCAATGAGAAGGAACGGGAGAGGCGACGGGCTTGGTGGAGGGGCAATGGAGATGGGTTTGGGGCAAAAATAGGGGGAGGGAGAAGGAGCGGTAGGCGGGGCTTCACAGTAGAGGGGAGGGGTTAGGCGGCGGGGTTTAGGGAATTAAAAATAGGATTGGGGTTAATAAAATATATTAGGGTTTAGGAAATAATAGATGATTAGTATATATAGGGGAAAAGTAGGATATTGGGTATTGGGTATAGATCCAATAGATTAAAATACATTGTATATAATACAATTGATCAACATAAATCCAAATATAGGGAATAAGATATGTGATAAAAATATAGTTTGTGTTACATAAATTATTTGAGACAACTATAAACACAATTATTAAATAAGAAGGGATTGATTTGTTTTAATAATCAATAATAATAATAAGTAATCTCAGAATAATATCAATACATAAAAATAGGAACTTGTGGAAATAGTCCAAACAATAAGATTTATTTATTTATTTATTTATTTATTTATTTATTTTTTATTTGAGTTTAATGTGAATAGTTGATCAAGTAGAAATAGGGAGAAGATTTATTCAAAATAATTATAGATATTGTTTACAAAATGTTTTAAGTAAGAACTCAAAATGAATTTAACAATAACAATTCTATAAATCTCGAAATACAGAAAAATACTCAGAAAATACGTATTTACGGAAATAGGGGTTACACCTATGTAGTATGGAAAGCATAGAATCCGACAAGTATGCATAGAGAGTCATCATCCTGCATTTGTGTTTTCTTGACTTGGTTTTATGCATGATGTTTCTTTTTTCCTACACTTGACACTTAGTCTACTTTCACTTGATATTTTCATGTTTTATTTATTGTTATTTCATATTTCTATTGTTATTACTGTTGAAATATGTTGTTTATGACTTTATTCTTTATGTTTTATTTATGATCGTATTCCTTTTGATGTCACTCTCACCGTTATGGCTGACCCCATAGTTTTGGGGGTTAGGGTCATCTCTATCCTCATATTTTACAGGTAGGTGCCTATAGCTTGGGATTTGGATGCATGTGATAGAATGATATTGTGGCTTATGTAAATTGTAAAATAATGTGTTGTAAGAGAAAGAATTATAATTCAATGTGTTTAATTTTTCGATGTGCTTTGTAAAGAAATGATGTAATAAAAGTTGAAAATTTTATTTGTGTTTTGGCTATGTTTACTATCACATTGAGGTAGATGCTAGAAATTGTGCCACGTATTTCTGAGATATTATATTGAAAATTCGGGGAGCTACACTAGTCACCGCCGTTCCCCCGCCGCGATCTCTCTCTCTCTGTTGTTTGGTATTCGGAGGTAAAGGGAGTTAGATTTTGGTGTTTGCTGTTGTGTGAAGTGGGGGGGGGGGGGGGGGGATTTTGTTGTTGTTTGGTGTTTAGGTCCGAGATTTGGAGTTTGTTGTTTTGTGGATTGGCTGTGGGTGTTTGCTATTTTGGAGTGGTGTTGTTGTGTTAAAATTGCATGCTATTTGCACATGCTTGCATCCGTGAGTTCGTTATTTGTCGCCCGAGATTCTCATCCCATTATTCGTTATATTCGAAATTAGCATCTTACAGGCAAGTCTCTTCTTGAACCCCCCTATTGTTTGTGTTCAAAAATTTGTTGATCCCCGCAAGTAGATCTTTGATCATATTGTTATACTATATAGATTTCATAGAGAATATTAAGGGTTTACACGAGTTAACTCAATATATTCTTAACATCGTGCCTATATCTTTGATCCAAATCCTAGTCCCTATTGCACATTGCATACACACGTTATACATGAAAAATAACTAGATCCATATTATAGAACTATTTGATGAATTGAATATTTTTGATTGGATTTGATTTAATGAATTGATTACCACGATTGTAAATTACAGCATAAATTTGGAAATCTGCATGTTAATCATCCAATAGAACTTTTATTATTGATTATCATGAATTATATGTTTGTATGATGATGTTATTGCCTATTCATATCAAACTATTTTCTAACCTACTGTTTGTTTCTTTTTGTATCAGATTTTCGACCATGTTGCTTTAGTAATTTGAAATAAATTTGTGAATATGAATTATAGCCCCATGAGTCTACTTTCCATAACATTCGACAAAATTGAATTTCGAGTTATAATCTATGTGATATCTTATTTTTAGTACAGTTGGGTCAAGATTTTCAGATTCCCAAATTCATGCGTATCTTTCTGATTATAAATAAATAGAACATGATAACATTAAAATAAAAATATGAAATTAATTTGACTGAGACTACACATGTGTTGGAAAAACTCTGAATTTTTTTTAGATTTAATTGATGAGTTTTCTGACCTGTTTCATATGTGTTTATACAATCTATAACCTACTGCCTGAACATAAAATCTGAAAAGAATAGGATTTTCAACATAGTTTTTATCACTTTTATATGTCATGTGTATATTCTCTGAAACTCGCAGAGAGTTTAGTTTCTATTTCTGACGGATCCAGATTTGCTTTTCTGTAGCAATGGGAATCTGTGTTTTTGTATAGTAATGTCCTGCTGTCCAAATTGTATGGTTTGTGTTAATTTTATATATTTTCTACTTGATTTGTCTGTAACGAGTAGAATTAGTCACACCTAGCATGATACAATCTTGACACTTTCTTGCATGCTCACATAGGATGAAATAAAATATTAACAAGTAGGGGTATTATGGGTAGACTTAGTAGTGAACGATCGGAAACTGTGCTTGGTAAAGGCCTTCTTGCTTGTATGATTTATTACATGGAAGGTAGAAAAATGCTTGTCATTGTATGATCACGCTATCATGATATCTTGTCATCTTGTTATCGAGTACACGATCCGTGAATTCGCTATCAGTCTAAAGCATTCACTATTTGCTTGCGTCGAACCTGTGGAATGGGACTCAGTAGTATGTGCACTAGATGGATTAATAAAATGATTAATAATCCGCATTTGACATTCCATGATTGATCCTGTATATCGTCACCAATATAGAATTTAAATTGACATTACTAATTAAGTGCATGATTAAATATAGACCCTTGACATTATTACTAATATTTGATTTTGTTATTGACTTTGATCCCGTCCCTTCTTTTTGATATACCATGTTCCTATTATTTCCTGTTTTCTCTACTTGATGTACATGACTTGCTCTAAGGACATTATTTTCTTTCTTTTTAGATCCAGAATTTACAGGTACTGAAGGATCACTATTGGAAGGAATTGGTAAGCAACGATTCTAGAAGATGGAACTAAAGATTGTGCTGCTTAAATTAATTTATGCTAGATTTATTTCTTTTGAACATTGTCTTTGATATTATACATTGTTTTTGGCTTTTTGTCCCGGAGTTTACTTTTCCCAGATATTGGATACTTTGTTGGATATTATTTTGGATTATTTCTTTATTATTGAAGTCGTTTCTTTGATTCATGTGATTATATTTTCTTGTGTGGATGTGTTGTTGTTCATATTATTAAGTTAGACTGGTACAGCTTATGGATGGTATTTACATCATTCACTGGGCTTACGTTACGTAGTCGTATTTTTGTATTTTAGGAAACGGGGTGTGATAATTGTCCTCTTAATGGGCAACGTATCTGTAGTACATGTGAATTCCAGTGGCATAGACAACAGCCTCAATCTCTCCACATTTGTAGGTTGAACAAGAATAAACAAAGTCTCTGTTAGGAATTTAGGCGCAACAGAGTAGAGATAGAAGCAAGAATCGGATACTGTAATACCCTGATTTTCATTTATGAAAATTATTATTTTGTATTATTAATTTGTACGTATCTTGCACGTGCAATCTTGTGGTATAAATTTTTATAATTATTTTCATTATATAAACAAATGAGTATACAGATATATATATATGTCATTTCTATTATTTTTATTAAAGTCTATTTTTAAACAAGCATAAGTATTCCTTTATTTTGAGCCCAATCTAATTTATTTTAAATATAGACTATTTTGGCCCACTAAATAAAAGCCCATCAATTTATTTCTTTTTCTCACAACTTGTAGTGTAGACAATTTTGTAGATTTTTACAGATAACTAATTGTACAACTTTTTAGAATAGGGGGCTTTAGAAACACGTGCATTGCACTAGCACGTGTTTGTGCTCCTTTTGAGGCCGGATAGGAATGGGAGGGAAAAAGAGAGAGTGGAGTTTGTGGAAGGTAGTTTTTGTAGTCATGGTTGGTTACTACAACTTCCCATTTAATCCTAGCTCTTGTTTCTTAACTCCTAGATCAATTTTAGCCTTCTATTTGCCCCAAATTTTTGTATAAATACCCCCCCCCCTCCCCCCACCCCCTAGCCTAACTATCCTTACACTTCTCATTCATCAAACCTATAGTGAAAGAAAATATTCATTAGTAGTAGATTACGCTTTGGTAGAGAGTGAGAATAAATGTAATACCTCGATTTTCATTTATGAAAATTATTTATTTTTTTGTACGTTTTGTGCACGTGCAATTTTTGCAGTATAAAACCTTATAATTACTTTCAATATGGATAATGTGTGTGTGTGTGTGTGTGTGTGTGTGTGTGTATATATATGTACATGTGTTCTCTAATTATTTTTATAATAGGCCCATTTTCTTCAAATAAACATAAGCCTTCTTTTTAGCCCAAATCTAATCTATTTTTTTTGTAAACCATTATTTGGCCCATTAAATGAAGCCCATGAGCTATTTCTTCTTTTATTACAACTTGTAATGTAGAATTTTTTTATAAGAGTATTTTTACAAAAAATATAATGTACAACTTTTTAAATGGAGAACAAATGAATGCATGTGCATTGCACGTACACATGCAAGTAGCACACATAGTGGGCCGGTTTTGGTATGGAGGGAAAAAGAAAAAAAAAGAGTGGAGTTATGGGTGGTAGTTGTTTGAATTATGGTTGGTTACTACAACTTCCCCTTCAATCCTAACCTTTTATTTTTAACTCCTAGATTGATCCTAGCCCTTCATTTGCTACAATTTTTAGTATAAATACCCCCCCTAACCTAGTTATTCTTGTACTTTTCATTTCTTCAAAACCTATAGTAGAAAATAAAATTGTTAGTAGTGTAGTAAGTGAGATAAAAAAAAATATTAAGAGTTGTGGGTTGTGCTTGCACCAAAGGAAGGCCGGCATCAAGGAGGGCTCGGGATTGTACTTTGAAGGCCGGTTTTGCATATCAAGGAGGAGGAGGAACGCTCTTTTGGCAAGCTCGCGAAGGACTCTTTTGTTTAGGAGGTATTGCAATATTTATTCTCTCCAAATAAGGTGGGTTATTTTCCATGTTTCTAATTAGATTCATGCTAAGGTTGATTAAATTGATAATGCATGAAAGAAACTAATAAAAGCACATTTAATTGGAAAAAGGCTTGTTAGTTGATTGAATTGATGCTAAATAGATTGCATGTTATTCCATCATGAATCTTAAGTTCTATGTGAATTGTTTGTAGCTATGGAATGCTTGAATTAAAATTTGTTGTTAGTATCAAACTAAATTCAAATACTAGTAGATGAAATTGTTGCTTTATGTGCTTAGATGGACTTTTGTGATAATGTTTAGCATAAGTAACCTAAAATATATTTTTGGTTTTGTAAAAGAAAAATAAACAGGGAATTGATATAGGAAATATTAATGTTAAGTTGTATAAGAAATATCGAAATGAGATGTGGTAGTAGTAGTATACAATTTAAGTTAATTGTATGAAAAAATATGTGTTTAATTACTGGAAAAATTATTTTTAAATTACTGGAGTGTTAAACTATGTTTAATTAGACATTCTGGAGATTTACAAGAAATTTAGTAAAAAGCAAAACTCAAATGAAAGCTTTTGAACATCGAAATGTTCTAATTGAACAGAGGATGGATTTAATTAAAATGCGAGTTGTATTCAAGACAACTTGAGCCTATAGCTCAATTGGTCGGGAGGCTCTCTAATGCTGCAGTGTGTGCAGCTTGTTCCCTTGGATCGCTGGTTCGATACTTGGGAAACCCAAATTTTTATGTGCGTTTGTAAAATTTACTGAATTTCCAACCCTAGAGCATTTAATACTCTCAATCCCCTTTTATATCGAACGGCACAATTGGCCACATGGCCAGAGCGTGCGGCTTGCTTCCTGTGGGTTGCTGGTTCGAATCCTGGCCTCAGCCAGAATAATATCTTTTTGGAAAAAATGACTGTTGTGGTTTCTTGATGTGTAAAAATTATGGAAAAAATTACTATTATTATTCTAAAAACATGTGTGACTTATGAAAAATAAGTTGGGAGTTATTGGGATAAAATAAAGTATATTGGGGAATAAAAATGTGGTTGGAACTATAGTTTTACACTTGTATATTTTGTGAAAAATGCGTTTTTGCAAAGGACTTGAGATAAATGCTAGAAAAGAAAAATAACAAAGAAAGAAAGTATATATTGTGAAGTTGGTATGAATTATTCTTATTAAAGAATAGTGTGACACTAATGAGTTTGTGAATATCCATTTTGGCAATATATTTGGTGATATGATTTTAATGTGGAAATAAATGTTGTGAAATACACGATGTACAATTGAACTCCATGAATGGTTATTTTGACTCATGAATAATTTAGAAATCATGTGATTGGAAAAGAAAAATGTTATTGAGTATGACAACTCAAACATGTGAATTTGTGAATCGAAATTGAAAATTAGGGTGTAGCCAAAACTCACACCGGCAAGTAAAAAGTGATGAAGTAAGATTATTGATATTGAAAAGACCAAGGTTGGTCATGTGAAATTGAAGAAATAAGACCGGTAGTAGTGAGATGGCTAACTCTAAGAGATTAATTTTGTTCATGATTTCATTAAATTAAGAATTTAGTACATAGTGAAGATGTGATGAAAGTAATAGAAAAACACGAGTATGAGGGCCATCGGATTGGCGGTGTGAGAGTGAGCCACAGAATGCATGCTTGATGCGTCAGGACATGGCGTGGGGACTACTCCGGAATTATCGTCCCGGTGACGACGCTTGTGGGATGTTTGGTGACTGCAAGAGGATCGTGTGCCATGAAGGAGGCTGACTTGTCCATAGATAGTCTTCACGATGCATCGTGACATGACGTAGGATTCCCCTCCAGTTTTTCTGTACATGAGCTTGTACTCATAGATCATCTAGGATACTTACCGTAGTTACAGTAGTAGATTAAGTCATGACGAGGGATTGAACCCTACAAGATGAAGAACGATTAAGAGGCTTGCCCTCGGACCTATGTAGCATGGGATGCATAGAATCCGAACAAGTGTGCATTAGTGTCATGTAATGTAAATGATTGCATTAAGGACTAAGTGCACAATCACAACATGACATCAATAGGGTATTCCCTTTAGTTTGATATGTGACAAATTTGTGTTTGTTAAATATGAAAAATCAGTTATACTGTTTCCGGCATAGAGAGGATGGCCGTGTATAATGTTCGTCGGTTGAATAAACTGACGTACCCACAATTTTGTATGCAGGGTAAATGACATGATAAAGATTAAAGAAGAATAGATGCTTAGAGATTATTCAAATGTTGATGTACTTTTATGTAAATGTTGTAAATTTGTTTCCGCTGTAAAATGTAAAGTGTAAAGATTACTTGTAACTCTGATGTAAAGTGAAAATTTTTAAATACCTTGTAAAATTATACTAAATGAAGTGTAAAGATCCTGTGGAATCTCGAATTCAGTGTATTTTGGAATTCAGGGCATTACAATAAAAGATTGAGAGTTGAGTGTGCTTGAATTCAGGGAGGCCGGCTACACCTAGAGAGGCTCGGTTTGCACTCAAACAAGGAGGAGAAGCACTCCTTGGGCAAGCTCAAGCTAAGAGGAGAAGAGCTCTTTCATTCTAGGAGTTGTTTTGTGGGTTTCTCTCCAAATTAGGTGGGTGGTTTTCCTTACTTCTAATTCTAGTCACCATGCTAGGAATGATGGCATAATTAGCATGAAAGAAACTAATAAGAGTACACTTAATTTGAAAAAGGACTTGTTAGATGTTATAATTAATGCTTGGTAGATTGTATGTTAACTTGTCATGAATCTTAATGTTGTAGTACAATTTGCTTTGTGGTTATGGAAATGTTAAATTGAGTTTATGATAATGTCAAAATTGAGTATGAATTGCTAATAGATGAAATTATTGTTTTATGCACTAAATGGACTATCGTGATATTGGTTCTAATGAATGAAATTTTTCTTATGCATTTGGGTTAATGAAAGAGGAAAAAAAATAGGGAATTATAATTATAATGTGATCTTTTAATACCAAATTTTGTTTTAGAATTGTCAAATTGAAATATGGAAAAAGTAGTATAGAATTTAAATTATTGTACGAAAAATGTATGTTTTATTAGTGAGAAAATTATTTTAAAAATACTGGAGTATTAATTTAATATGGAATTAGCATTCTGGAGATTTACATGACATTTTTGTGCAAGTAGAACGAAGATAAGAGCTTTTGAACATCGAAACGTTTTAATTAAACAGAGACTCGAGTTAAGTAAACTAGAGTTGTGTTTGTGACAACTTGAGCACATAGCTCAAGTGGTCGGTGAGTCTTTCTGGCACTACTGTAGCGTGGGCATGGGTCTTAGGAGTCGCTGGTTCGATACCCTATGTCCACCTTGTTTTTCTGTGTGCGGTTAAAAAATACCCAATCCGAACAGAGAGTATATGACTCTTCGATCCCTCTTCTTATCGCTAAGCGCATTCGGCCTAGTGGCTAGTGCATGGAGCTGTCTTCTCTAAGGTTGCGGGTTCGATTCTGGTTGTAGCCAGAATATATTTTTTTGACAAATTGATTTTTTGGGTGTTTCTTGATGTATAAAAATTTCGAAAAAATACCTTTATTATCCTAAAATCATATACAACCTATAAATATTAATTAGGAGTTATTGGACTAAAATAAAATGTATTTTTGAGGTAAAATTGTATTCGAAACTATTGTTTCTTTCCTTTATAATTTCATAAAAAGGTGTGTTTTCATGAGGTGATTAATATAAATGTTAAAGAGAAAAATTGATGGAAAGAAAATACAATTGTGATTTTTGTATGGGTTATTTTTGTCAAAGAGTAGCATGACAATAGTGATTTTGTGAATGTTCACTTTGACTAGATATTTTCGTAATATGATTTCAATGTGGAAATAAATGTTGGTTAGTGAAATGCATGATTTATAATCGAACTCCATGTATGAGATTTTGATTCATGAAAAGATTGGAAATTGTTTAATTGGAAAAGAGAATTCTTTTTTAGCATGACAAACTCAATATGAGAATTGTGAATTGAAATTTAAAATTAGGGTGTAGCCAAGACTCACACCGGCAATTGAAAAAAATGAGATATGATAATTAAATTGAAAAGACCAAGTTTGGGTCATTGTGAAATGAAAGAAATAAGACCGGTGTTAGTGAGAGTGCTGACCCTAAAAGATTGATTTTGTTCATGGTTTTATTAAATTAAGGATTAGTACATAGTGAAGAAGTGATGAAAGTGAGAAAAAAACACAAGTATGAGGGTCTCGAGTCTACGATGTGGGTGTGATTCACAGTTTGTCTTCACGATGCGTCGTGACATGACGTGGGCACTACTTCGGAATTATCGGGATCTTGGTGATGCTTGTGGGATGTTTGGTGACTGCGAGAGGATCGTGTGCCATGACGGAGGCTGAATTGTCCATAGGTTGTCTTCACGATGCGTCGTGACATGACGTGGGATTCCCCTCCAGGTTGTCTGTACATGGGCTCGTTACTCATAGAACATCTAGGATACTTACCATAGTTACAGTAGTAGATTAAGTCATAACGAGGGATTGAACCCTACAAGATGAAGAATGATTAAGAGGTTTGCCCTCGGACCTATAAAGTATGGGATGCATAGAATCCGAACAAGTGTGCATTAGTGTCATATAATATACTACATTAAGGACTAAGTGCACAACCACAACACGACATCAATAGGATATTCCCCTTAGTTTGATTGTGAACAAGTTTTTGTTTGTTAAGTATGGAAAATCATTATACTGTTTCCGGCATAGAGTGGATGACCGTGTATAATATTCGTCGGTTGAATAAACTGACGTGCCTACAGTTTCATATGCAGGATAAAAGGCATGATAAAGATTAAAGGAGAACTGATGCTTTGAGATTATTCAAATGTTGTTGTAATTTCATTCATGTAAATGTTGTATTTTTACTTCCGCTGTAAAGTGTAAAGATTCAATTGTGACTCTAATGTAAAGTAAAAGTTTTAAATTCCTTGTAAAATTTTACGAAGTGAAGTAAATATCCTGTGGAATCTCGAAATCAGTTGTATTTGGAATTCGGGGTGTTACAGAGTGGTATCAGAGTACGCTTCACAAGTAGTACAATGCCATCATTAGCGTAAACAATGCTATGAGGAACGACACCCTAGAAGTGGACATTTAGCGTGTTGAGTATAGAGATTTAAATGTAAGCCACTTACATTTGTGTTGCTCTGTGATTGACATACTCCTCATTCCCCTTTTCTAAGATGGATGATCACTTCGACCCTGCTGGAGATGACAATTGGCATATCATTGTGGAAGACTATTATCCTGGACAAGCAAATTCCGAGGAAGAGTACTACCCAGGACAAGCAGACTCCGATAGAGAGGAATGACCTGAGTCCCGAGAGATCACTCCACCTCCGGATTCATCTGATGATTCTTCTGACGAAGAGGAACCAGTTTCGCGTAATCTCATCGTGTCTCTTCAGAGGCATGTAGAGACTCTACGTGAGAGAGTCGGGCTATTGGAGGCTCAGTTGGCGAAGTGCAAGGATGATTTTGCTGTTCTCAGTCATCGTGTTTGGGAACTCGAGAAGAGAAAAAACATGACCGATGTACTGAAGGAGGAAGTGGAGGAACTACGGGGAGAGCTTCGTGAAGCCAAGAGGGACCGTATGAGTTAGACCGTTGTATCATCTACTGCTTTTATTTTGATGTCAGAAATGTTTTAAATTTGAATGTATAAAGTTTGAAATTTAATGAAATGGAAATGTTGACTTAAAAGTTCATGTTCTATACTTCGAATTTAATGGATCTTTTGCATCAGAATATGGCTGGAAGACGAGCTCGAAATGGTGAAGGTCTGGACTTGGAAACGGAGCTAGCGAGGGTCCATCAGACACTCAATGCCCATGAATCATAATCAGGGAAGGGTGCCTGCGAATCCAGTACCTGAAGCAATCAAACTCGTGATCATTTAAACGAATGAAACCACCGGTGTTTGAAGGAAAGTCAGACCCTGATACGGCTGCCAATTGGATCCGGCAGGTAGAGACTATCTTCGAAGTCTTGGAGACCCTGGAGGGCAGCAAGGTGAAGTTGGCGACTCTGCAATTCGAGAAGGATGCAGCTGTGTGGTGGCAGTCGATGAAGCGGACGATGGGAGGCTTGGTTCTTGGCTAGGAGGAATTTTTGGAGAAATTCTGCAGTCATTATTTCCCTTCAGATGTCCAGGAGAAGAAGGCCATGGAGTTCCTGTCACTGCAACAGGGTGGCATGTCAGTTAGGAAGTATGAGACCAAATTTACTCAGTTCTCAAGGTATGCTCCCGAATTGGTGATGGATGATGAAAAGAAGGCTCGTAAGTTCGAGCATGGTTTGAGGCCAAGTCTGAGATCCATGATGATACCCCTCGGTATCAGGAGGTTTGACAAGCTGGTCAAACGAACGGCAGCCACGGAAGCAGACATGGAGCAGTTTTATGTTGTTCAGAATCGGAGGAACAGCTGGCAGGTTAGGAAGAGGCCTGCAAATTCTGAAAATTTTAAGCGACAACCATCGGCACAAAGGTTCAAACCGACAGAGGCGAACGCTATCAGTGTGTCTGGGGGACCCAAAAAGAATCTTGTGAGACCTCCTGCGGTAAGTTGTTACAATTGCGGTGAGACGGGACATTACCAATCTCAATGCTCCAAACCGCGGAATGCCAACTGCAATGGACCAATGCAGCCGACTGGGAAGAAGCCGTACTAGCAAGGGCGAGTATTTTCCTTGACTGAAGCTGATGCCGATGAGGTGGATCATGTCATCACTGGTACGAGGACGATGTTTAGAGGTCCTTGTTATTTCATTTTCCCCTTATTTAGTGAACTGTTACGTGACGAGGGTGTGTTATGTAATAGGAGAACTTTATTTGAATGGAATGAAAGCTGTTGTTTTATTCATTACTGGATCCTCTCATACTTTTGTGTCTCCTAAATTTGCTACAGTGTTGGAAGTGGAACCGAATATTTTTCCAAGCAAGATCTTAGCAGTAGCTACTCCATTAGGGGAGACTTTAACCACTGATCGGTACTATGTTGATTGCGAGATTGTAATTGGGGACAGAATCTTCGGAATTGATCTGATCGAAGCTGACTATCTTGGGAGTCGATGTTATCATTGGCATTGATTGGATGTCGGTGTACGGTGCAAGCATCGAGTGGAAGACCAAGGAAGTAACAGTGAAGGCTCCAGGTGGACCTGAAGTCACTTTCCAAGGGAAGAAGAAGTGTTCCGGGCTGGTGGCAGCTATCCGCAAGGAAGAGATTCCTGTGGAAGTGCAAAGGATTCCTGTGGTTCGGGACTATCCGACTGTATTCTTGGATGATTTACCTGGGTTATCCCCGCAACGTGATGTAGAGTTCAGCATCACCATTCAACCGGGAAGTGCACCCATTTCTAAGGCACCGTATAGGATTGCTCCTATGGAGCAGGATAAGGTGAAACGGCATATTGAGGAACTGTTGGAGAAAGGCTTTATTCAACCTAGCTCGTCACCTTGGGGAGCACCAGTGCTTTTGGTAAAGAAGAATGATGGATTGATGAGGATGTGTATCGATTACCGAGAGCTGAATAAGGTCACTGTTCAGAATAAGTATCCTATTCTCCGAATTAATGACTTGTTCGATCATCTACAAGGAGCTGCTGTTTTCTCCAAAATAGATCTTCGATCAGGATATCATCAAGTTCGAGTGAAAATTGAAGATGTGCACAAAACCGCGTTCAGAACTCGACACGGGCATTACGAATTCTTAGTTATGCCGTTTGGGGTGACGAATGCGCCTGCAATCTTCATGGACATGATGAACAGAGTTCTGAGGCCGTTCATTGATTCTTTCATCGTGGTGTTTATCAACGATATTCTCGTGTACTCCAAGTCGGAGGAGGAGCATACTGAGCATCTGGCAGCAATTTTGGGGAAGCTGGAAGAGCAGGAGTTATATGCCAAGCTATCCAAGTGAGATTTCTGGAAATCTGAAGTGGCATTCCTAGGTTACATCCTTTCTAAGGAGGGATTGGCAACTGATCCTTAGAAGGTAGAGGCAGTGAGAGATTGGGCAAGGCCTACTACGGTGAAGGAAATCAGGAGTTTTCTTGGATTGACTGGATACTACAGGAGATTCATTCAAGGTTATGCTCAGTTAGCCGAGTAGCTCATTGGTTTAACCAAGAAGAATGTGAACTTCAAGTGGACTGAGCAATGTGAGGCAAGCTTTCAGGAATTGAAAGAGAAGCTGACTACTGCACCTATTTTGGCTTTGCCTAAAGCAAGTGTTGAGTATGATGTTTAAAGCGATGCTTCACATCGTGGGCTTGGTTGTGTCTTGATGCAAGAAGGAAAAGTGATCGCTTATGGGTCTAGGCAACTACGATCGCATGAGAAGAATTATCCAACTCATGATCTAGAGTTGACAGCGATTATCTTCTCCTTGAAGCAATGGAGACACTACGTGTACGGTGTGAAATTGAACATGTACACAGACCACAAGAGTTTGAAGTACATATACCAGTAGAAGGATCTGAATTTGAGGCAGCGGAGATGGTTGGAAGTGCTTTAGGACATGCGACCTGAGATCAAGTATCATCCTGGGAAAGCTAATGTTGTTGCTGATTCACTTAGTCGCAAGAGCAGTTTATCCAGTTTGATTACAACTCAGAAGCATCTGATGGAAGAATTGGATCGAGCCGGTATTGAAGTTGTCTTGCAAGGATTGGGAGAATCCTTAGCTCAGTTGAGGCTTCAACCTACACTGAATGGAAGGATTATTGCAAGTCAGGAGGTTGATGCTGATATCTTGGAGATGAAGGAGCAGGTTGGTACTGGCAGGTTGCTCGGATTTCAAATCAGGGATGGAGTGCTATGGTTCGGAGATAGACTGTGTGTTCCAGATCAGGCGGACCTGAAAGAAAGTATTCTTCAGGAGGTGCATGCTACTCTTTTGTCAGTACATCCTGGGAGTACCAAGATGTACAAGGACATCAAACAGCATTTCTGGTGGTCAGGTTTGAAGCGGGATGTGGCTGAATTTGTGTCGAGGTGTGAGATTTTTCAACAAGTCAATGCCGAGAATCAGAGACCCGGAGGTCTATTACAGCCGTTACCTATTCCGAAATGGAAGTGGGATAGCATCAGTATGGATTTCATTACGGGACTACCCAAGAGTTCTAAGGGCAACGATGCGATTTGGGTTATAGTCGATCGACTGACCAAGTCCGCTCACTTCTTGGCGATGAAACTCACTACTTCGATGGACAAGTTAGCTGAGTTGTATGTTGGCGAGATCGTCAGGTTCCATGGTGTTCCATCAACTATTGTGTCTAACCAAGATGCACAGTTTACTTCGCATTTCTGGAGGAGTCTTCAGACCGCTTTGGGTACCAAGACGGATTTCAGCACTGCTTTTCATCCGCAAACCGATGGGCAGACCGAGAGAGTCAACCGTATTCTTGAGGAAATGCTTCGGTGTTGTATACTTGACTTTGGAGGCAGTTGGGAAAGGCATCTAGCTTTGGTGGAGTTTTCCTACAATAACAGTTTTCAGACCAGTATTGGGATGGCGTCGTACGAAGCTTTGTATGGCAGGAAGTGCAGAACGCCGGTTTGTTGGTTTGAAGTTCGGGAGCATCAGCTATTTGGGTCTGAGCTTGTGCAGCAAACCTCTGAAAAGATTGATCTGATCAAGAAGAGATTGGCTGAGGCTCAGAGCAGGCAGAAAGCTATGCAGACAACCGGAGAAGGGACCTTGAATTTGAGGAATGTGACTTCGTCTTTCTGAAAGTATCGCCCAGCAAAGGTGTGATTCGATTTGGCAAAGGCAGGAAGTTAGCCCCGAGGTTTATAGGCCAGTATAAGATATTGAAAAGGATCGGGAAAACTGCTTACCAGCTTGAGTTACCTGAAGAGTTATCTCAGGTGCACAATGTCTTTCATGTGTCTATGCTAAGAGGTTACATTCTAGATCCGAGTCATCATTTGCCTGAAGTGCTGGAAGGTTTGCAATTGGATCTCAATTACATTGAGTCTCCTGTTGAGATTGTTGATCGTCGAGAGAAAGTCTTGAGGAATAAGACGATACCGATGGTGAAGGTAGTCTGGAGAAACCATTTGGTTGAAGAGGCTACTTGGGAGTCTGAGGAGAGGATGTTGAGGGATTATCCTGAGCTCTTTGTTTGATTTGTGTTTGTCTCTTTTCTTTTGCTTGTTGTGTGTTTTGTTTCTCGCTCTTGATTGTAGTTCCGAGGACGGAACTATTCTAAGGAGGGAGTGTTGTAATACCCTGATTTTCATTTATGAAAATTATTATTTTGTATTATTAATTTGTACGTATCGTGCACGTGCAATCTTGTGGTATAAATTTTTATAATTATTTTCATTACATAAACAAATGAGTATACAGATATATATATGTTCTTTCTATTGTTTTTATTAAAGCCTATTTTTAAACAAGCATAAGTATTCCTTTATTTTGAGCCCAATCTAATATATTTTAAATATAGACTATTTTGGCCCACTAAATAAAATCCCATCAATTTATTTCTTTTTCGTACAACTTGTAGTGTAGACAATTTTATAGATTTTTATAGATAACTAAATGTACAACTTTTTAGAATAGGGGGCTTTAGAAACACGTGCATTGCACTAGCACGTGTTTGTGCTCCTTTTGAGGCCGGATAGGAATGGGAGGGAAAAAGAGAGAGTGGAGTTTGTGGGAGGTAGTTTTTGTAGTCATGGTTGGTTAATACAACTTCTCATTTAATCCTAGCTCTTGTTTCTTAACTCCTAGATCAATCTTAGCCTTCTATTAGCCTTCTTTACTCCTAGACCGAATGAATGAAATTTGTCTATGCATTTGGGTTAATGAAAGAGGAAAAAAAAAACTGGGAATTATAATTATAATGTGATCTTTTAATACCAAATTTTGTTTGAGAATTATCAAATTAAAATATGGAAAGAGTAGTATAGAATTTAAATTTTTGTATGAAAAATGTATGTTTTATTAGTGAGAAAATTATTTAAAAAATACTGGAGTATTAATTTAATATGAAATTAGCATTCTGGAGATTTACATGACATTTTTGTGCAAGTAAAACGAAGATAAGAGCTTTTGAACATCGAAACGTTTTAATTAAACAGAGACTCGAGTTAAGTAAACTCAAGTTGTCTTTGTGACAACTTGAGCACATAGCTCAAGTGGTCGGTGAGTCTTTCTGGCGCTACTGTAGCGTGGGCGTGGGTCTTGGGAGTCGCTGGTTCGATACCCTATGTCCACCTTGTTTTTCTGTGTGCGGTTAAAAAATACCCAACCCGAACAGAGAGTATATGACTCTCCGATCCCTCTTCTTATCGCTAAGCGCATTCGGCCTAGTGGTTAGTGTGTGGGGCTGTCTTCTCTAAGGTTGCGGGTTCGATTCTGGTTGTAGCCAGAATATATTTTTTTGACAAATTGTTTTTTTGGGGGTTTTCTTGATGTATAAAAATTCCGAAAAAAAAACCTTTATTATTCTAAAATCATATACAGCCTATAAAAATTAATTGGGAGTTATTGGACTAAAATAAAGTGTATTTTTGAGGTAAAATTGTATTCGAAACTATTGTTTCTTACCTTTATAATTTCATAAAAAGGTGTGTTTTCATGAGGTGATTAATATAAATGTTAAAAGGAAAATTGATGGAAGGAAAATACAATTGCAATTTTTGTATGGGTTATTTTTGTCAAAGAGTAGCATGACAATAGTGATTTTGTGAATATTCACTTTGACTAGATATTTACGTAATATGATTTCAATGTGAAAATAAATGTTGGTTAGTGAAATGCATGATTTATAATCAAACTCCATGTATGAGATTTTGATTCATGATCAAAAAGATTGGAAATTGTTTAATTGGAAAAGAGAATTCTTTTTTAGCATGACAAACTCAATATGAGAATTGTGAATTGAAATTGAAAATTAGGGTGTAGCCAAGACTCACACCGGCAATTGAAAGAAATGAGATATGATAATTTAATTGAAAAGACCAAGTTTGGGTCATTGTGAAATGAAAGAAATAAGACCGGTGTTAGTGAGAGTGCTGACCCTAAAACATTGATTTTGTTCATAATTTCATTAAATTAAGGATTAGTACATAGTGAAGAAGTGATAAAAGTGAGAAAAAAACACAAGTATGAGGGTCTCGAGTCTACGATGTGGGTGTGATTCACAGTTTGTCTTCACGATGCGTCGTGACATGACGTGGGCACTACTCCGGAATTATCGCGATCTTGGTGACACTTGTGGGGTGTTTGGTGACTGCGAGAGGATCGTGTGGCATGACGGAGGCTGAATTGTCCATAGGTTGTCTTCACGATGCATCGTGACATGACGTGAAATTCCCCTCCAGGTTGTCTATACATGAGCTCGTTACTCATAGAATATCTAGGATACTTACCGTAGTTATAGTAGTAGATTAAGTCATGACGAGGGATTGAACCCTACAAGATGAAGAACGATTTAGAGGCTTGCCCTCGGACCTATGTAGTATGGGATGCATAGATACCGAACAAGTGTGCATTAGTGTCATTTAATATACTGCATTAAGGACTAAGTGCACAACCACAACACGACATCAATAGGATATTCCCCTTAGTTTGATTGTGAACAAGTTTGTGTTTGTTAAGTATGGAAAATCATTATACTGTTTCCGGCATAGAGAGGATGGCCGTGTATAATATTCGTCGGTTGAATAAATTGACGTGCCCACAGTTTCATATGCAGGATAAATAGCATGATAAAGATTAAAGGAGAACTGATGCTTAGAGATTATTCAAATGTTGTTGTAATTTCATTCATGTAAATGTTGTATTTTTACTTCCGCTGTAAAGTGTAAAGATTCAATTGTAACTCTAATGTAAAGTAAAAGTTTTAAATTCCTTGTAAAATTGTACAAAGTGAAGTAAAGATCCTGTGAAATCTCGAATTCAGTTGTATTTGGAATTCGGGGTGTTACAGATACTGTTCCAATGTACAGTCAAACAAGTAGATCAAACCAAGCACACAAAGCACACGATGTTATCCCAGTTTGGGTGAACCCTAATCCGGGGGGAGAAATAATGAGATAATATTCAACAAGAGAAGTTACAAGAGTTATAAACACTCTCATCAGGAACATATCTATCTCTCAAACCTCACTAGAATATAATTTGTTGTTTATAATGGAAAATTCTCAATGATGTACTTACTCTCTCATTGAAGGCTATTAAAATATATAGAGGTCTAGAAAAACCCTAGGCTTAGTCTTGATATAATAACTATCTGATATATCTTAAAAGAAAAAGGCACACAATAGGAATCGTACGATCTAACTTAAAGAAGAAGTTGGGCTCAAAATAGATCACCAAGACCTAGCCGAATTGTAGCTGCTTCAACTTGCGGTCGACTGCTAAAAGAGGCAGTCGACTGCAATGGCTCCTGACCAAGTCAGAGAGTTGCAGCAGGCGACTGCCTTTTAGGCAGTTGATTTTCCTTTTGTTTCTTTTTCTTCTTGCTTCTGCTGCTACTCCTCTTCCTCCATCGACTCTTCGATCCTCATCTTGCTTCACCGTCTTCTATTCACATCAAACCATAGTATGCAAGACATAAACATAGCAATTTCCATCTTGGATTCCATACTCATACTTGCATCATTGTGTGACTAATCGCCTCTAGACTCTTTCATTCTCCTCTTATAAACAAACCGAGTTCATTGGCATCTTCGGCTAGTTGAATCTATCTCCACTGTTATTAGTCCAATAGTATGCCCCCTCAAGGGCATACCCCAGTAGGCGATAAAATGGAGGTGATGTCCTCCGCACGAACTCAACCTACCCCAAGGCACTCTCCACCTCTCAATGATATTTGAACGTCGTGGTCTCGTTTAGATTATTCTAGTGGCAACAAACTTGATGACACGTTAGGAACACTTGGCTTAGAAACACTTGCGCAGGATTTTTCGTTTCCACAAAACTTGTAAATGTTGTGCATACCTGATCCAACACCTCTCTTTCCCTTCATCACCTTACAACGACCTTTGTAACAACCAAATTTTTTTTTTTAACTATTCCTTATTCCAATAATCTTTAACTTAATCTATTACTTATCTATACCATTTGTTACTTAGAAAAATACTCATAAATTTTTAATAAAAATTTTGGCAGAGTTTCCCCCGAAATATTAGCCCTTTTACAGAGATTTCTTATGAAATTCTGCAAACAATTACATAATTCAATGTACCTATAATATCTCAATCCTCCCCAGGCCAAGTCATTTAACATCACACAGGCAATAATATATACGGCTTTCGGGGCATAATTCTACATAACAATCAAGATACAAATTAAAAACCAAAAATTCTTTTGATAACATATAAGATTTTTAGAAAAACTTTAGAAAAACCTTTCAAAACCAAGCACAGACCACAGTAATCAACAAAGAGGTGAGTACGGGATATTATACTCCATCACAATACTATATATATTATTATCTCTTACAGTTATGCACATATTCCTCCATAATACAAATTATCACCCAAATACTATCTCCATCACTACATAACTTAGAATAATAAAATATATAATATATACATATACAACCCATTCGGCTACGAGAAAAGTGTAACCAGCAAAATCAATGCCACTACTACTGTATATCACCTCGCTGCCAATCACAACCTGTAATAGGGTTAGGGACGTCCACCCTCAGAGAGGGACTCCCCTGACCCCCAGGAAAAAACAGGTGTCAGCCAACTGGTGTGAGTATAATCTACTAGGTTAATAAATAAAATAAATGATAAGACAGAAATTGAAAGAACTTAAGAGCATAAGGGTAATTAAATGTAACCTAAAATTTAAACACATAAACATAATAAAAGTGGTTTTGCAAAAAAAATAATCCTTTGCATCTTCAACCAATCTACAAATCCATATTCACTCATCCTACCTTGAAGTTGTGTCATTCAATCTTATAACATATTGATCTTTACTCTCATCACATAACTTCACGTTCATTCAAACATATAATATCACATACATTTTCCTTGCATCTTGTCACATGTATTTATTCTATTGCATATCATCATATTCAATCATTTCATATAACACATCCCGTAATACATTCACCTTCCCTCTTATTATTATATATATAACAATTTACCTTCTTTTCATTCTGCTTTCATCATATAGCTTATTGAAATGCTCATTCTCATTTTATCATTATTTTACTTTATAATTCATTTTTGTCTCATCATACAACTAAAGTTACTTTTCATTCTTATTAATAATACATCTTTCCTTCATTTTCGCTTACACCTCATGTGACACTTTACTTCAACTTTCATTCTTATCAAACTATACTCCGCACCCCATACATAGTTTGGGTAATATAACACCGCACCCCAAAACCGATAGTCTGGGTAATAATCATCGCACCCTAAGTAGAACTTGGGTAATGTATCATCACATCTCAAGCCGATAGCTTGGAATATTAATTTAATTTATTTTCAATTTTATCTTACAATTTACTTTATTTTCATTTACTATTTCAAAATACATCTGTCATATCCACAATCGATCAATTCACCCTAGGAGTTGTGCCAAGGCAGGTAGTTCCCACCATTTCCATGTAAATAGCGGGCGAGTAGTTCCTCGACACAATTCCAAGGTTTATCCACTTATATCCACCCATATCACAACTTATCTTGAGTTCTGAAATCATTCCCATATTCATCACATAACTTCATTTACCATTCTTCTTCATTTACATTCTCATGACTCATTTTCTTTAATGTTCATCTTCATTCATATATACATTTTCTTTTACTTTTTATATTCATTCCGATTCACGCACTTGCTTTACTTTCTCATTTCCACTTCACATCAATTACTTTCTTTTCTTTCTCTTTCATATTTCACACCATATACTTTCTTTATTTTCACATTCACATTTCACTTTCCTTATTTTCTCATTCACAATTCACATCATGTGCTTTCCTTACTTTCTCATTCACATTTCACTTTCTTTACTTTCTCATTTTCCTTTTAATTTCCTTTAATTTCATATTTATTCATTTTATTAATTTGTCGACCAGTGAGCCACAGTATCCCAATATACTGAAAGTGGACAGTCTAGTAAACACGTGGACCTCTGCCCCTCTGCGGGGGTCTTACGCGTCCGAGGCAACGTCTTCCTCCCAGTCTATGCGAGGGAGAAAAACACCGCACCCCAAGTAAAACTTGGGTACTTCCTCCCAACCGAAGCCAGTGGGAGAAAAGAAAACACCGCACCCCAGCGAAGCTGGGTACTTCCTCGTGGCAAAGCCAATGAGGGAAATAAAACACCACACCCCTAGTTTCACTAGAGAACTTCCTCACGACATCTGTCATCGAGAGAATATCACCATACCCCAGCTAAGCTGGGTAATAATCCGGCCTTAAGCCGATAGCTTGGACTATAAAAATACTGCACCCCAAACATAGTTTGGGTAATAAACATCGCACCCCAAGCCGGTCCATGGGTGTTAGGAGGTCTAGCCCAAACCTCCAAGATATCTGTAGGTACTGGTCAACAAAATTTAACTTTTATTATCATTTTCATCTCATCTTTGTATCTCATTTTATCTTCACATAGCATCTCCTCTTTTATTTCAACATATTATCACATCTTTGGCATTTACCATGCTATCTATCTTCTCATTGTACCACATATATGCATCCGCCATATTATTCAATTTATAAGATCATCACATCATATTATTACGTATCATAAATGCACCATATTATTTATTTTGTCACAACATCACACATTATGTGTATACCATGCTATTTATTACTTCATTATCTCACATATTCGCATACGCCCAGTTATTTAATTTATAAAATTCTTTCATCATATTATTTCATATCATGAATGTACAAAGTATTTATTAATCACGTTATAATATATTATGAGTATACCATGTTATGTAGTTTATCACCTCATGTTATCACCCATTAATTTCACCTTGAACATCCCTATATCATACATATAGCAACTCATTAATTTCATCGTTTATCACATCACATCTCATTATCACTCATATGGCATAAACATACACCGTATCGGTCAACACATCGTAACACCATATATATATCATTTTTATTTAACATTCGTATATTATACATATATCAAATTCCAATTACTTCATATTATCATATATATACCCAATACATCAACCATAACACCAAATATGCAAAATCATGCAAATTCACCATATAGCACAATTTCAACTCATAAAAATCTCGTATTTTCAATCAAATCTTTCTCTAGCTATAACTAACACATATTACATAGAATCACTCTAAAATTTGGTCACAACATAAAGTATACCTAGTACAATCATAATCACTTGACGAACCGGCAAGATAATACTCTTCGCTCTCCCGGTCGCCACTCAAACTTCACTTTTTAATACCTATTAAGAAATTTATCAAACCCGTGAGTCATTAACCTAAAATACACATTATCCATCCCCCGACTTCACATCAAACATATTCATACATCACATATATCATACATAAGCATTTCAAATCAACTATTTTCTATTCTTATTGCCAAATCCCAATTTTGCCTCTCAATTAAAGGAGTTCTACTCAATACTTAATATTTTAAAGGTAAATAACCCCAAATTAACTTCTATATCCCAAAATTAACTCATATGAGCATCTTGAGAAATAAAGTCTAGTATTTGTACATGTTTTCCCATACTTATCCTATTTTAAACCAATAACTCGGTTTTCATAATTTTCCGATATCGGGAAAATTCTTTATAATTGTCAAACAATTGTTAAAATTCATCATAAATGTTTCTAAATTATCACATAATATTCTACATCATCCAAAATATTTATAAGCATACAAAACCTATAATTTCACTTACTCTTCCTAAACTCGATCCCTAGGTTGAATAAAATTTCCACATTATTTCAAAAGAAATTGAAATCTGCACCTCTAGCATGTTCTACAAACCCCAAGCATCCTACTACTATGATTTTTATGGAAAGAAATAAAAAGCACATAACCCAATAACAAAAGTTACAAATTAATATACCTACTCAAAGCTCTCTCAAAAAATCAATACTACCATACTGAAGAGCACCCCGAACTCTCCAATAATCCCCAATAAATTCGATGCTTGAAGTGAATGGAACGTTTGATTTCACAAACCCTAAGAAAGGGGGAAAATGGGTTTCGGCCAAAATGGCTAGGTTTCTGTCAGAGGGAAAAGAGAAGGAAAAGATGAATGAGAGGAATGACATTTCTATAAATATTAGGATCTTAAATAGTGAAGGCGTTTAGGGTGATGGGCTTGGCCCAAAATTGCATAAAAACATATCATCTTCAAGGGTTATTTTTGACCCCGAAATCCAAAATTACTAACTTCGTGCTAGGACCATGCTAATACTTCAAATTAGCAAATATTCCACCCTCTATATGCACAAACACTCAGGAAAAATTTTGGTAAATTCGGATTCATCGCCTTCAAGAAAACTCATATAAAAAACTCCTATATTTCAAATTTTTTTTCGTTTAACCCTGAATTCAAATTTAATCATTCTAAAATAAATTAAAATCAATTAATATCAAAAAATATACTTAGAATCATAAACAAAAATAATTTAAACCAAATATTTAAGGAATTAAGAAAAATAGATGTAACAACCTTCCCAAATTAATAGAACTCCACCTCGAATTGTATACATGTATCCCTGTGCTTCTAAAGTTCCTAAGGATATCAGATTCTGTTTCATCAAAGGAATATGCATGATCTCCTCTAGTGTGTACCTCTTTTCATCTGTGTCTCCAACTCAATTGTTCCAACACCCGTTGCGTCACAAATTTCAGGAGTCTCGGTTCTCACAAAGCCCTATTGTAGACTTGTAAGGAGAATACATCACCCTCAATGACCAACTATGAGAAGAAATACCAGAATCAAGAAACCAGCCAGAATTCATATATAAAGAATTTTTAACAACAAGACAATCAATGTTTTCACTTGATTTAGTGGCACTGACAAAGTTGGCACACTTTTCATTCAACAACTTGCGACAATCTTTCTTGTAATACCATATCATCTTGCAATGGTGGAAACATACCACATCCTTATTAATACTTTTTCTTTCAATTGAAGTTCCTTCCACCGCTAAGCAACTCGTGGAAGTATATCCTGATTTATGAGTCTCCTTTATAAGTTCATTCTCCTTCAAGCCCTTGATTACACCGGCCACGAAAATACTCACCTTCGCAAATTTTCCATGTAGCATAGTAGTTATCTAATGCTCGTATAAATCTGGCAGTGAATATATCAAGTTGAAAGCTTTATCCTCTTCGCTTAGATCTTTTGTGTTTATTGCTCTCAATTAGAATGATAATATATTGAACTCCGTAATATGATCTTGAAGAGTGGTACCTTCCTTCATTGAGAAAAGAAATAATTTTCTCTTCTAGTATATCTTATCTAGTAACAACAATTCCGAGTAGTCAGTTTTGAGTCTCACCCACAGACTCGTAGCGCTTTTCTCCTCAAGGAAGTTATACTTGACCTCGTCAGTCAATGATATCCAAATTAAACTCACAAATTTCAAACAAATCTCATCTCACTTCTTCTGCTCCATGTCGGATGGCTTTCCTTTACCTCCATCTAGTGTTAGGCACAAGCCATTTTGAACCAGTACATCGTACATGTCCCCATTACAGAGAATAAAGTTGAACTTTTTGTCAAACTGCTTGATCTTCATGAAACTCTGATCTACCATCTTCACCAAGGAACTCGTCAACCTATGCTCTGATACCAGTTGTGAGGAATTTAGGCGCAATGGCGTGGAGTTAGGAGCGAGAATCGAGAACCAATTCAATCAACAATCAAACAAGTAGATCAAACCAAGCATACAAGGCACACAACGTTGACTCGGTTTTGGTGAACCCTAATCTGGGGGAGAAATAATGATATATTATTCAACTATGGAAGATACAAGAGTTATAAAAACTCTCACCAAGAATATATCTATATCTCAAGCCTCGGTAGAAGATAATCTGTTGTTTACAATGAAAAGCTCTCAATGAAGTACTCGCTCTCTCAATGGAGGCTTTTACAATATATAGAGATCTAGGGAAACCCTACGTTGTAGTCTTGGTACAATAACCGTTGATAAATCATGAAGAGAAAGCCACATGTAGGAGTCATACAATCTAACTTGGAGAATAAGTTGGGATCCAAACTATTCATCAAGAGCAAGCCGAATCACTATAACATATGACTTTCTACGGCGGATTTATTATGATGTTTAAGCATTAATGTCGTTAAAAATGATCAATAATAGTATTTATGAAGAAATTATTATCTTTAATTAATTCTAAAATTTACTCATAGCTATGACAGGTGTTTTTAAAAGTTGTGCTTCTACGACGTTTTAGAAATGCCATTAATCCGAAAAGATTCTGGATAGATAGGGGTAACAAAGAAAAATTCCACTCAGAGATCTAAATCCATCTCAAATCCTCCAATTACCCCCCCCCCCCCTATTTTCATTTTCTGGTCCAAATCAAAAACCCTAATCTTCCAACTAGGGCTGCAAATGAATTGAGCTATTCGCGAGCTATTCGGTCAATGCTCGGCTCGAATCGAGCTCGAGCTCAAAACTGTGCTCGTTTCCTTAACGAGCTGAGCTCGAGCTTGGGTTTCTTTTTAGGCTAAGCCTGCGAGCTATTCGGCTCGAATACGGTCAAAGCTCGATCAAAGCTCAGCTCGAACCGGGCTCGAGCCGAGCTCGAGCTCAAAATTATGTTCGTTTCCTTAACGAGTCGAGCTTGAGCCAGAAGGTACTCGGCTCGGCTCGGCTCGATTGCAGCCCTACCTCCCACAAACCTAGAACAAATCCAAATCCCCTTCGCCGCCGTCGGCCTCCCTTGCACACCCCCCCCCCCCCCCCCCCCCCCCCCCCCCCCTCTCATTGCTCCCCATCTCTCTCTACTTCATCTCCTACATTGTAGGGATTTTCTCCCTCATAAGTTATTGCTCCTTATCTCTCATCCCCACCACCAATCATTGTATTTACTTCAATTAGTTATTCAGATTGGCGTTGCACTAGGTCAACCCCAGTGTGTGAGGTGGAGAGTTGTTCGATCGTATTGTTGCTAAATGGCATTACTCCGAGAGGGTTGCTATCAATATTGCAAAGACCATCAATGACGTGGTTTAGGTAATTTTTTGGCATCCACCGTGCATGTTTGTATCCTCTCGGCAGTTCTGGAAGTCCATAACTTTATTTGTACCCTTGTTGATAATCGCTCACAATTTGTGCTCCAGTCATGCCACACGACGTGATCCACAAAGATCAGAAGCCAGAGAACATCATGTTCGCAAATAAATCAGAAAACGCTGCATTGAAAATGATTGACTTTGGCCTCTCCATATTTTTCAAGCTTGGTTATTATGTTCTATATAAGAACAAAACGTACTAATGATTATGTACTGGAATTCATCCCTAACATATTCGATCTTATGTTTGAGCAGGCGAGTGGTTCAATGAAGTAACATGGAGTCCATATTACTTGGAGTTGCTGCTTATTTTGTTGTGGGAGACACAAAATCATGCTGATTCTTTGGAGGAACAGTCAAGAACTTTACCTTTTAATTTTCAACGGTTTTGACTGCCTTCGACTGAGACTGACTTGACGATCTGACTCATTTGCGCCGTAGGATTCGATTCGTGTGGTGACGATCGCCTCTGCTAACCTAAAAAAAGTTTGGGACACCGAGGTTGACCCCTCCGACAGACCCTCCGACACTCAAGTAAAAAATCAAGAACACCTTGAAAGAGCTTTTGTGGTGAAAATACTGATTACCTGTTTCTGGTGGAGGTAGAAGGGTATTTATAGTCGCTTTTGGTCAGTTTTAAGATAATGATTTATCTCTAATTCCTGGTATTTTTTGATTGAATTAGTTATCTCTTTTTTATGAACAGATAAGAGTGGTTGGGGGAGTGTTCAAACTTCCTTGGATTTTCGAGCTTGAAAGAGGACCAATTTCCCGTCATGCACCCTTTTATAGGTAAAATTACTGTATTACCCCTGAGGGCTTTAAGATTCGTGCTCGATTTGAATGGTCTCGATTTAGTTCTATTTTTACCCACATTACAAGCCTCCCACTCTCAAAAACTGAGTTTCACAAGGCTTTGAGGAGTAGTTCACCCGTTTTTAATGGTTTACAGAATTTGTTGGAGATCTCGGGGAAGTTTGAGTCTTACTCGATATGTAACGGTGTTATTCTGAGCATGTAATACCCTAATATTGTTTTTAAAATTTTCTAGATATTTTGTTAATTTTCCCATTTTTCCCATATTTATTTTTTCGAAATTTAGTGATGAATCTCCGAAAGATCTTAATTAAATATTCTAAATTTAATAGTTATTTTTCAGAATTTATAAACATTTTCCGAACTAATAATTATTTTTAGAATTTTTAACTAATTTTTAAAGATTTTTTACTTACTTTTTCATAATTTTTAAATAATTAATTTGATTTAACAATTAAATAAAGGGATTAACTAAATACCTAATGACGTGGCTGAATCTAGTACGTTAATCATGGCAAGCGTGAAGATCGCGGAGATCGAATAGTGGGGACCTGTTGACCAGTCAATGCCCAAATGTTCCCGCCTAGATCGTGGGTGTGTTTCTTGGAATGCAGTGCCGAACGAGAGGTTTGGTTCGTCCAAGCGGCATGTGTCCATTCACCATTGACCGTTGATTAGTCACCGATATTTTGGCAATTTCACGATCGGGGGCACGTTTGCTCGGTGCTTACCACCAAAATTTAAGGTGATTCGGTTGCATGACACGTGTCCCTTGACCATTAACCGTTGATTAGACAATGACTTTTTGGTGATTTCACGATCGGGGCACATTTGCTGGCGATTGTCAGCCCAACGTTGAAGGTAATTCGGCTACGCGACATGTGTCCCGTTGACCGTTGACTTTTTTTGGATTTCAATAGACGGGGCATGTTTGCTCGACACTTGTCACCGAACGTTGGAGGTGGTTTGGCTACACTACACGTGTCCCATTGACTATTAACCGTTGACCAGTCAACATTCAATGGTGATTTCACGATTGAGGGCACGTTTGCTCGACGCTTAACATCAAACGTTTCACGATTGAGGGCACGTTTGCTCGACGCTTAACATCGAACGTTAAAAGTTGTTTCGGCGGTGCGACATGTGTCCCTTTGACCATTGACCGGTCAATGATTTTTGGTGAATTCACGATCGGGGGCACGTTTGCTCGGCGTTTGTCACCGAATGTTGAAGGTGGTTCGACTACGTGACAGGTGTCCTGTTGACCACTGACCGTTGACCAGTCAACAATTTTTTTAGTGAATTCATTATTCTGGGCACGTTTTGTTGGCATTTGTCACTGAACGTTGGAGGTGGTTCGGTTGCACGATATGTGTCTCGTTGGCTATTTACCAGTTAACGATTTTTTTTTGTGATTTCATGATCGGGGTACATTTGATCGGCGCTTGTCACCAAACATTAAAGGTGGCTCAGCTACGTGACACGTGTCCTGTTGACCATTGTCTGTTGACCAGTCAAAGGGTTTTTGGTGATTTCACAATTGAGGGTACGTTTGCTCGGCGTTTGTCTCCGAACATTGGAGGTGGTTCGACTGCACGACACGTGTCCCGTTGACCATTGACCGTTGACTATCAATGTTTTTTTGGTGATTTCACGATCGGGGGCACGTTTGCTCGACGCTTACCACCAAATGTTGATGGTGATTCGGCTGCACAACACGTGTCTAGTTGATCATTAACCAATCAACGGTTTATGGTGATTTCACAATCGGGGGCACGTTTGCTCGATGTTTGTCACTGAACGTTGGAGGTTGTTTGGCTACACGACACGTGTCCCGTTGACCAGTCAACGGTTTTTTGGAGATTTCATGATCCGGGGCACATTTGCTCGGTGCTTGTCAACGAACGTTGAAGGTGGTTCGGCTGCGTGGCACATGTCCGGTTGACCATTTGACCAGTCATTACTTTGTGGTGATTTCACGATCGGGGGTACATTTGCTCGGTACATGGGTGGTGGTTCGATTGCACGACACGTGTCCTATTGACCATTGACCGTTGACCAGTCAAGGGGTTTTCAGTGTTTTCACAATCAGGGGAACGTTTGCTAGACGCTTACCACCAAATGTTGAAGGTGGTTCAGTACACGTGTCCCGTTGATCATTGACCATTGATCAGTCAATGATTTTTTATTCTTTCACGGTCGGGGTCCCGTTTGCTCGGCACTCACAATCGAACATTGAAGGTGGTTCGGCTGTGCGACATGTCCCGTTGACCGTTGACTGTTGATCAGTCAACGGTTTTCTGTAGTTTCATGATCGGGGGCACGTTTGCTCGACGCTTACCACTGAAGGTTGGAGGTTGTTTGGCTACGCGACACATTTTCCGTTGACTGTTTACCATTGACTGCTGGCTAGTTAACATGTGCGTCGTTTGATCTTCCTGACCGTTTGAGTTCTTTATCGTTTAGTCATCCTGATCACTGTTGGATTCCATAGGCTCATGGGCTTTCACAATGGTTTGGGGGCCCATGAGCTTTGGAAGCCCAATCGTCGCCTCCTACTCTCCTAAAAACCCCACCCCCTTCTCTCTTCCCTCATTCTTTCATTTTTTTCAACTCAAAAAATTTGCTTCTCTGCCGATCATGCTAGTCGTAGCGGCAGGGCTTCGCTTTTTTCGGTGAACTTTCCGACCGTAGCTGTAACATCCAAGGTAAAAGATATATATTTTTAATTATATATATTATTATATCAAAGATGTCTAGGGAATCCTCAGGAGAAAAGACTTCCCCCTCGAGTCACGGTGGTGATCAGCAATAGATTCTGCTGCCAAGCATAGATAAAGGAAGAGAGTAGCAGAGTCGGTTGTTGTCGAGACAGTAGTGGAGAGAACGAGAGAAGCAGGGGAGTTCGGTGGGCGTCCTATCCTTTTGACACATCTCGGCGGTGTCCGAGACTACTCCGTCGATCTCTTGTCGAGAGTGCCGCCCGGGACGGTGCCATTGTTCGAGGAGAACGAGCCTCGTGAGCACTCAGAGGTGAATGACATATCTTCGATGCTCACGGAGGAGGATTTGAGCAGCATTCGGGAGTGTTTCATGATACTGAAGGAGTTCGATCTCATCTTGCTAGGCCCTGGCTCCAGAGCATGTACTTTCTCTTCAGATTTGTGCTTCTTTTCGTTTGACGCATTTCCTGTGGGCCTCCGTCTCCCCATAACTCCGTTTGCGACCGAAGTTCTCTGATGGTATTCTGTGAATCCTATCTATTATATGCCAAACATGTGGAGACATGTGAATGGCCTCGTGCTACTCTTCTAGGAGGCGGGGATCGAGCCTCGATTGAATGTTTTGAGGAGGATGTACAAGATTCATCAAAAGAATACGTCGGAGTTTAGATACTATCTTACTCCTTGTCAGGGGGTGAAGTTGATTGACAACCCCGACTTGAACAAACACTGGAGGGACAAGTATTTTCTTGCTCGGAGCCGTGAGCCGTGGGTGATTCCCACGAGGTGGAGAGAGGAAGTGCCGAACAGGGCGAAGACCGTCCCCATCTTAAGTCCAGAAGAGGATGAAATGGTTAGAATACTTTTAGACCGGCCCGCCATGAGTTGGAGGAAAAGGACAGAGGAGTTTCGTTTCACCGGGGGTTTCAGTCTGATCAACCGTAGTATGCATCTTTGATTTTTCTTCGTTCCTTACTTTCTCTTTCGTAGTTACTTCTTTTTTTTCTTTATTCTCTGTTTTAATTTCTTTATGTCTCGTTTCACAGGAACTACTGGCATGGACTTCAACGCGATTATCTCTAAGCGTGTGGGGTTAAGCAGCAAATCCGCTGAGGAAAAGAAGAGGAAATGAACGGATGCCAAACCTTAAGCAGCGAAGGTTGGGAGGGGTCCAGTGGCCGCCTCCCCAGTGGTGAACTTAGACTCTCCACCATCTACTTCACCGGCTCCCTCGACTGGGGGATTCACTTTGACTGCTACTCTTGTACTCGAGGCTCCTCCTCCCACTGCGATGGTGGAGGTGATTCTTACCAAGGGGCATAAGATGCTCTTCATCCCGGACAGGTGAGTGATGAAGCACGATGGGTTCCTTGGGGACTCAGCCACTAGTATGCAAGCAGTCCATCACCTTGTGACCTCGAATGATAGAGCGGCGATGGATGCAGGGTCTGTGGGCGACGACTCCTTGGATATAGCCAGGGCTAACATGGCGGTAAGCTTTCAATATTTTATTTAGGCACTTGATTCTTTACGAAGTAACAGAATTGGTTTTCCTTTGTAACTTTGAATCTTTTTTTTTTTCCTTTTGTACATAACTTGCCACTTCAGCCACTTTTTGAAGCGATTGGCGGAACAGGAGAAGGAGCTGAGGGCGGCAAGTGATAGGGACCGAGAGAAGCGGGCAAATACTGCTAAGAATTTGGAGGAAGCAAAGCTCATTGTTGAAGTCGACCTTGGCAGAGACGAATGATCAGATAGTCCAAGAGAAGGAGAGGGTGGACCGAGAGAGGGATCTCACAACCAAGGAGAGGGAAAGTGCTGCAAAGGAAAGAGAGGATGCGGTGAAGGCGACTAGGGATGAAGCCGAGAGGTATCTGACCTTGAACATGGAGAAGGCATACGCTACGGCTCTTCGGCAGGAAGGAGCACGCGTTTGAGGGTTCGATCGTTCGGGGTACTCTATTTATGATCCTATTCCTAACGACGACGAGGAAGAGGATGAGGGAGACGAGGAAGTGTAACCCCCATTCCCGCTAATAGGTATTTTCCGTATATTTTCTATAATTTAATTTTTATAAATTTATTTTGTGCTAAATTCTGTTCAGATCTTTTATTAAAGTACTTTTTAAAAAGTACTTTTTAAAATGAAAATTTTATTTATTTCAAATAATGGTATATTTTAACTCCATTTTCTATTTCTAATTGATCGACTATTTACATTTTATATCACTATTTCGATTTTAATTAATTTGTTAATCTAAATGTATTCTTTCAATTTATTTTATTTTCAGTTAAATCGTGTAAGAATTTTTGAGTCCAACCTATGAAAAATTTGTGCATGGTATAATCTATTATTAATCCTATTTTTATTATCCATTTATTCTATTTCCCTCTTATTGGATCTCAACCCGTTACCCAATACCCTATTCAACCCTATATATAATACTATCTAACCCTAAAACCCTACCCTAACCCTTTTCATTGTTTAACCATGTGCCGCTCTCTCTTCCCCATCTCTCTGTTTTGTTTTCAACCCAATCCGCCTAATCCCGTTCTCCTCCCGTCGCCTCTCCGACCCCAGTATCCTTCATCCCGCTCCTCAACCCCGCTGCTCCCCTCTTGTCTTCGTCGCCACCGTCTCATCCAACCACCGAAGTTCATCCCCTCGTCTTCGTGAACCCATTAACCGTTCGAACCCATCGCCTTGCATCTGCTGATCACCACCACCTGCTTCGTCAACCGACGACCTTGACTTCACCCCGCAACCACCAAAGGTCCCTCACCCCTCGTCGTCGTCATCCAGAGCTCGAGTTCCCCCGTTGTTTACTCGTATGTTTCGGTGAGAAACAAAGCATCGAGTCCCCTCACCGACGATCGCCACTACGTCGCTCCTCGACCGTAAGCAACGCCGTCGTCCGCCATAATGCCAACTACCGCTCAAGTCGCCGCTGTTCCCTCTTCCCTGGCCATTGGCGTTCGCCTGTTCGTGTGGTGAAGTAGGGGATCATTGAGTATTGGATCCGTTATTTGGATTAGAGGTTGCTGTTTTGTGTGTGTTGTGTTGATTGGGTAGTTTCACCATGTTCTGTTTTATGGTAAGGAGTTGGAGTTTTGCTGATTTGGCTGTGTGTGTAGTTGCATAGGTCTGCACGTGATTCCGTGTTTCTGTGTTCGTGGTTTATCGCCTGGGATTCTCATCTCGTTATTGAATATATTCGAGTTAACCGTCTAACAGGAAAGTCACTGTCCCCTTGAATTGAACATCGTATCAAATTCAAGTTTTATTGAAATTCTTGCAAGTATATCCTATTCGTTATCATATCGTTGTATTTATTATCTTCGTTGGGTCTATTGAGGGTTTACACGAGCTAACCCCAATATTGTTGACATCGTGCCACTTTTGACTGTAAAGATTGGATCTTTCATGCATTCATGTAGAATTGATTATCTGGTTAACCGTATAATCATGACACTAATTATTGTAGAGACAATTGCTTTGTTGTATGTTGTTTGATCGGTTGATGGTTGATGGATGATAAATTAATGTATGTATGTGTTCTTAATCTTATTTACCATGTTTGTTTACCCTTCATGCTGATTGTGAAGTTTATCGACTAGTAGAATTGATACCCATCATGTTTAATTAACTTATTTCATGAAAACTACTCAAAACCTGTATATTGCTTGCTGGCTGTATGTTGACTGCTATTTTTGACCCAGTAAATGATCTTAAAATAAATTACTTTCTGAATATGAATTGTATTCTTATCTTTCTAGTTTCCAGAACATCTTGAATTTCTTAATTCGGAGTTGTGTAGCAAAAGTTATGTCTGTTTTACTACAGCTGTGTTTTTACTTTCTGATTTTCAGATTCTTGTATCTTTCATGTTTAAACAGTAAAAAGGCTGATCGAATGAAAAAAATTTACTCTGAAAATTTTTAGATTGTTTCTTAACATGTTTAGGAGTCCAGAAAATATTTTTAATGAATTTAATAATAATTTTTTGCTGATTCTAAAATTATAATAACCTGAACATGAAATCTGTAAAGAATTGTGTGTTTGACCTAGGTACTGTTGTCAGATTTTGAACTTTAAATATGCGTTGGAACCGTGTACAAGTCTAGTTTCTAGAACTTTTGACGGATTCAGTTTTTGATAACTAAAACAACGGAAAATTGTATTTTTGTACAGACTACTCTTGCTGTCCAGATTTTCCATTTTCACTTTTCATGAATTAATTATTCCTATATTGTAATCTTACATGATTCTAGGGTTCTATTTTCATCATTCTAATTGTCCTATCTAAGTTATCATCCTATTGTTCCTCCATTGTTACTATTGTCAATCTAATGTGTCATGGTTGCATACTGTATTGTATTGTTGCATCGATTAAAACTGTTAACAAGCTAGGGTTTGAGGGTTGACCTAAGTAGTGGACAATATAGAGACTGTAGTCGGAATGGAGCTCGTGGTTTCCCTACAATTACTGAATGACTGAATGGCTGAATAACTGGATAACTGAATATTGTTCCATAGACATTGATACTGGATAACTGAATGTCTGAATGACTGAATAACTGAATACTGAAGAGAATCATTTATACCATTTCCAAAGTACATGAACTATAAAATCCACCACTATGTCTAAACGTAACATATTTGCATGTAGTAACCATGTGGTAAGTAAATGTGATGCATGAAGTGCTACATTAGTTAGTATAACCCATGTTTTCCATTTTGTGTATTTTTTTAGTGTATTCTCCTTTTTGGTGTATTTTTCTCTCATTGTATCTATTTTGGACCGTATATTAGATTTTTATTTTCAATATATTCCTTTATTTGTTTTTGTTGTCTTCAATTTGATCTCCCTGTTTCCTTTGTCTCTTTTTGGGTCGTCTCTGTTCGATTGAACTCCTATTTTGATCTCCAGTATTTTATTTGTTCGTATTATCCTTCTCTCTTATTTTGTTCCTTTGCTCTACCTTGATTCTCAGATCTTTTTATCCATTGCTTGCACCCTAATACCCATTTAGAACTCCTAAAATCGAATAAAACACATATCCACATTTGTTTACCCTGTTTATAAAACCCATTCACTATTCACTTAACTACCCCAATACCTTATAACTACACCCACACCCGGTTGAACCCTAAGACCCGAAACCCACTTTTCCCCTCCTGTATATCTCCCTAACCTAATTACACCTCCACCTATATAAATATATCAAGCCACTGTATCATCCCCTACCCTAAAACCCAAGCCGCCTACCTCCTACCTCTCTCCCATGGCCCTTGCACCCCGACATCCAGCCTGCACCCGTTCAGCACTACCTCTCGATCACCTGCACCTTCCACCCGTGCTCCCCAACCTCGCTGTCCCTTGCAGTCGCCGAGCAGCTAATGCAGAGCCGTCACACCCTCCCGGTCACCGCTGTCTCCCTGCCGACTCCACCAGGGCAGACCCTGAGGCCCCGTCCGTCGTTCTCCGTGTTCTCGTTGGTGCCGTCCCCGTCGCCATGCACATGCTTAGTGGTGGTGTTTGTGGTTCCCGTTCGCTGTTCTTGATTCGTGGTCGTTCATTGAGTTCGTGCCCCGAGAATCCGTTCTCGTTATTCTTGCTGTTGCTTTGTCGATTTTTGTCGTCGATTATGGCAAGTAACTTGTATTCTTTTCTTTGTGTAATACAATTACTAAATATCGCCTGTAGTGTAGTTGAGTTCTAGAGACAATTTGTGTATGAAATCCCTTGTTGATATTGTCTCTATTGTGTTGATTCGACCATACTTGCCTCACGACATACATGACATGAAATAACCTAGGATTGACCACTTGTTGTATATATGCGTGTTGTTCATATGATATCATGTGCTCGTTCCTGTTATTCGTGGTAGACTTGTTGTGGACTTGTAAAATATCCTATACCATGTTGTTTGGACATCTAGTATGCTATATTTCATGTTTGGTTATGATTTGGATGAGTTTTATGTGAACTAGTTAATCTTGTGCATGGATGATACTTTCAGTTTTGCCGGTTTCCCGTTTTGATCAGTATTTTAGACCCTATTAAGGTCAGTATTTGAAAATATTTTTTGAACATGATTTGTACAGAATTCTGTCTATTTTCCAACCCTTTCTATAGATCTCAGTTTCATTTTATGGTTTGTGATTTATGTCTATTTTACTACAGAGGTGTAGAGAAGTTTCCAGATTTTATTTTCCATGAATTCTGAAGAGTAATCTATTTATATCATGATGATAAAGTATTATTTTGCTCCAATATTTTGTACAGTGTATATTTACTTGATTGGAATTAACCTTGAATTTTTGTGGATTTATTTGATGAGGTTTACAAACCGTTTTATGTTTCCAAACAATTACTATACTAGCAGATTTTTTATAATGTTCAGTAAAGAACCTGATTTTTTATCTAATTCTACTTGCTATTTGTAAAATATTTGTGAATATGAAAGTTATCCTACTGTGTCTATTTTATCACCCTTTCGACGGATTTGGATTTCAATTTATGGTTTGCGAGATATTGCTGTTTTCGTACTGCAGTGTTTGTGATTTCAGATTTACAAAACTGTCGTGTCTTGATGTTTTCTAATTCTTGTTGACTAAACTATTTATATTGAAAAATTATGAACCTTGATTTTCTGTTACTATACATATAGGGGAATACCCCAGATTTTTCGTGGATTTAATTAATGAGTTTTCATGCTGTTAAACTATTCTTGAATACAAACTTCTGATTTCTGGCTGAACATGTTTTCTGGATTCAAACATGTTATAAGAATTATTGTTCTGAAATACCATACGACTTATACATACTTACTGGGTTCGTCCGGGAGTCTATTTTCTAGACCTTTCGACGGATCCAGGTTTGCATATTCTTAGCAACGAGAATCTCAGTTTTAGTGCATACTGTCTTGCTGTCCTGAACTAGGAATTTCGTTGTTTTATCCTTTTATGTGTCATCTTTCACTTGTACATGTTTATCTGGTAACTTGAACTTGTTAATTGATCATACCATGTGATACTTGGCCTGTTTATGACACATACATACTTGTTTAATAATAATAATAAATAACCAAGTCGGGGTTTAAGGGAAATATCTAATAGTGTAAAGTACAGAATTGTGTACTCGGAAGAGGATCTCTTGATCTTACTTGATACGTGATACTTGGCTTGATACTTGATACTTAATACTTTTTACTTGATACTTGAGGCTTGATATTTCACTTGAGGCTTGACATTTCATACTTCGCTTGATATTTCTGTCATGCCCCGCTTCCCAAAAAGAATACGCAATACGGATACGTAACAAAAGCCCAGCGAATGATTTTCATCATCCATAAGCTATTCAAGAATCTTTGCAATACTTCACAAGATAATCAGAGTCAAAAGTAAAAGGCACAACCAAACATGCATAATTGAATCAAGATACCCACAGAAATTACTTGAAAACCAAATACAATAATCTCAAATAATCAAGTTCTGAATAAGTCAAATATTCTGGGTCACATCGCCCAAATACAAGATAATATCCAAGTAATGAAGTACATTTTATTCAAGTTCAAGCAACAAATAATAATAATAAAATCATAAAGCAGAAACTCTAGCACTAGTACATCATCTCGCCAACACCATCTCGCAGCAGTCCATCCTGATCTGCAATTAGTAAATTTGCAGGAGAAGAAAAGAGAAAAACAAGTATCCATCAATTGCAAGTCGCGGTCACAAATAGTGTAGGATACAAGTGCATGGAATGGGGTGAATCTAAGTAACAAACCTAGCATGGTATAATCACGATGTCCAAAGTAAATAACTAGCATGGAAAAGTGAACAAGTGTAAATGGCTTAAATCAAGTGTCAAGAAATCAAGTATCATGTAGACATGCATCAAGTGTCAAGTGTTATGTAATCATGTATCAAGTGTCATGTAATCAAGTCTCATGTATCATGTAGTCAAGTATCAATCAAGCATGTATTAGGTTCAAGTATCATGTTCAAGTAGCATGTATCAAGTCTTGTGTGATTATCTAGGTAGCACTTCATGCATCCCGGTTTTTACTACGTGGTTACTACAACAAATAGTTTTACTGTAAATTTTGTAGGGGACCATACAGGGCAGTGTACTCAGGGACAAGCTCCAAGTATCATGTAATCATGTATCATGTAAACAAGCTCCAAAACTCAAACAAGCTCAAGTGTCATGTGTGTACGTGTCATGTAAATCGTGTCAAGCACCACATGTAAACAAGCTCCAATAACCACTAGGTTTTTCCAAGTACACAGTTCCTGCACTATCCACTACTAGATCTTACTCTTAACCTCGGCTTGGTTAATTTTATTATTAATGTCAACAAGCATATAAATGTGCGAGACATATCCAAAATAACATGGCATGATTATGTGAAAATTTCAAGTTGCAAGATAAACATATACATGTGCAAGATAGTTCATAAAAGAATAAAAATGTCAAATCTCAAGTTCAGGACAGCAAGACCCTACTGTACTAAAACAGTGATTCCCAGTATTATAAACAAGAAAATCTGGATCTGTCGAAGGATCTAGAAAATAGACATCCACACGAATACATCGAGTGTAATTAAATCATATACCAATTCACAACAACACAGCTCAAAACTGATTCGAATACAGAAACTAGTTTTAGCCAGAAATCAAGAAAACGAATTCAAGAGCATGAAAATAGCATGAAAACACATTAAATAAATCCACGAAAAATCTAGGGTATTTCCCTATATGTCTAGTATCAAAATATAAAGTTTTAGAATTTTCCAGTAAAGATAGATTAGTCATCAAAATACAAAAGCATCAAGAAAACATGGTTTAGCGAATCTGGAAAGCCCAACACTGCTGTACGAAAACTAAGATATCTCACAACCAGTGAAACGAAATCCAATTCTGCCAAAGGGTATAAAAATAGATAGAATTTACTAACTTTCACATTTCATAAAGAATTTTCATACGGTAAAAGGAATCATAGTGAAAATAGGGTTCTTTACTGAACATCGAGCAAAATACAGCATGTATAGATTTTAGAAACGAGCATGAAACATCACATAAAACTTATCAATAAAATTCATCAAAATTCTAGGTAATCCCTAACTTAATAAAGAAACACTGACCAAAATATTCGTTCAAAATAATATGTATAACATAGTTCTTGAAAATAGTTTGTTGTCAAAATTACTTAAAAACAGAATCGGGAAAAGATCGACACCTGTGTACTAAAACAGTCATAACTCAGTCATACGAAATCAAAATCATGCAAGGTCAGAGTTTGAAAATAGACGAAATTATCTAAAACTCGTGTTTTATACCGAAATCAAGGTACTGACTGTACCACAATCGAAAACAATAAACAAAACAGAACATCCAGAAAATATAGATTTCACCCTTAAGAACAAAAACAACATAGATTCAAGAATACTAGTCCAAACACATCCAAACTTGAAATAAAGCATACCAAGTGTCTAAACATCATGCTTTAGCGTTATTAACATGTCCACGCCTATTATTTCACATGGGTATCAACCAAAACACAAAAACATGCAATACTCACACATACATGATCCAAATTCAAGAACTGTGAATCCTAGGTTATTTCATATCAAGATTTGTGGCCAAACTATCACAATAGAGACAAAACCCATCAAGAAAAACACAATCTAAGGTTGTCTCTAGACCCAAGTACACTATAAGTGAACTTTGGGACTTGTATTAAACAAATGAATTGGACTACAAGTTACTTACCTTAATTTGGGGATGAAGAACGATGAACTCAAAAGTGTGAGCAATTCCCACGAATGAAAATCCATGAACTCTCAATGATCTACACGCGCACTCGAGCACGCGCAATAAAATTCCAAGAGCAAGAGAGCGCGAGACGGCGGATGGAGAGAAACAGGAGAGATGGAGCACGAAAATAGGGTGCAATGGTTTTGGGAAAAAAAAGAATATGCAGTATCGGATGAACAAAATAAACAAGGGTATATATAGTGTATATATTATAGGGTTTAGAGAAAGATGGTGAGGGTGCACCTGATCTGGTGACTACAGGGAAAGGAGAAAGGGTCGGGTGTGTTAGGGTTATATACTGAAAGCATCACTTTTGTATTAACTTTATTTCCTTATTTTTTTTGAGTGAGAATCATATGGGCATATGTTTGCATATTGTGTTTATTATAATATTAATGCAAGTATCTGATATTCTATAAGGTTGATAATATGGTGTGAGGTGACGCACAGAAGATCATATTATCAGTTCCCTATGGAATATATAAATAGTTCACAACCTAGACGGACTTGGATAATCCATTGGAAAGGTTGTAGTGTAATCTGGTATTAGTCTATCTTGACTATAGGTTTACACTAGTACACTTTGTGTGTATTGAACAGGACCACTTGAGGTTGTTCTCTTTGTACTGACTATAAAAGAGAACAAACACCTCTGTTATTATGGATGCTTATGCTCTTAATCCAGATATAATAATAGACATGTATATGCAGTGTGCATTACTTTGACTCATAAAAGAGTGAGATTCATTATGGATCAACAACCTCTATGAATTGGATAATAGCATTGTATGTATGATGGGCTGTTGATTGTAAAAGGAATCCATGTCCCGATACGTCGGGTTGATGATGTCCCCTTAAGGAGCTCATAAGGATTGTCATGTAAACCCTGCAGGTGGATAACATCCGACATGACAAATAAAGTTGAGTGGTACTACTTAAGGATAAAAGATGTTGATCAATATAGTTGTCAGTAACTTAATTTGATCGACGGACATTCGATATCTTAACATGGGGAGCTCAACGAGCATATAATAAAACGAGCCCATAAATATAATTTGGGATTAGGAAGGTAGTGCAACAATAGCTCCTTAGTAGACCGAGCTATTGTTAATGGGCCTGGGTTGTGTGTTCGGGCTGAACACGGGATACCCAGATTCGTTAGGAGACCTAACCCTAATTTCTCCTCATGGTCCCTGCCGTAGCCTTATATATATCCTCTATTTCTCTGGCCGTCATTGATCATCTGAAATATAAGATTTTTTCTCTAAATTCGTGATTCACGTAAGGAGAGAAAGAGAGGTCAGCCAAGGAGAAGAAAGGTTGGGAGATCGTCGCCCACACGACGTCCAACCCGAGGAAGGAATACGTGCAGAAGATCTTGGGGTCGCTGTCGTCTTCTTCTCATCGCAGGTATAATTCGTGAACCCTAGATTCCGCTATATAGGGTTAGATCACGTATTTAATCTGTTAATCTTTTATGATCAATACGCACACCAATCCGTAGTCCTGGGAATCATCTCAATTCCATCAGGGTGTGCTCCTGGTTGGGTAGAATTTAGGGGATGGGATATTAAGGTAATGGTGTAGTTTAGTGAAATAGTGATTAGGGGTCATTAACGGGTTGGGATAAAGTAGGAAGGTAGGATTTAATTAGGAAAGTATAGGACTATATAGGTAAGTAATTTAACCTGATGATGTAGATGGGATAGAATTTGTAGTGGGTAGTTAATTAATTGGGTAGAGAATTAATCTGGTGTTAATAATTGGTATAGGATTTGGGGTACTAAGAGCATCCACAATGGCGATTCTTATTTTTTGGCAAAATGGGACGAATAGAAATGGAATAGATCGAAAGTTCTGCAGTGGTTGTTTGCTATAATTTGCTAAAATTTGAGTAGGACGAGACAACTTGTTTCGTCCGTTTATTTTTCTTTTTTAAAGATTTAATTAATTACCGATTAACTATTAAAATATGTTAATTAAATAAATTAAATATTAAAATATTAAGCTAAACCTATTTAATCACCTACTAAACCTACTTCCACCAACTAAACCTACCACTAAATACTCCCCCAAACCTGGACGGGACATGTTGTCCCGTCCAAGGTGGTTTTGAATTTTTTTTTTCTTCCTGGACGAATCTGGGCCGTTGGATTAGTTGAAAAAAGAAAAAAAAAATCAAAAAACAGCACGGCCGGGATAACATGTCCCGTCCGACGAGTTTTAAAAAAGTTTTTTTTTTTTTGGGAAGGACGATACAACATGTATCGTCCGACCCTATTTAAAAATAATAATAATAATATATATACAGGACGAGACAAGTTGTCTCGTCCGATCGTAATAAAAAAAACTAAAACAACTGAGACGATACATGATGTATCGTCTTCTATATTCTCAAATTCGCTAGCCCACTTCTCATATTTGAGAAGCGACTGTAGCTCGTTCGCTATTTTATCAGAAAATAGCAAACGACTGCAGCGCTCAATTCTTATAAATTTCTCATAATATGAGAATATGAGAATTATAGCAAACGACTGTGGATGCTCTAATGAATATTTATAATTAATGGTTATTGGGTGTTTAGGTGGGTATTAGGTATATGTGTGAGTTTGGGTATGAAGATCCAAAATGTGATAGGGCACAAATGATTGAATTAAAATAACAAAATGGAGATAATAATAAATTTAACAGTGAGTGTCAGAAAAATAATGACACTAGCAAAAAGAGGCGAATCAAAAGACGGACAATGAATTAAAAACTCAAATAAAAAGATGATAAAATAACAAACTGAAAATATATAGAACCAAAAATCCATTATACGGTCCAAAAGAATTTCAAGAGGAATACAACAAGAGAAATTACACCAAAAATGAAAATACACTCCAAAATACCCAAAATGAAAAACAGGGGTTACAATCCTACCCACCTAACAAAAAGAATTTCATCCTCGAAATTCAAAAAAAAGTCACCTAGGGTAACCCCAAAACAACCAAAAGAACAAAAACAAAAACTACCCAAACAAATGAGGATACTTCTGCTGAATCTCCTCCTCCTGCTCCCAAGTCGACTCACCAGGCGAGTGAGGATTCCAAGCAACACGAACCAACTTGATGACCTTATTCTTAAGCACTTTCTCCCGCCGATCCACAATAGCAACTGCTGGAATCTCACAAGTCAAATCCGGATGAACGGTCAACTCAGAATAGTCGATCACGTGGCTCTCATCTCGGATATATCTCCTGAGTTGTGAGACATGGAAAACATCGTGCACTCCTGATAAAGCTGGTGGCAATGCAAGACGATAGGCCACCTTGCCTACTCGCTCCAAAATCTCAAACGGTCCAATAAACCTCGGGATAAGCTTGTCCCCGCCACCGAACCGAATGACACCACGCCAAGGCGATACCTTAAGGAAAACATGGTCACCAACAACAAAATCCAAAGCCCTACGATGGACATCATCCCACTGCCTCTGCCGATCCTGAGCTGCCGCAAGTGTTTCCTGATATGAGCCACAACATCCACTGTCATGGTGATCAACTCCGGACCCAACAATCTTCTCTCACCAATGTCATCCCAGCACACTGGCGATCTGCACTTCCGCCCATAAAGTATCTCGAACGGAGCAGCTTTAATACTGGCTTGAATGCGGTTATTGTACAAGAACTCTACGAGATGCAAATGATCCTCCTAAGACCCACCAAACTGAAGCATGCAGACCTCAACATGTCCTCAAGAATCTGAATTGTCTGCTCTGACTGTCCATCTGTCTCAGGATGAAAAGTTGTGCTGTACTTTAATTTACTTCCCAAACTGTTCTGAAGACTCTTCCAGAACTGAGATCTGAATCTCGTATCTCTGTCGGATACAATACTACTGGAACCTCATGAAGTATAACAATCTCGTATCTCTGTCGGATACAATACTACTGGAACCTCATGAAGTATACCTCTCAGCTAGGCTCTCAGTAGATTGACCGACACGAAAAGGAATAAAGTGAGCACTCTTCGTCAAACGGTCGACAATCACCCAAATGGCATTATGACCCTTAGGACTCCTCGGCAAAGCGGTCACAAAATCCATAGTGATATATTCCCACTTCCACTCTGGAATAGGAAGCAGTTGAAGAAGTCTAGTGGTTCTATGATGCTCTGCCTTAACCTGATGACAGATCAAACACTGAGCCACAAACCGAGCAACATCCCTCTCCATACCATGCCACAAAAAATGAAGCTTCAAATCTCGATACCTCTTAGTACCGCCGAGATGGATAAAACGAAGACTGATAAGCTTCTTCAAGCAACCTCTAACGAACTTCACCCTTAGGGACACATAACCGGGAACCAAAATGAAGTCTTGGACCCAGACTCAACCTCAGCTCGAAAACTCTGCAACTGAGTATCACTAGCCTGCGCCTCTTTAATCTGCTCAACAAGAGACGACTGCAACTGGAGCGCCAAATAACTCCGACCAGAACTCGGTAACAAAACATCCAAATCCAACCTCTGCATCTGCTCAATAAGATCACTCTGCTGAGTAAGAAACATAACTGCTGGTCTCCTGCTCAAAGCATCTAGCACCAACTTTACTTTACCAGGATGGTATTGCAAACTGATGTCATAATCGGCCATAACTTCCAACCAACGCCTTTGCCTCATGTTTAACTCCTTCTGGGTGAAGACATACTTGACACTTTTGTGGTCTGTAAAGATCTCCACTCGGTCCCCAAGGAAATAATGTCTCCACTCGGTCCCCATGGAAATAATGTCTCCACAGCTTCAAAGCAAAGATCACAGTCGCTAACTCCAAGTCATGAGTAGGATAGTTCTTCTCATATGGCCTCAACTGCCTCGATGCATACGCAACGACTCGGCCCTTCTGCATAAGAACTGCTCTAAGACCCTTACCAGAAGCATCACAATGAACTACAAATCTGTCTAAACCATCGGGAATAGTCAACACAGGCGCTGACTTCAATCTGCTCTTCAAATCAACAAAAACCTCATTACACTCATCAGACCAACAAAACTTCTGATCCTTCCCAGTCAATTTAGTCAACGGTCCTGCTATCTTCGAAAAATCCTGAACGAACTTCCGATAATAGCCAGCCAAATCGAGAAAACTCCTGACTTCTGAAACTAACTTAGGAATAGGCCAATCATTCACAGCCTAAATCTTAGCAGGATCCATAGAAATACCATCGCCAGAAACAATGTGCCCCAAGAAAGAAATCCTGTAGAGCCAAAACTTACACTTGCTATGTTTCACATAGAGCTGATTCTCTCTCAAGGTCTGCAGAACCACTCTAAGATGCTCAGCATGATCTTCCTGATTTCGAGAATACACCAAAATATCTTCAATGAAGACCACCACAAACCTATCCAAGAACTGAGAGAAAACCCAGTTCATAAGACTCATGAATACAGCTGGCACGTTCGTAACTTCGAACGACATCACAAGATACTCATAATGCCCGTATCTAGTCCTGAAAGCAGTCTTCTGTATATCTGCAGCCTTCACCTTGAGTTGGTGATATCCAGAATGAAGATCTAACTTCGAGAAAATAGCAGCCCCACTCAGCTGATCAAACATATCATCAATCCTGGGCAACGGATACCGATTCTTCACAGTAACTCTGTTCAGTTCCTGATTAAAGAGGCGCAGCCTCACAACCTGAGTTCAATTCCATCACACAATCCACCTGTTCACATGTAGTCAGCCAACGAAAGACTCCCCGGTATGGAACTCAAATTCTATTCGATCTGAATTCTGAAGACAACTTTCTTGGCACGACAATCAATAATGGCATGGGCTTCACCGAACCAATCCATACCCAGAATAACGTCGAATCCCGAATTTCCAATTATAATAAGGTTGGCTTTAAAATCTGCGTCCCCAATAACAACGAAACATTGCCTGCACTCACGGGAACAACTGACAACTCCACCACCTGTCACAATGTTCCAAGCCTCTGACATGTTGCTGCACTCCAACTGATGGCCAGCGACAAATCGAGAGGAGACAAGGGAATGGGTTGCCCCAGAATCAAAAGAACAGAAGCAGGGAAAGAGCACACAAGCACAACACCTAAGACAGAAAGCAAAAGAGACAAGAAAAAGAATGGGTGACACCAAAATCAAGGAATATGGGTACAAGAAGAATGAATTCATACCCAAAAAGAAATCAAATAAGAAGGGATAAAAAAGAATAGAATAAGACTATATCCAGATCAATATTGATAATAATTGATTCATTTATGCATGTATGGTTGGTGAAATATTATGTAGATCCCAGTTCGAGCCAAGCTTGTCTAATATATTAGGCAACTAATACATTAGCCAACCCTGATGCTCTGATACCACTAAAAACTCTATCACGCCCTGCTTCCCAAAAAGAATACAGAATACGGATACGTAACAAAAGCCCAGCGAATGATTTTCATCATCCATAAGCTGTTCAAGAATCTTTGTAATAATTCACAAGATAATCAGAGTCGGAAGCAAAAGGCACAACCAAACATGCATAATTGAATCAAGATACCCACAGAAATTACTTGAAAACCAAATACAATAATCTCAAATAATCAAGTTCTGAATAAGTCAAATATTCTGAATCACATCGCCCAAATACAAGATAATATCCAAGTAATCAAGTACATTTTATTCAAGTTCAAACAACAAATAATAATAATAAAATCATAAAGCAGAAACACTAGCATTAGTACAGCATCTCGCCAACACCATCTGGCAGCTGTCCATCCTGATATGCAATTAGTAAATTTGCAGGAGAAAAAAAGAGAAAAACAAGTACCCATCAATTGTAAGTCGCGGGTCACAAATAGTGTAGGATACAAGTGCATGGAATGGAGTGATTCTAAGTAACAAACCTAGCATGGTATAATCATGATGTCCAAAGTAAACAACTAGCACGGTAAAAGTGAACAAGTATAAATGGCTTAAATCAAGTGTCAAGAAATCAAGTATCATGTAAACATGCATCAAGTGTCAAGTGTCATGTAATCATGTATCAAGTAGCAAGTCTCATGTAATCAAGTCTCATGTATCATGTAGTCAAGTATCAATCAAGCATGTATTAGTGTAATACCCTAAACTTTCATTCTAATAAGATATTGATTTTCACGTGTTGTGCACGTGCAAATTTCATGTGCATATTATTTATCTATTTTTATATACAAAATTTCTTTTGGTAGTACGAACAATTATTTTTCCTTTCCTTTATTTTTATAAAAGCTAAATTCTAAAGCCTAAAACACTATTTTATTTGTGTTAGCCCACTTTAATTAATTATTAATTTATTGTCTTGGCCCACAAGCCTAAGCCCACTAATTGTGAAGCCCACAAATTTAATAAATCAATTAAATTATCACACTTGTCATGTAGAGACAAATGGTGAACATTTTGATTAATTAAATTGTACAAACTTCTATATAGGGGTACTATGTGGCACGTGCAATGCACGTAGTGTGCAATGCACACTCTTTGGTGGCCGGTTTGTGCATGAATGATGGGGAGTGTGGGTGTGTGTGCACGGGGGGTTACTTTGTGTGTGGGTGGTTGCTACAACTTCCTCTCCTATCCTAACCATCATCCTATAACTATCCAATAAATCCTAGCCCTCCAATCCATTCTAAAATTAGTATAAATACCCCCCTTCATACTTGTATTCTACACTAAAGCAAATATTGAAAGAAGGCATTATATAGGAGATACATATTAGTGGGTGAGTTTGAGTGGGTGTGATCCTGTTGGAGGCCGGCCCCCTTCTCTTTCAACTTGGAGCTCTTGGTTTTGGTGGCAAGGAAGCAAGAAGGAGATCGTGACATTGCAATCTAGAAGGAGAAGGCACTCTCTCGCATTCTAGGAGGCTCTAGGAGATTTCTTATTGGTTTTCTTCAAAAAGGTGGGTGTTTCTCATGACTTCTATAGTAGAGATCATGCTGGGGAATAAAGTAGAATTATCATTATAAGCTACTAGTTGAAATGAAATGCATGCTTGCCAAATTAGAAGAGAATTGATAAATTAGCAAATTTGTGTTGTTTGATTACTATATTTATTAATTACGAGTAAAGTGAATGTTCTCTTTTTTTCTAATGTTTGTATGCAAAATATGCCCTAAATACGAACTATGTGGATTAACTAGTAAAAGACTAGCACCATGATTATTGATTAATATTGCTTGGTAATAGTGTGTCAAAGATAAATTGATAGAAATGATTCTTAATAGATGCATTGAAATTACCTATTGCTATATATGCCATGTGAAAATTGGAATAAATGAAAAAGAATGTCCTTTGCATACAAATAATCAAATGCATCATGTGTAGAGTAATTAATAAAAATAGAGGTTTTATTTAATTATAAAGTTGATTTTCACGCTCTAAAAATATCATAGTTGTCAATGTGTAAACAAACATCATAGTAGTGAATTTTTGGTCTGAGAGACCATCTTTATTGTGAACAAATATGTGTTAGTTTTCAACTGTCGAAATAGTGTTATAAAATACAAATTAAGGCTAAATATATGTTTTAAAAGAGGGGGAAAATAGTTTTAAAAATACTGGTTACTGTTAAATTAAATATATTTTTATTCTGGACATTTTTGTTTTCAAAAGAGGAGAGAAAGAGACAAATTCGTTTTGAGAATTTTGGAAGTATAGCTTTGAACAGAGAATAAGACTAAAACCTATTCAAAATACTTTCTAATCAAATTGGCCACTTAGACCCACTGGTCGACAGCGTCTTCGATCTCTACAGTAAAAAGGGGGAGGTCTCGGGTTCGACATCGAGAGACTGTGTTTTGATTTTTTTAATTAAAAACCCAAATCACTGAAACTGAACACATAGGGATTTTAATCCCTACCTATATCGCCTAGTGGCTATGGCGCTTTGGTCTTGTGCGCTGTCTGCCTTACCGCTTGTTGCTGGTTCAAATCTTGGCGGGTTTGGTAGTTTAGAAAAAAAAAATATTTTTTTGGATTCTTTTTGAATGAAAGTAGACTCTTAAATTGGAATAAAAAAATCAGAAAATTATGGATTAATTACTGAAAAATTACTAGAACTTTATGGGAAATATTTATACAACTTTTGATGAAGTGTGAATAAGAAATTTGGGTTTTTGCAAGAAAGGACTCACTTTGAAATTAAATTATTCTTTTAAACAAAAGAAAATAAAAATGAAAATTCTAAGTTATAAAAGATGAATTTTTGAAGTTTGTGACTAGCGTGATTAAATGGAATTATAGAAAAATGTGTTGTAGTAAAATTGTAAATTTGTGAATAATAGATTTGTGGAATATAATAAATTGTTGGTGACTATTAAGTGAAATTTATTCTTGCACATGGATTGCACGCGAAATTGAATTATTGATCGTGATGAATTATGAAAGGTGTGAATACATGAATACTATGCTATTGGAATATGAATTGTGATTAATCATGAAAAGATCTTATAAGTATGACATTGTAATTATGAGTTGAAATTGAGAATTAGGGTATAGCCAAGCCTTATACCGGCAATGAAAGAAATGAGAAAATGATATTTTGAAATGAGAAGAGCAAAGTTTGGGTCATGTGAATTAAATGAATAAGACTAGTATTGTGGAAGTGCTATACTCTAAGAGTTGATTTTATTCATGATTCAATTAAACTAAGGATTTGATGCATAGTGGAGATGTGATGAAAGTAAGAGAAAAATATTGAGTATGAGGGCCATTGGATTGACGGCGTGAGAGTATTCACAGGATGTCCCATAATGAGTCATGATAGGGCGTGGATACTTCTCCAGAGTACCGCCCCAGTGGCGACGCTCGTAGGGTGTTTGACGACTGCAGATGGTGTCATGTCTATGGTAGAAGCTGAATTACCATAGGATGCCTGTATGATGAGTCATGTGTCAGTGTGTTGGGATTCCCTCAAGGGCGCCTAGACATGAGTTCGTAGGTCAGAAAATATCTAGGATACTTACCGTAGTTACAGTAGTAGATTAAGTCATTATGAGGGATTGAACCCTATAAGATGAAGAAGGGTTAAGGGTTTGCCCTCGGACCTATGTAGTATGGGCTGCATAGACTCTGAACAAGTGCACATTAGTGTCATATAATATAAATAATTGCATTAAGGACTAAGTGCACATTCATGACACGACATCAATAGGATAGTCCCTTTAGCTTTGTTTGTGACAAGTTTGTGTTTGTAAGAAATGAGAATCGTTATACTGTTTCCGGCATAGAGAGGATGGCCGTGTGTAATATTTCGTCAGTTGAATGAACTGACGTGCCCACAGTTTTATATGCAGGGTAAAGTTGCTTGACTATTGAAGTATACATGCTGCGCAAGACTATTTTAAATGTTGTTTCTTTTAATTTATTGAAATATTGCTTCCGCTGTGATAATGTACAAGTGTAAATGTAACTCTGATAAAATAAAAGTTTTTATTTCCTTGTAAAATTGTACGAAAGAAGGTAAAGATCCTGTCGAATCCCGAATTCAGTTGTATTTTGGAATTCGGAGTGTTACAGAGTGGTATCAGAGCACGCTTCTAAGTAGTACCAATTTATAAGGAACGACACCCTAGAAGTGGACATTAGAGTGTGTGTTGAGTCTAGAGATTTAAATGTAAGCTACTTATATTTGTATTGCTCTATGACTTATGCTTCTTCCTCCCTTTTTCTAAGATGGCTGATCACTTCGACCCAGCTAGAGATGACAATTGGCATATTATTGAGGAAGATTACTACCCCGGACAAGCTGATTCAGACGAGGAAGATCCCGAAGAAGTGGAAGAGGAATGACCTGAGTCCCGAGAGATCACTCCACCTCCGGACTCATCTGATGACTCTTCTGACGAAGAAGAAGAACCAGTTCTGGGTAATCTCATTGTGTCTCTTCAGAGGCAGCTAGAGACTCTGCGGGAGAGAGTCGGGCTACTAGAGGCTCAGTTGGCGAAGCGCAAGGATGATTTTGCAGTTCTCAGTCATCGTGTATGGGAACTCGAGAAGAGAAAAAACATGACCGATGTACTGAAGGAGGAAGTGGAGGAACTACAGGGAGAACTTCGTGAAGCCAAGAGGAACCGTAGGAATTAGTCCGTTGTATCATCTACTGCTTTCATTTTGATGTCAGAAATGTTTTAAATTCGAATGTATAACGTTTAAAATTCAATAAAATGAAAAGTTGATTTAATGTTCACGTTTTATACTTCGAATTTAATGGATCTTTTGCATCAGAATATGGCTGGAAGACGAGCTCAAAATGGTGAAGGTCTGGACTTGGAAACGGAGCTAGTGAGGGTCTATCAGACACTCAATGCCGTTTCCATGAATCAGAATCAAGGAAAGGTGCCTGCGAATCCAGTACCCAAAGCAATCAAACTCGTGGAATTATTTAAACGGATGAAACCACCGGTGTTTGAGGGAAAGTCAGACCCTGACATGGCTGACAATTGGATCCGTCAGGTAGAGACTATCTTCGAAGTCCTGGAGACCCCGGAGGGCAGTAAGGTGAAGTTGGCGACTTTGCAATTCGAGAAGGATGCGGCTGTGTGGTGGCAGTCGATGAAGCGGACGATGGGAGGCTTGGCTCTTGACTGGGAGGAATTCTTGGAGGAGTTTCGCAGTCATTACTTTTCCTCAGACGTCCAGGAGAAGAAGGCCATGGAGTTTCTGTCACTGCAGCAGGGCGGCATGTCGGTTAGGGAGTATGAGACCAGATACACTTAGCTCTCAAGGTATGCTCCCGAATTGGTGATGGATGAGACGAAGAAGGCTCGTAAGTTTGAGCATGGATTGAGGTCGAGCTTGAGGTCCAGGATGATACCCCTCGGTATCAGGAGGTTTGACAAGCTGGTTAAACGAGCGGCAGCCACAGAGGTGGACATGGAGCAGTTCTATGCTGTTCAAAATAGGAAGGAACAACTGGAATGCAGGGGAAGAGGCCCGCAGTTGCTAGCAATGTCAGGGGACAGCCACCGGCTCAAAGGTTCAAGCCTACGGGTGCGAACGCTGTTCAAGTGGTAGGAAGACCCGGGAATACATGGGCGAGACCTCCAGTGACTTGTTTCAACTGTGGAGAGACAGACCACTATAAGTCTCACTGCCCCAAACTGCAGGATGTCGTCCGCAATGGACCAACTCAGCAGACCGGGAAGAAGCTGTACCAGCAGGGCGAGTATTTTCCTTGACTGAAGCTGACGCTGATGAGGTGGATCACATCATAACTAGAGAACTTATTTTTAATGGAAAGAAAGCTTTTGTTTTGTTCGATACTGGGTCCTCTCACACTTTTGTATCACCTAAATTTGCTAAAGTTCTGGGAGTCAAACCGAAGATATTTCCAGGCAAGGTTTTAGCAGTGGCTACTCCGTCAGGGGAGACTCTAACCACTGATCGGTACTATGCTGACTGCGAGATTGTGATTGGAGATTGAATTTTCGGGATCGACCTGATCGAGCTGAATGTTTTGGGAATCGATGTTATCATTGGCATTGATTGGATGTCGGTGTACAGTGCGAACATCGAGTGCAAGACCAAGACATTAACAGTGAAGGCTCCAGGTGGACCTGAAGTCACTTTTCAAGGGAAGAGAAGATGTTCAGATTTGGTTGCTGCTATCAGCCAGAAGAGAGGGATTCCTGCAGAGGTGCAGCAGATTCCTGTGGTTCGGGATTATCCGACCATGTTCTTGGAAGATTTTCCTGGGTTACCCCCGCATCGTGATGTGGAGTTCAGCATCACTATTCAGCCAGGGAGTGCACTTATTTTCAAGGCACCGTATAGGATGCCGCCTGTGGAATAGGATGAGATCAAACGGCAGATTGAGGAACTATTGGAGAAGGGCTTTATTCAATCTAGTGCGTCACCTTGGGGAGCACCAGTACTTTTAGTAAAGAAGAAGGATGGTTCGATGAGGATGTGCATCGATTACCGAGAGCTGAATAAGGTCACTATTCAGAATAAATATCTTATTCTGCGAATTGATGACTTGTTCGATCGTCTACAAAGGGTTGCAGTTTTCTCCAAAATAGATCTTCGATCAGGATATTATTAAGTTCGAGTGAAAGCTGAAGATGTGCATAAGACTGCGTTCAGAACTCGACACGGGCATTACGAATTCTTAGTTATGCCGTTTGGAGTGACGAATGCGCCTGCAATCTTCATAGGACATGATGAATAGAGTTCTGAGGCCGTTCATTGATTCTTTCGTCGTGGTATTTATCGACGATATTCTCGAGTACTCCAAGTTGGAGGAGGAGCATAGGAGAATTTGGCAACCTTTTTGAGGAAGCTTCAGGAGCAGGAGTTGTATGCCAAGTTGTCCAAGTGTGATTTCTGGAAATCTGAAGTGGCATTCCTAGGTCACATCCTTTCTAAGGAGGGAGTGTCAACTGATCCTCAGAAGATAGAGGCAGTGAGAGATTGGGCAAGACCTACTACAGTGAAGGAAATTAGGAGTTTCCTTGGGCTAACTGGATATTATAGGAGGTTTATCCAGGGCTATGCTCAGATAGCCGTGCCACTCACTGGTTTGACCAAGAAGAATGTGAACTTCAAGTGGACTGAGCAGTGCGAAGCAAGCTTTCAGGAGTTGAAAGAGAGGCTGACTACTGCATCCATTTTGGCTTTGCCTAGAGCAGGTGTCGAATATGATGTCTACAGCGATGCTTCACATCGCAGGCTTGGTTGTGTCTTAATGCAAGAAGGAAAAGTAATCGCTTATGGGTCTAGGCAACTAAGACCGCATGAGAAGAATTATCTGACTCATGATCTAGAGCTGGCTGCGATTATCTTCACCTTAAAGCAATGGAGGTATTATGTATACGGCGAGAAGCTGAACATATACACAGACCATAAAAGCTTGAAGTATATCTATCAGCAGAAGAATCTGAACCTGAGGCAAAGGAGATGGCTGGAGGTACTTGAGGACATTCGTCCGGAGATTAAGTATCATCCTGGAAAGGCTAATGTTGTTGCTGATGCACTTAGCCGCAAGAGCAGTCTGGCGAGTTTGATTACAACTCAGAAGCAGCTGGCAGAGGAGTTGGATCGGGCTGGAATTGAAGTTGTTCTGCAAGGCTTGGGATCATCTTTAGCTCAGTTAAGGCTTCAACCGACGCTGAATGGAAGGATTATTGCAAGTCAGAAGGAAGATGCAGAGATTCTGAAGATGATGGAGCAGGTTAGTGCTGGCAAGTTACCTGGATTTCAAATTAGGGATGAAGTGCTGTGGTTTGGTGAGAGGCTGTGTGTTCCGGATCAATCGGACTTGAAAGAAAGTCTTCTTCAAGAGGCACATGCTACTCTTTTGTCAGTACATCCTGGAAGTACCAAGATGTATAAGGACATTAAACAGCATTTCTGGTGATCAGGTTTGAAGCGGGTTGTGGCTGAATTTGTGTCGAGGTGTGAGATTTGTCAACAAGTCAAAGCCGAGAATCAGAAACCCAGAGGTCTATTGCAACCGTTACCTATTCCGAAATGGAAGTGGGATAATATCAGTATGGATTTCATCACGAGTTTGCCTAAGATTCCTAAGGGCAATGATGTGATTTGGATCATAGTCGATCCACTAACCAAGTCCGCTCACTTCTTGGCGATGAAACTCACTACTTCGATGGACAAGTTAGCTGAGATGTATGTTGGTGAGATCGTCAGGCTTCATGGCGTTCCGTTGACCATTGTGTTTGATTGAGATGCACGATTTACTTTGCATTTTTGGAGGAGTCTTCAGACAGCTTTGGATACCAAGATAGATTTCAGCACTGCTTTTCATCCCCAGACCGATGGACAGACCGAGAGAGTCAACCGTATTCTTGAGGACATGCTTCGGTGTTGTGTACTAGACTTTGGAGGCAGTTGGGAAAGGCATTTACCTTTGGTGGAGTTTGCCTATAACAACAGTTTTCAGACTAGCATTGGAATGTCACCGTACGAAGCTTTGTATGGCAAGAAGTGCAGAACACCTGTCTGTTGGTTCAAAGTTGGGGAGCGTCAGATGTTTGGGCCTGAGATTGTGCAGCAGACCTCTGAAAAGATTGATCTGATCAGGAAGAGGTTGGTGGATGCTCAGAGTAGGCAGAAGAGCTATGCAGACAATCGGAGGAGGGACCTTGAGTTTAAGGTTGGGGACTTTGTCTTTCTGAAGGTATCGCCCAGCAAAGGCGTGATCCGATTCGACAAGGGTGGAAAGTTAGCCCCGAGGTTCATAGGCCCGTATAAGATATTAAAAAGGATCGGAAAAACTGCTTACAGGCTTGAGTTACCGGAAGAGTTGTCTCAAGTGCACAATGTCTTTCACGTGTCTATGCTGAGAGGTTACATTCCAGATCCTAGTCACCATTTGTCCGAAGTGCCAAAGGGTTTGCAGTTGGATCTAAATTACATTGAGCATCCAGTTGAGATTGTTGATCATCGGGAGAAAGTCTTGAGGAATAAGACAATACCGATGGCCAAGGTAGTCTGGAGAAACCAATTGGTTGAAGAGGCTACTTGGGAATCTGAGGAGAGGATGATGAAGGATCATCCTGAGCTGTTTGCTTGATTGTATTTTTCTTCTTGTGTTTTGTTTTCTCACTCTTTAATTGTAGTTTCGGGGACGGAACTATTCTAAGGAGAAAGTGTTGTAATAACCTAAACTTTCATTCTAATAAGATATTGATTTTCACGTTTTGTACACGTGCAAATTTCATGTGCATATTATTTATCTATTTTTATATACAAAATTTCTTTTGGTAGTAGGAACAATTATTTTTCCTTTCCTTTATTTTTATAAAAGCAAAATTCTAAATCCTAAAACACTATTTTATTTGTGTTAGCCCACTTTAATTAATTATTAATTTATTGTCTTGGCCCACAAGCCTAAGCCCACTAATTGTGAAGCCCACAAATTTAATAACTCAATTAAATTATCACAGTTGTCATGTAGAGACAAATGGTGAACATTTTGATTCATTAAATTGTACAAACTTCTATATAGGGGTACTAGGTGCCACGTGCAATGCACATAGTGTGCAATGCACTCTTTGGTGGCCGGTTTGTGCATGAATGATGGGGAGTGTGGGTGTGTGTGCATGGGTGGATACTTTGTGTGTGGGTGGTAGCTACAACTTCCCCTCCTATCCTAACCATCCATCCTATAACTATCCAATAAATTCTAGCCCTCCAAACCATTCTAAAATTAGTATAAATACCCCCCTTCATACTTGTATTCTACACTAAAGCAAATATTGAAAGAAGGCATTATATAGGAGATACATATTAGTGGGTGAGTTTGAGTGGGTGTGTTCCTATTGGAGGCCGGCCCCCTTCTCTTTCAACTTAGAGCTCTCGGTTTTGGTGGCAAGGAAGCAAGAAGGAGATCGTGACATTGCAATATAGGAGGAGAAGGCACTCTCTCGCATTCTAGGAGGCTCTAGAAGATTTCTTATTGGTTTTCTTCAAAAAGGTGGGTGTTTCATTATAAGCTACTAGTTGAAATGAAATGCATGCTTGCCAAATTAGAAGAGAATTGATAAATTAGCAAATTTGTGTTGTTTGATTACTATATTTATTAACTATGAGTAAAGTGAATGTTCTCTTTTTTCTAATGTTAGTATGCAAAATATGCCCTAAAATAAAAATTAAGGCTAAATATATGTTTTAAAAGATGGGAAAAAATAGTTTAAAAAATACTAGTTATTGTTAAATTAAATGTATTTTTATTCTGGACATTTTTGTTTTCAAAAGAGGAGAAAAAGAGACAAATTCGTTTTGAGAATTTTGGAAGTATAGCTTTGAACAGAGAATAAGACTAAAACCTATTCAAAATACTTTCTAATCGAATTGGCCATTTAGACCAACTGGTCGACAGCGTCTTCGATCGCTACAGCAAAAGGGGGAGGTCTCGGGTTCGACATCCAGAGACTGTGTTTTGGTTTTTTTTATTAAAAACCCAAATCACCGAAACTGAACACATAGGAATTTTAATCCCTACATATATCGCCTAGTGGCTGTGGCGCTTTGGTCTTGTGCGCTGTCTGCCTTACCGCTGGTTGCTGGTTCGAATCATTGTGGGTTTGGTAGTTTAGAAAAAAAAATATTTTTTTGGATTCTTTTTGAATGAAAGTAGGCTCTTAAATTGGAATAAAAAAATCAGAAATATATGGATTAATTACAGAAAAATTACTAGAACTTTATGGGAAATATTTATACAACTTTTGATGAAGTGTGAATAAGAAATTTGGGTTTTTGCAAGAAAGGACTCACTTTGAAATTAAATTATTCTTTTAAACAAAAGAAAAATAAAAATGAAAATTCTGAGTTATAAAAGATGAATTTTTGAAGTTTGTGACTAGCGTGATTAAATGGAATTATAGAAAAATGTGTTGTAGTAAAATTGTGAATTTGTGAATAATAGATTTGTGGAATATATGAAATTGTTGGTGACTATTAAGTGAAATTTATCCTTACACATGGATTGCACGCGAAATTGAATTATTGATCGTGATGAATTATGAAAGGTGTGAATACATGAATACTATGCTATTGGAATATGAATTGTGATTAATCATGAAAAGATCTTATGAGTATGACATTGTAATTATGAGTTGAAATTGAGAATTAGGGTATAGCCAAGCCTTATACCGGCAATGAAAGAAATGCGAAAATGATATTTTGAAATGAGAAGACCAATGTTTGGGTCATGTGAATTAAATGAATAAGACCGGTATAGTGGAAGTGCTATACTCTAAGAGTTGATTTTATTCATGATTCAATTAAACTAAGGATTTGATGCATAGTGGAGATGTGATGAAAGTAAGAGAAAAATATTGAGTATGAGGGCCATTGGATTGGCGGCGTGAGTGTATTCACAGGATGTCCCATGATGAGTCATGATAGGGTGTGGATACTGCTCCAGAGTACCGTCCCGGTGGCGACGCTCGTGGAGTGTTTGACGACTGCGAATGGTGTCATGTCTATAGTAGGAGTTGAATTACCATAGGATGCCTGCATGATGAGTCATGTGTCAGTGCGTTGGGATTCCCTCCAGGGCGCCTAGACATGAGTTCGTAGGTCAGAAAACATCTAGGATACTTACCGTAGTTACAGTAGTAGATTAAGTCATGGCGATGGATTGAACCCTACAAGATGAAGAAGGGTTAAGGGCTTGCCCTCGGACCTATGTAGTATGGGCTGCATAGACTCTGAAAAAGTGCGCATTAGTGTCATATAATATAAATAATTGCATTAAGGACTAAGTGCACATTCACGACACGACATCAATAGGATAGTCCCTTTAGCTTTGTTTGTGACAAGTTTGTGTTTGTAAGAAATGAGAATCGTTATACTTTTTCCGGCATAGAGAGGATGGCCGTGTATAATATTTCGTCAGTTGAATGAACTGACGCGCCCACAGTTTTATATGCAGGGTAAAGATGCTTGACTATTTGTCATGCCCCGCTTCCCAAAAATATGGAATACGAGCACGTGACGAAGCTCAGCGGATGATTTTAACATCATCCATAAGCTGTAGGATCGACTCAGCATCACAACAAGAATATAACAACATATATATACAACCAAGCATGCATGAATAATTCACTAAGCAACAGGAAACAGTTGAAAACAATTAATAATGTCCACATAGTTTTCAAGTCTGGATCAAATGTAAACTCGGGAACGTAAGCCCGTTACAAGTTCTTAAAGAGCAAGAAGTAATAATTCAAGAAAACAAATAATTCAAGAGAACAAGTAGTCTAATCAAGTCCTTTCTCCACTTGGAAGCTAGAACCTTTGCTCACCAATTCCAGCGGGTAGCTCGTCTCCAAAGTCTGCTTAATAAATAAAAAAAGGGAAAACATAGGAGAAACAAGAGAAAATGCCCTTAGTTCAATCTAGGGCCACAAATAGTAAAAATGAGTACAAGTAATGGGAAACAAGAATTGGAATCAAGAATATAATAGGGTTTACAACAAGTAATAGGGATTCAAGAACTAACTAGTAGGAAGGACAACTCAAGAGACTAGATTGGGTAAACAAACACTAATGGTGAAGCAAGTGACAAGTGTACATGTAGGGGTATCTAATCTCAAGTGACAAGTATCTAGTACAAGTGTCAGGTATCTAGTCTCAAGTCTAGTGTCAAGTTGTCAGGGTCTCAAGTATCAAGTTGTCAAGTACCAAGTAATAAAGTATCAAGTTCAAGTTTCATATTTCAAGTCTCATGTATCATGTTTCATGTATCATATCATCAAGTATCAAGTAACAGGTGTCATGTTCAAGTTTCATGTTCAAGTCTTGTAATTATTACTATCTAGGTAACACTTCATGCATCCATGCTTTTACTACATGGTTGCTACAGTCAAAACAATTTCGTTTAGGCCTAGTAATGGAGTCCATAGGCCGGCGTACTCAGGTATCAAGTATCAGGCAAGCCATGCTCATGAATCAGTTAATCATATAACTAGTTCATGTGTCGAGTCATAGCAAGACAAGTCATGAATCACATATATATACTAGTTCATGGATCAGTAATATACTAGTCCATGAATCAATTTATAATATACTAGTTCATGAGACATGTATCAAGTGGGAAACACGGGCCCCCTTCCGAGTACACTTACCTATATTGTCCACTACTATGGTCTTTCCCTTAACCCCGACTTATTACATTTATTAATTTTTATCAAGCAAGCATACAAATGTGCAAATTAATTCTAAGAAAATTTGGAGATGTCCTATAGGGTGTCCAGCAACTACATATAAAATTTCATGTCCAACGCTTGCTGTTTATATAGATAAATTAATTCGCAAAGTAAATGTGTGCAGCAGTTTTACGAATCTGCATCTACCGACACAGTTGCAGTAAAACTGCAATAACTCCTAGATGGTAACTCCGAATTCGAAACTTTCGGAGGCTATCGATATCTAGACATCCAGGGCTACATTTTCTATTCAGGTCTCAGGTTCAGATTCTAATGATAAATGGGTTGAAACAGCAAAAGAAGATTCAGGATAGCAACATGTAGGAATAACTTACTAGTATAGATTTCATGGAAATTTGTTATTAGGCGTCTTAGTTATTGTGTGATATAAATACATGATATTGGTGGTCCAAATAGCAAGTAATAATTATTTTCCAAGTCATATGGTAGCAAGTTCATCAAATACAAAATATACCATGCGTCTACAAATTTAGGGCTCCTTAATCTCATGTGTTCATGTGTTCAAGGAGTAGAAGAATCCAAGTAATTATAATTTAATACAACGAAATTTTTGTGACTCTTAGAATTATAAAATTTTAGAGGTTCGATATTGATCAACGACGATATTCAAGGAGGAGTCACAATTCTAACTATTTATAGTATTTTTCAAAGGATGTTTGTACTAGAACAAATAAATTGTACAAGGATACTTGCCTTAATTGACGACGATAGATCCGATTGTTGAAGAAAATAGGGTCGAAAAACCCCAGAAAAAGTCTCCCAAAAGCACGTGCGAAGACACCCAATAGCAAGGCAAAAACTCAACACCAGATCTGGGCAGAACACCAAACGGCGAAGTAGGATCTGCTGTGTACAAAACAGCAAACACCAGTTCTCCACTGCCCTCTCTCCTCCACACTAGATCTACCCCAAAACAGCGGACATCAAAGGAAATCAGAGGCGCCCGAACAGCGAACAGCGAACATAGCCAATAGGTGGGCTTCTCCACACCGGATCGGAAGCCAGAACATCGAACAACGAATTCCAATCCGCTCCAACAAAACACTGAACACCGAAGTCCTCCAATCGCCCTTCGTCTTCTTCGTTAGGCAAGAGAGAGAGAGCGACCCGGGAAATCCGATGGCAGGAGCGAGCAGCGACTGCGGTGATGTCCGGCGGTGCGACGTCCGGCGGCGACTGGTCGGGGAGGAAAGGAGCCGAGTCAGGAGCTTGTGCTTGACTAAGAGGGGGAAGCGAATACTCCGTCGTCGAGAACTCTGGTTCGCCTCCAAAACAGAGGAGATGGAATTGGAGGCCGCGGCTTGGATGGCGATGACGAGAGCGATGGGGGAGGGTTCGCCGGAGATTGCGGGGGTGCACGGAGGTGCGAAGAAGAGGCGGTGACGACTAGCGGTGATGGGTCTCGGGGATGAAGTCGATAGAACTCGACTACGGCGATGGGTTCGGTGGTGGCCTTCGATGGTGGAGCCGAGGCCACCGAAGGGAAAAGGTCGACGAGGGAGAGCTTCGAGGGTGGCGCGACTGCAGGCGAGCTGGACGGCGAAGTGTTGGAGGTGGCAGCCTCGACGATAATGCTGACGGTGGCGAGATGGGTTCGAGAGTGGGAGTAATGGCATAGAAGACTGTGGATGGTCCCGGTGTCGAGGATGACGGCGAGGATGTGCGGGGGAGGGGACGACGCCGGCTGAAGGAAATGGCGATGGGTCAAAAATTGGGTCGATGAGGAGATGGAAGAAGGAGACGGGGGGGGGGGGGGGGGAGGGGGGAGATTGAAGGCGGCTGTTAACTTGGGGGTCTAACAGTAGATTAGGGTTAGGGGTTAGGGTTAAATAGTTAGGATTTGGGTTAACGGGTATTTGGGTATTAGGGTAGAGAATCCAATAGGAAATTGGGTTTAAAATACAATAGAGAAATAAAATTACCAATAAATGTAGGATTATATATATCAAGCTATATATATTGTACTACAATATGAAGATTATTTGAAATCGCTACAAATACAAAAATTAATAGGAATAGGTTTCTAGATCATCAATCAAGATAATAATATTAATAACAACGATAATAAATTTTGATATACATATCAAGATGAGATGTGAGATAAACAAGTTTATGAAAACTCAGATAGTAATAAAATAAGATACAATTTGCCAATCACTTATAAAATATACATTAAGGTTGGAATACACTATTATTCGAAGAAAATACAATTTCTGGTTCGAAAAGATTTTAATAGAAGGCCCAAATTCGAGTTTAAAAAAATACTGAATTTATAATTAATCAAAATACGAAAAATATTCACAAAATACGAATTTAGGGAAACAGGGATTACACTATTGAAGTATACATGCTGCGCAAGACTATTTTAAATGTTGTTTCTTGTAATTTATTGAAATATTGCTTCCACTGTGATAATGTACAAGTGTAAATGTAACTCTGATTAAAGAAATTTTTTTATTTCCTTGTAAAATTGTACGAAAGAAGTGTAAAGATCCTGTAGAATCTCGAATTCAGTTGTATTTTGGAATTCGGGGTGTTACAATTAGGTTCAAGTATCATGTTCAAGCAGCATGTATCAAGTCTTGTGTGATTCAGTATCTAGGTAGCACTTCATGCATCCCGATTTTTACTACATAGTTGATACAACGAAGCAGTTTCGCTATAAATTTTGTAGGGGACCATACAGGGCAGTGTACTTATGGACAAGATCCAAGTATCATGTAATCTTGTATCTTGTAAACAAGCTCCAAAACCCAAACAAGCTCAAGTGTCATGTGTGTACGTATCATGTAAATTGTGTCAAGCTCCACATGTAAACAAGCTCCAATAACCACTAGGTTCATCCGAGTACACGTTTCTGCACTATCCACTACTAGATCTTACCATTAATCCCTGGCTTGGTTAATTTTATTATTAATGTCAACAAGCATATAAATGTGCGAAACATATCAAGAATAACATGGCATGATCATGTGACAAGTTCAAGTTGCAAGATAAACATGTACATGTGCAAGATCATATAAGAATAAAAATGTCAAATCTCAAGTTCAGGACAGTAAGACCCTACTGTAGTAAAATAGTGATTCCCAGTGTTATAAACAAGAAAATCTGGACCCGTCAAAGGATCTGGAAAATAGACATCCACACGAATACAGTGAGTATAATTAAGTCTTATACTAATTCACAACAACACAGCTCAAAACTGATTCGAATACAGAAACTAGGTTCAGCCAGAAATCAAGAAAACGAATTCAAGAGCATGAAAACAGCATGAAAACACATTAAATAAATTCACAAAAAATCTGGGGTAATCCCCCTATATGTCTAGTATCAAAATGTAAAGTTTCAGAATTTTCTAGTAAAGATAGATCGGACATCAAAATTCGAAAGCATCAAGAAAACATGGTTTAGCGAATCTGGAAAGCCCAACACTGCTGTACAAAAACTAAGATATCTCGCAGCCTGTGAAAGGAAATCCAATTTTGCCAAAGGGTATGAAAATAGATAGAATTTACTAAATTTCACATTTCACGAAGAATTTTCATACAGTAAAAGAAATCATAGTGAAAATAGGGTTCTTTACTGAACATCGAGCAAAATACAGCATGTATAGATTTTAGAAACGAACATGAAACATTACATAAAAATTATCAATAAAATTCATCAAAATTCTGGGTTATCCCTAACTTAATAAAGAAACACTGACCAAAATATTCGAACAAAATAATATGTATAACATAGTTTTTGAAAATAGTTTGTTATCAAAATTACTGAAAAACAGAATCTGGAAAAGATCGACACTTCTGTACTAAAATAGCCCATAACTCAGTCATACAAAATCAAAATCAAGTAAGGTCATAGGGATTTGAAAATAGACGAAATTATCTAAAACTCATGTTTTATACTGAAATCAAGATACTGACTGTAGCACTATCGAAAACAGCAAACAAAACAGAACATCCAGAAAATATAGATTTCACCCTTAAGAACAAAAATAACATAGATTCAAGAATACTGGTCCAAACACATCCAAACTTGAAATAAAGCATACCAAGTGTCTAAACATCATGATTTAGGGTTATTAACATGTCCACGCCTATTATTTCACATGGGTATCAACCAAAACACAAAAACACGCAATACTCACACATACACGATCCAAATTCAAGAACGGCGAATTCTAGGTTATTTCATGTCAAGATTTGTGTCGTGAGTCTTTTATGGCCAAAATATCACAATAGAGACAAAACTCATCAAGGAAAGCACAATCTAAAGTTGTCTCTAGACCCAACTACACTATAGGTGAACTTTGGAACTTGTATTAAACAAATGAATTAGAGTACAAGTTACTTGCCTTAATTTGGGGATGAAGAACGATGAACTCAAAAGTATGAACAATTCCCACGAATGAAAATTCACGAACTCACGAACGATCCACACGCGCACTCGAGCACGCGCAATAAAATTTCAAGAGCAAGAGAGTGCGAGACGACAGATGGAGAGAAACGAAAGAGATGAAGCACGAAAACAGGGTGCAATGGTTTTGGGAAAAAAAAGAATATGTAGTATCGGATGAACAAAATAAACAAGGGTATATATAGTGTATATATTATAGGGTTTAGAGAAAGATGGGGAGGGTGCTCCTGATCTGGCGGCTACAGGGAAAGGAGAATGGGTCAGGTGTGCTCCTGGTTGGGTAGAATTCAGGGGATGGGATATTAAGGTAATGGTGTAGTTTAGTGAAATAGTGATTAGGGGTCATTAACGGGTTGGGATAAAGTAGGAAGGTAGGATTTAATTGGGAAAGTATAGGACTATATAGGTAAGGAATTTAACCTGATGATGTAGATGGGATAGAATTTGTAGTAGGTAGTTAATTAATTGGGTAGGGAATTAATCTGGTGTTAATAATTGGTATAGGATTTTGGGTATTAATGAATATTTATAATAGAATGGTTATTGGGTGTTTAGGCGGGTATTGAGTATATGTGTGAGTTTGGGTATGAAGATCCAAAATGTGATAGGGCACAAATGATTGAATTAAAATAACAAAATGGAGATAAAAATAAATTTAACAGTGAGAGTCAAAAAAATAATGACACGAGCAAAAAGCGGCGAATCAAAAGACGGACAATGAATCAAGAACTCAAATAAAAAAAATGATAAAATAACAAACTTAAAATATATAGAACCAAAAATCCAATATACGGTCCAAAAAAAATTCAAGAGGAATACAACGAGAGAAATTACACCAAAAATGAAAAATACACTCCAAAATATCCACAATGAAAAACAGGGGTTACAATTTCACTTAAGGCTTGATACTTTACTCTTGAGGCTTAATACTTGATACTTTATACTTGAGGCTTGATACTTGTTACTTAATTTCTTGAGGTTTGTCCCTGAGTACACTGCCCTATATGATCCACTATGAAATCTGAAACGAAACTGTGTTGAATGTAGCAACCATATAGTAAAAAGATGGATGCAAGAAGTGCTACCTAGATAGTAATAAATACAAGACTTGAACATGATCACTTGACACTTGCTACTTTTTACTTGTACATGAAACTTGATACTTGTTCACTTGATACTTGCTACATAATACTTGATATTTGACACTCGTTACATGTTACTTATTTACATGATACTTGTTTACTTGACACTTGATACATGCCACTTGCACTTGTTCATCTTGCCAAGCTACTTGTTCTATTTTGTTATCATGCCTATTCCATGCTATGTTGTTTACCCTTTTTCCATGTACTTGTATCCTGCACTCCAAGCGGCCCGTAACTTCTATTGAAAGGAGTTTGTTTTCTCTTTCCTTTTCCTACAATTTATGAAATTGCAGATTTTGGAGAACAGTTGCCAGATGGAGTTGGTGACATGAGATACTAGCTGCTGGGTTTTGCTATTATTAATTTATGTTGCTTATTTTAAACAATTGTACTTGATTACTTGGATTTATTTGTATTTGAAAATGTGACCCTAGGATATTGACTTGTTCAGATCTTATTTATTTGAAATAAATATATTTTGGTTTCAAGTATTCTTGTTGTTATTTTGATTCATATATGCATGCTTGGTTGAATTTTCTTGCTTCCGACTCTGATTATTCTTGTGAGATGTTGTAAAGATTCCGAACAGCATAGGGATGATGAATCATTAGCTGAGCTTAGTCACGTATCCGTATTCCGTATTCTCTTTTGGGAAGCGGAGCGTGACAGTTAGGATTAAAATGATTAATAGACTTAAAAATTGACACGACATCAACATTGCATATTGTTTATCATTGTTCCTATTAATATCGAATATTGGGTAAGTGTTATTGTTATTGATCATTGATTATTATTACTGAATATTGAATCATTGTTTATAGCCATTGTACTGACTATCATGATATTGATTATTACTATTGTCCCGTGTTATTGATTCCTATTGATCCATTGAAAACATTGTTATACCGTTATTCCATTATTCCCTGCTTTCTCTACTTGCTGTCCATCACGTGCTCTAAAGACAATATTTATCATCTTTTTAGATGAAGTGCTTACAGGTGTTGATGGAGAATTGCCTGATGGATTGGGAGAAGAACATTAGTGAAGGAATTGATTGCATCACCGCTTAATAGATTATTATTTTATCATGGAGACTTAATTATTAGACTATCGTTATCTCATTGTATTGTGGGCTTTTGACCAGAATATTGCTATTATTATTCCAGATGTTGGATTATAATTTTATTTGGATATCTCATATTGCTTTATTCCAAGTATTATTGTTCATGAGATTATTATTATTGTTTGCGTAATTGTTCTGTATTGATTATATTGTTGAGTTAATCGGATAAACAGCAAATGGATGACGTTGGTCATTCGCTGGGCCAATGTCATGTATTTGTATTTTTGGGAAGCGGGGCATGACAAGGTTTTTAAGTGGTATCAATGCTCTGGTTTGGATAATATATCAGTCAAACTTGACTAACGAAAAAAAGTTTTGCTTTGATTGATATAATAATCAGGTTTGAGTTATATCGCTTTGACTCAACAGTATGTGCAATACAAAAACCACATGAACAATTGATAACCAACTTATCATCTGGAAACTAGTCTTATTTGATTCCTCTTTGACCCCTTCACATCCAGTTTCTTCATTTCTTGTTGTCTTTTGTCCCTTCCATTCATTATTTCCTTTTGGGTATGATTTTATTCTTTTCGTACCCATATTCTTCTGATTCAGGTGTCGTTCGTTCTTTTTTTCCTGTTAGTTCGTCGATCGGCATCACTTGATCTGCTACAACATGTTTGCAGCTTTGAACTTTACCATCAGAGTAGCGCAGCAGAAGCGTGGTGGGCCCATAACCCACATGTCCCAGAATTCTCTTGTTACTTCTCCTTCTTTGCATTGTTTACTTCCTTTTTCATTCATTTGCATTCATCATCATTCATTGAACCTTTATTCAACATCATTCAAGATCACTCCATTCATATCCATGTTCTTTCTTGTTCTGGTGATTCCACCATTTTCTCTTTTCCATTGAATCCCATGTTTGTTATCCACAAGTTTGCTTTTGCTTTGTCTTATATACCGTCTGAGAAAATTTTGAGGATGAAATTTTGTTGTAAGGTGGGTAGGATTGTAACCCCCATTCCCGCAAATATATATTTTCAGTGTATTTTCTATATTTTAATTTTTATATATTTATTTTGTGCTAAATTCTGTTCGGATCTTTTATTAAAGTATTTATTTAAACGAAAACTTTATATATTTCGAATAATGGTATATTTTAACTCCATTTTCTATTTCTAATTGATCGACTATTTATATTTTATATTACTATTTGGATTTTAATTAATTTGTGAATCTAAATGTATTCTTTCAATTTATTTTATTTTCAGTTAAACCGAGTAAGAATTTTTACGTGCAACCTATGAAAATTTTGTGCATTGTACAATCTATTATTAATTTTTATTATCCACTTATTCTATTTCCCTCTTATTGGATCTCAACCCATTACTCAATACCCTATTCAACCCTATATATATAATACTACCTAACCTTAAAACCCTACCCTAACCCTTTTCCCTGCGTAACCTCCCGCCGCTATCTCTTCCCCATCTCTCTACTTTATTTTCAACCCAATCTGGACAATCCCGTTCTCCTCCCGTCGCCTCTCCGACCACCGGTATTCTCCATCCCACTCCTCGACCCCGCTGCTCCCCCCTTGTCTTCATCGCCACCGTCTCATTCAACCACCGAAGTTCATCCCCTCGTCTTCGTGAACCCATCAACCGCTTGAACCCATCGCCTTGCATCCACTGATCGCCACCACCGCCTCGTCAACCCATAACCTTGCCTTAACCCCGCAACCACCGAAGGTCCCGCACCCCTCGTCGTCGTCTTCAGAGCTCGAGTTCCTCCGCCGTTTCCTCCCCTGTTTTGATGAGAAACAGAGCATCGAGTCCCCTCGCCGAAAATTGCCACTACGTCGCTCCTCGACTGTGTGCGCCGCCGTCGTCCACCACTGTGCCACCTGCTGCTCAAGTTGCCGTCGTTCCCTCTTCCCTAGCCGTCGGTGTTCGCCGTTCGGGTGGTGAAGTAGGGGATTGTTAAGTATTGGATCTGGTGTTTGGATTAGAGGTTGCTGTTTTGTAACCCCTATTTTTCGTTTTTCGTATTCTTGATGTATTTTTCTTCATTCTTGAGTATTTATACTCTTCTTGTATTTTGGACCGTATATTGGGATTTTTTTCAATATATATTCATTTTTGCTTATTTTGATCTTCTTGTGATTGATTTTTCTGCCCCTTGATTTGTTCTTGATCGTTATTATTGTTTTCGCCTTTTATTGGGTCTTTGTTCTCTTTGTTTTGTTCTTGGGTGCTCGTGGTGTTTTGGTTGCTAATCCTATTGCTATTCATATTGCTTTTGATCCCTAATTAACTACCAAAGCCAAATTAGCCTACAACCCTATGTTAAATCCTATGCAAATCCTATTAAACCCAATCTTCTACTACTACTCTTAATAAACCCAAAAACTAGCCATTAACCCAAATACCCGCAACCCTAAACTAAACCCTATATAACACTCTTTCTCCCTTCCCCCTACCGCAAAACCCTAACCCTAACCCCCGATCCCCTCTTTCTTCCTATTGCGCCGTCAGCTGGCACACCCGAACACCCCCGTTGCCGACCTCCCGACCTGCACCCCTTCCGACTGCCCTTACCTCATCCCGATCGCCAACTCACCCTAGCCTGCCATTACCCATCACCGAGAACCTCCATCCCTTCATTTCTCCATCTCTCAGTCCGTCTCTCCCGCTCTCTCCGACGTCTCGCGTGCCCAGGACAGTAGCAGCAGCAGCAGCGATGCCAGGCCAGCACCCAGGATAGTTTGGTTGTGTTTAGAATGAGTTTCGTATGTTGTATGTTGATTTGTTGTTAAGCGGAAAATCTGTATTTTGTCAATGATCAGTTTTTATTGGTATTTTAGACCATATTCAGGTCAGTATCTTAACTTCAGCATTAAACATGATTTTTTGAGAAATCTGTCTTCCTTTCAAATTTTCTGACAGAGATTGATTTCGTTTTCGTATGTGTGAGATATGATTGTTTTACTACAGCGGTGTATTATATTTCCAGATTTCATTTCTTGATGATTTCGATAACTAAACTATTTTGATACTAGTTCTAAGGATATTATTTTGATCTGAAATTTTGCACAGTATTTCTATACCTATTTAGGGATTACCTAGAATTCTGGTGGATTTTATTGATGAGTTTTATATACCGTTTCATGCTTGTTTATAAAAACTATACTTGATGGATTTTTCTCGCTGTTCTGAAAAGATTTGTATTTTCACCCTAATTACTTTTCCTGTATGCAAAATATCAAATGTGAAAGTTAGCTTATTTTTTCTATTTTCTTCTCCCTTTGACAGATCTCGATTTTATTTCACGGTTTGCGAGACATTACAGTTTTCGTACAGCAGTGTTGGGAATTCTAGATTTGCCAGACTATCGTTTCTTGATATTTCTGATTTTTGTTGGCCAAACTAATCTTACTGGAAAATTATGAAACTTTGTATTCTGATACTAGACATAGAGAGGAATACTCTAGATTTTTTCTAGATTTATTTGAGTTGTTTTGATGCTGTTTTCCTTACTGTGAATTCGATTTACAGATTTCTGGCTGAACGTATTTTCTGGTTTCAAACCAGTTTTGAGTTATGTTTTTCTAAAATACTATATGATTTATATGTATCCGATGGATTCGGTTAGAAGTCTATTTTCCAGATTCTCTGACGGATCTAGGTTTTGATATTTTTGGTAACGGGAATCGTTGTTTTAGTACTGTACTGTCGTGCTGTCCTGAATTAGGAAGTACAAGTACTCTATTTTGTTTTGTTATGTGACTATCTTACCATCTGTACATGCTTATCTGTTATTCTGAACTTGTGGGTCATTATATCATGCTAGATTTACTCTGTTTCATGCACATGCACATCTGTCTGATAATAATTATAAAATGATCAAGCCGGGGTTTATGGGAAAGATTTAGTAGTGGGAAAAGCATAGAAATCTGTACTTAGAAGGGGATCCGTGTTTCCCATATGATTATCTGTTATCTGTTATTCTGTACCCTATCTACATTACTTCCTATAGGAAGGTGTAGGGAAGAAGAGAACCACTAGGTTCTATCTATCTGTCTGAATTTTGCATATGATATCTGTTTGTCTGAACCCTGAATACACGGCCCTATATGATCCCATACGAAATCTACAAACGTAACTGTTTTGAATGTAGTAACTATGTGATAAAAGAATGGCACATGAAGTGTTACCTAGTTAGTAATTAATATAAGACTTATAAGAATCTGAATCTGACATCTATATCTAACATCTGAATCTATTATCTGATTTTCTGATCATCTAATTATCTGAGTATCTGTTATCTGTCTGACACTATCACTTGATACCATTATTTGGCACTATCTGTATATCTGTCTGCATGCTATTTGATTTTTGACACTTGACACATATTAGTATACCATGCTAGTTGACTCTGCTATACCATGCTATATCTGTTTCTGCTATTATTTAGATTTGTTAGTTTTCCATGTAGTTGTATCCTACATTACAAGCGGCCCATAACTTGCATTGACGGGTACTTGTTTTCTTTTTCCTTCTCCTGCAATTTATTGATTACAGATCAGGATGGTCGTTTGCTTGATGGTATTAGAGAAATGAAATATTAGTGCTAGACTTATTTTGCTATTATTATTATCTGTTGCTTTTGAACAATGTATTTGAGTATATGGATTTTATTTGTATTTAGGCAATATGACAGAGGATATTAACTTGTTCGGATCTATTTATTTGAGACTAGTATATTATTGGATTTCAATTAATTTCTGTTGGCACTTTGTTCTGTTTTGAGATATATATGTCTGTGTGAGGATGATTCTTTTGGCTTCCGACTCTGATTATTCTGAGATTTGTTGTAAAGATTCTGAACAGCTTATGGATGATGCAAATCATTCGCTGGGTTGAGTCGTGTATCCGTATTCCGTATTCTTTTGGAAGCGGGGCGTGACATGTTTTATGTGTGCTGTTTTGATTGGGTAGTTTCACTGTGTGCTGTTTTGTGGTAAGGAGTTGGAGTTTTGCTGATTTGGTTGTGTGTAGTTTCACGGGTCTGCACGTGATTCTGTGTTTCCGTGTTTGTGGTTCATCGCCCGGGATTCTCATCCCATTATTCAATATATTTGAATTATCCGTCTAACAGGCAAGTCACTATCCCCTTTATAGATTCTTGATTTTGATGGCTACAACACAATACACAATTGTTCTATATTACATATCTTTTGCAGTGTGTATCAAAAGTGGTCAAGGTCAATACCATGATGAAGCATCCCAATACAATGTGATGAAGATTTCAAAAGTATTTGCTTAAGCCACAAAGACAAGATCAAGCCACTAAGACTCAAGTTCAAGTTCAAGACTTTCAAGAGCTACATTTGAACAAATGACTTGTAATATTGTTTGTATTATTTTTGAGTCTTAGAATCTTGTAAAAGCCTTGTCACACACACACTCACACATTCCCTAAATAAAGAAAATGTTTTACAAAATCAAAATGTCAAAACAAAGCTTGTATAAGTTCAGCTGATTGAGTACCAGTCGACTTACTCCTGGAAGCAGTCGACTGTTGAGTACGAAACTGACTGAACTCATTCAAGCTTTGACCAGTCGACTCTTATGGCAACCCAGTCGACTGTTCGAGCCGTTTTTTACAGTTTTCTGAAATTAAAATTTGTTTTTCAAATTCAAACCTTTTTACTGCCGTTGTATGGTAGTTGGGATTCTATCTCTCAACGTCCAGACGTTTCTAACTCTATAAAAAGAGCATAGAATCATTTGGCAAAGGTTACTTAACTCCTAAATTTTTGATTTCAAGTCTTTTGCTTTTGAGAAAAGAAAAGAACAATGTGTTCAAAGCATTCAATTTCTTTAAGACTTGGTTCTCTGATTTTCAGTCTAGTATAACATTGAATTCATTTTAGACTAAAATCAGAAGTCGACCTAATAGCCATTATACTAAAAGCACTTTCACATACAAGGCTTTAGGTTGTTGTAAATCTCTTCTTGTTGTTTCTTCACTCTCGGGTTGTGAGAGTGGTCCTCTCTGTTGAAGAGTAGGACTCTTGGTTTAGAGTCAGTTTCACTCCAGGGTGTAGAGTGGGTTGTGCTCTCTCTATTGGTAAGAGAGGTCTACGGATTTGACATACTTGTTATCAAAGGTCGTAGAGTATTTTTGTAACTTTTTCAAGAATTGTGGAAAATCTCAAGTGGGTTGCTTGGGGACTGGATGTAGGTCGGGAGGACCGAACCAGGATACATCGTGGTGTTTGCTATGTTGACTCTCTTTGGTTGTATTCTCTAAACCTGCATTTTAAATTTTTCTGTTTCTTGTGTAAATCGAGTCTGATCAGTCGACTGCTTTACTCTCTAAGTCGACTTAACAGACTTGTAACTCTTCAGTTAAATTACTTTTCTAATCTGATGCTTCAGTCGATTACCTTCTATTTCCAGTCGACTTATCAGTGCGAAAATTTCAATTTACTGTTTAATTTTTAAATAACACTATTCACCCCCTCTCTAGTGTTATTTACCTTGCATACATGATCCAACACCCTTAAATTGAACATTGTAGCAAATTTAAGTTTTATTGAAATTCTTGCAGGTAGATCCTATTCGTTATTATATCGTTGTACTGATTATCTTCGTTGGGTCTTTTGGTGGTGTCATGCCCCGCTTCCCAAAAATACGGAATACGAGCGCGTGACAAAGCCCAGCGAATGATTTTCATCATTCTGAGCTGTAGGATCGACCCAGCATCATAACAAGAATATAACAAAATATACTCAACCACGCATGCATGAATAATTATTAATCAACATGAAACAATTGAAACAAATATAAATATCCAATAATTTCAAGATCTGAAACAAAAGATAAAACTCGGGACTATAAGCTTGTTACAAGTTTTAAGTAGCAAAAAAAAGAAATAAACTCAAATACAAGATAATTAGCAAGTCTTCCCAAGTGAAGCCTAAAATGTCTGCTCACCAATTCCAACAGGCAACTCATCTCCAAAGTCTGTATATAAAAATATAAAAAGGAAAAGAATAGAGAAAACAAGACAACGCCCTTAGTGCAAGTTAGGGCCGCAAATAGTAAAACTAGTACAAGAATATGGAACAAAATTTGGAATTAAGAATGTAATAAGGATGCAACAAGTAGCGGGGATTCAAGAAAGTAGCTAGCAAGAAAGACAATTCAAGTGACAAGATTGGGTAACAAATACTAGTAGTAGAATAAGTGCCAAGTGAACATGTAATTGTATTAAGCATCAAGTAACAAGTATCACGTACAAGTGTCAAGTAACTAGTAACAAGTTTCAAGTGTCAAATTGTCAAGTTCAAGTATCAAGTACTACGTTCAAGTATCAAGTCTCATGTATCGTGCAATCAAGTATCAAGTAAGCATGTATCATGTTCATTTATCATGTGTCAAGTCTTGTAGTTATTACTATCTAGGTAGCACTTCATGTATCCATACTTTTACTACATGGTTGCTACATACAATCAGTTACGTTTAGGCCTAGTGGTGGATTTTAAAGGGCGGTTTACTCAGGCATCAAGTATCAAGCAGGCACGGTTCATGAATATGAAAATAAAATAACATGTTCACGAAGCAAGTTCGTGAATAATAACAGGTTCAAGAACCACACAGTAGGTTCATGAATACAATAGGTTCATGAGCCAAGTAATGGCTTCATGAATACATTAAAGTGAAATAGGTTCATGAACCGAGTACTGGGAAACACGGGCCCCCTTCTGAGTACACTTACCTATATTGTCCACTACTATAGTCTTTCCCTTAAACCCCGGCTTATTATTTATTATTATCATCAAGAAAGTATGAAAAGTGTGCGAAACATGTTAAGCAAACATAATCAAAAATATGGGACAAGTCTAGGCCAGGTAGGATACATGTTCGAGGGTCAAAACAAATCGAAATATCAAGAACAACGAAAATCTCAAATCTGGACAGTATGAGGTTGCTGCACAGAAACTGCGATTTCCGTTGCTACAAGATAAAAAAAGTGGATCCGTCAGAATTTCTAGAATCTAGGATCTTACCCGGTTCTAACGCATATAATTAAGGTATATAAAAGTTGTCGTAACATGTGTCAAAATAGCAAACTATATAGCTTTTGTGTTCAGCCAGAATTTGTGAATCTGAGTTTATACATATGAAATAGGGTTGAAACATTATTAATTAATTCTGAGAAAAATTAGAGAATTTTCTCTAAGGTGTCCAGTAATAGCATGCAAAATTTCAAGTCAATTACTTACTGGTAGCATAGTTAAAATAATTGCAAACTAAAGAGGTGCATCAGTTTTTGCGAATCTACGACTACCGACACAGCAGCAGTAAAACTGCGATATCTCCTAGACCGTAACTCAGAATTCCAAAATTCTGGATGTTATTGACAACTAGACACTTAGGGCTACATTTTATATTCAGGACTCAAGTTCAGATTTTGATTTTATAGGGATCGAAACAGCATGTAAAGACAAGAACAACAGCAAGTATAAATTTCTTTTATATACAAGTTACATGATAAATGACTATTGTGAGTCTAGATTAGTGTGTGATACAAATACGGATGCATTGGGGATCAATTCAGCATGTCACATGAATTTCTCAACTCTAAAGAATGAAAGATTAACACAACACGTCATACAGCACACGTCTACAAGTCAAGGGGTTCATGTTCAAGTAATTAGGAGATAAAAAGGGTCCAAACTAGTTTTGTAAATATATCAACGAAGGATTGTGACTCTTAAGATTATGGAATAGATGAGGAATAATTTAAGATCAACAAACAATGAGACAAGAAGGAGTCACAACTACTATCTATTTGTAGTATTTTTCAATTAAATGCTTGTACTAGAACAATAATTTGTACAAGAAGAATACTTGCCTGCAGGACGACAATTAGATCCGATGATTTGAGAATAACGGGATTGGATGACCAGGATCAAAACTAAGGGGGACATGATCATGATGATCAAGATGATCAGAGAATTGGACGGCCAGGAACAAGAGATCAAGATCTGATCGAATGGACGGCCCACAATCAACATGATCGAACCATTGATTAACCATCAACTCCACGGCTTTTGGCCATGGCTAGGCGGGGACAAGGATGCCGGCGCGGTGTCGAGGTCACGACAGTGGGCGGCGGCCATGGCGGCAACGGCTAGGGGGCGCGACTGGGAATCAGTGCGGCGCTGGAAGAGGGTCGCGATAGGCTGGTGGTCAGCGCTGCGCACTGGCGACGAAGCACAGCACCAGCAAGGTGTTGTTGCTGCTGGCATCGAGGAGCACGATAGGAGGTGGCTAGGTGGTAGGCGCTGCTGGCTGACGGCGTCAAGTGGCCCGGTAGGAGGCCAGGGGGGCACACACAGAGGTGTTATCGCTGCTGTCGAGGGAGTCAGGCGCAGGGGGGGCCGGGGTTAAGCAGTCGTTGGTGTCGGGAGGAGTATGACGAGAAGGGGCGGCTATATGGGAAGATGAACAGTTGGGTAAAAATGAGGTTGGAGGCTATATGGAGAGGGTAGAACAGTGAATAGAGATTAGGGTTAATTAGGTTAGGGGTTAATTAGGTTTAAATAGAATGGGTTATCAGGGTTTGGGTTATTGGGTATTGGATAACGGGTCTGGGGTAGTTTAGTGAATAAGGTAAATGGGTTATAGTGTAATGAGTTTTAAATATGGTATTAAGATTTATATAAAAATGAGGTTTTAAAAATCCAATGGGGAAATATATATCAATAATCAAAAACATAAAAATAATATTTATAACAAAATGTAGTTTGCATTACAGTATAGAATTAATTTGAAATAATTACAAATACAATTAACAATAGGAATAGATTCTTAATTTAATAATCAAATATAATAATATTAATAACCACAATAAAAATTTTGATATATGTATCAAAATGAGATTTGAGATAAACAAGTTTATTAAAATCTAAATACTAATAAAATAAGATACAAATAGCCGATCACTTAGAAAATAAACATCAAAGTTAGAATATACTATTATTCGAAGAAAATACAATTTCCGGTTCGAAAAGATTTTAATATAAGGCCCAAATCGAGTTTAAATTAATACTGAATTTATAGTTAATCAAAATACGAAAAATATTCAGAAAATACGTATTTACGGAAAACAGGGGCTACAGGGGGTTTACACGAGCTAACCACAATATTCTTGACATCGTGTCACTTTTGACTCTAAAGATTGGATCTTTCATGCATTCATGTAGAATTGATAATAGGGTTAACCATATAATCATGACACGATTAATTATTGTAGAGACAATTGTTAGGTTGTATGTTGTTTGATCGATTGATGGTTGATTGATGATAATTTGATGTATGTATGTGTTCTTAATCTTACGTACCATGTTTTCATACCGTTCATGCTGATTGAGAAATTTATCGACTAGTAGAATTGATATCCATCATGTTTAATTAACTTATTTCATGAAAACTACACAAAACCTGTATATTGCTTGCTAACCTGTATGTTGACTATTATTTTTGAACCAGTAAATGATCTTAAAATAAATTACTTTTTGAATATGAATTGTAGCCTTATCTTTTTACTTTTCAGAACATCGTGAATTTCTTAATTCCGAGTTATGTAGCAAAAGTTATGCCCGTTTTACTACAGCTGTGTTTTTTACTTTCAGATTTTCAGATTCTTGTATCTTTCATGTTTAAATAGTAAAAAGGTTGATCAAATGATAAAATTTTACTCTAAAAATTTTCAGATTGTTTCTTAACATGTTTCGCAGTCCAGAAAATATTTTTAATGAATTTAATAATGAGTTTTAGCTGATTCTAAAATTATAATAACCTGAACATGAAATCTGTAAACAATTGTGTGTTTGACCTACCTACTATTGTCAGATTTTGAACTTTAAATATGCATTGGAACTTTGTGCAAGTCTAGTTTCTAGAACTTCTGACGGATTCAGTTTTCGATTTCTAAAACAGCGGAAAATTGTATTTTTGTACAGACCACTTTTGCTGTCCAGAATTTCACTTTTCAGTTTTCACGAATTAATTGTTCCTATATTGTAATCTTGCATGATTTAGAGCGTGTATGTTGCATTGCATGATTCTAGTGTCCTATTGTCATCATTCTAATTGTTCTATCTATGTTATCGTCCTATTGTTCCTCCATTGTTACTATTGTTCATCTAATGTCTCATGATTGCATATTGTATTGTATTGGTGTATCGATAAAAATTGTTAACAAGACGGGGTTTAAGGGTTGACCTAAGTAGTGGACAATATAGCGACTGTAGTCAGAAGGGAGCACGTGGTTTCCCTACAATTACTGAATGACTGAATGAATGAATGAATAACTGGATAATTGAATATTGTTACATGGACATTGATACTGAATAACTGAATGATTGAATGACTGAATAACTGAAAACTGAAGAGAATCGTTTATACCTTTTTCCAAGTACATGAACTATAAAATCCACCACTAAGTCTAAACGTAACATGTTTGCATGTAGCAACAATGTGGTAAATAAATGGGATGCATAAAGTGCTACATTAGTTAGGATTAAAATAATTAATAGACTTAAAAATTGACAGGAAATCGACACTGCATATTGTTTATCGTTGTTCCTATTGATATCAAATATTGGCTAAGTGTTATTATTATTGATCATTGATTATTGTTACCGAATATTGAATCATTGTTTATAGCCGTTGTATCGACTATCATGATATTGATTATTTCTATTGTCCCCTATTATTCATTCCTATTGATCTATTGAAATCATTGTTATACCGTTATTCCATTGTTCCCTGCTTTCTCTACTTGCTGTCCATGACTTGCTCTAAGGATAATTTTCTCATTTTTTTAGATGAAGTGCTTACAGGTATTGATGGAGAATTTCCTGATAGATTAGGAGAACAACATTGGTGAAGGAATTGATAGCATCGCCGCTTAATAAATTATTGTTTTATCATGGAGACTTAATTATTTGACTATCGTTATTTCATTATATTGTGGGCTTTTGACCCAAATATTGTTATTATTGTTCCAGATATTAGATTATTATTGTATTTAGATATCTCATATTTCTTTATTCCAAGTATTATTGTTCATGAGATTATTATTATTGTTTGGACAATTGTTCTGTATTGATTATATTATTGAGTTGATCGGATTAACAGCTTATGGGTGACATTAGTCATTTGCTGGGCCAATGTCATGTGCTCGTATTCTGTATTTTTGGGAAGCGGGGCGTGACAAGAAGCGGAGGAGGAGTGGGAGCAGAACGTTGTAGCGGATCCAATGTCCGCCATTGTAGTTGTTCTAGGGGCAGTTAAGGGAAGCTGCCACGAGTCTACTCCTCCCGTGGATCAGTCGACCAAGGTGGACCCTTGACTTCTCTAATTTCTAGTTGGCTTTATTTTGTTTTTGCTCTTGTGTTGACGCCAAATAGCGGACTAGCTACCGCTTGTTGTATCTTTACAATGCAATGAAATTTCTTTTAATTGTTCACATCTTGTGTGACATTTGAGCTCATCGAGTTTTTTGTGTATCTTGTGACTTTGGTTATTTCCATTATAATTATCTACAATTCTTTTTGCCAGTAGGTTGTCATGCATAATGCACATGCCCTTTACGACAACGAGGTTACCCTCCTCCGTACCAAGCTCCACCTAACTGAATTAGGTCTTGCTTGTTCACCGGAGAGCCTTTCAAAAGCTAAAGCGGAGGTCAGTCACATAAGAAGAGTGTTGTCCCGAAGGGATATAGAAGCTAGATGTAAAGACGTGATCCTGCGAGAGGTGCCTCTAGCCGGTGTAGAAGATCATCCTTCGAGGGAAGTGACCACTGGAGACTCCTTGAGGCTCAAAATCCTTCGTCGCTCTTTGCTCGTGGCTACCACCGAAAGAGACGAGTTGAAGAATGTAGTTCTCGACAGGAGTTTAGAAGTTTGTAATCGTAGGAGAACAATCCTTGAATTTTCTGTGGGAGCCGGTCCAGGTGGTTCAACGTATGCTAGCATGCCTCGTTTGAAAATTTAAGTGAGGGATGATTCCCACAAAGAGAGGCTGGTTGAACAAGAGATGGAAATTCGTCGGTCTAGACGACTTCTTAAGGGTAGTAATGTTAGGAGCACTTCTTGTTCACGTGAAGAACATGCCTAGGGGAATCATTTCATGAGCTGGCCCTACATTTACCTGGTGTTCCACGAAACCCAGGAGATGCTCAAAGCAGACTGGTCGATTCATCTAGCGGGGCATCAGTTGCAGGGGTGACAAGAGCAGTGGGTCCTGAAGGTACGACCCGACTCACGGATCTGGGTATCTCCTCAGATGGTTCGAGAGGACGAAAAAGTGCTCGGGAGTAAACTGTATGCCATAGACTGGGTGTGTCCCTTTAGTGGAGCATCCCTTTACCAAAAATAAGTTAAGATGGCACAAAAAGAGATTTTGTAACCTGTAAAGACTTGTCTCTTAATAAAACTTCTAACCAAGTTCCTTTTTTTAATATATGATTCTCATAAGCGTCTTGAGCAAATATAGTTGTGAGTTGTGTGTGTGTTTTTTATTATTATTTAAGTTTGTGTTTGTTTAGGGAGCATCTGAACGGCGAGCTGAACTTTGCGTGCTTGCTCTGGGCAAGCGTCCAAAGCAGCTCTATGAACCGCGGGTGGACTCCGCACCGAATGTAATATACCCCGTATGTTGAGCTATATATATATAAGTATGGTGGACCTATAGAAGGATTTATGGGCTTGGGTGTATGGGATGATTGATTGGGCCATAATGGAGATGAGATGGAGTTCACTTGGTTGTCTTGTGGGCCTGAGGTTACATGAATTGAATGGTGGATTTGTGTTTCACTTAAGGGAGACCAGCAAGAATATGTGAGATGAGTGTGTGTTGTTGTGGTGTGTGGTTTGCCTTGTCCCACATCGTTGGGGAAAGAGAATGATAGAGTATATAAATTAGTTTGCCCATGATCATAGGTTATCTAAAAGCTATAACGCCCTTTTGTGAGGCTGTAACACACCTCAAAATAGTATATAGCTATTTTGCATTGTAATCCGTGCACAATTGAGAATTGCATGCGAATATGTATTTTTCTAATAATTATTGGTTTTAATTGAGAAATTTCTGATATATTGATTATTTTGAACTGATGAGATAGATTCGGGATATCTTCTAAATTAAATTATGGATTTGCCCCGATTTTTTTAATAAGATAATTTTCGGGAAAATAATAATTTTTATAAACACATATTTTTATTAAGTCGAATTATCTTATTTGTAAGTATATGGATAGATATCTATATATATATATTTGATTCGATTGTATTGGATCGTATATGATGTACGATCTATAATTGTTTTGATGTATGTCCGTATATGTTCTATAAATATTAGAATATATTTTGCTATGGTTATCAAATATTAATTAGAATTGTTAATAATTATACATTGTTTTTCATTGGGTTATAGTTTGTTTGACCTACGGTTAAGGTTCCTCGACCTAACCTAGGGTTAGGAAACCCTACCTCATGATTTGTGTTAAGATGAGATTGATGAAATCTTAGGGTCAAAATACATCCATGTGTTAATCCTTCATGAAGAAATTTGAGATGAGTCTTGAATGTTCTAGGAACTTGGTGTGTCGGAAACCATCTCAACCCTGCATTCTAATCACCACTTCATCATCAAATCCCCACCATCCACCCATGAAATTCCAGCCAACCCTAGAAACCCATCCCCATTTGCTTTTTAAACTCCATTTACTTCACCATTCACCATTTTCCTTCTTCATGTTCCTTAGTTTAAAAAAAAATAAAGAAAGAAAAGAAAGATAAAAGATTAAGGAAGTAGAGTGTTTTAGCTACCAAAAATTTTACTCTTTTGTAGGTGTTGATCAAGTGGAGGCTAGCTTGGTGAAGGAGAAGGAGAAGTTGAAGACTAGGCTTTTCTCAACTTTAGAGGTGGGTGTTCTCAACTCTAAATTAGTATGTTTTTTTGTGTGTATGAATTGGTATGTAGGAGTAGATAAGAGTACCATGAATTCCATGCTTGGGTGTTGATATGTTATGTAAAAATAGAACTTGTATGTTAACATAGTTCATACCATGTTTCATGTTAGAGCACACACATGTGATGTTGTGACTTAGGAATTTCTACCATCCAAATGACTTGGAATCTAGAGATAAAATTTTGATGAGATGCTCTAGGATGAGTTTAGAGCATCCTCATTTTTTTTCATATTTTCCTGAGTTCATTTAGTAGCCCAATAAAATTATTCTTTTCGGAACAGAGAGCAGTGAAGAAAACTGTGTTTTTCCTTATTGTGAAGTGATGTTTGAAAATTCATATTATGATATTGGTATTGTATTTTGAGCTGAAAATTTTACTTGAGGTACTTGGATGTGTTAACAACATTTGTTCCAAATTTTAGATTTTTCTAAATTTATTTGCTACATTTAAAAAAATGATGTTTGTCAACTGATCGAGAACCAAGAAACTGGTTCTGCTTTGTTTCAAAGATGAATTTTTATAAATCATAACTAATTTATGGTATATAATCTTGTAGTGAAATTTTTATTTTTGAATTTACTATGCAACTAGATCATGTATCCAAAATTTTAGAAAATCTGGACAACATTTGATAGGTTTCAAAATTTGTTTGTAACCAGAGGTTTTATACACTGCTGAGAACAGAAGAAATTTTTCTTCTAAATTCAAAAGTCTATAACTCTCTGTACATTTTGAAACTGAATGCAATTTTTCGATATGTTAGACTTGTATATATCTAGTTAGTGAATCCCAAACTTTATAAGTATTGGACTTATGGTTGAATTGATATTAAATTTTGACTGGACCATGTTCGGGATAAGCTCTGAGTTATCTAGTCTGTGAACTTGTGAGTTTCTGGAGTTTTATATTTAGAATTTGCAGAACTGATCAACTAGAGACATGTAGTAGAGAGTCTTAGCTTTCCAAAACATCTTGAATAATTTAATTTCAGTTTGTGTTTTGAAAGATATGATTTTCCTAAGATCTAGACAGGACTAGTTTTAGTAGAAGGCCTCGTTTTGTTCAGTAAGTCAATTTTTCCTATGTGCACACTAATGAAAATAGAGGTTTTACAGTGCTTTAATTGATGAATTTGATGACATGATATACTAGGAAGTTGTATTAGGCACTTCCAGCTTTCTATACAATCCAAGAACGCGTAATTCCCATAAGTGAGCAAGTTTTTATGTCATTAGCAAGATGCAGCAAATGCATTGAAGAAGTGTACAACTGAGAACATATAAGGATTTTATAGTATCTAGATGGCTGAATCTGAAGGAATGGTTAACTAGAGATTTGTAGTATAGAGTCTTAGCTTTTCAGAATGGGAAGATCATGCAATTCCAAGTTGTATTTTGAAAGTTATGAATTTTTCAAGGTGCAGCAACTGCTTTTCTTTGAACTAGTTATTATTAGTAGATTGCTAAGGGGTTTTCTCACTTTAGTTGGCATAATTTGGGATAGTTGTCAACTAGAGAAGTGAAGTAAAGGATTATACCTTGCTATAGTATCTGGAATCATCAAATTTGGCTTAGTAGATGAATTGATATGAAATTTTCTACATGCTACAGGATTATGACTATGAGTTAATTTGAGTTTTAAGATGTTGAATAATTATCCCAATTAAGCACTTCATTTGGAACTTAGATAAGATTCTTCTGCTTAGTACTCATGGTGGAGACATGAGTAAGTTTAGGAGAATAGCTATATGGTAGATTTGTTGTATTGTGGTGCACGTAGCAAGTATAGCTTGGAGCTAGTCTAGGGTTGTTGATACCCTAGGACTATCAACCCAGTTGACAACTATTGTAAATGAATTCTTCCACCTCGAGAACTGGATAGTCATCCCTCGTGCATCGACGAACTCTTACCCAATGGGTAATTGTTCTTGGACCCAGATACTGGATGTGATCCAAGTCAGATATGGTGGTGAACGATGGAGATCGGGTCGCTAGTGTTTAAGTTAATTGACCAGGTCAAATCCATTTCTGTCCTAGGTTTACTAAAACTATTTTATGATCGGTGTATTAGTACCCTAGGTCTATTAATAAGTCAGGTGTTGATGTTTATGTATGTTTACTACTATTGCCAGGTGTAAGGCGTCCTTAGGGTCACCGGCCAGGGATTTGGTTGAGGACCAGCAGGGGTATGGCAGCCGATGAGTATCGACTCGCTGGTTATTAATTTGATAGACCAGTATAGGATTAATTATTTGATAAAATTTCGTGCATGATTTTGGGTGACAAACATATTTTCAGTAAACTGTTATTTAATTTTCTTTACTTTCTGCTTAAAGACCGAGTTGATGTTAGGGTTGATTACCCATAATTCGACTTGTTCTAAGGACGGGCACTAGGCAGTGATAATCAGGGTTGTCTCTTCCTGTCAACGAGATACAGGATCCGTATCTCGCTCTGTTAATTCCTGAAGTGTCGTGGTAAGAACCGGAGAGTTCCTGTTGGACAGGGGGATTAAACCCTCGTGGTCGTCATATTTTTATGTTGAGTGGACACTAACGGACCATGGGGCTGCGGTCCCATGGATCTTCGGTGCCATATATATGTGGTTGTGTATTTATAAGATCGTCACGGCATTTGGTGTGATCCAGAACGGATTGGGGCACTAGTGGCGGCAAACGCGAACACCACTGTATTTAGCAGTAATAACTGTAGGATTCACCAGTCACGTTCTATCTATCAGGAACAGGTTGAGTACAATAGTAGAGTGCATTGCATGTCAAAGGTTCGAAACCCTGAAACTGGAGAAGAAGGCTTGATTTAGAGCATATGTAGTATGGGATGCATGTGTGTCAAAAGTCTTGCTGACATTAGACAAACTGCATCTTTCTTCTATACATTGTGTACTATGCATTAGGCTTTAGGTCATGGCATACATTGACACTAAGAAATGAGGATGCACGTTTTTGTTTTCATTAAAGCCAGGTTGTGATTACTAGTTGGAGATCGTTGTTTTCTTATCAGTATTGCGTCAGTATATGTACTGACGTGCCCACTCATTTAGGTGCTGGATACCGGGTCGTGAGTGCAGAAGGACTCAAGACATTCAGGGCATCCAAGTGGAATAACAATGTATCTATCTACCATTCGAGCAGGTTCAGGAATATCAGAGTAGCACAGCAGAAGATTCGAGCTACAGGCGCATCTCAGGGAAGCAGATTGACCACTCAGTGGAGTTCCAGTGGAAGATCAGTTGACTACCGATCTCAAGGGCATGCACAATGTTTAAGTAGTATTTGTATTCCTTGTTTAAGAACAAGATAATGATTGTAATTGATGATGTAATGATTTTATTTGGCAATAATTTTTTTAAAAAATTTCCGTGTTATTACTGTGTTGAGATGCATTTGAAGGAAAAGATTCTGGTTTGTGTCACGGATTTTCGGTAGTCGGATCCAGGGTGCTACAGAGGCAAGCCTATGGTGGGCTATTGTTAGGATCTATTTTTCACGTGCACGCATGTGTAGTCACATGCGTAGCTGAGCAGAGCTCGGGGCATTACAAATAGTATCAGATCTGACTATCGGCACCAATGGTGATGCCACAATGGCTCTAAGTTCAGTACAGTTACAGAAATGGCATACCACAAAGGTTGTAAGGCCAATACAGATACAAAAATGATATCCATGTGTGGATCACATCGACTAGAAGGACGATCCTGTATTAGATTGTATGCTCCAGGCTTAGTAAGGATGCTGAGTTCTTAAAAGGGTGTATGTAATACCCCGTATCTTGACATATATAAAATATGTAGTATATATATATAAAAGTATGGTGGGCCTATAGAAGGATTTATGGGCTTGAGTGTATGGGATGATTGACTGGGCCATAATGGAGATGACAAGGAGTTGCTGGGTTGTCTTGTGTGCCCGGGTTGCATGAATTGAATGGTGGATTTGTGTTGCACGTGAGGGAGACCAGCAACAATATGTGACATGAGTGAGTGTTGCTGTCGTGTGTGGTTTTCCTTGTCCCACATCACTGGGGAGAGAGAATGAGAGAGTATATAAATTAATTTGCCCGTGATCAAAGGGTACCTAAAAACTATAACACCTTTTGTGAGCCAAGCCTATGGTGGGCTATTGTTAGGATCTATTTTTTGCGTGCACGCACGTGTAGTCACGTGTGCAACTGTTCAGAGCTTGGGGCATTATGAATAGTATCAGAGTCGACTTTCGACACCGATGGTGATGTCACAATAGCTCTAAGGTCAGTGTAATTATAGAAATGACATATTACAATGGTTGTAAGGCCAGTACATATACGAAAATGACATCTATGTGTGGATCATTCGACTAGAAGGATGATCTTGTATTAGATTGTATGCTCCGGACTCAGCGAGGATGCTGAGTTCTTAGAGGGGTATATGTAATACCCCGTATCTTAAGATTTATAATATATATATAGAATTATGGTCGGCCTATAGAAGGATTAATGGGCTTGAGTGTATGGGATGATCGAATCGGCCATAATGGAGATGAGATGGGGTTGGCTGGTTGTCTTGTGGGCCCAGGGTGGCATGAATTGAATTGTGGATTTGTGCTACATGTGGGGAGACTAGCAAGAATATGTGAGTTGAGTGTGTGTTGTTGTGGTGTGTGTGGTTTGCCTTGTCCCACCTCGGTGGGGAGGGAGAATGAGAGAGTACATAAATTAGTTTGTCGTGATCAAAGGGTACCTGAAAGCTATAACACCTTTTGTGACGCAAGCCTGTGGTAGGTTGTTGTTAAGATCTATTTTTCGCGTGCGCGCACGTGTAGTCGCGTGTGTAGCTGAGCGAAGCTCGGGGCATTATAAATGGTATCCTTCTTAAGCCAGAATGTTGAAACATAAGCCAGAATCATACTTCAAACGAGTACATAACACAGTAAATCACAAAAAATTAAAACTTTAATTGCCACAAATGTTATTACAATGTATAAAATGTTCATCATAAGAAAATTTTTATCAGGAATTACATTAATAATTTAGACATTACAAATGATCATTAATCTCCACTTGAATGCTGCACACAACTTGAGTTCCCAGCTCCACAATCAACAATCCTGCAACAAACAAACTGGAGGCACGTCATTTGAATGCAATTGACGCAATGCTGATAAAACTAGCGATTCCAAAACCTCAACAACCAATATTTGATGCAAAAGGAAAACATGAAAGCATGCCATAAGTGTCGGTGTATGTCATGCCCTAGAGTCTAATTCACAATTCCAAATGCACGCAATGCACTTACTCTAATGCAATTCATTTGGGAACGTATGCATCCATACGACATACTTTCCCAAATGTAACTTCAATGGAAACGTATGCAACTCATACTACTTAATTTTCAAAGAGCTCGTAATCTCCATATCACAGGGTTTGATCATTCTCTATGCATCCTACTAATGTGCTCTCTCCTGTTTCTGACAATCATCCTAGTGACTGGTAGATCCTGCAATTGGTGTGGTCTATCCCACTACTGCAATCGGATCGTGGTCCTTCTTCACTTTGAATGACAGTGGTCACTCTACTCGTTCGGATCATAGTCCTTCTCCACTCTCGGTCAGGCTGGTGATCATTCAGCTCCGCCGCAGCTCTGCTAGAATCATGGTCCTTCTCCACTCCTGCCCCTACCTAAAGTTATCGTGGACATCGGGAAAATCGTAGGGCCACCCCTACTCCGCCAAAGGCCACAGAGTTCAAATCTTGCTCTGCAATCGTACTGATAACTCTTAACATAGACGATAGCTTAAGGGTCCATCCCTTAAGTTTTGATAGTACTTGCAACTTGCATCTGCATCACGATCTTTTCACCAAACTCCAGAAATTAACAGTCGGGACAATGCTGCACGTGTCCAGACGAGACGCCGCTGCACGTGTCCCCCTGACAGGTAAGAACAACACCAACTAGTGCATGTCCTTACCAACAATTCAACACTCGATCATGTCCTAGAACATAATCAAGCTCAAGTTACTAATGTTAAATCAAAACTAGAACCGCGGCTAAGAAAGAGGTTAATTACACAATTACTAAATTATTATTAATTATTCTGTGATTACCTGATTATCTGATTATCTAATTTCCTTAATTCCATTACTCTAGTTTAACTCCAATCCTTTTTCATTAACTCATTATAGAAGTTAGAAATATTAGGCAGGTTCTAGGCCTATTTCATTTTAACGAATTATCCCTTAGTTAGGCGATCTATCAACTTTCCATGACCTAACTTAGTAAACAACATTTGTTTATTAGGAACTACCATATAAGTTCTAATTGTAGGCTCTTTTCTAGTTAACTAGATTTTTCATTACTAGAACATAACCCATCCCACAATAGGGTCAATTGGTCCTCAATCCGGCCCAAGTTTTGGCTCGCCTCGACCCACGCATGGCCCAAACAAACGACGAACCGACTCCGTCGATTGCCACTGCCGCCATCTACGCATGGAGTTCCATCGCAACCTCAGCCCGACCAAACACGTTGCTCCCGCTAACCTTCACGCTCCATGTCTCTTGTCAAGTGGAAGCACCAAAACAAGCACTGGAATTCCTATATGGACGGCGAGCATGTCGGCGCACGATTCGTCTCCTCGAATGCGTTCAATGCGATATGGGTTCCTATATTACCCATCTATTCACACAATTAAGACATAATCCTGCAGTCCCAAAACTCTATTTAAGTAGCTCAACGAGAGTACACTAATCTAGGACTAAACACTACATCATGATCATACAAAAGAAATACTTAAATGCATTAAAAAGGTGAATCAGAAATTCCAAACAACAAGCACACACTTGGTAGTCATGCTAAAATAGGGTCTTTCCCAGTCCTGTTTCAATGAAAAAAATGTGATTAGGTGAACCACATGCTTCTACTCAATGTAGACAGCAAATACAAATAAAGTTTGGGCATGAATCTCAACCTAAAATATTAACACAACACATTGACACTTATCACAATATCTATTTCAAAACACTGAATAAACTATATCTATTTGCTCCTACAAAGCATATATAGCTACTCCACAACGTGAAACATAGAAAATCTAAATCATAATTCATTCATACATCCATAATATGATTTATTAGCCACAAAACGGAAGCTCTAAGCTCAAACCAAAAGTTCTAAATTAAGATCATAAACATGGCATCAAAAAAGCAAGCTTACAGAACCTACATCCATCTGTTGTATATTGTAAATATTATCATAAATCGCGTACGTCTTAGAATCGTATGTTTTTAGACATTCCAGAAAGGTCTAAGAGTCTACTAAAATTTCTTAGTCACAAGTTTCTTCAGATTGTGTATTTAACATGGTCTTATTGTTCAATATTTAACATGCATACGCATTTCTAGAATAGATAAGAACAACAACCCTGTTGTGAGGTAAAATCTTTTAAAATTATCATATAGTGTCAGAAACTCACAAAATTTGGGAAGTAAGCTCCCAACACATGAGGTCACTACATATATAAATTTCTGGAAATTCTTACTTGAATTTCTCAAGTTATGACCTTTAGATGCTGGTTCATTTACAAGGCAGTAACACAGTCATGTTCTGTTTTGCTACACAACTAGAGAGTGTTCACGAATTTTTTTAATATAGTAATTCTTTCCCAAATTTAGTAAAATTTGACTTGCGTGGTCTATAAGAGAGTAGTTTCACTTTTAAAATTTCAGATGAAAATTATAATTTATTTGAGAGTTACAAGCTCTAGAAGAATTCAACAATAACATGCTTCAACTCTGTTTTTCTCACAACCATTATGCAAGTTCGTATTTATTAAAAACACAAAATAAAATCAGAAAAATATAAAATTTGGTGAAAAGGTTTATAACATGCATAAGTTGATACATTTATAATTTCAAAAAAAACTCTTAGCATTTTTGAGTTAGCATACAGACCTAGCACAAGTTTCTGTTCAGCTTTTTAGTATGTTTTATTCAATCTTTAACTAATATAGCTAACATGCAACAAATTTTATCACTTAATCACAAGTTTAAAAACCAAACTCATGTTGTCTAAATCATATCAAGACTACCCTATATATTTTTTAAAACAACAAGAGATTTTAGAGACACCCACCTTGTTTGGTTGTAGTTGAAAAGAAATGATACTTCAGGCTTCAACCTCCTTGTTCTTATTGCTCCTTGCTCTTCATGCTCCTTGATTGCTCCTTCTTGCTCCCAAAACAACAGTTTAGAGTGTAGGAGTGGGATTGGAAGTTGTTTAGGATGGTGAAAATAGTTATGTTGCAGTAGACATGAGAAAAATGGAGCTAGGGTTTCTAGGGTGTATTCTAGTGGAATGTGAAAGAGGGTTGTCCGGGATTTCATGATGGGGAGGAGAAGAGTTAGGAAGCATTTCATTGTGGAGAGAGGGAGGTGGAGTGTGTGGGTGGTCAAGGGTTGAGTGTGAGAGTAGATGAAAATGCTTAGGTTCTTACAAAAGCTCTTAAGGACTCAAAGACCATCATGACGCCCATTTAAAAAATCAAAAAAACAAACCCTAACTCCTTTTCCCTCATATTCAAAACTGCCCACCAAGAAGGAATGTAGCACATAGTATTGCATTTTTTATATTATATATGTGTACATAGTGTAGTGTGTTGTATACTATATATATGTAATGTGCATTTGACATGTTAGGGTCATAGGATGAAATTGAACATGGTTAGAACCAAAATGCTTAGTCATGTTGAGTTTGGTTGACTCAAACATACACTCAAGTTGGTGCACAATAAAAATAAATTGCACAAACAAATTGCAGCACTGTCACGCCCCGCTTCCCAAAATAAGGAAATACAAATATGTAGCGTAGGCCCAGCGAAGGCGTAAACACCATCCATAAGCTGTATCAGTCTAACTCAACAATATGAACAACAAACACAGCCACACAAGGAAATATAAAGGCATGAATCAAGAAAAACTTCAATAATAATGAAATAATCCAAAATAATATCCAATATCTGAGAAAATAAATAAATTTCGAGATAAAAGCCCAAAACAATGTATAATGTCAAAGACAATGTTCAAAAGAAATAAATTTAGCATGAATTAATCTGAGCAGCACAATCTTTGGTTACATCTTCTAGAATCGTTGCTCACCAATTCCTTCTGGTATTGATCCTTAAGTACCTGTAAATTCGTGATCTAAAAGGAAAGAAAATAATGTCCTTAGAGAAAGTCATGGACAACAAGTAATGGGAAAACAGGAAATAATAGGAACATGGTAAATCAAAAAAAGGGATGGGATTCAAAGTCAATAACAAAATTCAAAGATTGGCAATAATGTCAAGGGGTCTATATTGAGCATGCATTAATTAATAGTTTCAGTTCAAGTCCAATGTTGATGACAATATATGGGATCAAGCATGAAATGTCATGTGAGGATTGCTAATCAATTTATTAATCAATCTAGTGCACGTACTACTGCGTCCCATTCCACAAGTTCGGTGCAAGCACACAGTGAACGATTTAGACTAATGGTAAATTCACGGATCTTGTACTCGGCCCAGTAATCGGTGATTAATGTTCAGTGAAAGTAATTATCAAGCAGTATTTTATGGCCATCAGTCAGTATCAGTACAAGTCATCCCATAATACCCCAACTTGTTAACATTTTATTTCATCCTATGTAAGCATGCAAAAAGGTTTTAGGTTGTATCATGCAGGTGTGACTAATTCTACTCGTTACAGACAAAGCAACAAGCAAACATATTAAATCAACACAAATCACACAATCTGGACAGCAGGACGTTACTGGACAAAACACAGATTCCTACTGCTACAGAGAAGCAAATCTGGATCCGTCAGAAGTTCTAGAAACTAGACTCTCTGCCGGTTCCACCGAATATATATATGACATATAAAAGTTAAAGAAATTGGGTTTAATTCCTATTCTTTTCAGATTTTATGTTGAGGAAGTAAGTTATAAATTGTGTTCAAACATATGAGTTAGGTCAGAAAACTCCTCAGTTAAATCTACAAAAATTCATGGTGGTTCCTACACATGTCTAGTCTAAGAAAAATTAATTTCATATTTTTATTTTACTGTTATCATGTTCTATTTATTATTAAATCTTGGTGATGCACAGAAATTTGTGAATCTGAAAATCCAGACCCAGCTGTATTCGAGCAGAAGAAGGTACTCGTGTGATAGTAAAATTGATATCTAACAGATTGCATATCGAAATTCAATTCCGTTGAATGTTCTGGAAAATACTCATGGGGCTAAAGTTCTTATTCACAAAGTTATTTCAAATTACAACAGAATCATGGTTGAAATTTTATACAAAAAGAAACAAGCAGCATACCAGAATATAATTTGATATGAATAAACAATAATTTCATCATACAAACATATAATTCGTGAATATTAATAAACAAAGTGTTAATTGATGATTAACATACAAATTTCTAGATTTTTGATCCAATACATGATCATGGTAATTTAATTCATCAATTCAATTTGAATTGGAAGATTCAATTCATCAAATCATTCAATAACATGGATCTAGTTACTTTTCATGTATAACGTGCATATGCATTGTGCAACAGGAACTAGGATTTGGATCAAAGATATAGGCATGATGTTAAGAATATATTGGGTTAGCTCATGTAAACCCTCAATATTCTCAATGGAATTAAATAGTATAACAATATGATAAAAGATCTACTTGTGGGGATCAACAAATTCTTGAAAACAAACAGTAGAGGGGTTCAAGAAGAGACTTGCCTGTTAGATGATGAATCCAAATATAATAGAATAACGGGATGAGAATCCCAGGCGACGAAACACGAACGGCGGCACGTGCACTTTATAAGCAACAACACACAGCAAAAGCACTCCAAAACAGGCAAATCCAATTCCCAAACACCAAACAGTTAGCACAGCCAATCTCTAAGTCCCCAAAATAGCAAACACCTACTCGGATCCCCTTACTCTTCACAAAACAGCAAACGCCAACCAACTCTCTCCCTCCCAAACACCAAACAGCGAGCAGCGATAGAGAGAACAACAAGAGGGAATCAGCAGCGTGCGGGGGTAGGGCAGCTGACTACAAGGGTGGCAGCGCGCGATCGAGAAGCAAAGGGTCATCGAGGGTAGCTCGACGAGTGAGTAGCGAAGATTGGGATGGTAGGGTGCGGGTCGAGCGACTTCGGGAATGGTAGTCGACGAGGAGGGAAGAGACAAGAGGTGGCGGTGGTCAGGATGGACGATCGGGATGGGTTTCGGTTGCAGTGTGGAGGTTGATGACGACAATGGAGGGGGTCTTCGGTGGTTGGATGAGAGGGCGACGATGAGGAGATGGCGAGGGGACGTCTACGAGGGTGGTGGAAGTCGAGGCTGGTGGAAGACGGCGGAGTGGCTTCGGGATGGGTTCAAAACGAAACAGAGGATGAGGGGAGAAAAAGCGGCGGAAGAGAGAGAGAGAGATTGGTAATTAGGGTAAATTAATATTTACGGTTAATTGGTATTTCTCTAATATTATAATGGGAGAAGGCCTTAGTGCTATTTGTCAATCTACCAACATGTGCAACACACGTACATAACTAATATGAAGGAGGTTTCAGGTTCAAATCCTCCCTACGTCATAATATATTTTTTTAAAATTTATTTTATTAAAACGTACATCGCACGTTTAAATTACTATATAGGGTAATTTGGGATATTGGGTTTGGGTTTAAATTGGTATGGGTTAGATGCAAAAGGAGAAGAAAATAATAAATAAATAAAATAGCATTTGTAAAATAGACTAGTTGGGTATGATGACAAGCAATATTTGGAATATGATGATCAACAAAATTTTAGCAGAAATATTAAATAGATCGGGAGACAAAAATTGAGTTGAAAGCAATTAATAAATTCATTAATAGAAAAATCAAATCACAGGGTTCAGAAAAGAAAAAAAAGAAAATCAGTTAATAATAATTCATAGAAAATGCAAAATATAGAAAAATGGGTTTACAAGCACACTCAAAAATTTAATTGTAAGACAATTTTATAAACACAAGCAGTCATATTAATATTCATATATTATTATAAAAAATAATTGTCAATTATTTATACATTCCATCTCAATTATAATTGAGACAAGTACATAATTTCATTGGGAAAATACCTCAACTATGTTTCTACAAATATACCGTTGTCGAGTTCCAAACATATCAAAAAACATATATTTCCATACTTACTCAATTAAAATTGAGAAATCCATTAATACGTGCGCTCTCAATCGTGCATGGATTAATATACAAAATATATACATATATACTATTTTGCAGGGGTGTTACACCAAACCCCCCCTTCTTGCTCGAGAGAAAGTGGCTAAAGTGATCTTATGAACCGTGAGTAGACTCCGAACAGTAATGAGATGTGTTTTGGGAGTACTCAAGTGGCGAACCAAACCTCGCACACTTGCTCGAGGGCATGTGGCTAGGGCAGTTCTATGAACCACGAATGGACTCCGCACCTGTCGAGTGTTGGGCACTCGTACGGCGAGATATACCCCATACACTTGCTCAGGGGCAAGCGTGCTCGTGCGACTTTATGGATCCTGGATGGATCCCGCAATTGTCCGTTTGAGCGCTTGGTGACTGGATGGTGTTACTTGGGGACGTACCATGTGTCTATCTTATTACTTCCTCAGGTTGAACTATTAAAAGGAGTAGTTAATGAATTACAAAGAATTTTGAAAAAGAAAAGACTAATTTTATTGAAAAAATTCAAACTTAAGCGGCTGCTTCAATACAAGCCATTATTACATGTTCTGATCATTATAATCATCGGCCTTTATTACATGTTTGATGCTAACTACTAAGCGAGGGCGTTAAGCGCCCTCTTTATACTTAATGAGGTCCTCAGTATTCCAAGTTCTGGATATCCTCTTCTTCCCCAAGTCTTCCAGACTACTTTTGAGACTTGGTACGTTCCTTCCCAGTTAGGGGAGAGTTTCCCTTTCTTTCGGGGGTTCGATATCTCGAGTTTTCGGAGGACTAAGTCTCCTTCTTGAATATTGGCTGGGTGAACTCTCTTATTATAAAATCTTTTCACCCTCTGTTGAGATGTTTCTGCGGAGGGTAGACCTCTCTCGGACTTTCTCGAGGAGGTTATGATTGGCTAGAATGTCGTTCGAGTTTTGCTCTTCTTTGAACGAGAGGAGGCGAGGAGAAGGTACTCATACTTCTCGAGGAATGAAAGCTTCTGTGCTGAACCGTTAGGTTGAACGGGGATTCTCCCGTGGGCATTCTCTTCGTGGTCCCATAGGACCATTGCACACTTGGAAGTTCTTCAACCCATTGTCCCTTTGGGGCTTCACCAAGCCTCCTCTTGAGGCCATCCAAGATTTGCTGATTGGCATTCTTGGCTTGACCATTGGTCCGGAATGTGATATTGAAGAGAAACGCAGCTCAATACTTAGATCCGTGCAAAATTTGAGTTCCATTATCAGCGAATTGGGTTCCATTATCAGTGACCAGGATGCGGGGGATCCCGAATCAACAAACCACGTTCTTCCAGAAGAACGGTTGGCCTCTATGCTCAATGATTTTTGCAAGTGGTTATGCATCTATCCACTTTGTAAAGTAATCAATAGCAACCACTAAAAAGGTCCGATTTCCAGTTGCAAGGGGAAAGGGCCCGAGAATATCCATTCCCCACATAACGAATGGAATGGGACATGACATGGAACTATGGTTGGCTTGGGGGATCCGCTTGATAGAGGAGTGTTTCTGACAGAGGATGCATTGGCGGACGTAGGTTTGAGCATCACCGAGGAGAGTGGGCCCAGTAGTAACTGTAGCGCCCCAAATTTTCAATAAATAAATTTAGAAATAAGTGGCACAATTTCCAGAATCAACTTCAATTTTAATCAAAAAGACAGAAACCAAATACAGGGAAATTTAAAAATTTTATTACATCAAATATTTTACAAAGTACAGTGGAATTTAAACACTTTGAATTACAATTCTTTTTACAACACAACGGTATTTAAAAGCACCATAAATACAATTTTCTCTTTACAATCATTTCCTTTACAAGATATGGATAAAAATTAAACATTCTACCATATGCCCCCATTTCCATGCTAATGGAACCCTACCTGTAAAACAAGGAGCTAGAGATATCCCTAACCCCCAAACTACAAGGGGTCAGCCATAACGATGTGACTGATATTCAAAGAAAATACAAACTTAAATGGAAACATAAAGAATAAAATCATAAGTCAACAAGTGAAACATATTAACACAGTAATAACAGATGGAACATGAAATAACAATAAATAAAGCATAAATCATCAAGTGAAACTAGGCTAAGTGTCAAGTGTAAGAAAACAGAAAACAAGCATGCATTATGTAACCCATGTTTCCTGTATTTGTATTTTCTTCTATATTTTATTTTATTGTACTCTATTTGTCTATTTCGGAACCCTGTATTTGTTTCTATCTCTAATAAAAGTTATTTCTGATTTCGACTCAATTTTGTGCCAATCTATGTCATTTGCATTGTTCCTATCAGCCTTAAATTGTTTTTCTTCATGGTGAATTGACTAATTCAATTCATCTAATTCATGTAGCCTAATTATATTGATTTTTGACTCATTCTCCTTTTGGATCCTATTCAAACCCGCTATCCAATCACCCTAAACCCGAAAACCCTATACTATTTAAACCTAAACACTATAACCCTAACCCTACTAAACTCTACCCTAATCCACTGTTTAACCCATCTGCATGTACCCCCCTCTTCCGTTCTCTCATCCCCTACCTCTGAAACCTATTTTCACCCCCACGTCGCAGCCAACCAACTCCCATCTGCTGCTCCCCCTTGTTTTCCCTCGCCCCAACATCGACTCCGAAACCCATTGCCTCGTCAACATCTTTGCAACCCATCGAAGCCCCTGCCTCCTCATCTCCTTCTTCGTCTCATCGACCATCGACCTCCGACTCCGACTACAACCTCCACCCTCATCGAACCCAACTCCTCGACTGCCTCCCTGCACCATCACCCTGTTCAACATCTTCCCTGTCCTCTCATCCTCTATTTCCCCTACACCCTATCCTTGTCGAACCCATCACCACTCCTCCTTCTGTCGTCATCCCTCTGTCGAGCTCCCATCGATGCTGCAATCCGTCCTCGTCTACCGCGACCACAGTAGAAGCCACCATTTATCGTGCATCACCTAATCGGGGGGGGGGGGGGGGGCCAAGGGGGAGTGATCATTTGAATTCATACTGTTCGATCCCCTCGTGATTTGGGATCATCATCATCATCAAGTTCCATCTCCATCAGCATCAGATCAGATATGAGTCGTCTATCACCCTTGATCTTGAACTTTGATCTTGATCGTTGAATCTCAGTCGTTGATCTTCTGATCTTGATTGTCATCAAGATCCGTGCCAGACCCGATCCATCCGATCTCGATCGTCGATCAATATCATCATCAAGTCATCATCCAATCAAGGCAGGTACTTGTATGAATATTTTTGTTCCTCGTGTAAGCATAAATTCCGTAAGTAGATCTATTTATAATTTGTTTTTCATGTTCGTACTCCTTGATCATCTTGATTCTATTCGTCGTTTAATCCTCTATAAACCCTATATTCAAAATGAGTTCACAATCCATTAATATATCCGTCACATAAACACTATGTAGATCTAGGAAATTTATTCATATGAATGCATGTTGTAGATGTTTGTTTGTGTTTTGAGCATGTGAATGTTGTTTCTTTGTTAATTTGTTTGGAAATACATGTGGCTTGCTAATTTGATACCTACGACACTCTGATTTGTATCATACATTAACCTAGATCCATGTTAAATAATAATCATATTAATTTCGATGCAAAAAGTACCTTTATTTTTTGCTGTCTCGTTTCTTCCTGCTGTTTTGACCCTGATAAAGTCAGAAACTAGAATTGAGCTCCAAATATGAAATGTAGCCTCAGATGTCTAGTTTACAACCCTTTTTCTGGAATTGGATTCCGAATTATATCTTGTGAGTTATATGACTGTTTTAGTGTTGCTTGGGTCTGAAATTTCAGATTCACAAATTTGCTATGTCACCCTGTTTTCCAATTTAATTTGAATATGGTCTCTATAATATAATGACATGAAATTTACAATGCTGAGACTAGACATGTTAGGGAACTTTCCTAAATTTTTCTGGATTTATTTATTGAGTTTCAGACATGTTACATAGATGTAAACAAGATTTTAAGAATTCTGTCTGAACATAAAATCGTGTAGGTTGCTGTTTTGACACCAGTTGCTACAACTTTTCTACATCTTGTTTATATGAAATGGAACCGGCAGAGAGTCTAGTTTCTAGAACTTCTGACGGATCCATATTTGCATTCCTGTAGCAACGGAAATCTCAGTTTTGGTACAGCAATGTCTTGCTGTACAGAATTAGAATTCTCGTCATTTTTTATAATTATTAGTTGATTGTCACTCGAACATGTTTCCCAACCGACCTGAACTTGTTCCCTGTCCCTTGTCATGTTACTTGTCCTATTTGTGCTCTTTCATGCCTATTATAATAAGAACAAGCTGGGGTTTAAGGAAAAGATTTAGTAGTGGACAATATAGGAGTCTGTACTCGGAAGGGGACCCATGTTTTCCGTGTAACATGTTTACCAACCAAGTTACCGACTAAGTTACCGATCAATTTTACCGACCGAGTTTGTTACATGTTACTGATCAAGTTTACCGACCAAGTTTGTTACATGTTATCGACCAAGTTTACCGACCAAGTTTTGTAGTCAGCTGAAGACCCGAGTATATGACGTATAGAATCCACTACGAAATCTAAATATAACTTGTTTGTATGTAGCAACCATGCGGTAAATAAATGGGATACATGAAGTGCTAGATAGAATTAAACAATAGACTTAAGAACAGCATGTTACTTGATACTTGTTACTTGATACTTGATATAAATTGCATGCTTACTTCTTACCTGATCCTGTTACTTGATTCGTTTTACTTGATTGCAAGTCTCTTTGAACTTTATTACTTGTTGCATCCCCTTCATGTCATGTTGTATACTCTTGAATCCAAATCTTGCACTTGTTCCTATACCCCTTGCTTGTACTACTTGCAGCCCGTAACTTGCACTAACAGGCGTAATGTTTCTTGTCTCTCTATTTCTTTGTAAATTAGTAAATATACAGGTTTTGAAGATGAATTACCTGCAGGAGTTGGTGAGCAAACATTTTAGGCTTCGCCTGGGAAATCATGCTTTAGTCTTTCGTGTTTTGAGTTTATTTATTTCTTGTTGCAACTTGAAACTTGTAATGAGCGTATTGTCCCGAAGTTTTATTTTTGATCTAGATTTTGTTTTTATTTGAGGAATTTATATTTGTTTCAAATACTTTCTGTTGATTAATAATTTATTTCATGCATGCGTGGTTGTATATATTCTGTTATATTTTCTATTATGCTGTTGGGTCGATCCTACTGCTTATGAATGATGAAAATCATTCGTTAGGCTTTGTCATGATCTCGTATTCCGTATTCTTTTGGGAAGCGAGGCATGACAAGTTTTTAGTGGTGTAAGAGATCAGGTTTGGGTAATGTGTTAGTTTTGTTTGGCTGATATGTTAGTCAAGTTTGGCTTAGTCAGGGTTAACTCAACAATAAACAGGCTATGCAATCACATAAACAAACTGATAAAAAACTTGATTTGGATACTTGTCTTATTCCATTCATTTTGATCCCTTCTTATTCAATTCCTTGATTCCTTATTTTCATCCGTCTTTTTCTGTCGTCCTCATTGATTGATTCCTTATTGGGTATGAATTCATTTCTTTTGTACCCATATCCTTTTGATTCTGGTGTCATCTGTTCTTTTCTTTCTGCTTGGTTCGTCGATCGACATCACTTGATCTTCTACGACTTGTCAGCTGCTTGGATCATCACCAGAAGAGGAAGTGTCTTCTTTTGCTCCAAGATGTGCAAGCAGAGTCGCAGGATCTCAGGAAGTGTTCAGCATCTGAAGTTGCCAGGTGTTCGAACTTCATGCCAGAAAGATGTCATTTGGACATGTCAAGGATACGGTGAGCCACGAAGTAAATTGCTGGAGCTAATGGATGTTATTGACGGAGTCTTCCCGATCAAAGTGGCGCAGCGGAAGTGTGTGGGCCCATAATCGACAGGTCCCATGATTTTCTTGTTGCTTCTCCTTCTCTGCATTGTTTGCTTTCTTCCATTTCTTGCATTCATTCTCATCCGTTGATTCATTGATTGGTTCGATTCTTCCCTATCCATTCTCTCATCGATTCCAATTCTACCTACTCCTTCATCTTGCTTTGTTATCTTGTGTTGTTTCTTCCCTTCTAATACCGCTTGCTTCTTTTTCTTGCATTTTATTCATCATCATGCATCAATTCATCATTTGACATCATTCTTATCTACTTCTTTCTTATTTTTGATGATTGCCAACATTTCATTTCTCTTCCTCTAATTCTCTGTTTCATTACCCCAGAAGTATGCTTTTGCTTTGTCCTACGTTCAGCCTGAATCGAATTTCGAGGAAGAAATTCTTTTTGTAAGGTGGGTAGGATTGTAACCCATGTTTCCTGCATTTGTATTTTCTTCTGTACTTTATTTCACTGTACTCTATTTGTCCAATTCGGATCCCTGTATTTGTTTCCATCTCTAATAAAATTTATTTTTGATTTCGACTCAATTTTGTGCCAATCTAGTTCATTTGCATTGTTCCTATCAGCTCTAAATTATTTTTCTTCCTGGTGAATTGAATAATTCAATTCATCTAATTCATGTAGCCTAATTAAATTGATTTTTGACTCATTCTCTTTTTGGATCCTATTCAAACCCGCTATCCAATCACCCTAAACCCGAAACCCTATACTATTTAAACCTAAACACTCTAACCCTAACCCTACTAAACCCTACCCTAATCCACTGTTTAACCAAGCCGCCTATACCCCCCTCCCCCATTCTCTAATCCCCTACCTCTGAAACTCGTCTTCACCCCCACGTCGCAGCCTTCCACTTCCCATCCGCTGCTCCCCCTATTTTCTATAGCTCCCCGATCGACTCCGAAACCCATTTCCTCCTCAGCCTTTTTGCTACCCATCGAAGCCCCCACCACCTCGTCTCCTTCTTCCTCTCATCGACCATCGACCTCCGACTCCGGATGCAACCTCCACACTCATCGAACCCAACTCCTCGACCGACTCCCTGCACTGTTACCCTGTTCACCATATTCCCTGTCTTCCTTGTCCCCTATTTCCCCTGCACCCTGTCCTCATCGAACCCATCACCACTCCCCCTTCCATCGTCATCCCTCCATCGAGCTCCCCTCCACTCTGCGCTCTGCCCTCGTCCACCGCAACCGCATTCGAAGCCACCATCCGCCGTGCATCACATGATCAGCGGGGGAGTGATCGTTTGAATTCTGAACATCCAATCCCCACATGATTTAGTATTATCATCTTCATCAAGTTCCATCTCCATCAGCATCAGATCAGATATGAGGTGTCGATCACCCTTGATCGTTGAATCTTAGTCTTTGATCTTCTGATCTTGATCGTCATCAAGATCCGCACCAGACCTAATCCATCTGATCTCGATCTTCGATCAATATCATCATCCAATCAAGGAAAGTACTTGTATGAATATTTTTGTTCCTCGTATAAGCCTAAATTTTGCAAGTAGATCTCTTTATAATTTGTTTTTCGTGTTTGTACTCCTTGATTATTTTAATTCTATTGATCGTTTGATCCTCTATCAACCCTATAGTCAAAATGAGTTCCCTCAAACAATCAATTCATATATTCGTTACACAAACACTATGTAGATCTAGGAAATTTACTCATATGAATGCATGTTGTAGATGTTTGTTTGTGTTTTGAGCATGTGAATGTTATTTCCTTGTTAATTAGTTTGGAAATACATGTGGCTTGATGATTTGATACCAATTACACTCTGATTTGTATCATACATTAACCTGGATCCATGTTAAATAATAATCATATTAATTTCCATGCAAAAAGTACCTTTATTTGTTGTTGTTCCTTTTTTCCTGATGTTTCGACCCTGATAATATTAGAATCTTGACTTGTATTCCAAATATGAAATGTAGTCCTGGATGTATTGTTTACAACCCTTTTGACATAATTGAATTCCGAATTATATCTTGTGAGTTCTGATTGTTTTAGTGCTGCTGGGTCTGAAATTCACATTCGCAAATTTGCTGTGTCAGCCTGTTTTCCAATTTAGTTTGAATATGCTATCTATAATATAATGACATGAAATTTAATATGCTGAGACTAGACATGTTAGGGAGCATCCCTGAATTTTCCTGGATTTATTTATTATGTTTCAGACCTTTTTCATACATGTAAATAAGATTTTAAGAATTCTGGGTGAACATTAAATCTGTGTAGATTGTTATTTTAACACCAGTTGCTACAAATTTTCTATATCATGTTTATATGCGATGAAACCGGTAGAGAATCTAGTTTCTAGAAATTCTGAAAGATCCATATTTGCATTCCTATAGCAACGAGAATCTCAGTTTTGGTGCATCAATGTCTTGCTATCCAGAATTGGAATTCTCCTCGTTTTTTATAATTATTAGTTGATTGTCACTCAAACATGTTTTTTAACCGACCTGAACTTCTTCCTCGTCCCTTTGCATGTTACTTGTCCTTTTTGTGCACTTTCATGCTTGTTTTGATAATAACAATAAGAACAAGTCGGGGTTTAAGAGGAAGATCTAGTAGTGGACAATATAGGAGCCTGTACTCGGAAAGGGACCCGTGTTTTCCATGTGACATGTTTACCAACCAAGTTACCGACTAAGTTACCGATCAAGTTTACGAACCAAGTTTTTTAAATGTTACCGATCAAGTTTACCGATCAAGATTATCGTCCAAGTAAATTACATTTTACCGATCAAGTTTACCTACCAAGTTTTGTAGTCCTGTGAAGACCCGAGTACATGACGTATAGAATCCACTACAAAATCTAAATGTATCTTGTTTGTATGTAGCAACCATGTGGTAAATAAATTGGATGTATGAAGTACTACCTAGATAGAATTAAACAATAGACTTAAGAACATGTTACTTGATACTTGATACTTGTTACTTGATACTTGATACAAATTGCATGCTTACTTGTTACTTGTTCCTGTTACTTGATTTGTTTTACTTGCTTGCTAGTCTCTTTGAACTTTATTACTTGTTGCATCCCTGTCATGTCATGTTGTATACTCTTGATTCCAAATCTTTTTTTCATGCTTTCTTGCACTTGTTCCTATACCCCTTGCTTGTACGACTTGCGGCCCGTAACTTGCACTAACGGACGTATTGTTTACTTTTTCTCTATTTCTTTGTCAATTAATAAATATACATGTTTTGAAGATGAATTAAATGCAGGAGTTGGTGAGCAAACACTTTAGGCTTCGCATGGGAAATCATGCTTTAGTCTTTTGTGTTTTGAGTTTATTTATTTCTTGTAGCTACTTGAAACTTGTAAAGGTATTATTATCCCGAAGTTTTACTTTTGATCCAGATCTTTTTTTTATTTGAGAAATTTATATTTGTTTCAAATAATTTCTGTTGATTAATAATTTGTTTCATGCATGCGTGGTTGTATATATTCTGTTATATTTTCTGTTATGTTGTTGAGTCGATCCTACAACTTATGAATGATGAAAATTATTCGCTGGCTTTGTCACACGCTCGTATTCCATATTCTTTTGGCGGGGCGTGACACATATTACAAGTCAAGAAAAGCACAAATGCACATGATGATTAAAAATGTATACTTGTCGGATTCTATGCATCCCACTCTACCTAAGTCTGGTGCAAGCCCTTATCGTTCTCCACTTTATAGTGTTTAATTCCTCGTTTTGCAACTAATCCTACTACAGTGATAGAAACAAGATCTAGAATACTTCGCGAATAGGCCCAAGTCCCGGTATCTGCCCGCCAGACAAGCACCCTCGACGCGCAAGCATCATGTAAGCATTGCACTAAATCCGGAGAATCACCTCCTTGCCATGTACCCCGCGAATAGGCCTGCAGACCCTCGACGCGTAGATTCACTGTACATTCCGTGAATAGGCCCACTGACTCTCGACATGCGAATATATCGTACATTCCGTGAATAGGCCTGCCAACCCTCGACACGCGAACACACCAAAACCGTCTCACTTCTAGACATTCCGCGAATCGGCCTGCCCACCCTCGATGCGCGAATATACTAGATAGATACAACAAACACACAGTCCCGGAATACATTCGTGCGACTAGAAACAAAACCCATACTTACGTTTTCCAAGATCTATCACACTAGTGCATGTCCTTATGTTTATTATGTTTAATTAATTAGTTAGAACACATTCTCTATAGAGTTGATGTACCCAACCAGACTTAACACAACTAAACCAAAAATGAAGTCCGCTACTCGTCAACTTCCACCAAAATCTCATCTGCCGGTATACAAGGGCCTCACTCAACCTCTAGTCTCACAACCCAAAGTGTCATTGTTAGTCTTTCTAGGGCCCACATCATAACCTTAAGTCTCAAATCAAACCCATTATGGTTTTTATTATACAAAAATATTCTTCATTATCCGCATTCCTTTTTATCAACCAATATTGCCATGTGGAAGCACGTTTAATTTATGAAAAAATAGATTTTTTATAAAAATCTGAAAATTATACAATTTTGTTACTCAAAACAGGGCACTAAAAAATCAATATTACATTCATGAAAAATTCACTTAAATCCAGCACATATAAAGGAATTCACCATAAAAGTCAGGTCTCAAATAAATTAGTTTAAAGGGTTCATATTCGATAAATTCTGAAAATTATCTTTTATCCAAAAATCTGAAAGTTAATATTAAATCCTCAATACAGCACATTCTAAAATTAATATTAAATAACGAAAAAATAAAATTAAATTTAGCACATAACGAGGAATTCACCATAAAAATCTGCAATCAAATAAATTAATTTAAAGGGTTCATATTCAATAGGTTTTAATACTAACCGTTATTTCAAAAATGTGAAACTACGACAGTACAGTGGTAGAAATTGCATATCTAACAATTTATGAGTCGGATTGAGGACCCGTCAGATGTTATGGAAATTAGACACAGTGAGATACAATTCCTATTTTATAAGTTTTAGGTAATAACATCAGTAACTAAGTTGAAATCTCGTTCCACTCTGAAACAGACAGCAGTCCAGACTAAACCATGTCTTTAAAATTCATCCAAACTCAACCAAACCACTCATATACATTTGTTTAAACCCATATATAGATGCTTACATATGTATACTAGAGTCCCCCATACAAGCCACACCCTCCAAACAACTCGAAAACACCCCAAAATCCAACCCGAACAATTAGCCGAAAGCAAGGGACGGTGGCTCGGTTGACAGTAGTTACTGTTCAACCCTACTGGGTCATAACAGTAACCCTCGGTTACTGTTCAGTCCCTAGACCAAACCCTAACCCAAGGGTTTTGTTTTTATTATTTCTTTTTATATATATTTATTGCCAAAAATACTTCTTATATACACAACAATTATGTAGAATCATACCACTTTACTTTATTATTAGAACAAAGAAGAATTTCATCTTTTAATCATCGAAAACATGTTTCTTGAAACATACTCCATGATCTAACATCTACAATCATATATATTCTTATTAGATTTACTTTTTAAAGCAAAAATATTAATTTTTCATGCACAAGCCATTTCAAAATAACTTACTTTCAATTCATACAATTATTCAAAACCCTAATGTTTGGTTTCAATTTTTGAAGATTAAAACAACGAATAACATGGCAAGATCTCAACTTTATAATCAATCAGGCATGAATTCAAGAGCATGGAATAAGTTCTAATTATTTCTGCATATCTTTATTAACTACAATTAAATCCATAGAAGCCAAGTTAGATTTTTCATCCATCATCAATATTTAACATTCAAAATTAATAAAACATAATCATCTCACATAAAAATTTCATCTTTAGTTCATGTAAACATCTAGAAGCTCATTCATTATGATAATATAAGTAAAACACATCAAAAGACGAGAAGTATCACCCACCTCAAAGAAGATCAACTTGAAGAACAATAATAGATATAAAGAAAAGCTTTTCCTTGCAAAAGTCGAAGATCCAAGCTTTAATCTCCAATAAAATATTGAGAAAGAGATGTTTTGAGTGCACAATAGGGATGGCCGGCTGCTGCCCCTATTATAGAGTGGGATTGGTCTCCTAGGGTTCCATAAAAGTTTACAAAATTACCCCGCAAGAAGAATATTTATTTACATATATGGATCCCTTCCAATTATTAGTTAATCAAATTAATTTAAAATAAAATAATTAAATCCCTTCACATCCCAGATCTGGCCGGCCAACAAGCAGCCCGAAATTTCAAAAAAAAAATCTGGATTTTTTTACTCCAAGTGGCAATTTTGCACATATGTCATAAATTATTTGCTAATATGTCATAAATTATTCAAAAAAACTCAGAAAATTTATACATAATATCTAATAATAAATGTTAGATTTCCCAAATAGATTTTCTGACTTTTACTCTCAAGAAAGAATATTTGCAATAAAGTCTCCAACAATCCCAAAATTGCGTAATTACATATTTATTCAATTAAATCAATAAAATCAATCAAATATGGATATAATCTAATTTCTTAGAGCCTTCTACTGCTAAGCAAGCTCAAAATGCAGCCAAACGATTTTTAAGTTCAATTTTAACCCCTAAACGACTCTTTTACAAAAAAACCCTTTATTTCAAAAATTTACAAAAGTAGTTTTCTTTATCCAGAAAAATTCCAAGATTTGAATATACCCAATAAAAAATAATAGAACTTTTTCATCAATTCAAAATTCTAAATCCACACTTCAAAAATGTTTGCACGTGCAACAAAAAAATTTCAGAAAAATATTTATTAAATCACAAAAAATTATTTTAATTCATTTATTAATTCGAAAATATTATTTAAAAAATCCAGAATGTTACATTACTCCCTCCTTAGAATAATTCTGTCCTCAGAACTACCGTAAGGACAAAACAATTACAAGCAAAAGAAAAAAATTACATAAAAAGTTCGGGAAAATCATTCTTCATACGATCCTCCGGCTCCCAAGTGGCTTCCTCAAACAACTGGTTCCTCCACAATACCTTGGCCATTTGTATAACTTTATTCCTTAACACTTTCTCTCGACGGTCCACAATCTCCACCGGCTGGTCCTTATAGCTCAAGTTCAGCTGTAACCCCTCAGGTACTTCCATCAACTGATGACTCTGATCTGGCACATACTTCCTTAGCATTGACACATGGAACACATCATGTTCTTGTGCCAATTCTTCGGGCAACTCCAACTTATATGCCATCTTACCAATCCGCCTCATAATCCGGTATGGCTCAATGTACCTTGGCGCCAATTTGCCACCTTTCCCAAATCTGATCACCCCTTTCATCGAAGACACCTTGAGAAACACTGTATCTCCAACCTTAAACTCCAATTCTCTTCTGGCGACTCTGAGCTTCTACCAACCTCTTCTGGATTAGTTTGATCTTCTCTGATGTTTGTTGTACAATCTCCGGCCCAAACATCTGCCTCTCCCCAACTTCATACCAATAAACGGGTGTTCTACACCTCCTCCCATACAATGCTTCATAAGGTGCCATATCGATACTTGCATGGTAACTTTTGTTATAAGCAAACTCGACCTATGCCAAGTACCTCTCCCAACTACCACCAAAGTCCATGACACATGACCTCAGCATATCCTCTAACACCCGATTCACCCTCTCGGTTTGACCATCGGTCTGCGGATGAAAAGCAGTACTGAAGTCAGTTCTGGTGCCCAAAGCTGCTTGCAAACTCTTCCAAAATCTCGATGTGAACCTTACATCCATGTCGGAGATAATAGATACGGGAATCCCATGAAGTCTTACAATCTCATCAATGTACAACTCTGCCAGCCTCTCCAATGACCAGGTAATCTTCATGGATAAGAAATGAGCTGACTTAGTCAAATGAACCACAATAACCCAAATCGAGTCATTGCCCTTCAGACTCCTAGGTAACCCAGTGATGAAATCCATACTGATATTTTTTCACTTCCACTCCAGTGTAGGCAACAGCTACAACAAGCCTCCAGGAATCTGGTTTTCCGCCTTGACTTGTTGACAAGTCAAGCATCTTACCACAAAGTCTGCCACATCCCTCTTCATTCCCGGCCACCAAAAGTTCTACTTGATGTCCTTGTACATCTTCGTACCTCCAGGATGTACTGACAACAAGGTACTGTGTGCTTCTTGTAAGATGCTCTCCCTCAAATCTGCATTCTTCGGCACACACAATCTCTCACCCATTCATAGAATCCCATTTTGGACACGAAATTTTGACAACTTGCCATCGAAAATCTGCTGTAACATCTTCTGAATTGCTGAATCTGACTTTTGGCTTTCCATAATCTATTCCTTTAATGTAGGCTGAAGCCTCAACTGTGCCAACAAAGCTACCTATTCTTGTAGAACAACCTCGATACCTGCCTGGTTTATCTCTGCTACCAACTCCTTTTGAGCCGTGCTCAAACATGACAGGCTGGTCTTCCGACAAAGCCCATCAGCCACAACATTCGCCTTGCCTAGGTGATACTTGATCTCAGGAAGAATGTCTACCAACAATTCCAACAAACTTCTCTGACGAAGATTTAGATCCCTCTGCTGATAAATATACTTCAAGCTTTTGTGATCAATATACATATTGACCATTTCTCTCATATACATAATACCTCCACTGCTTCAAGGCAATGATGATAACTACAAGCTCCAAATCGTTCGTCGGATAATTCTTCTCATGAGGATGCAACTGCCTTTAACCATAAGCAATAACCTTTCTCTCTTACAACAAGGTGCAACCCAAATCTCTAAGCGATGCATCAATATAGACAACATACTCCTTCCCAACTTGTGGCAAAGCTATAATAGGTGTTGTCATCAACTTCTCCTTAAATTCCAGAAAGCTTGCCTCACATTTATCAGTCCAAGTGAAACTCACACCCTTTCGATTCAACCCTGTTAATGGAACTGCAATCTGTGCATAGCTCAGAATGAAACGCCTGTAGTAACTAGCCAAAGCAAGAAACTTCTAACTTCCTTCACAGTCGTTAGTCTAGGCCAACTCTTTACTTCCTCAACCTTCTGAAGATCAGTGGACACTCCCTCCTTAGAAAGGATTTGACCAAGGAAAGCCACCTCCAACTTCCAAAATTCACACATAGATAGGTTGGCATACAAGTTATGTTCCTGCAACTTCTTTAACACCTCTGTTAAATGCTCAGCATGCTCATCCTCCGACTTCGAGTACACCAAAATATCATCAATGAATACCACCACAAAGGAGTCAATGAACAGCCGCAAAACCGATTCGTCATATCCATAAATATTGTTGGCGCATTCGTGACCCCAAACGGCATCATCAAAAACTTATAAAGCCCATGCCGAGTTCTAAAAGCTGTTTTACTCACATCTTCTTCTGTAACTCAGACTTGATGATACCCCGACCAAAGATTAATCTTCAAAAATACTGCTGCTCCCTGAAGCCTATCAAACAGGTCATCAATCTGTGGAAGCGGATACTTGTTCTGAATGGTCACTTTGTTCAATTCTCGATAATCAATGCACATCCTCATTGACCCGTCCTTATTCTTTACTACCAACACTGGTGCACCCCACGATGAAGCACTTAGCCTGATAAACCCCTTACTTAACAATTCCTCAACTTGCTTCTTAACCTCATCTTGCTCTACAGGAGCCATCCTCTACGGAGCCTTAGATGTATGAGCACTTCCCAGCTAAACATTAATGCAGAACTCAACATCTCTCTGTGGTGGTAATCCGGTAGATCTTCCAAGAACACAGTAGGGAAATCTCTGACCACTGGAATCTCCCTGACCTCTTCTGGAAGTATCAACTTTGATATAGCTGCAGTCATCTTAGAGTTCCCCTGCTTCCCTTGAAAAGTCACTGCGGGTCCTCCCGGTGCCTTCACTTTTTATTATTATTCTTGCATTCAATTTTAGCATCATATATTGCCATCCAATCAATGCCCGCAATCACATGTACACCAAAAACTTGCAGTTCGATGAGATCAATAACAAAAAGCCTCCTACCAATCTCGATATCACAACCCTCGAAATACCGATCAACAATCAATTGCTCTCCTGATGGTGTTGCCATTGATAAGACTCTGTATGGAAACACCTTAGGTTCCACACCTAAAACCTTAGAAAAATTGGGCGACACAAATGTATGTAAAGATCCAGTCTCAAATAAAACCTTTGCTTTTATTCCATTAATCAAAACATATCCTGTTACATAAAGAATGATACTCAAAACTCTATTTTATTCTTAAAGACTTATTCAATACAACCAAATAAATGAATTTAAAATTCTTGCATACCCTGAATCACATCTTCTGAGTTACCTGCATCCTCCTCATTCAATGCGAATACTCGCCCTTGCCTCTGAAATTTACTCCCATTTGCACCATCCTTCTTAAGCTACAGGCAATTTGACTTGACAAGACCTTCTTGCCCACACTTATAGCAAGTCAGAACTTTTGCTGGCTTGGTACAAGCTAACTGGTAGTGACCCGCTTCTCCACATTTAAAGCAAGTCACACCTCGAAATGTTGTTGCCTTCTGATTAAGCCCACTGAACTTGCCTTTCTTCTCTGGGAATTTCTTCCCACTCTAAAATGTTGTTGCTGGACTCTTGTTCTTGTTCCAGGTTTCCTGCCTCTTCTGGAACTGATCCATGTCTTCTTTAGTCATTGCCGCCCTCCTAACAAGTTTTTCGAACCTCCTGATCCCCAAAGGTATCATTTGGGACCTTAGATTCGGCCTCAAACCCTGCTCAAATTTCCTGGCCTTCTTTGCTTCATCAAAGACCAGCTCCGGTGCATACCTCGACAGCTGCGTGAACTTAGTCTCATACTCATGGACAGTCATATTACCCTACTGCAGGTTTAGAAACTCCATTGCCTTCTTCTTCTGAATGTCCAAGGAGAAATAGTGATACGTGAACTCTCCAAGAAAACAACCCCAGTCACCTGCTCATCACCAAAAGTCCTCTTCACCAACTGCCACCAAACACCGTCGTCCTTTTCCAATTGCATTGTAGCCAATTTCACCTTGTTGGCCTTGGGGTTTCCAAGACCTTAAAGACCATCTTCATCTGCCTGATCCAATCATCGGCCTCATTAGGATTTGCTTGCCCTTCAAAGACTGGCGGCTTAATCCGCTTGAAAGACTACACCTGCTTGATCGGATCAGCATTAATAGGTATAAGGCCTACTCCTTGATTCCGAGTCGCACTATCTGCCATATATGCATTCAGAGTCTGATACACTCTGACAATCTCTGTCGCCAGATCAAGTCTGGCCCTGTGGGAACCTTCAGCCCCATCACCATTCCAACCATTCCTGGTCTTGGGTCCTGCCATTTCACCGAATACTGCAAAACTTATGAAAATATTAGAGCACCACAACATAAATCACATTCACTCCCGCCATTTCATTTGTTTTAGTTTCATGTTTAATACTCATACTCTAATGTCCACATCTAGGTACTCACGCTCTAGTGTCTACACCTAGGTTCATTTCCTCTACCATGTTTAACATTACTATTGAAGCATGCTCTGATACCAATTCTGTAGCGCCCAAATTTTCAATAAATAAAATTAGGAATACGTGGAACAATTTTCAGAATCAACTTCAATTTTAATCAAAAAAAAGAAACCAAATACAGGGAAATTTAAAAATTTTATTACATCAACTGTTTTACAAAGCACAGCAGAATTTAAACACTTTGAATTACAATTATTTTTACAACACAACGGTATTTAAAGGCACCATAAATACAATTTTCTCTTTACAATCATTTCTTTACAAGATATGGATAAACATTAAACATTCTACCATATGCCCCCAATTCCATGCTAATGGAACCCTACCTGTAAAACATGGCGCTAGAGATATCCCTAACCCCTAAACTACAGGGGTCAGCCATAACGGTGTGACTGATATTCAAAGAAAATACAAACTTAAATGGAAACATAAAGAATAAAATCATAAGTCAACAAGTGAAACATATTAACACAGTAATAACAGATGGAACATGAAATAACAATAAATGAAGCATAAATCATCAAGTGAAACTAGGCTAAGTGTCAAGTGTAAGAAAACAGAAAACAAGCATGCATAATACAAGTCAAAAAAAGTACAAATGCACATGATGATTACTAATGCATACTTATCGGATACTATGCACTCCACTCTACATAGGTCTGGTGCAAGCCCTTATCATTCTCCACTTTATAGGATTTAATCCCACATTATGCATCTAATCCTCCTATGTTGATAGAAACAAGATCTAAAATACTTCGCGAATAGGCCTAAGTCCCAGTATCTACCTACCGGACAAGCACCATCGACGCGCAAGCATCATGTAAGCATTGATCTAAATTCGGAGAATCACCTCCCGGCCATGTACCCCGGGAATTGGACTGCTAACCCCCGACGTGCAGATACACTGTACATTCCGCGAATAGGCCTGCTGACCTTCGATGCGCGAATATACTGTACGTTTCGTGAGTAGGCCTGCCGACCCTCGACAGGCAAACATACTAAACCATCTCAGTTCTAGACATTTCGCGAATAAGCCTACCGTCCCTCAATGCGCAAACATACTAGAGAGATACAAAAAACACATAGTCCCGAAAAACATCAGTGTGACTGGCAACAGAGTCCATACTTACGTTTTCCTAGATCTATCACATCTCCACTAATGTTTGTCCTTATGTTTATTATAGTTAATTAATTAGTTCGAACACAGTCTCTAGCGTTGATGTACCCAACCGGACTTAACACAACTAAACCAAGAACGAAGACCCCAACCGTTCAACTTCCACAAAAATCTTATCTGCCGGTATACAAGGGTCCCACTTAACCTCTAGAGTCTCACAACCTAAAGTACCATTAACAGTCTTTCTAGGGCCCACATCATATAACCATAAGTCTCAAATCAAGCCAATCATGGTTTTTATTATACAAAAATACTCTTCATTCATCACATTCCTTTTTATCAACCATTATTTCCATGAGAACTCATCTATATGTATGGAAGCACGTTTCATTTATGAAAAAAATAGACTTTTAAAAAAAAACTGAAAATTATACGATTTTGTTACTCAAAACAGTGTACTCAAAAATCAATATTAAATTCTGAAAAAATTCACTTAAATCTAACAAATATCAAGGAAACTACCATAAAATTTAGGGATCAAATAAATTAGTTTAAAGGGATCATATTCAATAAATTCTGAAAACTATCTTTTATCCAAAAATCTGAAAGTTACATGACTTCGTTCCTCAAAATAGTACATTCTAAAATTAATATTAAATTCTGGAAAAAATTAATTAAATTCAGGACATAACGAGGAATTCAACATAAAAACCTGGAATCAAATAAATTAATTTAAAGGGTTCATATTCAATAAATTCTGAAAACTAACCGTTATTTCAAAAATCTGAAACTACGACAATACAGTGGTAGAAATAGCATATCTTACAATCTATGCGTCGGATTCAGGATCCGTCAAATGTTCTGGAAACTAAACGCAGTAAGCTACAATTAATATTTTATTAGTTTTATGAAATAACATCATTAACTAAGTTGAAATCTCATTCCAAACTGAAACAGACAGCCGTCCAGACTAAACAATGTCTTTAAAATATATCCAAACTCGATCAAACGACTCATATACATTTGTTGAAACCCATATATAGATGCTTACATAAGTATAATAGAGTCCCCCTGTCACAGCATACAAGCCACACACTCCAAACAACTCGAAAACACCCCAAAATCCAACTTGAACAATCAGCCGAAAGCAAGGGACGGTGGTTGGTTACTGTTCAACCCTACTGCATCAGAACAGTAACTCTCGGTTACTGTTTAGTCCCCAAACCGAACCCTAACCCAAGGGTTTGGTTTTCATTAGTTTTTTTTATATATTGCTTGTCAAAAATACTTCTTATATACACAACAGTTATATAGAATCATACCACTTTGCTTTAATATTAGAACAATGAAGAATCTCATCTTTTAATCATCTAAAACATGTTTCTTGAATCATAATCCTTGATCTAACATCTACAATCATAAATATTCTTATTAGATTTATTTCTTTAAGCAAAAATATTAATCTTTCATGAACAAGCCACTTCAAAATAACTTACTTTATATCCATACAACAATTATTCAAAACCCCAATGTTTGGTTTCAATTTTTGATGATTAAAACAAAGAATAACATGGCAAGATCTCAACTTTGTAATCAATCAAGCATGAATTCAAGAGCATGGAATAAGTTCTAATTATTTCTACATATCTTTATTAACTATAATTAAATCCATAGATCTCAACTTAGATTTTTCATCCATCAAATATTTAACATTCAAAATTCATAAAACATGATCATCTCTCATAAAAATTTCATCTTTAGTTCATGTTAACATCTAGAAGCTCATTCATCATGATAATATAAGTAAAACACATCAAAAAATGAGAAGTATCACTCACCTCAAAGAAGATCAACTCGAAGAACAATAATAGAAATAAAGAAAAGTCTTCTCTTTGCAAAAGTCCAAGATTCAATCTTTAGACCCCAAGAAAATAATGAGAAAGATATGTTTTGAGTGCACAATAGGCTGGCCAGCTGCTGCCCCTATTATAGGGTGGGATTCGCCTCCTAAGGTTCCACAAAAGTTTACAAAATTACCCCCCAAGAAGATTATTTATTTACATATATGAATCCCTTCCAATTATTAGTTAATCAAATTATTTTAAGATAAAAAAATAATGTCCTTTTACATCCCAGATCTGGCCGGCCAACACGCCGCCCAAAATTTCAAAAAAAATCTGGATTTTTTACTCCAAGTGGAAATTTTTCACAAAAGTCCATCATTTTTTAGTATTTGCAAATATGTCATAAATTGTTCAGAAAAACCCAGAAATTTTATAAATAATATCTACTTATAAATGTTAGGAGTGCGTTTGTTTTGATATTTTGAATAGAGTTTTCTGAATAGAGTTTTCTGAATAGAGTATTCTGAATAGAGTTATTTTGAAAGTGAGTTTAAAAGCTGTTTGTTTATATTGTATTCTGAAAACTGTATTCTAAAAGCTGTTTATCTGAAAAAGAGAGTTTAGAAGCTGTTCTGTTATATTCCTAGCTAAAAACTGTTATCTGAAAGCTGTTTTTCTGAAAAAACGAGTTTAAAAGCTGTTTGGTTATATTTCTAGCTGATCCCTGTTATCTGAAAGCTGTTTTTCAGAAAAAACGAGTTCAAAAGCTGTTCTGTTATATTTCTTGCTAAAAACTGTTATCTGAAAGCTGTTTTTCTGAAAAACCGAGTTTAAAAGCTGTTCGGTTATATTTCTTGCTGAAATCTATTATCTGAAAGCTGTTTTTTCTGAAAAAGAGAGTTTAAAAGCTGTTCGGTTATATTTCTTGCTGAAAACTGTTATCTGGAAGCTGTTTTTCTGAAAAAACGAGTTCAAAAGCTGTTCGGTTATATTTCTAGCTGAAAACTGTTATCTGAAAGCTGTTTTTCTGAAAAAGCGAGTTTAAAAGCTGTTCGGTTATATTTCTAGCTGAAACCTTTTTCTGAAAGTTGTTTTTCTGAAAAAGAGTGTTTAAAAGCTGTTCGGTTATATTTCTAGCTGAAAACAGTTATCTGAAAGCTGTTTTTCAGAAAAAGAGAGTTTAAAAGCTGTTCGGTTATATTTCTAGCTGAAAACTGTATTCTGAAAGCTGCTTTTCTGAAAAAGAGTGTTTAAAAGCTGTTCGGTTATATTTTTAGCTGAAAACTGTTATCTAAAAGCTGTTTTTCTGAAGAAGAGTGTTTAAAAGCTGTTCGGTTATATTTCTAGCTGAAAACTGTATTCTGAAAGCTGTTTTTTTGAAAAAGAGTGTTTAAAAGCTGTTCGGTTATATTTTTAGCTGAAAACTATTATCTGAAAGCTGTTTTTCTGAAAAAGAGAGTTTAAAAGCTGTTCTGTTATATTTCTGACAATTTTGAATATCAATTTGAAATAATAATAATAATAATAATAATAATAATAATAATAATAATAATAATAATAATAATAATATATATATATAATAATATATATAATAATAATAATATATATAATAATAATAATAATAATAATATATATAATAATAATAATAATAATAATAATAATAAATAATAATAATAATAATAATAATATATAATAATAATAATAATAATAATAATAATAATAATATAATAATAATAATAATAATATATATATATATATAATAATAACATATATAATAATAATAATAATAATAATAATAATAATAATAATAATAATAATAATAATAATAATATATAATAATAAATATATATAATAATAATAATAATAATAATATATATATATATATAATAATATATATAATAATAATAATAATAATAATAATAATAAATAATAATAATAATAATAATAATATATATATAATAATAATAATAATAATATATATATAATAATAATAATAATAATATATATATAATAATAATAATAATAATAATAATAATAATAATAATAATAATAATAATAATAATAATAATATAATAATATATAATAATAATATATAATAATAATAATAATAATAATAATAATAATAATAATAATAATAATAATAATATATAATAATAATAATAATAATAATATATATAATAATAATAATAATAATAATAAATAATAATAATAATACATATAATAATAATAATAATAATAATAATAATAATAATAATAATAATAATAATAATAATAATAATAATAATAATAATAATAATAATAGATTTTCAAACTTCTACTCTCTAGGAAGAATATTTCCAATAAAGTCCCCAACAATCTCAAAATTGCGTAATTACATATTTATTCAATTAAATAAATAAAATCAATCAAATATGGATATAATCTAATTCCTTAGAGCCTTCTACTGATTTGCATGCTCAAAATGCATCCAAACGATTTTTAAGTTCAATTTTCACCCCTAAACGACTCTTTTACAAAAAACCCCCTTTCTTTCAAAAATTTACAAAAGTAGTTTTCTTTATTCAGAAAAATTCCAAAACTTCAAATATATCCAATAACAAATAATAGAACTTGTTCATCAACTCAAAATTCTAAATCCACACTTCAAAAATGTTTGCACGTGTTTTGCCCGTGCAAAAAGATAAATTTCAGAAAAATATTTATTAAATCACAAAAATTTATATTAATTCATTTATTAATTACCAAATATTATTTAAAAATTCCAGTCTATTATAGTAACCATGATTGAGTACCTTCCGTGCAAGGAATCTTGCGCCAAGATGGTTGCCGCATATCCCTTCATGAACTTCTTTCAAAGCATAGTTGGTTTCTTCGAGGGACAGGCACCGAAGGTATGGTTGACTATCAATTTGAGTATAGGAGGGCTTGTACGGGACCCCATCTATGAGTATGTACCTTTGAGCCCTTACCCGAATCTTTCTCGATTCTTTATTATCCACAGAGGGGTCCCTTTCTTGAGGAAATCGACTAAGGGTTTCATCCAACAATCTCCGGGTGCTCGAGGGGCTTTAGGGATGAGCTCCAGTGTCTCTTTTTCAACGCTTGATCTGAGCAGGTCCTCAATCAACACAATGTGGCTGAGTCCGTTAAAAGATAAGGAGGTGAGCTTGGAAAGGGCGTCTGCTTGCCTATTTTCTTCTCGCAGAATGCGAGTGACTTCGACTTCTTTGAAGGTAGACATGATCTTTTTACATACATTAAGTACTTGACCATACGGTTATACCTCGCCACGTATTCTCCTTGGATCTGGTTCACCACTAATTGGGAGTCACTGAATACTCCAAATCTTTGTGCCACTGCCTTTTTTGCTAAAAGGATGCCGACAATCAGGGCTTCATACTTGGCCTCATTATTAGAAGCTGGCATAGTGAGTATTGCAGGATGAACTAATCCGGACCAATCAAGATAACCCCAGCTCTGCTCCCTTTAGGGCAGGGGGACCTGTCCATGAACACGCTCCATAGTGGGGGGGTTTTCTACTTCTTGGGGAGGATCAAGGATTGTGCTCTCGGCAATGAATTCGGCTAAATCTTGGGCTTTAATTGTAGTATGGGGTGGTAGGTAATATCATGTTGGCTTAACTCAATTGACCACTTCATGAGTCTCCCTGTGCTTGCAGGTTTGTGGAGAACTTGCTTGAGTGGTTAATCAGAGAGGACCCATATGGAATGTGCTTGAAAGTAGGGTATTAGCTTTCAGGTAGCCGTCACTAGGGCATAGGCTATGTTGCCGCTAAATCTGGTGTGGGGGCGAACAAATAGTATTTGTGGATTCTTAGGAAAACTGAATAGCGAACCTGTTACCTGTTCTGCCGGAGTTTGACGCAGACTCCTGCCGTACACCTGCAAAAAGTGCGAGACACCGGGGTTGTTCCCAGCGACGCACCCTCCGACGCTCAAGTCATTAATCAGGGATGATTATGAGAGAGTACAAAAACTGGAAAAAGATTGGTTACCTCTTAATGGAGATGGATAGGGGGGTATTTATAGGCGCCACTGGGATCAGATTAGGATGTAATCCCCCTGTGGTTAGATAAAGAATGTAATCCCCAATCCCCAGTGAAGGGATAGATATGAATCAGGGCCGTTGATTAGGATTTAATCAGAAACCCTAATTCTATCCCTTCTGGACCAGGTTTGCTGTGGGTTGAAATCCGCACCCAGTTGAGGTGGATCCGTTTGCGGGTAAGTGGGTCTTCGAGGAAGAAAACCAGTATCCGCTTCAGACCCATTGGTAAGTGAAATTACCGTTTTACACCTGGGCTTCAAGATTCGTGCCTGATTTGGACGGTTCCGATTTAACCCCATTTTAAGCCATATCACGAGCCCCCCACTCCTAAAGACTGAGTTTGATCAGCCTTTGAGGAGTAGTTTAACTGTTTTAATGGCTAGTGGAGTTGTATCGGAGTCCAAATGGAGGGTTTCGAATCTCGAAGGGGGTGGTGAGGAGTTCATATGCAGAACTTTATTTTCACCCAAGTGCTTTAACCTCAGCTGTAGGCATGCATGTCGGGGAACCAGGTGTGAGTCAACCTACATGAGGTGGGCTCAGACCAGCGTGCAGATAATTTTCGAGGCCTTTGTTTTTATTTCTCTTGTATTGATTTCTCAGAACTTTATTTTCACCCAAGTGCCTTAACCTCGGCTGTAGGCCTGTATGTCGGGGAACCAGGCGAGGCGGCTACACGAGATGGAGCTAAAGTACGAGCGGAGTCAGACCAACCGCTACAAGCGCGAGATGGTGGATTTGAAGATCTACCTGGAAGCTTCGATGAAACGGGAGCAGGCTTTGAAGGCCGACCTGGCCTCGATGGCCGATGATAGGGTGAAGAAGGAGGTGGCGCTGAAGAAGGCGTTCGTGGCCGAGAAGGGGGTGCTGACCTTGAAGGCCCAGGACATGGTCATCGAGGTGCAGAATGAAGTATACGCCAAGGCGATGGGCCATGTGAGGCACTTGTACCCGACCTTGGACATGTCGTACTTTGACTAGGACATGGAGATTGAGGGGCTGCCGAAGACCCCCGGGGCGACGTGCAGGGCGAAGGGGATGGCGGAGTCGGAAGAGCGAGTGCCGACCCAGTGGTCGACCCCACAGCTGTCACCGGAGCCGAGGGAGAGGTGGGCTCGTAGTCATAAATGTTTTTCTTTTCTTTTTTGTCTTTTTTAATGTATTTTTCCGACAGCGGACTAGCCACCGCAATATTTTGTACAAGTATTGAGAATTTATAACAAAGATTTTTAGGTGGGCCAACTATTTTACTCTTGACTTTTGTCTCACTTTTGGGTCGGTTGTCGGAGTTTGTCCGACCCTCCTAGACTTGTGTAATTTTTCGATTTATTTTGCTTCCATCAGATGTCGGCTATTCTTGCCAAGGTAGATCCTCGGCGGGCCGAGGTGATGCGGCTTCGGAGTAAGGTCAAGGTATTGGAGTCCACTCTCGATTGGTATCGGAGGGAAGCTCGCGATCACGACGCCGCTTTCCATTATTTTCGGAATAAGTCGAAGGAGCCGAGTGTGGAGTCGCCTTAGTTGAAAAAGGTGATAGCCGACCGAGACCACGGGGGTGCGAGCCTCGGATTTTCCATGTCGAGCGCTTCAGTGCAAGGGCCTATTTCGGAGTCGTTCCTCCGCGAAGTCATTGTGGAGAAAGAGATCGAGATTCAGCGTTACAAAACGATGTTGGGGAGGTCGGTCCCTTTAGCGCTCGGGGTTTCCTCAAGGCGCGAACCGTCCCCAATCCTGTAATACCCCGAATTCCAAAATACAACTGAATTCGAAGTTCCACGGAATCTTTACACTTCTTTCGTACAATTTTACAAGAAAATAAAACATTTCTTTCATCAGAGTTACATTATACTTTTACATTGTCATAGCGGAAGCAATTTTACAATAAGTTACATGAAACAACATTTAAATCAATCTTGAACAGCATGTATACTTCATTTGTGTCAAGTATCTTTACCCTGCATATAAAACTGTGGGCGCGTCAGTTTATTCAATTGACGAAATATTATACACGGCCATCCTTTCTATGCCGGAAACAGTATAACGATTCTCAATACTTAGCAAACCACAAACTTGTTCACAGAACAAAGCTAAGGGGACTATCCTATTGATGTCGTGTTGTGAATGTGAACTTAGTCCTTAATGAAATTATTTGTATTATATGACACTAATGCACACTTGTTCAGAGTCTATGCAGCCCATACTAAATAGGTCCGAGGGCAAGCCCTTAATTGAAACCCTTCATTTGGACTCCGATACAACTCCACTAGCCATACTAACCTTTGAGGAGTAGTTTAACTGTTCTTGAGCTTCTCTGTATGCCCGGCGGTTTTTATCTATTTTTTTCGGATTATTTATTTAATTTTGATATGTGTTAACCAGTCGTTTGGGGGTCTTAACTACATATTCTAGGCAATAATTGTTCGTTCAGGGTATTGATTACCTCTTAATAGAGATGGATGGGGGGTATTTATAGTTGCCATTGGGGTCAGATTAGGAATGTAATCCCTGTGATTAGATAAGGAATGTAATCCCTAATTCCCGGTGAGAGGATAGTCGCGAATCAGGTCCGTTGATTTGGTTCAATCAGAGACCCCAATTCTATCTTGTCGGACTGGGTTTGTATCGGGTCGGGACCCGTATCCAGTTGAGGTGGATCAGTTTGCGGGTTATTGGATCTGTGAGAAGGAGACCCAGTACGCGTTTCGGACCCATTTGTATGTGAAATTACCATTTTATCCCTGAGCTTTAAGATTCGTGTCCAATATGAAAGGTCCCGATTTAATCCTATTTTTAGCCATATCACGAGCCCCCCACTTCTGAAGACTGAGTTTGATCAGCCTTTGAGGAGTAGTTTTACTGTTCTAATGGCGTACGAGATTTTATCGGTGTTCTTAAGGATGTTTGGATCTTGCTCAGGGTGTAACGGTGTTATTCTGGGCTTGTAAAATGCCCAAAAATATTCTCAGAATTTTCTGGATTTTTGGTGATTTTTCCAGATTTTTCTGAATTTTTTCTCATTTTTTTGAATTATTTATTCATTTTCCGAATTAAATAATTAATTATCGAAAATATTAATTAATTATTCTAATTTAATAATTATTTTTTCAGAATTTAAAAATAATTTTTTTGAATTAATAATTATTTTTAGAATTTTTAATTAATTTTTTTCGCTTTTTTAAATATTTTTTCAGATTTTTTAAAAATAATTAAAACAATTAAATGAATTAATAAATAATTTAAATATTACCTGGACACATGGCGCGTTCCTGAGAGTCGATCGTGATCAGATGTGTGCGCATCGTGAGGCAGATCACGTTCTGGACACGTGGCGCGTTTCTGAGTGTCGATCGTGATCAGATGTGCGCGCATCGTGAGGAAGATCACGTTCTGGACACGTGGCGTGTTTCTGAGCGTCGATCGTGTCGCGACGCGAATTTTGAGATGATCGGACGGATTGTGTAGGTCGGCGGGTTTTTTCTCCAATTACAGCGTCGGCACCTCGGCTCCTCGGTTCGTCAACTCGGCAAATGGCGTCAACCTCACCGAAGACGAAGCCACGTGGCGATTCATTTTTTTTATTTTTTTTGGTTCTTTCTCCTCTTTCTCCCGCTCTGCTCTTCTTTCTCTTCTTTCTCCCACTCTGCTCTTCGCCTTCTTCGCCTCTCCTTCTCTCTACTTCGTCTCCTTCCTTCGGCGCACCCTCAACGACGAGGGGAGCTCGACGTCGGTAGCGGGGAGGAACTCAGCGGAGAGGAGGCAAGCTCGGCTATGGGAGAGGTTGGCGAGATGGCAAGGGGAGCTCAATGCTTCGGCGAAGCTTCGTCGGCGGTGTGAGCTCGGTGACGAACGGAGCTCGTGAAGGAGGCCTCGGAGCTCGCTCGGCGAGAGCTCGGAGCTCGTTTCTCCGAGGGGAGTTCGATGCGGCATTGTGGAGAGCTCAGAGAGCGGCGAGATCGTCGATGGGGCTGTGGTCGACCTCGACGAGGGGAGTTCGGTTCGGCATTGTTGAGAGCTCGGAGTGCGGCGAGCTCGTCGATGGGGCTGTGGTCGACTTCGGCGAGGGGAATTTCGGCTCGGCATTGTGGAGAGCTCGGAGTGCGGCGAGCTCATCAATGGGGCTGTGGTCGACTTCGGTGAGGGGAGTTCGGCTCGGCATTGTGGAGAGCTCAGAGAGCGGCGAGCCCGTTGAAGGAGATGGGCGAACACTGAGAGCGGTTCGGACCTCGTCGACGAGAGCTCGTTCGAGGGAGCTCGAAGAAGGAGATGATGGAGCTCAGAGCTCAAAAATGGCAGGGGGGGAGCTCAGAGCTCAAAAATGGTAGAGGGGGGAGCTCGGCATCGTAGCTCGGAGGTGGAGCTCGCGATGGTGGTGAGCTCGAAGAGGTCGCTAGAGCGTGGAAGGAGGTTTGTTTTGGTGTCACAGTGGAGAAGAGTTGGGGATTTTGTTTTGGCGGGAGCATGGAGAAGAAGAAGAAAGGAAGGGGTTCGGGTTTGGGACCCTAACGGGTCCGAACCCAGCCCTTCTCTCAAATTTTATTTTATTTTATTTTATTATTATTTTTTTTTCTTCTTCTCTTCCTCCTTCCTTACTGTTCGGCAGTTGCTTCTTGTTCGGCAGATCCGAGCACGAATTTTGAGGTGTATTTTTGCCACTTTGCAGTTCGGTAGTTCGGTAGCTCGGATTTCAGATCCGAGCTACATGGCTCAATCTGGACGGTTGATCACGATCATGGCGCGAATCACGAGACAAGAGACTCAAATTTCGAAAAAACGTTATCTTATCATTTTGTGGAGACGTGGCGCGATCTGAACCGTCCATCATGTTCTAGCACGAATTTTGAGACGATCCGACGGTGAGATGGGATCGGCAGCATTTTTATCCATATGTGGAGGTCGGTACCTCGGCACCTCGGCTCGGTGGCTCGGCCATGTCAGAGCTCGGCCCTGAGAAGAAAGAAGAAAGGGAGGAGAGGCATTCGGGTGCTCTCCTCTGCCTTATTCTTTCGCACAGTGAAGAAGAGGAGAAGTGTTGGGTACTTTTGGCGGGAAGACCTGAAGAAGAAGAAGAAGGAGAAGAATGAAGAAGCCAAGAAGGGTATGGGTCGGATCGTGGGTATCGGATCCGACCCCGACCCGTTAGCCTCTTTTTCTTTCTTCCTCTTCATCTGCTTGCTTGTTCGGCGAATTCGAGCACGGATTTTGAGGCACATTTTTTGCCACTTTGTTGCTTGGTAGATCGGTAGTTCGGATTTCAGATCCGAGCAACGTGGCTCTATCTGGACGGTTGATCACGATCGTGGCGCGAATCACAAGACAAGAGGCTCAAATTTTGAGAAAACATTATCTTGTCGTTTTGTGGAGACGTGGCACGATCTGAGCTGTTCATCATGTTCTAGCACGAATTTTGAGATGATCCGACGATGAGATGGGATCGGCAGAATTTTTCTCCATATGTGCGGGTCGGTACCTCGTCCACTCGGCTCGGTGACTCGGTAGTTCACCCTCTACCCGTAGTAGCTCGATGTAGTGGAGCTCGGAGTTCGGACGGCTCGAGTGTGAGGAGAAGCTCGGCGAGTTGATGAAGGGGATGGGTCGGAGCTTGTCAAGGAAGGGGGTCGGCATATGGAAGAGGTGATGCTCTGTTTGGTTTTGGATATTTTTGAAGAGGAGCTCCACTCCTAGGGGTGGAGAAGAGGTACTAGAAAGATCCTCGTAAGAGCCATGGGAAGACCCATTCTTTGAAGTGAGTGCAAGGAGCAACTCTAGGGAAGAGTTGTGAGCTCCGAACTCGTTGAGAAGAGGTCCGCTTCGGAGGCTGAGCGGAGTGAAGAGCTCGGCTCTAGGAGAGCCATCTGGCAGACGAGTTTGAGGAGCAAATCTAGGAGAGAGTTGTGCTCCGAACTCATTTGAGAAGATCTCTGGTTTGGAGGCGAGCGGAGTGAAGAGCTCGGCTTTAGGAGAGCCATCTGGCAGACGAGTTTGAGGAGCAACTCTAGGAGAGAGTTGTGCTCCAAACTCGTTTGAGAAGATCTCCGCTTTGGAGGCGAGCGGAGTGAAGAGCTCAGCTCTAGGAGAGCCATCTGGCAGACGAGTTTGAGGAGCAACTCCAGGAGAGAGTTGTGCTCCGAACTCGTTTCAGAAGATCTCCGCTTTGGAGGCGAGCAGAGTGAAGAGCTCGGCTTTAGGAGAGCCATCTGGCAGACGAGTTTGAGGAGCAACTCTAGGAGAGAGTTGTGCTCTGAACTCGTTTGAGAAGATCTCTGCTTTGGAGGCGAGCGGAGTGAAGAGCTCGGCTTTAGGAGAGCCATTTGAGAGACAAGTTTGAGGAGGAACTCTAGGAGAGAGTTATGCTCCGATCTTGTTTGAGAAGATCTCTGCTTTGGAGGCGAGCGGAGTGAAGAGCTCGGCTCTGGGAGAGAGTCGTTTGGAAGACGAGTGTGAGGAGGAACTCTAGGAGAGAGTTGTGCCCCGAACTCGTTGAGAAGAGGTCCGCTTCGGAGGCGAGCGGAGCGACGAGCTCGGCTCTGGGAGAGAGCCATTTGGAAGACAAGTGTGAGGAGGAACTCCAGGGGAGAGTTGTGAGCTCCGAACTCATTTAGAAGAAGTCCGCTTCGGAGGTGAGCGGGGTGAAGAGCTCGGCTCTGGGAGAGAGCCATTTGGAAGACGAGTTTGAGGAACAACTCTAGGAGAGAGTTGTGAGCTCCGAAATTGTTGAGAAGAGGTCTGCTTTGGCGGTGAGCGAAGCGAAGAGCTCGGCTTTAGGAGAGCCATTTGAGAGACAAGTTTGAGGAGGAACTCTAGGAGAGAGTTGTGCTCCGATCTTGTTTGAGAAGAGGTCCGCTTTAGAGGGAGCGGAGTGAAGAGCTCATCATTAGAAGAGAGCCATCTGGAAGACGAGTTTGAGGAGCAACTCTAGGAGAGAGTTTTAGCTCCGAACTCGTTTGAGAAGAGGTCCGCCTTGGAGGTGAGCGGAGCAAAGAGCTCGGCTCTGGGAGAGAGCCATTTGGAAGATGAGTTTGAGGAGCAACTCTAGGAGAGAGTTTTAGCTCCGAACTCGCTATTTAAGTGACAGAATCAACGGTTGTGGGAGCAGTTCCGAATGGCGAACCACTTCTAACTTGCTTAGGAGCAAGTTATCCGAAGCAGAATGGAGCCAAGTGTTGGACTCCGAACCATCGTTAGAGTTATTCAACGGTTGTGGGAGCAATTCCGAATGGCGAACCACTTCTAACCCGCTGAAGAGCAAGTTATTTTAAGAGGAATCGAGCCAAGTGTTGGACTCCGAACCATCGTTAGAGTTATTCAACGGTTGTGGGAGCAATTCCGAATGGCGAACCACTTCTAACCCGCTGAAGAACAAGTTATTTGAAGAGGAATCGAACCAAGTGTTGGACTTTGAACCATCGTTAGAGTTATTCAATGGTTGTTGGAGCAATTCCGAATGACGAACCACTTCTAACCCGCTGAAGAGCAAGTTATTTGAAGAGGAATCGAGCCAAGTGTTAGACTCCGAACTCGTTGTTAAAGGTTAGTAAGTTGCAGGGAGCAGCCATGTAGAAGAAGCTGGACTCCGAACCCACCATTTAAGAGAGTCGTGACTCGGAGAGATAGAGAAGCAAGAGCAATAACTTTCAATGGAAAGATGTAAAGTTTTATCGAGATAAACTAAGTGGCCGCTTCAATAGGGCGAGCCATTATTACATGCTACTGGTCGGGTTACAAGCATCGGCCTTATTGAAAATCAGGATCCTACTTCTACAATAAGGTGAAGACCTCTTGGGCGGAGCTGGGAGATTCTGAGTCTTGAAGCTCGGCGGGCCCTTCTGTTCGTTTGTAGGCTCCTCTGGGGGGAAGCTCGGCTCCCTCTTTTTGGACGAACTTGATCAGGTACCCCCGCTGTATGAGTTCTTCGATCTTCTCCTTGAGAGGCCGACAATCATCCGTGTCGTGGCCGTGGTCCCTGTGAAAGCGGCACCACTTATCCTTATTCCTCTTCTTGCCAGGTGTATTCATTCTCGGGGGAGTGCGGAGGAGCCCTTCCTTATCCACCTCCATAAGAACTTCTGATATATTGGCAATGAGGGGGGTGAACTTCTCAAACCGAGGAGTCGGGCGACGCTGTCCATTGCCGTCCTTCTGGAATTTTTGGGACCCCTCTTCGCTTGTGCTCTTCCGTTTGTTCCCGGAAGATGTCTCCTCAAAACCCGGGAGATTCTCGGCTTCTTCGGCCCGAATGTACTTCTCGCTCCTAAGAAGGAGGTCGGTGAAATTATGTGGGCGCTTCTTGGCAAGGGAGGAGCGAAGGCTAGAGTTGAGGACGTTCGATTGGAAGGCGGCCGCTGCAACAGGCTGATCAAGGGAAGCGATGGATCTCACTTCTGCAGTGAACCTCCTCACATAGTCTCTCAACTTCTCTCCCTTCTCCTGGCGGAGCTGGAGTAACGAGATGTTGGTCTTCTCTGTGCATCTGCTACTCACAAAATGAGTGATGAAGAGGGTAGCGAATTGCTCGAAGGAGAATATGGAAGACGGGGCGAGGCGGGAGTACCACTCCCGAGCCGAACCCTTAAGAGTGGCGGGAAAGGTTTTGCACAGCAAAGCATCGGAAGCTTGGTGGATTAGCATGAGGGTCTTAAAGCTTTCGATGTGGTCCACGGGGTCCGACTCCCCCGAGTAAGTTTCGAACTGCGGGGGTTCGAAAACTCTTGGGATAGGAGCTTCCATGATGGTCCGAGAGAAGGGAGGTCTGCTCGGGCGGATGGTCCTTCCTCTTAACTCCTCATCCTTGTCTATTCGGCCTGATGCGCCTCTCCATCTCGTGGAGACGGCGGTAGAGAGCATCGTCCCTTCGACGATAGTCAAATAAGCCTCTGGACTTCGTCTTCATATGAAGGGGAGCGACGACGGTAGCTCTGGAAGCGGCGAGGGCTAGACATGCGCTGTTGGTGCTAGGAGCCGGAGGAGGAGTTATGGACCGATGGCGAGGACTTTGGACCCGTGGATGGGTAGGAGCCCTCTGAGCATTGTTATTGTTGGGTCGGAGGTTGAGGGCTTGCAACACCGTTGCTTGGAACTGCTGGAATTCGGCACGGGTGATGGGTGCCTCATCGTTCCTCGGATGTTGTCGACCGGCAGAGGAACGAGGTCTTCTCCTATGGTGTTCGGGGGACTCTTTAATCCCTCTTCGAGTAGGGGACCTTCTGTAGTCTCGGCGGTGAGGAGATCGCTTATCCGGACGCTGTTGGCGGGAGGCTCCCTCTCGGGCCCGCTTTTTCCACAGACGGCGCCAATCTGTTGCCGCTAAATCTAGTGTGGGGGCGAACAGATAGTATTTGTGGATTCTTAGGAAAACTGAATAGCGAACCTGTTATCTGTTCCGCCGGAGTTTGACGCAGACTCCTGCCGTACACCTGCAAAAAGTGCGAGATACCGGGGTTGTTCCCGGCGACGCACCCTCCGATGCTCAAGTCAGTAATCAGGGATGATTATGAGAGAGCGCAAAAACTGGGAAAAGATTGGTTACCTCTTAATGGAGATGGATGGAGGGTATTTATAGGCGCCACTGGGATCAGATTAGGAATGTAATCCCCCTGTGGTTAAATAAGGAATGTAATCCCTAATCCCTAGTGAAGGGATAGATATGAATCAGGGCCGTTGATTAGGATTTAATCAGAAACCCTAATTCTATCCCTTCTGGACCGGGTTTGCTGCGGGTTGAAATCCGTACCCAGTTAAGGTGGATCCGTTTGCAGGTAAGTGGGTCTTCGAGGAAGAGAACCAGTACCCGTTTCAGACCCGTTGGTAGGTGAAATTACCATTTTACTCTTGGGCTTCAAGATTCGTGCCTGATTTGGACGGTTCCGATTTAACCCCATTTTTAGCCATATCAGGCTATCTTCTCCATCTTCGAGTACCAAAGTTCAGCATCATGGAACACCTTACTTACATAGTAGATCAACTTCTTCACCCGATCTTGTTCTTTCACCAACACAGCACTAAGGGTTAGATCCGAGGTGGCCAGGTAGAGGTAGAGGGTTTCTCCGAGTGTAGGCTTACTTAAGAATGAAGGATGGGTGACGTTCTCTTTGAGGCTTTGAATTGCTGCTTGCTATTCTTCCTCACACTCGAATTTTTTTGCTCCTCGAAAAGTTTTAAAGAAAGGGAGACATTTCTCCCCTAATTTAGATAGGAAGCGTCCAGTTGCGGCGAGGCAGCCAGTAAGCTTCTTAACTTCTTTGATCATGGTTGGAGGAGACATATCGAGATGGCTTTGATCTTCTCAGAATTGGCTTCAATTCCTCTCTGACTCATCGTAAATCCCAAGAACTTCCCGAGGCAACCCTTAAGGCACACTTCGAGGGGTTCAGCCTCATGTTCTTGATCCAGAGTACATTGAATGTTTCTTGGAGTTTGGCTACATGGTCCTCTTTCCTAATGCTTTCATGAGCATATCATCTACGTATTCTTCCATGATTTGGCTGATCTGTTCTCTAAAGACTTGGTTCACCAAATGTTGATGCGTAGCTCCGACATTCTTTACTCCGAATGGCATAACTTGGTAGCAATAGAGCTCCTGATTGGTGATGAAAGATATCTTCGGGATGTTTGGTCGAAACATTCAGATTTGATTATATCCTGAAAAAGCGTCCATAAAGCTTAATAACTCATAGTTTGAGGTGGCATCTATGAAGGCACCTATGCTCGGCAAGGGGAAGGGATTCTTCGAACATGCTTTGTTGAGGTCGGTAAAGTCTATACAGGTTCTCCACTTTCCAATGGCCTTCTTGACCATTACAACGTTTGTTAGCCACTCAGGGTAGCTAACTTCCTGCATGGATCGGGTTGCTACGAGCTTCTCAACCTCTTCTTTGATGACTTATTGCCATTTGGGTGCAAATTTTCGACACTTCTGCAGGACAGGCTTGGCTTCCGGATTCACATTTAAGCGGTGCAAAATAAGGACTTCGGCAATGCCCAGCATATCTTCGGCGGTCCATGCAAACAGGTCCCGATTCTCCCTGATGCAGGCAATGAGTTGCTCCTTGACTTGGCGGGGGAGTTCCTTGCTCACCCAGAAACACTTAGCTATATCCTCTTCGGAGAATAGGATTTTTGCTAGTTTTTCCATGGGTTCGGAGCTAGCTTGTCCCATATCGAGGGGGAACTCCAGGGCATCAAGGGGAAGGACCAAGCCCCCCATGCCCCCAATTGTAGCAGTGTTGCACGCCCAAGCAAGTTCTTGACCCCCCTTGGCTTCCCCTAATCCTACAGTTGTAGGGAACATCATTTTCAGGTGGTATGCAGAGGAAACCACTTGGAGGGCAGCTAACCACGGGTGCTCGAATAGAGCATTGTAGGGGTACTTCATATCTACCACCATGAAGACCAATGCTTCTCTGCGAATAGTCGGAGCCTTCCCTAAAGTTACTTCAAGGTTTACAATTCCCTCGATCATCACGAGGGCCCCAGAGAACCATGGAGGGTGTATCCAGCAGGCTTGAGGCGATCCCTCTTAAGCTTGATGCCTTCGAACACATTCAGGAAGAGCATGTTGACTGAACTGCTGTTATCGACTCGAACCTGGCAGACTTCATGGTTTGCGATACACATGATAATCATGAGTGCGTCGAAGTGAGGTGTTCGGATACCTTCCAAGTCTTGATCTGAGAAGGTGATGCTAGCTCCTGGCTTTTCGGAGGCGAAATGTTGTATACTGTATTTACCTCTCGAACAGAATCTTTTCTCGACGAGCTGGAGGCTCCCCCGAAAGGCCCTCCGTGGATAGCGTGAAATATCTCCATTCTCCCCGACTCCTGGGACTCAGTTGGCCTCTCCACTCGCTTTTTGGCTCACCTAGAGGAGGGGGTTCAGTGTCATTTACTTGGACAAATTTGGTGATGTATTCTCGTCGGAGCAACGCTTCTACCTCATCCTTAAGGGCTCAGCAATTATCTGTAAGGTGACCATGATCTTTGCGGAATGCACACCACTTCTTATCCTGCCTCTTGCTCGGGGCATTCATCTTGGGGGGGGCGAGGTTGACGGATCCCGTCCTTATCAACCTTAATGAGGATGGCGGATATGCTTGCATTTAGCGGGGTGTACTTCTCAAAACCGGGCATGGGAGGTGGGCAAAGCTGACCTGCGACATCCTTCTAGGATTTTTAGGGTTCATCTTCGTTAATGGCTTTCCATTTGTTCCCGGACAAAGGCACCTTCTTCTCCTGGTAGCGGATTGCCTCTTCAACCCGGATATAATTCTCAACTCTTTGAAGGAGAGGTCTTTTGACTAGAGAGGCTTTAAGGTCATCCAATTTGACATTATCTCTGAATGCTGCCATTGCCACCACAAAATCGAGTGAGGAGATAGATGTGGACTCAGCCGTGAAGCACTGGACAAAGTTCTTAAGGGACTCCCCGTCCCTTTGCTTCAGATCTAACAAGGAAGCACTAGTCTTCTCTAACTTGCAGCTGGTGATGAAGTGTGTGAAGAAGAGATCCTTAAGCTGGTCGAAGGAAAATATGGAGCACGGATGTAACCCCTGTTTTCCCATTACGTATTTAATGGATATTTTCGGTATTTCAAATTCTTTTTTTTTTTTTTGATAAAATGTATTCGTTGATCTCATATTAAAATCTATTTTTAAACAATAGTTTTATTTACAACTTGTTCCTAATGATTATTATTATTTTTTTCAAATCTTATTATTATTATTATTATTATTATGACCTTGATTATTATTGTTATTATTATTTTTATTCTTATTATTATTATTATGTTATGATTTATTCTCTTGTTTTGTTAATTAAAAAACCTATTTCGATATATTAATTATATTTGTACTTATCTCAAATAAATCTTATATTTTAATGCAAATTATATTTTTGTGATAAACCCTATTTTTAAAACCCTATATTTTCCTATTCGATTTTGACCAAACCTGATAACCCGTTTTAAATTTCATTTAGACCAATTACCCATATATTAACTACCCTATCCATTAACACCCCACTTAACCCGGTTCTTACCCTTACCCAAACCCGTTTGTAACCATCCCCTAACCCTAAATATAACAAACCTATATATGAGTTATTTGGCTTGGTAACCTTCTTTTTGAAATTATTTAGTCAAATGCCCTTGTTTTGGAAATAATTAGTGAAATACCCTAGTTTTTAGTTAGATTTCTATAGTATTGTTCCTATAGTAATTTTTATAGGATGTGTGACCTTTCTACAAAAACTAAAAGTTTTTGGGTTTTAGGATAATTTTTATTTTTATTATTAGATTTTAGTTTTTCTACTTTCTACCTTATAAATTATTAATAAATATGCAGAAAATTTTTAAAATTAAATTAAATTTACTTACTTTGTACTGGCTCTGATACCACACTTTCGTGGGTGCGTGGGATCTCTTAATTAGTAGTTGTGAGTGGCGCTGATACCACACTTTCGTGGGTGCGTAGGAAACCTGAAAATTAAGAGGAGGAGAGTATCAAAAACTTTTGAAAGTCTAAAGAGTAAAGTCTAAATGGTCGAAAAAAAGATCAAAGTTTGTAAAATAATATTCTTCGAAATAATGGATATTGTCAATTCTAAAAAAGTAATCAGGAATGATGGGAATTTCGTCATCATCGTCATCAAGTTCTCTTATATATTCTGATTCTGTCTCATATTCTTCACTATCATATGGAGGTTCTTCGAGTTCTTCTATATGTCTATGTTCTCCTTCATTCTGCTCATGTTCTTCTGGAAATTGTCTGTATGCAGTCGTAGGACTTCAAACGTAACTACTAAATATACCATTTTCGTAAAATAACAAAGATCTCTCGTGATAAGTTAGATCGTCAATTATTTAAACATTTATATTACTAGTTTCTCCAGGAGTTATTTGGTTTATCGTTATAATTATTACTCGTTGAATGCTAAAAAAGAATAATTTGAATTCGTAGCAATCATCCATGCTTATTTGTCTATGAGGATAATAAACATCAAAAACTAACATTCTATCACTTCCTTGGTAATTAACCATTAATTCAAAAATTGGTGAGGCAATACCGAAATTATTATCCATTGCTTCTAAATAATAAGGATTTATGAAATAAAGAGCAGAGAGATAAAATACCGAAATTATTATCCATTAATTCTAAGGATACCTAAAAATCAAAAGAAAATGGCCCATCATGCTTCCGACCTAGTTAAACTTTTTTGATCTGTTCTGTACCAGTTACTACCAGTGGATAAAATACCCCCGGTATGCACCCCAATTTCTGTGCTCCTTTTACGTTCTTCCCATCTCAAGATTACTATGCGCTCAATAGGGCTTCATCCAAGAGATACGTCTAGAACAACTAGTAGCACTTCGGTACAGATAACCACAAAAGTCTAACTATAGAACGTAGCAAATGAGTCTTTTTGCAAGATTATTTAGGCAGAGCCCTACAAAACTCTCTCTAAGGGAAAGGAATTTAGTTGTTCATACCTTATTTTCTACAAAGGCTGATAGATGAACTCATAAAAAGCATTTTATTTCCTTCAAGATTGTTACAAACAGACTCTCTTAAGATTATGAGGAATTTTTCTCTCTCTATCCAAGTCTGCCTTCTCCCTTACCCTGCCTTCCCTTTTATAGCCGAAGGGATGGCTTCACACCAGATACAATTATTATTCTCATTACATCACTGCTTACATCACATATACAATTATTGCTTTTCTTACATCATTGCTTATGTCATAGCTAAATAATTGAGATATTTGCTGCTTATGTAGGGGACATCTTCACGTGCTTTCACATCAGGAATAGTTCTTCGTCAGTCTGCTCTTAGCCTTTTCTGTAGTAGTCACATGAATGCTGTGGTTCCATCCTCATCAATCTACAGTAGTGGACAGCTGTTTCTTCCGTCATTGTCATATCTCCTTTATGGAAGATTCGGTACCAGCTGTCAAAGACTTCTTTCTTTGACTGAGGTTGTTTAATTTTTGCTATGCTGTATATCATTAATTATTGTGGGTCAGGGCTGTCATAGATCCATATATTACCTTCTCTGCTTTGTATGTCCTTTAGTTCACAATACATTGTTCTAAATCCCGTAGCTCTTCTTTCGGGAATCAGTTTTTCAAATTCTTCGGCTTTATATGGTATGATACCGGTTGCTCCAAACAAGATTTGAGTAGTCATCCCTATTTTTATAATATGTTCAGTTGGTAGTTCTTCATTATCTTCAAGGAATTCTGGAATTGCTGAAAATATTCGAACATATATCTTGGATGCCTTCGTAAGACCAAAATAGCTTTTAGTAGCTTTATATACTTCTTTCGGCAACTGGCTAAGTTCTTCACATTCTCGAGATGGATAAATGCAGTGGATAAGTCCTCTTTCGAACAATACTCTTACGGTTTTTGGATTAGCTCCTGGTAGTATGATTGCTTTGTTCATATGTTGCTGAAAAATAGTTTTGATAAATTGGTTGACCTGAGTGGTCTGGCATAATTTCTCAATATATTGTAAAAATAAATCCTTCTTGGAGTATTTTGGAGGATCTGAGAGTAAACTCTCTTTGTAGGTAGTGGGCTGTATGGATGTGGAGTTTTCTTCTTGTGTGGCTATTTTTGTGATCCCACTTGTATTTTGTGGGTTAGTAGGTTCACTCCCTTCGCTCATTTTTTCAATACGATCAGTACTTATATGTTGGTAAAATATACTTTGAAGACCATATATTTGCAGTTGTATTTGGATGCATTTTAGTAGCGCAAACAGTGGGACCAAATCCGGACAGTAAGCAGCCAGAATGGCTGCTGGCTGTGGTGATTTTTGGGTATCTTTCCGATTTTGTATTTCGGAAACGACAGGGCATTTTGAGCTGAAAATTTTTGTGGACACTTTTGTATGTGTCTACAACCATATTCTTAAATTTCGTATTTTTCCGAGGTCGTTTGATGCCCCGGAAAAATTGTAGAACGCGACTGGTCCGTAGGTGTCGGCTGAAGCTGACTGCGCTTTGTGCTGAAGTTCAAAAAGCCATAACTTCGTGTACGATCATTATTTTGCTACGAAATTTTGGGAGTAGCTTGGGGTATGAGTCTATTTGATCAATCTCAAATTTTAGTTAGAGGTCATTTGATGAGGTTTCAAGGGTAATTAGTGAGTGGCAGTGAATACTCTGCTGAAACAGAACGGCTGAAATGTAGCCATGTTTGAGGAGTCGTAGATCGTTGTGTGAAATGAATTTGAATGTGAATTTTGAACACGATGAAATGGTATATGTGTATATAGAGAATCTCGAATTTCATGATCGTTGGACTTAGGGATGATTTACTATTGAATTTTAAAGTGGGGTACGTTCAACCTAGTACGAGTTGTCTAGTTCGTGGAGATAGATATCCCTAGGCTTATCTGTTAAGAATTTGGGCGACTGGCCAACTGGAGAATTGCAGTAGGGAATCATAACTCTCTAACCCAATTAGGATTTGTAATTCCAGGTTTTAGGCTATAACTTTCCAAGGTGGACAGATTCGGCTTTGTCAATGAAATGTTGCTAGAAAAATCAACCCTTCCCTTGTGATGCACCCAATGGAAATTGGTGTCTGTGAGAACATTTAGAATTGAATCTGAGGACGTATTCAAATAGGAAGTTAAGGTAGACAATCCCACCTTCCCATAGGACCCGGAATTGAGTGATCTCGATAACTAAGCGAACTCTTATGGCATTGGACAAATACAGCAAGTGTAAAAATGAATATACTACTAAGAGTATATGAGGGATATTGGATGTCGAGATGATTGAACTTGAGGAAGTAGTCAACTGAAGAGTTGTAGACTAGGGTCTTACCCTTCCAGAATGGGAGGTGCCAAGCAATTCTGACTTGTGTGCTGGATATTATGGACATGATGAGTTTAGCAACCTATCGTCTCGACTGACTTCAAGCTTTGGGTTAACTCGGGGACTCGAGTTCTTGGGATGAAATTGAGGGAATCATCGACTAGGGGATGGCAACGGATCTCCTCACCCTTCTAGGAAATTCTGAGCGTATTGGTTTCCGATGAGTGTAGCTGGGATCACAGCTACTAGTAATTCTTGTTTGTTCCATCGGACAATTGATGAGGAACCCTCTGCCTACCGCAATATGGTGATCGAGAGCTATCAGATTTAAAGGATGGTTTTTTTAGCATTTTTCGGAACTTAGGCAAGTTCCTGTGTATGTACTCATGGTGGATATGAGTGAGTTGGGATATAGCTCTGTTGGATTGTATTGGGTGTCTCGATGCCTGAGTCTGTCAAAAGTCCAGAAAGGATAATTATGTGCGTGCTTACCTTCACTAAATTATTACGTCACCAGGGCGCCGTTAGACCACTCACTGAGGGTCACGGGCCGGGATCATTTTTGGGTCGCTGACCTATGAAGGTATTGAGAATCGGTGTATGTGATTCCGGGATGGTTGTTACCTTGACAGACCAGTCAGGCTCGACTTTGTTGACCGACACCGAGTGTGGTTGAATAACAACATATTTTCAGTAAACTGGATTGATTAGGTTTTTATTTTATTTGTTTCGCTCGAAGTTAAATTGGTATTAGGGGTGATTCCCTATAATCCAACTTGTTCTGAGAGTTAGCACTAAGTGGTGATACTGGTTGTCTCTTCCTGTCATTAGGGATACGCACTGCGGTGGGTATCTTGCACTGTTAATTCCTGAAGTACCATGGTAAGAACGGGATGCTGATATCCTGGCGGATCGGGGGTATTTTAGGACCTCCGAGGTCGTCATGTTCTATGTTGGTGGACACGAACGGATCAAAAAGGATCTTTGCGCAATGGATATATTTGCGGTATATTTGTAAGTTCGTCACAGCTTTCGAGGATGGTTCGACGCAGTAATTATTGGTGACTTCGGGGTAGCGCCCCGCATTATATTCTTTTATTTTATTTTCACCTCCTCAACCATGTCATACTATCAGGAACGGAAAGTAGACCAAATTAGAATGCATTGCATAGCGAGGGTTCTAATCCCTAAACATGGAGACAACGGCTTGATTTGGAAAGTATGTAGTATGGGATGCATACATTTTCAAAGTCTCGCTTGCATTAGACTAAGTACGTTGGCTTGACCTGGGTCACATGTAGTATGGGATGCATGTGCATCCAGAATCTTGCTGACGTTAGATTAAGTGCATCTGTTCTGTACCTTGTGTTGAATAGACTTGAGTTTGATTAAGTACTTCTGTTCTACATTCTGTATTGTTGCATTAGTCTCAGGTCATGACATACACGAACACTAGGAAATCAGGATGCACGTTGAATTTTCCATTCAAGATGAATTTGTGAATGTAATAGTTTGAGGATCGCTGTTTCCTTATCAGCATTGCGTCGGTAGAATTACTGGCGTACCCCACCTTTTAGGTACATGGATATCAGGTCACGAGTATAGGAGAGCCCAAGATCAGCAGGGCATCCAAGTAGTGGCAGTATGCACGTCTATCCTTCGAGCAGGTGCAGAATTATCAGGGTCACGTAGCAGGAGGCTCAAGCCGAGGGGCAGGTCCCAGAGGGGCAGATAGACCACTCAACGGAGCTTCGGCAGTTACCAAGGGATTGCCGATCTGAAAAACAGCCAATGGCTTCACAAGAAGTGTTTAAGTATTCTTGTAGTCAGTTGTAATAAAGTATGTAATTTGTATTCCTTGTTCAAGGCCAATTTGATATTTGTAATAATTGATGTAACAACTCTGATGGCAATAAAAAGGTTTAAATTTCCACGTTATTTACTGTGTTGAGATGCATTTGAAGGCAATGATCTTGGTGATGTCACGGATGTCCGATAGCGGGGATCTGGGTCGTTACAAAGTGGTATCAGAGCCGACTTCAAATTGCAGTCTAACACAGTAGGAAATTAAAACCTGAAGTGCTAGTTAGAGATCGGTTTATGTTCAGATAATCCGAGTAATCGATTTATCTGTGACTCCTCTCTAACCAGGATTGAACTTGTTATATTTTGCAGAATGGTATTCGAAGATATCTTCATCAGTGATGCGCCAATAGTAGCAAATGAGCCAACGCCTACCAGGGAAATAATGATAGTAGAAGAAGAAATGAGGCAAGTGCTACAACAAGCTAAAAATGAAGAAGACTCACCTCCACCATCCCCAGACTCAACCACGGAACAGCAGACAATAGCCATGTTGTATCTGAGAGTGAGGAAAGTAAAGAAGCGCAGGGACAGGGCAATCCGCCAGGCTAAACAGAAAATCGACACTTACCGAGCACAGATTGCATGCCTAGAAGAAGAACGCGGGCAACTCCAATCCCATATGACGCACTTCCAGAACCGTTGGAAGCAACTCCAGAGAAACATCAAGCCAGGGATAACTGGGAAAACTACCAAAAACACTAAGAGAAGGCACCCCAAGGAAGCTCCTACGGCCAAAAGTTGTTACAATTGCAAGAAGGTCGGACATTTCAAGTCAAAATGCCCAGAAATGTCAGCCAAGAAATGCTACAACGGTGGAAAGCCCGGGCATATCAAGTCAACATGCCCACAGCTACAAGGAGGATGCTCAGCAAACAAGTAGCCGAACGTTAGTAACAGGGTTAATGCCATGTGGATCATCTATATTTTGAAATGTTTTGAGAGTTGAAGACAGATATAATCTGCTTTGTATTATAAATGTTCAACTCAGTTATGAATGATATGGTATTTTGGAAGGCCTTTTTCATTATGGTACCTTCTAGATAAGTGACGTTTTTTTCAATTAAGGCTTGGTTTGGCAGATAGGATGATTCATAAATCATATGGTAGCGCTTCCAACTTATGATTATGATCTTCCCTACATCTAAACCGGTCTCAATGTATTTTATGTCACTAGCAAGCTTGGTGTAGTCGTGTTCAGTGACGACTAATCTGTAACCAGACATCAATACAAGCAAACATGCCACTGGACACCGGAAGGCAATTCTGCAACCGAATGTCCAGAAGGCAACCCTTCAACTAGATATCTGAAGGCAAGTCTGCATCTGAATATCCAGAAGGCAAAATTGTGACCGGATGTCAATTCATAACCTGATGTGCAGGTAACAAGAGCCGCCAGAAGATCGGAACAGAATTACGCGACTTCATCTTTCTAAGGAGGGAGTAGCCACCGACTAGAAAAAGTCATACTCAAAAGGTAAGTCAACATCATTTATGGAGAAAGACGAGCAAAGTAATGCAATTATTGTCTACTCCAGAGTAGGAACAGAAAAAATGTCAGGATCAAATTCATGATGGGTCTATCCGGAAGACCGGGGAGCGACAATTCAACTGGTGGAAGACTAGTTTATCAAGAGTATCACTCGAGGAACTGGAGTTGGTTCAGGGAATTTGTCTCATGGACCACTGGTGATCATATCTTTGTTTTCTTCTCCACTAGCGTCGTTCTGAGGACAGAACGATTCTAAGGAGGGAGTGATGTAATACCCCGCAAAATAGCATACGGCTATTTTGCACTGTAACCCGTGCATTAACTAAGTGTTGCACACGATTACATTTTCTCCTAGAAATTATCAGTTAAAATTGAGAGATTTCAGACATACGGGCTGTTCTGAATCCGATGAAGTAAACTCGGAATATCATCTCGATTAAACTGGGGTTTTGTCCCGATTATTTCGACCAGACCATTGTCGGGCGAAAATTATAATTTCTATAAAAAATGTATTTTATGGATTTTAATTTATATGTATTAGTTATTTCAATTAGACTAGTGCTTGAATTGAATGTGAGTTGTATTTGTGCACTAGGGTATGGTAACCTAGGGTATGGTGACCTAGGGTTCCTTAACCTAGCATAGGGTTAGGAACCCTAGCATCATGATGATCATAGTTTGATAAAGATCCAATGGTGGAAATACAACACCATGTGCACATTGACTATGGAAGTAGGAAACTTCCATGAAGTTTCCAAGGAAACTTCCATGAAATTCCAAGGAAGCTTCCAAGAAGTTTCACTTGTGATGTTGGCTCCATCTCATCCACATATCTTCCACTCACACCACCTCCCTCCATCCCCACCCTACATCCCATCCGGCCCAATCCAACCCTAGCTCCCATTTTTATAAAATCCCCCTCTTCCACTCTCATTCTTTCACTTGTTCACCATCATTCTTGTTCAAAGAAAAAAAAGGAAGAAGGAGGAGAAAGAGAAGAAGAAAAAGGAAGGTGGAACCTTTTGTAGGGAGTTGTAGTAAGGTGGAGAAGTAGGAAAGATTGAGGAGGCCAAGTTACACAAGCACAAGGAGCAAAGGCAAGCAAGCAAACAAAGCTAGGAGTCAAGCCACAAGGAGATTTTGCAAACTTCAAAGTGGGTGATCCTTGAACTCTTTTGTATTTATTTTTGTTTTGTTATGAATGGATGTGTAGTAGTGGTAGACATGATTTTGTTGCCATGTTTGAGTATGAGGAATGCTAGGAAAAAAATAAATTGTATGGTAGAGAATTATTCTTTTGAAGTTTGATTGAGTAGCATGATTGTGAGGGCATATTGGGGAATTTCTTACGCCCAAACAGTTTGGAATCTTGGGCTAAAATTCTCGGGTATTGTTCCTCTATGTATTTAGAGTATCCATGATTTTTTTCGTAATATTTGGATGCATTTTAGTAGCGCAAACAGTGGGACCAAATCCGGACAGTAAGCAGCCAGAATGGCTGCTGGCTGTAGTGATTTTTGGGTACCTTTCCGATTTTGTATTTCGGAAACGACAGGGCATTTTGAGCTGAAAATTTTTGTGGACACTGTTGTATGTGTCTACAACCATATTCTTAAATTTCGTATTTTTCCGAGGTCGTTTGATGCCCCGGAAAAATTGTAGAACGCGACTGGTCCGTAGGTGTCGGCTGAAGCTGACTGCGCTTTGTGCTGAAGTTCAAAAAGCCATAACTTCGTGTACGATCATTATTTTGCTACGAAATTTTGGGAGTAGCTTGGGGTATGAGTCTATTTGATGAATCTCAAATTTTAGTTAGAGGTCATTTGATGAGGTTTCAAGGGTAATTAGTGAGTGGCAGTGAATACTCTGCTGAAACAGAACGGCTGAAATGTAGCCATGTTTGAGGAGTCGTAGATCGTTGTGTGAAATTAATTTGAATGTGAATTTTGGACACGATGAAATGGTATATGTGTATATAGAGAATCTCGAATTTCATGATCGTTGGACTTAGGGATGATTTACTATTGAATTTTAAAGTAGGGTACGTTCAGCCTAGTACGAGTTGTCTAGTTCGTGGAGATAGATATCCCTAGGCTTATCTGTTAAGAATTTGGGCGACTGGCCAACTGGAGAATTGCAGTAGGGAATCATAACTCTCTAACCAAATTAGGATTTGTAATTCCAGGTTTTAGGCTATAACTTTCCAAGGTGGACAGATTCGGCTTTGTCAATGAAATGTTGCTAGAAAAATCAACCCTTCCCTTGTGATGCACCCAATGGAAATTGGTGTCTGTGAGAACATTTAGAATTGAATCTGAGGACGTATTCAAATAGGAAGTTAAGGTAGACAATCCCACCTTCCCATAGGACCCGGAATTGAGTGATCTCGATAACTAAGCGAACTCTTATGGCATTGGACAAATACAGCAAGTGTGAAAATGAATACACTACTAAGAGTATATGAGGGATATTGGATGTCGAGATGATTGAACTTGAGGAAGTAGTCAACTGAAGAGTTGTAGACTAGGGTCTTACCCTTCCAGAATGGGAGCTGCCAAGCAATTCTGACTTGTGTGCTGGATATTATGGACATGATGAGTTTAGCAACCTATCGTCTCGACTGACTTCAAGCTTTGAGTTAACTCGGGGACTCGAGTTCTTGGGATGAAATTGAAGGAATCATCGACTAGGGGATGGCAACGGATCTCCTCACCCTTCTAGGAAATTCTGAGCGTATTGGTTTCCGATGAGTGTAGCTGGGATCACAGCTACTAGTAATTCTTGTTTGTTCCATCGGACAATTGATGAGGAACCCTCTGCCTACCGTAATATGGTGATCGAGAGCTATCAGATTTAAAGGATGGTTTTTTTAGCATTTTTCGGAACTTAGGCAAGTTCCTGTGTATGTACTCATGGTGGACATGAGTGAGTTGGGATATAGCTCTGTTGGATTGTATTGGGTGTCTCGATGCCTGAGTCTGTCAAAAGTCCAGAAAGGATAATTATGTGCGTGCTTACCTTCACTAAATTATTACGTCACCAGGGTGCCGTTAGACCACTCACTGAGGGTCACGGGCCGGGATCATTTTTGGGTCGCTGACCTATGAAGGTATTGAGAATCGGTGGATGTGATTCCGGGATGGTTGTTACCTTGACAGACCAGTCAGGCTCGACTTTGTTGACGGACACCGAGTGTGGTTGAATAACAACATATTTTCAGTAAACTGGATTGATTAGGTTTTTCTTTTATTTGTTTCGCTCGAAGTTAAATTGGTATTAGGGGTGATTCCCTATAATCCAACTTGTTCTGAGAGTTAGCACTAAGTGGTGATACTGGTTGTCTCTTCCTGTCAATAGGGATACGCACTGCGGTGGGTATCTTGCACTGTTAATTCCTGAAGTACCATGGTAAGAACGGGATGCTGATATCCTGGTGGATCGGGGGTATTTTAGGACCTCCGAGGTCGTCATGTTCTATGTTGGTGGACACGAACGGATCAAAAAGGATGTTTGCGCAATGGATATATTTGCGGTATATTTGTAAGTTCGTCATAGCTTTCGAGGATGGTTCGACGCAGTAATTATTGGTGACTTTGGGGTAGCGCCCCGCATTATATTCTTTTATTTTATTTTCACCTCCTCAACCATGTCATACTATCAGGAACGGAAAGTAGACCAAATTAGAATGCATTGCATAGCGAGGGTTCTAATCCCTAAACATGGAGACAACGGCTTGATTTGGAAAGTATGTAGTATGGGATGCATACATTTCCAAAGTCTCGCTTGCATTAGACTAAGTACGTTGGCTTGACCTGGGTCACATGTAGTATGGGATGCATGTGCATCCAGAATCTTGCTGACGTTAGATTAAGTGCATCTGTTCTGTACCTTGTGTTGAATAGACTTGAGTTAGATTAAGTACTTCTGTTCTACATTCTGTATTGTTGCATTAGTCTTAGGTCATGACATACACGAACACTAGGAAATCAGGATGCACGTTGAATTTTCCATTCAAGATGAATTTGTGAATGTAATAGTTTGAGGATCGCTGTTTCCTTATCAGCATTGCGTCAGTAGAATTACTGACGTACCCCACCTTTTAGGTACATGGATATCAGGTCACGAGTATAGGAGAGCCCAAGATCAGCAGGGCATCCAAGTAGTGGCAGTATGCACGTCTATCCTTCGAGCAGGTGCAGAATTATCAGGGTCACGTAGCAGGAGGCTCAAGCCGAGGGGCAGGTCCCAGAGGGGCAGATAGACCACTCAACGGAGCTTCGGCAGTTACCAAGGGATTGCCGATCTGAAAAACAGCCAATGGCTTCACAAGAAGTGTTTAAGTATTCTTGTAGTCAGTTGTAATAAAGTATGTAATTTGTATTCCTTGTTCAAGGCCAATTTGATATTTGTAATAATTGATGTAACAACTCTGATGGCAATAAAAAGGTTTAAATTTCCACGTTATTTACTGTGTTGAGATGCATTTGAAGGCAATGATCTTGGTGATGTCACGGATGTCCGATAGCGGGGATCCGGGTCGTTACAGAGTTTGTTTTCTTTTTCTCCTTCCTACAATTTATTTAATTGCAGATTTTGGAGAACAGGTACCAGATGGTGTTAGTGATATGAGATATTAGTGCTGAATTTTTTATTATTATTAATGTTGCTTATTTGAACAATTGTATTTGATACTTGGATTTATTTGTATTTGGGCAATGTGACCCAGGATATTTGATTTTTTCATATTTGGATTATTTGAGATTAATATATTTTGGTTTCAAGTATTCTTGTTGGTATTTTGGTTCATATGTGCATACTTGGTTGATTCTTTTGCTTCCTTCTCTGACTATTCTTGTGAAATGTTGTAAAGATTCTTGAACAGTTTATCGATGATGAAAATCATTCGCTGGGCTTAGTCACATACCCGTATTCCGTATTCTCTTTTGGGAAGCGGGGCGTGACAATATCATAAAAGGTCGCAAGCTATTAGCATTTTCTCCTCATTATAGAGTACAATCCCTCGCTACACAATGCCTAAACCCAATGACTAGTAGTCTAATGCATAATCACGTGTAATTAAAACTCCCAAGATATTGGACCTTACCGGCCTACCACTGGACCACACATCATGGATTTACCGAGCGTGTCCTCAGTCATGAAACCCAGCAAGTTGATCTTCCATAACTATGGACCTTACCGGCATACCCCTAGCCCAAACACGTGAATTTATTGGACGTATCCTCAGTCCCGAACATTCCTAGGGGCCTCAGCTCTTTACCGAACATGTCCGACATTGTTTCTGTTATATTTTCTTCTAATGCAAGTTCGTAATTTAAATGATGCAAAGTTATACTTCAGACTTAACGATCCCTATTTCGGACTAATATTTCTACAAATTGGAATCTTGGTCATACTGACTATATTCCACTCATCACTTGGAGTTCTCATACCATCCCAGATCCGAGCCTTTCTCAAGCCACAACACATCCCTTGGTAAAGACCAAGTCATACAATTTTAATTCAACTTTCACTTGCCCACAATGCCCAAACAATTGGTTCAACCATGCATATACATATATTCTTCATCTTAATACTTATTTGAGTTACAATTCATGTGAAGCCTAACTTTAGATGATTTAACTCACATAATAATTTATATAGTATTACTCTCTAGAATCTGGAGTATCATTCAGATTTTATAAGCTCAAGTTCAACTTCTATTACTTTTTTAGCAGAGATACAATTTGGTGTTACAATTTTCATAATTTACTGGGACCTTATAAAAATAATCTGAATGGTGACATTAAACAAATCTATCTACTTTAGCTTCTCAAAAAATTGTATAATTAACTACCATTTTCAGACCCTCATCCAACATAAAAATACAGTTACTGAACAACACTTCATTGTAGTGACAGTCTTTAATAACATATTTTATTTCAATTATTTTACTCATGATACCTACAAACTATAAAAAGGGTTTTCTCCTAACATTAACATAAATGAAAAAAAATATAACATAACTTTTAGACAACATTAAGACACTCATACACATGCAAGAAGATAAACCAATTCCAAAATTTTGGCTTGCAATTCCCGGTACACACCTCATACTGAATAATTTACAAAACCGAAGGCGAACATGTTATCTACAGTCTGACCATTGATTATAATATAAACTCATGTATATACATCTCATAGAATTTGCATAATTTTATACCAATACGTGCCAATCAATCAAATGCAATCAAAATGGGCTACTAAAAGTTGTGGTTGCAGGAAAAACCACTAATTGAAAAATCATAACTAATTATTCACTTTGTTAATAATTCACAAATTTTGCTCCCAAATACTAGACATGCAAACACATTTACAGTTAAAGTTTCACATAATAATACGAATAATTGACTTTCAAATTGACAATCAACATTCAACAAGGATATACACATAGTAATACGAATAAAATTATGCAAATTCTACCCACTTCGCGACATCGAAATCTGCACGATCCTGAGTTGCAAACCACTTCTAGAATAGCGAACTCCAATCTTTTACCCTCACGAACTCATTCAGAACTCACTCAAAAATCAAAACGGTAGGAGAAGGAGTTGGTGATTGGTATGAGTGAAAATAAGGGGGGTTTTCATGGTATTTATAGGTACAAGAGGGTGAGGTGGCTGGTTGGGAGAGTGGGCTAAAAATAATGAGTAGTGGGGCTGTTTTGGTAAGCGTTGAGGGCTGGATTTGAGGAGATGTGGGGGCTAGTTATGAGCTGAATAATGGGGGGGCCATTATTCAATTTTTGAAGTGAGAAAGTGGAGAGTTTAAGGGGGTTTTCAAACTGAATTGATGGGGTGAAATTGTGTTTGGGTTCAGCCCGAATATTGGCTCGGGTTTAGACAGCGTTGCAGCTATGTTGGGGCTCGGGTTTGGATTATAGTGAGGCGAGAAAAAGTGAGGCGAGCACGGGAAAATGAGTAGATACATGATGAGACATGCACGTAGTGAAAAAGAGAACAAAGATTGTGGTGATTGTACATACATGCGACAAGCACACGAAATAAACAAGAGCTCTAATCACACAATCAACTAATAACATTATGAGGTTAGAAAAATCAAGCAACACAATGTCATTGATTATAACACTACTATTAATCATGCTATTATACATAATAATATGCCTGCACGTGTATAGCACGTGCAGGGGCAAAATTGTCATTATAAATTTTTGCGGGGTTTTACACTCCTCCTCCTTTAGAAAAAGTTGTGTCCCCACAACTTCCTAGGGTACAAACTTGTATGTTGAACACACCCATATAAACCAAAAAGTTCAGGATAATATTTCATCATTCTATCCTCCGACTCCTAAGTGGATTCCTCCAACTGGTGATTGCTCTAAAGATCCTTAACCATCTGAATGGTCTTGGTCCTCAAAACTTTCTCCTTTCTATTTACAATTTGCATTGGGGTTTCCTTGTAAGTTAAGTTTACCCAGAGATCCTATGGTGTCTTTAGGAGTATGTGTGCAGGGTCGGATATATACCTTTGCAACATCGACTCGTGGAAGACATTGTGAACCTGTGCCAGCTCCACAGGTAATTCCAGTTGGTAAGAAGTTTGTTTTATCCTCTTTAGAATTTGATAAGGTCTGAAATAACTCGGAGCCAACTTTCCTCCTTTGTTGAAACAAACTACTCCTTTAATTGGTGAGACCTTCAAGAATACAAAGTCTCCAACTTCAAATTCTAGGTCTCCCCTTCTATTGTCCGCATAAATCTTCTGCCGACTCTGAGCTAATTTCATCCTTTGATAAATAAATTAATCATGTCACTTGTCTACTGGACTATTTCCTATCCATACATCTTCCGCTCTTCTACCTCGTACCAACATACTGACGTCCTCCAACTCTTGTCGTACAATGCCTCAACTATTGGTAGATATTTCTCCCACAATCATCCAAAATCCAATATACACATTCGAAGGATGTCTTCCGAACTTCGGTTCACTCTTTCCGATTGACCGTCGGTCTGGGGATGGAAGGTCGTGCTATAAGCAGTTCTGGTACCCATTGCTGTCTATAAACCCTTCCAAAATATAAAAGTGAATCTCACATCGCAGTCTGATACGATAGTCACTGTCACTCCGTGCAATCTGATGATCTCTTCGATGTACTAATTTATCCATCGACCAGATAATCTTTGTCAGTAGGAAATGTGCAGACTTGGTCAATCTGTCTACTATCACCCATATGGTGTCATTTCCCTTTGAACTCCTCAGCAACCCTGTAATGAAATTCATACAGATGTTCTCACATTTCCACTCTGGTACGAGTAATGGTTCCAGTAAACCCTCTGGTTTCTGGTTCTCCACCTTAACTTTTTGACATGTGGGACATCTGACTACAAAATCTGCCACGTCTCTCTTCAGATCTAACCACAAGAAATGCAGTTTAATATCCTTATACATTTTCGTGCTGCATGGGTGTACCGATAACAACGTAGAATGTGCATCTCTCATGATCTCTTCTCTCAGATCGTTCTTGCCAACATACACAATCTGTTTCCAAACCAAAGCAACCCGTCTTTCACATGATGTTCTGATAACTTGCCAGAGTAGACTTGCTCCTTCATTTCCTGAATGTCAAAGTCATTATATTGTTTTTTCGTGATATGGTCTCATAAGCTGAGTTGAAGCTTCAGTTGCACTAATGTTGCACCCAATCTCTGTTGCTCCACTTTTATCCCATCCTTGTCCAATTCTTCTATTAGCTCCTTCTGCTTGGTGATCAAACTTGATAAACTACTCTTCTGACTAAGGGATCTGCTACAACATTCGCTTTCCCAGAATAATACTTGATTTTAGGGCGAAAGTCCTCCAGTACTTCTAACCACAGCCTCTACCTCAGGTTCAAATCTTCTGCTGGTAGATATACTTTATGCTCTTGTGGTTAGTGTACATGTTGACATTCTCACCGTACACATATTCTCTCCATTGCTTTAAAGCAAATATCACTGCTGCTAATTCCATGTGATGAGTTGGATAGTTTTGCTTATGAAATCGTAGTAATATAGACCCATAAGCTATCACATTTTCCTCTTGCATCAAAACACAACCCAATCCCCTGAGTGAAGCGCCACTGTAAATATTGTAGCCTTTGCCTAGCAAAGGTAGTACTAGTACTGGTGCTATGATTAGCTTCTCCATCAATTCATGAAAACTTTCCTCACATTTATTGATCTAAACAAAGTCCACATTCTTCTTGGTTAGTCTGGTTAACGCTACTACTATCTATGCATACACTTGGATAAACCATCAATAATACCCCATCAATCCCAAGAAACTCAGGATTTCCTTCATAGTTGTGGGTCGGGGCCATTCTTTCACTACAGCAACCTTTTGTGGATCTTCATCCACACCTTCCTTAGAAAGAAAAAGGCCCAAGAATGTCACATCCTTCTTCCAGAACTCATATTTGGATTGTTTGGCATATAGCGCATGTTCCTGTAACTTTCCTAACACCTTTGCCAAGTGATGAGCATGCTCCTATTCTATCTTGGAGTATACCAGAATGTCGTCTATGAACACTACAACGAATGCATCTATAAAGGATCTCAACACCCGATTCATCATATCTATGAATATGGCCACTGCAGTTGTCACTCTAAAGGGCATCACCAAGAATTCATAGTGCCCATGACTTATTCTGAACATATTCTTTGGAATGTCATCTTCTTTGACCCGAACTTGATGGTACCCTGAGTGTAGGTCAATCTTTGAAAATAGTGCTTCTCTTTGTAGTCGACCAAATAAATCATTGATTCTCGGTATCAGGTCCTTTTTATGGACTATCACCTTGTTCAATTCTATATGGTCATGCACATCCTCATCGACCCATCTTTCTTCTTCTCCAAGAGTAGTGGTGCTCCCAAGGTTGTAATACCCTGATTTTTCATTTATGAAAATTATTATTTTTAATTTTTGTACGTATTGTGCACGTACAATTTTGCAGTATAAAATTTTATAATTATTTTTATTTCATAAACAAATGAGTATATATATATATAGGTCTCCTCCATTTGTTTTTATTAAAGCCCATTTTTCCTTAATGAACATAAGTTTCTTTTATAGCCCAAATTAATTTATTTTTAAAGTAGACTAATTTGGCCCATTAAATAAAGGTCCATGAGTTATTCTCTCTTTTTAAATACAACTTGTAATGTAGATTATTTTTATAAAAAAATAAAATGTACAACTTTTAAAATGGGGGACTATTGAATGCACGTGCATTGCACGTACACGTGTATTGTGCACCTTGTCTTGGCCGGTTTTGAATGGGAGGGAAAGGAAAAGAGAAGTGGAGTTTGTGGGAGGTAGTTTTGGGATCATGGTTAGTTACTACAACTTCCCCTTAAATCCTAGCATTTTGTCCTTAACTCCTAGATTAATCCTAGCCCTTCATTTGTCCCAAATTTTAGTATAAATACCCCCCCCCCCAGCCTAGTTATTCTTGCACTCTTCATTCTCCAAACCTATAGTAAGAAAATACAATTATTAGTAGTGAGTTATTAGTAGGAAGTGAGAATAAACGATTGAGAGAGAGAGTTTTGTGTGTGCTTGCATCAAGGAGGCCGGCTATTGGAAGGCTCGGGTTGCACTATTGGGGAGGCTCGGGTTGCACATCAAGGAGGAGGAGGAGCACTCGTTTAGAAAGCTCGAGAAGGACTCTTTCGTTTAGGAGGTATTGTGAATTTTTCTCTCCAAATAAGGTGGGTTGTTTTTCTATATTTCTAATTAGATACCATGTTATGGTTGATTGAAATGATAATGCATGAAAGAAACTAATAAGAGTACACTTAATTGGAAAAAGGACTTGCTAGTAGATTAAATTGATTGCTTGATAGATTGCATGTTATCTTGTCATGAATATTAAGTTGTATGCGAATCGTTTGTAGTGATGGAATATATGAATTAGAATTGTTGTTAGTGTCAAGAACTAAGTACAAAATGCTAGTATATGAAATTGTTGCTTTATGTGCTTAGATGGACCTTCGTGATATTGTTGGAATGAATAAATTATTATATGCTTTTGGGCTTATGAAAAGGGGAAAAACAGGGAATTGATGTAGAAATCTTTAATACTAAGTTGTGTGAGAAATGTCAAAATGATTTATGAAAATAGTAGTATGCAATTTAATTAATTGTATGAAAAATGTGTGTTTAATTACTGGAAAAATATTTCATAAAATACTGGAGTGTTAAGTTATGTTAAAATAGACGTTCTGGAGATTTACAGAAATTTTAGTGAAAGCAAAACTAAAATAAGAACTTTTGAAACATCGAAATGTTCTAATGAACACAGAGTTTGATTAAATGAAGTTTGAGTTGTAGTTGAGACAACCTGAGCCTATAGCTCAAGTGGTCGGTGAGCCCTTTGGCGCTATAGTAGCGCGGGGGTGTGTGTGTTGAGGTCCCTGGTTCGATACCTGTGTCCATCATTCTTTTATGTCCATTTTAAAAATAAACCAGATCTCGAACAGAGAGTATAAAACCCTCTGTCTCCTTTTCATATCGTTGAGCACAGTCGGCCAGGTGGCTAGCGCGTGCAGCTGTCTTCTCTTGGGTCGTGGGTTCGATTCCTGGTGCGGCCAGAATGTAAATTTTTTTTTAAAAATGATTTTTTTGGGTTTTTTGAAGTGTAAAAATTCTGAAAAAAATACTATTATTATTTTAAAATCATGTGTGACTTATGAAAAATTTTTGGGAGTTATTAGTATGAAATAAAGTGCATTTTTGAAAGTAAAATGTGTAATGGGAACTATAGTTTTACACTCTTATAATTTCATAAAAATGTGTTTTTACGAAGAAATTAAGATAAGTGTTAGAAAAGGAAAATTGAAAAGAAGAAAGTATAAACGTGAAGTTTTTTTTATTGAGTTATTCTTATTAAAGAATAGTGTGACAATAGTGAATTTGTGAATATTCACTTTGACGAGATATTTTGTGATATGTTTTTAATGTGGAAATACATGTTAGTTATGAAATGCATGATGGATAATTGAACTCCATGTATGATTATTGACTCATGAAAAGATTGGAAAATCATGTGATTGAAAAAGAAAAATGTTCTCAAGTTTGACAACTCAGATAGTGAATTTGTGAATTGAAATTAAAAATTATGGTGTAGCCAAAACTCACACCGGCAAGTGAAAAGTGATGAGATATGATTATTGAAATTAAAAAGACCAAGTTTGGGTCATTGTGAAATGAAAGAAATAAGACCGGTAGTAGTGAGAGGGCTAACTCTAAGAGATTGATTTTGTTCATGATTTCATTAAAATTAAGAATTAGTACATAGTCAAGAGGTGATGAAAGTGAGAGAAAAACACAAGTATGAGGGCCTCGAGTCTACGATGTGGGTGTGATTCACAATTTGACTTCACGATGTGTCGTGACATGACATGGGCACTACTCCAGAATTATCGGGATCTTGGAGACGCTTGTGGGGTGGTTGGTGACTGCAAGAGGATCGTGTGCCATGAAGGAGGCTGAATTGTCCATAGATAGTCTTCACGATGCATCGTGACATGACGTGGGATTCCCCTCCAGTGTTTCTGTACATGAGCTCGTACTCATAGGACATCTAGGATACTTACCGTAGTTACAGTACTAGATTAAGTCATGACGAGGGATTGAACCCTATAAGATGAAGAACGATTAAGAGGCTTGCCCTCGGACCTATGTAGTATGGGATGCACAGAATCCGAACAAGTGTGCATTAGTGTCATGTAATGTAAATAACTACATTAAGGACTAAGTGCACAATCATAACACGACATCAATAGGATATTCCCCTTAGTCTGATATGTGAACAAGTTTGTGTTTGTTAAATATGGAAAATCAATTATACTGTTTCCGGCATAAAGATGATGGCCGTGTATAATGTTCGTTGGTTGAATAAACTGACGTACCCACAGTTTTGTATGCAGAATAATGGCATGATAAAGATTAAAGGAGAACTGATGCTTAGAGATTATTCAAATGTTGTTGTACTTTTATGTAAATGTTGTAAATTTTGCTTTCGCTGCAAAATATAAAGTGTAAAGATTTCTTGTAACTCTGATGTAAAGTGAAAAGTTTTAAATTCCTTATAAAATTGTACGAAAGAAGTGTAAAGATCCCGTAGAATCTCGAATTCAGTTGTATTTTGGAATTCGGGGTGTTACAAAGGTGAGGCACTGGTATGATGAATTACTTTTGTTACAGTTCCTTAATGAGCTTCTTGAACTTATCTTGTTCCAAAGGCACCATCCTGTAAGGTCCCATGACTCATTCTGAACACAGTCTTTGGAATGTCATCTTCTTTGACCCGAACTTGATGGTACCCTGAGTGTAGGTCAATCTTTGAAAACACTGCTTCTCCTTGTAGTGAACAAATAAATCATTCATTCTCAGTATCGGATACTTTTTCTAGACAATCACCTTGTTCAATTCTATATAGTCATGCACATCCTTATCGACCCATCTTTCTTCTTCACTAAGAGCAGTGGTGCTCCCCAAGGTGAGGCACTGGTCTGGTGAAGAAGGATGAACCAGATATGGATAGTTCTTTTGTTACAGTTCCTTAATGTGCTTCTTGCTCTCATCTTGTTCCAAAGGCACCATCCGTAAGGTGCCTTGGATACTGGTGCATTTCAAGGTTGCACGACAATACCGAACTCAACATCTCGATGAGGTGGTAGCCCTGTTAAATCATCCAAAAACACTTTCGAGAAGTCCCTTACCAATGGAATTTTAGTGACTTTTTTTAGGATCTTTCTTATGGTTAGGGATGCTATCACTCCCTTGAACTCTTTCTTCCCTTGGAAGGCAACTTCAAGTCCTCTAGGTGCCTTCTCTATCACCTTCTTGTCTTCACTTTCAATAATTGCACCATAGATTGCCATCCAATCTATTCCAATAATAACATACACCCCTAACATATCCAACTCAATAAGATCTATACCAAAAAGCCTTCTTCCAATCTCGATATCACACCCAGCGTAATAACGGGTTAGTAGTCACCCTGAACCAGATTCTTTTCTTGCTTGAACTCACGGATTGCTCGCACTTGGAATCCCTTAAGACTCCGGACCTAGGCGTCTAGAAAAGCGATACCCTACTGGTCTTCCAGTAGTTGCACTTCAAGCTGAATCATCCTCCATTGTTACCTGATCAGTTGGCAACGAAGCACGGCCAATTTATGCTAATCTCTGCTCAGGGTCATAGAGATTACTATGGAACCGTCTGAAGAACTCACTCGGGGTGGAGTAGGTGGATGTGACTCAACATCCGATAATTCCTGGGGTTCCTTGATTGAATAATTTGCAAGCGTAAAAAATTGCTATAAGTAGTATAGTTTAAAAGAAAAGAGTATTGAACTCATAAGGACAAATTATTTTATTGAGTACCAAAATTTACTAGATTAACTACTATTTGGAGAATTGAAAAATTGATAATAATAGTAACTAAATTAAACTAAACTAAAGGAAAAATTAAACTAATTAAAAAGACCAAAATCTAAAATTTTATTGGTTTATTAATACCAAAACTAAATCTAGGACTTTTGATTTCACCTAGTTAATCTCATACAATTAATAATTCCATGTAACTAAAAACTCTACTTTTCCAAGTTGTAGACCAAAATCTCCTAATTATTCAATGTCTTCTCTCAAATAACACCAAACATATTTCCAACTAATAATTCGTCATATCTCTATGAAAATTTAATTAATTGATGATTCATTAAGTTCTATTGATTTTTCTATGGTCACATTAATCGAGGTAAATTATCTCTAATTTCGCGCAATCAATAGAGTTTAATTTTATAGTTCTAAATCATAAGTTACCTCTTGGCATCCATCATGATTTAATAATTCAAACAATAGTTGGCCAAACAATTGCAAGCATTAAGATCAAAAGTTAAATACACAACCATAGAAAAATAGAAAAATAAAAAAGTATGAAATTAGAATTGTGTTCTCAAAACTAGACTACGTCAAAGCCCTAGAAAAATAAATTTTGTTCATGATAAAATTGCAACTAATACACATTTTATTGGATTGCATAATAATAAAAATAGATAAAATAGAAGAAGAAAAAACTCGATTCTGCTAAAAAATCCAAGCCTGTGCGGCAAGTCAGAAGCCACCGCTTCCTCAGATTCTGTGTAGTCCACTTCTTCTTCTTTTATTTTCTTCTTCCTCGGTTTCCGTGTAGCCTTCTATTTCTTTTTTTCTTTTTTTTTCTTTTCCTTCCAGCCGCAAGTCCCCTCTTCCTTCTCCTTTTTTATCTTTTATTTTCTTTCCTTCCCGGTCGAGACCCGTGGCTCCATGTGCAGCCACCACTTCTTTATAGAAGGAGAGGGGGTGATTTAAATAGGGTTAGGGTTAGTTAAATTAGGACTAGATAGTTAATTAATTAATTAAAATTTATAGATTAAGATTAATCAACATATTTTAAATTAATCAATTAACTAATCCTAAATTAAATCCACTCAACTTTCAACCCAGGCTGTTTCTTTTCTTCTTAATTTTTTTTATTACAAAATTTCATTCCACCCCCTAGTTGACCATAATATTTTTTATTGATTCTTCAAAGGGCCAATTTGTGGAAACATGCATTAGAATGCTCGAATTTTCAGAAATCTTCACATAGAATCAGTTTGTATTTTGAAATTTTTATCATTGTTTTCTTCCTTGATTACACCAAAACGTCAACCTTTTGCACTTATCCTTCTCATTCCTTCAAAATCAAACAAATAAGTAAAAATAAGTTGAAAGGAGATAAATTTTAAAGAAATAAACAAGAACTCGCAATTTTAATACATAAAAGAGTAATAAAAATCATGTAAAAATTACACACATCAAATACCCCCAAATTTAAGATTTTGATTGTCCTTGAGTAAAAGGAAAACCATAAATAAGGATAATAATAATAATTAGTCTCAACGCATTACACCGAAAGGATTTATCATGCAAGCTTCAAATATTCAACTTAGTACATAAACAATAGCAAATACAGGACAACTAAGCATACTCACTTTTTGCAGTGCAATTATTCATAAATAATTCCAAAACCATTCAAATTTGTCATACAATTAATGCAATTATATCATGTAACAACTCCATCTATGATCACTCATTCTCACTACTACAAACCGAGTAGAAAACTAAAGTTTCTTCTTTTTTGTCTTTTTGTTTTACCAAATTTTTTTCTTTCTAAGTTGTCACTTGCCTTTTGACGCGAATGCAAATATTTGTGATGGGTCCACCTAGTTACTCAACAACTCACACACTTAGAGTATTTTTGCATAATCATATTTCAAGTCGCCATTTGATGTAAAAGTAAACATTGGTGATGTCCCCTAGTCACTATGCAACTCAAATCATAGAAGTAGATAAACTTTTTTTATTCAATTATTTGATTTAATCATTATCACTCGATCTACTTAAACCCTGTTTAGGACTACATCAGAGGGGATAATCATAAGAAAAAGCATCACACTCCTCTTTTATGCATAATCACATAATTCTCAAAATTTTGTAAGGAATTCTGAATTTCAATAATCCTAAAAAAAGTAAGTCTGCCTAATCTTGCATTATAAGATATTGCATATCATAAATAAATAAACCAAAATTCAATGTTTTAGCAAATAAAAAATCTGAAAGTGTAATGGTAATCATAATTTAAGTCATTTTTCTTTTATATAGGAAAAATTTTAACCATTCCCCCAAACATAAATATCACATTGTCCTCAATTGGGAAAATAAGAGAAAAAGAAAAAGACTGAGAAAAGTTCAGAATTACTCCTCTGATTTATGTTGAAATTCTGGATGAGTACCGTTCATTTTGTTGGTGATATATGTAGTTGTAGTAGTTGTAGATGTCCAAATTCCCTGATTCTTTCTGAATTGGAAAGCTAAGACAATTTTCTTCGATCGATATTTGAAATATTTTTCCAGATGCGGACTCCATCTTGCCCAAAAACAGCCATAAAACTAGGTCTAAAAAATAACTCTGCCCGGAAACCCCCAAATTTTTGCAATGCTATAAAATAAAATCAAAAACTAAAATTAAAGTAAAAAAGAAGGTAGTGAGTCGATTGAGTGCCTGTATTTCCCCAGTTGGTTCATAAAGAAAAGAGTGCATTTCGTTCCCGTTCCCCTAGCCTGAGTCTTTAATATACCCACATCTTCGAATTTCAGCTGAGAAGATAGATGAATAGATTGTGTAGCTTCCAAATACCGAACATATTCCAAAATCTTTTCTTTTTCAGATTAAGAGTGGCTGAATTTGTTAAACACACTTTTACAGGTAACTCTTCAACTTCAGCCTTATGTGTCTCGCCCACAACTAAATCAATTTCACTAACTTGAAAACACGAGTAAACTTCGACAGGAAACTCCATGGATTTAAAGACATCAAACGTTACTTATCCTCAACCCTCAAATAAGTTTTCCTTTGTGGACATCAATTAAAGCTTTCCCCATAGCTAGAAAAGGTCGTCCCAAAATCAACGAGATTTGTTCATCTTCCTCCATGTTAAGCACATTGAAATCAGCTGGAAAAATGAACTTGTCTACTGTTACTAAAACATCTTCAACTATTCATCTTCGGTACTTGATAGATCTGTTTGCCAATTGTAAAGAAATTGTAGTTGGCTTTGCTTCTCCAAGACCCAGTTTCCTGAAAACCGAAAAATGCATAAGATTAATACTTTCCCCGTAAATCACATAAAGTTTTATCAAAAAATGAATTTCCGATAATGCAAGGAATCATAAAACTTCCTAAATATTTAAGTTCAGCAGGCAACTTTTTTTTTTAAATTGCACTACTCTCTTCGGTTAGCATCATCATCTCATGTTCCTCCAACTTCTGCTTATTTGATAAAATATCCTTCAAAAAATTAGGATATTTAGGCGTATGATATAAATCTTCAATAAGAGGAATATAAATATGCAATTTCTTAAATATATTTAAAAATTTAGAGAATTGATTATCGAGATTACTTTTTTTAAGTCTTTGCAAAAAATGAATCGGTGGATCATATGATAAGTTTCGGAATTAAACTCGCTGGAAACCATGGGGTTTGAAGCTCTTAATCTTCTTAAAATTCCCAATATGGTTGTTGGCCACCTGCTGCGTTTGTTTCTCCAAAATTGACTTGAACTCATTTTTCTTTTCAACCACAATTTGTTTGGCAATTTCTTCTTGTGGCTGTTCAATTGTTTGCCCACTTCTTAGTGTTATTGTTTTGACATGTTCCTTGGAATTGGTTGAGATGTTAATGGGTAAGGTTCCTGATGTTCTTTTCGTAAGAATATTTGAAAGCTGACCAATCTGAGCCCCAAGGTTGTGAATTGAAGCCGTATTATTTTCTATCGCCAAATCTGTCTTCTGCATGTATTGCTCAGTCTTCTTCATGTATTGCATAAACATCTCTTCAAGTGTCGGCTTCTATTCTTGCTGTGAAAAATTTTGAGGTGGTCTAACTGTTCCTTGATTGTTGTTCCAAGAAAAATTAGGGTGATTTCTCCATCCTGGATTATACATGTTCGAATCAGGATTGTTTTGGTTTTGAGAGTTGGACATAATTTTCTTATTCGAAATTTAGTAGAGCAAAAGGATTTCCCACTTGGTAATAAATACTTGAGTGATTTCCTGCACAATGATCACAAATAATATTATTTTGAATAGCATTAACATTAATATTACCTATTTGTTTAGATAAAATAGCAATTTGTGAAGCTAATGTGGTAATAGGATCAAGCTAAAAAACACTAGCTGCATTTCTTGGCATTGCTCTCTCTGAAGACCATTGGTAATTGTTGGATGTCATCTCCTCTAAAGGCTCATAGACCGCTTCTTGATTCTTTCTCATAAGAGCTTCTCAAGCTGCTGCATCTACCATAAATCGATTTGTATCTCCCAAACCATTATAGAATGTTTGGAGTTGCAGCCATTTCAGAATTTAATGATGAGGACACTTTCCTAATAACTCTTTATACCTCTCTCATGCATCATACAAAGATTCTTTCTCAGAATGAGTAAGTGTGGTAATGTCATTCCTTAACTTTTCTGTCTTCTATGGTAGAAAATACTTAGCCAGAAATTTTTGTTCAAGTCCCTCCCAAGTAGTGATAACATCTGGTGGTAGATAATTTAGCCAAGCCTTTAGCTTATCTCTTAGTGAAAAGGAAAGAGTTTCAATCGGATTGCATCATGTGATACTCTATTGTGCTTGAAAGTGTAGCAAATTTCTAGAAAGTTTGCAATGTGAACATTAGGATCCTCGTGCGGCAGTCCACCAAATTGAACAATCTGCCGAATCATTTGAATTATCGCCGGATTAATCTCAAAATTGTTAGCTTGTATAATCAGCATCTTTATGTTTGATGTTGTTCCATTAACTGATGGGAAAGCATAGTCTCTCAAAACCTTATTTTCTTCTCCATTACCCTCATTCGCCAAGGTGATACACTTCTATGTCCTAAAAAATAGCTAATAAATAACAGAAAAACTAATCAAACATACCTTTCTAAATAAATAAATAAATAACAAATCGAAATTAGTAACAATCTAGTTATTATCAATATCAATATATAAAAAATTAGTCCCCAACAACAGTGCCAAAAACTTGATGGAATAATTTTCAAGCGCACAAAATCACAACAAGTAGTACAGTTTAAAGGAAAAGAGTGTCGAACCCACAATGACTAATTATTTTATTGAGTACCAAAATTTACTAGATTAACTACTATTTGAAGAATCAAAAAATTGATAAAAATAGTAACTAAATTAAACTAAACTAAAGGAAAATTTAAACTAATTAAAAAGAACAAAATCTGAAATTTTATTGGTTTATTAATAGCAAAACTAAATCTAGGGCTTTTGATTTCAACTAGTTAATCTCATATAATTCATAATTCCGTGTAACTAAAAACTCCAACTTTTCAAGTTGGAGACCAAAATCCTCTAATTATTCAATGTCTTCTCTCGAATAACACCAAACATATCCCCAACTAACAATTCGTCATACCTCTATACAAATTTAATTACTTGAAGATTCATTCAGTTCTATGGATTTTTTCACAGTCACATTAATTGCGGTAAATTATCTCTAATGTCGCTCAATCAATGGTGTTTAATTTTATACTTCTAAATCACAAGTTACCTCTTGGCATCCCCCATGATTCAATAATTCAAACAATAGTTGGTCAAACAATTGCAAGCATTAAGATAAAAAATTAAACACACAACTATGAAAAAATAGAAAAAACATTAAATATTAAATTGGAATTGTTTTCTCAAAACTAGGCTACGTCGAAGACCTAGAAAAATTAATTTAGTTCATGATAAAATTGCAACTAATTCACATTTTATTGGATTGCATAATAATAAGAAGAAATAAAAGAGAAGAAGAAAAAACTCGTTTCTGCCAAAAAATTCAAGCCTTTGCCACAAGTCAAAAGCCATTTCTTCCTCGGGTTCTGTGCAGTCCACTTCTTCTTCTTTTATTTTTTTCTTCCTCGGTTTCAGTACAACCCTCTATTTCTTTTTCTATTCATTTATTTTCTTTTCTTTTCTTTTCCTTCCTGCCACATTCCCCTCTTCCTTCAACTTTTTTGTCTTTTTTATCTTTTCTTCCAAGCTTTGGGACCTGTGCCCTCTTCCTCTCTCCATGTGCAGTCGTCACTTCTTTATATAAGGAGAGGGGGAGTTTTAAATAGGGTTATGGTTAGTTAAATTAGGATTAGATAGCTAATTAATGAATTAAAATCTATAAATTAAGATTAATCTATTAAATTTTAAACTAATCAATTAACTAACCCTAAATTAAATCTACTCAACTTTCAACCTGGGTTGTTTCTTTTCTTCTTAATTATTTTTTTTACAAAATTTCATTCCACTACTTAGTTGACCATAATATTTTCTGTTGGTTCTTGAATAAGCCAATTTGTAGAAACGTGCATTAGGGTGCACGAATTTTTCAGAAATCCTCAATAGAATCAATTTAAAATTTTGAAATCTTTATCCTTTTTTTCTTCCTTGATTTCACCAAAACGTCCACATTTTGCACTTATCCATCACATTCCTTCAAAACCAAACAAATAAATAAAAAATAGGTTGAAAGGAGATAAACTTTAAAGAAATAAACGAGAACTTGTAATTTTAATACATAAAAGAGAAATAAAAATCTTGTAAAAATTACACACATCATTCCTTTCCCTCAAGATTCTTCTTCTCAGGATCCTCCTCTTCATCAGATTCTTCCTCCTCATGTTCCTCTTCCTCAAGATCCACTCCAAGAATATATACAAAAAGTTCCACACCTTCCAACTCTTCCATAGGACTATGGCCATCCGCCATCCTACTTGTAACCCCTATTTTTCATTTTATGTATTTTGGAAGTATTTTTCACTTTTTTATATTTTTATATCTCTTGTATTTTTCGGAACCGTATATTGGATTATTTTCAATATATATTCTTTTTCTTTCATTTTTGAGCTCCTAGTGTCATTTGTTCGTCATTTTTGTCGTTTTCGCCATTTTGAGTTCTTTTTCTCATTTTTCTTGGCCCCGTTCATTATTATTATTTATTTTGGTGATGAGATGGATTTTTGGTGGTGATTTACCCAAATTATGATTTTTGATCCTTAAGGAGATTTTTAGGAGCCATAGATTTCATTATAAATTGTATCCCTAATTGAAATCTACCCAATACCCATTATCCATTTGTATACCTATTAATTCATACTACTACCCACTACCCATTAACCCATAATTAATCCATTTATATAACCCCCTAATCCCCTTTAACCCTAACCCTAATTGTATTTTCTCTCTCCCTCTCCACAAACCATCCCGGCCTCCCTCCTTCAAGTCCCAGCTGCTCCCTCCTTCCTCAAAACCGAGCATCTCAAGCACCAAAACCGGCCTCCCTTGCAACCATACTCCATCCATCCATCCATACAAACCCCGATACATCCAAAACCCTACTCCTTTGCATCTCCTTGTGGCCGGCCATCCCAAAACAGCACCACCATCCACAAATCCTCATCAAAAACTCTCTCCTTTGCTGATTTGTCAAGTGGGTATCCCCAGTTTGGTTCGTGCATTAAGGAGTTCGATCGTAGGAGCTTTTTGTGTTCGTGGGTACGCTTGGATTCGCATTAGGAGAGATTTTGTTCGTGGGTTTGGCACTTGGACTAGTTTGCTTCGTGATTCACTCCATTAAGAGGCAAGTAACTTGTACAAAAATCCTTAGGTTGATACAAGTCAAAAAGTTCACACCTAGAGTAGTTGGGTCTGGAGACGATCAAAAATTGTATTTTTATTAATGGGTTTTGTCTCTATTGTGTTAAATTTGGCCATAGAATACTTATGACATAAAGTTTGATAGGTTAATGCCTTAGGTTTCACCCAAACTTGATTTTGTTCGTGTATGTGATATATTGCATGCTATGTGTTCGATTGATTGTCCATGTGAGAATTATTAGGCTTTGACATGTTATAATCCCTAAAATATGATATTTAGATGATTGGTAGGCTTTGTTTCAAGTTTGGTTAAGTTTGGATCAAATTTGCGGAAGTTATGATGTTTTGAAGCAGAGATGTGAAATCTGGAATTTGCAGTATGTTCTGTGTTGCTTGCTGTTTTCACCCAGGCTGAGATCCGAATCTCAACTTGAGATTAAAAGTGAAATCTAGATAATTTAGTCTATTTTCAAACCCCACTGGTTTCACTGTATTTGGAGTTCGTATGACTGAGATATGATAGTTTTGGTACAGCCATGTCGGTAGATTTCAGATTCAGTTTTGAGTCATTTTTGTTAACAAATTAATTTCGAGAACTAAGCTATACACAATATCTTGCTATAATATTCTGCTCAGTGTTTTCTTATGATGTTAGGAACTTTTCAGATTTTTGGTGTATTTTAAAGATAAGTGTTGCGCGATGTTTCATATCCTTTTCTAAAATCTACTTTTGCTGTAAATTGCGTGCTGTTCAGTATAGAACCCTGTTTTCACCCTATTTGTTTATACTGTATGAAAATTATTTGTGAAATATGAAAGTTAGTAAATTTTATCTATTTTCACGTCGTTTTAGCGGAATTGGATTTCGATTCACTGATTGCGAGATATCCTTGTTCTCGTACAGCAGTGTCGAGAAATTCCAGATTCGTCAAATTGTGTTTTTGTGTTGTTTCTTATTTTTGATGGCTGATCTATACTTACTGGAATATTATGAAACTTTTTATTTTGAGTCTATACCTATAGGGTAATACCCCAGCTTTTTCTTGGAATTATTTGATATGTTTTCATGCTGTTTTCATGCTTTTGAAGTCGTTTCCCTATTTTCTGGCTGAACATAAATTCTGTATTCAAATTAGTTTGGAGTTGAGATGTTGTGAACTAGTATGTGACTTAATTATACTTGTTCGATGCATGTGGATGTCTAGTTTCCAGATCCTTCGACGTATCATGATTTGCATGTCTTTAGCTCTTTGAATCACTGTTTTAGTACTGATTGGTCTTGTTGTCCTGATTATGAACATATGCTATTTTGCTCGTATATGTGAATGTATATCATCCATGCTTGGTTATTTGTTTCCCTGAACCTAAACTTGTTTATAACATATTATTTTGACCTTATTTTGTACCCACTCATGCCTGTTGATGACCATAATAATAAAAGTAACTAAGCCGGGGTTTAAGGAAAGATCTAGTAGTGGAAAATATAGAAACGTGTACTTGGAAGAGGACTAGTGTCCTACCTGCTTGTTTACCTGTACTTGATTGCATGCTTCCCTATAGGAAGGTGTTCTCGAAAGATAACCACTAGGTTATACCTGTTTCTGACCCTGTCTACATTGCTTCTTATGTAAGAAGGTGTAGAGTAGAAGAGAACCACTAGATTCTGCCTATTTCTGTTTCCTGTACCTAAGTACACTGCCCTATGGACTCCACTATGAAAATCTTACTAAGCGAAACTGTTTGTTGTAGCAATCATGTAATATAATTTGGGGCACATGAAGTGCTACCTAGATAGTAAAATAACAAGATTTAATCTGATATAATCTGATACCTGTTTACCTGATACATGATTACCTGTTACCTGTATACCTGTTACCTGATTATCCTAATTATCCTGTTACCTGATACATGTTTACCTGATTTATGATATTCGTGTTACCTGATTTCCTGATACTTAATACATGTTTACTTGATTACCTGATTACCCGATAAATTATACATGTTTACCTGTATACCTGTTGACTTGACACTTGACATATGTTACCCATACCTGTTAGTATACCATATTGCTAGTTAGTTTCCTATGTGCTTGTATCCTACTCTATTTGTGACCCGCGACTTGCAATTGACGGGTACTTGTCTTTGTTCTTTTCTCTTTTTCCTGCAAATTGTACTTATTGCAGATCAGGAGGGTCAACTTCCTGAAGGTATTGGAGAGATGATGTTTTAGATGCTGGAGACTTGCTTTATTATTATTATTTTCTTTGTTGCCTGAACTTGAATAAAAATGTATTTGGTTTATTTGGATATTACTTGTATTTGGGCAAATGTGACCCAGGATATTTGTTTTCCAGACTCTGATTTATTTGAGAATATGGTATTTGATTTCAAGTAAATTTCAGTTGGTGAATTTGTTTCAATGTTGCATGTTGGTTCCACTTTTTGCTTCCGACTCTGATATATTCTATGATGTGTTGCAAAGATTTCTTGAAACAGCTTAAGGATGATAATAATCATTCGCTGGGCTTTTGTTACGTACTCGTATTCCGTATTTTTGGGAAGCGGGGCGTGACACTACTGGAAGAGAAAAATGGAGAAAATTAGGGTCTATGTATAAGGTATCACAAATGCAAGTTCAAAACAACTATGACATTTATGACCCTAAACTAAATCACACGAATCTAGTGTCATCCTAAGCCCATTTCTCATACTATGTTTAGTATTACTAATTGGAATCGGCTCTGATAACATTTTGTAATGCCCCGGGACCTGAACACTAGGGACCGTGCATTGCTCACACAATTGATACATCAATTGCATACATAAACATAATATAATATACGGAAATACAGAAATCTTACTACCAATCTAAAACCACTTGGATTGATAAGATGATAAACTCTCAAAATATCAGAATTCTATTCTAACACCTCAGGAAACCTTACCTGCAAAACCATAATCTGTGGGATCATCAGCTTGTGAGGCCGACGTTAAAAATCACAACTCTAGCAACTCTTAACCAAGGTGAAATTAGATTAAAGTTGATTTAATAGGTAATGCCAATTTAAATGAAATAGTCATAACATGGAAATGTCAATTATTTTATATCATGAAAGGTTGTCCAACAATATACTATTTCATAAGTTCTATATGCACATATTATCTATGCTTTTCTAATGCATTCTTGTTTGGAACGATATGTCGCCCAAACAACATATTCTCCGAATGCAAGATACTAGCGTTTCTTCTCATTATAGGGTTCAATCTCTCGCCATGTAATGCCTAAATCCAATGACTAGTACTCAATTGCGTAATCACATGTAAGTCAAAATCTCAAGATATTGGACCATACCGGTCTACCCCTAGCCCATTCATCGTAGATTTACGGGCGTATCCTCATTCATGAACCCCGACAAGTCAATCTTCCGTAACTACAGACCTTACCGACCTTATCGGGCGTATCATTAGTCCCGAACATTCCTAGGAGCCTCATCTCTTTATCGGACATGTCCGATATTGTTTCTGTCATATCTTCTTCTAATGCAAGTTCTTATCCTATTCCGGACTTACATTTCCACAAACTGAAATCTTAGTCATACCGACTCTATTCCACTCTTCACTTGGATTTTTCAAACCATGTCGAATTTGAGCATCGCTTAAGCCACAACACCTTCCTTGGTAAACACCAAGTCATACAATTCTAATTCAAATTTCACTTGACCCCATTGCCCAAACAAATTGTTCAACCATGCATATGCATATATTCTTCATCTTACTACTTATTTGAGTTACAATTCATGTTAATCCCAACTTCACATGATCTAACTCACATATCAATTTATATAGTTTTTCTCTCTCGAATCTTATTTGAGTTACAATTCATGTGAATCCCAACTCACATGATCTAACTCACATAACAATTTATTTCAAATATTTTACTCATGAGACCTACAAACCATAAAAAGGGTTCTCCTAACATGATAAGAGATGATACAAAATTTTACCATAATTTCTAAACAATATTAAGACACTCACACATGGAAGAAGAACCAATTCCAAATTTTAGCTTGCAATTCTAGGTACACACCTCATACTAAATAATTTACAAAAGCGTACACAGACATGTTATGAACAATTAGACAGTTGATTATGATCTAAACACACGTATGTACTTCTCATAGAATTTTTTGAATTTTATACCAATATGTGCTTATCCATCAAACACAAATAAAAATGGGCTACCCTATCGTGGTTGTTAGAACGACCACTAACAGAAAAAGCCATAACTAATTATTCACTCAGCTAATAATTCCCAAATTTTGCACTCAAATACTAGACATGCAAACACATTTACTGTAGAAGTTTCACATAAAAATATGAATAAATGACTTTCATGGTGACAAAGAACATTTAACCAGGATATACACAAATCGTGAACACAGTTTGAGAAAGAGATGTTACCCACTTTTGGTTTTGAATGAGAGGATGAAGGCACCGAGTTTCGCACGATCCAGAGCTATAAACCATCTAGAATTCCGACCTCCAAGCTCTAACCCTCCCTCGAACTCACTCAAACTCACTCGAAGTCACTAAAATTCAAAATAGTAGGAGTTAGAGATCAGTATGAGTGAAAATGTGGGGGTTTGGCATGGTATTTATAGGTACAAGTGGATCAGAGGGTTGGTTGGGAGAGTAGGATGAAAATAAGGAGTGGTGGGACTGGTTTGGTAGGAGTTTATGGCTGAATTAGAGGATATTTGGGGGTATTTATGAGCTAAATAATGGGGAGTTACTATTTAGTTTTTGAAGTAAGAAAGTGGAGAGTTTAAGGGATTTTAAAACTGAATTAATGGGGTGAATTCAGGTTTGAGTTCAGCCTGAATATTGGCTCATGTCAAACCCCCTTATTATTTTCTTAAACAATGTTGGCGGTCGGGTTTGGATAGCATTGGGGTAGGGTTTCTGGTTGCGTTGGGCTCGGGTTTGGATTAAAGTGAGGCGAGCACCATGAAATAAGGAGATACATGGTGAGGATGCACGTAGAAAAAAAGAGAATTAAGATTGTGTCCATTGCATGTACACGTGACAAACACACAAAGTAACAAGAGCTCTGACAACACAATCAACTAATAATATTGTGAAGTTAGCAAAATCAAGCAACACAATATCATTGATTACAACACTACTATTAATAATATTCCTGTTATTATACACAATAATATGATTGCATATGTATATCACGTGTAGGGGCAAAATAATCATAATGAAATTTTGTGGCATGTTACACTCTTAACTGTCGTATAACCCTTAACCGACACCTATCTACACGTGCGAAACAAACCTACAGAACAAGGGCTATTATGAAAGTTTACACACTCTTTAACAATAAAATCCAACAAAGAATTATATTGGCCAAGGATTGGTATGCAACATAAGTAACTCTTTTCTCTTCTTCTTCGCAAGTAGCAGCTGAGGCTAGGGCGGAAGCTGGGCTGGTTGAAGATCTAATTCCTTGACTTGGATCATACTCTTTTTCAATTCCACAGGAAATACTGCCTTGATGAACACGGCGGTTCAAAAATGGAGAAGGAGTAATGCGGTGCGTGGGAAGCGACAATGTTGGAGGAAACATCGAGGTTTGGGGAGGGCTATGGGGCAAGGGGTAGCATCGAAGGTGAGTCAGCATTGGAGGCAAGGATGGCTCGTCGGAGGCAACTACAACATCGGAGGTGAGGAGGGCTCGTTGGAGGCGGCTACATCGTCGGAGGTGAGGAGGGCGTGGGGGTGCGGAAGGTGGCTCGAAGAAGAGTAGGGCGCCGGAGGCAAGTCAGAGGCTAGGAGGGCGCATGGCGTGTGAGGGGATAGTGTGGCTGGGAAGGGTTTGGGGGCTTTTTTTTATATAAAAACATGCGAACCACACATGTTAGTCTAAATGGGATTCCTATTTTTGTTCAGTTTTATCTATTTCAAAATAGATAAACGGGAGAAGGATAATTCACAATTGTTGTCCTAAGTCTCTTCACCCATCACAATTAAAGAAAAGAGAGACAAAACTTATCACGCCCCACTTACCCAAATATGGGAATACGAGCGCATAACAAAGGCTCAGCAAATGATGTGTACATCATCCATAAGCTGTAACAGATTAACTCAACAATATGAAATATGATCACAACCACGCATGAATAAATAATCATAAAACAATGAATGAACTTCAATAATCCATGAAATACATCCATAAAATAATAACCAACATCTGGGAGAAAAGAAATAAACTTCAGGTCACAAAAGTTCGGAATACAAAGTACGACAAAAGTTACAATGCGGAAACAGAAATGACATGAGCGAAATAATTGTAGCATCCTAATAATTCAGTTCCATTCTCTAGAAGATTTTCTCACCAAGTCCTTCAGTCAAATCTCCTCATGTACCTTCAAGCTCAACATCTAGAGTTGGGGGCAATTGTCCGTTAGAACAATATACTGTAACCCCTATTTTCGTAAATACGTATTTTCTGTGTATTTTCTGTATTTTAAATTTTCGTAAAAGTATTTTTTTTCCGCTTTCAAATTCTTTTTCTTAAAATGTATTTTCGGATCTCCTATTAAAGTTTATTTTCGATCAATAATTTTATTTGTAACTATATTCTATGATTTTTATAATACAAATCCTATTATTGTTGGTATTATTATTATTATCAGTATTATAATTTTGATGTACAAACCAAGTACATTATTTGTATACGACTACCCTAATTGTTTGTGAAAAGTTAAATTGTATTCTTCAAATTTATTTTTATTGAACCCTGTAAAATATTGTTTTGCAGCCTCTGAGAATTTCCGAAATTGTATTTTATAAATCCTATTTATTTTTCTTATCAAATTTTGAACCCAATAACATTTCACCCATTAAAACCAAATACTCCAAACCCTTTTTTTTATTGGATTTTAAACCCTATTTTTCCCTATTAGATTTTACCCATTAAACCCCAAACCCAATATACCCTACCCGTTTTACCTTAACCCTACCCGTTACCCGCTTTCACCCCAAACCTTATGTCACGTCCTGCTTCCCAAAAATACGGAATAAGAACGCGTAACAAAAGCCCAGCGAATAATTTTCATCATCCATATGTTGTTCAAGAATTTTTACAATATATCACAATATAATCAGAGTCGGAAGCCAGAATAATCAACCACATACACATATGAACCAAATACCAACAAGAATACTTAAAATAAAATATATTAATCTCAAATAGTCATGATCTGAAATACACAAATAATCCTAGGTCACATTGCCCAAATACAAGAATAATTCCAAGTACAAGATACATTATTGTTCAAAATAAGCAACAAGAATAATAATAGCAAAATTCCAGCATCTAGTACATCATGTCACCAATACCTTCTGGAATCTGTCCATCCTGATCTTCAATTAGTAAATTTACAGGAGAAGGAGAAAAGAATAAAACAAGTACCCGTCAATTGCAAGTCGCGGGTCACAAATAGTATAGGATACAAGTGCGTGGAAATGGGATAAATCTAAGTAACAAACCTAGCATGGTATAATCATGATGTTAAAATAAACAACTAGCATGGTAAAGTAAACAAGTGTAAATGTCATAAATCAAGTGTCAAGTAATCAAGTAAACAGGTACACATGTAACAGGTATCAGGTAATAGGTACACAGGTAAACAGGTAATCATGTAACATGTATCAAGTATCAAATTTCATGTATCATGTAGTCAAGTATTAAGTGGGCATGTATCATGTGATCAAGTAGCATGTTCAGGTCTCATGTGTTAAGTCTTGTAGTTATTACTATCTAGGTAGCACTGTATGCATCCATCCTTTTACTACATGGTTACTACAGTCAAAGCAATTTCGTTTCAGATTTCATAGTGGACCATAAAGGGCAGTGTACTCCGGAATCAAAACAGAAATAGGTAGCAGGTTCATGAAGAAACAGGTACACGAATCATCTGATTCATGTAGCAACAGGTTCATAAAGCAACAGGTACACGACCAACAGGTCTGTACAGCAATAAGTAACAGGTTCATGAACCAACAGGTCCATGCAGCAACGGGTAACAGAGACATGAACCAATAGGTCCATGCAGCAACAGGTTCATGTATCAACATGAATCAAAATGAGAAACACGGGCCCCCTTCCGAGTACACATTTCTGAATTATCCACTATTCGATCTTTCCCTTAAATCCCGGCTTGATTATTTATTACTAATGTCAAACAAGCATGTAGGTGTGTCACAAACAGAGCAAGTATGTCAAGAATAACATGGCAAGATCATGTGGCAAATTCAAGTTGCAAGATAAATATGTACGAGTGCAAGATATCTCATAAAAGAATAAAATAGACAAATCTCAAGTTCATGACAGCAAGACCACACTACAGTAAAATAGTGATTTCCAGTGCTCCAAAAATGCAAATCTGAATCCGTCGAAACGTCTAGAAAATAGACTCCCGCCCAAATCCAGCGAGTACAAATAAGTCATATAGTAATTCACAACACCATAACTCAAAACAGATTTGAAAACAGAAAACATGTTCAATCAGAAATCAGAAAAACGAATTCTCAGTCAGGAAAACTACATCAAAACCTCTCAAATAATTTCCGGAAAAATCTTGGGTATTCCCCTATATTTCTAGAATCAAAATATAAAGTTTCAAAATTTTCCAGTAAAATTAGTTTAGCCATCTAAAATAAGAACACATCAAGAAACGATACTTTGGAAAATCTGAAATTCCCAACACTACTGTACGAAAACTGAAATATCTCGCAAGCCGTGAAACGAAATCCAAATCCTCCAAAGGGATGAAAACAGACAAAATATATTAACTTTCATATTTCACAAATATTTTTCATACAGTAAAAGGGATCATAATGAAAATAAGGTTCTTTACAGAACAGCGAGCAAAATACAGCAAGTATAGATTTTATAAACGAGCATGAAACAACACATAAAACTCATCAATAAATTTTACCGAAATTCTGGGTAATCCTTAACTAGATAAAAAAAATGCTGACCAATGTTTTGGATCAAAATAATATATGTAGCATAGTTCTTTAAAATGATTGGTCATCAAAATTACCGAAAAACAGAATCTGGAAAAGATCGACACCTCTGTAGTAAAACAACCATAACTCACTCATACGAAAACAAAATCAAGCAAGGTCAGAGGGGTTTGAAAATAGACGAAATTCTCTAAAACTCATGTTTTATATACCGAAATTAAGCTACTGACATCAAGATAGTCCAAAACAGCAAACAAAACAGAACAGCAACAAAATACAGTTTTTCCCTTAAAAACAAAATTAACATAGATTCAAGAAAATTGATCCAAATACGTCCAAACATAAAATCAAGTCTACCAAGTGTCTAAACATCATGATTTAGGGTATCTAACATGTCCACGCCAAGAATTTCACATGGGTCTCAACCAAAACACGAATTTGCATACAAGTCTCACATACACGATCTAAAATCAAGAACGGGCAATCCTAGGTTAATTCATGTCAAGATTGTGTCGTGAGTCATTTATGGTCATATTTTCACAATAGAGACAAAATCCTTCAAGAAAAACACAAACAAGAGTTGTCTTTAGACCCAACTACACTATAGGTGAACTTTTGGACTTGTATCAAACAAATAAATTGGAGTACAAGTTACTTGCCTGAAAGATGAAGAATCCAACGGAGAGAAAGAGAATAACGGGAACGGATTCCCGGCACGAACTTAACAACAATGAATCACGAATAAAATCACGAATCCAAAGAACAAATAACCCACGAACACGATCGGACGGCTGGGATCAAGAGATCATGGCGATCGAATCAGATCGGATGACTCTGATCGAAGATCATGATCAAAATCAAGATGTGATCAGTATCTTAATGATGAAGATGATGATCAGATCAGATCGACGATCAGAAGGCTACCAACCAAAGTGATCAAGAACTCAAAGATGATGATAGTGCGATCCAACGGTCCATAATCAAAGATGATAATCGAGATCCAACAGTCCAAATCAAGAGATCAAGAACGGACGACTCACAATGCACTCAATCAAGATCAAGATGATCAAGGGAGGAAACAGACGGCTCCAATCAAAGATGATCAAAGAACTCAATCATGATGATCATGATGAAGATCGATGGCCTAAATTCAATCCATCCAAACCAATACAACAGTAACCCATGATCCAAAAGCAACCTATCAAAGGCTTGGCTGCAGTGTGTGCTGGACGGCGTAGGCTGGTAGATGGCGGTGCTCACAGGGGCACACCAAGGAAGAGGCTGAGATGGAGGGAGAGCCGGGGGACGGTGCAGTTGCACGGGTGCAGCACTGCACTCGCACCGATGGGAGGAGGATGGGGGTTGCTGTGTGTGCGGCAAGCTGCAGGCGGAGGGGTTGCAACACAGAGGACAGAAATGGGGGATGGAGAAGAAGCGGAAGGGTGTTGTGGCTGGCATCAACGTCGCGGAAGCAGGGTCGCGATAGAGTGGGTGCACGGCAGGAGGAAGGGGGTGCTGTTGTTGCGGCGGAGGAACTCATGGGGAGAGGGAGGTGCTGGGCACTGCTGTCGTCAAGAGCGGGAGGCCAGAGGGAGGTCGACGAGGTGGCATCATCGAGGCAAAGTTGACGCGCGACTAAGGGGATTAGGAAGATGGACGGAAGGGAAGAAGGCGGCTGGCGAGGAGGTTGAGAGGGCAGGATGTCGTCGAGGCGTGCAGGCATCGTGATAAAAGAAAGAACCAGGGGGCGGAGGCAGAAAATCTGGAGAGAAGGAGACGAACAGTTGTGGGGATTAATATAGGGAAAGATAGGTTAGGGTTAGGGGTGTATTCGGGTCGGGTCAGGTCGGGTCGGGTAGGTAAATAGGGTGTGGGTAGTTTTAGATTAGGTGGGTTTCGAGTTGGGGATTTAATTAGAATAGGGTATCCAAGGGTTTGGGTTAGTTTAAGTTAATGGGTAATGGGGTTATGGTGCTTATAAAAATCCAATAGGATAAAATAGGGTTTATAATTTCAATAAGATACAAATAAAAATATTGTTCATAATAAAATATAATTTGCATTACAAAATATAATTTATTTAAAATACTACAAATACAATTTGTACATAGAAATAGGTCATTAATAACTAGTAAAAATTAATAATAAAAATAACAATAATAATAATGAGATTTTTATTACAATATAAAATCACAGAAAATAGTTACAAATAAATTCATTTGATCGAAAACAAATTTAAAATAGAAGATCCAAAAAAATACATTTCGACAAAAGAATTTGAAAACCGGAAAAATAATTTGCGAAAGTTTTTTTTTTTAAAAATACAGAAAATACACAAAAATATATTTTTGGGAAAACAGGGGTTACACCCTATCAGCCGTCACCCTTTATAACCCTAATATCCTCTACCCTATTTATAAACCCATATATATACCACATGCAGCCTATTCATCTTCAACCCACTACACCGACCTCTCATCTCGATCCTCTCTTCCTCTTTGTCCCTGTGCCCTACCCTGGTTGTGGCACCCTCCTGCGTCGCCAGTTCCTCTCGCTCTCTGTCGCGAGCTCCCTGCGACGCCATCAGCCACCCATGGCAGCCCATCGTCCCCTACTCCTTCTCTTCCGTTCATCCTCTTCCACTGCTCTCTCTGACATAGCAGGCCACCGCGACCCCCTAGTCCCCATCTCCTCTTGCCCCGCGACGTAGCCACAGTGCCGTAACTCCCAGCGACCTCCCTGTGTTGCCCCTGACCACAGCGGCACAGCACCACCACGAAAGCACCAGTACCCTTCGCTAGCCTGTGCATCCCTGTTCGCCCTCATGCCTGAGCTGCGATGCCCTGCAGAGCCACCCCGATGCACCCTCAATCCCGAGTGCAGCCTCCCTGTGCAGCTCAGCCCGATGCCTGCATGCCTCAGCCTTTCCCCTGTGCACGCCCTGCAGCACACAGTTCCCGTGCTGTTCTCCCCTTCGGCGATAGCAGCAACAACAGCTTCGTCATCCACTCCCACCGTCTAGCGCACTGTGTCGACTACCTATCCTCCGTCGTCCTCCCGCTGTAGTGCGCTGCTGCCGACTGCCATCGGAGCCAAGCCAGAGCCAGGCTTTTTCTGTTTGAGTGGGTGTTGATCACTTTGATTGTGGGCCATCGATCTTATCATGATCATCATGATCATCATGTCCCCTTGATTGATTGATTCCTGGATGTCGGTCACCCGTGATCTTGATCTCCTAATCTTGATCTTGATGGTTTGAATCCTAGCCATCCAATCTGATCCGATCATCTTGATCTAGATCTCTTGGATCTAGCTGTTGGATCTCTTGATCTTCATCATCTTGATCTTGATCTTAATCTCGTGGATCTAGCCATCTGATCGCTTTCATGATCGGTTGTTCTTTGTGTTCGTGATTGGTTCGTGATCCATTCCTTGTGTTCGTTCGCTTGAGTTCGTTGCTTGAGAATCCATTCCCGTTATTCTTGCTCTTGCTTCGTCATTTCCATCGTCGTCTCTCAGGCAAGTAACTTGAATTCTTTTCTTTGTGTAATACAAGTACTAAATACAGCGTGTAGTGTAGTTGTGTTCTAGAGACAATTCTTGTGTGAAATCCCTGTTATGTCTTGTCTCTATTGTGTTGAACCGTCCGTAGTTGCCTCATTACACACATGACATGAAGTAACCTAGGGATGACCACTTCTTGTTGTGTACGTGCCTGTTGTTCATGTGATATCTTGTGCTCGGTTGTGTTAGTTGTGATAAACACGTAATAAACTTGTGAAATACCCTATACCATTTTTTTTGTACATCTAGTACACCATATTTCACGTTTGGTTATGAATTGGATGAGTTTCACATGAACTTGTTGGTTTTGTGCATGAAGGATATTTTTTATTTTGTCGGTTCCCTGTTTTTGTTCAGTATTTTAGACCCTATTAAGGTCAGTTTATGAAAATTATTTGTGTATATGAATTATATAGAATTCTGTGTACTTTTTAGATTTTCTGATAGATCTCAGTTTCGATTTATGAATTTCGAGTTATGACTATTTTACTACAAATCTGTTTAAAATTCTAGATCCAGTTTTATATGAATTCTGTATGGTAAATTATTTTTCTAGTGATGTTAAAGATAATATTTTGATTCAATATTTTTCTGGTTATAACTAGACTTGATTGGGATTAACTCCTAATTTTTGTGGATTTATTTGATAACTTTTATAAACTATTCTATACTTACAAGCAACTACTATACTTACAGAATTTTTTTGGTTTTCAGTAAAGATACATAATTTCGACCTGATTTTATTTGCTTTCTGTAAAAACTTCGTGAATATGAAATATATCCTACTGTATCCATTTTATCACCCTTTTGATGGATTTGGATTTCAATTTATATTTTGTGAGATATTGCTATTTTAGTACTGCTGTGTTTATGATTCCAGATTTACAAAACTGTCAAATTTTGCTATTTTCTGATTTTCATTAACTATTCTATCTATGTTGGAAAATTATAAAACTTTATTTTCTATTACTAAACATACTACGGAATACCCCAGATTTTTCGTGGATTTAATCAGTGAGTTTTTATGCGGTTTTCCTGTTTATGAATACTAACTTCTGATTTCTGGCTGAACACGTTTTCTGGTTCAAATCCGTTTTGAGACTTGTTTTCGTGAAATACCATATGACTTATATATATTTATTGTATTCGACCGAGAGTCTATTTTCCAGATTCTTTGATGGATCCAGGTTTGCATGTTTGTGGCAACGGGAATCCCTGTTTTCGTGCAGTACTATCTTGCTATCCTGAACTAGAATTTTAGTTGTCCTACTCTTTTATGTGTTGTTTTCACCCATGCATGTTTATCTTCCAACCTGAACCTGTTACTTATTTATGCCATGTTATTCTTGCTCTTTTTTGTACACGTATATGTATGTTTAATAATAATAACAAATAATCAAGCTGGGGTTAAGGGAAAGACCTTAGTAGTGGACAATATAGGTATGTGTACTCGGAAAGGGGCCCGTGTTCCCATTTTGATTCATGTTGATACATGAACCTATTGATGCATGGACCTGTTGGTTCGTATACCTGTTACCTGTTCATGCATGGATCTGTTGGTTCGTGTACCTATTACCTATTAATGCATGAACCTGTTAGTTCGTGTACCTATTACCTATTGATGCATGGACCTGTTGGTTCGTGTACATGTTACCTGTTGATGCATGAACCTGTTGGTTTGTGTACCTATTACCTATTGATTCATGAACCTGTTGATGCATGAATCGGTTAATTCGTGTACCTGTCTGATTCATGAACCTGTTCCTGCTACCCGTTACCTGACACCTGAGTACACGGCCTTATAGAAACCCACCACTAGTCCTAAACGAAATTTGCATATAAGTAGCAACCATGTGGTAAAAGTTTGGGACGCATGAAGTACTATCTAGATAGTAATAAATACAAGACTTGACATGACATAATACCTGACATATGAATACCTGATACATGCTTGCCTGTTACATGATTACTTGTATATGCTACTTGACACCTGTTACTTACTTACCTGCTTGCATAATACTTGACATCAGTTACATGTTACCTGTACCCAGCTAGCACATTACATTACTTGATTCTATTCATGATTCATGTTAGTTGTTCAATTTTGTTCTCATATTTATTCCATGCTATTTGTTTATCTTTCCCATGTACTTGTGCTTGCACTACAAGCGGCCCGTAACTTGCATTGATGAGCATTTTATTTTCTTTTCCTCTTCCTGCAATTTATTAAATTGCAAATTTTGGAGATCAACAACCCGGTGGAGTTTGTGATATGAGATTCTAGATGCTGGAGTTTTGCTATTATTATTTCTTGTTGCTTGTTTTGAATAATTGTACTTGGTTACTTGGATTATTTTGTATTTGGGCAATGTGACCCAGGAATTTTGACTTATTCAGATTTGATTTATTTGAGATAAATATATTTTGTTTCAAGTAAATCCTGTTGGTCTTTTAATTCATATATGCATGAGTGGTTGACTTCTCTTTCTTCCTAATCTGATTATTCTTGTGAAATGTTGTAATGCTTATGGATGATGAAAATCATTCGCTAGACTTAGTCATGTATTCGTATTCTATGTTCTCTTTTTGGAAAGCGGAGCGTGACAAGGTTTTTAGTGATATCAGAGCTCAGATTTGGCTAATATATTAGTTTGACGGATATATTAGACAAGCTTGGCTAAATCTGGGATCGGCACAGCAGTACACAGACCATGCATATATGAATGAATTATAATCAATATTGATCTGAATACTAGTCTTATTCCATCCATTTTGGACTTTTCTTGTTCAATCCCTTGATTCCTTAATTCTTCCGTCTTTTTCAGTCGTCCTCATTTGTTGATTTCTTCTTAGGTATAAATTCATTCTTCTCATACCCATATCCTTCTGATCTGGTGCCATCCATTCTTTTCTTCTTGCTTGGTTCGTTGATTGGTATCGCTGGTTCTACTTCGACTTGTCTGCAACTTGGATTATCACCAGGAGAAGAAGTGTCATCTTTTGCTCCAAGATGTGCGTGCAAAGTCCCAGGATCTCAGGAAGTGTTCAGAATCTCGTTGGAGCTAATGGATGTTATTAGCGGAGTTTTCCCGATTAGAGTGGCGCAGCGGAAACGTGGTGGGCCCATAACCCATAGGTCCCAGGATTCTTTTGTTGTTTCTCCTTCCCTGCATTGTTTGCTTCTCTCCAGTCCTTACATTCGTCTTCATCCGTTGACTTGTTGCTAGGTTCATCTCTTCTCTGTCCATCCTTTCTTCGATTCCAGCTCTATCCATTTCTTCATCTCTTTGCTTTGTTATCTTACAAGTCTTGTGTTGTTTCTTCTTCATTTTTGATACCGGTTACTCCCTTCGTGCATTCCATCTTGCCATCATGCATCCAGTCATTATTTGATTCAATTCTTTCCTATCTTTTCTCTCTTAGATTCCAGTTCTACCGACTCCCTATCTTGCTTTGTTATCTTGTGTATTTCTTTTCTTTTGATACTTCTTATTCTCTATCATGCATTCCAGTTGACCTCATTATTATCCACTTCCCTCTTTTTATGGTATTGCCACTACTTTGTTCCTTTCCCTAGTTCTCTGTTTTGTTACCCTTCCCCAAGTTTGCTTTTTCACTGTCCTATGTACCGTCTAAGCAAATTTTAAGGATGAAATTTTGTTGTAAGGTGAGTAGGATTTGTAACCCCTGTTTTCGTAAATACGTATTTTCTACGTATTTTCTGTATTTTAAGTTTTCGTAAAATTATTTTTTTTCCGCTTTCAAATTTCTTTTTCTTAAAATGTATTGTCGGATCTCCTATTAAAGTTTATTTTCGATCAATAATTTTATTTGTAACTATTTTCTATGATTTTTATAATACAAATTCTATTATTGTTGTTATTATTATTATTATCAGTATTATTATTTTGAAGTACAAACCAAGTACATTATTTGTATATGTAACCCCTGTTTTCCCAAAAAATTTATTTATGTGTATTTTCTGTATTTTTTATAAAAAAAACTTTCGCAAATTATTTTCCTGGGTTTCAAATTCTTTTGTCGAAATGTAATTTTTTGGATCTTCTATTTTAAAATTTGTTTTCGATCAAATGAATTTATTTGTAACTATTTTCTGTGATTTTATATTGTAATAAAAATCTCATTATTATTATTGTTATTATTATTATTAGTTTTTACTGGTTATTAATTACCTATTTCTATGTACAAATTGTATTTGTAGTATTTTAAATAAATTATATTTTGTAATGCAAATTACTTTTTATTATGAAGAATATTTTTATTTGTATCTTATTGAAATTATAAACCCTATTTTATCCTATTGGATTTTTATATGCACCATAACCCCATTACCCATTAACTTAAACTAACCCAAACCCATTGGATACCATATTCTAATTAAATCCCCAACCCGAAACCCACCTAATCTAAAACTACCCATTTCCCATCCTATTCCTTACACCCTGTTTACCTACCCAACCCGACCCGACCCGAATACACCCCTAACCCTAACCTATCTTACCCTATATTAATCCCCACAACTGTTCGTCTCCTTCTCTCCAGACTCTCTGCCTCTGCCCCCTGGTTCTTTCTTTCGTCGCGATGCCTGCACGCCTCGACGACATCCCGCCTTCTGAACCTCCTCGCTAGCCGCCTTCTTCCCTCCTGTCCATCTTCCTCATCCCCTCAGCCTTGGGTCAATTGCGCCTCGATGACGCCACCATGTCGACCTCCCTCCGGCCTCCCACTCTCGACGACAGCAGCGCCCAGCACCTCCCTCTCCCCGTGAGTTCCTCCACCGCAACAGCAGCACCCTTTTCCTCTTATCGTGCGCCCACTCTGTTGCGACCCTGCTTCCGCAACGTCGACGCCAGCCATAGCACCCTTCTGCTTCTTCTCCATCCCCCCTTTCCGTCCTCTGTGTCGCAACCCCTCCGCTTGCAACTTGCCGCACGCATAGCAACCCCCGTCCTCCTCCCTTCGGCGCGAGTGCAGTGCCGCCCTGCACCCCTGCAACTGCACCATCCCCCGGCTCTCCCTCCATCTCAGCCTCTTCCCTGGCACGCCCCTGTGAGCACTGCCATCTTCCAGCCTACGCCGTCCAGCGCACACTGCAGCCAAGCCTTTGATAGGTTGCTTTTGGATCATGGGTTACTGTTGTATTGGTTTGGATCGATTGAATTTGGGCCGTCGATCTTCATCATGATCATCATGATTGAGTTTTTTGATCATCTTTGATTGGAGCCGTTCGTTTCCCCCCTTGATCATCTTGATCTTAATTGAGTGCATTGTTGGTCGTCCATTCTTGATCTCTTAATTTGGACTGTTGGATCTCGATTATCATCTTTGATTATGGACTGTTGGATCGCACTATCTTCATCTTTGAGTTCTTGATCACTTTAGTTGGTGGCCGTCCGATCGTCGATCTGATCCGATCAGATCATCATCTTCATCATCAAGATACTGATCACATCTCGATCTTGATCTTGATCTTCGATCAGAGTCGTCCGATCTGATCCAACCGCCTTGATCTCTTGATCCCAGTCGTCCGATCGTGTTCGTGGGTTATTTGTTCTTTGGATTCATGAACTTATTCGTGATTCGTTGCTGTTGAGTTCGTGTCGGGAATCCATTCCTGTTATTCTCTCTCTCTGTTGGATTCGTCGTCTTTCAGGCAAGTACCTTGTACTCCAATTCATTTGTTTGATACAAGTCCAAAAGTTCACCTATAGTGTAGTTGAGTCTAAAGACAACTCTTGTTTGTGTTTTCCTTGATGGGTTTTGTCTCTACTGTGAAAATATTACCATAGATGACTCACGACACAATCTTGACATGAATTAACCTATGATTGCCCGTTCTTGATTTTATATCGTGTATGTGAGACTTGTGTGCAAATTCGTGTTTTGGTTGAGACCCATGTGAAATTCTTGGTGTGGACATGTTAGATACCATAAATCATGATTTTTAAACACTTGGTAGACTCGATTTCATGTTTGGACGTGTTTGGATAAATTTTCTTGAATCTATGTGAATTTTGTTTTTAAGGGAAAATCTGTATTTTGTAGCCGTTCTGTTTTGTTTGCTGTTTTGGATTATCCTAAAGTCAGTAGCTTAATTTCAGTATAAAACATGAGTTTTAGATAATTTCATCTATTTTCAAACCCCTCTGACCTTTCTTGATTTTGTTTTTGTATGAGTGAGTTATGGTTGTTTTACTACAGAGGTGTCGATCTTTTCCAGATTCTGTTTTTCGGTAATTTTGATGACCAATCATTTTAAAGAACTATGCTATATATATTATTTTGTTCCAAAACTTTGGTCAGTATTACTTTATCTAGTTAGGAATTACCCAGAATTTTGGTGAAATTTATTGATGAGTTTTATGTGTTGTTTCATGCTCGTTTATAAAATCTATACTTGCTGTATTTTGCTCGTTGTTATGTAAAGAACCTTATTTTCACTATGATTCCTTTTACTGAATGAAAAATATTTGTGAAATATGAAAGTTAATATATTTTGTCTCTTTTCATCTCCCTTTGGAGGATTTGGATTTCGTTTCACGGCTTGCGAGATATTTCAGTTTTCGTACAGCAGTGTTGGGAATTCCAGATTTTCCAAAGTATCGTTTCTTGATCGGTTCTTATTTTAGATGGCTAAACTAATTTTACTGGAAAATTATGAAATTTTATATTTTGATTCTATACATATAGGGAAATACCCCAGATTTTTCCTGAAATTATTTGAGAGATTTTGATGCAGTTTTTCTGACTGAGAATTCATTTTTTGATTTCTGACTGAACATGTTTTCTGTTTTCAAATCTGTTTTGAGTTATGATGTTTTGAATTACTATATGACTATTTATACTCGCTGGATTTGGTCGGGAGTCTATTTTCTAGATGTTTCGACGGATTCAGATTTGTTTTTTTGGAGCACTGGGAATCACTATTTTACTGTAGTGTGGTCTAGCTGTCATGAACTTGAGATTTGTCTATTTTATTCTTTTATGAGATATCTTGCACTCGTACATGTTTATCTTGTAACTTGAACTTGCCACATGATCGTGCCATGTTATTCTTGATATATTTGCTCTGTTCATGACACACCTACATGCTTGTTTAACATTAATAATAAATAATCAAGCCGGGGTTTAAGGAAAGATCGAATAGTGGATAATTCAGAAACGTGTACTTGGAAGGGGGCCCGTATTTCCCATTTTGATTCATGTTGATACATGAACCTATTGCTGCATGGACCTATTGGTTCATGTACCTCTTACCTGTTTCTGCATGAACCTGTTGGTTCATGTACCTGTTACTTGTTGCTGCACGGACCTATTGGTCATGTACCTGTTACTTCATAAACCTGTTGCTGCATGAATTGGATGATTCGTGTACCTATTGCTTCATGAACCTGTTACCTGTTTCTGTTCTGATTCTTGAGTACACTGCCATCTATGGTCCACTATGAAATCTAAAATAAAATTACTTAGACTGTAGCAACCATATAGTAAAAGGATGGATGCATGAAGTGCGACCTAGATAGTAATAACTACAAGACTAACACATGAGACCTGAACATGCTACTTGATCACATGATACATGCCCACTTGATACTTGACTATATGATACATGAAATTTGATACTTGATACATGTTACATGATTACCTATTTACTTATATACCTGTTACCAGATACCTGTTACATGTGTACCTGTTTACTTGATTACTTGACACTTGATTCATGCCATTTACACTTGTTCACTTTACCATGCTAGTTGTTTATTTTGAGATCATGATTATACCATGCTAGGTTTGTTACTTAGATTTACCCCATTTTCATGCACTTGTATCCTACACTATTTGTGACCCGTGACTTGCAATTGACGGGTACTTGTTTTCTTCTTTTCTCCTTCTCCTGCAAATTTACTAATTGCATATCAGGATGGACATGTTCCAGATGATATTGGTGACATGATGTACTAGATGCTAGAATTTTGCTATTATTATTCTTGTTGCTTATTTTGAACAATAATGTATCATGTACTTGGAATTATTCTTTTATTTGGGAAATGTGACCCAGGATTATTTGTGCATTTCAGATCATGACTATTTAAAATTAATATATTTTATTTCAAGTATTCTTGTTGGTATTTGGTTCATATGTGCATGTGGTTGATTATTCTGGCTTCCGACTCGGATTATATTGTGATATGTTGTAAAGATTCTTGAACAGCTTATGGATAATGAAAATCATTCGTTGGGCTTTTGTTACGCGCTCGTATTCCGTATTTTTTTTGGGAAGCGGGGCGTGACAATATATGACAACCCTAACTGTTTGTGAAAAGTTAAATTGTATTCTTCAAATTTATTTTTATTGAACCCTGTAAAATAATGTTTTGCAACCTCTAAGAATTTTTGAAATTATATTTTATAAATCCTATTTATTTTTCCTATCAGATTTTGAACCCAATAACATTTCACCCATTAAAACCCTATACTCCAAACCCATTTTTTTATTGGATTCTAAAGCCTATTTCCTATTGGATTTTACCCATTAAACTCTAAATCTAGTATACCCTACCCGTTTAACCCTAACCCTACCCATTACCCGCTTTCACCCCAAACCCTATCAGCACCGTCACCCTTTACAACCCTAATATCCTCTACCTTATTTATAAACCCATATACATACCCCATGTAGCTTGTTCATATTCAACCCACTGCACCGACCTCTCATCCCGATCCACTCTTCCTCTTCGTCCCTATCCCCTACCCTGGTTACGCCGCCCTCCTGCGTCGCCAACTCCTCTCGCTCCCTGTCGCGAGCTCCCCGCGATGCCATTAGCCACCCATGGCACCCCATCATCCCCGACTCCTTCTCTCCCGCTCATCCTCTTCCACTGCTCTCTCAGACACAGCAACAGGCCGCCGCGACCCCCTGGTCCCCGTCTCCTCCTGCTTCGCGATGCAGCCACAGCACCGCAACTCCCAGTGACCTCCCTGCTTTGCCCCGACCACAGTGGCACAGCACCACCTCGACAGCACCAGCGCCCTCTGCCAACCTGTACGTCCCTGTTCGCCCTCATCCCTGAGCCGCAATGCCTTGCAGAGCCACCTCGACGCACCATCAATCCCGAGCACAGCCTCCCTGTGCAGCTCAGCTCGATGCCTACACGCCTTGGCCTGCCCCCTGTGAGTGCCCTGCAGCACACAGTCCCCGTGCTGTTCTCCCCTCTGGCGATAGCAGCAACAGCGGCTTCGTCAGCCACTCCCGCCGTATAATGCACCGTGCCAACTGCCTGTCCGCCGCCGTCCTCCTGCCATAGTGCACCACCACCGGCCGCCGTCGGAGCCAAAGCCAGAGCTAGGCTTTTGCTGTTTGAGTGGGTGTTGATCACTTTGATTGTAAGCCGTCGATCTCATCATGATCATCATGATCATCATGTCCCCTTGATTGATTGATTCCTGGCCGTCGATCACCGATGATCTTGATCTTGATGGTTTGAATCCTAGCCGTCCGATCTGATCTGATCATCTTGATCTTGATCTCTTGGAGCTAGCCGTTGGATCTCTTGATCTTCAACATCTCGATCTTGATCTCTTGGATCTAGCTGTCTGAACGTGTCCGCGATTGGTTGTTCTTTGTGTTCGTGATTGGTTCGTGATCCATTCGTTGTGTTCGTTCGCTTGAGTTCATTGCCCGGTAATCCATTCCAGTTATTCTTGCTCTTGCTTCGTCGTTTCCATCGTCCTCTCTCAGGCAAGTAACTTGTATTCTTTCCTTTGTGTAATACAAGTACTAAATACCACTTGTAGTATAGTTGTGTTCTAGAAACAATTCATGTGTGAAACCTCTGTTATGTCTTATCTCTATTATGCTGACCCACCTGTAGTTGCCTTATTATACACATGGGATGAAGTAACCTAGGGATGCCCACTTCTTGTTGTGTACGTGCCTGTTGTTCATGTGATATCGTGTGCTCGGTTGTGTTAGTTGTGATAAACTCGTAGAAGACTTGTGAAATACCCTATACCATGTTGTTTGGACATCTAGTATACCATATTTCACGTTTGGTTATGATTTTGGATGAGTTTCACATGAACTAGTTGGTTTTGTGCATGAAGGATATTTTCTGTTTTGTCAGTTCCCTGTTTTTGTTCAGTATTTTAGACCTTATTAAGGTCAGTATATGAAAATTATTTGTGAATATGAATTATAGAGAATACTATCTACTTTCCAGATTTTCTGACAGATTTCAGTTTCGATTTATGAGTTTCGAATTATGACTATTTTACTACAGATGTGTTTAAAATTCTAGATCCAGTTTTATATAAATTCTGTATGGTAAAGTATTTTTCTACTGATGTTAAAGATAATATTTTGATCCAATATTTTTCTGGTTATAACTAGACTTGATTGGGATTAACCCCTAATTTTCTGGATTTATTTGATAAATTTTATAAACTATTCTATACTTGCAAACAACTACTATACTTGGAGAATTTTCTTGCTTTTCAGTAAAGATACATAATTTCGACCTGATTCTATTTGTTGTCTATAAAAACTTTGTGAATATGAATTATAGCCTACTGTATCCATTTTACCACCCTTTTGACGGATCTGGATTTCGATTTATATTTTGTGAGATATTGTTGTTTTAGAACTGCTGTTGTAACATCCCGAATTCCAAATACAACTGAATTTGAGGTTCCACAGGATCTTTACTTCACTTCGTACAATTTTACAGGGAAATTAAAACTTTTACTTTAGATCAGAGTTACAATTGAATCTTTACACTTTACAGCGGAAGTAAAAATACAACATTTACATGAATGAAATTACAACAACAGTTGAATAATCTCTAAGCATCAGTTCTCCTTTAATCTTTATCATGCCATTTATCCTGCATATAAAACTGTGGGCACGTCAGTTTATTCAACCGACGAATATTATACATGGCCATCATCTCTATGCCGGAAACAGTATAATGATTTTCCATACTTAACAAACACAAATTTGTTCACAATCAAACTAAGGAAAATATCCTATTGATGTGGTGTTGTGGTTGTGCACTTAGTCCTTAATGTTGTATATTATATGACACTAATGCACACTTGTTCGGATTCTAGACATCTCATACTACGTAGGTCCGAGGTTAAGCCTCTTAATCGTTCTTCATCTTGTAGGGTTCAATCCCTCGTCATGACTTAATCTACTACTGTAACTACGGTAAATATTCTAGATGTTCTATGAGTAACGAGCTCATGTACAGACAACCTGGAGGGAAATCCCATGTCATGTCACGACGCATCGTGAAGACAACCTATGGACAATTCAGCCTCCGTCATGGCACACGATCCTCTCGCAGTCACCAAACACCCCACAAGCGTCGCCAAAATCCCGATAATTCTGGAGTAGTGCCCACGTCATGTCACGATACATTGTGAAGACAAACTGTGAATCACACCCACATCGTAGACTCGAGGCCCTCATACATGTGTTTTTCTCTCACTTTCATCACTTCTTCACTATGTACTAATCCTTAATTTAATGAAATCATGAACAAAATCCATCTTTTAGGGTCAGCACTCTCACTAACACCAGGTCTTATTTCTTTCATTTCACAATGACCCAAACTTGGTCTTTTTAATTCAATTATCATATCTCATTTCTTTCAATTGCCGGTGTGAGTTTTGGCTACACCCTAATTTTTTATTTTAATTCACAATTCTCATATTCAGTTTGTCATGCTCAAAAAGAATTCTCTTTTCCAATTAAACAATTTCCAATCTTTTCATGAATCAAAATCTCATACATGGAGTTCGATTATAAATCATGCATTTCACTAACCAACATTTATTTCCACATTGAAATCATATTATGAAAATATCTAGTCAAAGTGAATATTCACAAAATCACTATTGTCATGCTACTCTTTGACAAAAATAACCCATACAAAAATCACAATTGTATTTTCCTTCCATCAATTTTCCTTTTTAACATTTATATTAATCACCTCATGAAAACACACATTTTTATGAAATTATAAAGGTAAGAAACAATAGTTTTGAATACAATTTTACCTCAAAAATACACTTTATTTTAGTCCAATAACTCCCAATTAATTTTTATAGGTTGTATATGATTTCAGAATAATAAAGGTATTTTTTTCGGAATTTTTATACATCAACAAAACCCCTAAAAATCAATTTGTCAAAAAAATATATTCTGGCTACAACCAGAATCGAACCCGCAACCTTAGAGAAGACAGCCCCACGCACTAGCCACTAGGCCGAATGCGCTTAGCGATATGAAGAGGGATCGAAGAGTCATATACTCTCTGTTCGGGTTGGGTATTTTTTAACCGCACAAAGAAAAACAAGGTGGACATAGGGTATCGAACCAGCGACTCCCATGACCACGCCCACGCTACAGTAGCACCAGAAAGACTCACAGACCACTTGAGCTATGTGCTCAAGTTGTCACAAACACAACTCGAGTTTACTTAACTCAAGTCTCTGTTTAATTAAAACAGTTTCGATGTTCAAAAGCTCTTATCTTCGTTTTACTTGCACAAAAATATCATGTAAATCTCCAGAATGCTAATTCCATATTAAATTAATACTCCAGTATTTTTAAAATAATTTTCTCACTAATAAAACATACATTTTTCATACAATAATTTAAATTCTATACTACTCTTTCCATATTTCAATTTGACAATTCTCAAACAAAATTTGGTATTAAAAGATCACATTATAGTTATAATTCCCTGTTTTTTTTTCCTCTTTCATTAACCCAAATGCATAGGACAAATTTCATTCATTAGAACCAATATCACGATAGTACATTTAGTGCATAAAACAATAATTTCATCTATTAGCAATTCATACTCAATTTTGACATTATCATAAACTCAATTTAACATTTCCATAACCACAAAGCAAATTGTTCTACAACATTAAGATTCCTGACAAGTTAACATACAATATACCAAGCATTAATTATAACTTCTAACAAGTCCTTTTTCAAATTAAGTGTACTCTTATTAGTTTCTTTCATTCTAATTACGCCATCATTCCTAGCATGGTGACTAGAATTAGAAGTAAGGAAAACCACCCACCTAATTTGGAGAGGAACCCACAAAACAACTCCTAGAATGAAAGAGCCATTCTCCTCCTAGCTTGAGCTTGCCCAAAGAGTGCTTCTCCTCCTTGTTTGAGTGCAAACCGAGCCTCTCTAGGTGTAGCCGGCCTCCTTGAATGCAAGCACACTCAACTCTCAATCTTTTATTCTCACTCTCTACCAAAACACAATCTACTACTAATGATTATTGTTGCCGCTGAATCTGGTGTGGGGGCAAACAGATAGTATTTGTGGATTCTTAGGAAACTTTGAATAGCAAACCTGTTACCTGTTTCGCCGGAGTTTGACCGTTGCTCCCGCCGTGAACTTGCAAAAAGTGCGAGACACCAGAGTTGTTCCCGGCGACGCACCCTCCGACGCTCAAGTCAGTAATCAGAAGTGATTATGAAAGAGCGTAAAACTGGCAAAAGATTGATTACCTCTTAATGGAGATGGATGGGGGGTATTTATAGGCGCCGCTGGGGTCAGATTAGGAATGTAATTCCTGTGGTTAGATAAGGAATGTAATCCCTAATCCCCAGTAAAAGGATAGATATGAATCAAGGCCGTTGATTAGGATTTAATCAGAAACCCTAATTCTATCCTTTCTGGACCGGGTTTGCTGCGGGTTGAAACCCGCACCCAGTTGAGGTGGATCCGTTCGCGGGTTAGTGGGTCTTCGAGGAGGAGAACCAGTACGCACTTCAAACCCATTGGTAGGTGAAGTTACCGTTTTACCCCTGGACTTCAAGATTCGTGCCCGATTTGGACGGTTCGAATTTAACCCTATTTTTAGCCATATCACGAGCCCCCCACTCCCGAAGACTGAGCTTGATCAGCCTTTGAGGAGTAGTTTTGTATCGGAGTCCAAATGGAAGGTTTTGAATCTTTGAAGGAGGTAGTGCGGCGATTTTTCAAGTTGGTTGCACTCTGAGTTCTTCTGGTCATGTGATGTTTTCGCAGGAATATTCGTTTAACTTTAGGAAGTGTTGATCCGTCGTTCGGGGGTCTTAATAGATTGTCCTTGGCAATAATTACTTGCTTGGGGATTAGAAAGTGTTTCCCCAACTTTATAATTATTTTTCAGGAGTTTCCCTTAACTTTCCCGAATTTTTAATTGTTTCTTTGCAATTTTTTGGCGAACGGCTCGGTTGTTTCCTTCGTTGTGCAGCCTACATGCTTTTACCTCACCGCCGACCCCTTCGAGCGCTCGCCGCCAAGGAGGCCGAAGTCCATGGGTGGTTCGGCGACTTCTGCCGAAGAGCAGAGGTACCTCGGCCAGGTTGTAAGTGTGGAGAGGGCGTTCGGCGAGGTCCGAGGTAGTTTTTTCCATGTAACATGGTCGGTGGCAAGAACGCTCGGCAGCGTGTGCCGAGGTCCAACTTTCCATGTAACATGGTCGGTGTCAAGAACGCTCGACAACTAGTGCTGAAGTGCAACTTTCCATGTAACATGGTCGGTGTCAAGAACGCTCGGCAACTAGTGCCGAAGTCCAACTTTCCATGTAACATGGTCGGTGTCAAGAACGCTCGGCAGCTGGTGCCGTCGTCCAACTTTCCATGTAACATGGTCGGTGTCAAGAACGCTCGGCAGCATGTACCGAGGTCCAAATTTCCATGTAACATGGTCAGTGGCAAGAACGCTCGGCAGCTGGTGCCGAAATCCAACTTTCCATGTAACATGGTCCGTGTCAAGAACGCTCGGCAGCTGGTGCCGAGGTCCAACTTTCCATGTAACATGGTCGGTGTCAAGAACACTCGGCAGCATGTGCCGAGGTCCAAATTTCCATGTAACATGGTCGGTGGCAAGAACGCTCAGTAGCTGGTGCCGAAGTCCAACTTTCCATGTAACATAATCGGTGTCAAGAACGCTCGACAGCTGGTGCTGAGGTCCAACTTTCTATGTAACATGGTCGGTGTCAAGAACGCTCGGCAGCTGGTGCCGAGGTCCAACTGTCCATGTAACATGGTCGGTTGTAAGAACGCTCGGCACCATGTGTGGAGGTCTAACTTTCCATGTAACATGGTCCGTGTCCAGAATGCTCGGCAGCTGGTGCCGAGGTCCAACTGTCCATGTAACATGGTCGGTTGTAAGAACGCTCGATAGCATGTGCGGAGGTCTAACTTTCCATGTAACATGGTCGGTGTTAAGAACGCTCGGCAGCTGGTGCCGAAGTCCTTGACTTGTCGTTTTTGGGGGAGCACGCCCTGTGGAGTTGGCAGCTTCTGCGCTCCTGACAGAGGTGGCAGCCATTAAATGTGATGGCTTCTGAACTTTTGACAGCTCTGACAGATGGGACAGTTGTTAATGCGATGTGCGGCTTGGCATGGTAAACAAGGCGACGGTTCAGATTGTTTTTGTCATTTTGCGTAAATGGGCTGGCAGTCTGGGCCCATTAACCTCGTTTTGCGCGCCTTGCTCTATAAAACCTTACCCCCCTCCCATTTTTCACTTCTCCACTTTTTTACTCAGGCAGTGATTTGTGCTTAGCGAGAGCTTCAGGTGATCGTCGTCCATTTTCCGGTGAAGTTTCCGACAACATAACTCTTTAAGGTAATTTATACTTAGTTTCTTTCCAAGTATAAATATGTCTCTTTCCTCTGTCTCTGAGTCGTCTTCTTCTTGGTCCGAGCCCTCCCCTCAAGTTGTCGAAGCCCGCACTCCGAGTTGCCCGGATAAGGGGAAGAAGGTGTTTGGTCGAGATACGATTGTGGAGGATACATAGCACATGGGGCCATTTGGCAGGTTGCCGGGACCACTGACTGGGCTTTACAGAGTTCGAGAACTTCTGGAGGAGCATGCCGAGCGTATTGTTCACGGGAGGGGAAGGACTTTTGATGATAATGAGGCGAGGGAGACGACCGAGGCTGATGAGACGGTGTCGATCCTCCACGAAGAAGACTTGGCAGTGATCCGGGATTGTTTCCACATTCCGGAGGAGTACGAACTTATGCTGCCGGGTCCCGGGGTTAGGGCCAACTCGCCGCTACCAGTAACTATGTGTTGTTGGCCGGTTGACGCCTTTATCGCCGGGGCTCTGCTACCTCTCCATCCGTTCGCGACCCTTATTCTTAGGTGGTTTGGGGTCAGCCCCTATTCAACTTATGTCGAACGCGTGGAGAGTCATAAATGGTTTCGTGCTTTACTGCCAAGCTGCTGGGATCGAGCCGAAGCAGAATGTACTTTGGACAATCTACCGGCTTCATCAAGCGAACCGGTCGGAGTTCCGGTATTACTTGGCCCCGAGGCTTGGCAGTAGGCTCGTTATATGCCCCGACTCCATAAAGCACTGGCATGGTAAGTATTTGATAGTGCGGAGTGCAGAGGCTTGGCCTATTCCTTCTAGTTGGGTGGAGGAGGTGTCAAAGAGGTTGAAAGCATTGCCAAAGCTTCTTCTCGAAGATGAAGAGGCAGTTCGGACACTTCTTGATCGGTCGAAGTATGATTGGCGGGAGCTAACCGAGGATGTTCTGTTCAGGGGAGGGCTCTACCGCGTAGATCCCAGTACGCGGCTTCTCTTATGTTTCCGTCCTTTCTTTTTCATACTTCATCTTTTTCGACTTGTATCCCTCTAACAAAGTTCGTTTTAAATGCAGAGGCGATGGACTACGAGGCTGTGCTGGCATTGAGGGCTGGTCTTGCTAGCAAGGCGCCGAAGAAGCGCAAAAGGGTGGCCACCAAGTTATCGACTGCAAAGTCTCCGAGGGTCACAGAGGTGGTCGAGGAGGTGGAAACCCTGGGAAGCCCGGCCATGGCCGAAGGAATTGCCTCGGCATCAACCAAGGTCGGTGACTTCCCGATCGTCGCAGCCCTCAAGATAGCGACACCGCCGCTCACAGTGGTGGCCGAGGAGCTCCTGACCGAGGAGCACAAGAAGATCCATGTTCCGGACTGGCAGGTTCGGAAACATGATGGGTTCTTGAGCAACTCCTTGGCGAGCATGCAGGTGATCAAGCAACTGGCGACACCGAAGGATCGGGCCGCCATGGAGGCCGGGCTGGAAGGCGACGATGTCATCGAGATTGCTCGCTCGGCGGTCTCTGTAAGTGTTGAATTTTTGCCGTCATTAGTTTTTCTTATGTCTAATTTCTCTAAATTTTTGAACACCTCGTTTCCTATCGCAGATCATAGTCCACTTTGGTCACCTCTCGGAAAGGTTGACGGCTCTGGAGAAGGAGCTAAAGTAGGAGTCCGACCAAGCTCGGAAGGATAAAGATCGCATAGGGAACGAGCTCGACAAGCTCAGGGTTGAGTTTGAAGGGAGGACGATGAGGGTCGAATACCTTGAGGGCCTGGTCGCAAAGCTAGAGGAGACCTTCTTCGCCATAAGGAGGAGGCTGCCAAACAATTGGCCGAAGCGACGGAGGCCAAGGCTGCCGCGGTGAAGGAGGCCGAGGACGCCACTATGGTGAAGGCGCAAGGCTTTCTTTCCCAGAACAAGGCCAAAGCCTACGCCGAAGCCCTCGCCCGGGTGTCTAAGGCATACCCCGAGGTGGACTACTCGGGATGGAGATTGTTCCCGGGCCACGTCAAAGGCTTCGACCCCGAGTCGGAGGGAGAAGAAGAAGATGAAGGGGACGATGAAGTCGAGCCTGAGATTGAGGTCGTCGGCGAGGCCCAGGGGTCTGTGGTCGCCCAGCTGGCAATGGTGACCCCTTCAGGGACGTCGGCCCCCACCCACTCTCGCCACCCCGGGAAAGAGGTCGCGCCCTGACTTCGCTTGCTTTTTCTTTTCTTCTGCTTTTTTGAGTTTTTAAGTGTAATGCCTAATCACGGACTGGCCACCGCTTTGTTGTAATGAATGAAAACATCCTTTTGGGCTCGACATCGCGTCTCTCTGTCATAACTTTCTCAAAAAACTCTTGAAATTTGGCTAAGTGTAGGGATTCGGTTAAGTGTTGAAAATTTGTTGTTTGCTTCGACTTCTTTTCAGCTTGCGGTGGTGACTCAAACTGTCGAGCCTACTTGCTCGGGGGAAAGCACTCGTCCCGAGGTTGGCTTAGGGGCGACGAGGCTCTGCTTGACGAGGTGCCGAGAGCGGCTCTATGAAGTCGAGCTGGGGTTATGCAGAGCCGTAAGCGAGCGGAACCACCTGCAACTCATCCTGGATCGGCGGGACATTGAGATTCGGCGACTAGAGAGCAGGCTCGCCGAGATGGCCCCCTTAGGAGAGGACGATGGTTCGTCGACCGCCTTTAGTTACGGCCTTCGGCTCAAGTGCATCCGCCACACTTTATCAAAAATAACAGCGGAGAGGGACGATCTGCTCTCTGAGATTCGTCACTTGCAAATGGTAGAGACGGAGCTTCGGACGGAGGGAGAGGGATTGACGGCAAAGGTGGCCAAACTGACGGCCAAACGTGACGAACTGACGGTCGAGGTCGACGCGCTGAAGAGAGCCACGGTGGACAAGAGCATCGAAGTCACTCATCTCCGCCGTCTTATCGTCAGTCGCTCTGGCGTTCCGAGCTCCGCAATACCTCCTCGCTTCGAGGTCGATGTAAAAGATGACTCTCTGAGGGAGCGGATCTCAGAGCTGGAGGCGGAGGTGGCTCGCCTCAGACCGTGTTCGGGGCCGATCAACATTAGGAGCACTTCATGTACTCGTGCGGAGAGTGAGCGGGGCATTTCGTTTTATGAGCTCGCGACCCGTTCGCCCATCGGCCAACCTAGTCCGGGGGATGCACAAAGCGGGGTTGCCATTTCATCGAGCGGAGCGTCTGTCAGAGCAACTGTTAGGAGCAGCACCGAGGATACGTCTCAATCGTTGGTTTGGGGTCGAGTTCCGGAGGCAAACGTCGCCGCCCTCGAGTGTCCTTGAAGCGGAACATCCCTGCGCCAAAGAGGCATTGAAGATCCTGCTTTTGAGGCCTTTGTATTTAGTCTAAGTGTAACAAGCCAGCATTGTAATTTTTGCTTTTTAACGCCTTGTAATCTGGTTGTAAGGAAGAGTCATCTTGTATTGTGTCCCCACTCTTAATGATGTTTTTTTCTTAGACTTGCGCGTTTTTAGTGGCTTTGTGTGGTTGTTTTGTTTGTGACTGTGTTCATCATGCCGAGGTCTCCGAGCTGGTCTTCTTCTCGTTTGGGGGTCGGCGTCATGAGCGTTCGGCCAGTGGTGCCGAGCTCTGCTTCGGTCATTTAATCTCGCGAATTTTTAAGATGAGTGAGCCACATGCGGCAGAGGGGTAGCCTCCGCTTCTGCCTGTTGCTCCCGGAGGCCTTCCTTCTTGCTTTCTTAAGAGCGAGTTTGCAAAGTAAGGCGGAGCCAAGTATTGGACCGGGAACTATCGCTGGAGTTGTTCAACGGTTGTGGGAGCAATTCCGAATGGCGACCTACTCCTAGCTTGCTTAAGAGCGAACTTGCAAAGAAGAATCGAGCCAAGTGTTGGACTCCGAAACCATCGTTAGAGTTGTTCAACGGTTGTGGGAGCAATTCCGAATAGTGACCTACTTCTAACTCGCTTAAAAGCGAACTTGCGAAGTAGAATCGAGCCAAGTGTTGGACTCCGAACCATCGTTAGAGTTGTTCAACGGTTGTGGGAGCAATTTCGAATGGCGACCTACTTCCAGCTCGCTTAAGAGCAAACTTGCGAAGTAGAATCGAGCCAAGTGTTGGACTCCGAAACCATCGTTAGAGTTGTTCAACGGTTGTGGGAGCAATTCCGAATGGCGACCTGCTCCTAGCTCGCTTAAGAGCGAGCATGCGAAGTAGAATCGAGCCAAGTTTTGGACTCCGAACCATCGTTAGAGTTGTTCAACGGTTGTGGGAGCAATTCCGAATGGCGACCTACTTCTAGCTTGCTTAAGAGCGAACTTGCGAAGTAGAATCGAGCCAAGTGTTGGACTCCGAAACCATCGTTAGAGTTATTCAACGGTTGTGGGAGCAATTCCAAATGGCGACCTACTTCTAACTCGTTTAAGAGCGAACTTGCGAAGTAGAATCGAGCCAAGTGTTGGACTCCAAACCATCGTTAGAGTTGTTCAACGGTTGTGGGAGCAATTCCAAATGGCGACCTACTTCTAGCTCACTTAAGAGCGAACTTGCGAAGTAGAATCGAGCCAAGTGTTGGGCTCCGAACTATCGTTAGAGTTGTTCAACGGTTCTGGGAGCAATTCCGAATGGTGAACTACTTCTAGCTTGCTTAGAAGCGAGCTTGCGAAGTAGAATCGAGCCAAGTGTTGGACTCCGAGCCATCGTTAGGGTGAAGAGTAAAAGCAGGGAGATGCAAACAATTTTACAATTAAAATATGGAAAAGCTTTATTTATTGATGACTAATGGTCGGCTGCTTCTAAAGCTGCGAGTCGTGGTTACAAGAGAGAAATAAAGGAAAAAATACAAGTAAAAGGAGAGGAACTGTTCGACATCTCAGAATACTTAGAGAGGCGTCAGTGCTATCTCTTGGTATTTCAAGAGATAGTCGGCATTCCGAGTCCTGGGGATCTCCCTGCCTTCGAGGTCTTCTAGTCTGTATGTGCCGGGCCGAACGACCTTGGCGATCTTGTAAGGTCCCTCCCAATTTGGAGCCAGTTTACTCTTTTGACCAGGAAAATAGATGGCTAACTTTCTAAGGACCAAGTCTCCTTCTTTGAGGTCGGTAGGACGGACTCTCTTATTGTATGCCAACTCGATCCTTCTTCAGTAGCTTTGTTGACGAATGGCAGCTCTTTCTCGGATCTCATCGATCAGGTCTAGATTTGCTCGGAGCTCTCTGGCATTTTGTTCTTCTTTATAAGCCATTAGACGAGGAGAGGGTACACCGACTTCTAGGGGGATCATAGCCTCGAACCCATAGGTGAGATTGAATGGACTCTCTCCTGTGGGGGTCCATTTTGTAGTGCGGTAGTTCCATAGCACGTTAGGGAGCTGATCGACCCATAAGCCTTTAGAGCATTTATCCAACCTCTTCTTAATACCGGAAAGGATCTGTCAGTTAGCATTCTCCACTTGGCCATTCGACTGTGGATGGGAAACGGAGGAGAACAGGTGTTGGATGGCGAGGTCTTTATAGAGAGCTCGGAAGGCAGTCCCAGTGAACTGGGTTCCGTTGTCTGTTATGAGGACCCGAGGGACACCGAATCGACAGATTACGTTCTTCCAAAAGAACTAAACTACCTTGTTTTCGGTGATCGTGGCCAAGGGCTCGGCTTCTATCCACTTTGAGAAGTAGTCGATAGTCACGACTAAGAATTTGAACTGGCCAGGAGCTGGTGGAAATGGCCCTAGTAAATCCATCCCCCACATTGTGAAAGGAATTGGACTTGATAGGAAAGTGAGTGGAGCTTGTGGGAGGCAACGGATGTTAGAGTACTTCTGACATGAGCTGCATTGCCGAACGTGTCGTTCGACGTCTTGTAGGAGAGTGGGCCAGAAATATCCATAATTCAACACTTTGCGGGCTAAGGATCTGGACCCTGAATGGGCCCCGCCGATGCCCTCGTGAAGTTCTTACAGGGTGTAGTCGGCCTGTTCGGGGGAGAGGCATCTCAAATATGGCCTGCCGTCTACCTATGTGAAGGAGTGCTTATATAGGATGTCTCCGATCAGTGTGTATCGCTCTGCTCGGGTTCTCACTCTTTGAGCTTCCTTAGGATCTTCGGGGAGGAGCCCGTCCCTTAAGAATTCGACGAGGGGTTTCATCCAATCATCTTGAAGCAGGACAGGCAGCGACTCCATAGAGTCGGAAGTTTCATCCTCTATGCTTGGCTTCAGGAGGACCTCTATCAAGACGGTCTGCTCGAGACCTTGGAGGGAGGAAGAGGCTAGCTCGGAGAGGGCATGGGCCTGGGAATTCTCCTCTCGAGGGATTCGCTGGATGACAGCTTCTTCAAATAGGGCCATGAGGCTCCTGACCTTGGCTAAGTACTTAACCATCCGGTCATCACGTGCTTCATACTCGCCGAGGACCTGATTTACGACCAGCTGAGAGTCGCTAAAGATCCGGAGGCATTGCGCCCCTGCATTGCGAGCCATTCCACGGCCGGCTATGAGTGCCTCGTATTCTGCTTCGTTGTTAGAGGCCTTGAAGTTGATACGGAGGAGTATTGGAGGATGAAGTCATCTGGGCCTGCCAGAATGACCCCGGCTCCGCTTCCCTCGTTACAGGAGGATCCATCCACATAAACTGACCAGACAGGTGGTCCCTTCATCGCTTGGTTGAACTCGGAGATGGTACTTTCAACTATGAATTCTTCCAGGGCCTGAGCCTTGATCGCGGTCCGAGGCTGATACGTTATATCATGCTGGCTCGGCTCGATAGACCACTTCATAAGGCGACCAGAGGTCTCTGGATTGTGGAGCACTTGCTTCAGTGGTTGGTCGGTAAGAACAACTACCGAATGGGACTGAAAATATGGGCGAAGCTTCCTCGCGGCCATCACTAGGGCATAAGCCATTTTTTCTATCCTCGGGTAGCGGAGCTCGGCATCCCGAAGTACCTTGCTCACATAGTAGATGGGCTTTTGAGCCTGGTCTTCTTCCCTTACTAAAACGGCACTGAGGGTCTGTTCGGAGGCTGCCAGGTAGAGGTAGAGGGGTTCACCAGGGATTGGTTTGCTGAGGAGAGGAGGATTGACGAGGTAAGCCTTGAGTTGGTCGAACGACTCCTGTTGTTGTTGACCCCATTCGAAACCTTTAGCCCCCCTGAGGGCCTTGAAGAAGGGGAGGCATTTCTCCCCAGACTTCGAGAGAAAATGCCCTATGGCGGCTAGGCGGCCTGTTAGCCTCTAAACTTCCTTAACGTTCTTGGGAGGGGCCATGTCTAATATGGTCTTGATTTTCTCAGGGTTAGCTTCAATTCCTCGTTGGCTGACCATGAAGCCGAGGAACTTTCCTGACGAGACTCCGAACGCACACTTGTTCGGATTGAGTCTCATGTTGTGCTTTCTCAGAACATCGAACGCCTCCTGTAGGTCGGTCACATGGTCAGCCCCTCGGATGCTTTTTACAAGCATGTCGTCAACATACACCTCCATATTCCGGCCGATTTGAGCTTGGAAAACCTTGTTGACGAGGCGTTGATATATGGTGCCTGCATTCTTCAAACTGAAGGGCATAACCCTGTAGCAGTAGAGGCCCTGGTCGGTCACAAATGAGGTCTTCGGGATATCTAGGGGAAACATCCGGATCTGGTTGTAGCCTGAGAAGGCGTCCATGAAGCTGAGGAGTTCATGACCCGAAGTGGCGTCAATCAAAGTGTCAATACTTGGAAGAGGGAAGGGGTCCTTCGGGCAAACCTTGTTGAGATCGGTAAAAACGATACAAATCCTCCAGGTCCCATTGGACTTCTTCACCATTACTACATTCGACAACCATTCAGGGATAGTTCACCTCTTGTATGAACCGGGCCTTCAAGAGCTTGTCCACCACCTCTTTTATAGCTAGCTGGCGCTCGGAGGCGAACTTGCGCCTCTTCTGTTGGACCGGTTTGGACCCCGGAGCAACGCTGAGGTGGTGGACCAAGAGCTTTTCGGAAATTCCGTGCATGTCTGCAGCTGACCAAGCGAAGAGGTCTTGGTTCCTTCGGATGCACTGAACTATGTCGGAGCATAGGGCGGATGGGAGGGTCTTGCTAACAAAGAATTTTCAGCTCGGATCCTGCTCAGTGAAGAGCACTTCCTCCAACTCATCCACCGGCTCGGACGTTGGTCGGGCGACATCTTGGGGGATTTCCAGGGTTTCGAGGGAGAGGACTGGACCGAGGGTAGAGGTCATGTAGCACTTGCGGGCCGTTTCCTGATTACCTTTTACTTCCCCTACTCCTGCCCTGGTGAGGAATTTCATCTTGAGGTGATAGGAAGAGGGGACGGCTTCAAGGGTAGCGAGGTCGGGCCGACCCAAAATGACGTTCTAAGCTGCAGGGACATCCACGACCATAAAGTCCATCGACTCCGTTTGGGTAGTAGGAGTTTTGCCAGTGGTTACGTCGAGAGTGATCACCCCTTCAATAGTCACTGGCACTCCCGTGAACCCATGGAGTGTGTAGCCGGCGGGCTTGAGTCTGTCGCGGGAGAGTTTGAGGCCTTTGAAAGCGGCGAGGAAGAGGATGTTAACGGAGCTGCCATTGTCCACTAGGATCCTCTCCACTTTGAAGTTCGCCATATGGAGATTGATGACGAGTGCGTCACAATGGGGGGTGCGGACACCTTCAAGATCTTCGTTTGAGAATGTGACGGGCACTCCGAGGCCTTTAGGAGGAGGAGTGGCGCAAACCGAATTGACTTCCCTAATGAACGCCTTTCAAAGGAGTTTGAGGAGCCCCCATTGGGCCCCCACGAATGAGGTGTAGGACACGCTCCTCTTCGAAGTCGGGCGTTTCATCGCGTTCAGGACGCTTGTTAGCCCCCCGAGGCGGGGGAGGAAGGTCGGCTCGGTCCTTTCTCACGAACCTGGTCAGTTGCCCCCTCTGGATGAGGGCTTCTATCTCATTCTTCAAGGCCCGACAATCATTGGTGTCGTGGCCATGGTCCCGGTGATAACGGCACCACTTCTCTTTATCTCTCTTCTTGGCGGGGGTGTTCATCCTCGGAGCAGGAGGTATGACCCCCTCCTTCTCAACTTCCATTAGAATGGTGGAGACATTGGTGGTGAGAGAAGTAAATTTCTCGAATCTGGGGGGAGGTCGGCGCTGGCCACCATTATCCTTCTGGAGCTTCTTGGCCCCTTCCTCTTCTGTTCCCTTCCTCTTAGACCCGGAGGAAGACCCCTCCAAGTTGGGGCGGTGCTCAGCTTCTTCGGCCCGAATATACTTTTCGCTCCGGAAGAGGAGGTCAGAGAAGTTCTGTAGGGGTTTCTTGGCGAGGGAGGAGCGGAGGCTGGAGTTGAGGACATTGGATTGAAATGTTGATGCAGCGACCGATTGGTCGAGGGATGCTATGGATCTGGCTTCAGCTGTGAACCTTTTCACATAGTCTCTCAGCTTCTCACCCTTCTTCTGATGGAGATAAATTAGCGAAATGCTGGTCTTCTCAGTTCTGCGGCTACTTACGAAGTGGGTGACGAAGAGCGTCTCAAATTGCTCGAAGGAGAATATTGAGGAAGGGGCAAGGCGAGAGTAACATTCTCGAGCCGGACCCTTAAGAGTTGTAGGGTAGGTTTTGCAGAGCAGAGCATCGGAAGCTTGGTGGATGAGCATGAGGGTCTTGAAGCTTTCGATGTGATTGACGGGGTCAGTCTCCCCGGAATAAGTCTCAAATTGAGGAGGCTTAAAGCCGATTAGTACGGGTGCATCCATTATGGTTCGGGAAAAAGGAGGTCGACTAGGACGAAGGGTCCTTCCTCTAAGTTCTTCTTCTCGGTCTAACTGACCCAAGCGCCTCTCAATTTCATGGAGACGGTGGTAGACAGCGTCATCCCTTCGACGGTAATCAGCCGAGCTTCTAAACTCGTCTTCGTACGAGGGAGAGCGGTGGCTACGACAATGGTAGCTCCTGGAGCGGCGAGGACTTGGCATGTGCCGAGAGTTGCTGGGAGCTGGAGGAGGAGTTAGGGACCGTCGGCGAGGACTTCGGACCAGAAGAGGAGAGGGAATCCTTGGAGCATTGGTGTTGGGACGAAGATTGAGAGCTTGCAGGACGGTTGCTTGGAACTGCTGGAACTCGGCATGGGTGATGGGTGCCTCATCGTTCTTAGGATGTTGCCGACCGGCAGGGGAATGGGGTCTTCTTCTGTGATGCTCGGGGGACTCTCTCTGCCTCCTTCGGATAGGGGACCTTCTGTATTCTCGACGGTAAGGAGATCGCTCATCCGGACGTTGTTGGCAGGAGGCTCCCTCTCGGGCCCGCTTTTCATCCAGACGGCGGCGAAGATCCTCATCCTTCTGCCGATTGAGGACGGTGTTGTGAAGGTCGGAAGCTCGGGGATTATGGAAGGCCATAGAATCTGAAGAGGCATTGTGGATGGAGACGTGGTCTAGATGGAGGGGTTGTTTCTGTGGGTTGGGACCCTTAGGAGGTTGCTGATTCCAAGGAGGAGGCAGGTCCTGTTGGAGAGGGTCCTCGGCTTGAGTCGGAAGTTGCCCCTGCTGTTGAGCGGGTTGAGGGGGGACTTTCTATTGCTGATCGGGGTTGGGTCCTCGGTTGGACCCTCTGGATCTGGCTTTCCTAGGAGGCATGGCTGGAGAAGATCTAACCAACGGGAAAAGGGGGGGCTGCCAATCTGTTGCCGCTGAATCTGGTGTGGGAGCAAACAGATAGTATTTGTGGATTCTTAGGAAACTTTGAATAGCAAACCTGTTACCTGTTCCGCCGGAGTTTGACCGTCACTCCCGCCGTACACCTGCAAAAAGTGCGAGACACCGGGGTCGTTCCCAGCGACGCACCCTCCAACGCTCAAGTCAGTAATCAGAAGTGATTATGAAAGAGCGTAAAACTGGCAAAAGATTGATTACCCCTTAATGGAGATGGATGGGGGGTATTTATAGGCGCCGCTGGGATCAGATTAGGAAGGTAATCCCTGTGGTTAGATAAGGAATGTAATCCCTAATCCCCAGTGAAAGGATAGATATGAATCAGGGCCATTGATTAGGATTTAATCAGAAACCCTAATTCTATCCTTTCTGGACCGGTTTGCTGCGGGTTGAAACCCGCACCCAATTGAGGTGGATCCGTTCGCGGGTTAGTGGGTCTTCGAGGAGGAGAACCAATACCCACTTCAGACCCATTGGTAGGTGAAGTTACCGTTTTACCCCTGGGCTTCAAGATTCGTGCCCGATTTGGACGGTTCCGATTTAACCCTATTTTTAACCATATCAATTATTTTCTTTCACTATAGGTTTGATGAATGAGAAGTGTAAGGATAGTTAGGCTAGGGGGGTATTTATACAAAAATTTGGGGCAAATAGAAGGCTAAGATTGATCTAGGAGTTAAGAAGAAACAAGGGCTAGGATTAAATGGGAGTTGTAGTAACCAACCATGACTACAAAAACTACCTCCCACAAACCCCACTCTCTCTTTTTCCCTCCCATTCCTATCCGGCCTCAAAAGGAGCACAAACACGTGCTAGTGCAATGCACGTGTTTCTAAAGCCCCCTATTCTAAAAAGTTCTACAATTAATTATTTATAAAAATCTATAAAATTGTCTACACTACAAGTTGTAAGAAAAAGAAATAAATTGATGGGCTTTTATTTAGTGGGCCAAAATAGTCTATATTTAACATAAATTAGATTGGGCTCAAAATAAAGGAATACTTATGCTTGTTTAAAAATAGGCTTTAATAAAAACAATAGAAAGGACATATATATATCTGTATACTCATTTGTTTATGTACCCCACAAGATTGCACGTGCACGATATGTACAAATTAATAATACAAAATAATAATTTTCATAAATGAAAATCAGGGTATTACAACTATGTTTATGATTCCATATTTACAAAACTACCGTATCTTGCTGTTTTATTATTTTCATTAACTATTCTATCTATGATGGAAAATTATGAAACTTTATTTTCTGTTACTAAATATACTATGAAATACCCTAGATTTTTCGTAGATTTAATCAGTGAGTTTTTAGGCAGATTTCTGTTTATGAATACTAACTTCTGATTTCTGGCTGAACACGTTTTCTGGATTCAAATCTATTTTGAGACATTTTTTTGTGAAATACTCTGTGACTTATATATATTTTCTGGAGTCGGTCGAGAGTCTATTTTCCAGATTCTTTGACGGATCTAGGTTTGCATATTTGTGGCAACGGGAATTCCAGTTTTGGTGCAGTACTATCTTGCTGTCCTGAACTATAATTTTTGTTGTCCTACTCTTTTATGTGTTGTTTTCACCCATGCATGTTTATCTTCCAACCTGAACCTATTACATGTTTGTGTCGTGTTATTCTTGCTCTGTTTTGTACATGTATATGCATGTTTAATAATAATAACAAATAATCAAGTCGGGGTTAAGGGAAAGAATTAGTAGTGGATAATATAGGTATGTGTACTCGGATGGGGGCCCGTATTTTCCATTTTGATTCATGTTGATACATGAACCTATTGATGCATGGACCTGTTGGTTCGTGTACCTGTTACCTGTTCATGCATAAACCTGTTGGTTCGTGTACCTGTTACCTGTTGATACATGGATCTGTTGGTTCGAGTACCTGTTACCTATTGATGCATGAACCTGTTGGTTTGTGTACATGTTACCTGTTGATTCATGAACCTGTTGATGCATGAATCGGTTGATTCGTGTACCTGTCTGATTCATGAACCTGTGACTGCTACCTGTTACCTGACACCTGAGTACACGGCCCTATAGAAACTCACCACTAGGCCTAAACGAAGTTTGCATGTAAGTAGCAACTATGTGGTAAAAGTTTGGAACGCATGAAGTGCTACCTAGATAGTAATAAATACAAGACTTGACATGACATAATACCTGACACATGAATACCTGATACATGTTTACCTGTTACATGATTACCTGTTTATGCTACCTAACACTTGTTACCTGTTTGCCTGCTTGCATGATACTTGACATCTGTTACATGTTATCCGTACCCTGTTAGCACATTACATTACTAGATTCTGTTCATGATTCATGTTAGTTGTTCTATTCTGTTTCCCTGTCTAATCCATGCTATTTGTTTATCTTTCCCATATACTTGAGTCTGCACTACAAGCGGCCCGTAACTTGCATTGACGGGCATTTTGTTTCTTTTTCTCTTCGTGCAATTTATTAAATTGCAAATTTTGGAGATCAGTAGCCCGATGGTGTTGGTGATATGAGATTCTAGATACTGGAGTTTTGCTATTATTATTTTTTGTTACATGTTTTGAATAATTGTACTTGGTTACTTTGATTATTTTGTATTTGGGCAATGTGACCCAGGAATTTTGACTTGTTCATATCTGGTTTCTTTTAGATAAATATATTTTGTTTTAAGTAAATCCTGTTGGTCTTTTGATTCATGTATGCATGCGTGGTTGACTTCTCTTGCTTCCTACTCTGATTATTCTTATGAAATGTTGTAAAGATCCTGACACCTTATGGATGTTGAAAATTATTCATTGGGCTTAGTCACGTATCCGTATTCCGTATTCTCTTTTTGGAAATGGAGCGTGACAGATACAGATAGTAAGTAGTAAAAGCAAAGAACAAGGAAACATGGTATATCAAGAAATCATGAACTAGAACAAAATCAAAGATCAATAACAAGGGTTGATTATATGATCAAAAGACTATAATCAATTATGCAATAATTGAGACAACAATCCATAATCAAGTTGATAACTATAATCATGATAATAGTGCAAGTGTCAATCCTCGATTAATTAGTCATATATTATCCTATCTAATGCACGTAATTCTGCATCTCATACCACAGGTTAGGTGCATGCAAACAGTGATTATTTAGACTGTAGTGGTGAACTCTATAGGTCGTATACTCGGCAACAATAATCAATAATCCATAATCAATAATCTATAACCATAATCAATCGAACAGTAAGGGATACTTCTCCAAGTACAGTCTACGATTGTTCACTACCAAGTCGACCCTTATTACCCCGGCTTGTTATTATTTTATTATACTCAAATGTGGACATGCAATTGGTACAGAAGTATCACGGTGATGTCAAGGAGGTGTCAAAGCTATGAAATGTATGGTATAACTAATTCTATTCACTAGATGCAAAATCAAATATGGTTATATTTTAATAACACAAAAACACACATTCTGGATATCAAGACGTTGTACAAAAACTAACTTTTCCCTTGCTACAGGAAAGTAAAACAGGTTCCTTCAGGGGTTCTGAAAACTAGACTCCCTATTGCTTCCAACGCATATTCACACGATATATTATAGTCACATTATCTATGTGTATAGTTTCATTCTTTATTGGTTTCATATTTAGGCAACTGGTTAGGGTCAAATTCTTGTATATGAAAGTTGATTGTAATTTCATTTAAAAAATCTTATAAAAATCAGAATTTACTTCTTAATAGTGTTTAGCAACAACACAATTTTACTCAGATCTAAATTCTTAATTTAATCTACTGTTTCAATTAGTTAAACATAGTAATGTATTTTCAGACTGTATTCGGGAATTCAGATGTTACACCACGAGAATCTGAATATATTGCAATCTGTATTTCGGATTGCAGAATCGTCAAATATTCTGGACTCCAGAAACATAGAGCTGCAACTCTCATTTAATATGTTTAAAATGATTGATATGGCTAAAAATAGGATTAAATCAGGACCGTTCACATCGGAGACGAATCTTAAAGCTCAGGGGTAAAACGGTAATTTCACCTACTGACGGGTCTGAAATGGGAACTGGGTCTTTATTCAAAGCCCAATAACCCATAAATGGATCCACATCAACTGGGTACGGGTTCCAACCCGCTGCACACCCGGTCCAGCAAGATAAAATCAAGGTCCCTGATTAAATCTTAATCAACGGCCCTGATTCACATCTATCTTTTCACTGGGAATTAGGGATTACATTCCTTATCTATACACAGGAATTACATGCCTAATCTGATCCCTGAGACGCCTATAAATACCTCCCATCCATCTCCATTAAGGGGTAATCAGTATTTTGCCAATTTACGCTCTTTCTTAATCATTTCTGATTACTGACTTGAGCATCGGAGGGTGCATCGCCGGGATCAACCCCGGTGTCTCGCACTTTTTGCAGGTAAACGGCGGGAGTCAACGGTCAAACTCCGGTGGAACAGGTTAGAGGTTTGCTATTCACGTTTTCCTAAGAATCCACAAATACTGTCTGTTTACCCCCACACCAGATTTAGCGGTAACAGATTGGTGCCGTCTGTGGGAAACACCACGAATAGCAGCCTCCACTCTTCCCGTTGGTCAGACCTTCCCCCGTCATGCCTCCAAGGAAACTCAGATCCAGGGGGTCCAACCATGGGCCTACCCCTCCTCGACCACAACAGGAGGTCCCCATCCAACCCGTTCAGCAGCAGGGACAACTTCCTCCTCAGAATCTTGGACCCCCTGCGGTTGGACCAACTCCCTCCTCAGAATCTTCAACCCCCTTGGGGTCCAACCGGGCCTCAGAATGCCGGTGCGGGGGTTCGCGTCCCGATCCTCAGAAGCAACCTCTCCAACAGGACCGCATCCCAATACTCAACCCCTCTTCCGACTCTATGGCATCCTGTAATCCCCGAGCTTCCGACCTTCGAAATACCATCCTCAATCGGCAGAAGGAAGAGGATCTTCGCCACCGTTTGGATGAAAGGCGGGCCCGAGAGGGAGCCTCCCGCCAACAACGTCCAAATGAGCTATCTCCTCATCGCCGAGACTACAGAAGGTCCCCTACTCGAAGAGGGCGAAGGGAGTCCCCTCAACGTCATCGGCAGAGAACTCATTCCCCAGTAAGCCGAGCCATACATAGGGACCGCCAAGCTGGAGAGGCACCAGTCACAAGGGCAGATCTTCAAGACTTCTAAGCGACAGTCTTACGGGCCCTCAATATCACCCCAAAGAACGACCGGAGGCCACCTACTAATGAGCCAACTAGGAGCCATTGCCTTCACACTCTCAGTCCTCGTCCATCTCCAAGCTACCATCGTCGCAGCCCCAGTCCACCCTCGTATGAAGATGAGTCCTGGGGCTCGGCAAGGTATGATCAAAGAGAAGACTCAGTCTACTGCCGTCTCCACGAGATGGAGAGGCGCCTCGGCCGAATTGACAGGGAAGAAGAGCAACGGATGATAAACCTCTGCCCGAGCAGACCTCCATTCTCCCGCACCATCATGGAGGCCCCCATCCCAGAAAACTTCAAGCCACCTCAATTCGAGTCGTATACCGGGGAGTCAGACCCCGCGAATCACATAGAGAGTTTCAAAATTCTCATGATGATCCACCATGCTTCAGACGCCCTCCTCTGCAAGGTCTTTCTTGCCACGTTGAAGGGGCCTGCAAGAGAATGGTACTCTCGACTCGCCCGGCCTCCATCTTTTCATTCGATCAGTTCGAAGGGCTCTTCCTCACTCATTTCGTGGGTAGTCACCAGGCCGTGAAAACAAGTGTATCCCTGGTGACCCTCAACCAAGAAAAGGGTGAACGCCTAAGGGATTACGTTCGACGCTTCACCGCCGAAGCCCGGTCCATTCCCTCCCTCAATCAATCAGTAGCCTCTGCCGCATTCGAGTGCAACGTCACTAATGCCAACCTCAGGGCATCCCTTACCAAGAAACCTCCTCGGGACTTCTCAGAACTCCTACTTAGGGCGGAGAAGTACATACGAGCGGAAGAGGCTCTCAACCCCCCTACTCTTGAGGAGACATCTTCCGGGAACAAACGGAAGAGCACAAGCGAAGAGGGGTCCCAAAAATCTCAGAAGGACGGCAATGGCCAGCGCCGCCCGACTCCTCGTTTTGAGAAGTTCACCCCCCTCATTGCTAATATATCAGAAGTTCTTATGGAGGTAGACAAGGAAGGACTACTCCGCGCTCCCCCTAGAATGAATACCCATGGCAAGAAGAGGAACAAGGATAAGTGGTGCCACTTTCACAGGGACCACGGCCACGACACGGATGATTGTCGGGCTCTCAAGGAGGAGACCGAAGAACTCATACAGCGAGGGCACCTTACCGAGTTCGTCCAAAAAGATGGGGCCGAGCTTCCCCACTAAGGAGCCAACAAACGAACAGAAAGGCCCACCGAGCTTCAAGACTCAGAACCTCTCGGCTCTTCCCAAGAGGTCTTCACCTTATCATAGAAGTAGGATCTTGATTTTTAATAAGGCCGATGCTTGTAATCCGGCCAATAGCATGTAATAATGGCTCGCCATATTGAAGCAGCCACTTAGTTTATTTCTATAAAACTTTACGTTTTTTCAATGGAAATTATTGCTCTTGCTTCGTCTCTACCTCTTCGAGTCATGACTCGATGAATGGTGAGTTCGGAGTCCAGCTTCTTCTACATGGCTGCTCCCGCAACTTACTAAGCTCTTCACAACGAGTTCGGAGTCCAACACTTGGCTCGATTCTACTTCAAATAACTTGCTCTTCAGCGGGTTAGAAGTGGTTCGCCATTCGGAATTGCTCCCACAACCGTTGAATCTCTCTTAAACGACGAGTTCAGAATCCAACACTTGGCTCGATTCTGCTTCAAATAACTTGCTCTTCAGCGGGTTAGAAGTGGTTCGCCATTCGGAATTGCTCCCACAACCGTTGAATCTCTCTTAAACGATGAGTTCGGAGTCCAACACTTGGCTCGATTCTGCTTCAAATAACTTGCTCTTCAGCGAGTTAGAAGTGGTTTGCCATTCGGAATTGCTCCCACAACTGTTGATTCTCTCACATAAGCAGCGAGTTCGGAGCTAAAACTCTCCCCTAGAGTTGCTCCTCACACTCGTCTCACAAATAGCTCTCTTCCAGAGCCGAGCTCTTCACTCCGCTCACCTCCGAAGCGGACCTCATCTAAACAACGAGTTCGGAGCTAAAGCTCTCCCTGAGAGTTGCTCCTCACACTTGTCTCACAAATAGCTCTCTTCCAGATCCGAGCTCTTCACTCTGCTCGCCTCCAAGACAGACCTCTCCTCGACAAGTTTGGAGCACAACTCTCTCCTAGAGTTCCTCCTCACACTTGTCTCACAAATAGCTCTCTTCCAGATCCGAGCTCTTCACTCCGCTTGCCTCCAAGACGGACCTCTCCTCGACAAGTTTGGAGCACAACTCTCTCCTAGAGTTCCTCCTCACACTTGTCTCACAAATAGCTCTCTTCCAGATCCGAGCTCTTCACTCCGCTCGCCTCCAAGACGGACCTCTCCTCGACAAGTTTGGAGCACAACTCTCTCCTAGAGTTCCTCCTCACACTTGTCTCACAAATAGCTCTCTTCCAGAGCCGAGCTCTTCCCTCCGCTCGGATGCCGGGCAAGTGCCGATCCGACCCCAACATCACAGAGCCCGGTCGGCTAACCGAGCAAGTGCCCATCCGAGCCCCAAAACGGAGAAAAACTTTTCCCTCAACATTCGCGTAAGATTTCGATCAGACGGCTCAGATCATGCCAGCACCACTACACGACAAGATAGTGTTTTCTTTGGAAACTGTGCCCGCCTCGAGATCCACGCTGAGATCAGACGGCTCAGATCATGCCAGCACCACTACACGACAAGATAGTGTTTTCTTGGAAACTGTGCCTGCCTCGAGATCCGCGCTGAGATCAGACGGCTCAGATCATGCCAGCACCACTACACGACAGGATAGTGTTTTCTTGGAAACTGTTCCCGCCTCGACATCCGCGCTGAGATCCGACGGCTCAGATCGCTCCACGTCGCTCGGTATTCCGAGCCGAGCGACTAGCGATCCGAGCCGCTCGCGCCCCTTCTTCGCCCCTAGGGTCTTCCTAGCACATCTTACAAGGGTCTTCCTAGCACAAGGGTCTTCCTAGCACATCTTACAAGGGTCTTCCTAGCACAAGGGCCTTCCTAGCACATCTTCTCTGCCCCCAGGAGTGGAGCTCCTCTTCCAAAATCCCCAAGACCAAAGCACCTTTCAACTTCATGAAGACAAGAATGTTGCGGGGCTATTTTGACCATGAAGGAGGGTGAATCTTAATCCCACTCCTAAAGAGAAGATGTAGATCTTCGAATTAGCTTCGAAACGAGGGGTCGCATTCCCCAATCGGACCTCCGTAGCACCGGAAAAGTGGACCGCAATACAGCTGTGCCGAATAGCTCGGAAATCCGAACCGAGCCACTCGCGCGAGGGAAAAACCGAACCCGAGCAACTGTCAAAATCGAATCCGAGCTCTTCCCTCCAGTCGGCTACCGAGCAAGTGCCCATCCGAGCCCCAAAACGGAGAAAAATCACTTTTCCCTCAACATTCGTGTAAGATCTCGATCGGACGGCCCAAATCTTGCCAGCGTCGCTAAACGACAAGATAGTGTTTTCTTGGGAACTGAGCCCGTCTCGAGATTCGTGCCACCATCCAACGGCCCAGATCAAGCCACGTAGCTCGAATCTACCATTTGAGCTACTGCCCCACCGAGCTGCAAAATGGCCAAAAATTTACCTCAAAATCCGTTCTCGGATTCGCCGAACAAGAAGCCAAAAAAAAAAAAATTTGAGAGAAGGGTCGGGTCGGACCCGTTAGGGTCTCGGACCCGAACCCTTCCCTTCTTCTTCCCTTCCACTCTCCCGCCAAAACAAACCAGAGAAAAGTGAGAACCCAAACTCTTCTTCGTCGCCTTCGAGCTCCAACTCCCGCCGAGTTCGACGACACCGTCAACCTCGCCGAACTCGTGTGGCAATCAAGCTCCGCCTTGGCCTCGCAACCGTTCGTCGAACCCAACACCTCCAAAATCCCGAGCTCCGAACTCCTCTCCACATCGCGAGCTCCATTCGTGCCGAGCTCACAAAGCTCCGAAGCCCCTCTCCGTCGTCGCTACCAAGCCGACTAGCCGAGCTCCTCTCTACTGAGTCGCCGAGCTCCGAGCTCAAACCACCTCGAGCGAAACCATCACAGGCCTCTTCTTCCTCTGGCTTCGTCCCAAGCTCGAGCAACCGTTCGTCGTCTTCAACCTCCAAAACCGAGTGTCCACTCTCGCCAAGCTCCCTCCATCGTCAAGCTCACTTCCACTCGCCGACCATCTCCTTCGTCGAATCCGCCATAGCCTCGGCATCACCGGGCTCCAACGCCGAGCTCACAAAGCTCCGAAGCATCGAGCTCTTCAATATGCCGGAGCTCCGAACTTCTTCGCCGAGCTCCTTTGCTACCAAGCTTCACTCTCCACCGAGCTCAAGAACCCATCGCCGAGCTGCCGACCTCGCCATCACCACCTCCGCCGAGCTTCGTCAAGCTCCATAGCCGAGCTCGAGCCCCTCTTCGTCGAGCAACACGATCGCCATGCCGAGCTCTAACGGCGAGCTCGCATCCATGACCTTCGCCTCCCACCACAATGTCCGCTTCCCCTTCAAAACTTCGTCCCTGAGCTCGACCCCATGGCCGAGCTCCAAGCTCTTTGCCAGCCAACTCGTCGAAGCCGCTCGTTGACCCTCCGACGTGCTCCCCTCCACAGCGCCGAGCTTTCTCCCTCAACGACGAGCTCGCCACCTCTATGGCCGAGCTCCACCTCCGACGCCTCCGCAGCGCCGAACCCATGGCCGAGCTCCGAGCCAAATGACGAGTCGAACCCATTACCGAGCTCGAACTCCACTTCAACTCCTCGCCATGTCGAGCTCACACTCCGGAGCTCCGAGCACCTTCCTCGACGAACCCAACATTGCCGCACACGGACGAGCTCGAAAGTTCAATACTGCGTCGAGCTCTCCCACAATCAAGCTCGCCTTCCACAGCGCGAGCTCCGACTCTGCCAGTCTCCTCCATATTCGAGCGCCCCCCTGTCGAGCTCCAACTCTCTCCCTTGCCGAGCGTCTCCAATGGCCGTACACCGAGCTCGCCGATCTCAGTGGCGCTCTCAGGGACGGAGACGGAGTCGGGGTCGGAGGCACGCTTGGGTCGAAGGTTGAGAGAAGAAGACGAAGAAGTAAACAGAAGGAAGCGGAGAGGAAGAGAGAAAGAACAGAAGGAAAAAGAAGAAAAAAAATATACATATATATATATATTATTATGCGTCACCTCCCGGTCGGACTGCCGAGCAAGTCCCCATCCGAGCTCCAAAAACGGAGAAAAAAGCTGCCGAACGACTACGACCGTTGGATCTTCCAGAAATTCGCGCTTCTGGTGATGGACGGTCCAAATCGCGCCACGTGCGCTAAACGACAAGATAACGATTTTTTTGGAAAACGAGCCTCCTCGAGATTCGTGCCGGGATCCGACAGCACAGATCACGCCACGTGTCAGGTAATATTTATTTATTTATTTATTTATTTAATTGTTTTAATTATTTAAAAATTCCGAAAAAATATTTAAAAAATCGAAAAAAATTAATTAAAAATTCTAAAAATAATTATTAATTCTGAAAAATTATTTTAAAATTTTGGAAAAATAATTATTAAATTAGAATAATTAATTAATATTTTCGATAATTAATTATTTAATTCGGAAAATGAATAAAAAATTCAAAAAAATGAGAAAAAATCCAGAAAAATCTGGAAAAATCACCAAAAATCCAAAAAATTCTGAGAATATTTTTGGGCATTTTACAAGCCCAGAATAACACCGTTGCACCCCAAACAAGATCCAAAACTCCCTTAAGAACACCGATAAAATCCCGTACGCCATTAGAACAGTAAAACTACTCCTCAAAGACTGAAAAACTCAGTCTCTAGGAGTGGGGGGCTCGTGATATGGCTAAAAATAGGATTAAATCGGGACTGTTCACATCGGAGACGAATCTTAAAGCTCAGGGGTAAAACGGTAATTTCACCTACTGACGGGTCTGAAATGGGAACTGGGTCTTTATTCAAAGCCCAATAACCCATAAACGGATCCACGTCAACTGGGTACGGGTTCCAACCCGCTGCACACCCGGTCCAGCAAGATAAAATCAAGGTCCCTGATTAAATCTTAATCAACGGCCCTGATTCACATCTATCTTTTCACTGGAAATTAGGGATTACATTCCTTATCTATACACAGGAATTACATGCCTAATCTGATTCCTGAGATGCCTATAAACACCCCCCATCCATCTCCATTAAGGGGCAATCAGTATTTTGCCAATTTACGGTCTTTCTTAATCATTTCTGATTACTGACTTGAGCGTCGGAGGGTGCGTCACCGGGATCAACCCCGGTGTCTCGCACTTTTTACAAGTAAACGGCAGGAGTCAACGGTCAAACTCCGGCGGAACAGGTTAGAGGTTTGCTATTCACGTTTTCCTAAGAATTCACAAATACTGTATGTTTACCCCCACACCAGATTTAGCGGCAACAATGATATTATCTGCAGCAAGGTCAAAAGTCTTGTTTTTTTCTTGAACTAGTACTTTAGCAGCAACCTAGGGTCATGTTCTTATATATATAACCGGTCTGGAAAATCATCAATTAATCTTATAAAAATTTCAAGTGACTCCTAATCGTGTCTAGTAACCACCTAGTTAATGTCAAGTATTCATTTTACTAATAATACACTATTTTAAATATTAAATAATGTTGATATATTTCTAAACAGGAATCTAGAATTAAAAACCTAGCAGTATTAAAAATAGCATAACTTATAGTCTACAAATCGGAATTTAGATCCGTAAGAAGTTCTGAAAAATAAATTCAGAGGGCTACAAACATCGTTTACAAAGTTCTACTTAATTATAACCGCAGCTGGGTCAAAAACTCAAAACAACATGGAATAAACAGCGGGCCAGCAAGTTGATTATTATTAATTAGCAACAAACGAGATACACAAGCATATAACTTCATGGCAAATAATTAACAGAAAATTGTACTCCACATTAGGGTGGAATTCTACTATTAACAAGATAAACCATTATTTCCCTAACATTAAATTCACGAATCAAGTTATAACATCATATCCAATCGAAAAGCATTCAAATCATCACACTTCTATATAACATGTTTTTAGTCTATGTATTCATGTAGTATATGCATATGACGATGTATAACAAGGCTTGGGTTTGAGTCAAGGGAATGATACGAAAAGAAAACTACTACTTGGTTTCGCCGATGAATCCATAACAGTTTCTTTGAGAGGTATCAAGTAAATAAAATACGATAATTAAAATGGAAACTACTTGCGAAGATCAAAAGATTCTTGAACAAGAATAATAACTAGTTCAAGGAAAACTTGTCTTTTGATGATTATGCGACGACTATGACGGAAGAGAAAGCAGCTACGGCACAACGGTCACATCGACTCGGCAAGAGGCAGTAGCGGTGGTGGACAGCAGCAATAGGGGAGAGGCTGCCGGTGCAGTCGGGGCGTCAATAGCGGAGGTGAGGGTGGTGCTGCGACAGTGACTGGGGGATTTTGGGGTGCAGCGCTCAAGAGAGGACAAGGACGACAGTAGTGGAGGTTGCAGTGGTGCGGTGGATTCGTCGACGGCTGCGATGGTGGAGTGGGCTGAGCGCGATGGTGGTGACCATGGGGGTTGATCGGTGGCTGCGATGTGGGGGTCGGGATGCGGTCGGGGGCTTGGATTTCAAAGAAGAGAATATGAAGAGGAGCGGCTGGAGGCAATGGCGGGCCGGTGGGGGGGCAACGGGAGGTCGAGGTCGTGAGGTCGTGGCAGCGTCGAGGTGGAGTCGATGGGTTCGGGACGAAGTAGAAGGAGAAGGAGAAGGAGAAGAATAAGAATTACCTGCTTATGAGGTAGTTAGGGTTTGGGATTAGTTAGCATATATAGGGTTAAGTAATGGGTTTGTGGGTTAATAGGTTAGCAGGTATTGATGAAGAAAAATAATAAATCAATTAATGGGTTTAATAAAAGAAATTAAATAATAATAGAATAGAATAGAATATATGAATTGAATATCCAATACACAATAAATAAAATAGAGTGTACTGAAAAACCGTGATTCAAGCGAAAAGAATTCAAATGATCAAATGAGAACAAAATAGTTCAAAGAATAGCAAGGTTTATTATTAAATAGATCAGAATTGAAAAAAAAAAAAAAGAATTACAAATAGAAATCCATAAAATCGTAAAAGTTACAAAAACTCGAAGCTTTTGTAGGCTAGAACACGGTGATATGCATAAATAAATGATCAGAATAAGCATCGAATGGGTCTTAAAGCTCCCAAACAGGGAACTGTACCACAAAAATATTTTAAATAAGAATGATAACCCTCTAGTATTTTTTACACGCTTGTATGTTATATTTACACAGTTGTAAATATATAGGAAGAGAGAAAAGTGATTCATTATAACTAGCAAAGAAACCTCCAACTAAAGTACAAGACATGACCTGAACTATATAAATATACTTTAATTTGCAAGGTATGTCTACAGTATTACGGCATGACAAATGCATTTAACTCTTCTAAGAGCATCCACAATGGTGTTTCTCAAATATGAGAAAATGACAAAATGAGAAATCGAAAATAGGTTGATAGTCTGCAGTGGTCGTTTGCCATAATTTCTTAAAAAAATAAGCAGACGGAACATGTTGTATCGTCTACCATGTTGATTAAAAAAATAATTAAAAAATCGAATGAGACGGGACATGTTGTCTCGTTCCTCCAAATTTTTAAAAAAATTATTAAATAGTAATCAGTTATTAAATAATAATTAGTTATTAAGTATGGAGAGAAGAGAGAGGAGAGAGGAGAGAGCATGGACGCCTTGGAACATGAGCAGATCTTATGCTCAGGTTCTCATGGCGGCTACCCCCCATCATTACCCTCCTCGTTTCCCACGCCAGCACCACTTACACCCTGCCCCATCCCCTTCCCTACCAAAAATCCAACCCAAACCATTCCCAAACCGCCACACCTCCTTCCATTACCGCCCCACCCCTACCCCGAAAATACACCAAAATCATCACCGGAACAAAATGGAAATCAGATGCATGCGGTGCGGTGACTCGGGCCATCAGGCGGTGGATTGCAGGAAGTTCGGCATACATTGTTTCAACTGTAGAAAGGTTGGTCACCGGGCCAGAGAATGCCCACTCTTCAATAGAAGAGATTCCATGGCCGTTGAACTCCACCACAACTCGGAGATCGCTGCCGCACTTCCTGCGCTACATGCAAGCGCCTTTCTCCACCTCATTAACCCTAGATCCAAGCCTGATGCTGCAACGATGGAGAGTGCCCTGAACTTCGCCTGGAGAAGACAAGGGGGATGGTGGATCGTTAAAAAAGTTTCTGAGGGGGTGTTTCATGTGCAGTTCCCTTCGGAAGAAGAAGCACGGCGTGCTATCTCGGAAGGGATGTTCAGCTTCTCAGGGTTCAATGCTACATTTTCACCATGGTCAATGGACTTTGGGGCAAAGATTAAGCCTCAGCCATGTTTCATCTGGATCAACGTCCCTCTATTGCCGTATCATATGTGGAATCACACTTCTGTGGAGCAACTCATCCGCCCCTTTGGTAAGCTCATCACTTTGAGTGGAGATATAAAGGCAGCAGCAACGAGGGACCAAGCTCTGGTCCTCACCGAAGTAGAGGACGTTGGACACATTCCCAAGAATTTGATTATCAGCTACCAAGTGCCTTGGACCAAGGAACTACAGATTCATGAAGTTCCAGTCCTCATCTATGGCAGCCCCATCCCAACCGCAGACGTTGCAAGTGGTAAGACTAAGCTTTTTTCTGAGCAACAGGGGTCCTCCACTAGCTTCTGGCGTCGGAGAGACTCTCCGCCGGAGTGCAATCCTGATATGCCGGTGAGCAATCCCGTTCAGCCCCCAACCCCACATCCGCAATTATCGGTGCCTAATCCGGGCTTGATTGGAGATCCCAAGGGAAAAGCTAAGATCACGGAAGAAGTTGATACCGTTAAGGATATGATGGCGAAATTCCAGGCCCCACCAAATCCTTCCTTATTTGCCAAGCAATTTTTAAATATCTCAGGTATGGCTGATTCAAGTCTAAAGATTCCAAATGCTGAGATTCCTGTGGTCCCAAATGCTGAGATTCCTGTGGTCCCAACTGTACCAACAATTCCGCCACCTATCATCGAAATCAACTCTGATTCACCCAAAGAAAATTTGAAAATACCATCTGAAGCCTCCCATATTCGACCCCACAACTCTGAGAACTCCCACGACATCGCTACGGATGAGCAACACTGTTATTTGACCTGGGAAGGGAAACCTGTGAGTATCCCCCAGTCTCTCTTTGATCGAATCAAGCCAGCCATTGAGCAGGCCATTGATGCAGAGGTAGGGAGGCCTGATTCCAAGTCTGACAGCACTCAGCCGATACACTTCAGTTCTAAAGCAATTGATGCCGCAACCTCTACCTTCCGGACTAGGTCGCTCATTCCGAGGCGACAAGCAGCCACCTCCACAGACTCTGTTCCTCCGGGCTTTGATGAAGGCACTAGCAAGCGTCGTAAATGTATCCGTTCGGCTTTTAGGTTGCCAACCACCAGGCCTTTCATTCAGCATCTACGTGCCTCCGCTAAGAGTGCGTCCCTTCGCAAAGCGTCAGGTACATCCTCATCGAAGAACTCTTTTAATTCAGTCTGCCAAAACCCTTTCGATTTGCTATCAAATGATGATCTTCTTGAAGTTGCGGAATCGGTGGGAGTGGCGGCTGCAGGGCCACATTCGCTCACCAAACTCAAGCAAGTTGCAGAGATTGCAGTTGATCACCACGATCAACAGCAACATCTCAACTAGAGCATGAGGCTGATGCATGTTTAATTTTACTGTACTTGTTGCTGTGCATTTTCAATTTCAATGAAGATAGCTAGCTGGAATGTTAGAGGTTTAGGCAACCCCTTTAAATGTGCCTTAGTTAAAGACGGTCTGCGGAATGCTAAGATAGATGTGGTATGTCTCCAAGAAACCAAACTCTCTGCTCCCACCCATAGAAAGCTGTCATCAATTGGAGGCAATTTTATCAATTCATGGCGATCCCTTGATGCGATTGATAGCCGAGAGGGCATCCTGATTGGCTGGAATGACAATCTCTTTGATTGCACCTATTGTGCCGTTGACATTTTTTCTATCTCCGTCTCCTTCCGCAACAAATCTTCAGGAATTGGATGGTCACTTACTTCAGTTTACGCTCCCTTTGAGCTTGATGATAGGGAACTATGCTTCCATGAAATGGTGCAGCGTAGTAAGCTTCTTAGCGATACATGGGTTATTTGCGGAGATTTCAATGTGACTCTATCCAACCAGGAACGCAATAGAGGCTCTGGCTCTAGCAGAGACATGAAGCACTTCCGTGGTTGGATACAACAGCTGCACCTCATTGATTTACCACTTGCAGGAAGAAAGTTTACATGGACTAATCTTCGCCAAAATGCGTCTTGTGCAAGACTAGACAGATTCCTTATCACTAGTCAGTTTGATCAAGTGTTCCCCTCTTGCATCCAACATTCCCTGCCCCGTATTGCTTCAGACCATTGTCCTCTACTTCTAGACACTCAGGCGATGCAGAATAAAATTCATTATTTTAAATTTGAAAAGGCCTGGGCCTCTCATGATGATTTCGACCACAATATTATATACTGGTGGAATAGCTTTGTTTGTACAGGTTCCAAAGTAGACATTTTTGCAAACAAACTTAACCTCCTTAAGAGGAGATTAAAACAGTGGAGATATGAGGTCTTTGGCAATATCCCTAAGCGCAAAGACTCTCTACTGCAAGCTATCCATAATCTGGAAGTGATTTCTGATTCACAACCCCTCAACACTGCACAAGAAGTTGAGCCCAACACTGATCGTTCAGATTATCACAAACTCATTCAAGCTGAGATTATTTACTGGAGACAGCGCTCACGTATCACTTGGCTCAAAGAGGGGGACGCTAATACCAACTTCTTTCACTCTATGGCTAATGGGCGACGGCGGAGGAACTTCATCTTCTCATTGCTCCAAGATGGGGAGATGATCACTGATCAATTGACCATCCGGTCCTGTTTTGATGCTCATTTTCAGGAAATTTGTGGCTCCAACACCGACACTGATTTCAGAATTGAGTGGTCGACGTTGTATCCTTCCACGAATGTGGACCTCTCAGCTCTAGAGGCTGACTTCAGCAGAGAGGAGATTAAGAAGGCTATTTTTGACATGAATGGGGACAAGGCACCAGGCCCTGATGGCTTCCCTATGTACTTCTATCAGCAACATTGGGATACTATTCAGGATGATCTTTGCAACATGCTCCTAGCCATTCAGCGTGGTGAAGCCTCACTGGACAGGTTAAACTACTCAACAATTATGTTAATCCCCAAGTGTGATGGAGCCTCCACTGTGTCAGATTTCCGCCCCATCAGTCTGTTAAACTGTTCGATGAAGATCTTCACTAAGATCCTTGCCAATCGACTGAGCCCACTCCTTCATTCTCTTGTTTCCTCTTCCCAAAGTGCTTTTCTCAGGGGTAAATCTACAATAGACTGCTTTTTAGTTGCACATGAAGCCATCAATCTATGCTGCTCAAAGAAATCAGACACTATTATGTTAAAAATTGACTTTCGCAAAGCCTTTGATATGCTTAATTGGGACTTCTTGGATCAGCTGCTAATTGCGAGAGGGTTCGGACCATGTTGGTGCTCCTGGATTAGGGCAATGCTGCACTCCACCAAGTCTAACATCTTAGTCAATGGAGTTGGGGGGAAGACCATACAAGAGGGGTCTCAAGCAAGGAGACCCTCTCTCTCCGATGCTTTTTATCCTTGCTGTGGATGTCCTTGCGCAAATGCTGCACGTAGGCAGGAACAATGACACCTTCACCAGATTAGACCTTAGAGGGTCCCTTGCAGACCTCTCTATATTACAATTTGTAGATGATACTTTGTTATTCTGTAAAGGTAATGAACAGGAAGTGTTACATCTGAAGATTCTCTTGCATCTATTTGCAAACATCTCGGGACTTCATATCAACTTGTCTAAGACAGCTATCACCTATTTTGGGCGCTCTCAAGCTAAGCTCCATGCCTTCTCTCACATCCTTGGTTGCAAACTTGACACTCTGCCAACCAAATACTTAGGAATGCCTCTTGCAAAAGGCAGACTTAAGAAGAGAGACTGGCAACCCTTATTGCTCAAAATTGAGCGCAGACTCTCAACATGGAAGGGCAAAATGCTGTCACGTGGAGGGCATCTCATCTTGATTAACTCAGTACTCAGTGCACTTCCAACTTATTATGCATCCTTTTTTATGTTGCCGCGATGGGTGATCAATCGCATAGACCAAATGAGAAGTCGTTTCTTCTGGGTTGGTGGTGACAGGCAGGTATCGGGAACTTCTTGTACTAGTTGGAAGCGCATCTGTCAACCGAAACAACAAGGAGGACTTAGGGTGCTTGACCTTCAGGTCTTCAACCATGCTCTCTTGATGAAGTGGTGGTGGAAGATATACACTGATACATCCCTTTGCACACAAACTCTAAAATCATTATACTTTCAAAGTGACAGCAACAGCTTTATATGTTCGGCAAACTCCTCTGATTTTTGGAAAAACTTATGTAAGCTCAAAGAGCAATTTGATCAAGGGATCTCATGGGAACTTGGAGACGGGGCTCTCCTCAAATTCTGGACATCGAAGTGGATCAACAAGAGCTGCATTGCTTCTCTATACCCTAACCTCTATGATGCTGCTTGGAACAAGGCAGCCTCCATACGATCACAAGGATGTTTTCTTCAGGGGCAATGGACTTGGCGACCAAGTCTTCATATATCTTCCAACAGTACTATCCTAGCTGAAAAGCGTCAGTTGCTCCAAACCATCTCTTCACTTCAGCCATCTACTCTTCAACCCGACAGAGCCATATGGAACCATGCCTTATCTGGGTGCTTCTCAGTCAAGTCAGCTTACTGCTTCTACATCAACTCAGGCTTACTCTCCCCCTTCTATCGAGCATGCTGGAGTAACTGTGCGCCCCTCAAATGCAAGATTTTCATCTGGATGTTGAGTGGGGAGAAGCTCAACTCCAAAGACAGACTTCATTCCAAGGGTTGGAATGGAGATATAGCCTGTAGTGACTGTGATGTTCACACCGAGACCACCTACCATATCTTCTTTAAGTGCCCAAAGGCTACTCAGACATGGCTTTACTTTTCCAGAGCCTTTGACATACACACACTGCCGGCATCTATTGCGGAATGTTTTTCCACATGGTGTTTCGACAATTCGAAGCACAAATTCTCTCATACATGGCATCTCATTACTATTGCTTTATGTTGGTCACTCTGGAATGCTAGAAATGATAGAATTTTTTCTAACAAGCAAACATCGGTGATTAAGTTGATTGCTAATACTAAATTCTGGTTTTCTCAATGGCTAGATTCGAGCGATGCTTCAAAGAAGAAAACCAAAATCATTGAGGAGTTGGGACGAACAGGAGACAGTGATCTGATGCGGCCTGCTCGAGGGGAGACATCCGGAGGAAATGCAACCTAAGTGTTTCGGTTGCACTTGTTTAGTTTCTGTGTTTAGTTTCTGTGTTGTATGTTTTGTGGGACTGGTCTATATTTTGAGACTTAGACTTGTGTTCTTTTAGTAATATCTCCTCATCTGTTTTACTGCAAGGGCTTGAATGACTCGGAGGTTTGTAAGAGAGGGGAAGGGGGATGAGATCATGGCGATGGGCCTAGTTGAGGTGCACGACAGACGTCCGCTGCCCTCTCTACGGTCCATTGTCATGCCATCTCGAACTCAACTCTTCTCATTTCCCGAGCAGCACCCTACAACAGTTTTTTGTAATAGATACTTTGACTTATATATATATATAGCTTCTTGAGGTAGGCTTGTCCTACCTTTTCCAGTCAAAAAATAATAATTAGTTATTAAATAGTAATTAGTTAATTAATTATTGATTAAAATAATACTAAATATTTATTAAATACTTAGTAATATTGATTAGAGTGTTAATTTAGTAGGTTAATGGGGGTGAAAGTGACAGATGCTCTTCAAATGGGACATGTTGTCCCGTTTGTCCATTTTTGAGATCGGACGGGACAACATGTCTCATCACTTCCATTTTTTTTATTTTTATTTATTTGTTTTTTTATTGAGACAGAACAACATGTTCCGTCTGATATTTTTCTTTTAAAAAAATTATAAAAAATTCGGGACGAAACAACTTGTTTCGTCCGATGCGATTAAAAAAAAAGGGGGGGGGAACATATATTTTAAGAAGAATCAAATCGTTTCTCAAATTTAAAAAGCGACTGTAGCGATTTTGTCAAAACATAGCAAAATGGCAAACGACTGCAGACATTCATTTCTCATAAAATGGCAATTAGGCAAAAATAGCAAACGACTTAGAGCATCCACAATGGTTTGTCAAAAATATTGCAAAATGGCAAATAGAAATAGCAAATAGGTAGGTCGTCTGCAGTGGTTGTTTGCTATAATTTGTCAGAAAATGAAGCAGACGATACATGTTGTCGCGTCCCGTAAAATTTTTAAAATAGTTAGTTATATTAATTAGTCATTACTTAAATAATTAGTGATTAAAATAATACTAAAATAATACTAATACTTAATTAAATAGTCATTAGAGCCTAATTAATGGGTTAATTCCCCTTGAAAGCGACATCTCTCTGTACAAATGGGACATGTTGTCCCGTTTGATGAGTTTTTTTATCGGACGGGACAACATGTCCGTCCCGTTCCATTTCTTTTAATTTTTTTTAAGACGGAACATGTTACGTCTGATATTTATATAAAAAAAAAAATTTACTCCCTCCGTTTCACATTAAGTGATATTAGGGTTTTTTTCTTATTCACTTTAAGTGATATTATCGATTTTTTTCCCAATTTTTTCCAAGAAAACCCTTATTTATGTTGGAATTTTATCTTAATTACTCATCTTCATCATATCAAACATTCTTAGAAAATTGTAGTTTCAACTTTCTAGATTTTATTTTCTCCAAAAATTTAATGCCAACTCACCATCTACTACCAGCAACTCTATATATTCTCCAAATCAAAAGTAATACTCCTACACTCTTCACATACTATGGAGTATAATATTCGAGAGGAAACAACATGTTTCGTCCGATTAGATTTAAAAAATAAAAAATATTAGGGACAGAACAACATGTTCCGTCCCCTATAATTTAAGAATCTTCATTTCGTTTATCAAATTTGAGAAATGACTGTAGCGATTTTGTCAAAATATGACAATAGCAAATGACTACAGACGTTCAATTCTCATAAAATGGCAATTTGGAAAAAATAGCAAACGACTGTGGATGCTCTAAGTCTATTTATCCAAAATCAGTGTTGCTGCTTATTTTGGTATGGGAGCTAATAAATAGTGAGTTTAAATTTTGAATAAAACTATTAAAGATCTAACATTTGATTGTCGTTGTAAAAAATAGTTAGAGCTCCTGAGATTTTATCTGGATCGTTTATTGAACACCTTGATTTGAATCTGACGGTTGCTGACTCGGCCGGTGGACCCGCAAAACATTTGAAACACCAAAGTGTCCTCGAGGACAGACCCTTCCGATGCTCAAGTCAGAACCAGAGAGTGAAAGTGTTTGAGAAAGAAATTGCAGATTACCTTCTGACTGGGGGGTATTTATAGACATGAAAAACAGTTAGGAAATTAATATGAATTCATTAGATTAATATAAATCCCTTATCTCTATTGATTCTCTCACTTAAGTGATAAGATTCTTCTTTGGGGATACGAGATTTGACTTACAGCTCTCATAGGCTGGATCTCTCATAGTGGGCCTAATCACATTTAATGAGCTTGAAAGCATCTTATGTCTTGTAGATGAATCTAAAAAAGGTCAGGACATGTTAAAGAGACTCGTTATAACTAATCTGCCTGTAGAAACTTTTGATTTGCTGTGATTTTTACCATTATCAATCATCAATTATACATAAAAGAAAGAAGGCCGAATTTTGTCCTAGCCAATAAAGAACGGACAAAAAACTCACAACGCAATCATGCAGATAAAAAATAACGGATGTGCAGAACTGAAACAAAACCAAAATCTAATAATAAATCTAACATCCAAACTGAGATGAGTATTTCAACAATCAAAATACCTAATCTTAACATAATAAGAAAGAAGGATAAACCTGTCAAAACGCCTCTTTCCTTCCATAGTTACTTTCACAAAAATCATTCAAACTTGCTTGACCTAGTACTTGAACTTGAGTTTAGCCATATTTTTAAGTTTTCCCAAAGTTTTAACCGCATGCTTTCCATTTGAAGTTTTACTACCACTTTTATTATTATTATTATTATTATTATTATTATTACTACTACTACTTTCTTCTGCACTCGGTAAGCTATCTCCAACATCTTTCTCGAGTATCAATTGATCGTCTTGAGCAAACTCTTCATGGGGCTTGTCAACTGAAACTCTACTCGGATCAATCACTCTTTCCTGTGTATCTTCTACAATTAGATTTTCCAAATGCTCTTCCGGAATTGGCGGTAAGTCAGCCATACTCATTTGTAGTCTGTCCAGACTAACTCTTTGTGAGTGCAATACTGTAGGCACATCCCTCGGAGTTGGAGGTTTCAGAGAGTAAGATGAGTTAAAAGATGCTGTAGCTTCGATCATCAAGGGATTGTCACTCAAATTACCTGGGAGAGATAAGCGCGGGGGGAAAGCTAACTTTGACAGCACCGGGGAAACTGGGGGGGCAAAGTCATCACTGATTGCAGGTAATTCAACTTGGATGACATCCCGCTCCTTAATTTCATTTATCTCTCTTGATCTTGACTCGTACTCATCTACCAGTGATAAGCTAGGAGGTGCAACCCAAATCCCTCCAGCATTGGGTCTCTCCTTGTCTTCACCATCAAATTCATGAACCCTCTCTCCTGAGTTCACTAAATCTGTATTATTCGACGTTAAATCTGGTTTATCTGCATAAGATAAGTTGCATCAGTGACTTAATTGGTATATGGACATTGCCTTTAAAATAAATGTACAAAAAGGAAGGTTTTTTTATATACACCACCAAAATTATGAATTTCCATATTATCACCTGAAATTTCTCTATAGCTTGTGCACAAACCGAGCCCTGAAGATAGTGAGTGCAAAAATTTGGACAGTTTTGGGATGAAAAGATACTTGTTCCTTCATCACCTATCTTCTCCATATGTTTTTTTTTCCTTAGCTCTGGTAATTTTTTTATACACGTAGTTTCTAGTTAATGATATTGTATATTTTATCTGTCTCTCTGTATTTTCTTTGTTGTACATATTCGGGCTTTTAAGCCTTGACTTTATTATTTAAAAAAGAAGAAGAAAAAGACCAAAGAAAAAAGACCAAAATTTTTTTTGAGTGATGTTAGATAGGTTAGGGTTTACCGTTGTGAGAAGCACACAAGCACAACGGTAAATACTTAACCAGAATAATACTTAACCAGAATACTTGTTAAAGCACACAAGCACACAGACTCAGTGAGCCACTTTGCCCATAACTACAAGAATCAAGATATCATGTTATTCATTACTTATTTATTTATTCTATTTTATCTTTTTTGAAGCCAAAGATGTTTGGTGTCAATAACTTAATATGGAGGATAAAAAGTTGTGTCAAAATGGAATAGCAAAAACGACACGTGTCCCAAAAAAAAGAACCAAACTGGAAGAAAATCACAACATAGACCTTACCTACAAATAGTAAAGACAGGTTTTCAGTTTCTGAAAGACTAAAATCATATACAGGTTCAACCACTTGATTGTCATCAAACCTCTCAGATGCTCGGCTTAGGTCAGAACCGAAAGCTGGTTTAATTAAATCATTGAGATATGTCGACGAATCCTTTGTCTGCTCAATATTGCCTGCACTACAACATATAGGGATTTCTACAACGGATTTATTATAGCATTTAAATGTTAATGCTATCAAAAGTGATCAATAATAGCATTTTTGAAGAAAATGTTGTCTTTGATTTAAAAATTTACTCTTAGATACGACAATGTTTTTGGAATGTTGTACTTTTTACAGCATTTTTGAAACACAATTATATCCGTAAATAAATTTAATAGATTGGGTTAAAAAAGAAATTTTAACTCAAAAATCAAAATCCATCTCAAATCCTCAACTCCTCCCTCATCCAAATCCAAAAACCCTTTCCTCTACAAACCTTACTCCAAATCCCCAATCTTAGCGTCCCCGTTCCCTGTTCCTGTCGTCCTCTTCTCCTCCCCGCACCACTAAATTCCAAGTTGTCGTCGCCCTCTCTTCCCTATCGCCCTCTTCTCCTCCCTGCCCACGATACCCTACGCTACCCGCTGCCCTCTCCTTCTACCCTCGCCAACTCGCACCAACCCCCTCCTCTTTCTCTTGCGCCATCGACCACTGCGCCAGGGTAACAACTCTTTCTCTAATGCCGTCGACCACTACGCCTTCGATTTGGGTTAACAACTCTTTCTCAAACTTTTCTTGTGCTTTGCTTGTTCCTCAATTTCCTATCCTCACCAAGTCCAACCGTGAGACTCCTCCTCCTCCTGATTAGCTAACTCTTTCATTTGAGAATTTATAAGGGATCAGCTAGCTCATTTCTTGTTGCCTCATTTCACTGTCAAATTACTTATAAAATGTTTCGTTAATGCGAAAGTAAATACGAAGTCCTCTCATGCAGAGAACTTTCATAAATGTGCATGACACGTATCGAGCTTACAAACATCAAAGTCTTCGAGAACACACTACATTTGAATTTCTATAAATTTCTTCTTTTAGGATGCCTTCAAATCTCCAATTTGAATGCAGAAATTGAAAGTAAACCAAATTATTTATTAAAAGTAATGCCTCAGTTAAAGCTAGTATTTGTAATGCAACAAACAACTTTTACTCGAAAATAAATTAACTAAAAGAAATTTGTGACATCGACTGTTTCCCAATTATTTATGCTCTATCTTCTAATATTATGCATTTCTTCACTTATTGTACAATTTATAGAGAAATCTTTATCGATCATATTATTCTCGCTCTATAGTTTGTACTGGTGGTAGAGTTGCACGGATGTAATATAACAATTTTAATTTTAATTATCACTTGTTAACTATGCTTAGTCACATACTGAATCATATATTTAATTCAGTATTGATCTTAGTTTAGGTGTAAGCATCACACATAATGCATCCAAATTTGAGTCTTTATTTAAGCAATTTATTCCATACTTTCCCTACAAATAATGAACACCTCTCCCTCTTAACATATATTCGAATAAAAGACAAATGTTCCATTGTCTCTTCAAATTCAATGATCAGTATCGGTTGAATCTCAGTGGCAGTCTGAACACTAAGAGTGTGTGCATGTCTTTAAGATTTGCCAATTTTAAATTGCGTGCCCACTTGATAAATCTGTGCAGGAATCCCCAGATTTTTACCATAGGGCAATAATTCAGTATTGTGTTAATTTGGTTCAACCTTCTTTTACAACATTTTCCTTTAATATCTCTACGAGATCGGGGAATTCATGTAAGGATGTTGTATATGAAATTCAGGGAGATTATGTAAGAGGCACAGTGAGAATCATGCGCAACGCGATGGTCTTCTAAGTTAGTTGTTGGAAAATTTTACATGATCTAATCTCTCACAGTGCAATTCTTTTACCATGATTAATTCTCATTATCACTGTGAGATTTCAATACACTTAGCTGTGTGGCCATTCGACAATTTAAATGGACAAAATGCCTTGCAAAAGGTTGGCATAATTGTTCAATCAGGGTAAGGAGAATGTTCCCATTTCTAGTAGATGAAGGAATTTTGACACTGTGAAGTCCCAGTGACATGTATGATTCCTCGCACTTGTTATTAGGAATTATGGGCATGGACAGTGCTTTCAAATATGACATTTATGTACTGACATATACCGCTCACGATATAATATAGATACATAGCACAGACTGACTGAATAGCCCTTTTATGTTCAAACCAACCCCTCATTATTTCTAGCTATAAGAAGTTGCAGGCATGCAAAGCAAAAGCAGGTATACTTTCATGCTGTCATCTACATCACAGGGTAGAAAGAGGAAACCAGTATGAACAGAGCACAATAATGAATGAAGGTGGATGTTAGCCTCATACAGGACTTGTGATTATTACCACTCTGCCACTTACAATCCAGTCTAATTTGACACTTCGTCTGTCCCAATTGGTCAAAGTTTATAGTCCAATGTTCCTGTTCAACCAGCAGAAATTTCTTAAGAAAGTAGTAGTGAAGGTACCGGGAGGGAAAATATGGCCGGGAATCCTACCGTAACTTGAGTAGGACTTTTCCAGTTATGAGGATCACTTACTCCCTGCCCCAACATTAAAATAAATTAAATATGTACACCCTAACGTAGATGTAGTAGAACGCTCTTACATTTTAAGCGGTTGATGGAGTTGCTTACTAGTAAGTTCCAGGTGGGGACTTTTCCGGTCAAGTTGCCATTTTTATTGTGTTGTGTTACTATAAGCTTACTTTTATCTAGTATGGTGTTGAGAATGTGTAGTAGCGGTTCAGATTCAGATGGGTGTGGGTTTACTTAAAACAGGTGTGGGTTTACTTAAAATGGGTGTGGGTTTACTTAAAACAATTACTCGATCATTTTTAAGTAAAAAAGAATTGCACCTGGTTTTCTTCTCTTAATTCGTGAAACTGTGAGTGAGAATATACTGTATGTAAAATGATAGGTGCTATACAAAGGATATATATCAAGAATGTTTTTTGTTACTTATGTTCTTGAATCCTTATCATCATACTTAACAATTGACCTAAAATAGTGAAGTACATAGCACATCAGCAATCAGCCTAGATGCGATCTCAATCAAGATTGTAAACTTTATCTAATAGTGTAGTTATAGTAGACACATAAATGCAAGCATGCTTGACCATTCTTAATCACAATTTGACATTTTTTCTTCTCCATTTGTAGGTTGGACATGTCGTGAATGAACCGAAGAATGCGAGTTGTTTTGATATTAGTCACTCGAGGGTTTTTTGTCGTCAGTTTTAAATTTATTGTATGGACTTTTTTATAAGTTTATTGTACGGATTCAAGTTTATTGTACGGAATTTTCTATCATGCTAGATTTTGATATACTTGTACACAAATTTTCAAAACTTCTATAGTTTCAAAACGTGTATTGACATTATCTATATATCAATTTTATTTTGTATACAGGTAAAAAGAAATAGCTTTCCTAAAATGCTGTAAAAAAAACACGAGTCTCAAAACAATAGCGTTTTAAGAATGTTGTATGTTTGACTGTGTTTTCAAAATACTGAATTTTACGATGGGGTTTTGAAAATGCTGTCAAAAGATAGTGTTTTGCAAACGCTGTCAAAGAGAGCATTTTCAAAAATGCTGCCTCTCTGATAGCAATTTCAAAACGCTATCAATTGACAGCGTTTTTGAAAACGCTGTCAAAAGATAGCGTTTTGAAAATGCTATCAAAGCGACAACATTTTTGAAAACGCACTCAAAAATACAGCATTACTAAAACGCTATGAAGGATACCGTTTCCGAAACGCCATCAAAGTTACAGCGTTTCCTCAAAATGCTAGAGTTAGTAAAGCGGGGGTTACGACAGCGTTTTCAAAACGCTATCGTAGACCTTCTATAGCATTTTACGAATGCTATCAAATGTCATATTTGTTGTAGTACTGATACTTCATTGTATCCCATTTTAGAACTCTTTTCATATGCTATAGACGAAGAGGTGCGTGATTCATCATATCTTTCTTCCGTTACGTCTATTTTCCCACATTCTGAATCAGGAAAATTATACTCCTCTTCTAATTCCCTTATTGACTGCAAGTAAAAAAAATTATTTGTTGCTTCAAAACCGGTAAAAAATAAACTAATCTATAATATAATAGTTACCTCGATATGCCCCTATCTGTTCATCTTCCTCTGATGATTGACTGTTTTGCTCTATAGATTCAGCATGACGATTTGTAGGAGATACTGATCGACTCTCTTGATGCAGTTGTTGTTCCACTAGCTCCTCGTGATGTTCCCAATCCATATGTGAAGAAGCCGTGTCAGACTCATTAGAAGAACTGACCTTCGAATCGTCCATTTCACTAGATTCTCTCTGGACAGAAACAAAGCCTGGGCCCCTCTGAGGAACACAGTATGGTTTGATCACAGAATCCACTTGTTGGTTTATAGATGGTCTTGTGAGGCTGCAGTTTTCTAATTCTTGATCGTAAGGGTGATTGAAAGGGTTGCTTCTGAGCTCCAAAACTGAAGGAGCAGAACCAGGGATTGGTGGTAAACCCGTACTATGTTCCTTTTCAAAAGGAAGATCAAAGGGATTTCTCCTTGGTGCACAAATGGACGGTATCTGAAAAGTGACAACACGTGGCCTATCCTCCGCTTTTAGCACGGGATCAATGCTTTCAAAATCTATCAAATTCTTGTCAGCGTGAAAACTGAGAAACTTCCTCGCTCTTCGCTTTGCAAGCAAATGCTCCAGCCGCTGGTTCCTTTCCAGTTCAGAAGTCCCAAGATCCATGACATTCTTCTGATCATCCGCCGTCCATTTTACCACTGCTTCATGAGCACCATCTTTCCCTTCACCTTTGTTTGCTTCTTCGTCTTCATCTTCAGGGATTTCAACTTCGTCTTCATCTTCCTCAATACTACCGTCATCTGATTCTTCATTCTGCGAGGTCCCACAACTGGAGGCAATGTCAGAGTCGTCAAGAGATCTTAGTGCAGGTTGAGGAGCATCAGAGTCTAAAAGTGGGTGAAGCTCATCAAGCATTGGAATTATGTCAGCTACAGAAGCATCGGGAGACGAATTCTCAGTATTATCTGATAAGGATCGCGAAGAATCATCATGGCCATTTACAGACATCCAAGGTGAAGAACAAACAGAAGAACCAAAGTAAGGTTTTTTATCGTACTGTCGTTTGCCGCTACCTTCACCTTCGTCCATTTCCTCTTCGCCATCAACTCGGTTTTGTCCAGAGAGTTCTTTTTTGTTTCCTTCATTCCCAACTGTTCTACTACAGGCAGTGTTCATCCCTTCATTACTTGATAAATTTTCGCCTTTCTTGATGATGGTACCATTAGCAGAATTTCCATCATTTCGAGATGACACTCTCTTCTGTTCTTCTGTTTGTGGATTATTTGATTCCCCATAGAGTAGAAGAGTACCGAGAAGAACAGCAGTGCAGAAGATGACAGGTGAGGAAGAAACGGCAAGACTGAACAAAGATGGAACATATCTATAGACTACAAACAAGAAAAACACCGCGCCCCATACCAAAGGATGCTCATAACCTGATCTGTAAATAATCTTGAAAGTAGAAAACAGTTGCTGTCTAATATCCACTACAACGTCTTTTGCCGTCAGTGCCATATTTCTTCTCAGCTCTTTTTCTTGTCAATTCAGCCAAATAAAAGCTCTGCAGGAAAACAATAAAATAAAATAAAAATGCATTACATATTTGATACTTCCCAATCTTAGAGAAAATTAGGTCTTCGGAGAGAGTGAATTCTATAAAGATCAAACTCATTCTGTAATGCTTCTGGCGTTCAACTCGTGAAGTAGACACTTGGAAATTTAGTTATTATCTGTTGTGGTATAAAACAGTTATAATGATCACTGAAACAGTAATATATCAATTGAATAACTTAAATATGCTATGTAATGTTTGACAACTTCTACCTGATTCCAAAATGTCAACATCTTAAATACAGCTATTTATCAATAAATATTAAACTACACAGAAAAAAAAGTCAGGAAAATGCAGAATCAACTACATATATCAATTGTGACATATATGTGGTATGTGAAGGTATCTATGTCAGCTTAACATATATGTAGTATGTGAAGGTATATCCAAGACAAATGCAGTAATCCTACCCTGGTCTATTTGTGAAGTAACTTTTGAGTTGAGTTACCTCCAAAGTCTCTACTTTTGTGTAGAGGTATCTCAACTCCAATCAAACTAGAATTTTTTAACTCCATTTTGTCCTTCTCTAAGCTCAACTCAAACTAAAGTAACATACCTTAATTACTAAGAGCATGCACAGTCGTGATTGTCAAAAAATGGCTAAATGCATATTTACATATAGCATTTTTGGCGTTTGCTGCAGTCGTCCAATGCTATTTTATAGCAATTTATAATAAAAAAAATTATAAGACGGACTGTGTAGTTCCGTCGGAGTGCCAAATGTATATAAAATGAATTATTTAATAATTTCTTTTTGTTAGACGGATGTTGAAGATCCGTCGGAAGGGGGAAAAAAATAAAAAATGAAAAAGTGACAGACGCATCTAGAAGATCCGTCCCACGATTTTTTATTATTTTTTTTGAACTCTTTAAAAATTAAAACGACTTTTTAGTTGGGACAAAAAAATGTCCCCCCCCCCCCCCCCCCCCCTCACTGGGTTTTTTAGGTTTTTTTATTACTATTTAATAAATTTTTTTGGAGGGACGGATTGTGTAGCTGCGTCGGAGAATTAAAAAAATATTTTTTTAGTGGGACGGATCTTGAAGATCCGTCCTTTATAATATACATTTTTCTTATATCTTCTCTCACTTATAGCAATTTACTGTTGCGTTTTTGCTAAAAAAATGCATAAATAGTAAACGACTGCAGCAAGTCGTTTGCTATAAAATGCATTTAATGGATAAATAGCAAACGACTGTGGATGCTCTAAGCTGAATACCAACCTTTAAGATTCCTGCAGAAATTTAAATTTGGAGGTAAAGACATGCTACCTAGGTTATATACGTCCACTTCGAAAATATCTGTGTATGCAATCGGGTACTTACTGTCTGCAAAATTATTCTGTTCCCTTTTAAGCAATAATCTTTTCTGATGGTAAAGCATATCATTGTTTCTTATTAGTGGATCCTCTCAATCATCTGAATCCCCATTTGTCCTTAAATTCTCATTAAAGAAGCATTAGGCAATTAAACAGATATCGTTATTGGATCCATTCAAGGATGAATGGCAACAAAACGTAATCGACTCAAATTTAGAAGCATTTAATATATATAACCAAAAAATAAAAATAAAAAACACTAAGAAGCTGATATTTTCAAGCACACTGCACCAACAACAATCCGAACATCATAAATAAAACAACCAAAGAGGAAACTTCTGAAACGAATGCTCTGATAGGATGAGTTTAGACATGCAGATCTACATGACCAAATTGAAGAAAATATAATCGAGAAAGGAAAAAAATAAAATTACCTTAAAGAGAGGGGAGTTGGTACTTTGTCTCTTTATCTTTCATGAGAGAGAATGAAAGATGAGAACTGGGGGGGTTGGCATTGGAGTTTTCTCCTTGTTCATTGTGAATCTAGTTTATTGATTGTTAGAAGATCTGGGAGGGAGGGAGGGATGGAAGGAAGGAGGGCCAATTTCTCTCTCTACCCAAATTTAGTACTCCGATCTTTTTTCTCTCCTGCTCTTTTGAATGGAAGATTGATTGGCATATTTGTATTTTGTACTCGATTAATTGAGAACTGTATATATTAGTCCTCTAAATTGTCCATAATTTTATATTAACATCTCTTAAACTAATATTTACATAAGCGTCCATAATAATGTGAGACTCACAATTGTTAAGTAATAAGCATTTGAACGTATAATCAACCAAGAAAGATGCATGGCATACTTAAGAAGGTCAACTGCGCACATCTTTCATCCTCAAAGGTTCTTTTCCCTTCTCACAAGTGAAAGACATCGATTAAGAAATCTTTTATGAGATCTATTTTTTCTTTAATGTTGTTTTCTGATATAGTTGCAAATTGAGGCACAACTATGGGCTGTAATAGCCATGAAGCCAACCGCAGTAACGACTCAAGGCCCACTATGGAGAGGAGGCTACCATGCCATTTGATCAACTATCAAATGCGTGCAATGACGAGCTCACAGTTTGAGGAGGATACCTACGACCTAGGGAATGGAGTCGGTTAGCGCAAGGGGCACGTGGCTAGGGGCGATTGGAAGATCGGAATGCAGCAGTAGATCTTTTGTATAAAACAAATGTAATGGGAATGAGAGGAGATATGAAAAAAGTTATCAAAACCTTTCTAAAACCTCTGTATTCTTCTTCTCATCTGCAATATAATTTCTTTCTCTTCTACAATCTGTTCTTGGTATCTGATCTCGGTGGTATCAATTTGGAGCTTTCATTCTCGGAACTCACCATGGCCGCGGCTAGATTCCAACAACAAACCGATGATGCCATTACAGCCCTCAAAGAGGCATCAAAGAATCAACATGAACAGCTACTGAGTATTGCTATCACTGAAAGAGGCATCACTGAAAGAACAACAATGCTATCCGCATTCGTCACTAGATTCACCATTTTGGAAGGCAAAATAGATACACAAAGCAATCAGTCAGACCAATCACCACACCAACTGATTGTCACTCAACAGCCGGTATCACACTCAAACCCTTATCCTCATTCAGATATAAAAAAAAAACCCAGATTGCAATTTCCTGGGTTTGATGGCGTCGACCTAAATGGTTGGTTGTTTAAAGCAAATTAGTTTTTCGAGTATCATCGTACTCATAGTCCAGAGAAACTTATCATTGCCTCATTTCACATGAATGGCATTGTCTTGGCATGGTTCCAGAATAGATTTGAAAATAAACAATTTCTTACGTTGGAATCATTTGTAGATGAGCTTGACAATAGATTTTGGGGATTCAATATTCGTTGATCATCAAGGTTTATTGTTCAAACTATCTCAGACAAGGTCCTTAGCTGAATATCATGATGAGTTTGATAGATTACCCAATAGAGTTAAGGGTTTATCCGATCTGTCATTACTTAGTTGTTATATATTAGGCCCCAGTCCTGAAATTCGAAGAGAAGTTTAGCATTCCAACCTAAATTTATGACTCATGCAATAGGGTTAGCAAAGATACAAGAAGAAAAATTACTTGAGGTTAAGAAGCCTCAATACAGGGGTAGTACTTACAAACCACCATGGACACACCCACCTCCAAACAACCTCCCCCATTACTGCCTACACCATCAGCTGCAGCTTCAAAATTGCCTATTAGAAGAGTCCTCTCATCAGAGTGGGAAGCTAGAAAAACCAAGGGGCTATGTTTTAATTGTGATGAAAAATACACAAAGGGCCATGTATGCAAATGAAAAAAATTCCTTCTGCTCTTAGTTCATGAAGCAGAGTTAGCAATTACAACTGATACAAGCGATGAAGTGTTACAAGGGGAAGCTTTCCCAACAATGCAGGAGGACAATGCAAACCCTGAGATCTTTTATCATGCAATGTCAGGCTGCCCATCACCAACAACCTTAAGGGTACAAAGGAGGATACAAAACACCCTGTAATACCCCAGATTTTTAAATAATGCTTTTAAGATTTGTCACGCCCCGCTTCCCAAAAGAATACGGAATACGGATACGTAACAAAAGCCCAGCGAATGATTTTCATCATCCATAAGCTGTTCAAGAATCTTTACAACATTTCACAAGATAATCAGAGTCGGAAGTGGAAGATACAACCATACATGCATAATTAAAACAAGATACCAACAGAAATTATTTGAAACCAAATACAATAATCTCAAATAATCAAGTTCTGAACAAGTCAAATATTCTGGGTCACATTGCCCAAGTACAAGATAATATCTAAGTAATCTCGTACATCTTATTCAAGTTAAAGCAACAACTAATAATAATAAAAATCATAAAGCAGAAACTCCAGCACTAATACAACATCTCGCCAATACCATCTAGCAGCCGTCCATCTTGATATGCAATTAGTAAATTTGCAGGAGAAGGAAAGAGAAAAACAAGTACCCGTCAATTGCAAGTTACGGGTCATATATAATGTAGGATACAAGTACATGGAAATGGGTGAATCTAACTAACAAACCTAGCATGGCATAATCACGATGTCCAAAACAAACAACTAGCATGGCAAAAGTGAACAAGTGTAAATGGCAAAAATCAAGTGTCAAGAAATCAAGTATCATGTAAACATGCATCAAATATCAAGTGTCATGTAATCATGTATCAAATGTCATGTTTCAAGTGTCATGTAAACAAGTCTCATGTATCATGTAGTTAAGGATCAAGTTAGCGGGTATTATGTTTACGTATCATGTTCAAGTAGCATGTATCAGGTCTTATAGTGAATTACTATCTAGGTAGCACTTCATGCATCCCGATTTTACTACATGGTTGTTACAACAAACAGTTTCGTTTTAGATTTTGTAGGGGACCATACAGGACAGTGTACTCAGGGACAAGCTCCAAGTATCATGTAATTATGTATCATGTAATTATGTATCATGTAAATAAGCTACAAAACCCAAATAAGCTCAAGTGTCATGTGTGTACGTGTCATGTATATCGTGTCAAGCTCCATATGTAAACAAGCTCCAATAACTAATAGGTTCTTCCGAGTACACGTTTCTACACTATCCACTACTAGATCTTACCCTTAACCCCGGCTTGATTATTTTATTATTAAGGTCAAACAAGCATGTAGACGTGCAAAACATATCAAGAATAACATGGCATGATCATGTGACAAGTGCAAGTAGCAAACTAAACATGTACGAGTTCAAGATATCTCATAAATGTATAAAATAAACACATTTTAAGTTCAAGACACCAAGACCATACTGTAGTAAAACAGTGATTCTCAGTATAATAAACAAGCAAATCTGGATCCGTCGAAGGATCTGGAAAATAGACTTCCACACGAATCCAACGAATATAAATAATTCATATACTAATTTACAAAATCATAACTTAAAACAGGTTTTAATACAGAAAATAGGTTCAGCCAGAAATCAGGAAAAATAAATTCAAGAACAGGAAAACAACATGAAAACACATTAAATAAATCCTTGAAAAATATGGGGTATTCCCCTATATGTCCAGAATCAAAAACATAAATTTTCAGATTTTTCCAGTAAAGTTAGATCAGTCATCAAAAATAAGAAAGCATCAAGAAAACATAGTTTGGCAAATCTGGAATTCCCGATACTGCTGTACGAAAACTAAGATATCTCGCAACCAGTGAAACGAAATCCAATTCCGCAAATAGGATAAGAAAATAAATAAAATATACTAAATTTCATATTTCACAAACATTTTTTATACAGTAAAATGAATCATAGTGAAAATAGGGTTCTTTACAGAACAGTGAGCAAAATATAGCACATATAGATTTTATAAACGAGCATGGAACACCACATAAAACTTATCAATAAAATTCACCAAAATTCTGGGTAATCCCTAACATGATAAAGAAACACTAACCAAAGTATTGGATCAAGATAATATGTATATCATAGTTCTTGAAAATAGTTTGTTATCAAAATTACCCAAAACAGAATCTGGGAAAGATCGACACCTCTTTACTAAAACAGTCATAAATCAGTCATACGAAATTAAAATCAAGCATGGTCAGAGGGGTTTGAAATAGAAGAAATTATCTAAAATTCATGTTTTATACCAAAATTAAGATACTGACTGTAGCACAATCGAAAACAGCAAACAAAACAGAACAGTGACAAAAATACAGATTTTTCCCCTTAAAACAAAAACAACATAGCTTCAATAAAATTGATCCAAACACATCCAAACTTGAAATCGAGTCTACCAAAGGTCTAAACATCATGAATTAGGGTTATTAACATGTCAACACCAAGAATTTCACATGGGTCTCAACCCAAACACGAGTTTGCACACAAGTCTCACATACATGCTCAAAAATCAAGAATTGGGCAAATCCTAGGTTATTCATGTCCATATGGTGTCGTGAGTTATCTATGGCCAAATTATCACAATAGAGACAAAACCCATCAAGGAAAACACATTCAAGAGTTGTTCCTAGACCCAACTACACTACATGTGAACTTTGGGACTTGTATCAAACAAATGAATTGGAGTACAAGTTACTTGCCTTAATTTGGGGATGAAGAACGATGCAACCAAGACTAGAAGTAAAACTCACAAACGAAATTCGCTAAATTCACGGATCTAAGCAATCATGAACAAATCTCCACATGAACGAAACTCCTACAAGCACACGACGATCAAAGTGGCTAGTGGCCTCTCGAGAACACCCAGAAGAGAACTCAGGATTGATGGTGCAAGAGTTGATGATGGTGGTGTGGTGTGGTGATCGACAAAGCAAGGGAAAGGGGCTCGGATATTGGATGGTGGCCAGAGTTGGGGAGTAGGCCGGCAAGGGTGGTCGGCCTGGTGGTGATGGGGGCTGTCGGCCTAGGGGGTAGGCCGGGCTGGATGGGGTGCTTGGGTTGGTTGCAACCGGGAGCAATCAAGAGAGGGAGAGAGAGATAGGGGAGGCCGGGATGGGGGTTTGTGAATATTAGGGTTAGGGTTAGGGTTGTGAGGGTATGGGTATATGTATAGGGTTTAGATGTGGGCTAATGGGTTGTGGGTATTAGGAATTTGTAGGTTTACAATGGGGTTTTAGATTTTGTGTCAAATACAAATAGGAATGCAAATAAAATAGGGAATTCTTTGGCTTTAATAATCTTATTAGGGATCAAAAAAATGGGAGTGGGAAAAAGACAACCAAAACACCACCACAACACCAAGAAAAATAGAATTAAAGATAACGAGATCAAAAAAATGATGGAACGATCAAAATAACGAAAAACGAACAAAAGAGACAATCCATCAAACACAATGAGCTCAAAATGAAATAAAACGAATATATATTGAAAACAAATCCAATATACGGTTCAGAAAAAAATACAAGGGAGTAAAATACACAAAAACGAAAAATACAGTCAAAATACACAAAATGAAAAATAGGGGCTACAAGATTAATAAATGAATTAAAATAATTTTTGGTGATTTAAAAAATATTTTTCTGAAAATTACCTTTTTACACGTGCAAATATTTTCTTAGGAAGTTCAAAGTCAAAAATTATTTTGGGAAAACTCATTATTTATTATTAGAAATTATTTGTGAATTTTCTGGATTTTTCTGATAATTATTTGACCTATTTACAAATATTACAAAAAAATGGACTTTTGTACAAAATTACCACTTGGAGTAAAAACTCCATATTTTCAGATTTTTGGGCTGGGCTTGATGCCTAGTCAACTTAGAGGTAAAGAGTTTACTTTTTGTTTTAATAAATTTGATTTATTTTGCAAGTTTTGATAAAGAAGGGTCTTTTGGCAAAATTGCCACTTAGAGGGGCAAAGGTGCAATTTCGTTTTTCTGGGTTTTGAAAACAGTGCCGACCACTATTAGGGTTTTTTTTTGTTTTTAAATCTCAATTAAGATGGTTTTATTTGATTTCCAAGTATAAGGATTTATATATGTAAAGATATATTTAAAAGAGGTATTTTGCAAATCTATTCAAAACCCTAGATACCCTCAATTTAAGGTGAGGTGCAGCCGTCTCTTTACTGCACAACACAAAAGGGATTTTTTATTATTATTTCTTGGAGTTTTAAAGCGAGGATCTTAGTTTTCTTGCGAATGAGGGTTTTATTTCTTATTTCTTTATTATCTTCGGTTGATTCCTCAATAAGGTGAGTAACATATGTTTATTTTCTTATTGTTCTAAGCATGTTGTATGTGATGATTTACCTATTAGAAATCATGTTAGATGATGGTATGAAGATATAATGAATTTTGATGAGTAGATGAACTAAAAAGTAAATCTTTTCATGAAACTATACTATTGATGACCAAAACCCTAATTTGATATATTGTGATTGTTAGAGAACCTAATAGATAACATGAGTAGGTAGTTTTCTTTCATGAACTTGCAAATTTGAACACATGTATTGAGTTGTATGATGTTATTGCATGAAAGTAAACAAAATCGATTAAAAATGACCTTACTGTGTGTATATACATATATGCTCTGTTTGATATTATTGATAAATAAAACTTGATTGTTTGCATGTTATAATTGTATATGTTCATGAGTAAACTGATGTAAGTGATTGGATATGTGAATAACAAGTTATAGAAGAGTTTTTTTTAGATCAAAAGATCAAGTTTTGAAGTGATAGAAGAGTTGTTGTAATTCGGGTCTGATGCTTGTGGCCATATTTGAGTTTTGTGAACTTTTGTGATGTTTTCAATTGGATTTGAATTGTTTTAGTACTGAGATGGTTTTAAACTTTATACTACATATATACAATGGATTCACAATGTTTAACTGATACACAAATACCTATATATACACATTCACATTCTTCTATACTGATTCTTGAGGTTTTTATGAATTTTGATGGGATTTTGATTGGATTTCAAGTGTGCTAATTCTGAGATGAGTTTAAACTTTCTACCACTCTTATTTGATGTATTTTGATCGTTAAACTGATGCTTAATTACCCTATGTATATATACATGTATACTGTTTTGCTGTTTTGAAGATTTTTGTGAAAAAATTCTATCTTCGAGATCTTGATATGTTTTGATGTATTTTAATAACTCCTATACGTTATAAAAGATATGTTTTATCACCTCAGGAAATTTAATTTTGATTTTACAAGTTTTAATCGAGTATCATATCAAAACATGCACAAAGAGCCTAATCGGCTGTATAGCAGGTCACAGTCGACCGTCACACAGCTATATTGGGGATTTTCAATTTCTAGTCGATTGCCCTTCTTGAGCAGTCGACCGTCAGTTGCTATTTTGTTCAACAAAAATATTCTCATCTTTAATTACAAAAGAATTATATTTTAAAGAAATTTTATTAATCACTTTTCCCAAAATTTGCTTCTAAACCTCATTATAATAAGTCAAAATGTTGTAGAAAATTTTCCATAAAGTCTAATAAATTTTCCATAAATTTACAAGATTTTTTTGATATTTCTAATAATTTTTCTTAATTTTTAAAATACTTAAAATCTAAAAAATATAATAATTTACCCCCAAAAATCAATTTTTGTTAAAAATGGCCAAAGCCTGGGATCAAACCCACACACAACAGGCCCGCCTGTGCTACAGTGACGTCCCTGAGGCGCCATCGAAGACCAAAAAGTCCACAACGCTCAGCTGTTAAAAGTGTGACTTAAATTATCCTTAAGTTTTGTGTTCAGGTTTTGAATAAAATCAGATTTTTGGAAAAACAATGTTTCCTGCCGAGACTCGAACCCAAGACCCAAGGCTCCGCTTGCTACAGTAACGTTCTTAAATTGCACTCGATGACCAGTAGGTCTAAGTGACTCATCCGTAAGGAAATCTTGTTAAAACGATTTTATTTGTGACTGTACTGTTTCTAGTTTATTGTAGAAAATTTGATTTTTCTCATTCAAATGGTTCTTATAAAAAAAAAATAGATTTTTCTTGAGTATAATTTCTAAAAGAAGACAGTAGCTTGTATTTTCATAATTCTTACAGAACTTATTTTTTTATCTTAAAAACTATTTCTCTCTTAGTTAAAATTAAACAATGGATCAAATTAACACATTTCGACATAGAAACATTTATTTTTATAAAAAATCTTTTATCAACAATTTCCCTCATTCATAATGAGTTCAATACAAATTTTCCCTCTTTGATTCCTTACTAAAGATTTAATTTATCAATTTATTCCTATTTCCCAACTACATATTTTAAGAGACAAATACGGCTAAATAAATCAAGTGATCACAATACTACTTGTATAAGGCACATAAATTCACTTTTATCACAATTTCATCTATTTAATATTCCGTGCAAGCCAATTTTCCATAATCTATCCATAAGCACAATTCCACATATTGTATCTTTCATTTCATGCATAGACAAAGTTTCACAAAAATCATAATCCATCCATTTTAGCATGCGAATAAATTACCAAGTCATCAGAAACATACTCATTTACACATTCTATTTATTCTACCACTTTTTCATGTAGATTACTTTTATGTTCTTTTCCTCTTAATCTCCTTAAATAAATGCATGGCAATTTTTCTATTCATTCTTAACATAATCACAATGTCAATTCCTAGCATGGTATTTAAAGTAGAAGTTCGAGAAATCACCCACCTTTTTGAAGAAAAACAACTGAAAAGAACTCCTAGAAATCTTCTTGAACACGTGAACGATCCTTCTCCTCTTAGATTGTGCCACCAAGTTGCCTTCTCCTCCTTGTACTAATGGAACCCGAGCTTCTCTTGCTCCTCTTGATGATAGCCGGCCTCCAAGGTGATAGGGAACACACACAAGACACAACTCAATCTTTTTACTCCCAATCTCTCAATCTTTTCTCACTCTTTCTTTCTTTCTTTCTTTTTCTTTTTACCAAATTTTCAAGTGTATTGCATGAAGAGATGGAGGGGGTATTTATACATTTTTTTAAGTGAAATGGAGGGCCAAGATAAACTAGATGGTTGTGGATTAGGGGCTAGGATGAACTAGGGAGTTAAAGCAACTACCCTTGAACTCAAAACCACCTCTCCACTACACCAACTCTCCCACTCTCTCTTTCTCCATTCTGGCCTACCCCCATGCACAACTCAAGACACGTGCTAGTGCAATGCACGTGTCACACAATACACCTCTAGTTACTAGTTCTACATATTCATTTAATTAATTGTTCACAAAACTAGTCTACCCTACAAGTTGTGACAATTAAAAGAGAATTAAATTAGTGGGCTCAATCTTGTGGGCTAAAAGTCTATGGGCTTCTACAAAAAAAATAATTAATTTAATTAGTGTGGGTTAAGGATAAACAATTAGGCCTAGAATTTAAATATGCTTTTAAAATTAAAAAGATAAGATATAAAATACTTGTTCATGGTATGAAAATAAATATTTTTCTAGGGTAAAATGCACACAAATTTGCATGTGCAAAACATGTGAAATCAACAAACTCTTATTTAATTATAACTAAAAATTCAGGATGTTACAATACTCCCTCTTTAGAATAGTTCCGTCCCCGGAACTACGCTTAAAGAGTGAGAAAACATAACACAACAAGAAGAAAAGAAAAGAAGATACAAATCAAACAAAGAGTTCAGGATGATCCTTCAACGTCCTCTCCTCGGATTCCCATGTAGTCTCTTCAACCAGCTGGTTTCTCCAGACTACTTTGACCATCGGTATCGTTTGTTCTCAAGACTTTCTCCCGACGATCCACAATCTCAACCGGTAGCTCAATGTAATTTAGGTCCAGCTGCAAACCCTCCGGCACCAGGAAAATGGTGACTCGGATCTGGAATGTAACCTCTCAGCATAAACACATGTAGAGACATTGTGCACCTTAGACAACTCTTCCGGTAACTCCAACCGGAAAGTAGTTTTCCCAATCCGCTTCAATATCTTGTATGGGCCTATGAACCTCGAGGCTAACTTTCCACCTCTGCCAAAGCGAATCACACCTTTACTAGGTGATACCTTCAGAAAGACAAAGTCACCAACCTCGAACTCAAGGTCCCTCCTCCAGTTGTCTGCATAGCTCTTCTGCCTACTCTGAGCATCCACCAACCTCTTCCTGATCAAAACAATCTTTTCAGAGGTCTGCTACACGATCTCAGGCCCAAACATCTGCCGCTCCCCAACTTCAAACCACCAGACAGGTGTTCTACACTTCCTGCCATACAGAGCTTCATACGGTGCCATCCCGATGCTAGCCTGAAAACTGTTGTTGTAGGCAAACTCTACAAGAGCTAGATGCCTTTCCTAACTGCTTCCAAAATCTAGAATACAACACCGAAGCATATCCTCAAGAACTCGATTAACCCTCTCAGTCTGTCCATCAGTCTGAGGATGGAAAACAGTGCTGAAATCCGTGTTAGTACCCAAAGCTGTCTGAAGACTCCTCCAGAAATGCAAAGTAAATCGCGCATCTCGATCAGACACAATGGTCAACGGAACACCATGAAGCCTGACGATCTCCCCAACATACAGCTCGGCTAACTTGTCCATAGTCGAAGTGAGTTTCATCGCCAAGAAGTGAGCTGATTTGGTTAGTCGATCGACTATGACCCAAATCGCATCATTACCCTTCGAACTCTTGGGCAAACCCATGATGAAAACCATGCTGATGTTATCCCACTTCCACTCCAGAGTATGTAATAGTTGCAATAAACCACCGGGTTTCTGATTCTCGGCTTTCACCTGTTGACAGATCTCACACTTCGCCACAAACTCAGCCACATACCACTTCAAACCTGACCACCAGAAATGTGGCTTGATGTCTTTTTACATCTTGGTACTCCCACGATGTACAGACAAAAGAGTAGCATGTGCCTCTTGAAGAATACTCTCCCTCAATTCTTCTTGATCCAGAACACATAGCCTCTCTCCAAACCACAACACATCATCCCTGATCTGAAACTCTGACAATCTGCCATCACCAACCTGCTCCTTCATCTTCTGTATCTCTCCATCTTCCTTCTGACTTGCTATAATCCTCTCATTCAGTGTGGGCTGAAGCCTCAACTGAGCTAAAGATGATCCCAAGCCTTGCACAACAACTTCAATACTAGCCCGATCCAACTCATCTGTAAGATGCCTCTGAGTTGTAATCAAACTAGCCAGATTGCTCTTGTGGCTAAGTACATCAGCAACAACATTAGCCTTCCCAGGATGGTACTTAATCTCTAAATGAATATCCTCAAGTACTTCCAACCATCTCCGTTGCCTCAGATTCAGGTCCTTCTGCTGATAGATGTACTTCAAGCTTTTGTGGTCCATGTACATGTTCAATATTTTACCGTACACATAATGTCTCTATTACTTCAAGGCGAAGATAATCGCAGCCAACTCCAGATTATGAGTCAGATAATTCTTATGCGGTCTTAGTTTTCTAGACCCACAAATGATCACTTTTTCTTCTTGCATCAAGAAACAACCAAGCTCATGATGTGAAACATCGCTGTAAACATCATACTCAACATCTGCTCTCGGCAAAGTTAAAATGGGAGCAGTAGTTAGCTTCTCTTTCAACACCTGAAAGCTTGCCTCACACTGCTCATTCCACTTGAAGTTCACATTCTTCTTGGTCAGACCAGTGAGCGGCACGGCTATCTGAGCATAGCCTTGGATAAACCTCCTGTAGTATCCAGTTAATCCAAGAAAATTTATGATCTCCTTCACTGTAGTAGGCCTTGCCCAATCCTTCACTGCTTCCATCTTCTGAGGATCAGTTGCCACTCCCTTCTTAGAAAGTATGTGACCCAGGAATGCCACTGCAGACTTCTAGAAATTGCACTTGGATAACTTGGCATACAACTCATGCTCTTGAAGCTTCTTCAAAACTTCAGCTAGATGCTCAGTGTGCTCCTCCTCCGACTTGGAGTACACAAGAATATCGTCGATAAATACCACGACGAAAGAATCAATAAACGGCCTTAGAACTCTGTTCATCATATCTATAAAGATTGTAGGTACATTCGTCACTCCAAATGGCATAACTAAGAATTCGTAATGCCCATGTCGAGTTCTAAATGCAGTCTTATGCACATCTTAGTCTTCACTCGAACCTGATGGTATCCCGATCGAAGATCTATTTTGAAGAAAATAGCTGCTCATTATAGACGATCAGACAGGTCATCAATTCGGGGAATTGGATATTTGTTCTGAACAGTGACCTTATTCAGCTATCAGTAATCGATGCACATCCTCATCGACCCATTCTTCATCTTTACCAATAGCACCGGTGCTCCCTAGGGTGACGCACTCTGTTGAATAAAGTCTTTCTCCAACAGTTCCTCAATCTGTCGTTTCATCTCATCCTGCTCCGCAGGCACCATTCTATGCGGTGCCTTGGAAATGGGTGCACTCCCTAGATGAATAGTGATTCTGAACTCTGCATCACGATGTGGGGATAACCCAGGCAAATCTTACAAGAACACAGTCGGGTAATCCCGAACAACTGAAATTTGCTGCACCTCTACAGGAACCTTCTTCTTGCTGATAGCTACCACCAAATCTGAACATCTCTTCTTCCCCTGGAAAGTGACTTCAGGACCTCCTAGAGCCTTTACTGCTACCTCCTTGGTCTTACACTTGATGCTTGCACTATACACCGACATCCAATCAATGCCAATGATAACATTGACCCCAGGATATTCAGCTCGATCAGACCAATCTCGAAAATCCTGTCTCCAATCACGATCTCGCAGTCCGCATAATACCGATCAGTGGTTAAAATCTGTCTTAATAGAGTAGCTACTGCTAAGACCTTGCCTGGAAAAACCTTCGGTTCAACTCCCAAGTCTTTAGCAAATTTAGGTGACACAAAAGTATGAGAGGATCCAGTATCGAACAAAATAACAACTTTCTTTCCATTCAAATAAAGTTCTCCTGTTACATAACACACACTCGTTACATAACAGTTTAACTAAATAAAGCAGGGAAAAAGAACAATAGAAAAATTCTAAACATCCTCCCCCGTACTAGTAATGACGTGATCCACTTCATCAGCGTCAGCCTCAATCAAGGAAAATACTTGCCCCTGCTGGTACGGCTTCTTCCCGACCTGCTACGTTGGTCCATTACGAACGACATCTCGCAGCTTAAAACAATAAGATTTGTAGTGGCCTGTCTCTCCACAGTTGCAACAGGTCATAAGAGGTCTCACCCAACCATTCCTGGGTCTTCCAGCTACATTGACAGCATTCGCCCCAGTAGGTTTGAACTTTTGAGCCGGCGACCCTCTGACATTCCCAAAAATTGCGAGCCTCTTCTCTGCATTCCAGTTGTTCCTCTGATTCTGAACAGCATGGAACTGCTCTATATCCGCCTCAGTGGCTACAGCTCGTTTGACCAACTTGTCAAACCTCCTAATACTGAGGGGTATCATCCTTGATCTCAGGCTCGGCCTCAATTCGTGCTCGAACTTTCGAGCTTTCTTTGCCTTGTCCATCACAAGTTCGGGTGCATACCTCGAGAGTTAAGTAAACCTTGTCTCATACTCCCTGACAGACATGCCTCCCAGCTGCAGCGCCAGGAACTCCATTGATTTCTTCTTTTGGACATCAAATGGAAAGTAGTGACCGTGAAAATCCTCCAAGAATTCCTCCTAGCCAATAACACCATTTCCTATAGTTCTCTTCTTCGACTGCCATCATACAGCCGTATCCTTCTCAAGCTGTAAAGTAGCCAACTTCACCTTACTACCTTCTGGAGTTTCCAGGACTTCAAAGATAGTCTGGACTTGCTGAATCCAATTGTCAGCTGCATCTGGATCTGACTTCCCTTCAAACACTAGTGGCTTCATTCTCCTGAATGACTCCACGAGTTTGATCGCCTTAGGAATTGGATTCGCAGGCCTCCTCCCCTGGTTTTGATTCATGACAATGGCGTTGAGGGTCTGATAGACTCTAGCCAACTCCGTTTCCAAGTTGAGTCCACAGCTGGGACCTTCACCATTCCTTGATCTTCTTCCAGCTATATTCTGATTCAAAAGATCTATTAAATTCGAAGTAGAAAACATGAATTTAAACCATCTTCTTTCATTTCATTGAATTTAAACTTTGTACATTCAAATTTAAAACATCGTCTGACATCAAGCAAAACCATAGAGAAGATACAACATTGTAATCCCTATGGTTCCTCTTGGCTTCCCGAAGATCTTCCCGTAGTTCAGCCATTACTCCCTTCAGTACATAATACATGTTCTTTCTCTTCTCGAGTTCCCAAACACGATGACTGAGGATTGCAATATTCTTCTTGCACTTCACATACTGCACATGCAACAGCTCTGCTCTCTCCCTCTGAGTCTCCAGTTGACTCTGAAGGGTCTTGATGAGATCTCCCAGATTTCACCCAACCATTCCGAGAGATCGAGACTCGTTCGATGAGTCCGGAGGTGGAGTGATCTCTCAGGACTTAGGCCATTTCTCTTCAAATTCCCCAGGATCTTCTTCATCAGAATCTCCTTGTCCAGGATAGTAGTCCTCTTTGATTATGTGCCAATCATCATCACTTGCTGGGTCGTGGTGGTTAGCCATCTTGGGGAAGGGAGAAGAAGAAGCATGAATCATAGAGCAACACAAATGTAAGTAACTTATATTTAAATCTCTATACCCAACTCACACTCTAATGCCCACTCTAGAGTGTCGCTCCTTATAAATTTGTACTACTTGGAAGCGTGGCTCTGATACCACTCTGTAACACCCCGAATTTTAAATAAGACTGAATTCGAAGTTCCACATGATCTTTACACTTCACTTCATACAATTTTACAAGGAATTAAAAACTTTTATTACAACAAGGATTACATTTTACACAGCGAAACCGAATTACAACATTATACATGAATTGAATAATAACTTGAACATTCTTTAAACACCAAGCAATCTTTAATCTTGTCAATCACTTTATCCTGCATAGAAACAGTGGGTACGTCAGTTGCATACAACTGACTCTAGGATATAATACATCAACTTTTCTTGCTTAGAAAGCACACACTTGTCACAAACAAAGCTAAGGGGGACTATCCTATTGATGTTGTGTGTGAATGTGTACTTAGTCCTCAATGCAGTTATTAATATTTACATGACACTAATGCGCACTTGTTCGGATTCTATGCATCCCATACTACATAGGTCCAAGGGAAAACCCTTAATCGTTCTTCATCTTATAAGGGTTCAATCCCTCGCTATGGCTTAAACTACTACAGTAACTAAGGTAAGTATCCTAGGTGTTCTATTAATTACGAGCCTACGTCCAGACTTCCTGGTGAGAATCCCATGCACTGACACATGACACATCATGCAGGCATCCTGTGGACAATTCACCTCCGCCATGGACAATGACACCACCCGTAGTCACCAAAATACCCCATAAGTATCGCCACCGGGACGATATCCTGGAGTAGTATCCATGCCCTAATCATGACGCATCATGAGGACATCCTGTGAACACTCTCACACCGCCAATCCAATGGCCCTCGTACTTATGTTTTTCTCTTACTTTTATCACATCTCCACTATGTGTCTAATTCGTAGATAATTGAATCATGACTAAAAATCAACATTCTAGAATTTAGTGTTACCTCTACATCGGTCTTAAAATATCAATTATTAACCATGACCCAAACTTGGTCTCAATTTATCACAGTTCTCTTTTCAAAACTTTCATCCTTGCCGAGGTGAGGACTTACTAATCTCAATTCTCTTCTCATGCTCATTAAAATAAGAGTATACTTGTTCACAAATTTCACATTACATCATGTTTCTTTTCAATTTATTTCTCATGCACAACTTGCATAATCTTAAGCAATCTCGCATTAAATTTTACTCAATAATTTATAAGTCAAAAACTCATTTTGGACTCCTTACAATTTTCTATGTTCAACAAAAATATTCTCATCTTTAATTACAAAAGAATTATATTTGTAAGAAATTTTATTAATCACTTTTCCCAAAATTTGCTTCTAAACCTCATTAAAACAAGTCAAAATGTTGTAGAAAGTTTTCCATAAAGTCAAGATATTTTTCTGATATTTCTAATAATTTTTCTTAATTTTTAAAATACTTAAAATCTCAAAAAATATAATATTTTACCCCAAAAATCAATTTTTAAAAAAAAATAGCCGAAGCCTGGGATCGAACCCACACACAACAGGCCTACCCGTGCTACAGTGACGTCCTTGAGGCGCCACCGAAGACAAAAAAGTCCACAGCGCTCAGCTGTTAAAAGTGTGACTTAAATTATACTTAAGTTTTGTATTCGGGTGTTGAATAAAATCAGATTTTTGGAAAAACCAATGTTTCTGCCGAGACTCGGACCCAAGACCCAAGGCTCCGCTTGCTACAGTAACATTCTTAAAATGCACCCGATGACCAGTAGGTCCAAGTGACTCACCTGTAAGGAAATCTTGTTAAAACAATTTTATTTGTGACTGTACTGTTTCTAGTTTATTGTAGAAAACTCGATTTTTTTCATTCAAATGGTTCTTATAAAAAAAAATAGATTTTTCTTGAGTATAATTTCTAAAAGAAGACAGTAGCTTGTATTTTCATAATTCTTATAGAACTCATTTTTTTTATCATAAAAACTATTTCTCTCTTAGTTAAAATTAAACAATGGATCAAATTAACACATTTCGACATAGAAACATTTATTTTTGTAAAAATTCTTTTATCAACAATTTCCCTGATTCATAATGAGTCCAATAAAATTTTTCTCTCTTTGATTCCTTACTAAAGATTTAATTGATCAATTTATTCCTATTTCCCAACTACATATTGAAAGAGACAAATACAGCTAAATAAATCAAGTGATGACAATACTACTTGTATAAGGCACATAAACACACTTTTATCACAATTTCATCTATTTAATATTCCATGCAAGCCAATTTAAATTCCATAATCTATCCATAAGCACAATTTCCACATATTGTATCTTTCATTTCATGCATAGACAAAGTTTCACAAAAATCATAATTCATCCATTTTAGCATGCAAATAAACTACCAAGTCATCATACACATACTCAATTACACATTCTATTTATTCTACCACTTTTTTATGTAGATTACTTTGGTGTTCTTTTCCTCTTAATCTCCTTAAACAAATACATGACAATTTTTCTATTCATTCTTAACATAATCACAATATCAATTCCTAGCATGGTATCTAAAGTAGAAGTTCGAGAAATCACCCACCTTTTTGAAGAAAAAGAAATGAAAAGAACTTCTAGAAATCTCTTTGAACACGCGAACAATCATTCTCCTCCTAGATTGTGCCACCAAGTTGCCTTCTCCTCCTTGTACACGAAGGAACCCGAGCTCCTCTAGCTCCTCTTGATGATAGCTGGCCTCCAAGGTGAAAGGGAACACACACAAGACACAACTCAATCTTTTTACTCACAATCTCTTAATCTTTTCTCACTCCTTGTTTCTGTCTTTCTTTTTCTTTTTACCAATTTTTCAAGTGTATTGCATGAAGAGATAGAGGGGGTTTTTATACATTTTTTAAAGTGAAATGGAGGTCCAAGATGAACTAGATGGTTGCGGATTAGGGGCTAGGATGAACTGGGGACTTAAAGCAAATACCCATGAACTCAAAACCACCTCTCCACTACACCAACTCTCCCACTCTCTCTTGCTCCATTCCGGGCTACCCCCATGCACAACTCAAGACACGTGCTAGTGCAATGCACGTGTCACACAATACAACTCTAGTTACTAGTTGTACATATTCATTTAATTAATTGTTTACAAATCTAGTCTACCCTACAAGTTGTGACAATTAAAAGAAAATTAAATTAGTCGGCTCAATCTAGTGGGCTAAAAGTCTATGGGCTTCTATTAAAAAAATTTAATTTAATTAGTGTGGGCTAAGGATAAACAATTAGGCCTAGAGTTTAAATAGGCTTTTAAAATTAAAAAGAGAAGAAATAAAATACTTGTTCATGGTATGAAAATAAATAATTTTCTAGGGTAAAATGCACATAAATTTCACGTGCAAAACACGTAAAATCAACAAACTCTTATTTAATTATAATTAAAAATTCAGGATGTTACAACTCTACTGTTTTAGATGATGTTTTTACTACAGATTTCAGTATTTTACAGAGAGTTATGTTTTATTTATAATAGATTTTTACATGTGTTCTTATGACTTTATTAAGCGAACTATATGTGTTTTCAACGAATTGATGGTTTTGGTGATATTCTACGACTTCAAAAATATGATTTTTTGTTGTTAAATGGATTTAATATTTTATTTGAATTCTGGAATTTTTATGAGTACATTATATAGATTTGGATTTTTGTTGATTTAAGAAGTTTCCTTCATATAATCGTTTTGATGATAGATTTGTGAGTTTTATTAAAAGTTTTGGTATTGATGGTTGAGTTTTGAGTCTTTAGAGATTGTGTGGGACCCTAGGCACTGGCAGTTGAGGTTTTGTGGTTTGGCCAGTTGTGGCTGTGTTGTTGATCAGTTTAGTTCAGTCCGGTAGGGCACACCAACTCTAGGAGATTCGTAATTAATTAATTAACTTAATAAGATATGGACATGCACTAGATGGTGATATAATGAAATGAGAGCAAACTCGAGTTATGGACTCCAGGATGATCCAAGGAGTGAGATATTCCCAGTATTTCGGGACGATGGACGTATGGGCCATAGAGTGATCCAAGGAGTGGGATTGATCTCCAGCATTCTGAGGACGAGAGCAACGCTCATCGGACGTTTGTGCAATGAGGGTTCTAGGATGACCTACGGAGTGAAGCAATCTCCAGTTATTTCGGGACGATGGACGTAAGGGCCACAGAATGATCTACGGAGTGGGATTGGCCTCCAGTATTCCAAGGACGAGAACCAATACTTGCAGAATGTCTTAATCTCATAGTAGTCATCGTAGTAGAATTAGTTGCATAACGGGGGATTTAACCCTATCAAGTGGAGAACGTTAAGGGCTTGCACCGGACCTATGTAGAGTGGGATGCATAGAATCTGACAAGTACTCATTAGAGAGTCAGCATATAGCATTGATATTTTCTCGACTTGTTTTCGTGCATGTTGTTTTCTATTTTTTTACACTTGACACTTAGTCTAGTTTCACTTGATATTTTCATGTTCTATTTATTGTTATTTCATATCTTTTGCATATATTCTTACTGTTGATACACGTTGTTTATGACTTTATCCTTTATGCTTTATTTATGTTGCTTTTATTTTTATGTCTCTCACACCGTTATGGCTGACCCCTGTAGTTTTGAGGGTTAGGGTTATCTCTAGCCTCATGTTTTACAGGTAGGTGCCTATAGCATTGGGATTTTGATGCTTGAGATAGAATGATGTTATAACTTACATAAATTGTAAAAGAATGTGTTGTAAAAGAAAGAAATTGTAATTCAAGGTATTTGTTTTTCCGCTGTGCTTTGTAAAGAATTTATGTAATAAAAGTTGAAAAAATTATCTGTGTTTTGGTTATGTTTACAATTACAGTTGAAGTTGATGCTGGGAATTGTGCCACGTATTTCTGAGATATTATATTGAAAATTGGGGGTGCTACACACCCCGATTCAGGTGTTAATAGACAGTGGCAGTACCCACAACTTCATTCAGGAATGGGTAGCCAAGTTTCTTAACCTGCCTATTCTAAAATCTTCGAATTTCAAAGTAACTATGGGAAAGGGAGCAACGTTCGAGTACTAATGCCAACGCTTAGTTGTTCCTATAATTATGCAGGGCCATTTGTTCCACATCAACTTGTTTGTGCTTCCCATTCATGGTAGTAAGGTGGTATTGGGAATTCAGTGGTTACAGTAATAATACACAGGTCATTCTTCAAGGAGGGGGATCTGATACTTCTTCACAACTACAGCTACACCAACTGAAGAGGACTGCATCTACATCTATGGTAGCTCAGTTTTTTCATCTGATTCTCGATGAAGAATGAAGTTCCAATGCAGCGCTACCTGAGGAATTATAGCTTATACTATAGCAATTTGCAAGTGTCTTCGAAGAGCCTAAGGGCTTACCACCAAGTAGAGATTATGACCATCACATACACTTAATCCCGTCATCACAGCCAACTAATGTGAGATCCTATAAGTACCCACACTTCCAAAAAACTGAGATAGAGATTTAGGTTACAAAGATCTTGAAAGAAGGTCTGATACAGCACAACAGGAGCCCATTTTCCTCCCCTGTATTACTAGTGAAAAAGAAAGATGGGACCTGGCAATTTTGTGTTTGATTATAGAGCATTCAATGCGATTACTATAAAAGATAAATTTCCAATACCCACAGCCGATGAGCTATTTAATGAACTTCATGGAGCGCAATATTTCTCCAAACTTGATTATAGAACGGGGTATCACCAGATAAGAATCAAGGCAGAAGATGTAGAGAAGACAACATTCTGCACCCATGATGGACACTTTGTATTTCTTGTTATGCCATTTGGGCTAACAAACGCACCGTCAACATTCCAAGCAGCAATGAACAATATTTTCAAGCCATTTCTCAGACAATTTGTCTTAGTATTCTTCGACTACATCTTGGTATACAGTAAAGATTGGCAGTCTCATTTGCAACACTTGTCTCATGTACTGAGAATACTTGACCGAAATTTGTTCTCTGTCAAAATGTCGAAGTGCTTTTTGCTCAACAGTTAATTAAGTACCTAGGACATGTAATCTCACAGGCAGAAATTCATGTCGATACTGCAAAGGTAGAAGCAATGCAACAGTGGCCAATTCCTTCTTTGCTAAAACAATTAAGGGGTTTTCTAGGCCTAACAGGGTACTATATAAGATTTGTTAAATCTTATGTATCTATAGCTGCTCCACTCACAGAATTATTGAAGGAGGGATTTGAGTGGAATTCCGCTGCAAAGGAATTGTTCTTTAAACTCAAGGAGGCCATGACTAAGGCCTGTTCTTGCATTGCCTGATTTCTCTTTACCATTTGAACTTGAGACAGATGCTTCGGGAATGGGTATTGGAGCTATACTCTCGTAAAAGAAGCACCCAATAGCGTATCATAGCAAGAAGATGTCACTAAGAATGCAAAATTCATCCACTTATGTTCGCGAAATGTTCGCAATAACAAAAGCTGTCAAGAAGTGGAGGCAATTTCTTTTGGGAGGAAAATTCACCATTATAACAGATCAAAAAATTTTACATCATATAAAGACTTAAGTCATTCAAATCCCCGAACAACAAAAATGGTTCCAAAAGTTATCAGGTTTCAACTACAGAGTAGTCTACAAACCAGGGAAACTGAATATGTCATGCTCCGCTTCCCAAAAAGGAATACAGAATACGATATGTGACAAAGTCCAGCGAAAGGCTTTCACCATTCATGAGCTGTAAGGACCTTTTCAATAGTTCACAAGAAATAAACAACAAGTAAACAAGAAATAATCATCCACGCATGTATGAAACAAATTAATATAACCAACAGAATTACTTGAAAACAAAATACATAATTCTCAAATAACCAGATCTGGAAACAACAAGTTATATATTCTGGGACAAAGTGCCCAATACAAGATCCAGTAGCAATAAATACAATTTATTCAAAATAGGAAAATAATTCAAGCAGGAACTCTAGCCAAGCTCAGAACACTTGGTTACTTACTCCTTCGGGTAGTTGGTCACCAAAGTGCAAATTTAATAATTTGCAAGAAATGGAAAACATGAAACAATATGCCCGTTAGTGCAAGTTATGGGCCGCATGTAGTGCAGACAACAAGTACGGGAAACAGATAAACAAAAATACAGATTAAAAACAAGAAGCAAGTACTGAAGTAAGCATGGAAGGAATATGACAGTAAAATAGAGCAACTGACTCTTAATCAAGAACAGAATCAAGTAACATGATAAGATAACAGGGTGCAGGTTACATGTAACAAGTATCAATTAGCATGCAAGCAAGTAACAAGCAACATGTGTCGAGTAGCATGTAGAAGTAACAGAAATGTGCAAGTGATCATGTTATTCTCAAGTCTTGTATCTTATCATATCTAGGTAGCACTTCATGTGTCTCAAATTTTACCACATGGTTGCTACATTCAGGCAAGTTGCGTTTAGATTTCGTAGTGGATTATATAGGGCCGTGTACTCAGGTATCAGGTATCAAGTAGTCACGTGTCAAGTAGTCATGTATCAAGTAGTCATGTATCAAGTAGTCAAGTGTCAAGTAGTCACGTATCAAGTAGTCAAGTATCAAGTAGGACCTACGGATCTCCTCTGAGTATACTTCTCCTATAGGAAAGTATGTATTCGGGTAAGCAAGTGGAAAACACGAGCCCCCTTATATTTTCCACTACTAGATCTTTCCCTTATCCCCGGCTCGATTACTTGTTATTATTATTAAAGCAAGCATGAACGTGCACAAACAAGGCAAGAAAACATGGTAAGAAATAAGGAACAAGTTCAAGTTGGACAGAAGACATGAACGAGTGACAAAACAACCTATAATAGTTGGAAACAACGAGACATTCAGTTTTGGACAGCAAGATATTGCTGCACCAAATTTGAGATTCCCGTTGCCACAGGAATGCAAATATGGATCCGTTAGAAAATCTAAAAACTAGACTCTCAGATGAATCGATGGATATACATAAGTCATATAACAACTATAGAAACAGAGTTCAAAACAGCGTTTTATACAGAATTCATGTTCAGCCAAAAATTGCAAATTTTATTTATAAGCATGAAAAAGGCATAAAAACACACTAATTAAATCTAGGAAAAATCTGGAAGGTTTCCTAGCATGTTTAGTCTCAGCATATAAAATTTCATAAAATTCCATTACAAATAGCATATTCAACTTAATTTGGAAAACAGAATGATGCAGCAAATTTATGAATCTGAAATTTTAGATACAGTAGTACTAAAACAGTGATAAACCACAAAATACAACTCGAAATTCAAATCCGTCAAAAGGGTTTTAAATTATACATACTAGGCTACATTTCATATTCACAAAGATTTAATTAAAAGTGACGGGAATCAGGTTGAAAACAAAGTTCTTTACTGAATAACATGCAGTTTGGAAATTATGTGATTGTTTTCATAAGCATGAAATAAGTTATAAGAGTCATTAAATAATTCTACAAAAATTAGGGGTTGATCCCAGTCATGTCTAGACATACCCAGAAAAATACTAAGTCCAAATCTTACTTTTAACATCAGTTTTAAAATAATAAAACATGCAGCGATCTTATAAATCAGAATCTAGAAATTACGACACAGCTGTAGTAAAACAGCAATAAATCACACATCAAAAATCAAAATTGATATCCGTCGGAAGTTCTGAAAAATAGACATTGAGGCCAAGAATCATATTCACAAAATAATTCATTTTACTGATCTTAACAGGATCTAAATTGCTGTACCAAATCAGGGTAGCAGCAAAATGAAATTCTTTCATGCATTTAATCAAACAACTCATCTGCAATAGATCCAAATTAGAGTATGATGTAAAACATGATATATTAGATATTCAAATCAACATGGCATGAGTATTAACAAATCCACAACAAAAGTATACATCTAGTACATTAATCATGCAACAAACATTCATAACATACAATAGATCACGATATATACACATCAAGGAATATATTTAGATCTAATTATTTTCGTGTAGTGTGTGTGACAACTTATTATGATGGATCATGACTACAAATGGATAAAATGAATGAGATGAAGGTTTATCAAGGAATGAGGATGAACACAAAAATGAAACCTAGACCACATGCGGTATTTGAACTTGTATAAGAACAAAAATAATATACAAGCTACTTGCCTTGGTGAAGACGACGAATCCGACGAGAATAGAATAACGGGAACGGATCCCGACGACGAGCACAACAATCATGAGCGAACGGGAATTTTGCGGGATGATGCTCGACGGCAACGACACAATGGACGGTGGTGGAAGCACGGCGGGAGTCGACGGCGAGAGGACGGTTGACGAGATCGACGGCGAGGAAGGCACAGATTGCGGGATAGGAGGCTCGGGATGAGGAGGAAATGGAGATGGTGGGGTGTTGCGGCGACAGGACGTCGGGGTGGCATGGGGAACGCGTGACGGTGGTTGGCGGCCGGCGGGTGATTGGGTCGACGGGTGCAGTTGGAGGGGGGGGGGGGAGAAGGTGACTTGGAGAGAGAAAGAGGGTAGTAGTTTAGGAATTGTTCATAATAGATAGAAAGAGTAACAAATCTAGTTAGATTTAATGAGAATTTGGTAAGTTAGGATTTTAGGAATCAAGGGGGAGATAATAGGGGAAGAGATTTGCTTGTTAGACAGATGGGGTTGAACGTGAGGAGAGATTTGAGGAAGACTGGATAAAAGAGTGGGTAGCGGGTTTAGCATCCAAATAGGGCAGATTATAGGATTTAAATAAGGTAGATTGGGTTAGAAACCGGATCCAATAGGGTAGAAATCAAATAATAAACAATGAGGCCATGAAATAATATGATTTAGACTTAAACATATCAACAAGAGATAATAATTAGCGGAAGAAATTAAATCAAAAGATTGAAAATCACAGAATTGAATGATGGCAATTAAAGATAGTTAATTAGGAATGAAGAAATGATTACACTGATTCAGAAAGAACAAAAGAGTAAAATCAGAATGAAAACCCAGGAAGAAAGTAAATACATACAAAAATACATGAAAAGGAACACAGAGGTTACAGAATATAACTGTAGATGCCTTCTCACGACATCCTAAGTAGATTTGAATCAGGTATCAACAATTTGAAAGCCTCAAGTGCTATTGTTGGATAGAATAAAATAGGAGTATAGACATGATGATACATGCACAACACTGATAACAAGTCTGTAGCAAAATAAACCACCAAATCCTGCTTATACACTCAGAGATGGCATTATTTATTACAAGAAGGGAATTTTCCTACCACTGACTTTGGTACTAGAGATTATGTTCATGTAACATGCTACACCAGAAGGAGGACACTAGGGGATTGCAAAAACACTCTCAAAAATCAAGTCCATATTTTACCGTGAAAATATGTCAAGTGACATTCGCAAATTTGTGCACAACAAACGAAGTATGATACCCACTCACCATCAGGCCTTTTGCAACCACTGCCACTACCAGATCAGATTTGGGAGGACATAGTGATGGACTTCATAACAGGCTTACTTACAGTGAAGGGTAAATCTGTTATTTTAGTTCTTGTAGATCGGTTATCAAAATATGCACATTTTATGCCCCTATCAACTAACCATGACGCAGCTAACGTAGCAGAAGTGTTCGCCTCTACTTTCCTGAACACAGTGTTTGGTTGGAGGGGAATGGAGGGGAGGGGAGGGTTTTTTTAAAACATTTTTTGTTTGGTTCATTTTTTAGGAGGGGAGGGGAGGGGAATGGAGGGGTGCAGAATATCTCCTGAGCCAATTTTGGCTTCCCTCAAATATTAGGGGGATTTGGAGGGGAAGGAAATTGGGTCTAAGTGATTGGACTGAATTTCTCTTTTTTATATCCAAATCCCTAATCTAAACCTAAAAGCGTATCCCTAATCTCGCTTTCTCCCCTTCACCCTCCCACTCATCCTCTCACCATCGACTCTCACCATCGAGCCCCACACCTTCCCACTCATCCTTTCATTGTCGAGCCCTCGAGCCTCACCCTCCTGCTCATCATCTCTCCGACGATCCTCACCCTCATCCTCTCACCGTCGAGCCTCACCCTCCCGCTCATCCCCTCTCGTCTTCATCCATCGAACCACTGTCCCGCTGTCATTGCCAACATATAGGAATCAGAGTTGTCATTGCCAACTAAGATTATGATTAACATTAATCCTTTCGTTAAATCATACCCTAATCTTTTTAAAATTAAATCATTCATATATATTAAGTCCTGATAGTATTATTACTTGCATCTTAAGTTTTTACATGTTATACAAATAGAGCTTTAGAATAAAATTTACAGAGAAGAAAAAAAACAGAGCTCGAGTGAGAAGTTGTAACTAAATTAAGTAGAGCCATAGAAAGGAGAGGTTAGTATCATAATTCGCTTCCTGTTATATATGTATATTTTTTTACTATTAGCATATGCTATAATGCTATATGATAATCACGTCTCTTGCATCTACTAAAACTTCTCTCTTTCGCGCATTAATTTTTATTTTTAGAAATCATCATCACTTGTAAGTTTTATTTGCCTTCATTATTAATCTAAAAGAGAAATCAATGTAATTATTCACTGAAATAAATCACTAATGTCTGTGATGGTTGCGATTGTACTATCTTGAATAAAAAAAGAAAAAAAGACCTTATTTGCTATGTCGTAAAGACCATGATCTTTAGTGGCTGCTTCACTTTGCAGAGTGGACAAAATTTGATTTTTGTATTTAATGAGGATGATTTGTTGTTTATGAATGTAATATTGCGATAGAAAAAAGGATTGAGTAATAACAAGATCAGATCTAATTACAGGAAAAAACATATCATATCAAGTGTTCTACCTTTAATTAAATATTTAATTTGTTCACAGGAGAAAAAAGAAATTTGATTTGAGCAGGTATGTATGTGATCATTATACTTAAGGGTTTCGAAAATATGGCTTTTGTTTTTATACACAAGCATGTAGCCTTTTCTGGATTTCTTTTCTAAATTTTTAACTATATATGGTGCATGTTTTGTTGATCTCGGTGACTATTTTTCCATCAGACCAAATTGGATTAATCTGTTTAATTTTTGGAACGCGAAGGAATAGAAACAAGGAAATCAATTGAAAAAAGAAAAAAAAATCAACTCAGAAAACAATAAATTTGCATAAAGATGTTAGAAAAAATTTCACATCTCCATTGGATTCTTGTGCTTAAAGACGCATTCAACAGCGACAACCAAGAGAAAATAATTGATTGGCTTTGTTCGGTTATAGAAAGAATTAGAAACAATGATGCATAGGCTCTGCTGAAATGTAAAAGGGTATAAAAGTAATTTAAATATAAAATCTGTTCCCTCCCCATGTGAACCAAACAAGAAGATAATTATTTTTCATCCACTCCACTCCCCGTCCCCTCCCCTCCCGTCCCCTCCTTTGAACCAAACAGAGTCTTGATTAAAATCTCTCCCTTCCTTTTCCCTCCCCTCCATAAAATCCATCCCCTCCCCTCCCCTCATTTGAACCAAACAAAGCTGAAATTACATGGGCTACCAAAATCAATTATCTCAGACAGTGATCCCATATTCATCAGCCAATTTTGGTGGGAAATATTTCAATTGCAAGGTACAAAATTATGCATGTCAAGTGCTTACAACCCTCAAACTAATGGCCAACGGAGGTGCTTAACCGGTGCTTAGAGCAGTACTTGAGAAGCTTTGTCTCTGATGAACCACGACAATGGCTTAAGTATTTCGATTAGGCCAAATACTGGTACAACACATCCCATCACTCATCAATCAGTATGACTCCATTTGAAGCAGTCTACGGTAGGAAACCACCCACAATTGAAAGCTATATGCCGGGTACAAGAAGCAACATAGAGATAGAAAGCCAATTGCTCCATAGAAATGAGTTTCTGCGGAAGCTACATGAAAATCTGATTAGAGCTCAATCAAGAATGAAGACTATGGCTGATAGCAAAAGGAGTGACAAGGAGTTTGACGTGGGAGAGTGAGTATTTGTTAAGCTACAATCGTATCGATTGTGTTCTGTTGCTCAAAGAAGCTCCGACAAGTTTTCTAAATAATACTATGGGCCTTTTCAAATCATCAAGAGAGTGGGGAAGGTCTCTTATAAATTACAGCTACCTCAAACTTCCTGCATACACCCTGTTTTCCAAAAATCATTGCTGAGACAATGCAGAGGAGACCCTGAGTTGGCTAATCCTATTCCACCACCAAAACTAATGCCTACTCCGGCTATAACAATCACAATTTTAGCAATTCTGCAATCAAAGATCAGTTAAGAAAGGCGCGACATTCATCGATGAAGTATTGGTGCATTGGGAAGGCCTGATTGAATCTGAAGTAACATGGGAAGACAAAGCTGCGTTGCAGAGAGCGTTTCCAAACTTCAACCTTGAGGACAAGGTTGAGCTTCTAGGGGACGGCAATGATACGGTGGCATATGGAGGCACAACTATGGGCCATAATAGCCATGAAGCCAACCGCAATAACGAATCAAGGCCCACTAGAAAGAGGAGGCTGCCACACCGTTTGATCGACTATCAGATGCGTGCAATGATGGGCTCACACTTTGAGAGGATACTCGCAACCTAGGGAATGGAGTCGGTTAGCGTAAGGGGCACTGTAACACCCCAAATATATATATATATATATATATATATATATATATATATATATATATATATATATATATATATATATATATATATATATCTATATAATAAAACACAAAGAAAGCTATCAAGTGGCTCTCCTTCAATCCCTCCAAAAATCAAAGGCCTAGATCTAATCTTACAAAACATATTTTCCCCCCAAAAATTTCTCCCAAAACTCAAATTCAAATCTCCCACCCAAAACAACTCCTATATTTTTTTTTCCTCTCTCTCTCTCCCTCCCTCTTCTATTCAAAAAAAATAAGAAAATGAAAATTTTAAAATTTTTATAAAATTAAAAAACTAAAAAAATTTAAAATTTTAAAACTTTAAAAATAATTCAAAAAAAATCAAAAAAAAAACATATAATATGTTTTTTGCTCCATGTTTGCTACATCAATTAATTTGCTGGACCTCCAAAACTATTTTATATAATCAAATAAGGTGCACCGTTCCGAAGACGTGCCGTAGGCACGTGTCAACGGGAAAATCTAGTATATATATAATATTTATATATTTATAGCTTCTTACTTAGAAAAATCTTCATAGATTTCAATTAAAATTTCGGCAGAGTCTTCCGTGAAATATTAGCCATTTTACATAAATTTCTTACTAATTTGGGTTTTTACAGGCACGTGGCTAGGGGTGATTGGAAGATCGGAATGCGTTGTAGATCTTTTGTATAAAACCAATGTAATGGGAATGAGAGGAGATATGAAAAAAGTTATCAAAACCTTTCTAAAACCTCTGTATTCTTCTTCTTCTTCTCATCTGCAATATAATTTCTATCTCTTCTACAATCTGTTCTTGGTATCTGATCTTGGTGGTATCATTTTCCCCTCTGATAAATGGAAGTGATGTTTTTTCAAGTGACAACAGTCTCTATCAACACATGCCCAACAAGTTCAAAAGAGTTGAAAGATAAAAAATGGGAGAGAAATCAATAAACCCTCTGCTCTTATTTTTTTTCGATGTGGGAGCAATCAGATAATGTAGATTCTTTCGAAAAACAATCAAGAACTGACATTTTGACTTTCAACGGTGTGAACTACCTTTGACTGTAGTTTACTTTCCGATCTGATTCGTTTGCACCTTAGGATTTGATTCGTGTGGCGACGATCGCCTCCGCTAACCTGCAAAAAATATGAAACACCGAGGTTGATCCCGGAGATAGTCCATTCGACACTCAAGTCAGAAATCAAGAAGAACATGAGAGAAACATTGTGGAGAAAATACTGATTACCTGTTTCTGGTGGAGGTATGGAGATATTTATAGTCGCTTTGGTCAGTTTTGAGATGATGATTTATCTCTACTTCCTGGTGTTTTTAAATTGAATCAGTTATCTCATCTTCATGAAGAGATCAGCGTAATTGAAGAGAGTTTAAACTTCCTTCAGTATAAGTTAGGAGTGTGAAGCATGATGTAAAATATATTATGTGAAGAATAATATAAGTAAGTGGTATTAGGTGATGAGAATGGTTGTTAAAGTAAAACATGGTATGATATGAGTTAATGCACATTGGAATTATGTCGAGGAACTACTCGCCTGCCATTTCCATGGAAATGGTGGGAACTACCTGCCTTGGCACAACTCCTAGGGTGAATTGGTAGGTTATTGATATGATAGATGTATTGCGGGATAGTAATGAAAAGTAAAGTAAAACTGTAAGATGAGAAATAAATGAAAATGAAAGTAAGATATTCAATAAGAATGAGAAATAACTTAAGTTGTATGATGGGATGAAAGTGAATTATAAAGTAAAATTTATGATAAAATGAGAATGAGCATTCCAATAAGCTATATGATTGAATGTGATGAAACGTGATAAAATGAATACATGTGATGAGATGCGAGGAAAATTCCTGTGATATCATATGATTGAATGAATGTGAAGTTATGTGATGAGAATAAATATGATAAGAATAAATATCAATATGTTGTAAGATTGATGATTGTGATGTTATGTAATATGAGAATGAGAAAGAAAATGAATATGAATGAAAATTTGTATGAAGGAATGTGAGTCAAGAGTTTCTAAATGAAAATAAATGGTAAGTGAAGTATGTGGTTAAATAAGTATGAAAAAATGAGGTAATGGCATTATGTGATTATATATGAAAATAAAGAAATGGTGATATGATGATATTTATGAAAAGGGGAACATTTGTGTTTTGTGATTAAATATGAAAAGGGAAGGAATTATATATGTGAATTAATATAGTGTTATGTATCTGAATATAAGTGAAGGAATCATCTATGTGAATTAATATGATGTGGTGTCTATGGGTATAACCATGAAAAAGTTGTGTATGTAAAATTAATGTGAAGAACTTGAAAACATTGTGGTATGGAAAAGAGTATGAGAAGTAAAGAAAGTGCGTATGTATGATATAGTAGTATATGAATGAAAAGTTAAGAAAAATGTGATATTGGTGTGAAGCACAAAGTGAAGTGTATTATGCGATAATAGGGAAGTGTATTATGTGATGAATATGGGAATGATTTCAAAACTAAAGATAAGTTGTGATATGAGTTGATATAAGTTGATATGCCTTGAAAATGGTGGGAACTACCCGCCGAGGCACAGTTTCAAGGTAGTGAGAGTAGATATAGATATGTAAATGGGTGCAGATTCAGAATATTACTTTGGTATAGGTGTCACTTTGTGATGGTTTATATTCAAATTTCAGGTTAACTTAATTATCTGGATATTTGTAAGATCTTTAAATTTTCTTTATATAGTTTAAATTATTTGCCTAACTAGTAAATTATACTCACAGGCTAACCCCTGTTGTTTTTTGGGGGTTAGGGGAGTCCCTCCCTGAGAGTGGACAACCCTAACTCTCTTGTAGGTTTGATGGCTGCGAGGTGAGCTGGTGTTGTTGTAGCGCCCCGAATTCCTTACATAAGAACTCGTGACACTCTTCAGGATCATTCTTCAAATGAGTCACAACACAGCGAAAATTACAAGAAATTAAAAACTTTTATTACGTCAAATTGTTATTACAATGTCCAATGAATACAAAAATTACAATTAATTGTTACAACAAGAATGTACAATAAAATTTGGACAGTAACTTTTACTTGGACGCTTTCCCCTGCTGGAGCTTTTCCGCGATCCCAAGTTGGCGATCCTGCACTGATAATTGTGTCCACGTCAGTTGATTACAACTGACGAAAAATACTATATTCGGCTATCCTCTCTATGCCATAATATAACGATCCCAACCTCAACAACCACAAATAATATTTGATGTAAAGAAAAAGGTGGTGTCAAGCAAGTGTCAGTGTATTGCATGACCTAATCTAATGCACTCTATGCACACATGCTCCTAAAGCTAATGCATGCTTGGTTGAAAGATATGCATCCCATACTACACACCCCCTAATCAAACGACATTCTTCAGTTTGATGGGGCTCGATCCCCCGCTATGCATCCTACTCTTGTGCTCTATCCTAGTTTTGATTACAGTAATGGTGAGGCTGCAGTCGTTCGGCTTACCCGTGTTGTTAGTGGTGTCCAATCGCAGGCTTACCATGCGTGAATGTAATTAAATCGGGTTACCCGATATGTTGCTGTATCTACGTCTCTCTGAACCTCACCAAAAGCTGATATATGGACACAAAGGCTCTTCGCGAGTGACTAGAGCAATTCCCGATAGAGTCTAGCTCACTGGGATATCGTCTAATCCGTTTGCCCACATTGATCAACCAAGGACCGACGGATATAGGGTTTCCCCAACTCTGCTACTCTCGTCCTTACACTAGAACAGAACTTGCAGTCAAGATGACGTCAACACTCCAAACCTCCTCTAAGGTTGTTATGGATCATAAAGGCATAACTGCCGAGGCAGCGGAGCCCTCACAGAGTCTTCCCGACTCTCCAGAGTAGCTCGGGGTCCCTCTCCGCATTAAACGAACCTAGGACTCGGTCGGGCGTGATGACGCCATGCATCGCCCTAACAAGCGAACACCCTAGCTATTGCCTATCCTTACATTCAACCAAGACTCGATCTAGCTCTTCCCAAGTATCAAAGCTACCCCATTCCAAGAATAAGGTTGAATTCAAGATTTGTTTTATCGATCGATTACTAAAAACCATCACTTTAGCCAAACTCTAATTCTCTTTTCTTTTTATTATTAGAAGTATGAACCTCTAGAACTATCTCATATCATCCATCTCCTTAGCTAGGCGATTTATCCACCATCTCTAAATCCCTAACTTGGTAATCAACTTTGCTTACCATGATCAACTAGTCCAGTTCCATTTGTAGATTCTCCTTAGTTAGTTACCTTTAACAATAATGGATCTCAACCCATTCCACACTAGGACTCAACTAGACCTCTAGTTCGGCCCAAGTGTTGACCCGCCTTGGCCCACACTTGGCACGAACCCACGACGAATCGACCACGTCGATTGCCGCAACCGCCATTTAAGCTTGGAGTTTGATCGCAACCTCGGTCCGACCAACAAGTAGCTCCTGCTAAACTTAACGCTCTACAGTTCTCGACAAGTGGTAGCTCCAAACACAAACCATGATATCCATCTATGCATGGTGAGTACGTCGGCGCATGAGTCATCTCCTCCAATGCGTTCGATGTGATATGGGTCTTATTGTAACGCCCCGCCCCAATGCTCAGACAAATTATAAATACTATGTAGTACAACTGCCCACCACAGGCTACCTCTCAAAAGGTGGTTAACCGAATTGGTGACTCTTGATCCTCGGCAATAGTATTTATACTCAATTTATCTTCACAAATTCCCGATATGGGACTATATTTCACAATCCTCTCACAAATCTCACAGATCAGTTGACTGCTGGCAGTACCAGTCGACTGTCCTCTATCAGTCGACTGCTGGCAGTACCAGTCGACTGATCTGGGGTATTACATACACCCCCCCTTAGGAATCAGCGTCCTCGCTGAGCACAGGGCACACCTCGGTGTAGGACCGTCCTTTCTAGCCGATGTAGTACAGTCCCTTAGACCGGAGATCAGTCACTCCCAACACCGCAGATCCTGGATACCAACACCGGTTCGGAGATCAATGACTACGATATGATACCATATCATATGTAATACCCCAGATCAGTCGACTGGTACTGCCAGCAGTCGACTGATAGAGGACAGTCGACTGGTCTGTGAGATTTGTGAGAGGATTGTGAAATATAGTCCCATATCGGGAATTTGTGAAGATAAATTGAGTATAAATACTATTGTCGAGGATCAAGAGTCACCAATTCGGTTAACCACCTTTTGAGAGGCAGCCTGTGGTGGGCAGTTGTACTACATAGTATTTATAATTTGTCTGAGCATTGGGGCGGGGCGCTACAGAAGTGGTATCAGAGCATGCTTCAATAGTAATAATAGGCATAGTAAGAAAACCAACCTAGGTGTGGACACTAGAAAGTGAGTACCTAGGTGTGGACATTAGAGTGTGAGTATCACATAGAGTTAAAACATAATGTTTTGGTTTGGGGTATGGTTGAAGTTTTGCCATAGGGTATTGATTTGAGTATGAATTGTGTGATGCTCTAACTTTACCCTCGTTTTGCAGTATTCAGAATGGTTGCACCCAGGGGCAGGAATGGAGGCAACAATGAGGACGGATCTGGTAGTTCTCGAGGAGCGGGAATTGACCTTGAGGCTGAATTCGCCAAGGTATATCAGACCCTGAATGCGCTGATGGCGTTCAACTTGGCACAATAGCAAGCTCAGCAGCAGCAGAACCCGCTGCCAAATCAAGGAGCTGGACATGGATTGGTGAATGCCGACCCCATCAAGCAGATCGAATCCTTTAAGAGGATGAGGCCACCAATCTTTGAGGGGCAAGCTGATTCAACCGCAGCAGATGATTGGATTAGGAAGATGCAGACGATCTTCTTCCGGCAGCCAGCAAGGTGAAGTTAGCTTCGATGCAGCTAGAGAAGGACGCTGGTGTCTGGTGGGAGTCGCTGAAGAGGACTCTGGGAGATCAGCAGTTGATTTGGGAAGCTTTTCTGGAGGAGTTTAGAGATCGCTTCTTTCCTCTTGATGTTTAGGAGAAGAAGGCGACTGAGTTCTTGAACCATCTACAAAGACTAAAGATAACATAGATCGGATATTCGGTTATCGGTCACTAATAGTAACTCCCAACACCACAGATTATATCCATCTACAAAGACTAAAGATAACATAGATCGGATATTCGGTTATCGGTCACTAATAGTAACTCCCAACACCGCAGATTATATCCATCTACAAAGACTAAAGATAACATAGATCGGATATTCGGTTATCAGTCACTCACAACACCGCAGATTGGATACTCTGTTATCGATCACTAACAGTGACTCCCAACACCGCAGAGTATACCAACCCCAGAGACCAATGACTCCCAATACCGCAGAATGTACCCATCTACAAAGAACTAAAGACTTGAAAGAACACTCAAGATTATGAAAAACTCATCAGCACCAGTCGACTTATACTGTAGTAAGTCGACTGCCCGAGAACCAATATCCAAGATTATAACAAGTGCTATAAGTCGGCTTAATAACCCATCAGTCGACTTACCCGAGACAATTACCAATAATTCTCAAGAAACATTCCAAGTACTAACAGTCGACTTACAAGGGTCACGGTCGACTGTCCCGAAAAGTCTGAACCAATTTTACTCGGTAGGCCAGTCGACCGATAATAGTCCTAGTCGACTGTCCCGAACAATTCTCAAATGTCTGAAGATACAATAATAGGGTCGTACCAGTCGACTGATGAGTAGACCAGTCGACTGTCGGCCTACAGTTTTCATAAATTAGGTCTGTCATCAATAATCAATACTGGAGTCTCTCTCTCAATACCAAATCTCTTCCTCAACTCAAATCTAATTCGATTCGTAATCACAAGATCCAGAGATTCAACCATCCAATTTCTTATTGTCGTAACTATACTCAAATCTTAACATGTTTCAAGCGATCAAGAATTGTCAATCGAGATCTACTAATCTTTCATGGATTTCACATGCATAATAATAATAATAACCATTGCATCGACCACATACAAGATACAAAATATCAAAACAATCAACACATAATCATTCACATAAAACAAAACAAAACAAAGTTCATATCACTCACCTTTAGAATCAAGAAGATCCACGAAAAAGCCTTCCTTTGCTAGATCCAAAAACTTCTTCTCCAATCACCAAGAAAACAATATAATGAAATCTGAGTTATGCAGCGAATGATGGCTGCAACTCTCTTTATATAGGCCGGGAATTAGGTTTTTTAGGGTTTCCAAATACTTTCGCAAAACAATCCCTTCAAAATACAATTATATATATATATATATATCTACTCTTGGAAATTCCTCTAAAATTCATTAAAATTAGGATTTAAAAGAAAATATACTTCTAAATCTTAACCAATACTGTTCAAATCGTCCAGGATTACATTTTTACACTTTAAACCCTTAAATTGTCGATTTTGCAAAAAGGTCCTTCTTTCATCAAAAATTGCAAATAGATCCATTTAATTTCAGAAAAATCTGGAAAAATAGTAAATAATTCCCAAATAATAAATAATGATTTTTCATAAAGAAAACTTAATTTTTCAAACATCTCAAAAGTCATTTGCACGTGTTTTGCACGTGTACAAAAGATAAATCTTTTAGAAAATATCAATTAAATCCTCAAAAATTATTTAAATTTATTTTCAAATAATTAAAATAATATTTGAAAATACGGGGTTCTACACTTATTCTACCCGTCTAGGTTTGTCAACAAGACTTAGTCCTAGAGTATCAATACTCAATCCAATGCTTTCCAACATGGTACACCACACTAGGAGTAAATCCTAACCCAAGAGTACCAAAAAAGGGGTTCTAAGAGTCCTAAAAACGACAATTTATGATTCCAAACAGCAAGCACACTTGGCGTTTATGCCAAAACGGAGTCATTTCCGATCCCGTTCCCTTGAGGAAACTCGATCGGGCACTCCCCATGCTTCTACTCAAAGTAGACAGCAAGTACAAGCACACAATGTGCATGAATTTGATCCCAAAGTGGTCTACAACAATACCCCAACATCCAATACAATTTTCACTTCGAAACATTGAACAATGTCGTCTATAATGGGGTCTACAAGCAACTATGGGCTACTTTTAGCAAGAAACTTTAAATAATTTAAGTCCTAACCCAAGTACATATTTAGGACATGAGTCTTGACCTCAAACAGCAACTCTAGGCCAACAAGATACAAGTTTAGACTCATCTCAATGATCATGGTGCGAAACAGCTCTAAGATTTACCGTGTTTTTGTCATCACATGTAAAAATCATATAAAATCGCACACTTATCTAAATCATGATTTCTAGGTCAATCCAGAAAGTTCTACGTGTCTAGTAAAACTTCTTAGTTTCAAGTTCCTCTATACAAGGTCGTTTACAAGGTCTTATGGTCACATCTTTAACAAGTGTACAGACTTCCAGAACAGCAGATCAGACCAACACAGTCATGGGATAAAAATCCATTTAAAATAGCATATGGTGTCAGATCATCATGAAATTTTAGAATCTAGTTCCCGACACATGATGTTGCAACACTTCCAAAAATCAAGTGATTCTACAAAGTAAATTTCCAATTATGTCCTTTTGAATGTCATCCAAAAACATGGCAGTAACAACAGCAGTTCTGTTTACTAAAATATCTAGCTCAGTTTGCATGATTTTATTGACATAGCTGTAGTGGTCCAAATCTAATGAAATTTGAAACGTAGGTCTCAGATACATCCAATAATGACATACTAAAATTTTAAATCATTCCCACAAGCATGGAGTGAGATACAAGTTATTCTTTCTACAACAGTAACAATAAAAACTGCTTCTTTCTATTCTGACCAACATGCAAGTTCGTAATTTATTTTAATAGCAGGAAAAATCACAAAAGTCCGTGAAAATTACTGAAGGTGTACGACACCTATATGATCATCCTCTAAAAATTTCAGATCAAAATACCAAGTAGTGTTCATGCAATAAGCTACGGACTGACAACAGAAATTCAGTCTTTTAACAGGATTTTCTAGTTTGGATTATTTAACACAAAACGAGTTATTCAAGTTCATTCTTAGGGCATGCATGTCATTTTTTAGTTATCACAAACATTATTCAACCATAAAAACAAACATAAGGTTAGAAACACCCACCTTGATGAGTTTGATGGAAAAGTAAGATCCTACAAGCTCCTAGCTCCTTGATTAGCCTTCTTGCTCATTGGTTCCTCCTCCTTGGCTTCTCTTCTTCTCCTTGGTTTCTTTCCTTCCAAATCAGTAGCAAGTCTCTCTTTCTCTCTTTCTTTTTTTTTCTCTTTCTCTGAAGTGTGGAGGTAGTAGATGGAAAATGAGAAGTGGAAGTAGGGGGGATTTTAAAACACAAAAGAGAACATGAGAGGGGGAGAAGTGGCCGGATTTTGAGGTATGGGAAAGAGAGAGCATCTCTCTTGGATTGGTGAGAGTAGGAGGTGGAGTGTAGAAATGGTGAAAGACTCATCACGAGTCAAGATTCAAAACCTAACCCTAATTCTCTTTCCCTCCTTTTCCCTCTCAAATCTTGGCCCGATTTGGGGTTGTGCATGTGCACAACTCTTTTTTTTGGTTACATGACATGGTACACTACAAGTGTTGAGTTAAACTAGGGTTAACTCAGGTTCAATTGGGTCCAGTTGAAGCTTAAGAGTCAAATCCATACTAAAAGCTTCAAAAAGAAAAATAAATAAATAACTATAGCATTTTAGTGCTTATCAAAACACACATATATTCATATGAAAAATCTGGGTTGTTACAGTTGTAGTTTGGTAGTTACACTTTTGTTGTAGTAAAATGGATTATATATATATGTATTTATTTTATGGAGAAATCGGGGTAGTTGATGTATTATTTTGTATTATGGTAGGTTATGTATATAACTGTAAGAGGTGATATATCTATAGTGTTGTGAAGGAGTATGAAAGCCCGTACCCACCTCGTTGTGGAGTACTGTGGGCTGTGGTTGCTTTTTGGAAATGTTTTTCTAAAGTTTTTCTAAAAATCATATAAGTTTTCAAAAGAATTTTTGGTTTTTTATTTGTATCTTGCATGTTATGAAGTATTATGCCACCAGAGCAATATTTATTATTGCCTATGTGTTGTTGAATGACTTGGCCTGGGAGGATTGATATATATTACAGGTACATTAATTTTTGTAATTGTTTGCAGATTTTCGTAAGAAAAATCTGTACAAGGGATAATATTTCAGGGGAAACTCTGCCAAAATTTTTAATAAATATTTATGAGTATTTTTCTAAATAAGACTTGGTGTAGATAAGTAATAGATTATGTTAGAAGTTATTTGAATAAGGAATCGTTAAAAAAAATAATATATATAATAAAACACAAAGAAAGCTATCAAGTGGCTCCCCTTCAATCCCCCCAAAAATCAAATGCCCAGATCTAACCTTACAAAATATATTTCCCCCCCAAAAGTTCTCCCCAAAACTCAAATTTAAATCTCCCACCCAAAACAATTCCTATATATATATTATTTTTTTTCTCTCTCTCTCCCTCCCTCTTCTATTCAAAAAGTTAAGAAAATAAAAATTTTAAAAACTTTAAAATATAGAAAAATTAATTTTTTTTAAAATATTAAAAAAATTAAAAAACTTAAAAATTTAAAAACTTTAAAAATAATTCAAAAATAAAAAAAAATCATATAATATGTTTTTTGCTCTATGTTTGCTACTTCAATCAATTTGCTGGACCTCCAAAACTATTTTATATGATCAAACAAGGTGCACCGTTCCGAAGACGTGCCGTAGGCACGTGTCAACGGGCAAACCAAGTGTGTATATATATATATATATATATATATATATATATCTACTATTTTAATGGGAGAGTTGGGGTTGTAAACAAACAAACCCTAATTTTGTAACTGAGTAAACCCGTGCAATATATGTGCAAACTACATCCACTAAACATTCCCGTGTCATGCACGTCAAATCAAAATATACAAATTCATTTAATTTAATGACTAAACTTTTTTATAGACGTGCATCGCACGTGCATTATACTATATATATATATATATATATATATATATATATATATATATATATATATATATATATATATATATATATATATATATATGGTGTTACATTTTGGTATCAGAACCTAGGTTAATTAGAACGATGAGGTCTAGTATGACCCGTATCTTAGTGATCCTGTAATAGGTGGGAGTGGGTTCATCCATGTTGGAAATGAGTTTACATGAGTCTTAAGTACTTTGTTTGAATTCTAAATTAGAAAAGTTCTAATTTTGAAGTGTGTATGCCATAGTAGCTTCTCTGCTATGTTGGGAATGGAAAGTATCGGGAATTGACCTAATTTTTTTCCACTTGATGAAATGTGTGTTTGATGTGCTTGGCGTGATCTAGTATTTCCTTGGTGGTTTGTATGGATCGTGTCGTCTTGATTTTTCCTTTTTCAAAATATCTGTCTTGATTATGAACATATATTACTGTGAAAGCTTATCTTTTTGAAATACTACTAAGAGAACTTTCATAGGTTAAGTGAGCTGAATTTAATTAGGTTTTTCGTTAAAGCATCAAGTGTTTAATATTGGATACTTTTTCTTCAATATTTTGATATATAAATGATCACCACGTTTTCTCCCATGAATATTGGTATTACAATTACGTAGATTTGTATTCCCACTACATGTTTTTGTAATCATTTTATAGTGTTTTTGTTGCTAAGTTTGTTATAATAATCCTTTCTATATGTAGAGATTTAGCTTTGAGAATCATTTTTAAAAATATTATTTGTTTGAAGAGATTTCGAGGGGACCATTCGATGATCTAGTATGATGAAGGACATTAATGAGTTGGTCGATAGGTGTTTGATTGGTTTTCCTCAGTCTTCATAGCTCGAGGACTAGCTTCCTTTGTGCTGTGTATAATGTAACAGTTCTTTGTTTTTAATAATTTCAAAATAGTTATTGTATTTCTTTTATTGCTATTAAATATTTTATTATTATTATTATATATAAATATACAATTTTATCTCATATATTTATTTGATGGAGCAGGTTTTATTGGATTTTATTATGAAAAGGAGCATAAGAACATATAAATAATTGTTTGGTCAAATAGGGGTCTATACTTAATTTTTCAATTTTATTTATTTATCTATAATCTTACTTCTTCCCCTTCATTCTTTCTTCTCTTTCTTTCTGCCGACTTACAGCTCCCAACCGAAACCCATTTCGCAACCCTTCTACTGAAACCGAAACCCCATCAAATCTTGACCTTTTCCAAATTAATTTTAGGTTTTTAGCTTTTTGAAGGGTTCTCTTTCTCATGGTGGATTCAATTTGGAGAAAAACAATGGGAAGGTACATCTATTTTATTTTATTTGTATAGAATTAAGTGATTTTAATTTCTATTGAATAGAAATATTGTAGTAGGGAGATTAGGAGGTGTTGGGTATTATTGAGGCAATAAATTAGCAAAGTATTGAAGATTTTGTAATTAGCTTATAAATTAGGGTTTTTAGTTTATAAAAGGGAAGTAAATATAAGAGAATTATCTCCTTAATAATAGTAGAAATTGTAGTTGAACTGTTAGAATAGTATGGGGGTGATTTTTAGTCATTTTATGGAGATAAAATCCTGTAGGAATTCGAATAATATGTGCATCGCATGTGTGCATGCCAGGCATTCAAGAAAACACCCGAGTGACATTACGATCAGTATTATTATTACTTGTGGCTGATTTGGATGTTCTCAGCCGTAATTGGCTTTGGAATTTGATAATAGGATATGTTAGCGACTTCGGATGCGTGATGGAGAAGTGGTGCTTCGAGTCTTCGCGGGATATCAAGTGAGTATGATTTCTTATATTTTATGTATAGGATGTGCTATGTAAAATTTTATATTATGATTTGCTTTGTGTGATGCATTAAGTGCACAATATATATAAATTCATAACTACGATGCAGAGTGAATTATTGGGTGTAAGGAATTAATATATATATGTGTCTGCGAGTGTGTTGAGAATTTTATATATATGTGTGTTACGGGAGATTTATAAATATATTGACAAGTTTATATTTATAAAGTTGTGTATTTTATTTGATAAAGTGAATATAAGAAGATTTCATAGGATATATATATATATATGTAGATATTTATACATTGACGATACTATACAGTTAAAGTTATGCTTATACATATGTGATATAAATATAGTTATATACCCTTGTGGTGAGAGTTGTGTATTATATACATGATTTTAAAGGCGTGTATATGTATGATATGGATGGCGTGTATATGCTTATAAAATTAATGGAGTTGTATACATTTATGATATAAGGAGAAATTATATTATAAGAGAGAAATTATGTTACAAATGAGAAATTTATGTTACAAATGGAAAATTTTATAGTGAGGATAAATTATAAAGGAGATATATTTATATATGGAGGTATAACGGAGATATATATAGACGAAGATATAAGGGAGATTAAAAGGTGAAATGATATGAGGTATTGGGATGAAATATATAATAGGGTGTATTCATGATATGAAATATTATGATGTAGCAATCTTATAAATTAAAATATATGGTGTATGCATATATAAGATATGATGAGAGGATAAATAACATGGTAAAGGCCAAAGATGTGATAATATGTTAAGATAAAAGATGAGATGGTATGTGATAACAAAATGAGATAATAATTCTCAAGGTTAAGTCAAAGATATGAAAATTTGTTGAAATAAAAGATGAGATGCTATGTGGTGATAATATGAGATAATAAGATGAAGTGAAAAAGATAATAACAAAAAAATTTTGTTGCCATTACCTACAGAAATCATGGGAGTTTGGGTTAGACCTCATAATACCCAAGGACCGGCTTGGGGTGGGTGGTTATTACCGAAACTATGTTTGGGGTGCATGTTTTTATCGCCCAAGCTAACGGCTTGAGGTCCGATTAGATACGTAAGACCCTTGGTGGGCAGCGATGCGTAAGACCCTTGGTGGGCAGCAATTTGTGTTTGACGGAGCTATCGGCTCTAGTCTTATTGGATGCGTAAGATCGTTGGTAGGCAGCGATGCGTAAGACCCTTGATGGGCAGCGATTTATGTTTGACAGAGCTATCGGCTCTAGTTCTATTGGATGCGTAAGAACCTTGGTGGGCAGCGATGCGTAAGACCCTTGGTGGGTAGCGATTTGTGTTTGATGGAGTTATCGGCTCTAATATTGTTGGATGCATAAGATCCTTGGTGGGTAGCGATGTATAAGATCCTTGGTGGGCAGCGATTTGTGTTTGACGGAGTTATCGGCTCGAGTTTTGATAGATGCGAAAGATCCTTGGTAGGGCAGCGATGCATAAGACCCTTGGTGGGCAGCGGTATTTTCCTCGCTGGAATAGACTGGGAGGAAGACGTAGGCTCGGACGCGTAAGACCCGGGGGGTAGGCAGAGGTCCGCGTGTTTACTGGGCTGTCAGTTTTCAGTATATTAGGATACTGTGGCTCACTGGTCGACAAATTAATTAAATGAATAAATGTGAAATGAAAGAAAAATATGTGAAAATAAAGAAAGAGTGTAATGAGAATGAAAGGTAAAGTATTACCCAAGCTATCGGCTTTGGGGTGCGGTGTGTATTACCAAAGTTATGGCTTTGGGGTGCGGTGTATATTACCCAAGCTATCGGCTTTGGGGTGCAGGTGTATTATCTGAAGAGAATGAGAGTTAAAGTAAATTGTATTATGAGATATAAATACATATCAAAGTAATGTGTTATAAAGAAAAAAATGAATGTTAAAGAAAGGTGTATTATGAGATGAAAATGAAAAGTAGAATACATTGTATTATGAAATGAAAATGAGAAAGTAAAGAAGGCATATGATATGAAATTAATATGATAAAGTAAAGTAAGCATATGATGTGAAATAAGAATGGAAAATTAAAGCAAGTGTATTATGAGTTGAGAATAAAGACTAAAATAAGTTATATTATAAAGATGAGATTGAGAAAGTAAATAAAGCGTATGATATGAGATGAATATGAGAAAGTATAGAAAGTGTGTAATACGAAATGAGAGTGAAAAAGTAAAGGAAGTATGTGTGTGAATATCTATGAAAAGAAAAGAAAATGTGTATGTATTATACGAATGAAAAGTGAAGTCATATGTATTAGGAGTGTGAAACATGAAGTAAAATATATTATGTGAAGAATAATATAAGTAAGTGGTATTAGGTGATGAGAATGGTTGTTAAAGTAAAACATGGTATGATATGAGTTGATGCACCTCAGAATTGTGTCGAGGAACTATTCGCCCGCTATTTCCATGGAAATGGTGGGAACTATCTGCCTTACCACAACTCCAGGGTGAATTGGTGGGTTGTTGATATGATAGATGTATTACGGGATAGAAATGAAAAGTAGAGTAGAACTGTAAGATGAGATATAAATGAAAATGAAAGTAAGATATTCAATAAGAATGAGAAGTAACTTAATTTGTATGATGGGGTGAAAGTGAATTATAAAGTAAAATTTATGATAAAATGAGAATGAGCATTCCAATAAGCTATATGATTGAATGTGATGATACGCTATAAAATGAATACATGTGATGAGATGCGAGAAAAATGCCTGTGATATTATATGATTAAATGAATGTCTAAGTTATGTGATGAGAATAAATATGATAAGAATAAATATCAATATGTTGTAAGATTAATGAGTGTGATGTTATGTAATATGAGAATGAGAATGAAAATGAATATGAATATGAATGAAAATGAGTATGAAGGAATGTGAGTCATGAGTTTCTAAATGAAAATAAATGGTAAATGAAGTGTATAGTTAAATAAGTACGAAAAAAATGAGGTAATGGCATTATGTGATTATATATGAAAATAAAGAAATGGTGATATGAAGATATTTATGAAAAGGGGAACATTTGTGTTATGTGATTAAATATGAAAAGGGAAGGAATTATATATGTGAATTAATAGTGTTATGTATCTAAATATTTGTGAAGGAATTATATATGTGAATTAATATGATGTGGTGTTTATGGGTATAACCATGAAAGAATCGTGTATGTAAAATTAATGTGAATAACTCGAAGAAATTTTGGTATGTAAAACATTATGAGAAGTAAAGAAAGTGTGTATGTATGATATAGTAGTATATGAATGAAAGTAAAGAAAAATGTGATATTGGTGTGAAGCACAAAGTGAAGTGTATTATGCGATAATAGTGAAGTATATTATGTGATGAATATGAGAATGATTTCAAAACTAAAGATAAGTTGTGATATGAGTTGATATAAGTTGATATGTCTTGGAAATGGTGGGAACTACCCGTCGTGGCACAATTTCAAGGTAGTGAGAGTAGATATAGATATGAGGATGGGTGCAAATTCAGAATGGTACTTTAGTATAAAGTCACTTTTATGAAGTTTTATATTCAAATTTTAGGTTAACTTAATTATGAGGATATTTGTAAGTTCTTTCAAATTTCTGTATATAGTTTAATTTATTTGTCTAATTAGTAAATTATACTCACACTAGATATGGCTAACCCATGTTGTTTTCTGGGGGTTAGTGGAGTCCGTCCCTGAGGGTGGACAACCCTGACTCTCATACAGGTTTGATAGCTGTGAGGTGAGTTAGTGTTGTAGTTTGGTCGTTACACTTTTGTTGCAGTAAAATGAATTATATATATATGGTATTTATTATATGGAGAAATGGGGGTAGTTGATGTATTATTTTGTATTATGGTAGGTTATGTGTATAACTATAAGAGGTAATATATCTATAGTGCTGTGAAGGAGTATGAAAGCCCATACCCACCACATTGTGGAGTACTGGGGTCTGTGGTTGCTTTTTGGAAAGGTTTTTCTAAAAATCATGTAAGTTTTCAAAAGAAATTTGGGTTTTTAATTTGTTTCTTGCATGTTATGAAGTATTTTGCCCCAGAGCCATATTTATTATTGTCTGAGTGATGTTGAATGACTTGGCCTGGAGAGGACTGATATATATTATAGGTAAATTGATTTTTTTAATTGTTTGCATATTTTCGTAAGGAAAATCTGTAAAAGGGCTAATATTTAGGGGAAACTCCACCGAAATTTTTAATAAATATTTATGAGTATTTTTCTAAATAAGACTTGGGGTAGCACGAGCAGGGTACCTCGTTTGAAGCTTAATGTGACAGATGACTCCCTCAAAGAGCGGCTCGTCAAGTTAGAAGTGGAGAATCTTCGCTTAAAACAAATCTCCGAAGGGAGCAATGTCAGGAGCACTTTTTGTCCACGCGGGACATATGCCCAACGGAGATCATTCCATGAATTAGCACAACGCATGCCTCTGCGGAACCCTGGGGCTGGTTCGTCCAGCGGGGCATCGGTTGGAGGGGCTGTTAGACCCATGGGTCTTAATAGTGTGACATAGCTCGCTGGTTTAGAGCTTTCTTCGCAGGCATTGAGGGAGCGGCACAGTGCTCGTCGCCCTCGTGTATCGCTCAGTAGGAGTGTCCCACTTCCTAGGAGGAGTTAGGGTGACACTTTGTAGTTTTGTTGGAGTATTTGGTCTTGAATAAGACTTGTATCCTGACTTTAACGGAATAAGATATTTGCAGTATTCAAACAATATTTTTGTTGATTGCGCCTTTTTGATATTGTAACGAGTCTCTTTCGCCCAATAACACTTGTAACTTTTCTTTTCTTGTGGAACAAACTGCGTTCTTTGGCTGAGAGCTTGTGTCATTTCTCTAAGTGTTTGCTAACACTTGTGTTCAGAAGTGTTCAACAGTTGTGGGAGCAATTTCGAATGGTGATCTACTTCGCACTTGCTCGTTCACAAGCGGCTAAAGTAGCATCGAACCAAGTGTTGGACTCCGAATTTTTTGTTTGAGAGTTTCAACAGTTGTGGGAGCAATTTCGAATGGTGAGCTACTTAGCATTTGCTCGTTCGCAAGCGACTAAAGTGGCGTCGAACCAAGTATTAGACTCTGAACTTATCGTTTAAGAGAGTTTCAATAGTTGTGGGAGCAATTTCGAATGGTGAGCTACTTCACACTTGCTCGTTCGCAAGCGGCTAAAGTGGCGTCGAACTAAGCGTTGGACTCTGAACATGTCATTTAAGTGAGTTTTAACAGTTGTGGGAGAAATTTCGAATGGTGAGCTACTTCGCACTTGCTCGTTCGCAAGCGGCAAAAGTGGTGTTAAACCGAGTGTTGGACTCCGAACTTGTTGTTTAAGGGTGTTTTCATACTTAGAATGCACGCTTTGGAGTAAGACAATCAAAAAATTTAGACAATAGGTTTTCTGATAAGTAAATTGCTTTTATTAAAGAAGACTAAGTGGCTACTTCTGAGTTGAATGCCTTTATTACATTTGAGAAAATCTACTAAGTAATAAGAAGAAAAACAAATTAAGAAATGATTTAGGTAGAAGTTGCTTCGGGCGGTGTTTGAACGCCCTCTTGGTACTTTAACAAGTGTTTTGCATTCCATGTTCTTGGTACTTTCCTGTCTTCAAGTTGATAAGCGCTAGGACGGACAACTCAGGAGATCCTGTACGGCCCTTCCCAATTAGGAGATAGTTTCTCTTTCTTGCTCGGGAAAGAAATTGATAGTTTTCTCAGAACCGTGTCTCCTGCTTTGAGATTTGTGGGGCAGACTCTCTTGTTGTTGGATTGCACATTCTTGTGCCGATAGATCTCTTTATGAATGGAGGATCTTTCTCGAATCTCATCGATGAGGTCAAGGTTGCCACGAAGTTGGTTCAAATTTTGCTCTTCACTGACGGCTAACAAGCGGGGAGAGGGTAGGCCAACTTCAAGTAGGATGACGGCTTCTAAGCAATAAGTAAGGTTGAAAGGAGATTCTCCTGTTGGGGTCCGCTTATTGGTGCGGTAACTCCACAGCACATTGGGAAGTTGTTCGACCCATAATCCCTTGGCAAACTTATCGATTCTCCTCTTTAGACTGGAGAGAATATGCCGGTTAACATTCTCGGCTTGACTGTTGGATGCGGGTGGGATATTGAGAAGAATTGTTGCTGGATCCGAGGTCTGCACAGAAATTGCGAAAGGCTGCCCCCGTGAAATCGGGTCCCGTTGTTAGTTACTAAGATCCGAGGTACGCTGAATCTGCAGACGATGTTCTTCCAAATGATTTGCTGGACTCTGTTCTCAGTGATTGTTGCTAAAGGCTCGACTTCAATCCATTTGGACAAGTAGTCGATCGCAACGACAAGGAACTTCCGCTGACCAGGCGCTGGAGGGAAGGGCCCGAGTAAGTTCATATCCCATATTGCAAAAGGGACTAGACTGGATAAGGAGGACAATTCGGCTTGTGGTAAATGCAGAATGGTTGAGAACTTTTGACAGGGGGCACAGTAGCGAACGTGCGATTCGGCGTCGCTGAGGAGTGTAGGCCAGAAATATCAATGATTCAGGATTTTACGGGCGAGAGACCTTGCTCCCAGATGGGCGCCACCTACCCCTTCATGGACCTCCTTTAGAGCGTACTGGGCCTCCTCGGGGGAGAGGCATCACAAGTAGGTTCTGCGGTCTACTTGAGTATAAGAGCGCTTGTACATGACCCCTTCGATGAGCGTATATCGCTCAGCTCTAGTTCTGACTTTTGTAGCCTCTTTAGGGTCTGGGGGGAGGATTTCGTGTTTAAGAAACTCGAGAAGGGGCTTCATCCAATTCTCCTGAGTGCCAAGGGGTAGTATTTCCGTTGATTCGAGGCTTCCTTCTTCGATGCTAGGTCTTAAAAGGACTTCTATCAAAACCGAGAGAAGAGGAAGCCAACTTTAAGAGGGCATCTACCTGCCCATTCTCCTCTCAGGGGGATTTGTTGGAGTTCTGATTCTTGGAAAGTAGCTAGCAGCTCTTTGACTTTGGCAAAATATTTGACCATGCGATCATCTCTTGCCTCATACTATCCCGATACCTAGTTTATCACCAGCTGTGAGTCACTGAATACTTTGATGCACTGAGCACCAGCCTTGCACGCCATGCATAGACCGACTATGAGAGCCTCATATTCCGCCTCATTGTTTGATGCTCGAAAATTGATGTAGAGCAATTACTGAAGAATGAAGTCATCGGGGCTAGTCAGGATGACCCCTGCTCTGCTCCCGTCAGCGCATGAGGACCCATCAACATATACAATCCAGAATGGGGGTTCCTCTCTTTCTTTGTTAGGGGGCGGGGATAGTGCTCTCCACTATGAACTCTGTTAGGGCTTGTGCCTTGATAGCGGTTCTTGGCTGATAGCAGATATCATGTTGACTCAGCTGTATGGACCACTTCATGAGGTGCCCCGAATTTTTGGGCTTCTAGAGCACTTTCTTGAGGGGGCTTGTCGGTAAGAAAGACCAGTGAGTGGGCTTGGAAGTAGGGATGGAGCTTTCGAGCGGCCATGACTAGCGCATAGGCCATCTTTTCTATCTTTGAGTAACAGAGTTCGGCATCTCTGAGACCCTTTCTCACCTAGTAGATCGGCTTCTGGGCTTTATCCTCTTCTTTCACTAGGACGACACTGAGGGTCTGTTCTGAGGTGGTGAGGTAAAGGTGGAGGATTTCCCCAAGCTTGGGCTTGCTCAAGAGCGGAGGATTGACCATATATGCTTTGAGTTGGTCAAAGGAAACTTGCCGCGGTTCCCCCCACTTGAAGCCTTTCGTTCCTCTGATAGCCTTAAAGAAAAGGAGACACTTTTCTCCTGACTTGGAGAGAAACCGCCCTATGGCGGAGAGGCGCCCTGTGAGCCTTTGCACCTCTTTGACATTTGACAGGGGAGCCATGTTTAGTATGGCTTGGATCTTCTCCGGGTTGGCTTCTATGCCCCTTCGGCTAACCATAAAACCTAGGAATTTGCCAAATGACACACCGAAGGCACACTTGGACGGGTTAAGCCTCATATTGTGACTTCAGAGTACATCGAAGGCTTCCTGAAGGTCGGTCACGTGGTCATGCTCTCTGTGGCTTTTTACCAACATTTCATCCACATATACCTCCATGTTTCATCCGATCTGTTCTTTGAAAACTTTGTTGACGAGGCGCTGATATGTTGCTCTGGCATTCTTTAGTCCGAAGGGAATGATGTGATAACAATACAAGCCTTGGTCTATTGTGAATGCAGTCTTCGGAATGTCTCGGGGGAACATCCTGATCTGATTATATCCAGAGAAGGCATCCGTGAAGTTCAAGAGTTTGTGACCAGAGGTGGCATCAATTAGCGCATTGATACTAAGAAGTGGGAATGGATCTTTCAGACAAGCCTTGTTCATATCGGTGAAGTCGATAAAAATTCTCCAGTTCCCATTGGCCTTTTTGACCATCACGACATTGGATAGCCACTCAAGATAATTGATCTCTTGGATGAACCAAGCTGCCAAGAGTTTTTCTACTTCTTCTTTGATGGCATGCTGGCGGTCTGGTGCAAACTTGCAATGCTTTTGTTGGACTCGTCTGGCTTTGGGGGCTAGGCTGAGGTGGTGCATAAGAAATTCTTCCGAGATTCCAGGCATGGCGGCCACGGTCCATGCGAAGAGGTCACAATTCCTCTAATGCATCAGATAATGTCGGCTTTGATCGGATGGGGAAGGACCTTGCTAACTTGGAACGTTTTGGTTGGGACTTCTTCTTAAAAGACTATTTCTTCAAGCTCGTCGACCGGCTCAGAGATGGCTTGGCTATATGCAGCCTTTACATCAAAAACCATATAGTCCACTAGTTCGGTTCGGGTGACTGAGGTTTTTCCAGCGGTTACGTCGAAAGTGATAACTCCCTCGATCGTCACTAACACCTGAGAGAATCCGTGGAGAGTGTAGCCGGCAGGTTTAAGGCGGTCTCGAGACAACTTGAGGCCTTGGAATGATTCTAGGAAGAGGCTATTGACCGAGCTGCTGTTGTCGACCAGGGTTCGGTGCACTTCGTAGTTGGCCATATGGAGTATTATCACAAGAGCATCACAATGAGGTGTTCGGATGCCTTCCAAATCCTTATTTGAAAAGGTGATAGGAACCATAAGGCGCTTGGGGGAGGATGGTTCTGTACTGAGTTTACTTCACGAAGGCTTTTTTGGAGGAGTTCGACCCCCCCCCCCATTGGACCTCCGTGGATGAGATGTAAGACTGCTTCGGCTTCGCAGTCAGGCGACTCAACAGGTCGTTTAGCTCACTTGTTCATTCCTCGAGGAGGCGGAGGATCTACTATGTCCTTCCTCACAAATTTGGGAAGTTGTCCTCTTTGAATGAGGGTCTCGATTTCGTCTTTGAGGGCTCGACAATCATTAGTATCATAGCCATGATCCCTGTGGAAGCGGCACCACTTGTCTCTATTCCCCTTCTTGCCAGGTGTTTTCATTTTCGAAGGAGGTTAGAGCAACCGTCTTTGCCGACCTCCATGAGGATAGCCGTGACACTGGCATCCAGAGGGTTAAACTTTTTGAAGAGGGGAGGAGGGCGGCGCTGGCCGCTGTTATCCTTCTGGAGTTTCTTAAGACCTTCTTCTTCTGGACCCTCCTATTTTTTCCCAGACAGGGGCTCTTTCCAATCAGGCGGGAGGAGGGCTTCCTCTGCCCGAATATATTTTTTGCTTCTCAGTAGGAGTTTCGAGAAGTCCAAGGCTGGCTTTTTGCGAGAAATGCCTTTAGTTCAGTGTAACTGATGTTGTGTCGGAATGCAGCAAAGGCCACCGACTGATCAAGAGAGGCGATAGACCGAGCCTCGGTGGTAAAGCACCTGACATAGTCCCTTAAGCGCTCGCCCTTCCTCTGACTGAGTTCCAACAAAGATGTGCTTGTCTTCTCGGCCCGACGGTGACTCACAAAGTGGGGGAGGAAAAGTTCCTTGAACTAGTTGAAGGAGAAGATGGATGTGGGGGTCAGTCGTGAGTACCATTCTCTCGCAGGTCCCTTCAGCGTGCTGGGAAGGTTTTGCAAAAGAGCACATTCGAGGCCTGGTAAATCGTCATGAGAGTTTTACAATTCTCGATGTGGCCGGCGGGGTCCGTCTCCCCATTATATGACTCAAAGTGGGGAGGCTTAAAGGCCTCATGGACTGGGGCCTCCATGATGGCTCTAGAGAAAGAAGGTCTGCTCGGGCGAAAATTGCTCGCCCACTTTTCTTCTTCTCGGTTGAGCCTGTTGAGGCGCCTCTTCATCTCGTGGATACGGTGGTGGACAGAGTCATCCCTCCAGTCGAATCTGGTCGACCCTCGGGACTCTCCTTCATGAGTGGCGGTTTGGCGAGGGCTAGGTGTGCACTGGTCATGACTTGGGACATAGGGAGAGCTAGGCGCATGATGATCCTGACTCATGGTGATATTAAGAGCTCACAGGATATCTTCTTTAAAATTTTGGAACTCAGCCTGGGTGACTAGCGCCCCACCAGCTCGGCGGTCCCCCTATGCGGTTCGGCTTATTAGGTTATGACTCCTCCGCAGACGATGTGGGGGGGACTCCCTTTGCCTCATCGGGGAGGGGGTTCTTTTAGGCCTTGGTCTATGGGGGGACCGGGCTCTAGGGGCCCTCTGGTGCTCGGGTTGAGGGACTTCCTCAGGGGCTCACCTTTCATTTAAGCGTGTTCGAAGGTCAACCGCCTGCTGATGATTAATGATCACTTGACGAAGATCTGGCCCGGCGGGGCTTTGAGAAGCCATTGAGTTAGTTGAAGGATTGAGAACTGAGATGTGTTCATGGTGGAAGTGTTGTCCTTGATGGTGACGGGAGCCCCCCGGGGCAACCCCCCTGGACATTGGAGGAGACTGTTCAGGCTGCGGTTGCTGAACTTGTTGGTCGAGTTGGGGAGGAAGATCTGGGAGTTGTGAAGGAGGAAGAGGAGTGGCTCTTCAGCTGGATGCCGCTGCCTTTTCCTTTAGGAAGCATGACTTGGAAACTGCCTTTACTGGTGATATGGGATTGGATTTCTTTTTCGTTTCGTACAGACGACACTTATCTGTTGCAGCCAATTTTGGTGTGGGAGCAAACAAATATATTTGTGGATTCTTTTGGAAACAAACAAGGCAAACCTGTTGACTTTTGGTTGGCATTTGACTGTTTCTCACTGCTGCCGTTAACCTGCAAAAAGTTCGATATACCGAGATGAATCTCGGTGACGAAGCCTCCGACACTCAAGTCAGTAATCAGGAAGATTATGAAAAAGCGCTTCGTGGAAAAATATTGAATACCTTTTTTATGGTGAGGGCAAAGGGGTATTTATAGTTGCCTTTAGAGACAATTAATAGATAATCATTTATCTCTATGTCCCGGTGTTTTTGGATAAGAAAGAGTTTTAACTCGTTTCATGATAAGCGAGGCGGTTTAAACCGTCTCTTAGAGATAATCGAAAATTCTAATTACTCCTTAAATATCTGAGTTGGTTTGTAACGGGTTGCCACCCATACTGTAGTACCCCGCATTTTTAAATATTATTTTTAAGAGTTATAAATGAATTAAAATAATTTTTAGTGATTTAATAAATATTTTTCTGAAAATTTATCTTTTTACACGTGCAAAATATGTGCAAATGTTTTCTTGGTAAGTTCAAGTCAAAAATTATTTTGTGGAAAATCATTATTTATTATTATATATTATTTGTGATTTTTCTAGATTTTTCTGACAATGGTTGGACCCATTTGCAAATATTTCAAAAAGAAGGACTTTTGTGCAAAATTACCAAATGGGGGTGAAAACTCTAGATTTTCAGATTTTGGGCTGGGTATAATGCCTAGTCAACTCAGGGTTAAAAAGTTTACTTTTTGTTTCGATGAATTTAATTTGTTTTACAAGTTTCGATAAAAGAGGATCTGTTTGCAAAATTATCATTTTGAGGGGCAAAAGTGTAAATTTGTTTTCTGGATTTTTCAAATAGTGCCGGCTGACTTTATGATGGTTTTTTTTGTTTTTAAATCTCAAATAAATTTGTTTTATCAAGTTTCCAAATATATGGATCTATACATGTAAAGTTATATTTAAAAGGAGTATTTTTGCAAATGTGTTCAAAATCCTAAAAACCTATATTCCGGCCTATTTAAAAGGTGGAGTGCAGCCGTCTTTTGCTGCACAACATAAAGGATTTAATTATTATTAATTCTTGGAGATTTAAAGAGAAGATCTTAGATTTCTTGCAAAGGAGGGACTTTTCTTATTTTCTATTTATCTTCGTTTGATCTCTCCAGCAAGGTGAGTGACATGTTTTATTTTGTTTTATTTTATGTATGTTGTATGTGGTGATCTATCTATTAGAAAGCATGCTAGGAGTTTATATGACGATATATGAAGTTTTGATGAGTAGATGAATTAAAAGTGAATCTTTTCATGAAACTATGTTATTGATTGAAACCCCAATTTGTTGACTTGAAATTGTTAAAGAACTGAATAGAAATCATGAGTAGGATGTATTCCTTCATATACTTGCTGTTTTAACTTATCATGATGTGTTGTATGATGATATTGCATAAAAGTGGATAAAAAGATTACCTTTACTTGTGTATAAAGGCATAAATGCTATTTGGGGCTTTTCGTTGAGTATAAACTTGATTAGTGATTGTTATAATTGTTCATATGTATGGAAAAATTATTGTGAATGATTGTAGATGAATTTAATGGCTATTGGATCTAAGAATTAAGTCTTGGAGTTTTGAGAAAAGGGGGTTTAGATTTGGGATCTATGCATTATGATCAATTTGGGGATTTCGTGATTTTGTGAAGTTTTGAGAAGTTTTCAATTGGATATGATTGGTTTTAGTACTGAGATTAAATCTAAATATTTAACTATTTCTAATTGATGAGTTTTGAAGTTTTCTTGGTGCACAAACATTTGTACATATATATCTTATTTCATTGTTTTGAAGAAATTGGATTTTTGTGTCTTTCGTAGAATTTCGATTGAATCTTAATTATTTCAGCATTGATATGGTTTGGAACATAATACGAAGTTATTTGATGTATGATTGATTCTTAAAAGCTCTAGTTTTGATATATGCACACATTCATATTTTATTTTGAAGAAATTCATCAAACAGCTATTTTTATCAATTCAAAGTGGTTTTGATTGGTTTTTATGGACTCTTATATACTCTATAAGTTGTATTTGAACATATCAGGATTGTACCATTTACAGATTTGGTTTTTATAAAGTAAAACTCTGTATCGGTTGAAATGTGCACAAACTAAAACTGTAGTCTGGAGGACTGACAGTCGACCGACCAATGTCGACAGTCGACTGTCGGGATTCTGGCTGAAGCATTTTCTTGTGTCTCGAATTTTCTTGCAGGACAGTCGACTGACTACCTTATACAGTTGACTGTCTCTGCTCTGAATTAATGTTTTCTTTAAGTCTTGGAGTTTCCTGCGGGACAGTCGACTGTCTAGATTACACAGTCGACTGCCACCGCTCTGATTGTGGTTTTCTTGAGTCTTCAAATTTTTTTGTGGGACTGTCGACTGGCTATAGTATGCGTTCGGCTGTCACTGCACTGCTTAAATGTTTTTCTTGAGTTTGGGTTTCACGCGGGACAGTCGACCGACCACCCTATGAAGTCGACTATTACTGCTCTGACTGTTGTTTTCTTGAGTTTTCTGATGCTTCTTTTGTTCGATTGTTTCTTCAATATTATATTGTTTTAAAAGAAGTTTTGCCTACAAATTGAAAATGTTTTACAGAGATTTATATTGGAGCTTTAAATGTATTCTTTTGGACCTTATTTGAGTTATACGTGCTTTCAAAGGAATTGATGTTTTGTGATATTCTACAACTTAAAAATATGATTTTCAATTATTTGATAGATCTAATATTTAGTTGGATTCTAGAATTTTATAAAAGATTTGGATTTTGTTGATTGGAGAAGTTTCTTCATATGATCGTTTTGATGTTGGGTTTGTGAGTTTTGGTCTCGATGACATCTCTAGGAGTTGAATGGGAGTCCTGTGAACTGCCAGATGAGATTTGTTGATTTAGACCAGTTGGGTCTTGGGGTTGTTGTTTAGTATTTAAGTCCGACAGGATACACTAACTCTAGATATGAAGATTTTTGTGTTTTAATAATAATCAACTTAAGGACAGGCACTAGTGGAGATGTGATGGAACTTGGGAAACGTGAGTATATGCTCTTGGTCTGTTTAGTCCAAAGGATGCGTTCCAGGACTGTTTGTGTTCTGTCTCGGGAGGACATTTGTATGTTCGCGTGTCGAAGGTCTGCAGGCCTATTCACGGAGCATGCAGGGTGCATTCGCGTGTCGAGGGTCGGCAGGCCTATTCACGGAATGTACCTGGTGTATCTGCACGTCGAGGGCCTTGCAAACCTATTCGTGGGGTACACGGTTGGGAGGTGATTCTCCAGTTTTAGAGCTATTCTTACATGATGCTTGTGCATCGAAGGGCTGTGGTGCCTATTCACGGAGTATTCTGGATCTTGTTTCCATCACCGTAGTAGGATTAGTTGCATAACGAGGGTTTAACCTTATAAAGTGGAGTTCGTTAAGGGCTTGCACCGGACCTATGTACTATGGAATGCATAGAATCCGACAAGTATGCATTAGAGAGTAAGCATATAGTATTGATATTTTCTTGACTTAGTTTTATACTCGTGTTTTCCTGTTTTTCCTACACTTGACACTTAGTCTAGATTCAGTTGATGTTTTCATGTGTTACTATTTACTATCTTATAATCCTTGATGTTTTCATGCTTTACTTATTGCTATTTATCACTTCATTTATTCATGTTGTTAATATATGTTGCTTATGACTCTAAGCCTTATGATTTATTAATGTTGTTTTATTTTATGTCACTCACACCATTATGGTTGACCCTCTGTAGTTTTGGGGGTTAGGATTATCTCTAGCCTCATGTTTTACAGGTAGGTGCTTAGAGCTTGGGGTTTGGATGCTTGTGCTAGAATGATGTGATGGCTTATGTAAATTTGTAAACGAATGTGTTGTAAAGAAAAGTTTGTAATTCAAGGTGTTTTGTATTCCGCTGTGTTTTGTAAACAATTATTGTAATAAAAGTTAAAATGAAAATTTTCTGTGTTTTTGGCTATGTTTACTATTACAATTGAAGTTGATGCTGGAAATTTTGTCACGTATTTCTAAGATATCATATTGAAAATTCGGAGCGCTACACATACCATATAGGACAGATCCGTTTTTGGGTTACTTGGCTCTGAAGAAAGACCTAGTTTCCATTTCGGACCCGCTTGTGGTGGAAATTACTATTTTACCCCTGAGAGCTTTAAGATTCGTGCCTGATTTGAATGGTCTCGATTTAATCCCATTTTTAGCCATATCAGATATTATGTTCATTTACCCACACATGGGTCCTTAAACACTGGAATATTTAACTATATTGTAGATTTATTATAAGAAATAAAAACATAAATCAATACGCTAAAAACCACATGGGTTTTTAACCCACAACCCGATTTAAAACATTAGATAAAAGATAATGACTTTAGCTAAGGTTTTCTTGTTTATCACCCAATTGAAAGCCCGATTTAAGTTATCTTGTTTATCAAGATCTAAGATAAATGTGGTTAAATATTCGTCTGAAGAAAAGAAGAAAATAAATGTAGATGAAATAGATAAAAGTTATTATGAAGCTTTTCTTCATCTACAAGAAAATCAACTAGCTGTAGAAATAGATAGCGTAGATGTATATGCATACTATGAAAAACATTCTAATGCCATGGATTATTGGAATTGTGGATGATAGGAACAAAAACCATCTACATCTTAATAAAATGAAAACCTTGAACAAAGACCTGAAATATCTTCTGAAGAAGAAGCAGAAATTCCCTCTGAACAAGAGGAAAATTCTTGGGATTTCACAGAATCCAAGTCTGACACATTAGACAAATCACAGTACACAGTACAGACTAATGGGCATCAACAAGTAGTTCAGCTGTACTACAGCTACCAGGACCACCTGGTTATGTTCCAACACAAATTCCTTAGGATCAGGTTCAAAACCCATTACCAATTCCTCTATCTATTAAACCACCTACTCAATGGCTGAAGCTCAGGGTGAAACAAATCCAAATCCTTTTCCAGAAATGTTGAAATTAGGTACTAGATCTAACTGGATTCAGTGGCATTTCTCTAGAAATACATCTAAAACAATAAATTCTCAAAATTCGGGAAATCATGGCTTGCGGATGAATGTAGACCATGTTCTACATAAAAATATTAAAAAATATATAGAAAATTGGCTGCTATTGCTGCTTATTTTAGTGTGGGAGCATACATATAGTGAGTTAGTATTTGATGGAAACTACTAAAACTATGACCTTTGATCGTTGCCGTGAAATGTGGTTAGAGCCCCTGAGATCGAGTCTGGATTGTTGATTGAACATCATCATATGTATCCGACGGTTGCTGATGCGATCGATGAACTTGCAAAAAGCCTAAAACAGCGGGGGTGGAACAGGTGATTAGACCCTCCGTCGTTCAAGTCAAAACCAACGAGAGAAAGAGAGTTTGAGAGAGAAACTATCGATTACCGTATGACTGAGGAGGGGGGAAGGTATTTATAGGCCTGAGAAACAGTACGAGAGATTGATATAAATCCATTAGAAAGACTATGAATTCCTTATCTCTTATTCAAATCTTCACCTCAAGAGATAAGCTCTCCTGTTTGGGGATAAGAGATTTGACTACAATCTTCATTGTCCGGGTCTCTCTTAGTGGGCCTAATTTGTCACTTTTATGGGCTTGAAAGAGGCTCATGTCTTATAGAGTCTCAAGAAGGTCCAGACCTGTTAAAGAGGCTCGTTATGATTATCCTTCCTGTAGAAGCTTTGTGATATGTGCTCGAATTATACGATCCTGATTTGCTTCAATTTTTACCATTATCATAAGCCCCCCACTCCCGGGAGACAATATTCTTGGATATAGTGAAGTGGTTCGCCTTACTTTTGGATTCTGGGGTACAATCTTAGCTTTCAGGGAGCATTGGAGATACTTGGAAATGATCAGAGGTGTCTGAAGGCAGTGAATATTTTCCTAGATTTTTTTGATTTTTTCTGGATTTTCTAATAATTTTATCCCCAATTTAAGCTCACTTTTTCGAATTTTTAATCAATAAACCCAATTTAAATTATTTTTCATAAATTTTAATTAACTTTTCGAATTTAAATAATTATTTTAGGACTTTTAATTAATTTTTTGAATTTAAAATGAATTTGAGGGATTCTTTTATGAATAAGCCCACCAGAAGGCCTAGCAACAACAGCAGAGTGCGGGACAGTCTGCTGGGGAGGAGCCAACCTGCCACGAGCTTGCTTCTGAGCTCGAGCTGCCTCAAGAGCCTCAGCATAATTACACAAGCGAAGGAAAACGAGATGCATCTGAATATTTCGCTCAAGCCCCAGCGTGAATCTACGAGCCATGTCCTCTTCGTTCGCCACAAGAACGGCTACAAAGCAGCTAAGTCTGGTAAATTCCACTGCATACTCATCCACTGACTTGGAGCCCTGTTTCAAGGAAGTATCATGTTACAACATTACATGGATAATATGTAACAAAGTTCCAATAATAGAACAACGACCAACCTGTTTCAGAGTCAGGAACTGTTGCTCCATTTCAACCCGAGTGCTGCTAGGGAAGAACTTCTCCAAGAAGCTCCTAGTGAACGTAGCCGAAGAAATAGGCCGCATGAGCCTTTCAGACATAGACCTCCACCATATATGGGTCAGGTCCACCAGGTGGATGCTCACCACATCTACTCGATCAGCTTCGGCAACTCGCGCTGCCAAAAGCAACTGCTCTATCCTGATCAGCCATTGTTCGGCCTCAAAAGGCATCTCAGTGCCTAAGAATCTGTCAGGATTCAGCCTCATGAAATCTGTAACTGTGCCCGGACGAGGAGGAAGAGCTACTTATGGAGGCACAGCGGGATTCGGAACCCGGGCAGCTTCCAAAGCAGCCATCAGAAGGTTACTGTGGTTTTGCTGCATATTGATCAATCACTCAAGCACTTTAGTAACAGCCTCAAGCCTGGGCTGATCTTCCCTGAGGGCGAGAAGTGGAACCTCTGCGAGCCATGGTCTACATAAAATCAAAAACAATTAGCATCCAGATCAAAGTTGATTATAATTCATTAATGTTATTGCATGGTCTGTACATTATTGAGCCAATCCTTGATCGAGTCCAAACTTGTCTAATATATTAGTCAAACTAATACATTAGCCAAACCTAGTGCTCTGATACCACAAAAAACCTTGTCACGCCCCGCTTCCCAAAAAGGAAATACGGAATACGGATACGTGACTAAGTCTAGCGAATGGCTTTCACCATTCATAACTTGTCACGATCTTTACAACAAGCACAAGTTTGAACAAGAGATATACAAGAGAAATAGTCAACCACGCATGCATAACTGAATCAATATAGTCAACAAGATTACTTGAAACAAGAAGCAAGAATACTGAATTTTAAATAATCATGTCTGGAACAAATCACAAGTCTGGGACAAAACGCCCAATACAAAAATCCATGTCACGAATTATGATTATTCAAGATAAGCAACAAGAGATAAATAAATGTAGCAAGAACTCCAGCTAACTAGAATCTCAGATCACCTACTCCATTGGGCAGCTGATCACCATAATCTGCAATTTAACCAATTGCAGGAAAAAGGAAAGAGAAACAAAATGCCCGTCAATGCAAGTTACGGGCCGCCTGTAGTGCAACAAGTACAGGAAAGATAAACAAATATAAAATAACAGCGAAAGCAAGTACAACATGAAAATGGTATAACAACAAAATAGAGCAACTGAATCTAAGTCAAGAAACAGAAACAACTAGCATGGAAAGATGAACGAGTGCAAGTGGCATGTAACAAGTGTTAAGTATCATGTAAACGAGTAACAAGTAACAAGTGTCAAGTAACCAAGTATCATGTACAAGTAACAAGTAGCAAGTGGCAAGTGGCAAGTGATCATGTTCAAGTCTTGTATCTAGTCCTATCTAGGTAGCACTTCATTTGTCCCAAACTTTTACCACATGGTTGCTACATTCGAACAAGTTACGTTTAGATTTCATAGTGGATTATAAAGGGTAGTGTACTCAGGGACAAGATCCAAGTAACAAGTATCATGCTCCAAGTAACCAAGTATTACGTGTCAAGTATGCAAGTGTCAAGTAATTACGTGTCAAGCTCCAAATAACCAAGTATCAAGCTCCAAATAACCAAGTAGGATCTATGAATCCTCTTCCGAGTACACATTTATGTATTTTCCACTATTAGATCTTTCCTTTTAAACCCAGCTTAGTTTCTTGTTATTATTATTCAAGCAAGCATGGACGTACAAAAACAAGTCAAGAAACATGGTAAGACAACAAGGGACAAGTACGAGTTGAATGAAGGACACGAACAGATGACAAAAGACTCAAAATAGACTAACACAACGAAAATTCTAGTTCTGGACAGCAAGACAGTACTACACCAAATCTGGAATTCCCGTTGCCACGAACATGTAGTCAGAAAAACTAGAAAATACACTCCCGGTGTAACACCCTAGTTTTCATTTATAAAATATTCATTTGATTTTACGTGTTTTGCACGTATGATTTCATTTGTATAATTTTTCGTAAAAAATATTTTTATTTTTTCTCCCTTAATTTTCCAAAAATTAATTTCTCCTAAAGCCTATTGAAATCTAAAGCCCAAAAATTATCTTCTTAGCCCACTGTATTAATAAATTATTTAATTATTTGAGCCCATGGACTTTTGGCCCAATAATGAGCCCATTTTAAATTCTCCTTTAATTAACCCAACTTGTGTGGTAGACTAATTTAATAAACAATTAATTATAAGTGCATGAATAAAATTTTGAAGGGGTACTAGTTTGCTTTGCACTTGCACGTGCATGCACAAGAGTGTGCAAAACACACCCTTGGGACTGGCCGGATGGAATCAAGAGAGATGGTGAGATGGGAGTAATGGTGAGGTGGTTATCTCATTCATGGGTGGTTATGGCAACTTCTAAACTAATCCTAGCTCTTAATCTCTAACTAGTTGATCTAATCCTAGCCATTCAATCCACCTAAAATCTTGTATAAATACCCCCCTCCTTTTTCCTAAGTTACTCTTGCACCTATTTTTCATTATAAGAGAGACTTATACTAGAAAGTAAAAGATTGAAAGATTGAGGTGTGCTAGTGTGTGTGCATCTTTGGAGGCCGGCCAAATCAACAAGAAGAAGAGGGTGCTCGGGTTCCATCAAGCACAAGGAGGCGAAGGCAAAGTGCGGCTCGATCTAGGAGGAGAAGGATCGCTCTTTGTTCAAGGAGATTTATTGGAGTTCTTTCTTTGTTTTCTTCAAATAGGTGGGTGTTTCTCAAGACTTCTAATTTAGATACCATGCTAGGTTTTGTGCTAATCATGCTAGGTAAAGATGCTTGACAAATTGAAGTATACATGCTGCTCAAATATCGATTTAAATGTTGTTTCATGTAATTACTGTAAAATTGCTTCCGCTGTAATAATGAAAAGATATAATGTAACTCTGATGAAACAAGAAGTTTTTATTTCCTTGTAAAATTGTACGAAAGAAGTGTAAAGATCCTGTGGAACTTCGAATTCAGTTGCATTCTGGAATTCGGGGTGTTACAGAGTGGTATCAGAGCTACGCTTCTAAGTAGTACAAGTTTATAAGGAACGACACCCTAGAAGTGGATATTAGAGCGTGTGTTGAGTCTAGAGATTTAAATGTAAGTCACTTACATTTGTGTTACTATATGATTTATGCTTCTTCCTCTCCTTTCTCTAAGATGGCGGACCACTTCGACCAAGCACATCGTTGAGGAAGATTACTACCCCGGGCAAGCTAATTCAGATGAAGAAGATCCTGAAGAAGTGGAAGAGGAATGGCCTGAGTTCTGAGAAATCACTCCACCTCCGGAATCATCTGATGTTTCTTCTGATGAGGAAGAACCAGTTCCGAGTAATCTCATTGTGTCGCTTCGGAGGCAGGTAGAGACTCAACGGGAGAGAGTCGGACTACTGGAGACTTAGTTGGCGAAGCACAAGGATGATATTGCAGTTCTCAGTCATCGTGTTTGGGAACTCGAGAAGAGAAAAAATATGACCAATGTACTGAAGGTGGAAGTGGAGAAACTACGGGGATAGCTTCATGAAGCCAAGAGGAACCGTAGGAACTAGACAGTTGTATCTTCTTATTGCTTTCATTTTGATGTCAGAAATATTTTTTAAATTCGAATATATAAAGTTTGAAATTCAATGAAATGGAAAAGTTGAATTAAAATTCATGTTTATACTTCGAATTTAATGGATCTTTTGCATCAGAACATGGCTGGAAGACGAGCTCGAAACGGTGAAGGTCTGAACTTGGAAACGGAGCTAGCGAGGGTCTATCAGACACTCAATGCCGTTGCTATGAATCAGAATCAAGGAAGGGTGACTGTGAATCCAGTACCCGAAGCAATCAAACTCGTGGAATCATTCAAGCGGATGAAAGCACCGGTGTTTGAGGGGAAGTCAGACCCTAACACGGCTGACAATTAGATCCGACAGATAGAGACTATCTTCGAAGTCTTGGAGACCCCGGAGAGCAGCAAGGTGAAGTTGGCAGCGCTGCAGTTTGAGAAGGATGCAGCTGTATGGTGGCAGTCGATGAAGCAGATGATGGGAGGTATTGTCCTGGGCTGGGATGAATTCTTGGAGGAATTCCGCAGTCATTATTTTCCCTCAGACGTCCAGGAGAAGAAGGCCATGGAGTTTCTGGTGCTGCAGCAGGGCAGCATGTCGGTTAGAGAGTATGAGACAAGATTCAATCAGCTTTTGATGTATGCCCCCGAACTGGTGATGGACGAGGCAAAGAAGGCTCGAAAGTTCGAGCATGGTTTGAGGCCAAGTCTGAGATCCAGGATGATACCCCTCGGTATCAGGAGGTTTGACAAGTTGGTCAAATCAGCGGTCACCACGGAGGCGGACATGGAGCAGTTCCACGCTGTTCAGAATAGAAGGAACAACTGGAATGCAGGAAAGAGGCCCGCAGTTGCTGGCAATGTCAGGAGACAGCCACAGGCCCAAAGGTTCAAGCCTACGGGTGTGAACGCTGTTCAAGTGGCAGGAAGACCCGAAAATGCATGGGTGAGACCTCTTGTGGTGACTTGTTACAATTGTGGGGAAACTGGTCACTACCGATCCCAGTGCCTTAAGTTGCAGGATGTCGTCCAAAGGGGACCAACTCAGCAGGCCGGGAAGAAGCCGTACCAGCAGGGACGAGTATTTGCCTTGACTGAAGCTGACGCTGATAAGGTGGATCACGTCATCACTAGTACGAGGAAGGATGTTTAGAGTGTTTTCTGTTGTCTCTATTTTCCGTTAATTAATGAACTGTTATATGACAAGTGTGTGTTATGTATTTATTTGAATGAAAAGAAAGCTGTTGTTTTGTTTGATACTGGGTCCTCTCATACTTTTGTATCACCTAAATTCGCTAAAGTTTTGAGAGTTGAACTGAAGATATTTCCAGGAAAGGTTTTAGCAATAGCTACTCCGTCAGGGGAGACTTTAACCACTGATCGATACTATGCAGAATGCGAGATCATGATTGAAGATCGAATTTTTGGGATCAATCTAATCGAACCGAATGTCTTGGGAGTCGATGTTATCATTGGCATTGATTGGATGTCGGTGTACAGTGCAAGCATTGAGTGCAAGACCAAGGAAGTAACAGTGAAGGCTCCAGGTGGACCTGAAGTCACTTTCCAAGGGAAGAAGAGATGTTCTGGTTTGGTGGCAGCTATCTGCAAGAAGGATGTTCCTGTAGAGGTGCAGCAAATTCCTGTGGTTCGGGATTATCTAACCGTGTTCTTAGAAGATTTACCTGGGTTACCCCCACATCGTGATATGGAGTTCAGCATCACTATTCAGCCAGGGGTTTCACCTATTTCCAAGGCACCGTATAGGATGGCGCCTGTGGAGCAGGATGAGATCAAACGGCAGATTGAGGAACTGTTGGAGAAAGGCTTTATTCAACTGAGTGCGTCACCTTGGGGAGCATCGGTGCTTTTGGTAAAGAAGAAGGATGGTTCGATGAGGATGTGCATCGATTACCAAGAGCTGAATAAGGTCATTGTTCAGAATAAGTATCTGATTCCATGAATTGATGACTTGTTCGATCGTCTACAAGGAGCAGCTGTTTTCTCCAAAATAGATCTTCGATCAGGATATCATTAAGTTCAAGTGAAAGCTAAAGATGTGCATAAGACTGCATTCAGAACTCGACACAGGCATTACGAATTCTTAGTTATGCCATTTGGAGTAACGAATGCACCTGTAATCTTCATGGATATAATGAATAGAATTCTGAGGCCGTTCATTGATTCTTTCGTCCTGGTGTTTATCGATGATATTCTTGTTTACTCCAAATCGGAGGAAGAGCATACGGAGCATCTGGCAATAGTTTTGAGGAAGCTTCAGGAGCATGAGTTGTATGCCAAGTTGTCCAAGTGTGATTTCTGGAAATCTGAAGTAGCATTCCTAGGTCACATCCTTTCTAAGGAGGGAGTGGCAACTGATCCTCAGAAGATAGAGGCAGTGAGAGATTGGGCAAGGCCTACTACAGTGAAAGAAATCAAGAGTTTCCTTGGGCTAACTGATACTACAGGAGATTCATCTAGGGCTACGCTCAGATATCCGTGCCGCTCACTGGTCTGACCAAGAAGAATGTGAACTTCAGGTGGACTGAGCAATGCGAGGCAAGCTTTCAGAAGTTGAAAGAGAGGTTGGCTACTGCACCTATTTTGGCTTTGCATAGGGCAGGTGTTGAGTATGATGTCTACAGCGATGCTTCACATCGTGGGCTTGGTTGTGTCTTAATGTAAGAAGGAAAAGTAATCGCTTATGTGTCTAGGCAACTAAGACCGCATGAGAAGAATTATCTGACTCATGATCTGGAGTTGGCTGCGATTATCTTTGCCTTAAAACAATGGAGACATTATGTGTACGGTTAGAAGCTGAACATGTACACGGACCACAAAAGCTTGAAGTACATCTATCAGCAGAAGGATCTGAATCTGAGGCAAAGGAGATGGCTGGAGGTTCTTGAGGACATTCGTCCAAAGATTAAGTACCATCCTGGGATGGCTAATGTTGTGGCGGATGCACTTAGCCGAAAGAGCAGTCTGGCTAGTTTGATTACAATTCAGAGGCAGCTGGCAGAGGAGTTGGATCGGGCTGGTATTGAAGTTGTTCTGCAAGGCTTGGGATAATCTTTAGCACAGTTGAGGGTTCAACCAACGGTGAATTAAAGGATTATCGCAAATCAGAAGAAAGATGCAGAGATTCAGAAGATGAAGGAGCAGGTTGGGACTGACAAGTTGTCAGAGTTTCAGATCAGGGATGAAGTGCTGTGGTTTGGAGAGAGGCTGTGTGTTCCGGATCAGTCGGACTTGAAAGAATGTATTCTTTAGGAGACACATGCTACTCTTTTGTCAGTACATCTCGGGAGTACCAAGATGTACAAGGACATTAAATAGTATTTCTGGTGGTCAGGTTTGAAGCAGGATTTGGCCGAGTTCGTGGCGAAGTGTGAGATCTGTCAACAGGTCAAAGCCGAGAATCAGAAACCTGGAGGTCTATTGCAACCGTTACCTATTTCGGAATGGAAGTGGGATAACATCAGTATGGATTTCATCACAGGCTTGCCTAAGAGTTCAAAGGGTAATGATGCAATTTGGGTTATAGTCGATCGACTAACCAAATCCGCTCACTTCTTGGCGATGAAACTCACTGCTTCGATGGACAAGTTGGCTGAGCTGTATGTTGGTGAGATTGTCAGGCTTCATGGAGTTCCATTGACCATTGTGTCTGATCGAGATGCGTGGTTTACTTCTAATTTCTGGAGGAGTCTTCAGACAGCTTTGGGTAGCAAGACGGATTTCAGCACTGCTTTTCATCCACAGACCGATGGGCAGACCTAGAGAGTTAACCGTATTCTTGAGGATATGCTTCAGTGTTGTGTACTAGACTTTGGAGGCAGTTGGAAAAGGCACTTAGCTCTAGTGGATTTTGCCTACAACAACAGTTTTTAGACTAGTATTGGGATGGCGCCGTACGAAGCTCTGTATGGCAGGAAATGCAGAACACTTGTTTGTTGGTTTGAAGTGGGGAAACGGCAGATGTTTGGGCCTGAGATTTTGTAGCAGACCTCTGAAAAGATTGATCTAATCAGGAAGGGGTTGGTGGATGCTTAGAGTAGGCAGAAGAGCTATACAGACAACCGGAGGAGGGACCTTGAGTTTGAGGTTGGTGACTTTGTCTTTCTGAAGGTATCGCTCAGCAAAGGTGTGATTCGCTTTGGCAAGAGTGGAAAGTTAGCCCTGAGGTTCATAGGCCATACATGATATTGAAGCGGATTGGGAAAACTGCTTACGGGTTAGAGTTGCCGGAAGAGTTGTCTCAGGTGCACAATGTTTTCTATGTGTCTATGCTGAGAGGTTACATCCCAGACTCGAGTCATCATTTGCCCGAAGTGCCAGAGGGTTTGCAATTGGATCTGAGTTACATTGAGCTTCCGGTTGAGGTTGTGCATCGTCGGGAGAAAGTCTTGAGGAACAAGACGATACCGATGGTCAAAGTAGTCTGGAGAAACCAATTGGTTGAAGAGGCTACTTGAGAATCCAAGGAGAGGATGATGAAGGATCATCCTGAACTCTTTGTTTGATTTGTATCTTCTTTCTTTTCTTTCTTTCTTCTTATTGTATTTCTGTTTCTTATCCTTTAAGTGTAGTTCTGGGGATGGAACTATTCTAAGGAGGGAGTGTTATAACACCCTAGTTTTCATTAATGAAATATTCTTGTGATTTTATGTGTTTTGCACGTATGATTTCATTTGTATAATTTTTCGTATAAAATATTTTTATTTGTTCTCCCTTAATTTTCCAAAAATTAATTTCTTCGAAAGCCTATTGAAATCTAAAGCCCAAAAATTGTCGTCTTAGCCCACTGTATCAATAAGTTATTTAATTATTTGAGCCCATGGACTTTTGGACCAATAGTGAGCCTATTTTAAATTCTCCTTTAATTAACCCAACTTGTGTGGTAGACTAATTTAATAAACAATTAATTATAAGAGCATGAACAAAATTTTGTAGGGGTACAAGTTTGCTTTGCACTTGCACGTGCATGCACAAGAGTGTGCAAAACACACCCTTGGGACTGGCCGGATGGAATCAAGAGAGAGGGAGAGATCGGAGTAGTGGTGAGGTGGTTATCTCATTCATGGGTGGTTATGGCAACTTCCAAACTAATCCTAGCTCTTAATCTCTAACTAGTTGATCTAATCCTTGCCATTCAATCCACCTAAAATCTTGTATAAATACCCCCCCTCCTTTTTCCTAAGTTACTCTTGCACCAATTTTTCATTATAAGAGAGACTTATACTAGAAAGTAAAAGATTGAAAGATTGAGGTGTGCTAGTGTGTGTGCATCTTTGGAGGCCGGCCAAATCAACAAGAAGAAGAGGGTGCTCATGTTCCATCAAGCACAAGGAGGCGAAGGCAAAGTGCGGCTCGATCTAGGAGGAGAAGGATCGCTCTTTGTTCAGGGAGATTTATAGGAGTTCTTTCTTTGTTTTCTTCAAATAGGTGGGTGTTTCTCAAGACTTCTAATTTAGATACCATGCTAGGTTTGTGCTAATCATGCAAGAATGAATAAGTGAAATTATTGCTCTTTGATAATACTAGGATTAAAATAAAAATGGAAAATAAGTGAAATCGCATGAAATGAATGGGTGAACTTGATTTAATGATATGATTGATGTTGTGATATTGATCTAGCATGCTAGATTAGAATAAATGTTTATCCATGTAGAAGAATTGTGGTTATGGGAAAAGTGCAAATTTGAGAAGTTGTATTTGTGTGAAAATTACTAATAGTAAGAAACTCTATATTATTAAGATTAGCTAGTAAACTATGCATGTTATGGTTGTTGTTAAATGAACTCTAAAGCTATGTGTTAGTTTTCGGGGAAATGAACATATTGTAATCTAAACCAAGTTTTTGTGTGTTAATCAAAAAGAAAGAAGAAATGATCCCAACCTTCGATTTTTGTTGCTGATCAGTCGACCGAATAGGTGTAGATAGTCGACTGTCCTAAACATTTAGTTCTTTGAGTTGTAATTCTTGCAGAACAGTCGACTGCCCCGTCCATTTTATTTTCAATGTCTTAAAACATCGCAGAACAGCCGACTCCCCGATCCTTTTTCGAGTTTTTTTAAATCTTTACAGAACAGCCGACTGGCCGAGCTTTAATAGTCGACTATTCTGACTATTTTTTTTTGTCTTTTGAATTCTTACAGAGCAGTCGACCGACTATACTCCGAGAGTCAACTGTTCCGACTATTTTGTTCCTCATATTTTAAAATTGTCTCTTGATAAAAATAAATGTACTGGTTAAAAGATTTTGAAAAGAGGCTTGATAATGGAAAGAATGAAGATTGAATGTGACAAATTACACAGTGATTTTATTTGGTCTTATGCATGAAAATTGTACATGAAAGTGAAGTTAAGTATCCTGATGAATTATGAAAGGTCTTATGAATATGAATACACAAATGCTATGGACATGAAATGAGATTTTTGAACTAGAGGGTTGCTAAAATCCTATTACCGGCAATTGAATGAATTAAAATTGTTAAGTTGAATTATTGAGATGAAAGACCAGGTTGGTCATGTTGTTGATTAAGACCGGTATAGAGGAAAAAGCTAACTCTAGGGGTTGATTTTATTCATGATTCGAATAAACTAAGGATTTAGATACATAGTGGTGATGTACGAAAGTGAGAGAAAAATACGAGTATGAGGACCATCGGATTGGCGGTGTGAGAGTGATTCACAGACTGCCTGCTTGATGCGTCATGATATGGCGTGAGCACTACTCCAGAATTATTGTTCCGGTGACGACGCTTGTGGGGTGTTTGGTGACTATGGGTGGTGCCATCGTTCCATGGTGGAGGTTGAATTGTCCATAGTCTGCCTGCTTGATGAGTCATGTCAGTGCGTGGGATTCCCCTCCAGACTGCCTGGACATGGGCTCGTAGATCATAGAACATCTAGGATACTTACTGTAGTTACTGTAGTAGTATAAGCCATGGCGAGGGATTGAACCCTATAAGATGAAGTACGATTAAGGGCTTGCCTTCGGACCTATGTAGTATGGGATGCATAGAATCCGAACAAGTGCGCATTAGTGTCATATAACATAACAACTGTATTAAGAACTAAGTGTACAGCACAACACGACATCAATAGGATAGTCCCTTTAGATTTGTTTGTGAACAAGTATGTGGTTTGCAAAGTATTGAGAATCGTTATACTGTTTCTGGTATAAAGAGGATGGCTGTGTATAATATTTCATCAGTGAATGAACTGACGCGCCCACAATTTTACATGCAGGGTAAAGATGCATGACAAATTGAAGTATACATGCTGCTCAAGGATTGATTTAAATGTTGTTTCATGTAATTACTGTAACATTGCTTCCTCTGTAATAATGAAAAGATATAATGTAACTCTGATGTAACAAAAAGTTTTTATTTCCTTGTAAAATTGTACGAAAGAAGTGTAAAGATCCTGTGGAACTTCGAATTAAGTTGCATTCTGGAATTCAGGGTGTTACACCTGGCCGAATCCAGAAAATGTATACAAGTCATATGGTAACTCACAAAAACAGGGCTCAAAACAGAATTATATCCAGAAAATATGTTCAGCCAGAAATCACAAGGTTGTGTTCATAAATAAGAAAACGGCATAAAAACTTACTGATTAAATCCAAAAATAATCTGGGGAATTCCCTAGTATGTCTAGTATTAGGAAATATAATTTCATAATATTCCAACATGGATAGTATAGTCAAATAAAACCAGAAGACAGTAACATACAGCAAATTTGTAAATCTGAAACTCTGAACACAGCTGTACTAAAACAACAATAGATTACAAAATAAAAATCGAAATCCAGATCCGTCAAAAGGGTGATAAAATAGATACAACAGGCTACAATTCATATTCACAATGTTTTTATTAAAAGCTAGTAGAATCAGGATGAAATTACGGTTCTTTACTGAGCAGTATGAAATTTCTGGAAGTATAATAGTTGTTTGCAACCGTATAATAGTTTGTAAAAGTCACTGAATAAATCCACAAAAATTTGGGGTTAATCCAGTCAAGTCTAGTTATACTCTGCAAAATATTGGATCAAAATATTATCTTTAACATCAGCAAAAAAATAAATTACTCTCCTGAATTCACATAAAACCAAATTTGTAATTTTTCTTAACCTCTGTAGTAAAACAACAATAACTTGCAACTCACAAATCAAAATTGAGCTCTATCAGAAATTCAGGAAAGTAGACAGAGTTCTCTATAATTTATATTCACAAATAATTTTCATATGCTGACGTTAATAGGGTCTAAAATACTGAAAAAATACGGGGTAACAGCAAAAACAAAAATCTTCTTCATGCATAAAATCAACTAGTTCATGTGTAACACATCCAAATCATAACAAAAAGCGAAATATGGTATACTAGATGTCCAAGCAACATGTTATGGGGTATTTAACAAGTATACAACAAGTTATACTACTACTAACACATGAAGCTTACAAGATCATACAACACCTTATAAATCACGAACAACATACATGTATACAACAAGAATTTATTAGATCTAAGTTATTTCATGTTGTGTGTGTACAAGACAACTACAGATAGATCAACAAGTAGAGACAAGTTCTAACAAGGAATTTGCACAAGAATCAATCTAGAGACGACAACTACACTACAGGCGGTATTTAGTACTTGTATTATACAATAAAAAAAATACAAGTTACTTGCCTTGAAATTGACGATGAAAACAACGATGAAAAGAAAATAACGGGAACGGATTCCCGGGCACGAACACAAGCGAACGAACAAGTGAACATGATCCACACGCGCACACAACGGGGGAGGGAGATAGCCGGCACTACGAGAAGGGAGAGCGGCTGAACAGTGATGTCTCACACAGCGGGACGACGGCGGACAGGGACAGCACATCGGTGCTGACTGGCATCACTATTGGCTGTCGATGCTGCTGTCTATTGATGCATCGTTGGGAGGAGCACACAGCACGGGGCAGCACTGCAGGAGGCAGGGCATCGCTGAGGTGTCACGATGCTGCTGTCATTGCTGTGGTCACGAGCAGGGAGGAGGACCAGGGCGCACACACAGGGGGTCTGGCACCTGGTGTCGTGGTCGAGCAGTGCAGGGGGAATGTCTGGGTGGCGCTGCAGTCGAAGGTGGAGGATCAGGAGATGGGGGTGCACCGGGATGAAGATGAAAGAGAGTCGGGAGTGGGGGTAGGGGATGATAGGATCGGAATAAGCTAGGGTTGGGAAGTAATAGGTGGCTAGGTTTGAGAATAGGGTAGATGAACAGGTGAATATATATATATATATATATATATATATATATATGATAGTGATATTATTACGATTTAGGTTGGCTGACGGTTTAGGGGTATAAATGGGTAATGGGTAGAAGATAATAAGGATCCAATAAGAATATAGGGTGATCCAAAAATGAAGTAAGAACAAAATGAATAAATAAAATAGGACATAAACAATTTATTAATGAGGATAAAAATAAAATAATGGCACGATCAACCAGAGATGAATAATATGTAGACAATGAATCAAGAAGATCAGATAAAGGCGACAAATTAAACAAATAAATTAATTTCAGAATGTAAATCAAATACACGGTTCAGAAGAAGAGTACAAATGAATAGAATATTCAGATAAATACATCCAAATACAAGAAATGGAAAACAGGGGTTACAGAAGAAGAAGTGGTTCAGGTTTTGGATCTTGATATCGAGTCGGGTTTGAAACTGTAATCCTCTTTCAACCACTCTTTTTATTGAGTTGGTCTTATTGGACTTCGGGTTACGGGTTCGGATCTGTGGACCCGTTTATGCTCTTGAGCCTGCATACTCAGAGCTTCTCACCTCCTCTTTTGCTGTCGATAATTTTTTAACTTCAAGCTTGGTTAACTTCCAATCCTTAGATCATTTTGGAAGAAAGTCGGTTGTGCTTCGCGTTCGAGTTCTTGCGGCGAGGTAGGAGATAAATCTACTTGAATGAGCTAAGTAGCAAGAGTTTATTCATCTTGAAGCTTTGTGTCGAGATTTTCGTTGATGTCGATGTTGTGCTCGGAGTTGAGTTTGCATTTTGAAGCTCTTTTGATAAGTCATTGCTTATTGTACTTGTCGATCATACATTTGTTGCTCGTTTCATTGAACCGCTCTATCTCCGACAAAGTATTTTGTTGTTCGCTTATTTTGCTGATCGAGCATTTCACCATTGGACGAGCATTCTGTTGGTCTAGGGGAAGAGTGCTTTGACCGTTGGATCTTACATATGTAGCTGACCTAGAAGCATTTTTATAGGAATAATTTTCAGAAGTCGGTCGGACTGCGGACTTGCTGTTTGATCTCATCAATTTTGGAGGGGCAACTTGAGATGGAGTCGAATGTTGACCTTGCTGTTTGATCCCATCAAGTTTAGAGGGGACCCCGTGACAGAGAAGAATGGAGAACTTGCCATTTGCGCCCAACAAGTTGAGAGAACTCTGAGATGGAGTTGGTCGTTTGAACATGTCGTTTGCGCTAGCAAGTTTTGAGAGACAACACTGAGATAAATTCGATATAAAGCTTGTTATTTGATCCTAGCAAGTTGGAAGAGAAACTCCTCAATTGAGTTGATATAGAGCTTGTTGTTTGCTCCTAGCTAGCTTAAAGAGAACTCTGCGACGACAATGGATGTTTGAACTTTTTGTTTGCACCCAACAATTTATTGAGACAACTGTAACACCGAGTTGGATGTCGAACTTGTTGTTCTCACCTAGCAAGTTTGTAGAGACAACTTGAAGATGAAGTTGGACATTGAACTTGCTGTTTGTGCCTAGCAAGTTTTGTAGAGTCAACTCTGAGACGAAGTTGAATGTCTGGTCCGCCGTTTGGTCCCAGCAAATTTTTGGAGACAACTCTAAGACGGAGTTGGTGCTGAACCTGCCATTTGATCTTGTTGAGTTTGGAGAAACTCTGTGAAGGAGTTGAACGTTGAACTTGCCATTTGTGCCCAACAAGTTTTGAGAGACAACTTCGAGGTGGAGTTGGAAGTTTGAACTTACTGTTTGCACCTAACAAGTTTTGTATAGAAAACACTAGGATGGTGTAACACCTCGAATTTTTAAAATACCGAAAATGTCTGTCTTTATATATTTTGAGTGGTGAAAACTATTTTTGATGTATTTTATTTAAATATTGACACTGGTATGAATATTTGTGGTAGATTGGTATTATTGATATATTGGAGCTACGAGTTGAAATTTTATGTGAAGAGATATTGTTTATTTTTATTTTATTTTATGTGGAGGATTATTATGCGATAAATTTAGTGTATTTTTGTATTGTTGGTATTATTAAAGAATAGAGTTGGGGTTATTTGAAATACTTTGGAGGTCTGAGGGCTTATTTGTAATTAACCCTTTATAAATATTTATTTTATAAACCTTTTTTTTATAAAAACCCCTAAACCCTTTCCCCTCTCCTCATCTTTTCCCTTTTTCTTCTTTTTTCCCGATCGAAGCCTCCGGCCGCAACCCATTCGGCCGATCTTCCCCCGCCTAAATCCGACCAATTTCTCCATGATTTTCAAATTAGTTCTAGGAGATGACTAATTGAAGGGTCCTCTACGTCGTGGCGGTGTCCGTTTTTCGAAAGAATTTCAAAAAGGTAAACCCTAGATTTTATTATTGTATAAAATTTAGTGTGGTTAATTTATTTTGAGTAAGAGTATTATGGTAGAGAGATTAGAAGATGTTGAGAAGGGTAGAGACGAGAAATTAGCAATTTCTTAGAGATTTTACAAGTTGCTAATAAATTAGGGTTTTGGGTTTGTAAAAGAGAATTATATATGTGAGAATTATCTCCTTTATAGTAGTAGAATTTTAGTAGAACCATTAGAATAATTTGGGGGTGATTTTGGTAATTTCATGGGGATAAAATCCCGTAGTAATTTGAATATTACGTACAATGCACGTGTGCATCCTAGGCATTCAATCAAACGCTTGATTGATGTTAGGATTAGTGTTATTATTTCTTGTGGTTGAGTTAGATGATTTGAGGCCTTAATTGCGTTGAAATTTGATAATAGGATATGTTAGCAAATTTGGAGGTGGAACGGCGTGCTGGCGCTTCGAGTCTTCACGAGATGCTATGTGAGTATGATCTTTTTATTTTATATGCATAATGTGCTATGAAAATTTTAAAATATGGATTGGTGTGTGACGTGTGAAGTAGATTGAATATAGAAAAGTACATAAGTATGATACGGAGTAAATTATGAGGTGTAAGAAATTAGTATATATATGTATGGGAGTGTGTTGTTGTTTGTAGATAAATATCGATATGCTTCGGGGTTGTAATGATTAGATTTATGTATGTGAATGTATGGGGATGTGTGATGTGTGATCTCATGACTGATGTGATGAGATGGAACGCACGGTGTATATGATGTCATATTGCGATGCGATAACATGATGATACGAGTCATGTGGTGTATGTTTGTGTTATATATGTATCATGGTATTGACTCGTGATATGATAGTTGATGAAATTAGTAAGTGGGTATATGTTTACACTATAGTTATGTTCAAAGTGAATTAATGAACAATAGTATGATATTATAAGAAGATGAATTATATGTTTTGATACTCTTATGATATGGAATAACATAATGTAGTTCTTTTAGTAATGTTATAACTTGACATATGCCTATATATGATACAATGAGGTAATGAATAATATGGTATCCTTAATGTGGGATGTTATGGATAAATAAATATTTTTGGCGCATTAATATTATGCAATAATATGATATGATGTTTTTAAATGTTGAATGACAGGGTGTATGCATACTGTGGTATAATGATATGATGGTTAATATTGTGGACATCGGATATGCATAGGGTAAGATAAAAGATAAGATGGTACGTGCTAATAAAATGTGTTACTAATTCATGTGGTTAACGTCAAAGACATGACTAGTTGTGATTCAAAAGTGAAATACTTGTGTTGATAAAGAAAGATGAAATGACTAATGCTAATAACAGATGGTTTTGTTGACCAGTACCTACAGCAATCCTGGGGGTTTGGGCTAGACCTCCTAATGCCCAAGGACCAGCTTGGGAATAGTGGACCCAAACTATGTTTGGGGTAAGTGGTTTTTATCGCCCAAGCTATCGGCTTGAGGCCCAGTTTCCCTCGATGATACCCCAGGTGGGACCTGGGAGTGTAGATACCTCCGGTGGGACCGGAGAGAGATATGATACCTCAGGTGGGACCTGAGAGAGAGTTGATACCCCAGGATAGACCTGGGAGAGCAGATACCTCCGGATAGACCGGAGAGAGATATGATACCTCAGGTGGGACCTGGGAGTGCAGATACCTCCGGTGGGACCGGAGAGAGATATGATACCTCAGGTGGGACCTGAGAGAGAGTTGATACCCCAGGATAGACCTGGGAGAGCAGATACCTCCGGATAGACCGGATAGAGATATGATACCTCAGGTGGGACCTGAGAGAGAGTTGATACCCCAGGATAGACCTGCGAGAGCAGATACCTCTGGATAGACCTAGAGAGAGATATGATACCTCAGGTGGGACCTGGGAGTGCAGATACCTCCGGTGGGACCGGAGAGAGATATGATACCTTAGGTAGGACCTGAGAGAGAGTTGATACCCCAGGATAGACCTGGGAGAGCAGATACCTCTGGATAGACCGGAGAGAGATATGATACCTCAGGTGGGACCTGAGAGAGAGTTGATACCCCAGGATAGACCTGGGAGAGCAGATACCTCCGAATAGACCGGAGAGAGATATGATACCTCAGGTGGGACCTGAGAGAGTATGGTGTTCCCTCGCTAGTTCGGCTAGGAGGAAGACATAGCCTCGGACGAGTAAGACTCTGTGTGAGCATCGGGCTGCGTGTTTACTGGGCTGTCAGCTTTCAATATGTTGGGATACTGTGGCCCACTGGTCGACAAACTAATAAAATAACTAAGTGTTAATAAAAATGTGAAAGTACAGAAAGTGAATTGTGAATTGTGGATGAGAAAGAAAGTAGTTGTGAATGAAGTAAATGTGAAGGAAAACGAGTTATGGGTTAGTGTATGAAAAGAAGTGATAAATGTAGTACGTGGTTAATTTAAATGAAAATAATAAAAAAGACATGTGTTCTTATGAATAGTACGAAGTAATTGTATTATGTATGTGATCATTACAGTAAAATATACAGTTGATATGAGTTGTACCTTGGAATTGTGTCAAGGAACTACCTACCCGCTATTTCTGTGGAAATGGTGGGAACTACCTGCCTTGGCATAATTCGCAGGGTGAGCTGGTATGATAGTGGTAATGATTAATGGAAATAAAGAATTAAGTTAAATGAAGATGATAAGTGATTGAAGTAAATTAATAACCAAGCTATCGGCTTGAGATGTGATGTGTTATTACCCAAACTGTGTGTTTGGGGTGCGGTGATTATTACCCAAGCTATCGGCTTTGGGGTGTGATATGTTGTGATCCAAATTGTGTTTGGGGATATGGAGTATATTGTGATAAGAGTGAAAGTAAAGTTAATGGTATTTTGTGTCATGTGATATGATAATGTTGTGATGAAATGTAAGTAAATTGTTATGTGCACTGAGGTGTTATGTTTTGTGTTATAAGACATGAATTAATATGATATTATGATAAGAAATGCACATGTTCATGATGTGATAAGTGTTATAATACAATAAGATCAATACCTGTATTATGAGGTTGGTAATGAAAATGGTTATTAAAGAAAGTATGCTGTGTTATAAGTTGTGGTGCCTTGGAATTGTGACTAGGAACTACCCGCCTGCTATTTCGGAGGAAATAGTGGGAACTACCTGCCTAGGCACAATTTTCAGGAAGAATGAGTGGGTTGTTGATATGCTAGATGCATTGTGAGTTGGAAATAAAAGTAAGTAATTCGCAAGGTGAGGGTGAAAGTAAGCTATATGATGAGATTGGAATGAAAAGAAAGTAAAGGGTAAATTTTAATGGGAATAAAAGTTAATATGTTACGTGATGTGCTGTAAATTATGGTTAAGTGTGACATCTTGAATTGGATGAACCTGCTGTCATACAATGAACCAACGTGGTATTAGGAGACTGAATAATGTGATGATACGTGGGGTGAATGTGTTATTAGGAGACTAAGCATGGGGAAGATTATGCGATTAAAATGAAAGCATATGAGGATATACGATGAAAATGAATAAGATGATTTAAAGTGGAATGAATGTGAAGTAAGGTTATGAGATAAGTAGGAAAGAATATGAGTCGTGTGTATAAATGAAAATAAATGGTGAATGAAATACGTGGTTGAATAGTATAAAGAAAAGGAGGTAGTGACCTTATGTGATTATTAATGTAAATAAAGAAATGATGAGGTGATGGAAATTGTGAAAAGATAGAGTATTAGCGTTGGAGAGTTCAAAATGAAAAGTAATGGAGTGTGAATTAATATGTTGCTATGCGATTGAGTGTGAATTGAAGGAGTTGTATGTATATATATTTATATATATACACAGATACATGTTAATATGATGCATATAGTGAAGTTATGGTTTTATACAGATGGATACAGTTTGGCAGAATACCTTGATATAAATTCGTATGTATGGCATTTTATGTGAGAATTTAAGGTTGAATTTCTTATATTGATATTCGTAAGTTTAAGTTGTTTTCTTTTTATAATTTAATTGAATTATGAGTTTAGTAAATTATACTCACACCAGAAATAGCTAACCCCTTAGTGTTTGGGGGGTTAGGGGAGTCCGAGGACTACCCTAGATCCCCTACCATTACAGGTTCTCATCAGTGCAGAGGTGAGGCACAGATGGTAGGGTGAAGTTTTATTTTAAAATTTTTGTACTAATTAGTTATGATGAATAGTTGAATTTATGATTTAAATTGTAATCTGAATGTATATGCGTGTATATGATGATGATGAGTATAGTGTGGGGTGGTATGGTATGTTTGTGACCCGTACCCATCTCGTTGTGGAGTACCGGGCTCTGTGGTAGGTTTTATAAAGATTTTTCTAAATTTTTACCTCGTTTATAGTTTTTATTTGATATTTGATAATCCGTTATGAGTTTGGCCCCCAGAGCATTATATTATATTGCCTGTGTGTTTCTGCTCATTTTGGCCTGGGGAGCCCGTGAAATGATTGCATGTATTGTGAGCTACGGAATTTTGAGCAGAATTCCGTAAGCTATTTGTGTTTCGAGGCCAAATTTACAGGGGAAATTCTGCCGAAATTTTCTTTGAAATATAACTTTCTTAGTTTATGTTTAAAGTAATATAAAAATTGAAAGAATTGAGTTTGGAGTCAAAAAATAATTTGGGGCGTTACAGATGGAGTTGATGTAGAGCTTGTTGTTTGGTCCCAACAAGTTTGGAGAGAACTCTATGATGGAGTTGAAACTTGAACTTGCTGTTTGTGCCCAGCAAGTTTGAAGACAACTATGTGATGGAGTTGAATATTTGAACTTACCATTTGCACCAAACAAGTTGGAAAAGGCAAATCTGAGATGGAGTTGGTCGTTTGAACTTGCCGTTTGCACCCAGCATGTTCGTGGAGAGGCAACTCTCAGACAGAGTGGATGTTGAAACTACCGTTTGATCCCAGTGAGTTTGGAGATAACTTCATAACAGAGTTGCCCACCGAGCTTGCTGTCTGATCCCAGCGAGTTTAGAGACAACTATGTTACGGAGTTGAACGTTGAACCTGATGTTTGTGCCCAACAAGTTTTGGAGGTAACTCTAAGGCATTGTTGAACGTTGAGCCTGCCATTTGATCCCGGCAAGTTGGTAGAGAACTCAGTGACAAAGTTGGATGTTTGAACTTGTAGTTTGTTCCCAACGTGATTGGCAAGAACTCTATGACGGAGGTAGACTTTGAAAATGTTGCGCCCAACAAGTTTTGTAGAGGCAACTTTGTGAGGGATTTTGATGTAGGATTTGCCATTTGATGCCAGTAAGTTTTGTGAGGCAACTCTAAGATGGAGTCGATGTAGAGCTTGCCATTTGATCCCAGCAAGCTTGGAGAGGCAACTCCTTAATCGAGTTTATGTAGAGCTTGTCGTTTGATCCAAGCAAATTTGTAGGAGGGACAACTCCGTGACAAAGTGGAATGTTTAACCTGTTGTTTGTTCCCAATAAGTTCGTAGGGACAACTCTAGTCGGAGTTGAACGTAGAACCTGCCGTTTGATCCCCACAAGTTTAAAGAGACAACTCTGTGATGGATTTGAACATTGAACTTGCTGTTTGTGCTCAGCAAGTTTTGTAGAGACACCCTATAGCAGATCTGATATTTTGGACTCGTCGTTTGGGCCCAGCAAGTTTGTAGAGATAATGCTAGGCTGGTGCTGGATGCCAAGCCTATTGCATGAAGATGATTGGTTGTTGGAATAGCTCGAGCAATAAGCGGGGACACTTAACTCGTTGTTTGGAGTCAGTGAGTTGAACTCGTTGTTTGGGGTCAAGTTGTTGACGGAGCTCAAGTGAAGAACCGAGCGTTGAACTCGTTGTCGGGAGCCAATGAGTGGTTGATGAAGCCTGGGGGAAGATCAAGGCATTGAACTTGGTGTTAGTATCCAATGAGTTGTTGACGGAACTTGAGCGAAGAACAAGGCGTTGAACTCGTTGTTTGGAGTCAACGAGTTGTTGATGGAGCCTGGGCAAAGATCAAGGCATTGAATTCGTTGTTTAGAGTCAACAAGTTATTGATGGAGCCTGGGCGAAGGTCAAGGTGTTGAACTCGTTGTTTGGAATCAACGAATTGTTGATGGAGCTCAAGCAGTGATCAGGGTGTTGAACAGATAGTTTGGAGCCAACGAGTTGCTTGATGGAGCTCGAGCAGAGAGCGAACCATTGAACTCATTGTTTGGAGTCAACGAATTGTTGATGGAGCTTGAGTAGTGATGAGAGCGTTGAACTCCTTGTTTAGAGCCAACGAGTTGCTTGATGGAGCTCGAGCGAAGAGCGGAGTGTTGAACTCATTGTTTGGAGCCAACGAGAACAAGGCACTGAACTCGTTATTTGTAGTCAACGAGTTGTTGATGGAGCCTAAGCAAAGTGCAAGGCGTTGAACTCGTTGTTTGATGTCAATGAGTTATTAGATGGAGCTCAAGTGGAGAGCAAGGTGTTGAACTCGTTGTATGATGTCAATAAGTTGCTAAATGGAGCTCGAGCGAAGAGCGAAGTGTTGAACTCGTTATTTGGAGCGACTGAATCGTTGATGGGGCTCGAGCGGAAAGCAGAATGCTGCACTTGTTGTTTGGAGTCAACGAGTTACTGATGAAGCCTGTGCAGATAGCAGGGCATAGAACTCGTTGTTTGGAGCCAACGAGTTGTTGGCAGAGCTTGTTCCTAGTCTATTTTATGCCGAGGTGAATTCTCTTATGTTTGTTCAGCGTTGAGTTGATTCTGTTATTCTCTTTGCTAACAAGTAGTGGTGTATATCAAATGAGGACCTCATGACATTGATCTTGCTCTCCTTCGCAATATGTTGTGCTTAACGGGGTTACGACTAATCCGTTTGTGCGGTGCATTATTCGAGACGGAGCTGGAGCTTATTCAGATAAAGGTGGCAGGAAAGACTTGGAGTTCGCTCGTCTAAGGAAGGCTGTCTTGAATTTTATCGTCAAGAGTTGAGGCGACCCTGGAGAGCTGTTAGCTGGCAAGAGGCATATGAAGAGTTTTTTGTCTCTTAAGCGAAGCATCCCTCTTTTGTGTAGCAGGAAAAATGACCTGCAGGACGTTTGTTGTATAGTTTTTACAAGACTTGTAACAGTTCTTAGGCATGAAACGTAGAATCATTGTAATTCTGCAGTTGCAATGATACTTGTTGTTAAGATTGATGATCCATTGACTGGGTTCTTTGTAGGTAAAGAACAAGGCCTCAAATTTGTTGTGTATAGGGAACGAACCATCGATGGTATGCGTAATGTTTGACGATATTTAGAACTTATCTATCTTGTAATTAGCTAGTTGTAGGAGCAACTATGAGGGAGAGCTATTTTCCAAACTTGTTCTATGGGTCCTCCAACAAATTGTGAGAATCGCATCGAGTGGCAAGTTGAACTCCAAATGTCCCTTTTGCCAGTTTTATTGGGTTAACTACAATCCACAATTTTGGACCTCTAATTCGTAGTTAATGAATTTTGACTAGTTTCAGGAACAGGTCGAATGGAGAGTTGAACTCCGAAACTTGCTTGATTGCAGGTTGCTAAAGTAACCCCAAGCCATGGGTATGGATTCCGAACTTGTTTGTTTAGGTATTAATAGGTTGCACGAGCAGATCGATTGGCGAGTTAAACTTCGGACTTGCTTTGTCGCAAGTTGCTAAAGTAACATCGAGCCATAAGTATGGACTCTGAACATGTCGTCGAGGCTATAATAGATTGCAGGAGCAGATCAAATGGCATAGCGAACTCTGAACTTGCTTTGTTGCAAATTGCTAGTGTAACTTCGAGCCATGGGTATAAACTTCGAACCCGTCTTATATGGAACTTCTAATGAGTTTTTGATGTGATTGTTGTAGTAGGCTTGGTGTTTAACTTGTTGTATGGTTCCATTGAGTTGTACAAGCATTTTGCAATTATTAATACAAAATTTTACTGGAAAATAAAACTAAGCGGTTGCTTTAGTTGCTGTCCGTTATTACATGCTATGACTAGTAGTGAAAGCGATCTTTATTGAAAAGTAAAACAAAATGGCCGCTCTAGTGGCTGGCCTTTATTACAAATTGAGAAAATTTGCAAATACTACTTAGAGAGAATGTTTTAGATGCCCTCGTTCAACTTCATAAGGTGTTTACTTTCCAAGTCCCTGCTGATATGTCCTTGCCCCCGGGTCTTCAAGTTGATGAGTTGTTAGGCAAACAACTTGGTAGACCTTGCCTAGACTTGCCTGTTTTGGAACAAACCTCCCATTCTTTTGCATAGAAAATGGGAGATCTGCGGATTTGTCAATGTGTTTTGGTAGGAATATTTCTTTCCATTGAATGAGTGGAGTGGCTTTGGGCAGGGGATTCAAGTATGTCATAGTAATCTAATGGGGACGAACTTGGACCTGGTTGGAGATGATTTCGCAGGTTTGGAAGTTCTCTGCAGGATTGTCTAGTGCAGTAGCTTCAAGCTTGTTTATGATGGCTTTGTCGGGAGCCCCACAGTACATCTCCGTTGATTTGAGCTTGATTAGGCTGTTGGGGCAGATCCAGCTATTGAGAAGGAATAAAATTATCCACAAAGGAGCTGGTTGACGAAGAGAGTTGGTGCGACGGCTTGAGGCCATCGCTCTACCTTTTAGTCTTGGTGGCATGGCGGTAAGTCGGATTTGTGTAGTTTCCCACAGACGGCGCCAATCTATTTTTTCTTATTTTGGTGTGGGAGCAGACAGATAGTGAGTTAATATTTGATGGAAACTAATAAAAATCTAACCTATGATCATTGCCGTCAAATGCGGTTAGAGCTCCTGAAATTGAATCTAGATCATTGATTGAACACCATGAAGTGGATCTGATGGTTGCTAAAATGGCTGATGGACCTGCAAAAAGCCTGAAACACCAGCGGTGGCCCCGGTGACAGACCCTCCGACACTCAAGTCAGAACTAGAGAGATTAAGAGAGTTTGAGAGAGACTATTACCTTCTGACTGAGTAGGGGGGAGGGTATATATAGGCCTGAGAAACAATACAGGAGTTTGATATGAGTCCATTCGATCGACCATGAATTCCTTATCTCCTATTCGAATCTCCCCCTCAAGAGTTAAGCTCTCTTGTTAAGGATAAGAGATTTGACTACAACCTTCATGGGTTGGGTTTCTCTTAGTGGGTCTAATATTTACTTTTTATGGGCTTGAAAAAGGCCCATGTCTTATAGAGGAGCGTGAAGAAGGTCTAAACCTGTTAAAGAGGTCCATTATGATTAACTTGCCTTTAGAATCTTTGATCTCTTTGCTGGAATCTTACAGACCTGATTTGCTTCGATTTTTACCATTATCAGCTACAAAAAATGGATGGAACTGTTTATATTCTTCCGGCTATGATGATATCAGATTATTTACATTTTGCTTCAAGCTATTGGGAAGGTTATGCCTTGAGATGTCTAACTAGTCTAGAAAATACAAAAAGCAGTTCCGGAAAACATAATGAATAGTAGGAGCTCTATCGGAATTAGTTGATATACTAGCCGCAGATCTCACAGGAGAAACTTTACCAGAACATGAATACGAAAATTAATTAATGAAAAAGGTATCATTTGACATATGTATGTTAGAAGAATTTCTATATATATAGGTCTCATATTCCATTTAAGCACTACAGTACGAAAACTTTATTGGATGAAAACATTTTTTGCAAAAATTCCATATCCTTGAAACAATATAATAAAAGAAAGATATGACCAATTAATTGCCACAGCACCATCTGAAAGAAATGCTCAATCCACAGGAAACCATAAAAAGGTCTATATGGAAACAATGGAAAAGCGTTGTGAACAAGCCAAAGCACATAAACAAGTAAATAATAAAATTAAGCATTCCAAATTAGGATACTCTTGCTGTTCTAAATACAGTGAGGATATTAATTTACAATTCGGTTGTCCACCGAAATATGGGCAAAAATATAGGAAAAGGCCAAAACCTTTCAAATGAAAGAAAAGGCCAAAATTCCTAATTACCCGTAAAAAGTGTAAACTTGAATTTAAAATAAAATATAAAAAGCAATTTTTTTAAAAGGAAAAAATCATTAAAGAACAAAAATTTGGAAAAGGAGGTAAATGTTTTTAATGCAGCAAAGAAGGACATTTTGCGATTGAATGTCCTAATAATATAAAGTCCGTAATAATAGATGATATAGAGGAATATGGTATTAATCTTGATACTATTAACGACATACCAAGTGATGCTAATTCTTCTATATATAAAATTGAATGTATATATTCAACTAGCTCTGAAAATTCTTGCTCTGGTAAAGAACAAGAACTTATAGTCATTTAATATAAACATGCTAACGATTTATAAAATATTAAATTCTACAAAATAATTCCATTAACGAAGTTTGCTATTTTTCATGTAAAGGAAAATAAGGGAAACTCTTGGATATATACTCTATGCTAACAGAAATTATAGTCTTAAAAGATATAGAACAACACAAATATATTTGGATGCAATTATTCAAATACCTTTGGAATATTATGGAAAAGTCCATAATATACCTCGTCATGCTAAAGAAAATATGTTTATAACCAATGGAATAATAGAACCTTTGTTTACAGGAAACAAAGCTTTATAATTTAAAGTACAGGTCTCGAAGATCGAGATTACACTATAGAACAAGGAGATCCTATAGGATTACTTTTTATACAAAAATATGAGAATCTTCTGATCATAAAGGAAGACATATATCCACCACAAAGCTCTAGTTCTCGAGGCAAAGAACAAGAGGCTTATTTTGAATATAAAATATATATATGAATACAATTACTTCAGAACATACAGTTTCTTCTAAAGAAATAACTAATTCTAGTATATAAGACAGTATAGGAGAACAAATCACCATAACAGACGAAGACTTAGAAAAATTAAAAGAGGCTATTCCTCATTCAGATAAAAGAGAAATATATAAAACACCATTCTTCAAATCTAGATTCCTCAATTAGAATATTTATATTTTCGAACGTATATATTCGAAAATATCCAAAATGAAATATCCAAAAAAAATGAAATATCTTGTTGTTAAAATATCCAAAAATGAAATATCTTCATTGGTTTAATACAAATCAAAATAACAGGTCTATTTCATTCGAATTGATACTCCTATAATGATAGTCTGTATGGATGAAAGAATCATCAATATTCCCTTAAACAGTATTATTGGTGGTGCTAAATCTAATTTAGCAAATAGACCTCTAGAAGGACAGACAAAGAAGATTATTCAAAAACAAACTAGCTAGTCTGCTTTGGTACTCGATCTGATTGGATATTGTATCCAATCAGATCTAGTACAAGCATACTAGCTTCAATACATGTATCAACTAAATCATGTATTGTAAATATTTGTATTTTAGGGATACAAATTGTAATTGGAATGTATATATGTAGTTGGGCTTCTGTCTTTAAATAAATAAACTGAATCATTTACTTGTATTTGACTTAATGGTATTTTTAATACTTTTTGAGCCACTTATTCTTCCTTTGTTTTTGAATCATCATCTTTGTTTGTCCTTCTAGAGGTATTTTTGCTAAATTAGATTTAGCACCTCCAATAACACTATTTAAGGGATGATTGATGATTATTTCATCAATGCAGACTATCGTTATAGGAGTATTTATTCCAGAACAAAATTAACGTGTTATTTTAATTTGTATTAAACCTATATGAAGATATTTTAGTTTTGGATTTTTTTTTCTATTTTGTTTTGATCAAGAAGTTTGACAAAAGAAATATCTTCATCTCCCTTGCATATATTCGAAAATGTAAGTACGCTGATTTAGAAATCTAGATTTAAAGGATGGTGTTTTATATATTTCTCTTTTATCTGAATGAGGAATATCCTTTTTTAATTTTTCTAAGTCTTCGCCTGTTATGATGAATTGTTCTCCTGTACTGTCGTGTATACTAGAATTAGTTATTTCTTTAGAAGAAACTTTATGTTCTAAAGTAATAGTATTCATATAGATTCTATACTCAAAATAAGCCTCTTGTTATTTGCCTCGAGAACTAGAGCTTTTTGTTGGATATGTGTCTTCCTCTATGATCGGAAGATCCTTTTATTTTTGTATAATAAGTAATCCTATAGGATCTCTTTGTTCTATAGTGTAATCCCGATCTTCGAGATTTGTACTTTAAATAATAAAGATTTGTTTCATGCAAACAAAGGTTCTATTATTCCATTGGTTATAAAAATATTTTCTTTAGCATGACGAGGTATATTATGGACTATTCCATAATATCCCAAAGGTATTTGAATAATTATATCCAAATATATTGGTGTTGTTCTATATCTTTTACTAAAATTATGGATCCAGTTATGCTAGAGGATTTTTTAGATAAGTGATACGGTTCGCCCGCGATGCCTCCTCATAGTTGAAGTCATCCCTCTGCCACCCAAGCATCGAAAGCGGCTCCAAGCCTGCTTATTGAGTCTGAATGTCACGATTGAAGGTGGGCAACATTTCCTCGCTAAACTAGCGGAATGTACGGTATGTTCGCGCGGTACACTTGTACAGTCTGGCGGGATGAGTTTCGGGATTGGGGTCTATTTGCAGAATGTATGGCATGGAGGTGATTCTCTAGAGTTAGAGTGATGCTTACGGGATGCTTGCGCTTTTAAACTTGTACAGTCTGGCGGGATGTATTCCGGGGCTGGGGTCTATTCTCAGAGTGTCAAATCTTGCTTCTGTCACCGATATAGGATTGCATAGCGAATGATTGAACCCTAAATGAGGTGAATGCTAAGTGCTTGCCCTTAGACCAAGGTAGTATGGGATGCATAGAATCCGAACAAGTATGAATTAGTGTGCATCATGTGCATCGTGTTTTCTTGAACATTGTTTTATGTCTTTGAATGTTTTTCCTGACACACATTTGTTCTTTCGATTTCAGTATTAATTGTTGATTTATGATTCTTTTATTATTGTTTTTATTTGTGCATCAAGTGTGTGGTTGTGAGACTTTGGAGAGTCACTTCTTTATCAGCAGTGCATCAGTTGCATTCAACTGACAACCCACACTTTTAACAGTTTTGCAGGATTGCAAAGTGAGTGACTTGAACAAGGGTTGAAGTTTAGATTTTAGTGAAGGAATGGAGTTTGAATGTTTCAAATGAGTTGTAACAAAAGTGTATTAAATTCTGTGGTGCATTGTAAAAAGAACAATTGCAAAGAAGGTTTTAATTTTCCTTGTATTTTATACTTTGTTTGGATTACATTGAGGTAAAGATTCTGGATTTGTATCTCTTATGTCTATTATGGCAATTCGGGCCTCTACACAGAATCCCAAGACTTAGAACACATGGTCATTCTTCACTCCATCCACAGAAGGCCGATAGGAGGAGATCCCAACTCCTCCTGCAAAGCCTTCGTGAGGGAGGTCAACTCGGTACACAACATCCCGCCTGGCATGAGGATAGGGGTCCAGATATCTTTCTCCAACAAGGACTTAGATTGTGTTAGAAAACCTCATTTGCGATGCATTGGTCACAAACCATTGCATGGTGAATCATGAGGTATGTCGCATCCTGGTGGACAATGTGTCACGTCTCGCTTCCCAAAAATATGGAATACGAGTACGTAACACTGGCCCAGCAAATGACTAACGTCACCCATAAACCATTTATCCGAACAACGCAATATTAATAACAATAAAAAACAATTGCACCGGCAATAATGATAATCTCATGAGCAATAATACTTGGAATGAAGCAATATGAAATATCCAAATAAAATAATCTAACGTCTGGAAACAAATAATAAAATCCGGTTCATAAACCGAATACAATAATAAATCCAAACACCATAATAATAAGTCTCAATACATTAAGTTCAATAAAACAATAAGCAACTAGAAAGCATTAAATCTTCAGAAAGTTTGTTCTCCAATCCCAGCAGGTAATTCTCCATGATCACCTATGAATACTTCATCTAAAAAGAAGAGAAAAATTATCCTTAGAGCAAGTCATGGACAACAAGTAGAGAAAGCAAGGAACAATGGAATAATGATATAATAATGAATTCAATGGATCAATAGAAATCAATAATATAGGACAATAGCAATAGTCAATATCATGGTAATTGATGCAATGGTTATAAACAATGATTCTATAATCGATAACCATATTCAATAATCAATATCAATAACACTTAGACAATATTCGATATTATTAGAAACAATGATGTACAATATGCAATGTCGATGTTGTGACAATCCTTAAGTCTATTAGTCATTTTAACCCTAACTAATGCATGTACTACTGCATCCCATTCTACAGGTTCGATGCATACAATCAATTTTATTTAGACTTAAGTAGAATATTTTATAGATCATGTACACGGCACGATAACATTATTTGCAGCATTGGTGCACACTGGTTGGCTCAATAACAATAAAACAATCCACGATCAATTGGGATACTATAGTCATTAATCCGACAATAAACCGATAACAATAACAATAGAAATGCACAATTCTTTGGGAAACATGGCCCACACTTCCGCGTACAGTCACTATATCATCAACTACTCCAGTTAATCCCTTAAATCTCGACTAGTTAATTATTTTAATAATGCAACAATACAATATGCAATTAACAGATACTTAGACGAACGATAGTAACAGTAGGGGAACAATAGGGTGATAACTTGAATTGGACAATTAGAATGATGACAATAACTCATTAGGATCATGCAATGCAACATACATACTTCAATTTATGTAATACTATGATGTAGGAATAATTAAGTTATGAAAAACTGAAAAGTTAAATTCTGGACAGCAAGAGTCATCTATACTAAAATATAATTTCCCGCTGCTACAGGCAACAAAAACTGAATCCGTCAGAAATTCTAGAAACTAGACTTCCCAACGAATCTAACGCATATTTAAAGTTCAAAATCCGACAATAGCAGATACATCAAATGTCACGCCCCGCTTCTCAAAAAGAATACGGAATACGGATATGCGACAAAAGCCCAGCGAATGATTTTCATTATCCACAAGCTGTTCAAGAATCTTTACAACATCTCACGAAATAATCAGAGTCGGAAGCAAAAGTATCAACCAACATGCACATATAAACCAAAATACCAACAAGAATACTTGAAACCAAATATTTTTATCTCAAATAGTCATGATCTGAATAAGTCAAAATCCTGGGTCATATTACCCAAATACAAGAATAAATCCCAGTACAAGAATACAATATTGTTCAAAGCAAGAAAACAAGAAATAATGATACAAGACTCCAGCAACTAGTATCTCATGCCATCGATACCATTTGGAACCTGTTCTCCAAAATCTGCAATTCAACAATTGCAGGGAAGAGGAAAAGAGAAACAAGTACCCGTCAATTGTAAGTTACGGGACACTTGTAATGCAGGATACAAGTACATGGGCAAAACTAACTAATAGCATGAAATAAGCATGATGTCAAAATAAACAACTAGCATGGTAAGGTGAACAAGTACAAGTGGCATGTATCAAGTGTCAAGTGAACAAGTATCATATAAACAAGCAACAAGTGTCAAGTATCATGTAAACATGTAGCAAGTGTCAAGTATCATATATCAAGTCTCATGTATCAGGTCTTATGTATCATGTAGTCAAGTATCAAGTAATCATGTATCATATTCAAGTATCATGTTCAAGTATCATGTATTAAGTCTTGTAGTGATTACTATCTAGGTAGCACTTCATGCAGCCCACCTTACATGGTTGCTACAACAAACAGTTTTGCTTTGGATTTCATAGTGGACCATAGAGGGCAGTGTACTCAGGGACAAGTAATCCAAATCATATACCAAATTCCAAATAATCCAAATCATATACCAAATTTCAAATAATTCAAATCATATACCAAATTCCAAATAATCCAAATCATATACCAAATTCCAAATGTGGGAAATACGGGCCCCCTTCCAAGTACACATTTTTGAATTATCGACTATTAGATCTTTCCCTTAAACCCCGGCTTGGTTATTTATTTATATATCAAACAGGCATGTATGTGTCACGAACAAGCCAAGAATAACATGGCATGATCAAGTAATAAGTTCAAGTTGCAAGATAAACAAGTACAAGTGCAAGATAACTCACAAAAGAATAAAATAACTAAATCTCAAGTTCAGGACAACAAGACCATACATTAATAAAACTGAAATTCCCAGTGTTACAAAAATGCAAATCTAAATCCGACGAAACGTCTAGAAAATAAACTCCCAACTGAATCCAGCAAGTATAAATAAGTCATATAGTATTTCACATAAATATAACTCAAAACTGATTTGAATCCGGAAAACACGTTCAGCCAAAGATCAGGAAATCAAATTTACAGTCAGTAAAACAGCATCAAAACTCATTAAATAAATCCACAAAAAATCTGGGGTATTCCCCTATATGTCTAGTATCAAAATACAAACTTTCATAATTTTCCAGTAAAATTAGATAGTCATCAAAAATCAGAAAATATCAAGAAACGACAGTTTGGCGAATCTGGAATTCCCAACACTGCTGAACGAAAACTATAATATCTCGCCAACCATGAAACGAAATCCAAATCCGCCAAAAGGAGATGAAAATAGACAAAATAATCTAACTTTCATATTTTATAAATATTTTCCATACAGTAAAAGGAATTTGGTTGAAAATACAATTCTGTACAAAACAGTAAGCAAAATCCAGTAAGTATAGTTTTATAAACGAGCATGAAATGGCATATAAAACTCATCAATCAAATCCACCAAAATTCTGGGTAATTCCTAAGTAGATATAGAAAACTGACCAAAGTTTCAGACCAAAATAATATGTGTAGAACAAGTATCAAAAAAATTTAATCATCAAAATCATCAAGAAATGAAATCTAGAAAATATCTATACCTCTGTAGTAAAACAGTCATATCTTACACATATGAAAATGAAATCGAGCAAGGTCAGAGGGTTGGAAAGAAGACGAATTTCTCTACAAATCATGTTTTATACTGAAATTAAGATTCTGACCTTAATATGGTCTAAATTACTGATTAAGACAGATCATCGACAAAACACAGAATTTCTTTTAGGAGCAAAACCAATATGAATCACACAAAACTTGGTCGAAACATAACTAAACATGAATTAGAGTCTACCAAGTGTCTAAACAACATGAAATAAGGTAATTAACATATCCAAGGCAAGTCTATCACATGGATCTCAACAAATACCCATATTCTCACAAAAATCTCACATACATGATCAAATCAAGAATGGGTAAAATCTAAGCTGTTTCATGTCAATATTGTGTCGTGAGGCAACTATGGTCAAATCACTATAGAGACAATATCAACAAGGAGTTTCACACACGAATTATCTCTAAAACCCAACTACACTATAAGAGGTATTTTTGACTTGTATGATACAAAGGAATTTGAGTACAAATTACTTACCTGAAAGACGATGACGGAAATGACTCCAAGCAAGAATAACGGGAACGAATTCCCGGGCAAGAACTCAATGATCGAATCACGAACCAATTACGAACACAAGGAACAACAGATCACGGATACGATCAGACGACTGAGAGCAAAAGATCAAGAGGTCAAGGCGATCGGATCAGATCGGACGACTTTGATCGAAGATCTAAATCAAGATCAAGATTTGATCAGTATCTTGATGATGGTAATGATGATCAGATCATATCGACGATCTAACGGCCACCAATCAAAGTGATCAAAGAACTCCATGCCGACGATGATCAGGATGATCGAGTCGATCGGACGGTACACAATCAAAGCAATCAAGAACTCTAAGATGATCAAGATCGGATCAACGGACGGCTAGGAATCAATCAAATCAGGATCAAGATCACAAGAAAACGGACAGCTAGGATCAAAGCAATCAAGGAACCACGATGATCATGATGATCAAGAAAGAATCCGACAGCTCACAACCAAAGGTGACCAACCCACAACAAAACAGAGCATGAGGGGCTGCTCTGCGATTAGGTGGTTAGTGACGGTGGCCAGGGGCAGCGCCGGCGAGGGGATGGTACACAGGGGGAGCGCCGGAGGCCAGGGGACCAGGGCACTGCTCCGTTGCTGCTGCTTCGACAGAGGGAGCCACAGGGCAGGGGAGAGCACTGCGGGCTGGGCTGCAGTCGTGGCTATTGGCTGCGTCCAGGAGGAAGGGGGGTCGCTGTAGGGGATGCTGTCGAGTGCGACAGGGAGAGGGGACAGGGAGATGGAAGGTCGGGGAGAGAAGGCAGGCGGCTGGGGTTTTGAATAGGAGGAGATGAACAAGTTGCAGTATAGGAAGGTGAAAGGTGACGGGGGATGCGGTTGGCGGCTGGTTATAATGAAGAAGAAGGTGAACTGGGTTAATAAATATATACGGGAAATTAGGTTACACAGGGTGACAGAGGGTAATGGGTGTTAATGGGTTTGGGTAAAACAGGTTTCGGGGTATTAATAGAATATAGGTTTATAACATGGGTTAATTGGGTAGCTTTAGGGTTAATGGGTTTAAACAAAACCAATAAGAATTAGAATAGGGTTTTAAAATAAGATCCACTAAGAAATTATAAATAGGATTTATAAAATAAAAATTAACAATAAGAATAGATTTTTAATTCAATATTCAAATATAATAATATTAATAACAATAATGAGAAAAAAAATATATCAATAATCATAATAATAATAATACAGAGAAAAATACAATACAAGAGTAATGAAAATAAGAAAAATATTTTCCTTAATAATCCAAGCATAATAATAATAATAAAAGATTCGTAATACAATATAAGAATCATTGGAAACTAGTTACAAATAAAATTATAGATTGAAAAATATGTTTTAAATAAAGAAATTACCAAATACATTTTTTGGAAAAACAGGGGTTACATCAAACATCATTCTTTATAAATTACATGTTCAGGCAGAAAGTCGACATCAAGTAATTATAATTTTAGAATCAACCAAAACTCAATCATAAATTCATTAAAAATATTTATCAGACTCCTAAGTATGTTAACTAACATTTTGAAAATTTTCAGAGCAATGTTTTAATATTAAATACACCATGTAACTGAAACATGAATCATACAAGGATCTAAAATTTTAGAAGTAAAAACACATAAGTAGTAAAATAATCATAACTTTTGCTACACAACTCGGAATGCAGTGATTCATGATGTTTTCGAAAATAGAAACATAGGGCTACAAATCTTATTCAGTAAGTTATTCATTTTAAGATTATTTACTAGGTCGAAAATAACAGATAAAATACAGACAACAACAACATACAGGTTTTTCGCTTTTCTTGATGAAATAAATTAATTAAACATGATGTGTTCCACTTCAAATAGTCAGTAAACTTCATAATCCACATGATGGGTGCAATAACATGATAAATAAAATTAAGAACACATACATGCATTAATTTTTCATCAACCAAACATCAATCGATCAATCAAACATGCAACTTAGCAATTGTTTGTACAATAGATTAATTGTCTGATAATTATATGAATAACCCTATTATCAATTCTATATGAACAAATGAAAGATTCAATCTTTGGAGTCAATAGAGGTACGAAGTCAAGAATATTGGGGTTAGCTCGTGTCAAACCCTCAGTATACTCAACGAAAGAGATGAACAATGTACAATACGATGAACAGTTGGATCTACTTGCAAGAGTTTAAATAAAACTTGAATTTGATACAAAATTCAATTCAAGAGAAAAAGTGACTTGCCTTATGGACGATGAAATTGAATACCAAGAATAACAGGATAAGAATCCTGGAGCGACAAACCCACAAACACACGAATTAACACATGCGAACTACTTGTAAAAGAAACCCAGGGCAACAACATCAAGAGGCAAGACCAGCAACAACAAGGTGTTCGGCTGGTGGTGCTCGATGTCAACAGCGGTCGACGACATCGCAGGCGGGGGCGTCGACGTCAAGCGGCATCGCTGGCATTGATCGGGAGCAGGACAGAGCTGGGTTTGCTGTCGAGCGGGAATAGAGGAAACATGGGGGTTTCGGGTGCTGTGTGGCGATGTCAATGGGGAGAGGGTGGCGTGACTGAGGGGGATGGCGATGGGAGTAGGTCGCCGGAGGTGGGGGGGGGGTTCACTGGAGATGGAGCTCAGAATATTTAGGCTAAAAACAGAGCCGGTGAGAGAGAAATAGAGAGAGGAGAGAGACGGCTAGTATTAGGATTTCAAATTGTATGATTTTAAGGTTTGCAATAGGATTATATTTATAGGGTGCAATTCAGATATTGGGTTAATAGTTTAGGATCCAATAATAGTGGCTTTGGTTCAAGAATTAGTTGTTGTTGGGTTTAAGGTTCAATAAGAGGTGGAAAAAGGGTTCAATAAATATACCCACAATCAAATAAATATTGAATCATCAAGAAAATTGGCTCAACAAAATAATGAGAGTAATTTCATGAACAAATTTATTTTAAATATCAAGAAAATAAAGTATTTTATTCAATTGGAAATAAAATATTACAATAAAAGAAAAAAAATGAAACGAACGAAAATGGTAGTTACAATCATACCCACCTTACAATATAATTTCGTCCTCGAAATTTAAGCAAGTGGTAGTAGGGTAACCCCGAAGAAAAGAAAGGAACAAGAACTACATGATAAGATGGGGAAACTTCTTCTGGATCTCTTCCTCAAGCTCCTAAGTCGACTCACCATGTTACTGAGGATTCCAAGCAACACAAACCAATTTGTAACCTCTGTTTCCATAAATACGTATTTTCTGAATATTTTTCCTATTTTGATTAATTATAAATTCAGTATTATTTTAAACTCAATTTGGGCCTTCTATTAACATCTTTTCGAACCGGAAATTGTATTTTCTTTGAATAATAGTATATTCTAACTTTAATGTTTATTTCCTAAGTGATCAACTATTTGTATCTTATTTTATTACTATTTAGATTTTAATAAGCTTGTTTATCTTAAATCTCATTTTGATATGTATATCAAAATTATTGTTGTTGTTATTAATATTATTATTATATTTGATTGTTGAATTGAAAATCTATTTCTACTGTATTTACTAGTATTTGAGTGTTAATTTGATGCACACAAATTTATTTATTTTGTTACTATATTATTATTGATCTATTTATTTATTTATTTTTCTCTAATTGTATATTTTTCTGATTGGATTTTCTTAACCCAATACACATTAAAAACCCAAATTCCCTAATGGATCCAATACCATATAATCTACCCTTCCTGTACACATTCACCATAACCCTAATCCGCCCTATTTATATTAATCTCCTGTACATCCCCTATACTTCACAAATCCCCAGCTGCCAACCTTCACCACATACCTCTTCATCTTCCTGCATTATCTAACCTTAGCTCTCCCGATCCAACCAGTCCCTCCCTCTCCCGCTCCTCTGTCGCACCGACAGCCAGCAAGCCGACGACCTCACCGCTACACCGCCCGACGTCCCCTGGTCTCCACTTCTCCCTACCTCCTCTCATCGCGGCGTCGACCAGAAACATCGCGAGCCTCTCTAATGACTGCTGCAGCCCCGCCGCCCTGTGCTGGTGTTCCTCCGCCGACGTGCTGCACGACAGCCCAGGCGATCCCCTTGTGCGCCCTCTTGAGCTGTGCTCCCTGTTGTGACCACCTCGGGACAACAGCTCTTGTCACGCCTACCCTCGGTGCTCCTCCCGAGCACTCCGATCTCTTCCCTTCCCCTGTCGTCGTCTCCCCTCCGTCGCAGCCACCTGCGGTAGCTCCCTCTACCATCCACCGCTGCCGTGTCCTCTGGCCACCGCCCGCCCGCCCGCTATCGGATCCATGCAGTCGCCAAGCCAGTGCACCATTGATGGGTGTGCCATTGATCAAGGTGTGATCATCTTCGAATGTGGGCCGTCGATCATCACGATCATTATCATCATGTTTGATTGGATGTGGACCATCTGATTTCCTCTTGATCATCATGATCATGATGAGCATTAAGATTCTTTTTATTGCAACCGTTCGATCAATCGATCTTGGTCATCATCATCATCTAGGAGATCTGGCCGTCCGATCTGATTCGATCATCTTGATCTTGATCTCTTGATCTCAGCCGTCCGATCGATTTTGATCATTGAGATCATCGAGATCCGTGCTGTGATCATTTGTTCGTGATTGGTTCGTAGGTTTTGCGATTGTTGAGTTTGTTGCCTGGGATCCATTCCTGTTATTCCTCCGTTAGATTCATCGTCTACACCCTAAGGTAAGTATCTACTTGTACATTTTGTTTTCTAGTACAAGCTTTTTCTTGAAAATATTGCAAGTAGATTATAAATGTGATTCGTCTTTGTTTATCTTTGATGATTTTATGTTTCTCCTTATCTGTCACATGATCTAAAGTCACAACCCTTCATTGATATACTTGTTCACAACTAGTAAAATTTTGAATCATTTCATACAAAAAGTGTTTTATTTGGTTTCTGTTCTGTCTCGACTTGCTATTTCGACCCCGATAAAAATAAAATCTAAACTTGAGTCATGAATATGAAATGTAGCCCCATGTGTCTAGCATCCAGAATTTTTGAATTCTGAGTTACGGTTTAGGAGATACTGCAGTTTTACTGCTGTTGTGTTGGTAATCGCAGATTCACAAAAACTGCTGCACCACTTTGGTTTAGAATTATTTTAACTATACTACCAGTAAGTAAATGACTTGAAATTTTGCATGTTGATACTGGACACCCTAGAAAACATTCCCTAATTTTTTTGGAATTAATTAAGGAAGTTTCAAACCTGTTTCATATGTATAAACTCAATTTTACAAATTTTGGCTGAACACAAATGCTGTATAGTTTGCTGTTTTGACATCAATTGCTCCAACTTTTATGCATATTAATTATATGCATTGGAACCGGGCAGGAGTCTAGTTTCTAGACCTTCTGACGGATTCACATTTGCTATCTTGTAGCAGCGGGCATCGCAGTTTTGGCGTAGCAACTGTCATGCTGTCCAGATTTGGAATTCTCGTTATTCTTGATATTTTGATTTGTTTTGACCCTCGAACATGTAGCCTACCTAGCCTAGACGTATTCCGTGTTCTTGATTATGTTTACTTGACCTGTTTCTCACACTTTCATGCTTGCTTGATGATAATAATAAATAATAAGCCGAGGTTTAAGGGAAAGACCATAGTAATGGACAATATAGGTAAGTGTACTCGGAAGGGGGCCTGTGTTTCCCAGTACTTGGTTCATGAACTTGTTGTCACTTGATGGATTCATGAAGCCATTACTTGGCTCATGAACTTGTTGGATTCATGAACCCACTGTGTGGTTCTTGAACTTGTTAGTAGATTCAAGAACTTGTTTCGCGAACTTGTTACTTTATTTTCAGATTCATGAACCATACTTGCTTGATACTTGATGCCTGAGCACACCGCCCTATAAAATCAACCTCTAGGCCTAAACGTAACTGATTGTATGTAGCAACCATGTAGTAAAAGTATGGATGCATGAAGTGCTCCTTATATAGGATTAAACATTAGACTTAAGATATACATGTCACTTGTACACACTTGATACCCTACTTGATGCTTGTTACTTGAGACTTGTTACTTGAGACTAGTTACTTGTACGTGATACTTGTTACTCGACGCTTGATACAATTACATGTTCACTTGCCACTTGTTCTACTACTAGTACTTGTTACCCAAGCTTCTATTTTGAGTTGTCTTTCTTGCTAGCTACTTTCTTGAATCCCACTACTTGTTGCAAACCTATTATATTATGTTATGCATTCTTGATTCCAACTTTTATTCCATATTTCTTGTACTTGTTTTCATACCCTAGCTTGTACTATTTGCGGCCCTAACTTGCACTAAGGGGGTTATCTCGTTTTCTCTATTTTTTTCCTTATATATATATATATATATATATATACAGACTTTGGAGATGAATTGCTTGCTGGAATTGGTGAGCAGACATTCTAGGTTTCGCTTGGAGAGAAGTCTCGCTTTAAAATATTTTGTTTCTGAATTATTTAATTCTTTTGTTACTTGAATCTGGTAACGGGCTTATAGTCCCGAGTTTTATCTTTTGATCCAGATTTAAAAACTATTTGGGATATTATTATTTTGGTTCAATTGTTTTCTGTTGATTAACAAATTATTCATGCATGCGTGGTTGTGTACATTTGTTATATTCTTGTTATGATGCTGAGTTGATCCTACAGCTCATGAATGATGAAAATCATTCGCTGGGCTTTGTCACGCACTCATATTCCGTATTTTTGGGAAGCGGGGCGTGACACAATTTGATAACATTATTCTTCAAAATCTTCTCCCGTCGGTCCAAAATCGACACTGGATGAATCTCATCGGACAAATTTGGTCGAATCGACAATTCTGAATAGTCAATAACATGACTATCATCCAGAACATACCTCCTGAGCTGAGAAACATGGAAGACATCATGCACTCCAGAAAGGGCTTGTAATATCCCGGACGAAAATTATATTTATAAAATTATTATTTTTAAAGTTAAAATAATTTTATAGAAATTACTAGTTTTTCTAATAAAAATTTATCTGGATATATATACTAGTAAGTATATATAGGTATTGTATCAGTTTGGTGCACTTGTACAAAATCTTGAAAAATGAGTTTTTGAGAAAATGTCTGGAAAATCCCAGGCAGATATTAAAAATTATTATTATTTTATTATTATTTTCAGAAACGAAATATTTTTGGTTCATATCACCCGGTTTTGTGAATAAATATTATCTATACGTATAAACTAGTCAGTATATGACTGTTTTATAATTTTTCTATATCTAGACTAATTCCAGTTTATATGTGTTTTAAGGATGGTGTTCAAGAATATCCTAACCGAGGAGGTGTTAATGGAAGAGAGTGAGCCAATTTCAAGGGATGATCCGATGATCTTGAGCGAGGAGCAGAAGGAGCTTTCACCATCGCAGAGGCTAAGTATGGATCAACGGACAGCGGCGGCAGCAAGCATACTTCGGGAAATGAAGAAGCTCACAGGACCAGGAAAAATTGTCAAGCTAAGCAACTGGGAAATGCTTGCAGAACTATACTAGCAAGCCTAGCAGAGGAGCAGGAATAGTTTGATTCCAGATTGGCACGACTACAGCATGAATGGGAGCAAATCTAGGAGACCATCGAGGTTGTAGTATGCCGTTTCTGTGAGAGGTTTGCGCACCAGAAATCATTCTGTCCACGACGACTAGGGAAAAGATCTGCAACAGTATCAAGGTTCAATAACCAAGGTCAGAAGCACAAGACTCAGAAAATGGAAGGCAAACTTGGAGGCGCCAAGCCAAGAAGCTGTCTCCTATGTGGTGAGCATGGTCATTTCAAGAGCCAGTATCCAAGGAAGGACCCTCAGGTGGAAACACGTACATGTTACAATTGTGGGAAGATTGTTCAAATTAGGCCGAACTGTCTCCAGTTTCACAAGAAAGACGGCAGATTAGCCCCGAAGATGGACAATAAAGAAAAGGAACCTGTTCACCAGGAGTAAGAGTTCGCACTTACTAAAGGCAAGCCGAAGAAGGCAGGATAGCCAGTACCAGTATGTGCATATGGAATGGCAACAAAGTTTAAAAAGTTGTATTTTGAATTTTATTTAGACTGAAGAAGTTATATGGGATTTAACACTTTTGTAACTAGTTGGATATATATATATATATATATATATATATATATATATATATATATATATATATATATATGTATATATATATGGAATCCATACAATGGTTTTGTTCATTTGAGGTTCATCATATTCTTTGTCTGAATTATTTTCAAGAAATTGAGATGTGTGCGGGAGGAAACTCTAGATGTGGTTTTGTTGATTACACCATCTGGAGCGTCAGCTATGAGCAAATTATAGGAGAGAATCCTTGAATTCAAAAGGGATGTTCGTAGGCCATGTCCTATTCTAAGGAGGGAGTGGCTACCAAAGTGCAAAAGATCAAGGTAGTGAAGTATTAGCCTCAGAAAAAGACCACGAAGGAAGTAAGAAGCAAGATGATGAGATCATTCAAGCCAGTATTGAAGTGATTACTCAATATTGAAGCTCAGTTTTGACACGATGGAAGCTGCAACCGAGTCGAAGTAAGCAAGTCAGAAGGCTTAGGCAGGAGATACAGAGTTTGAAGCACTGAAGCAGCAAGTTGATCAACGAAAATATCAGAATATCAGTATGGACTTCATCACAGGATTACCCAGAAGTTCGAAAATGTATGACTCAAGTTGGGTTATTGGGGACCCGGTTGACGAAAGCCTGCACATTTTCCGATGAAGATGACTTAGTCGCTAGAGAAATTAGCAGAAGTCCACATTGAAGGCATAAGGAAGCGACATGGAGCACCAACATCAGTAGTTCTGACCAAGATTCAAGAGTTACATCTCGATTTTGGCAGAGTTTGCAGGCAGCTTTGTGATCGAGGTCGGGTTCTTTGGAGAACTAGTTCGTGGAGGAGTCACTTAGGAGCCGGAAAGCCATATAAGCTTTCTTTCTCCGAGTTATTTAGTGTATGGATGTTTTTCTTTTTTCCTGACTTAATGTAGTTCTGAGGACAGAACTATTCTAAGGAGGGAGTATTGTAATATCCCGGGCGGATATTATATTTATAAAATTATTATTTTTAAAGTTAAAATATTTTTATAGAAATTACTAGTTTTTCTAATAAAAATTTATCTGGATATATATACTAGTAAGTATATAAAGGTATTGTATCAGTTTTGTGCACTTATACAAAATCTTGAAAAATGCATTTTTGAGAAAATGTCTGGAAAATCCCGGACAGATATTAAAAATTATTATTATATTATTATTTTCATAAACGAAATATTTTTGGTTCATATCACCCAGTTATGTTAATAAACATTATCTATATGTATAAACTAGTCGGTATATGGCTGTTTTGTATCAAATTGATACTCGAAGCTTCCGAACCGATAATAAAATTATTTTATCAGAATTAAATGATTTTTGTACAGATTATTCGTTTTGACTAATAAAAATTATCTATGAAATCATATATATGTACGTAGTTGAATCGTATCGATTTCGTACGTTTGTACAAAATTATGTAGTATGTGATTTTTGGAAAATACCTTTTATTTTGATCAATCATGATCAAAATAAAGGGTTAGAGATGATTTTGGGTGTGGGAAAATACCTCTTATTTTGACAAGTGGCTCTCTCTCATCCACATCTCTCTCTCTCCCTTTCCTATATCATGGACGACAACCAAAAGAGGGCCAAAATCCCTCTTCCGTTTTTGTGGTTCTTTATATCTTTCTCTTCTCATTCTACTTTTTCTACTACTTGTTTTTGTTTTAAAAAAATTTGAGAAAGAAAAAGAAAGTGAGGATCAAAATCAAAAGAAAAGATAAGAGTTTTTTTTCTTTCTTGGGTTTCATTTCTTTCATGGGTTCTTGAAGAGGAGCAAGAACAAGGAGCAAGGAGGAGAAGGAAGAGAGCAAGTTCTTCCAACCGATTTCTTTGGGTGGGGGTTTCTAATCTCATGCCTTGTTTTAGTTATTTATTGTTGTAGGTTGTTGTAAATTAGACTAAAATCATGTGCTTGTGGTTGTTTATAGACAAGAGTAGAAGGCACATGAGATTGAAGTGATAGAACACTAAGAAATAATCCTAAAAATTCAATCTTTGTGTTTGTAGGGTTAGATTTAATTAACCATGTTAAAAGAGGAATTTTGACCCGAAATTTATTGGAGATGTTCTTAGGGGTGTTATTATCATGCTAGAGTTTTAGTGGAATTTTCGGAGTGGTTTTGATGGGTGAAACGACCATTTCCCCCAAAATAGCGAGCATAGGCAAAAGACAAGACTCGCTGTTTTGGGGTTAGTGTTGCAGTATGTTCAAAGGAATAAAACTTGGGGATCCTCTCGGTATTTGAGAATGAAACCAACTAGAGAGTTGTAGTAGACATTCCCCCCTTTCCGAATTGACCTCTCGGGTTAAATTCCGATAAGCGAAGTAGGAATTATGGTCCTTGTAAAATACATCAACTAGCTGTCTGACTGAATGCTTACTATTTCACTTCTTCGTAGTTTTTGAGTATTTTACTGGATGAATCTGAGGAACCGACCAACTAGGGAGTTGTATTAGACATTCTCCCCTTTCCAAATTGGCCTCTTGGGTTAGATTCTGATAAGGGACGCAAAAGTTATGGCCATTATAAAATGTCAGCAGCTTGTGTTTGCTGAAAGCTTGCTGTTTTGCTTCATTGTAGTTTTTGAGTAGCTTACTTGTAGAATCTTGTAACACCTCGGATTTTTAAAATACCGAAAATATTTGTTTTTATATTTTGTAAGGGTGAGAATTATTTTTAAGTGATATCTTATTTTATTTATTTTCAATATTGATATTGGTATGAATATTTGTGATAGATTGGAATTATTGTTATATTAGAGTTAAGAGTTGAGATTTTATGCGAGGAAATATAGTTTATTTTATTTTATAATTTTGGGGAATTATTATAAGATAATTTAATGTATTTGTCTTGTTCATATTGTTATTATAGAAAAGTTGGAGTTTAGTTGTAATATTTTGGATTTGGAGGGCTTAAACGAAAATATGCCTTATTATTATTATTATTATTATTATTATTATTATTATCTTTTTACAAAAAAAAACCCCCCTCTCCTTTCCTTCTTCTTTCTCTCTTCCTTCTTTCTTTCCGATTCCAAATCGAAACCGAAGCAACCCCGAACCCAATTTCGGCCTTCTCTCTCTCCTCCAATCCACTTCGTTTCTCCACCAAATCCGAATTAAATTGAGGGGTATGCTAATTGAGGGGTTCTCTACATCGTAGGAGTGTTGGATTTTCGAAAAGGTATATCCTATTTTATTTATTCGTATAAAATTAAGTGTGGTTAGTTTTATTGAGTAGGATTATTATGGTACAGAGATTTAGAGGTGTTGGAAGTGGAAGATTTGAGGAATTAGTGGATTGTTAGAGGAATTACAAGTTGTTGGTAAATTAGGGTTTTGGGTATGTAAAATAGATATATATATATATATATATATATATATATATATATATATATATATATATATATAAGAATTATCTCTGGTATGGTGGTAAAAAATTGTAGTGAGCCATTAGAATAAAATGGGGAGTGACGATTTTAGTATAAACTCGGATTATAGGATTTATGAAATCGGGAAGGAAACTCGATTCTAAAAATTGTAGAAAAGGTATATGAGGGTGTAGAGTACAATGAAAGTATTAATATGAATTTAGGATGAATTTTATAGGCCTCCAGCTCAATTAAATTGAGTGAAATGGATTATAGGTGAAAAGTGCACGCCGGGTGCTCGGTGAAATGTCCGCGTGATATAGAGGTGAGAATTTGATGAATTCGGAGGTGTAGATAAGTCTCATTATTGGTGTTAACCTAATTTGAGAAATTAGGAAGAAGGGATTGAAGAAATTAGGAAGTAGGAAATTTTCCTATTAGAAAGCCTCCGATCAATATGTTAGTTCTTGCATCGGGGTTCGAATTTGAAATCCGTCGATGTAGCTCGCCTACATATGTCATTTGTGACGCGTGGGTGAAGACTGATTCAAATTTGGAGGTCCGTAGGTCGAGTTTTGAGCTTTAAACTAATCGGTTCTATAATTGTTCAATTAGGTGGAAAAAGTCGAACTTCGACTGGCTACAGGACGGACGTGGGACATCGTTGGCTCGATCCGTCAGGTGAGTACGTTGTGTTTATAAATATTTTATATTGTGGCCGAATTTCATGGCCTTTTGATATGTTTTGTGGGAGTTATGCCAAAAAATGGATTTTTGTTGAGAATACGGATTTTTAAGGATCCAAAATGGGTTTTTGAGAGATGTGGTGAAAGTGACTATTTTAAGTACATAAAATCTATAGTATGGGTTATTGTGATGTGTTGAAGCATAAAAACTAATTATATTAGATTGTTTATGCATATTTTTATCCAGTGCATATTTTGTGCATGTTTTGGGGCATATAGGCCCTTATAGGCAATTATAATTACATGGAGCATGGTGTATGAGCTAGTATGCTATAATTGGATATTATAATATTTAATTAGAGGAAATAAGTGATTTTAGCCCCTTTTTCTAGAAACCCGCATGTGTGGTGTGTAATTGTGATATGTATATAGATGATTACGACGTGTGATGCAATAGTTGATGAAATTAATAAGTGGGTACATGTTTACATTGTAATTATGTTCGAAGTGAATTAATGGGTAATAATATGATATTATTCTGTGATGAATTATATATTTTGATACACTTACGATACAGACTAACATCTTATAATTCTTTTGTTTATGATATAACTTGGTGTATGCCTATATGTGGTTTAATGAAGTAGTAAATAGCATAGTATTCATAATGGGTGATGTTATGGCAAAATGAATATCATGGTGCATTCATGATATGCAATAATATGACATGTTGGGTTATATGTTAAATGACTTGGTGTATATATTTATGTGATATACTGAGATGATAATTATATCGTGGGCATCAGATGTGCATCAAATGCAAGAAAAGATAAGATGGTAAGTGCTAATTAAATGTGTTATCAATACACGTGACTAAAATCAAGGTGGTAGCTATTCTTGAATTAAAAAGTATAATGTTGTGGAACATAGTAAGATGGAAAGATGAAATGAATAATGCTAATAACAGATGGTTTTGTTGACCAGTACCTACAGCAATCCTGGGGGTTTGGGCTAGACCTCCTAATACCCAAGGACCGGCTTGGGGTGCGGTGTTTTTCCCTCCTTGCTTCGACTGGGAGGAAGTACCCAGTTTATCTGGGGTGCGGTGTATTATCGCCCAAGCTATTGGCTTGAGGCCCAGTTTTCCTCGATGACAGCTGTCGCAAGGAAGTACCCAGTTTATCTGGGGTGTGGTGTTTTTCCCTCCTGGCTATCTGCTGGGAGGAAGTACCCAGTTTACCTGGGGTGCGGTGTTTTTCCCTCGCTGACAGACATCACGAGGAAGTACCCAGTTTATCTGGGGTGCGATGTTCCCTCGCTAGTTCGGCTAGGAGGAAGACGTAGCCTCGGATGAGTAAGACTCTGTGTGAGCATCGTTCCGCGTGTTTTATGTGCTGTCGGCTCTCAGTATATTGGGATACTGTGGCTCACTGGTCGACAAACTAATAAAATAAATAAGTGTTAATAATAAATGTGGTAGTAAAGAAAGTGGTTAGTGAAATGTGAATTGTGTATGAGAAAGAAAGTGATTGTGAATGAAGTAAATGTGAAGGAAAACGAGTCATGAGTGAGTGTATGAAAAGAAGTGATAAATGCAGTATGTGGTTAATTTAGAATGGAATAATAAAAGAGACATGTGTTCTTATGAATAGTGCGAAGTAATTGTATTAAATATGTGATCATTAAAGTAAAATACAGATTGATATGAGTTGTACCTTGGAATTGTGTCAAGGAACTACTCGCCCGCTAATTCCGTGGGAATGGTGGGAACTACCTGCCTTGGCATAATTCGCAGGGTGAGTTGGTATGCTAGTGGTAATGATTAATGGAAATGAGAAATTAAATAAAGTGAAGATGAAAGTAATTGAAGTGAATGAATAACCAAGCTATCAGCGTGGGATGTGATGTGATATTACCCAAACTGTGTGTTTGAGGTGCAGTGATTATTACCCAAGCTATCGGCTATGGGGTATAATATTTTGTGGCCCCAATTGTGTTTGGGGATTCAGTGAATATGATGATAAGATATATTGCTTATAAGAATGAGAAATTACTAAAGTGATATAATGAGATGTGAATGAGCTATAAAACATGGTGTTGATGCAATGAGTATAAGTATTCTAATTAATGATGTGTTAATGATGTGATGAAATATGAGAGCATTGCAATAAGAAATAAGATGTTATATTTGCGTCATAAAACACGAATGAATGTGGCATTATGAGAATAGAAGCATATATGTAAGAAGTGATACTTGATATAATATAATAAAATAAATACCCGTATTATGAAATTAGTTGTGAAAATGGTTATTAAAGAAAGTATGTTCTGTTATGAATTGTGTACCATGGAGGTGTGTCAGGGAACTACTCGCCCGCTAATTCCGTGGGAATAGTGAGAAGTACCTGCCTTGGCACAACTTCCAGAATGAATGGGTGAGTTGATGATATAATATAAGTAAATGAAGCGCATAGCCAAATAGAAATGAAGAAAATATGTAGTAGCATCATGTGGTTATATTCATATAATACTATTATGACGATAATTGTGGAAGAATGAATATTGGGGTTAGAAAATTTAAATTGAACAGTAATGGATTGTATGTGAATTCGTATATTGCGAATGTAAAATACGAATATATATATATATATATATATATACGAGGTTGATGTGAAGTACATTATGAAATGTGGGAAGTTGTGAATAATTAAATAGTTGAATGCAGGATTGGCAAAGTATTTGATATATCGTCGTATTGATGATGTTGTTGTGTCCAGGATTCAGATAGCATTATCTTAACTTGGTATTTGTAAGTTTAAATTATTTTTTCTTTATACTATTTTAATTTGTCATTAGATTAATAACTATACTCACACCAGAAATGGCTAACCCCTTAGTGTTTGGGGGGTTAGGGGAGTCTGAGGACTACCCTAGATCCCCTACTGTTGCAGGTTCTCATCAGTGTAGAGGTGAGGCGTGGATTGGTAGGATAAAGTTTTATTTTAAAAATTTGTACTAATTAGTTATGTGAATAGTAAAATTTATGATCTAAATTGTATTATGGATGTATGAGCATGTATATGATAATGATGAGTATAGTGTGGGGTGGTGTGGTATGTTTGTGACCTGTACCCACCTCGTTGTGGAGTACTGGGCTCTGTGGTAGGTTTTACAAGGATTTTTCTAAAATTTTACCTCGTTTTTCAAAGAAATTTATAGTTTTTATTTGATATTTAATAATCCGTTATGAGATTGGCCCCCATAGCATTATATTATATTGCCTGTATGTTTCTGCTCATTTTGGCCTGGGGAGCCCGTGAAATTATTGTGTGTATTGTGAGCTATGGAATTTTGAGCAGAATTACGTAAGCTATTTGTGTTTCGGGGCAAAATTTATAGGGGAAACTCTGCCAAAATTTTCCCTGAAATATAACTTTCTTAGTTTATGTTTAAAGTGATATAGAAATTGAAAGAATCGAATTTCGAGGTTTAGTTTTCGAAAAAAAAAAATTTTTTTTGGGGTGTTACAAATCTGAGGAGGAGACCAACTAGAGAGTTATAGTAGACATTCTCCCCTTTCCAAATTGGCCTCTCGGGCTAGATTCCGATAAGCGGAGTAGGAGTTATGGTCTTGGAAAAATACAGCAACTAGCTATTTGACAGGATGCTTGCTGTTTGATTCTATGTCATTTTTTAGGCTTTTACTTGATGAATCTGTGGTTCGGGCCAAGTAGGAAGTTGTAGTAGAGATTCTCCCCTTTCCGAATTGGCCTCTCGGGCTAAATTTTAATAAGTGGAATAGGAGTTATGGAATTTGGAAGATGCAGCAGCTAGGTTCGGGCCAAGTAGGAAGTTGTAGTAGAAGTTTTGGGCTTTGAAAGTTTTCAGCTTGGCTGTGTATTTGGTGTGTTGGAAATGTATCTGTCTTGTTTCCTTGTAGTGTTTGAGTGTCCTACTCGCTTAATCTGAGGAGCCGACCAACTAGAGAGTTGTAGTAGACGTTCTCACCTTTCCGAATTGCCCTCTTGGGTTAGATTCCGATGAGTGGAACAAAAGTTACACGCTTTCAAATTTTCAGTTTTCTTTTGTCAAATCTGCTGTTTTATTACCAATTGCGTGTGTTCGATGGGTAGGAACTTGGAGTTCCTTACGGAATCTGAGAAATTGGTCAACTGGGAAGTTTTAGTAGATGTTCCCACCTTTTCAAATTGTCAGTTTCGTTAGATTTTGACGAGTAGAGCAAAAGTTACAAGCTACGAAAGTTTCATCTTTTTATTGAAAATCGGTAGTTTGCCAACTGTTTGCATATGTTCGAGGGTCAGAAATTTGGAATTTCTTACGGAATCTGAGAAAGTGGTCAACTATAGACTTGTAGTAGATGTTCCCAACTTTTCAAATTGCCCAATTTCGTTAGATTCCGACGAGTAGAGCAAAAGTTACCAGCTTAAAAAGTTTCAGTTTTTTGTTGAAAATCTGCAGTTTGGGTAAACTGTTTCCGTGTGTTCGATGGACCGAATTTTGGATTCCTTTCAGAATCTGAAATAGTGTTCCACGAGAGAGTTGTGGTAGATATTTTTTACCTTTCTAAAAAGTATATTTCTGTTAAAATCCGATGAGCGTAGCACTTGTTGCTTCTAGGCTGTCGGAAGGTTTTTATGTCGCTTTTGGGTTTCTCATTGGTAGTATGCCTATTTTATACTGTTAGTAGATTCTTCTGTTGCTTCTAATTATTGAAGATCAAGTTTTGCTAGTAATCACGTTTGGTTGCTTCTAGGTAGTTAGAATACCTTTCTGGTTGTTTTTATGTGTGGTTTTGCTCATACAAGGCTCTCCTGGCCCGTATGTAGCTGTTGGTCTCATACGTAGCTTATTTGGCTCATATGTATGTTGTTGTCTCATATGAAGCTTATTTGGATCGTATGTATGTTGTTGTCTCATACGCAGCTTGCCTGGCTCGTATGTAGTTGTTGGTCCCTTACGTAGCTTGTTTAGCTCATATGTTCTTTGGGTTACTCGTATGTACCTTCTTAGCTAATACGCAGTTTGTTGTGCTCATCTATGGTGATATCATTGCCCTAGGGCTATCGACCATCAAGACGTGTGTTTACCTTACTCCTAAGGGACTGTGGACGAGTCACTCCTTGTGTACCGTCGGATCTTAACCATTGTTGGTTAATCGCGGACCGGAGTATGACGAAATCCAGGTTCAGGTTAGTAGCATGCGAATACATTTGTATTGCCGAGGTCTTGGATCGATAGGCCATGAACCAGATCCTTAGGGATTCTAGTAAGTCTAGGTTGAGCAGCCTAGTAGAGTTATCTTGCGAAGTCTAACTTAAGACCTAGCATGTTGTGTTTATACTATTGTCATCCCTAGGATTGTTCAAGGTTAGTGACATCGTTAGGATAGTAACTTATGACTATTACTACTTAACAATTACTTATTAACATTATTCGCCGAAGGGAAGGAGTTGGTGTTAAGGGTGATACCTTCTGATTCGACCTGTCCTATAGGCCGATACTAGGTGGTATTATTGGGTTGTACCCTTCTTGTCAAAGGGATACGGTCTGTGCCTTCTCACGAGTTGGGAGCACGGGATCCGTATCTCGTCTGTTAATTTCTGAAGTGCCTTGATAAGGGTAGTTGCGATTCCTGTCGAAGCTAGGGGATGGACCCCGGAACTCCGTCATGTCCTAGATCTAAGGGCAAACAAGCGATAGACTACGGTCTATCAACTAGGGGGGCCACAGGTGATGCTTCGAGCTACCTGTGCTGTCAGATAACCCAAGGGTGGCCACGGGGGAAGCTTCGAGCTAACCTGTGCTGTCGGATAACCCATGAGTTTGTCAGATTTTTGAGTGAGGTCCAGTACGTCTGGCGATAGTGGCAAACGGGGACACCACTATATGAATGCGAATGGCGGGATTAGACCATTTCAGAGCAACCTCATCAGTCATGTTGTATCTTTAGAAACAAGTTGAGTACAAAAGTAGAATTCATTGTACGGGTTCAAATCCTTATATATGAAGAAACGGCTTGTTATGGGCGTATGTAGTATGAGATGCATACTGTTCCGGAGACTTTCTTGCATTGGAATAAGAGCATCCTTGCATTAGTAATCTTGTATTAGAGTCTAAGTCATAACATACACTCACACATCATATATATATACACGTTTCTCTTTTCGTCAATCTGTTTGCTATAGTTGAGATTCGCTACTAGTTATCAACCTTAAAGCGTCAGTATATGTACTGATGTCCCCACTTCAATAGGTACCGGATTGCAGAAGTACAGGTACAGAATTCAGGATGACTCAAGGCAAGAGAAGCAAGAAGTCGATTTCATTTCAGTTTTCCGCTGTAATATAATTTCATTTGTAACAATTATTGTAATTTATTCATTATTGTAATTTATTTGTTATTGGGAAGCATCCAAGTAAAATACCAAGTGCTATTCTTTATTTATTGTACTCTGATGTAAATTGTTAAATGTTGTAACACTTGGAATTGTAAAGGTATTATTGTAACACTGTTGTAACGTATTGCAATTTTGTAACATTCGGACTTGTAATACATTTGTGTTGAATAAAAAGTTTTAAATTTTCCTGTTTTTCTGTGTATTGTGGCTAATTGAAGGAAAGATTCTGGCTTATGTCACGGTTTCCCAGTGTATGGAAATTGAGGCGTTACAGGGCTGGCGGCAACGCGAGTCTATAGGCCACCTTGCCTACTCGCTCCATCACATCGAACGGACCAATGAACCTAGGGCTTAACTTACCCCCATCACCAAATTGGATAACACCTCTCCAATGTGATACCTTGAGAAACACATGATCACCCATCTTGAATTCCAATGCCCTACTGTGAATATCTGCCAATTTCCTCTGCCTGTCCTGTGCTGCTTGCAAATGCTTCCTGATCTGGGCCACTACATCAACAGTCCTCGTGATCAACTCTAGCCCCAAAAGCTTCCTTTCACCAATGTCATCCTATAACACTGGTGATCTACACTTTCGACCATACAAAACTTTATACGGAGCTGCCTTAAGACTAGCTTGGTTGCTATTGTTGTATGAAAACTCCACCAAGTGTAGATGATCTTTCCAAGATCCTCCAAACACTACAAGAAAACCCCTTTTTCGCAACGAGGTTTTGGCAACGACGTTTTAGTCGTTGTGAAAATTAGTTATGACAACGCGAAAGTCGTTGCTAAAAATAAAACAAAATTTTCCCGGGCCTTCACACATCCCGGCCAGATTGTGTGTAGATTGGAAACGATAAATGTCGTTGCGCCAGATTGTGTGTAAATTGGAAACGACAAATGTCGTTGCGTATATTTCCTTATATCTACTGCAACGACAGTATTGTTGCCAAAAATATATATAAAAAAAAAATTAACTTAATTAATATCCCCCGCCACATCAAATTCCCCAAACGTCACCACAAAATTTTCTAATTTCCCAAACCCACCACACCAGTCGTATCTTTCCTAATTCCCGCCCTAGCCACCACATCCCGCAGCCACCACTTCCGCCCTAGCCGCCACCACATCCTGCCGCCACCACATCCCGCCTTAGCCTCAACCACATCCCGCAGCCACCACTTCCGCCCTAGCCGCCACCACATCCTGCCCCCGCCGCCACCACATCCCGCCCTAGCCGCAACCACATCCCGCCGCCACCACATCAGAGCTCGATCGCAACCACATCCCGCCACCAAATCAGAGCGCCATCGCGATCAAGATTTTGAGTCAGGGGGTTCTGCCGCTGTGGGCTGGCGTGGTCATCACCGCGTTGGACTAGTATAATTTTTTTCCCTATATTTTTTATGGGTTCTGTACTGAACTTGCTGTACTGAACTTCTGTTCTTAGATGGGTTCTGTTTGTGTGGTTGGTGTGTTTTGTTTTCTTTTTTTCTTTTGACATATGCTGCAAGAGCGAAAGAACACACACAGTCATCATGTCTATATTACTGGTTATACTTTCCATTCACTGCAAGAGCAAAAAGATAATGAATATTGCTATAATGTCTGTATGATATTATCCATGATGCAGCAGCAGCCGTGTCGATATATTCTATAGTACTTGATCAGAACTTTTGAGCTGAATCAATGTTGCAATGTTGCAGTTTAATAGCATTTGAAGCGGTGCTTGTTTTGATGTAGTTGCAGTTGCATACATTACAGTTTTGAGATTGTTTCACTCTTTTATAGACTTTTAGGTTACCTGTAATCACAACTTAATTCAAGCACTTAATAGAACCTTGAGTTCTGCGTACAATTTCAGTTGTTAGAAATAACTAGTAATTAGGGTGATCCACTTGCAGATCCGCAAATATTGTGGAAGTTGATGTTGTACCCACTAAATTTTCAGATTCAGATATAAGTTCGGATCATCCAATTTCAGTATTGTCAACTATATACAACATGCATCAGCTTTATAATATGCATGGTAAACAGTCTACTACTCTTAATAATATCAGGAGATGACAATTAGCTAGCGATCTTCAACCCTTTCAGCACTAGATAGTTCATCACTTGAACTATCAAACACTTCTGCGATTAGTTTCTCATGAACAACATATTTAAAATGCTCGAAACATTGCATCATCATCACCAGCCTTTGCCTATGAGCCAGACAGAGCCAATCAAGTGTCGCCCCATAGACTATGCCGAATATAAGAAAAAGGCACGACACATTCCCTAGCGCCTTCTGCTCAGGTTCTACTACACAAAACAACATACTATTAAGCTTTGCTTTTGGGAGGATGGTTGACTAATTTACTAATATATATAACAGACACTATTTTCAGACACATTCCAGGTGGCCCTTCACTAGTCTAATGGTTTACATTAAAGCAAGTTAGCAGATCTTGAAGATTCCTTACATTGCAATAATTCAAAATTTTGTTAATGTGAGATTATTTGTACTTAATTTGTCCTTTTGCTTACTCACCTGATTAAACAGAAAAAAACAATTTAAAAAAAAATTAAAAATTAAAAATTAATTTTCAATCTCTCTATGTTTATTAATTGTGACAAAACTCTTGCAGCTCCGCTTGTATAATTGTATGATTAATTAATTAATTATCATAAGAAATTATTAAAAATTTACATGTAGATTTGTTCCTGGTCTGAACTCATCCCAACAAAGAGCAGCAAATAGGTTCCCATGTAAAACAGAAGCCACTGTGATTTTATTCCACATTTGGTTTGTTATTAGGCAGTGATAATTACATTACTTATCATAAGTAATAAATAATTCATAAGTAACCAATAGTACTTAATTGTAGTGAGATCTCTCAGAACTCAAACAAACAAAAAAACAATTAGAACTTAGTTTAGATTATTAACCAAGGATCGACCAATGAATTCCTCAATTTGGTATGCAGGTTGTTGGACGGCAAACTTGAACTTAACGCCAGCCAACTTATAAATAAATTGATGATCTAATTTAGTTGAACTTCATAATTTCTTTTCATTAACCTTTTTTTTTTTTAAACTTATTTTATCAGTTAGAATTTATATATGTTAATCTTGATTTGATGGTTTAGTTGTCGAACAAGTCACTATGTATTTTTTAATTTATGTATGCTGAAATGGAAGGCAACAATTTTTTTTGGCTTTATCAGTTTGGGTACTCTGTTTATTTGATCTGTATGAGATGCCAATAACGTTTGATCAGTTGATTTCCCTTTGAGCAAGTCACATTGTGATTGACAAATATCCGATTGTCATTTCTAGCTTGGAAGTGTAGTCGCTTTCCTCTATGGTTGGCAATAAGTTCAGAGGGTGAGTGTTAGTAAGTATGTGTTGAAAGCTGGCCTTTAAATACATCTTTTGCGAAACTTAAGATTCTAAGAGAAGACAAAGAATGAACAAAAGATCGAATATGGCTTAGTTCGGTTCTTGGTTAGAGCTAAGATATCTGTATGGAAGTGAACAAAAATAACTATAATTTACAGAACCACTGCTAATAATTTGTTGTGTCAGGTGTTACATCTCCATTTCAAAAAGATTAACTTCAGATTTTACATGACTTTCATACTGAAAATTATGCAAAAGATTAATGTTATTATTCTCAAACCTACTAAAATATATAGAATACTTGCATGCATTTTATAAGGTACAGATCATCATCAGGTATAGGTATTATGTGCTTCTCAAAAAAACAAAAAAATATATATAAAGTATGTATCTTCGTCAGATTGAATGCGAAGGCTACAATTTTTAATTTTATAAAACCAATGTCGAACTTAATTTATTATATCTTAATATATTTCAGCTTTTCATTAGGAAATATAATCAACTTATCCCATACTAGATGCTGGCTAAAACCTTTTTCCTTATATCTCAACTTTAAACATACGTACAAATTTTGATTATCTCTTGTGAGTAGGTATGCAAATTAATTACAGTTTTCATACTCAACCTCTAGTAAAAATATAACATCACATTCTAGATCAATTGTTTACAAATTTCAGTTATTTGAGAAGAACTCTATTTGTTAGTAGTTGGGTCAATTGGATGTTACGATGCACTCACTAATCCTTATACTTCTTTCTAACCTCCCTTGCTCTTATTTCATTTTTAATTCGCAAATAATAAATTCAAATAAATATATGAATAGCATCCAAAGTCAGATTTACTTTGTTTATTCTCAGACACCACCCAATTTTTTTTAACAGTGGCTCAGCATGCTAGGGTACAAGATTCATAGGTATAAAGTAATTAGATGAACACTCCTATATATAAATATACATAGTACAAATTAGTTTTCATTATAAAGATTCTCTAATATTAAGTCCTACTTATTATAAGCAAATAGACTCTTATTAGTAAATATAAAATTCGAGAACATGTAACAACTACTAGTTCAACTAGTTTTTAGACAAGACTTACAGCAAAAACCTCCAATATTTAGACTTAATCTTGTTGTATCAACACATTGGAAGGCACAAGTGTTAGGAACAACCGATGCCCTGATACCAGTTGTTAGGGAATTTCGGCGTTGCGGATGGTTAAACTTCCTTTTGGTAAATAACCACTTTAACCTATGTAATCCATGGGGAATCTGGCATGTACTCCTTAATTAAATGCAGTGGCAGTGTAATAGACTATACTCCCAAATTCTTATGATTTGTTCCTGCAAAATGGTTAAGGCACTAACTTATCTTCTATTCTCAGGCATTCTACTGATCGGGAAGTTGCACTTATGATGCTTATGGCTTATCTTTCTTATATGCTGGCTGAGGTGAGGATCTTCTCAAATATCATTAGATATGTTTTTTTTTTCTGCTGAAAGTTATTAGTTTGGTAATTCCACTCTCTTAAATTGAGGAGAAAATTCCTTGAAATATTGTTATATTTTACTCAGTATCTACTTATAAACCTGTTACCTCAGATATTAGCAACCCTGAGGTGGTAAATTGAACACCTCAGGGTTCAATTTGATACCAAGCCAGTTTGTGAATGACCTTGGCGATTGTAAACAGCAATGGAGACCACAAAAGGTGGTTGATATATTAGATCTAGTCAGCTTCCCCTATGAACAAAGAGGTAACTAATAGCTCTCTCCTGCCTCGTGTAATGGTATTCTTCTTCTGAGTTTTCCTTTCCTCACTGATATTATGTTAGATTATTCTGAGAGAATGGGCGTATGACATTGATTACTGATAGCGTTTCAGTTGCAAAAGTGTTTGGTTCTTTCTTCCTGTTTCATGACATGGCAGTTAAAGAAGTTAAATAAAAAACTTCTTCATTTGAAGGTTAAGATGATTTTATTAGAGGCGAAATTCATGTTTTACCTTTCATCTCTCAAAGCACCATAGTAATTGCTGGACGGATATTAGTTTGTCTGTTTACAGTATTCCGAAGTGAATGGGCTGAAAGTGATCAAAGCATTTTCCCCAAGTAGTTGGGGTCGAGTACATGAATTATGGTTTTCCATTCTGCTTTGGATTCCGTTACCACCCTACCCTTAAAATTTTTTACAAATGTATTAATCATCTTTTAAAGTCATATGTGTACATACTAATATACATCTACCTTAGTATCAAATCTATCCATCAAATTGCTCTCGATACTTTTTCCAGTGAACATGCTTTTTATTGTTCAACTTTTAGCTTATTGACACCTGTTCCCTTTCTTACAATGTTATAGAAACTAGAAAGTTCCAAGTTCCAACTATGCTTCTTTCCGCCTTCTCTTGAAGTTTTTGGGATTTTGCAGTAATTTTCTTCACTTTTCTCATTAAAGGCGGTAAACTTAATTGACAAAAGAAGTTAAATCAGGTTAACCTTGGCCAACTTTTAGTTGGGGTCTTATTTTTAGTCGTACATGCTTTACATGCACATTTGTATATACATATGTGCCCCCTATGAGCCAAATTAGGCATCCATGACACTTTATGGGATCTTTAGTCGGTTGAACTTGTAATCTTTACAAATTATTCTATTTAAAGTCATGGTAGGATTTTTTTTTAAAGTGATAATAGGAACATATGTTTTTAAGATCATTTAAATAAAGCATCCAGGTCTAGAATCAATAATTATTTGGCATAGCCAGTTAGTTGTGGAAAGAGTATCTTCTGACAATCTTCATCCATATTCTGTTAAGCATGGCTAGAAGTGGTCATAAGGGAGGGTCTTATTTTCTTTTAGGTGGATAATGATAATAGTGATTTGGATAAAGTAACATTAATATAATGAAAATAACTTAAATTTCTTGCCTTTAGTAATATTACTTTCATGAATGACATTAGTCTATGCTGGTGAATCTGGCAACTATAAGATATCCTGTTCGCGCATCCTTCTCAAATTTTTCTTTTCCTTTATCAAGGAAAACATTATATATGTAGAAATTCTATTTGCACACATCTGATTGAGATCAGTATATCCTGGGAGTTTTTGTTAAGCTGAGGAATTGCAGGTATTCTCATCAAGGGTATTTATGAACTATGGGGTCAAGCAAGCAGCTTTGAAGAACTGGAAAATGCCGTAAGAGAATACCCTGAAGAACGGAAATCACCATATTTAACACCAGAAAGCTCATTCCGGATAATTGTGGACAGCTTTGGCAAGGTCATTAGCTTTCAAGATCAGAACGAGCGCATCCAAGCACTTGCTTATATACCATTCAAGGTTTGTGTGTAAAATAGATGAATGTATTTGCACATTGCTAAATTGCAGACACTAAATGAGCATGGTCTTTGACTTTTACCTTAGTTAAATGAAAGTGTTAGCTACAATGAATTGCTTCTTATCTAGAGTTTGCAATTTTATAATATACAGATTATGGTTCATGAATTTATTGTTATAGTTTTCTTCTTCTGTTTCAGTAAATTTATTTGTTTCAGGAAGATTGATAAAGAAACAATTATTTTTGAGAATTAGTTTTGTTTTATGCCACCAAGATAGGCAATGGAAGCTGCGTACTTATTATGTGAAAATGTAATGAGAAGAAGATGAAAAACTCTACATGGGGTTTTCATAGATCTAAAGTCTTACAGTAGTCAAAAGGTCCTTAAAATAATTATGTACTAGGTTTTAGATAAGAGGTTCTAGTAGTTGTAATTAATGTCAATAATGTAGAGATAAAACATTGAAGTTTAGGAACTAATAATAATTTGACTAAATTTTCAACAATGCAAAGATGAAACTTTGCTCTCAACCAGAATGGGATAGATTGGAGGTGGTGGTATGTTTACATTTAGTTGAATTCTGTTGTTTAGCTATATAGATGTTCAAATATGTGAATACAAAGATACATCTCTTTTCGTCTCCTTCCTTGTTCTATTTTTGTGCTTCTAGCTGGTTATTTCTCCTTTAAACACATTGTTTGGTATCTATCTGTATTTCTCTATATCATATTTTGGTCGGTAGCTTCTCTCGTTTCAACATTTCTGCTGTTTGTATTAGAGAGGAAGTCAAATTTAGGCCTCTTTTTAGATTGATCGGTGGTAGTAGACGTGAGGATCAGACGACCAGTCATTTGGTAGAGCAACAACTGGAATGAAAAACCTAAAAGATGAGCTTCAAATTATCTTATTGTGTAGTCTCTGTTTCCAATTTATTGGTTTTAGGGTAGCTGTTCATGTATTCATGTATCTTGCCTGAAAATTGATTACAGCTTGTAGCTATTGTTCACCTGTTATATCTGTAAACGATTGCTGTTCTTATAACTAATACATATTTTTCAGGGTCGCATTGATTTGCGCAACCCAGATCACAAGTTCTGGCTTATGGAGACTGATGATTATGGATCAAATAACGGCCTTCCTCCAGTTGTCAAAAGGCTGTATTTTTTGGGCGAGAGGTTGGAGCTGCAGATAGAAGTCTTTTACCTACCTACCAGTTGAAAAGTCGTAAATATCTGGGTCCCACTGCCATGGATGCAGAAGTTGCTTTTCTTATGGCTAATCAAGGGTTGGCTCAACCAGGAAAGATAGTTTATGACCCTTTTGTTGGGACTGGTAGCATTCTTATGGCTGCTGCTCATTTTGGAGCTATGACAATGGTTTGTGTTTTCCTTTTCTTTTGACTAAATTTGATGTCATCGTCAATCTTAGGAACTAGGACTTTGCAATTTGCAGGATATTGTGGAGATTCTGATATAATTTTTCCAGGGTGCAGACATTGACATAAGGGTAGTGCGTGATGGAAAGGGTCCTGATTGTAATGTTTGGAGCAATTTCAAACAGGTGATTCTTTTATCTCGACCATCACTTTATGGAAATTCCCATTAGATGGACAAATATATTGAATTTTCTTATCAAATAAGCGGGTGGTAATTGTTATTTTGTGATTTTTTTACCCTGCCATTGGTTTTTGCTAGCTTTAATTGTCTATTTTTTCAATCTTTGTGATATTTTCTCCTCAATAACCTGATTGTGGTGGGTTGTATATATTGGTTTCTCTGTTCATAAGGTTTGACATTTATTTTGCAGTATGGTTTGAAAATGATAAAGGAGTTGCAAGAAACTCAAGAAAGAACAACAAGACAAATTGAACAATAAAAGGAAGATATGCAGCGTGCAATGGATGCAATGAAACAAGAATTGTTGGCACAGCTTACAAATAGAGGTGCATGAAATTTCTCGAATGATCAAGGTACTATTAATTTTAGTGGCACTATTATGTTGTATTGTTTTGTGCATACAGGTTCCAATAGTTTTGGCAATCTTTCATAGTTTCATTGTATACTGCTGGACTAATCATTATTTCAAATATGTAGGTACCACGAGAAGGAACTGCATTTGGAGAATTAGGGAATGAAGCCATTGGTCCGGGAGCATATATTTTTGTATCATATTTTGACAGTGTATGATTTAGTTATATCTTATATGAGTTAGCTGTTGGTTTAGGTTATTAACTCTCCAACATCAACCCCACTTTTTTGCTACTTGTATTTTCTAAGAATATTCATCCCAAAATATTCTTTTGTTCTAAGTTGATTCAGTTCTTTCAATCTTGCATTCAATTTTGTTGCAATGTTTAGATGTCAAGAGAATATTAGAAAACATGGTTAAGCTTATTATGCACAATGGAAATGATTATGAGATACTTAGATATCTTTTTGAGAAGTTGATGGTTGTAATATTTTGGGCATTTCTTCTTATATGTGACATAAATGTAATATGTTGGACAAGGTTAATATTATAGTTTTTGGAATGATGTTGGTTTTTAATGTTTTTGAAGTGTATGCTAGTTTGGATAGGGCTGATGCAACGACAATATATAATTTGTCTCGAAAAGAATTAAACTTTCGCAACGACAATTGGTAGCTTCAGCAACGACTATAGTTGTTACCAAAATACAAGTATTGCAAAGCAATTATAAAAATAATTGCAAAATAGTCGAGCTTTGTCAACGACAGTAGTCGTTGCCAAAATAGGAAATGTAAGGCAACGACAATCATTCATTGCGAAAAATATATCTTTAGCAACGACATGAGTCGTTGCCAAATATATGAGGTATGTTTGGCAACGACAAATGTTGTTGCGATTGATTTTATATGAAGTATCTTTAGCAACGACATGAGTCGTTGCCAAATATATGAAGTATGTTTGGCAACGACAAAGGTTGTTGCGATTGATGTTATATGAAGTATCTTTAGCAACGACATGAGTCGTTGCCAAATATATGAAGTATGTTTGGCAACGACAAATGTTGTTGTGATTGATTTTATACCATAGCACGGGTGGAATTAGGTATGGCAACGACAACATATATTGCAACGGCAATGTCGTTGCGAAACAATCTATGTTTGGCAACGACAGCAAGTCGTAGTCAAAATCTTTAGCGACGCCCGGACGCGCAACGATCTTGCAACGACAAATGTCGTTGCCAAAAATATTTTTCGCAACGACAAACGAGTTTTAGCAACGACATTTGGCGTTGCGGAAAAGGGTTTTTCTTGTAGTGAAACTAAAGCACACAGGCCCTCAACTTATCCTCCATGGTCTAAATAGTCCTCTCCGATTGACCATCTGTCTATGGATGGAATGCAGTATCGAATCTCAGCTTACTCCCAAGACTATTCTGAAGACTCTTCCAAAATTGATATCTGAATCTAGTATCTCTATCTGATATAACACTGATATGAACACCATGCCAACTCACAATCTCTTGCATATACTTCTCTGCAAAGCTATTTGTAGACTTACACACTCTGAAATGAATGAAATGAGCACTTTTTGTTAAGCGTTCCACAATCACCCGGATGGCATTGTGATCCTTGGGACTTCTAGGCAAAGTAGTCACAAAATCCATAGTAATATTCTCCCACTTCCACTCTAGAATATGAAATGGTTGAAGAAGTCCAGCAGTCCTCTGATGTTCTGCTTTCACTTGTTGACAGATCAGACACCGAGAAACAAATCTTACAACATCTCTCTTCATACCATGCCACCAAAAATACAACTTCAAATCCCGATACATCTTCGTACCACCGAGATGAAAAGAATATGGAGAACGGCGAGCTTTTTCAAGTAACTTCTGCCTGACTTCCCCTCTTCGGAACACATATACGAGTCCCAAAGCAGAGAGATCCATCCTCATGAATCACCATATCAGTCCTTGAACCAGCTTCGACTTCAGCTCAAAACTTCTGCAACTACACATCACCAGACTGTGCCTCCTTAATCTGATCCACCAAAGACGACTGCAACTGAAAGACCATACAACTATGCTCGGAACCAGGCAATATGATGGACCCAATAATATTCACATTTAGGAGCAATAATCTTAGTGTAATTAGACATTTAAATGCTCTTTATGTGTTATTTTACTTTTCTTTTCTCTTTTCCACAGGAAACAACCAAAAGCAGCAAAACGAAGCAGATTCCAGACTAATACAGACTAAGAGGATGATATACAGGGAACTGCAGAGCAACAGTCGACTGGCTCTTCACCAGTCGACCGGACAGCGAGATTCATGGGGCTCGGCACAGTCGACTTCTCCAACATCAGTCGACTTGACTGATGAATCATGAAGCCACAGATGTCTCGGTGCAGTCGACTTACATCCAACACCAGTCGACTGGTATGCAGCGGAGTTAAAAGATAAGAACAACGAAGATTCATCCTCATCCAAATACGAAGCAAGATTTAGTTATCCAGACCCAGGTTATATGGGAATAACAACTCCTCCAACAAATCAAAGCTAGAGACTGGGGATTGGCGAGAGCACGTGGTTAGCAGAAAAGGAAGAAAAGAAGAAAAGAGAAAGAAATAAAACGCCAATTAAAGAAGGAAATAAATAAATAAAAAGAAGAGGACTTTTCTGGAAAAAAGGTAGAACCCTAATTCTCCTGCCGCGTTCTATAAATATCAACGAAGGGAGAGAGGACCGAAGGACGGAATTTCTGAATCATCAAATCACCAAGAGGAATATTCTAGCAGCATCGAAGAAGAAGGAGATCGAGTAAGCTGAAGCAACAAGCAAGTCGACTGAGTGACAGCACTCGACTTCTCAGACCGAACTACATCAGTTTATTTCTTCTCTTTCTAGTTTTTTTATTTTCATCATGTATTCGAAACCGTTAGTCAATAAAAGTTTTATTATGTGGAACTAATTTCATAGTTGGGTAGATTGAAACCGTAGTTATGTAATGCTTATATTCTTCTGAATGCTAGTCTGTTACTTATTGATTAAACCTGATTGTATTGGTATAGATTTATAATATACAAACTTGTTCAGAAGTTCTAAGAGCAGTCGACTGAGAGTGACAGCAAGTCGACTGCCATACAGAACCTGAGATTATCCAGTTTGCATATTATAAATCTGAATCTGTTATATGAGTATAGAGACGACCCGTATCTCGTACTCATAACTTGTAACACAGGAATCTTTGGGGGTTCTTGGTTTAATCAACTTGAAGGATCTAGATCTGATACCAATTTCTAGAACTTCGAGTGTGTGTTCGTTTCCATTGTTCTTATGTTTTCTTTAAGTGCAACTTAGTAGATACCATGCTAAATACTTAAGGAAAGAAACGAATTAGGGTAGATACCATGCCTAATTCTTGGCTAAAGAAACAATACTTTAAGGAGTAGATTCCATGCCCTTAAAGGAACGAACATGAGTAACTAGAATAGTGAAGAAGGTGACTTAGCATTACTGACTACAGATGGAAATCAAAGCCCAACTACTTAAGAGATATTTGTGATTCAGAACTACTTGATATAGTTTTTTAATTTCTCCTTTTCTTTTAGAACAATTCTTTACAATCCTTATTGATGTTTATTGGTTAGTAAGTTAATCTCTACAATCTCTGTGGGATCGACCCTTGCTTGTCACTACGCTTCTATAAACGATTCGTACACTTGCGAGGTTTTTAATTTGCGTCTAGTTAGATCATCTAGATTGCACAACAAGTTTTTGGTGCCGATGCCGGGGATTGTTTAGTATTTTAACTTGCAAATCAATTTTTAGCTTTTTCTTTTTTCATTTTCTTTTATTATATTTTCTTTCCGGTTACATTCCAAAAAGCAACAATGGGTGAGGAAGTACCAAATCGAGTATCAATGCAGGACAAATTCACTCCGAAGAATATTGAGCAACCCTCATGCATTGCTTATCAACCTAAAGTTATAGGGAATATGCATCTATCACCTCAATTACTCAGCATGGTTCCCCACTTCAGTGGCAGAATAGACGAGGATCTGCACCTCCATTTGCAAGATTTCTTTAATCTTTGCAGAACACAAAGCGTCCAAGGGCTTACCCCCGAACAAATCAGGTTAATCTTGTTTCCATTTTCTTTAAAACTTAATGCTAAATTGTGGTATAATTCTTTGGAACCAGGATCAATTCAATCATGGGAGCAATTGGCAACAAAATTCTTGAAAGAATTCTTTCCAGCCCAGAAAACCAAACAACTAAAAAGGGAAATTCTACTCTTCCAACAAAAAGATGGCGATTTATTCTTCGAGGCATGGAAGGACTTCAAGAACAAGCTTCTCAAGTGTCCTACGCACAACATGCCTAAAGATGATCAGGTACAAGCATTTTATGAGGGTTTAAATGATACTAACAAGGCAATTATGGATTCAGCTTGCAACAGGATCTTGATGAGGAAAAGTGGTGAGGAGGCCATCGAATTATTTGAAGAACTAAGCGAGAACTCACAGCAATTCTCAACAAGGGGAAGAGGCATTTCTAAAAAACAGGGAGTTTATGAAATTTCTGGTAGTAATAACATACAATTAGAAATGGTAAACATGAACAAAAAAATTGATATGCTTGTTAATGCAATGACAACAATGGGCAGTGTAAAAAATCAAACAAAAGAAATTTGTGCAATTTGTTCTCATTTTGATCATACAACTGACACATGTCCCATGTCTTCTTTCACAGATTAGGAGCATGCAAACTATGTGGGACAAGGAGTGTTTCCACCAAAGAACAACCCATTCTCGAACACATACAATCCAGGGTGGAGGAACCATCCAAATTTCTCGTGGAGCAACAATCAAGGCATTCAATCTTCGCAAGGACATGCACGGAACTTCCAGATGGGAAGTGGGTTTGATAGGCCAGTTCAAGAACAGAAGAAGTTGAATTTTGAATCTACCGTTCTTCAATTGCTCCAACAACAACATCAAACAAGCAACCAACAAGGGCAGGCAATTCAGAAATTTGAAACTCAAATCGGGCAAATCGCAAAGGAGTTGAGTGAAAGAAAGGCAGGAGAACTCCCTTCACAAACCATACCAAATCCTAGAGGCCAAGAACAGCTCAAATCAGTAACAACTCTGAGAAGTGGTAAGACAATTGACAACAAGGTTGGAACACACACAGAAGAAGCAGATACACAACCATCAAAAGTTTTGGGTTCCAACAAGGTAAGTAAAAAAGAAAGGACAATTTTGCCACCATTCCCTCAAAGGTTAGTCAAGCAAAAGAAAGAACAACATTTATTTGATATCTTTGAAACTCTCAGAAAGGTAGAAATTAATATCCCCCTACTTGATGCTATTAAACAAATTCCTTCTTATGCCAAATTTTTGAAAGAATGTTGTACTCACAAAAGAACACTTCAGGTTAGGGAGGATGTGGCTTTGACAGAGGAAGTGAGCGCTGTTCTGTTAAGGAAATTACCTCCTAAATTGAAGGACCCATGTAGTTTTACCATTCCTTGCACGGTTGGTGAGCACTTCTTTGAAAAGGCACTGCTAGACTTGGGGGCAAGCATCAATCTTCTTCCTTACTCTGTTTAAGAAAAGCTAGGATTGGGAGAACTCAAACTAACATCTATCACTTTGCAGTTGGCTGATCGCAACATCAAAAGACCTAGAGGTATTTTGGAAGATGTCCTAGTTCAGGTAAATGATTTCATTTTGCCTGCAGATTTTGTTTTGTTAGACATGGAGGACTCTTCAATTCCATCTTCTTTACCGATCATTTTAGGTAGGCCATTTATGAGTACGGCGGATATAAAAATTTGTGTTAAAAAGGGTACTACTATAAGTATGAAAATAAATGGAGAAAAGGTTGAATTTAAAATGTTTGATACACTAAAATTACCACATGATGATCATGAATGCTATAATGTTGATGTGGTACAGGAGATTGTTGATCAAACATTTCAGGTACATAGCATTGAACCACTACAAGCCGCAATTACACAATCTCTAACTTTATCTCATGTTGAATAGGAATACGATGACTGCAGGATTGCAGAGACAGTACATCACCTTGAAACTCCAAAGTCATACTCAGGTAGACTCGCACCTGCATTTGAAAATATTGTGACTGATAACACTTGTGTTTCCTCAGACCAGTCGACTGGTCAACGGAACAAGTCGACTGTCCCGACTGCTACCAGAACACCAGACGTAGAGCTTAAGCCGCTGCCTGAACATCTAAAGCACGCATATTTAGGTGAGAACCAGACACTACCAGTGATAGTTGCTGCGAACTTGAGTGCACAAGAAGAAGATAAGTTGCTGAGGGTACTGCGAGAACACAAAGGTGCAATAGGATGGACCATTGCAGATATCAAGGGAATAAGTCCATCCAAATGCATGCATAAAATACTTCTTGAAGACAATGCAAAACCTAGCAGGGAAGCACAGAGAAGGCTTAATCCACACATGAAGGAAGTGGTAAGAACAAAGGTTTTGAAGCTATTAGATGTTGGCATCATCTACCCTATCTCAGATAGCAAATGGGTGAGTCCTATACATGTGGTGCCTAAGAAAAGTGGAGTCACAGTGGTGAAGAATGAAGAGAATGAGCTTATCCCTACGAGAGTGACCACAGGATGGAGGGTATGCATTGACTATAGGAAGCTGAATAACGAAACTAGGAAAGATCACTTCCCTCTTCCTTTTATTGATCAAAGTTAGAAAGATTAGCAGGATATAATCATTATTGTTTTTTAGATGGTTATAGTGGCTATAATCAAATTGCTATTGCTCCAGAAGATCAAGAAAAAACCACTTTTACATGTCCTTTTGGTACTTTTGCATACAGGAGGATGCCCTTTGGATTGTGCAATACACCAGCTACATTTCAGAGATGCATGATGAGTATATTTTCAGACATGGTGGAAAGGTTCATCGAGGTATTTATGGATGATTTTAGTATTTTTGGATCTTGTTTTGATGAATGGCTTAACCATTTGCAGCTTGTACTTAAGAGATGTGAAGAACGCAATTTAGTGCTGAATTGGGAAAAGTGCCATTTTATGGTACAACAAGGTATTGTCTTGGGACATGTGGTGTCAAAAAGAGGCATAGAGGTGGACAAGGCAAAAGTTGACATCATATCAAAGCTACCCCCTCCTACTACAGTCAAGGGTGTTAGGAGTTTTCTTGGACATGCAGGATTCTATAGAAGATTTATAAAAGATTTCTCAAAAATCTCCAGACCCCTTTGTGAATTGTTGGCTAAGGACGTTGAGTTTGCATGGACAGAAGAGTGCATAAATGCTTTTATTACAATGAAGAATCTTCTCATTTCTGCACCTATCGTCATGGCACCAGATTGGAACCATCCTTTCGAGCTTATGTGTGATGCAAGTGATTATGCTTTGGGAGCTGTTTTAGGTCAGAAAATCAATAAGGTATCCCATGTTATTTACTATGCTTCTCGAACTTTAAATGATGCACAGCTTAATTATTCTACTACTGAAAAAGAAATGTTAGTTTTCATTTTTGCTGTAGAGAAGTTTAGATCATATTTGATTGGTTCTAAAGTCATTGTTTTCACTGACCATGCTGCTTTGAGATATTTGTTTGCTAAAAAGGATGCTAAGCCTAGGTTGATCAGATGGGGGCTGTTGCTTCAAGAATTCGACCTTGAGATTAGAGACAAGAAAGGAAGTGACAATGTTGTAGCAGATCACATGTCCAGATTACTGCATGAGGGAGAAAGAATTGTGACCCCACTTAATGAAAATTTCCCAGATGAAAATTTATTTGAAATAAATATACAACTTCCATGGTTTGCAGATATTGTAAATTATCTCACTGCTCATGTTTTCTCTCCAGGTATGACAATTCAGGAAAGAAAGAGACTGGTGGCCATGTGCAAGCACTATTATTGGGATGATCCTTATTTGTTCAAATTCTGCCCTGATCAAATTATAAGAAGATGTGTGGTAGAAGAGGAGCAAATGAGTATTCTACAACATTGCCATCAATATGCATGTGGAGGACACTTTGGACCAAAAAGAACAACACTTAAGGTATTACAATCTGGTTTTTATTGGCCTAATGTATTCAAAGATGCTTTTTCTTTTTGCAGGACTTGTGACAAATGCCAAAGGACAGGCAACATCTCTTCTAGAAATCAAATGCCACTGCAAAACATCCAAGTAATCGAGCTTTTTGATTTCTTGGGAATCGACTTCATGGGTCCCTTTCCTAACTCATTTGGTTATTTATATATTCTTTTGGGTGTGGATTATGTGTCTAAATGGGTCGAGGCTGTCCCCTCAAAAACTAATGATCACAAAGTTGTTGTCAAGTTTTTGCAGGAGAACATCTTCACTAGGTTTGGTACACCACGAGCAATAATTAGTGATGGAGGGAGTCACTTCAATAATTTTCTATTTGCTTCTTTGATGAAGAAATATGGGATTACACATAGAGTGGGTACTCCATATCATCCTCAAACCAGTGGGCAGGTGGAGATTAGCAACAGAGAGATCAAGAGCATTTTGGAAAAGACAGTAAATACAAGGAGAAAGGATTGGTTGCTATGCTTGAATGATGCATTATGGGCCTACCGAACGGCATATAAGACACCCATCGGCATGTCTCCATACCGTTTGGTTTTTGGAAAAGCCTGTCATCTGCCAGTGGAGTTGGAACACAAAGCCTATTGGGCCATTAAAAGGTTCAATTTTGATATGAAACAAGCAGGCGAAAAAAGAAAGTTGCAACTGAACGAGCTTGAAGCATTGAGGCACGACGCATATGAAAATGCAAAGTTGTACAAAGAAAGGACCAAGATATACCATGATAAACAGCTAGCAAGGAAGGAGTTTTATGAAGGACAGAAGGTATTGATATACAACACAAGATTAAGACTCTTCCCAGGCAAGCTTATGTCACGATGGTATGGCCCATACATTGTTACAAAAGTCTTCCCACATGGAGCATTGGAGGTTCATAGCAAAGAGAAAAATCAAACATTCAAGGTGAACGGGCATAGGGCGAAGCCGTACATTGAGATGAGTATGGAGCCGAAAGAGGAGGATGTGAATCTTCAAACCATCCAATACATTGCATGAACTCATCAAGTCTAGTGGAAGACAAGAAACACAGCGCTTATTGGGAGGCAACCCAATTTTTCAAGGGAGTACTTACACTCTCTATTTATTTATTTCGTTAATTATTTCTTTATTTCTTTATTTTATTTTTCCTTCAAACTGGGTGGTAACACATGCCTATTTTAAGTTTTTGTGCGAACATTGAGGACAATGTTCCATCTAAGTTTGGGGGTAGTTATTTACATTTGGAGTCTTTCGATTTTTTTGGGATAAACAATTTCTTATAAAGTAAGAGTAAATATACTTATTTACTTTAGGATTGTTGAGTTTCATAATTTCTTACAAAATTGTATGAGTCATGCGATTATACATAAAAACAAATGTGATGCTTTTTTCTGGTGATTATTCCCTTTGATCTAGTCCTAAAATGAGTTTAAGTAAATAGAGTGATAACGAAAAAAATATATTGAATAAAAATCTACTCCAATGTTTTGAGTTGCTTAGTAACTAGGGGTATTCATCACCAATGTTTACTTTTACGTCAAATGGCAACTTGAAATATGAGTATGCAAAGCACTTAAAGTTCGTGACTTGTTGAGTAACCGGGTGGATTCATCACAAATGTCTTGCACTTGAGTCAAAAGGCAAGTGACGACTTAAAGAAGAGACTAAAAAAAAAACCCATCTAGTTTGCTATTCGGTTTGTAGTAGAGAAAAGGGATAATCACAGATGGAGTGTTACATACTATAACTACAATTAATTGCATGACAAATATGATTGGGTTTGGAGCTATGAATAGACAATTGCACTGGAGAAAGTTGGTATGCTTGTTTTTACTTTATTTGCAATTGTTTATATTTTTAATAGAAATTTTGATGCTTGCATAATGAGAATTCTTGGTGTGATGGATTGAGTCTACTATTATTTTTCCCTTGTTCGTAATTTTAGTTTGCTTGAGGACAAGCAAAAGCTAAGTTTGGGGGTATTTGATGGACCCAATAATATTCACATTTAGGAGCAATAATCTTAGTGCAATTAGACATTTAAATGCTCTTTATGTGTTATTTTACTCTTCTTTTCTCTTTTCCATAGGAAACAACCAAAAGCAGCAAAACGAAGCAGATTCCAGACTAATACAGACTGAGAGGATGAAATACAGGGAACTGCAGAGCAACAGTCGACTGGCTCTTCACCAGTCGACCGGACAGAGAGATTGATGGGGCTCGGCACAGTCGACTTCTCCAACATCAGTCGACTTGACTGATGAATCATGAAGCCACAGATGTCTCGGTGCAGTCGACTTACATCCAACACCAGTCGACTGGTATGCGGCGGAGTCAAAAGATAAGAACAGCGAAGATTCATCCTCAGCCAAATACGAAGCAAGATTTAGTTATCCAGACCCAGGTTATATGCGAATAACAACTCCTCCAACAAATCAAAGCTAGAGACTGGGGATTGGCGAGAGCACGTGGTTAGCAGAAAAGGAAGAAAAGAAGAAAAGATAAAGAAATAAAACGCCAATCAAAGAAGGAAATAAATAAAAAAAAAGAAGTGGACTTTTCTAGAAAAAAGGTAAAAACCCTAATTCTCCTGCCGCGTTCTATAAATATCAACGAAGGGAGAGAGGACCGAAGGACGGAATTTATGAATCATCAAATCACCAAGAGGAATATTCTAGCAGCATCGAAGAAGAAGGAGATCGAGTAAGCTGAAGCAACAAGCAAGTCGACTGAGTGACAGCAGTCGACTTCTCAGATCGAACTACATCAGTTTATTTCTTCTCTTTCTAGTTTTTTTATTTTCATCATGTATTCGAAACCGTTAGTCAATAAAAGTTTTATTATGTGGAACTAATTTCATAGTTGGGTAAATCGAAACCGTAGTTATGTAATGCTTATATTCTTCTGAATGCTAGTCTGTTACTTATTGATTAAACCTGATTGTATTGGTATAGATTTATAATATACAAACTTGTTCAGAAGTTCTAAGAGCAGTCGACTGAGAGTGACAGCAAGTCGACTGCCATACAGAACCTGAGATTATCCAGTTTGCATATTATAAATCTGAATCTGTTATATGAGTATAGAGACGACCCGTATCTCGTACTCATAACTTGTAACACAGGAATCTTTGGGGGTTCTTAGTTTAATCAACTTGAAGGATCTAGATCTGATACCAATTTCTAGAACTTCGAGTGTTTGTTCGTTTCCATTGTTCTTATGTTTTCTTTAAGTGCAACTTAGTAGATACCATGCTAAATACTTACGGAAAGAAACGAATTAGAGTAGATACCATGCCTAATTCTTGGCTAGGGAAACAATACTTTAAGGAGTAGATACCATGCCCTTAAAGGAACGAACATGAGTAACTAGAATAGTGAAGAAGGTGATTTAGCATTACTGACTACAGGTGGAAATCAAAGCCCAACTACTTAAGAGATATTTGTGATTCAGAACTACTTGATATAGTTTTTTAATTTCTCCTTTTCTTTTAGAACAATTCTTTACGATCCTTATTGCTGTTTATTGGTTAGTAAGTTAATCTCTACAATCTCTGTGGGATCGACCCTTGCTTGTCACTATGCTTCTATAAATGATTCGTACACTTGCGAGGTTTTTAATTTGTGTCTAGTTAGATCATCTAGATTGCACAACACAATACCACATCCAATTCCAAACTCTTCATAGCTTCCAAAAGTTCCTTCTGCTCAGTAAAATCCATAGCAACGGGTCTTCTGCTCAAAGCATCAGGTACCAAATTAATCTTTCCAGGATGATACTGCAAACTGATATCATAATCCGCCATCAATTCTAACCATCACCTTTGCCTCATATTCAGCTCCTTCTCAGTGAACACATACTTGAGACTTTTTTGGTCAGTAAAGATCTGCACTCGGTCTCCAAGTAAATAATGCCTCCAAAGCATCAAGGCAAAGATCACATCTACAGGCTCCAAATCATGTGTAGGATAATTCTTCTCATGCAGCCTCAATTATCTAGATGCATATGCCACAAACTTATCTCGCTATATCAAAACAGCACCCAAACCTCTTCCTGAAGCATCACAGTGAATTACGAAACCTCATCCGGTATAGTCAACACAGGTGCTGATGTCAACCGATTCTTCAATTCAACGGAGGCTTCATCACAGGACTCATCCCACACAAATTTCTGATCCTTCCTAGTCAACTTGGTGAACGGCCCTGCAATCTTCGAGAAATCCCGAAAAAACATCCTGTAGTACCCAGTCAGACGAAGAAAACTCCGAACTTCCGACACAGACTTCAGCGTCGGCCAATCCTTAATTGTAGAAATCTTGGACGGATCGACAGAAACTCCATCACCAGAAATAATATGGCCCAAGAAGCCACACGATCCAACCAAAACTCACACTTGCTAAGCCTCACGTACAGCAGGTTCTCCCTTAAAGTTTGCAAAATAACCTTCAACTGATCAACATGCTCATTAGGTTCCGAGAATAGACAAGGATATCATCAATGAACACCACAACAAACTTGTCTAGAAAGGGAGAGAAAACCTGATTCATCAAGCTCATGAACACAGCTGGAGCATTAGTAACTCCGGAAGGCACCACCAAGAATTCATAGTACCCTTATCTCGTACGAAAGGCATTCTTTTGTACATCCTCGGCTTTCACCTTAATCTAATGGTAACCAGAACGAAGATCAAGCTTCGAAAATACAGAAGTGCCTCCCAATTGATCAAATAGGTCATCAATTCTTGGCAACGGGTACCTGTTCTTCACTGTGACATTATTGAGCTCTCGATAGTCAATGTACAACCTATGACTACCATCCTTCTTATTGACGAACAGTACCGGAGCTCCCCAAGGCGAAACACTTGACCTGATAAAACCTCTATCCAGTAACTCTTGAATCTGCTCCTTCAACTCGGCCAACTCAACAGGAGCCATTCTGTATGGACTCTTAGAGATTAGAGCTGTACCCGGCTGAACATCAATACTGAACATCACTTCACGATCTTGCGATAATCCCGACAATTCCTCAGGAAAAACATCCAGAAAATCCCGCACAACCAACGGTGCGACATCCCCATCTGCACACACTTCCTCCATCACTCCACATAAGCAAGCGGAGTTTTACCGGCACAGAATTCAAATTCCTGACGACCCGGTATTTGGAACACCACCTTCTTCTTGCGGCAGTCAATCACAGCATGAGTGACACCAAGCCAATTCATTCCCAAGAATCCAGAATTGCTGTTGACAATAAGATCACCAACAAAATCAACACCACCAATAACCAAGAGACTCTGCTCACAAATATGAGAACACACGACAACACCTCCACCTGTAGTAATGTTCTAAGCTACTGGCATAGTGCTGCTAGCCAAAAGCTGCAGGTCGACGAAGCGGGAGGAAACAAAAGAATCAGTTTCACTAGAGTCAAAGAGAACATGAGCAGGGAAGGAGTGAACAAGGACAATGCCAAGTAAGAAGTCAAAGTGAGAACATAAAAGGTAGACGCAAAATGCAAGAAACATGCATGAATGGAAGGCTAACATGAATAGGCAACAGGATAGAATCACAAAATAGCAAGGAAATCAAAATGAAATGCAAAATAAATACAACTAAAGATATACCTGCAACAATGCCCAGAGCAGTCTCAGCATCCTGCGTAGTCATGTTGTAGGCTTGACCACAACCTGCAGGAAGATTACCCTTAGGAGCAGCTCTCCTCTGATCAAACATCTTCCTCTGAGGTGGGAGAGGTGGTCCACCCTGACCACGAACAAGTGTCCCCTGTGGAGCAGAACCTCCAACTAGTGCAAGAATCCTAGACCTTGGGCAATCACGAACCATATGATCATTGCGTCCACACAGAAGGCACAGGCGGTTTGCTATCCTGCAATCTTGGCCCAAATGCCCAGTCTTCCGACAGCGTGAACAGACTAGATCCGACCTCTGAACAGTAGGTGGGTATGGCAATGCCCTAGCAGGAAGGGCGGAACAGGCCTCCTAATAGGCCCACCAGAAGGTCTAGCAGCAACAGGGTGCGGAACAGACCACTGAATAGCACGCTTCCTCATACTAGTCTGCTCCTGAATTCTTGCATTGTCCAGGATATCAGCATAAGAATGAAGTTTCAAGGAAGCAAGACGATCCTGAATCTCAATATCCAAGCTATGTTTTTACTTTCAGATTTTTAGATTCTTGTATGTTTCATTTTTAAACAGTAAAAAGGCTGATCAAATGATAAAATTTTACTCTGATAATTTTTAGATTGTTACTTAACATGCTTAGGATTCTAGAAAATATTTTTAACGAATTTACTATTGAGTTTTTGCTGATTCTAAAATAAAATAACACAATGTCGAATTTCTGCCTGAACATAAAACCTGTAAAGAACAATGTGATTGACCTAGCTACTATTGTCGGATTTTGAACTTTAAATATGCGTTGATACCGTGTGGAATTCTAGTTTCTAGAATTTCTGACGGACTCTGTTTTCTATTTCTGAAACAGCAGAAAACTGTATTTTTGTACAGACTACTCTTGCGGTCCAGAATTTTATATTCTAGATTTTAATAGATTAATTATTCCTATATCGTAGTATTGCATGAATTAATGTATGTGTTTTGCATTGCATGATCCTAATACTCTATTGTCATCATTCTAATTGTCCAATTCAAGTTATCATCCTATTATTTTCCTATTGATATTATTGTTCATCTCATGTCTCGAATTGCATATTGTATTGTTGCATTAATAAAATATTTAATAAGCCGGGATTTAAAAGATTGATTGGAGTAGTTGATGATTAGGGACTTTACTCGGAGGAGGGGCCCCTGCTTCCCTATTTATTGGTCTATTGGTCTATTGGTCTACTGGTCATATTGATCATATCGGTCATCGATTAATTGTAGATTATTGACTACTGTATCTCGATTGATTCGGTCATCGATCATTATTGTATATCGTTGCCGAGTACATGATCTATAGAGTTTTCCAATAAGTCTAAACATAACTTGTTTGTATGTAGCAACCATGTGGTAAATAAATGGGACGCATAAAGTGCTACATTAGTTAGGATTAAAATGGTTAATATACTTAATAATTGACACGACATCGACACTGTATATTGTTCCTCATTGATCCTATTGATATCGAATATTGGCTAAGTGTTAGTGTTATTGATCAATGATTATTGTTACCGAATATTGAATCATCGTTATAGCCATTGTATTGATTATCATGATATTGATTATTGTTATTATCCCATGTTATTGGTTCCTAGTGATCCATTGAAATCATTATATACCGTCATCCCATTGTTCTTTGCTTTCTCTACTTATTGTCCACGACTTGCTCTAAGGACAAATTTTCTCCTCTTTTTGGATGAAGTATTTACAGGTGTTGATGGACAATTGCCTGCTGGGATTGGGAGAACAACATTGGTGAATGAATTGATTGCATCGCCGCTTTATAAATAATTGTTTTTGTCATGAAGACTTAATTATTGCAGTATTGTTATTTCATTGTATTGTGGGCTTTTGACCTGAGTATTACTATTATTATTCCAGATGTTGGATTATTATTATATTTAGATATTTTATATTGTTTCATTCCAAGTATTATTGTTCATGAGATTATTATTGCCCGCGCATTTGTTCTGTATTGATTATATTATTGAGTTAATCGGATAAACAACTTATGTGTGACGTTTGTCATCCGCTTCCGTATTTTTGGGAAGCGGGGCGTGACAACCAGGCCTTAGACACACTTCTCTACAAAACCTCCCCTGCCTCACTGAAGGTGCTAGCAATGGAGTCGTACTCCTGCCTATCTCCATGCTCCATCTTCTCATTGGACCAGTTTGAGGAACTCTTCCTTACACACTTTGTAAGCAGCCGCCTGTTAGGGTTATATACTGAAAGCATCACTTTTGTATTAACTTTATTTCCTTATTTTTTTGAATGAGAATCATATGGGCATATGTTTGCATATTGTGTTTATTATAATATTAATGCAAGTGTCTGATATTCTATAAGGTTGATAATATGGTGTGAGGTGACACACAGAAGATCATATTATCAGTTCCCTATGGAATATATAAATAGTTCACAACCTAGACGGACTTGGACAATCCATTGGAAAGGTTGTAGTGTATTCTGGTATTAGTCTATCTTGACTATAGGTTTACACTAGTACACTTTGTGTGTATTGAACAGGACCACTTGAGGTTGTTCTCTTTGTACTGACTATAAAAGAGAACAAACACCTCTGTTATTATGGATGCTTATGCTCTTAATCCAGATATAATAACAGACATGTATATGCAGTGTGCATTACTTTGACTCATAAAAGAGTAAGATTCATTATGGATCAACAACCTCTATGAATTGGGTAATAGCATTGTATGTATGATGGGTTGTTGATTGTAAAAGGAATCCATGTCCCGATACGTCGGGTTGATGATGTCCCCTTAAGGAGCTCATAAGGATTGTCATGTAAACCCTGCAGGTGGATTACATCCGACATGACAAATAAAGTTGAGAGGTACTACTTAAGGATAAAAGATGTTGATCAATATAGTTGTCAGTAACTTAATTTGATCGACGGACATTCGATATCTTAACATGGGGAGCTCAATGAGCATATAATAAAAGGAGCCCATAAATATAATTTGGGATTAGGAAGGTAGTGCAACAATAGCTCCTTAGTGGACCGAGCTATTGTTAATGGGCCTGGGTTGTGTGTTCGGGCTGAACACGGGATACCCAGATTCGTTAGGAGACCTAACCCTAATTTCTCCTCATGGTCCCTGCCGTAGCCTTATATATATCCTCTATTTCTCTGGCCGTCATTGACAATCTGAAATATAAGATTTTTTCTCAAAACTCGTGATTCACGTAAGGAGAGAAAGAGAGGTCAGTCAAGGAGAAGAAAGGTTGGGAGATCGTCGCCCACACGACATCCAACATGAGGAAGGAATACGTGCAGAAGATCTTGGGGTCGCTGTCGCCTTCTTCTCATCGCAGGTATAATTCGTGAACCCTAGATTCCGCTATATAAGGTTAGATCACGTATTTAATCTGTTAAATTTTTTACAATCGATACGCACACCAATCTGTTGTCCTAGGAATCATCTCAGTTCCATCACCACCGAGCCGAAAGACAAGTGCCTCTTTATTGGATTTGAGTGAAAGGTAAAGGGAATGACTAAGGATTTTGTCCAACGCTTCACGACCGAATCTCGGACCATCGCCTCTCTCACCCAAATAGTAACAACCACCACATTCAGACATAAACATCAACCAGGTTGATCTGAAGGCATCTCTTGCCAAGAAGCATCTTCGGGACTTCTTAGAACTTCTACTGAGCAGTGAGAAGTACATCTGGGCTGAAGAGGCTCTCCAATGCCCGGGTCAAAAGGACCCTTCCTTCAGAATCAACGGGCTCAGAAGGACGGCAATGGCCAGCATCTCCCTCTTCCTTGTTTTGAGTAGTTTACCCCCTTAATGCCAATATATCGGTAGTTATCATGGAGGTAGACAAGGAAGGGATACTTCCTCTCTTCACACACACACACACACACACACACACACACACAAGATTAACACTCCAGGGCAGAAAAGAAATAGCACACACACACACAAGATTAACACTCTAGGGCAGAGAAGAAATAGAGATAAGTGGTGTAATTTTCACAGAGATCATGGCCATGACACAAATGACTGTTGGGCTCTCAAGGTTGAAATCGAAGAGCTTATCCAGTGGGGGCACCTATCCAAGTTCATTCAAAAGGACAGGCCTGATCCACCACCACCTCAAGGAGATAACATGCGAGCAGAGAAGCCCTCTGAGTCCTAAGACTCAGATCCAGAAGCGGTTTTCCATTCCATTCACTTAGGGCCAATGGGGACAGAATCAAACTCCTCCTACGTGTTTTATTTTCTTTGCTCCATATTCTTGTATTTCAATTTCCTTGTAAACACTTTTTCTTCGTTTAAATCATTTACTTGTACATCTCCTATTTGATTGAACCCAAGCTGCAAATAAATTTTTCTTTTCTTTTGAACCCAATTACATTCATTTAAATATTCAATTATTTTGTTTAAGCCCAGATTCCTAACTCATTCTCCGATTGTACTTTCTGATTGTAGGATTGTTATCGGTTGTAACCCCCGTTTCCACCTATTCATATTTTTTGTGTATTATCTGGGTTTGGATTCTTTATAAAATTTTTCATTTTCTTAAACTCATTTTGTTTCAAATTTGTTTTGTATCTCCTGTTAAAATCCATTTCTTTTCATTAATTGTATTTATTGTTATTTTCAAATGATTTTTATATCGTAATACAAATCCAATTCTATTCTAATGTTTAACCTAATTTTCTTACTTGATTAATTACTTATACCAAGTCCAATTTTATTATTTAATTATTTATAAGGTGTTAAACCTAAATCTTATTATTATTATTATTATTATTATTATTATTATTATTATTATTATTATTATTTTTATTATTATGATTATCCTTGGTTGTTTATTTAATCTGTATTTTGCTATTATTGGAGCACGAATTTTATATATATTACTTGATTTAATTAATTTAATAAGTACTACTATATTGCTCTTTATTATATTTTAGTCCAAATCGAATATAGTCTTAATTATTTTGTGAGGTCCTACATTCTATTGTATTTATCAGTATTTGAATATTAAATTAATGCATACTATTTGATTTATTTGTACTATGGTAGTATTATTGATTTATTATTTATTATTTTTAATCTAAACCCTATAATTTCCCTTATTGTCCAACCCGTACCCGCTAGCCCATTAACCCATCAGCCAACCCTATATAAACACTGTTAAGCCCCCCAACCCTAATCTGTCATTATAATCACCCTCTAATCCCCGCCGCCTAATCCCTTCTTCTCCCCTATTCTCCTCTGAAATCCAGCCAACCATCTCCATCCCACTTTGACCACTCCCGCTCATCCCTAACCATCCTCGACCTTGCCGTGCTGTCTTCCTCCATCCCGCCCATCGTCCTCGTCGAACCCATCCACTACCATCGTTACCATCTCCACCTCATCATCAGCCTCGCCCTCCATCCCTGCTCTTCTTCCACCCTAAGCACCTCCCGCTCAATTGCCTCGCTGCTCCTCCACAGATCCCCAAGCACCCCTACAACCTCGCTGATCATCGACAGCCACTGCATCTATCGCCTTTCATCCCCGATCATCGTATTCCACTGGTTTCACACCAAAATGCATTTCCAGTGTTCACCGAGCTCCTGCAACCTCCGTCGAGCACCACTACCACCGTCCCACCTCGACCACACCACGATCCTGCCTCGTGATCCCCGTTATTCTGTTGTGACTGCACTCTTGCTGTTGCAGACCCGAGCCACTCAGCCATCGTTGCTATTGCTGTTTGCCATTTTGGGAATTTCAGCTGCTATTTGCTGTTTTGGGAATTTCTGCGGCTATCTGCTATTTGGATTTTGTTGTTAGCTGTTGTGGGGATTTCTATTGATTTGTTGTTGTCGTGTTGCTGTTCTGCTATTACGTGTGTCGCACGTGCTATTGCTGCCCTGGTGTTGCTGCTGTCTCCTTCCGCTTCCAGTGCCATTCTTGTAGTTGCACGTGTTTTCCCTACCATTTGCACGAGTTGTGTTGCACGTTGTTTGCACGTGGTTCCGCCATCACTCGTCTCGCTTCCATTCATTATCTCCTAAGGCAAGTATCTTGTACGAATCTCTTTTTCCCTGTACAAGCACTTTTTTTTGAAATACCGCAAGTATATTCTTCATTGTGACTCATTCTTCATCTGTTACCCACTGATGATCTTGACCCTACCCGTTTGATTTGTTTAATTCAATTCCATAATCGTAAAGGGTCACAAACATTTCATTATTACACCCTTTACACAAACATGAATTAGATCTAGATATTTGTCTATATTAATGCATTCCATGAATCACTATAAGTTATAGATGTTTTGTTTGCATGTTAAACATGTTAATAATGCTTCTCTCTTAATGAGTTTGAGAATAGACATGGTGTGCTGATTTGAATACCTGTTGAATTCTGATTTGCATTACACATTTATTAACTTGGATCCATCGTAGTTAATATTAATGTTATAATTTATGCAAGAGTAATCTCATTTACTGCTATCCTGATTTGGCACGACAAATTAAACCCTGTTAATATCAGAATAATAACTAAGTTTGTGAACATGAAATCTAGGTCCGTGATTCTAGTTTCCAGAACTTTTGACGGACTTGAAATCCGATTTGTAACTTGTAAGATATCACACTTTTAATACTGCTGGGTTGCAAATTTCCAGATTTCTGATTACAAGTTTATTGGCATGAATTATTGATTGAAATAGAAGCTAACATTAAAATTTAGACTTGATATTAATCTGGATATGACTATACATGATTAGGAGTCACCCTATATTTTTGTACAATTATTTGATAGTTTTTCTGACTTAATATATTTATGTAAACATGATTCTAGATTTGCTGCCTGCATGCTTGTTCAGTAAAGAACCTCAGTTTTGACCTGATTCTATTTATCGTTGATTAAAATTTATTGAATAAGAATCATAGCTCTGTGTGTCTGGAATCCAGAACATCTGACAGTTTTGTAATTCAATTACGAATTGCAAGATATTCATATTTTCGAACAATGACGTCTGAATTTCAGAATGCATTTAAAATATACATCACCCGGCTTAATTAGCTGAAACTGTAGACTAATTTATGTATTAAAGTCTTAGATTAATTATACTGATATTTAACACTGCTAGGAGTTTAAATATGACTTTTATGAATTTTTTAATGCAAGTTACTTTTGTTTATAAGTACTTAACTCTTACCTGCTGTCTAAACATGTAATCGGTAAAGAATAAAAATTTGAACCTAGTTTCTGTGATTTTTATATATTATATGTATATGCTATGGAACCGGTAGAAAGTCTAGTTTATAGAACTTCTGAAGGATCTAGATTTTTTTTTTTCTGCAGCAGCAGGAATTTCAGTTTTGGTGCAGCAATGTCCTGCTGTCCAGAATTGGAGTACTTGTTGTTCCATTATTTATAAGTTTGTTTGTGACACCCGAGCATGTTTTCCACCGAGTTTGAACCTGGTTTTCTGTCCCTGTCATGTATACCTGTCCCTGATTTTGTACATTCATGTTTGTTTTTGGTAAAAAGAATAAGTAACAAGTCGGGTTTAAGGAAAAGATCTGGTAGTGGACAACATAGGCAGGTGAATTAAGAAGGGGGCCCGTGTTTCCCATATGTTTGCATGAATACATGATTACATGATTCATGAGTCTGTTTATCCATTCCGGTTTATCTGTTTTTACCTTACTGCATTCTTCCCTATTGGAAGGTGTACTATGAAAGGGGCCCATAGGTCCCATCTGTTTACATGAATACATGATTACATGATTCATGAGTTTGTGGATCCGATTCGGTTTATCTGTTTATTTGTTTATATGATGCCTGAGTACGCGGCCCTATGGAATCCACCACTAAATCTAAACGTAACTTGTTTGTATGCAGCAACCATGTGGAATGAGACGCATGAGTGATGCATTAGTTAGGATTAAATAAAAGACTTAAGAATAATATGTTATCCTGCACATTCCTGTCACAAGTTTACATGTTTATCTGATTTTTGTTACAAGTTTACCTATTATCCGTTACCTGATTCTGTTATCTGATCCTGTTTACTTGCTTATTAATTTATTTGACTCTATTTATTTGTTACATTTCTGTCATGCTATGTTTTGTACTCTTGATTCTTGTTTCTCGCTTGTACCCTTAGTTACCTTGTTCCCATTCCCCTTTTGCTTATACTACTTGCGGCCCGTAGCTTGCACTAATGGGCGGATTATTTTCCTATTTCTCTGTTTCTTTCAAGTGATAAATTTACAGGTTTTGGAGACCAGCCACCTGCAGAAGTAACCGATCAAATGTTCCAAGCTTTTGACTGGGATCTCTTATGCTTTAGTTTATTTCTGCATCGAATTTATCAGTCTCTTATGTTGCTACTTGATACTTTGTAATTGAGCATGTTTGACCCAGAGTTTTATTCTTTTCCAGATCTTGTTTTAATTTGAGAATTATGTTTTTTATTTCAAATAATTCTTGTGATTATGAGTTTTTATTCATGCATGCGTGGTTGTATCTTTATGTTTAATGTTGAATTGATCCTTACAGCTTATGAATGATGAAAATCATTCGCTGGGCTTTGTCATGTACACGTATTTCGTAATCTTTTGGGAAGCGGAGCGTGACATCGGCATTCTTATCTCTTCTTAAATTCTTGAATTCCAACTTTTCTAAATAAATTCTGCCGTTGTTATGAACCCAATTGCTTTCATTAGACATCCGATTATTATGTTAGAACCCTAAAATCCTAACCCATTCTTTTAATATCATTATTTGATTACTTGCAAATTTGTTTTTTTTTTTTGTAAACTCAAACCCTATTCATTCTACAATCTATTTCCCCTCTTGTTGATTATATATTTTAGGCCTGAAATAGATTTCACTCTATAATCCGTTTTCGTTCTTTTCCTTTTTCCCTTCATTGTAATCTTTTATTTACAATCTGAATAAGATACTCTATTTTTCCTTGACCATCTCAATTAAATTTTGTTCATGAGCTATTCTATTTTACTTATTGGGCTATCTATCTTGTAGATTTTATTTTGTTGGATTGTGGTTATTTTATTTGATCCATATTGTCTTCAAACCCATCTCTTATTGAACCCAAAACCCAATTACAATTTTTTCTAGACCCAAACCCATTATTATTGGATCCTAGCCTAATAACTCAACAACCTAATTGTATTATAAATATACTACCCTAACACAAACCCTAAAAACACAACCCTAAAACTCTAGCCGCTTTCTCTCTCTCTTCTATGCCGTCAGCTAACCCCGACCAGCCGAACCGGACCCTCGCCCTCCACCCTTCGGTGACCTTCTCCCCAGTCGCCAAGCACCGCCGCCTGCTGCCGCAACCCTTTAGCCGACGCCCTCCAATCTCGAGCCCCGCTTCAGCCGCTGTTTTTTCCCTTCCGACTGCAGCAACCGAGACCCCCTCGACATTGCTCCTCCAGCCGCCGACTTCACTGCCTGGCGCTTGTGTCGCCGTCTATCCCACCGTCAACCTAGCTGCTGCTAGCAGCAGCCCCCCTTGCTGTCGCCTTGTTGCTGTTGTGTCTCTACTTGCACGTAGTGTGCATGTGTTTCTCTGTGGATTCGTATTCGTTTCTCCAGGATTCTCATCCTATTATTCTTTGGTATTCTAACTAATCGTCAATAAGGCAAGTCACTTTCCTCTTGAATTGAATATTATATCAAGTTCAAGTTTTTATTGAAATTCCGCAAGTAGATCCTAATCGTTCATAGTATCGTATACTATTGTTCCTCTTTCGTTGAGTATATTGAGAGTTTACACGAGCTAACACAAATATTCTCGACTTCGTGCCATTGTTGACTCTAAAAATCGAACCTTTCATGCATTCATATAGTATTGATAATATGGGTTATTCATACAAACACCATACAAACACCACACAATAATTACTGGTGGTCTTCAGAGAGTACAATACCAAGAAAAGTGGCTGGAGTTTTTGAACTTGATCCTATTACTACTTGAACTGCAAAAATTGATATTTTATCTAAACAAATAGGTAATATGAATTTTAATGCTATTCAAACTAATATTATTTGTGATTTTTGTGCAGGAAATCATTCAAGTGCAGATTGCCAAGTGGGGAACCCTTTTGCTCCATCAAATGCTGAACGTGCAAATTTTGGGTCAAACTATCAAAGGCAAACAATCATTATGAAAACACATACAATCCAGGATGGAGTAATCACCCCAACTTTTCTTGGAACAACGATCAAGGAGGAGCAATTAGACCACCTCAGAATTTTCAGCATTAGTAAAAGAAGCCGACACTAGAAGAGATGTTCATGCAACACATGCAGAAGACAGAACAATACATGTAGAAGACAAATTTAGCAATCCAAAATGTTGGAATTTCAACTTCAGCCTTAATTCGCAATCTTGAGGTTCAGATTGGTCAAATTTCAAATATTCTTAACGAAAAAATGGCAGGAACATTACCAAGCAACACAGTGACCAACCCCACGGAGATATCAAAACAATAACACTAAGAAGCGGGAGGACAATTGAGCAACCACAAGAAGAAAATGAAGAACAAAATGTGGTTGAAAAGGAAGAAGAGTACGAACAAATCGTGGAGGAACAAACACAGCATGAGCAAGTAACTTTTGATGTCTGTAAATCAATGAATTTTTCTGCCGAAGAACAGTTGTGTTTTCAAGTAAGTGAAACAGATTTAATTGTGGGCGAGAAACATAAGGCTAAAGTTGAAAAGTTACCGATCGAAGTATGTCCAACAAATTCAGCAACTCTTGAACCTGAGAAAGAAAAGAATTTGAAATATGTTATGCATTTGGATGTTGCACCATGTATTCATCCATTTTCTCAGCTGAAATTCAAAGAGGTAGGGATATCAAAAACTCCATCTTCAAGAAAAAAATGACTGAAATTCGAGCAGAGTTCTTAGTTACCTTGTTTCTAAGAAGATCTTGAGGTATATATAGTTACCGAGGGAGGGCAGTTTCAAGATATTCATCTATCTCTACTTCCCAGTATTTGGATAGAGTCGGTTATCCCTTTCACATGAAGAGATCGAGTCTGAGCTATCTTTTAACGAAGAGATAGTGCTTACAAACTCTTTCTTGTAGGTAGAGGAATAGAATCAGTTATCCCCCTAGAAATAGGGGGTTTAAGCTGGGTTCGATGGATCTTGACTCCTTTGCATTAGGGCTGTTGTAACAGTCCCTATTACAGGCTGGATCGGATCACTGGGCTTGAAAACGGCCCATCTTATCCTTTCGGGCCTGTTTATATTGAAAATTCCTATATTACCCCTGAGAGCTTTAAGATCCGTGTCCGATTTGAACAGTCCCAATTTTCTTCTATGTTTAACTATATCACAAGCCCCCCACTCCTGAAGAACCCACTCTCGAAGACTGAATTTCACAGCCGTAAGGGAGTAGTTCACTCGTTTTCTATGGGTAACAAAACATATCAAATTCTTTGGGGCTGTTTGAATCTTATTCAGGGTGTAACGGCGTTGTTCTGACTTTATATAGTATCCAGAATTTTTTTTATAATTTTCTGGATTTTTATGACTTTTCCTAAAGTTTTCCTAAAGTTTTGGGATTTTTCTAGATTTTTCCCAATTATTAAATACTTTTTTTGAAATTTTAATTAATTAATCCGAATTTTAAATTAATTTCTGGATTTTAAAAATATTTTATCTAAATTAATAATTATTTTTCTAGATTTAAAAATAATATTCTGAATTTTTTATTATTTTTAGAATTTTGAAATAATTTTCCAGATTTTTAAAGTAATTATAAGATTTTTAATTAATTTTCTATTTTTTATGAATAAAAAGAATTAAATATTAAAAGAAATTCCTAATCATCGATCATGAGGAGCACTCTTTTTGGGAGGATCTAATGGTCGTTAATCAACAAAGCAACTCAGTGCCTCGGTTTGCCTTTTGCAACGATGGGGGTGTGGGTCACGCATTTTAGTGAAACAACGCTGACACATGGGCCCCACCTCCAATTTTCTTTTCCTATAATTATTATGCATGTGCATCGTGCTTAAGTACAAATGGTGAGATCCTGGCCGTGGATTACTCGTGGCGCGAATCTAGAGGCGATCAGACGATGCATAGGTGAAAGAGCAAGCGATATCCTCGGTTTAGCTTTTTCCCCAAGGAGTGTGGGGGGCCCACAAGTCAGGTGGGTGACGAAGAGGCTATAGCGGGACGGTGGTGAGGCCCACTGGATGAGCGGGAGCGCGTGGGAGCACCACATGGCACCGCTGTTGATCGGGGATGGGACAGCCCACGTCACAGCTGCAGTCCCATATGGCGTGCACTAGTTGGCCGCATCATGTGGGGCCCAGCTGCAATTGCTATGCAAGTGGGGCCCTACAACACGTGGTGAAGGAGAACGGGGGCATCCAGTATCTGATATGGGGCCTAGCAACATGTGGCGGAGTGAAGGTGTCACACCCCGCTTCCCAAAAGGAATATGGAATACGGTACGTGACCAAGCCCAGCGGATAGTTTTCACCATCCATAAGCTGTACGGATCTGTTTGACTCATCACAATAATAAAATATCAACATACTCAACCAGGCATGCAAAAACAATTATAACTCAACAATATTTATTGTATCAATAATAAATATCCCAACAAATACAAGATCTGAAACAAAACAATAATCCTGGGACTACAAATCCAAATACAAGTCTCAATACAGTTCATGAATAAAATAGTTTAACAAAACATTTAAGCAAATATTCCAATTGCGCAGCTCAAAACTTTTACTCACCAACTCCAGTAGACAATTGATCAGCAAAACCTGCTCATATGATAATTACTAGGAAAATAAGAAGAAAGGAAAACATAATGCCCATTAGATGCAAGTTCCGGCCCGCAAGCAGTACAAGTAGGAAAATGGAAATGGAAAAACTAAACTAAATAGAAAATGCTAACATGGAGAAGGCGGCAAAGATAACAGTCTACAGATGGCAGTAAACAGCGGAATAACAGTAAGAGTATAACAGTAATAGTGAAGTCAACAATAACAATAATCAACAGTATGAGTAATAGGATGTAACAGTGAAAACAGTTATTCTTATGTCTAATGTTCATTACTATCTAGGTAGCACTTCATGCGTCCCAGATTTTACCATATGATTGCTACATCAAGCAGTTTCGTTTTAAGATTTTGTAGTGGAACACCTATAGGGAAGTATATTCAGACAAACAGTAACAGTAACATCAACAAAAAACAGTGTCATGGATCATGCCCTCATGCATCCAGAGATAAATAGTAGGTACCATAGTAAACAGTGGGGAAAACGAGTTCCCTTCTGAATATGCATTTCTATATTATCCACTACTCGATCTTTTTCCTTAAAAACCCCGGCTTGATTTGTTATTATTATTAACGGATGTGAACGAATAAAAACAGGGCTTAAGGCATGGCAAGAGCATAGGATAAGTCTAAGATGAATAGAGAACACAAACGGCAACAAAACCAACTCATAACAATCATGCAGTAAACCCCCATGCAGTAAACCCCCGTCGCTTCCACTTCTTCCCTTAACTCCGAAAACCCATCTTCTTCTAAACCATTACCTCCGCTCATCTCTTCCCATGTAGCCCCCAACCTTTCATCTCCTCTCATCCTCTCGGCCACTCTCTCTCCTCCTTTCCCTCCTGTCGCGCTGCAGCGACCACAACAACCCCTGCTCCCGATCCTCCTGCTTCACCTTCCTTGTCCTCGATGCAGCGCCTGCACCTCGGTGCCCTGCAGTGCAGCCAGTGCAACTGCATATCTCCACCTCTTCTCGTGCATCCGTTGTCCTCCTCCCGCCATCTTCAGCATCGACAGCAACACCCCGACGTCACAGCTTCTCAGCGTCTCCCCGTCTCCCTGTGTGAGCCTCCCTTGGCTCCTCTTCCATCGCATCGCACCCCCTGACCGCTAGGCTAGCCACCACAGTGCACAGTCCCCCTAGCTGTTCTCTTGATGGGTTCTTGATCCTGGAGTTGTTAGTTTTGTTGTGATCCGTTCGATTGGATCGTGATCTCTTCCATCATCTTGATCATCAGCTTTTGATTGTGGGCTATCCGATCGACTTGATCATCTTGATCATCTTGATCTCTTGATCTGGCCGTCTAATCTCTTCTTGATCGTCACGATCATGATGATCATCAACTTCCTTTGATCGTAGCCGTTCGATCGATCGATCTTGATCTTCATCATTATCCTCATTATCAAAAGATCTGGTTGTCCGATCTGATCTGATCATCTTAATCTTGATCTTCGATCTCAGCCATCCGATTGTGTTCGTGATCTTGATCGTCTTCAACTTGCCCGTGATCGTGTGTTCATGATTGGTTTGTGATCCATTCGTTGTGTTTATGTTCGTGCCCCAAGATCCGTTCCCGTTATTCTTGTTCTTGCTCCGTTTTGGTCGTTGTCTCTCAGGCAAGTAACTTGTACTCAAATTCCTTTGTATGATACAAGTCTTAAATTCCACTTGTAGTGTAATTGGGTTCTAGAGACAACTCGTGTGTGATGTATAATTGATGAGTTTATTTTTATAGTGTTTTGACCATAGTTGGCTCACGACACAAAATTTGACATGAAACAACTTAGGTTTTGCCCATTCTTGATATGATGTATATGTGAAACAATTATGAGAACTCGTGTGCTTGTGAGATCCATGTGAGATACTTGCTGTGGACATGTTTCATACCCTATTTCATGTTATTTGGACACTTGGTAGACTCGATTTCATGTTTGTTTGTGTTTGGATTAAATTTCGTTGAATCTATGTTGATTTTTTGGTTTTTGAGGAAATTCTGTATTTTGTTGATGATCTATCTTGATCAGTAATTTAGACCATATTAAGGTCAGAATCCTAATTTCAGTATAAAACATGATTTGTAGAGAAATTCGTCTGCTTTCCAACCCCTCTGACCTTGGTCGATTTTGTTTTCATATGTGTGAGATATGACTGTTTTACTACAAAGGTGTAATTCGTTTCCAGATTTCATTTCTTGGTGATTATGATGACTAAATCATTTTGATACTTATGCTACACATATTATTTTGAACTAGAACTTTGGTCAGTTTTTCTGTACTTATTTAGGGATTACCCAGAATTCTAGCGGTTATTGATGAGTTTTATATGTCGTTTCATGCTTGTTTATAAAAACTATACTTACTGGATTTTGCTCGCCATTTTGTAAAGATTTGTATTTTCAACCAAATTCCTTTGACTGTATGAAAAATATTTGTTAAATATAGAAGTTAGTTTGTATTTTCTATTTTCATCTCCCTTTGGTGGATTTGGATTTCGTTTCACAGGTTTGCGAGATATTGCAGTTTTTGTACAGCTGTGTTGGGAATTCTAGATTTGCCAAACTATCATTTCTTGATATTTTCTGATTTTTGATGACTGGTCTAATTTTACTGAAAAATTCTGAAACTTTATATTCTGATACTAGACATATAGGAAAATACCCCAAATTTTTCGTGGATTTATTTGTTGAGTTTTGATGCTGTTTTCCTAACTGAGAATTGGTTTTACCGATTTCTGGCTGAACGTTTTTTCTGCATTCAAATCAGTTTTGAACTATGTTTTTGTGAATTACTATATGACTTATTTATATTCGCTGGATTCGGTTGGGAGTCTATTTTCTAGAAATTTTGACGGATTTAGATTTACATTTTTTTAACACTGAAAATTTCAGTTTTACTACAGTGTGGTCTTGTTGTCCTAAACTTGAGATTTAGTTATTTTATTCTTTTGTGAGTTATATTGCAGTTGTACGTGTTTATCTTGCAACTTGTTATTATTACTTGATCATACCATGATATAATTGCCCTATTCGTGACACATACATGCTTGTTTGGCACTAATAATAAATAACCAAGCCGGGGTTTAAGGGAAAGATCGAATAGTGGATAATTCAGAAACGTGTACTCAGAAGGAAGCCCGTGTTTCCCATTACTTGTTGCCATGTTTCATGATTACATGATTCATGCTTGATATTACTTGTTACCATGTGTTCACGATTATGTGACTCGTGCTTGATATTACTTGTTGCCACGTGTTCACAATTACGTGACTGGTGCTTGATATTACTTGTTGCCATGTTACTTGTTGCCACGTGTTCACGATTACGTGACTCATGCTTGATATTACTTATTGCCACGTGTTCATGATTACACGACTCGTGCTTGATATTACTTGCTGCCACGTGTTCACGATTACGTGACTCGTGCTTGATATTACTTGCTGCCACGTGTTCACGATTACGTGACTCGTGCTTGATACAACTTGTTGCCACTTGTTCACGGTTACGTGACTCGTGCTTGATACTTGTTACTTGACTTGTCCCTGAGTACACTGTCCTCTATGGTCCACTATGAAATCTAAAGCGATACTGTTTGTTGTAGCAACCATGTGTTATAATATGGAGTGCATTAAGTGCTACCTAGGTAGTACTCACTACAAGACTTGACACATGATACTTGAACATGATACTTGAACATGATACATGCTTGCTTGATACTTGACTACATGATACATGAGACTTGAAACATGACACTTGATACATGATTACATGATACTTGTTTACTTGACTCTTGATATATTCTACATGATACTTGTTTCACCTTACCAAGCTAGTTGTTATAATTTGACATCATGCTTATCCCATGTGATTAGTTAGTTTTTCCCCATGTACTTGTATCCTGCATTACAAGCGGTCCGTAACTTGCAATTGACGGGTACTTGTTTTCTCTTTTTCTCTTCCCTACAATTGTTAAATTGCAGATTTTAGAGAACAAGTTCCAGACGGTATTGGTGACATGAAGTATTAGTGCCGGATCTTGTTATTATTATTTCTTGTAGTTTGTTTGAACAAATGTATTTTGATAATTGGATTTATTCTTGTATTTGGGCAATGTGACCCAGAATTTTGGCTTATTCAGATCATGACTATTTGAGATTAATATATTTGGTTTCAAGTATTCTTGTTGGTATTTTTGGTTCATATGTGCATGTGTGGTTGACTCTTTTGCTTCGACTCTGATTATTTTGTGAGATGTTGTAAAGATTCCTGAACAGCTTATGGATGATGAAAATCATTCGTTGGGTCAATATTACGTACTCGTATTTCGTATTTTTGAGAAGCGGGGCGTGACAGCACCTATGCAGATGTTTTGGATGCGGCCAGGATCTAGGAGCAGACTCTTAGGAGGTTGGGTGCAACTCAGCAGACTGTAAAGCAACCTATTGCAGCTCGGCCTACTGGAGGGCCTATTCGGAGGCGAGTTCCGACCCCTCCCGCGAGGTCATAATTGTATCTGCCTGTTGCCCCGAGAACCATTTAGGCATGTAACTACTGTCATAAGGTTGGACCCTCGCAGTAGGTTTACAGATTAGCCAATCGGCTATGCCTTGCATGCAGAAGCAGTGATCATATGATTCAAGACTGTCCCAGGAATAGGGCTCCTACGCCGATTGGAGGGGCAGCTCAGTAGGGAGCACTGGCTCGAGATCAGGGCGAACCACCTCTTCCACCGCTGAGGCAAGCCTTCGATCAGAGGAGAGTGACTCCGAGGGGAGGACCGACTGGAGGCCGTGGTTTGGTCTATAACCTGACTACTGAGGATGCAGAGACAGCTGTTGGAGTGGTTGCAGGTATATCACAGTAATTGTATTATTTATTTCTTTATTCAATTTCTGCATGTTATTCCTTTTTTTTGTACAATTATTCGTGCATATATTCTGTTGTCACCTGATTCCTATTCTTTGATCATCTTTTAGCTGACATCTTAGTTTTCTCTCTTCCTGCTCATATTCTGTTTAACTCTGGTGCTACCCACTCCTTTCTTTTCTTCCGCTTTTTTGATCAGCATCGTTTGGAAAGCGACGTCATGCCCGAAGCTTGGGACATCACCACAGATGGAGGTGTCATTGTCTGTTCTAGGGTGTGTAAGCAAAGCCCTTTGCTGATAGGTTGTGTGGCTTTCAAGGCTGATCATATTGTGATCCCCAATTTTGGCTTTGATATTATTCTGGGGAAGACTGGCTTAGTATTACTCATGCCGTGATTCGATTGCCTAGAGAAGAAGGTGACTTTCAGGCTTCCATGACACCAAGAGTTCGAGTTTCATGTAGGTGAGACACCGCTTGGACATGTCAATAACTCAATGAACCCGGAGCTGCTACACTTGAGTCGTTGTGCACAGAAGGAGATGTTGCACCCTTGGTTGTGCGAGACTACCTCGATGTCTTTCCATAGGAATTACCCTGATTACTGCCAGACTGGATGTTGAGTTCAGTATTAATGTTTAGCCGGGTACGATACCTATATGGAAGAGTTCGTACCGCATGGCACTAGTTGAGTTGGCAGAACAGAAGGTGTAGGTCCAGGAGTTTTTGGATAAAAGTTTTATCAGGCCGAGTGTTTCACCTTGGGGAGACCTAATTTTATTCGTCAATAGGAAGGATGGCAGTCGCCGACTCTGCATTGACAATCAAGAGTTGAATAATGTCACTTTGAAGAATTGGCACCCATTACCGAGGATTGATGACCTGTTTGACCAATTGGGGGGTTGCTTCAGTTTTCTCAAAGTTGGATCTCCATTCTGGTTATCATCAGGTGAAGGTGAAGTCAGAGGATGTTCAGAAGACGGCGTTCCAGACAAGGTAAGGGCATTACGAATTCTTGGTAATGCCGTTCGGAGATACCAATGCACCAACAGTATTCATGAGTTTGATGAACAGGGTATTCTAGCCATTTTTGGACAAGTTTGTCGTGGTCTTCATTGACGACATCTTGGTGTATTCTCGGAACTGGAAAGATCATGCTGAGCATTTGAGGGTTGTCTTGCAGACTTTGATGGAGAACCAGCTATATGGGAAGCTCAATAAGTGTGAGTTTTGGTTGGACCGTGTTGCCTTTCTGGTTCATATTATCTCTGGTGATGGTATTTCTGTTGATCCTGTCGAAGATCTCTGCAGTCAAGGATTGGCCGGTTCCGAAGTCACCATCGGTAGTGCGAAGCTTTCTTAGATTGGCAGGGTATTATCGGAAGTTCGTTCAGGATTTCTCCAAGATAGCTAGAACCTTGACCAATTTTACAAAGAAAGAGCAGATGTTTGTTTGATATGGAGCTTGTGATGAAGCTTTTGTGGAATTGAAGGGTCGGTTGACGTCAGCACCTGTACTGACTATACCCGACATTTCGGGCGGTTTTGTGATCCATCTGAAGCTTCGGGTAGAGGTCCAGGAGCATTGCTGATGCAGTGAGGCTAAGTTGTCACCTATGCATCCAGGCAGTTAAGGCCTCATGAGAAAAACTACCCTACGCATGATCTGGAGCTTGCAGCCGTGAATTTTTCTCTGAAGTTGTGGAGAAATTATCTGCTTGGGGATAGAATCGAGATTTTCACAGATCACAAAAGCCTCATGTACATGTTCCCAAAGAAGGAGTTGAACATGAGGTAAAGGAGATGGTTGGAGCTGATGGCAAATTATGACATTAACTTGCATTATCACCAGGGCAAAGTGAACATGGTACCTGATGCTTTGAGCAGTAGACCTGCGCTATGTTCCTTACCAAACAGAAGGATATAGTGGAGGATATGAGAAGGCTGGAGTTGGATGTGATACTTCCTAGTTCAGCACAGCAGTGCATGATGTTGCACTTGCAGTCTACACTGGTAGAGCAAGGTCAAGGAAGCCCAAGCGGGCGATCAACAATTGTAGAAGTTCCGAAGTGAAGTAGAAGCAGGTTTGAGAACTGACTTGGTCGTTCATTCAGATGGGTCACTTTGGTTTGGAGCTAGGTTGTGTGTACCTAGAGGAGAAGTCCGACACAGGCTACTTGAAGAAGCTCACTGGTATACCTATTCTATTCATCCTCGAGGTACAAAGATGTACAGAGATTTGAAACAGCCCTTTTGGTGGCACCGTATGATGAGAGGTGTGGTAAGGTTTATGTGACACTGTTTGATCTGTGAGCAAGTGAAGGCAGTGCATCAGAGGACCATGGGTGCAACCTCTTCCAATCCAAGAGTGGAAATGGGAGAACATCATGATGGATTTTGTGACAGCATTGCTGAGAAGTCCCAAGGGTCATAATGCTATCTGGGGATAGTAGACCGGTTGTCGAAGAATGCTCACTTCATTCCTTTCAGAGTGGGCCTGTCCACTGAGAGTTTGGCTGAGAAGTACATTTAGGAGGTTGTAAGACTGCATGGAGTTCCTGTCAGCATCATATCGGATAGAGATACGAGATTCAGGTCTCAGTTTGGAAGTCTTCAGAGAAGCTTGGGCACTAAGTTAAGCTACAGTACAGCTTTCCATCCACAGACAAATGGACAGTCAGAAAGGACGATTCAGACCCTGGAAGACATGCTGAGATCCTGCATTCTTCAGTTCGGATGCTCGTGGGAAGATCACCTGCGCTTGGCCGAGTTCTTACAACAACAGTTATCAGGAGAGTCTCAAGGCAGCACCATTTGAGGCTATGTATGGGCACAAGTGTAGATCGCTGGTCCGTTTGGATGACATTGGCGAGAGGAAACTTTTGGGCCCTGAGTCGATCACGAAGACTGTTGATGCAGTGGCTCAAATCAGGAAGCATTTGTAGGCTGCCTAGGATAGGCAGAGGAAGTGGGCAGATGTTCGTCGTAGGCCTTTGGAGTTCGAAGCGGGGGACCATGTGTTCCTTAAAGTGTCGCCATGGAGAGGCGTCATCCTCTTTGGTGGTGGGGGCAAGCTGAGTCCCTGATTTATTAGGGCCGTTCGATGTTGTGGAACAAGTGGGTAAGGTGGCCTAAGGCTCGCTCTACCCCCGGCAATGTCTAGAGTCCATGATGTATTCATTATTTCCTAGCTTAGGAAGTACATCAGGGACGACAGTCACGTGTTCGAGTACTCGAACTTGTCCGTGAGGCTGGACTTGTCCAGCGAGATTCGACCAACTCTGTCTTAGACGACGAGAAAAGGTAATGAAGAATAGAGTTATCAAACTGGTTCGAGTTTCTTAGAATCCTCACTCGTCGAGTGAGCCGACTTGGGAGTTGGAGTAGGAGATCCGGGAGAAGTTTCCTCATCTGTTCGAGTAGCTTCTTTTGTTTTCTTTCCTTTTCAGAGTTACCGTATAGATTACTTGTATGAATTTCGAGGACAAAATTCTTCTTGTAAGGCGGGTAGGATTTGCAACCCCTGTTCCCAATTGTTGGTTTTTCTTTGTATTATTATTCATTTCTTTTTCTTCTTTATCTTTTCTGAACCTCTGTAATTTTGCTAATTAATAATAAAATTTGTTATTGTCTTCAACTCAATTTATTCTTCCAGCCAATTTTATTTTCTATTCAACCCTGAAAAATTTTGTTGTTCAACCTATTTAAATTTTGCATATTGAATACTCAAATTAATCTATTAGAAATCCTATTTATTTTCCTTTTAAATTTCAACCCAAACTCTATAACCCGTTAACCCGTTACCTAAACCCACTATCTTAATTTTCCCTATAAATACTCATTATCCCCTAACCCTGATTATCACCCTAATTATCATTAATCTCAACTTCTCCCCACAACTCTATCCCATTCCTCTGTTTACAAAACCATCCCCGCAGTAGCCATCTCCACCGCCCTCCGACCTCAACTGCCACCTCCAGCCTCTCCACCACCCTCACCTATGCCACCACCGCAACCCAGCACCCTCCTCGCCTTGCTGCCGTCCCCGATCGCCTACACCTATCCACCACCATTGCCACCCTGCAATCCATGCCATCTCCGATCAACCTCATCCACAGCGCTTCCTCTACTGCTCACCGCCAGTGCTTTCGACAACCTTGCGTCTCTGTGAACCCCTGTACACAGTCGAACATCCACTATCAATGACCCGACCTTCTTCTTCCTCTGTTCTGCGTCAAACCCGAACGCAGCACCGCCTCCTCGACTCCCTCCGTCTACATCCAACTCGACCACCACAACCGCGCAACTTCGACCCATGCACTGCCGCCACTCGCCGTCGAATTCGAAGCCGAAGCCAAAGTCGCAAGACCTGCCATTGTTGTTCTTGTGCTTTTTGCTGTGTTGGGATCTTGGTGTTTGCTGTTTGCTCGTGTTGCTATTTAGTTGTATTATTGTTCCGTGTTTGCACGTGCTCCGCCCGTAGTTGCACGGGTTGCGCCGTCGGGATCCTAATCCCATTATTCTCTCATTTGGATTAATCACGGGTATAAGGCAAGTCTTCTTGAACCCCTTTATTATTTGCGTTCAAGAATTTTGCTGATCCCCGCTAGTAGTTCATAATCCAATATTCACATCTGTATTTGTTTGATATTTGTTCAAGAGGTTATCACGGATTCATCGGTGGAACCAAGTGAAAATTCTCTTTTCATGCCGTTATATTTGACTCGAACCCATGCGCTAAAATAAATTGCATATGCCGTAATACATGAAAACAATTAGATCCATGCTATAGAATTGATTAATGATTAGAATGTTCTCGATTGAATATGATTTTCGTGAACTAATTGCCATGATTATGAAATGCTTTTTTAATGTTGAAATTGCATGCTGATAATTAAATAGAACTTTTGTTATTTAACTGCAATGAAATTGCATGTTACATGTTTAAATTATTGATAATTCATATCTATTTATTTGCTGGCCTGCTGTCTGCCTCTTTTTGCTTTAAACTTTTGAACCAGTTGCTGTAAAAATTTAATGGAACCTTGTAAGCAACAATTGTAGCTTTGTGAGTCTACTTTTCAGAACATTCAACAGATCAGAATTTCGATTCTTAATCTGCTAGATATCAGTTAGTACTACTACATCTGGATTTCCAGATTCGCAATTATATGTATATCAACATGAATGGTTAATTAAAAGAAAATATTAATAGTAGACTTAAAATCTGAAATTAATCTGATTGAGACTAGACATGATTGGGAGTCACCCTGAATTATTGTGGAATTATTTGATGAATATACAGACCCGATATGTACATGTAAAGATGACTTTAAGTTTCTATCTAAACATAAATTCAGTAAAGAATAAGATTTTGCACCTAGTTTCTGTGATTTCAATATGTCGTGTATATGAATTGGAACTTGCAGGGAGTATAGTTTCTAGATTTCTTGACGGATCCTGATTTGCTTGCCTATAGCAATGAAAATTCTTATTTTTGTACAACAACGTCTTGCTATCCAGAACATATGTTTGTTTATTGATTGGGTATAAAAACTTTTCTTTGCATGTAATGAGTAGAATTAGCTACACCTTGCATTACACAACCTTGACATCTTCTTGCATGCTCACATTAGAATGTAATAAATATTAACAAGCTGGGGTATTAAGGGTCGACTTGGTAGTGAACAATCGGAAACTGTACTCGGTAAGGGCCCTTCTTGTTTACATGGATTATTATTATGGAAAGTGGAGTAACGCTTGCTATCTTGTTATCTTGTTATCTTGTTATCCGAGTACACGATCTGTAGAGTTCACCATCACAGTCTAAAACGATCACTGTTTGCATGCACCGAACTTGTGGTATGGGACATATTATTACATGCATTAGATAGGTTAATAAAATGAATAATAATCCTAGATTAACTTTGCATGCTTGATCCCGTATATTGTCATCGATATAGATCATGAATTGTAATTATTGATTATTGCATAATTAAAGGAAGACCCTTGACATTATCGCCAACCATTGTTTTTGTTCCTTGACTTTGATTGAGTGCTTTATTCTTGATGTACCATGCTTTTATTGTTTTCTGTTTCCCACTACTTGCTGTCCGTAACTTGCTCTAACGGACATTATTTTTCTATTTTAAATCACGAGTTTGCAGGTACTCAAGGAACAATACTCGAAGGACTTGATGTGCAACAATTCTAGATAATGGAGATCAAAAGAATAGAATGCATTGATTATCTCTTATGCTATTTTCCTTGAAAATTGTTATTATTATTGTACTTTATTTTTTTGGGGCTTTGTGACCCGAAGTTTGTTTTCCCCAGATGTTGGATATTATGTTTTGGATTATCTCATTGATTATTGAAGTTATTTTTTGTTTAAGTGATTATTTGGCCTTGTGTGGTTGTGATTATTATTTATATTGTTGAGTTAGACTGGTACAACTTATGGATGATGCGTATATCATTCGCTGGGCCTTTGTTACGCACACGTATTTTTGTATTTTGGGAAGCGGCGCGTGACATAGTTTTTAGTGGTATCAGAGCTAGGTTTGGCTAATGTGTTAGTCATGTTTTGCTAATTTGTTAGTCAAGTTTGGCCTAGCCAGGTTAACTCAATAATATGTTCACCACACTGATCACATGAACATATAATAACCAACATATAATCTGGGTACTGACCCTATTTGATCTTGTTGCAGGTTATGGCTCGCAGAGGTTCTTCCACTTCCCGTCCGCGGGATGAGTAGTCAAATAATGTTGCTAACCTCCAGACTATGCAACAATTGTTGGCCCTTCAGCAAGAACGTAAAGAGCTGATGAGGGCTACATTGGAGGTGGCCAACCTGTAGCGCCCCGAATTTTCAATATAATATCTTAGAAATATGTGGCACAATTCCCAGCATCTACCTCAATGTAATAGTAAACATAGCCAAAACACCGAATAATTTTTCAACTTTAATTACATCAATTCTTTACATAGCACAGCGCAAGACTAAACACTTGAATTACATTTTCTTTTCTTTTAAAATCCATTATTTTACAATTTGCATAAACCATAGTATTTTACTACATGCATCCAAATCCCAAGCTTACGGTACCTACCTATAAAAAATGAGGCTAGAGATAATCCTAACCCAAAAAACTATAGGGGTCAGCCATAACGGTGTGAGTGACATTAAAAGAAATACAATTTAAATAAAACATAAAGAATAAATTCGAAATCAATACATTCCTACAGCAACAACAAACGGAATATGAAATAACGATAAATAAAGCATAAAACATCAAGTGAAACTAGGCTAAGTGTCAAGTGTAGGAAAACAGAAAACATCATGCATAATTCAAGTCAAGAAACATAAACGCAGGATGATGACCCTCTAATTCATACTTGTCAGATTCTATACATCCTACAATACATAGGTCCGATGCAAGCCCTTATCGTTCTCCACTTTATAAGATTAAATATCTCGTTATACAACCAATCCTACCACGATGACTACTACAATATTTAGATAAACTGTGAGTATTAGCCCATGCCTCGATAATTCCGCAGGTCAATCTCTATCTACAGATAATTCTGGAGACTATTTCACTCATACCTGGGAATTTTCGAGAATATCCCACACCGCATGCTGTGGCGCCTCATCACACAAATACCCCATGATCGTCGCATCGACCCCGATAATTTTGAAGATCAATCCCACACCGTTGGTAATTCCTGAGGCTATTTCACTCACACCTCGATAATTCAGTGATTGTTGCAGCATGGTTTCCGATGGCAGGTTATCAGAGATGCGCAGTGGAAGGTTTTTCCTGAACTTTTGTATGATTGTGTTCCTTCTGTATGTTTATATTTCTTTTGTTGGAATGAATTCTCTTGTGTGATTGTATTTCTTAAACTATGTTTCCATCTATGAGATTTCAATTTCTTTGTTTATTCTGGTTTGGATCCTATTCGCAGTAGTTCTGAGGACATAAATCTTCTAAGGAGGGAGTGATGTAGTACCCCATATTTTTAAATATTATTTTTAAGAATTATAAAATGAATTTTGGAGATTTAATAAATGTTTTTTCTGAAGATTTATCTTTTTACACGTGCAAAACACGTGCAAATATTTTTTTGGAAAGTCCAAAAGCCAAAATTATCTTGGGGAAACTCATTATTTATTATTTAAGATTATTTGTGAATTTTTTGAAATTTTCTGATAAATATTGGACTTATTTGCAATTATTACAAAAAGAATGACTTTTGTGCAAAATTACCAAACATGGTGAAAACTCTAGATTTTTGGATTTTGGGACTGGGTATAATGCCTAGTCAACTCAGGGTTAAAAATTTTACTTTTTATTTTGATGAATTTGATTTATTTTACAAGTTTTGATAAAAGATGATCTTTTTGCAAATTGTCATCTTGAGGGGTGAAAATGTAAATTCGTTTTTCTGGACTTTTCAAACAGTGCCGGCTGGAAATAAAGTGTTCATTTTTTTCTTAAAATCTCACTTAAATTGGTTTTATCAAGTTTCCAAGAATATGGATCTATTTATGTAAAGTTATATTTTAAAAGGAGTTTTTTGCAAATGTGTTCAAAACCCTAATTCTCTTAATTCCGGCCTATTTAAAAGGTGGAGTGCAGCCGTCTTTCGCTGCACAATACAAAGGTTTCATTGTTTTATTTTTCTTGGAGATTTAAAGAGAAGATCTTGGATTTCTTGCAAAGGATAGGCTTTTTCCTATTTCTATCTTGTCTTCGTTTGATTTCTTCAACAAGGTGAGTGACTTATTTTATTTTATTTTGTTTTGTGCATATTTTATGTGAGTGATATAATTTGTTTTGTTTTGTTCTTTGAATGTTGTATGTGGTGTTTCATCTATTAGAAAGCATGCTGGGGTTTTGATATGAATACATATGGTGGATTGAATAATTGATAAGTTAAAGTTGGATCTTTTGAGAAAAACCCTAGTTATTTGTGAGTAGAGTTGCATGTGGATGATTTTAGATTGTTGGAGAACCTAATATAAATTGTGAGTAGGCTATTTCTTTGGGGTTATTACTGATTTGATTGAGTATGATGAAAGTTATGCATTAATTGATTAAAGATGAGACTTTTTTTGGACTATTGGTAAGTTGGATGAATGCAACTTGGCCATGTTAATGATAAATCTGTTTATGAATCAACTATTGAGAATAGTTGAGATTGAGTTAGAGGAATTTTTTAGGACTAATGGATTAAAAGACCGTGTCTTGAGGATTTGAGTTGTGATGTCTAGATTTGGGTTTGATACATTTTGACTAAATTTGGGGATTCGTGATTTTGTGAAAGATTTTACTTGAATTTGGATATACTCAAATACTAAGTTTTAATCTGAATATTTTGTTATTTAATTTATGGATTTGTGAACTTTTTTTTGGTGCACAAACGTGCACAAACGTTTTTCATGAGTATCGTATTTGTTGTTTTAGAAGAAATTGAGTTTTATGGGTTTTCGAAGGATTTGACTATATCTCAACTTATTTTTTGGTATTCATATAGTTTGGAATATAAAACAAAGTTATTTTGATGTATGATTGATTCTTAAAAACTCTAATTTTGATATATGCACACATTCATGTTTTATTTTGAAGAAATTCATCAAAACGTCATTTTATCAATTCAAGCGGTTTTGATTGGTTTTTATGGATCTTTGTATATTTTATAAGTTGTATTTTGATCATATCAGAAATATTCTTTTTACAAATTTCGTTTTCGTAAAGTAAATCTTCGTATCGGTTGAAATATACACAACCCAAACTAAAATCTGTAGGTGTGACAGTCGACCGAAATGTTTCGCAGTCAACCGTCGCTACCTGGTTGCTGTGTTTTTCTCATTTTCTTGAAATCTCGTGCGGAACAGTCGACTGACCCATTTCTCCAGTCGACTGTCCCTACTCTGTTTTGATATTTTCTAGAGGTGTTGGATTTTTGCTCTGGACAATCGTCTGGTGACTTTTAGCAGTCGACTGCTACTACTTAGATTTTTGTTTCTTGAAGTGTTGGTTTTTCGCACTGGACAGTTGACTGATGACTTTTTACAATCGACTGTTACTGATGTCTTCCTGAGTTATTCTGATGTTCTTTAAACGATTGATTCTTTAAATATTTTTGGATCTATAACTTACTATTCTAAATATTATTCTTTCTACAGAACATATGTTTCAGGATATGTTATTGTTGGATTTGGATTATGGAATTTTATAAAGACTTGGGTTTTGTTGATTGGAGAAGTTTCTCCATATGATCGTTTTGACGATAGATTTGTGAGTTTTGGTCTTGTTGATATCTCTAGGAATTGAGTGGGAGTCCTGTGAACCAGCAGTTGAGATTTGTTGAGTTAGACCGGAGGGGTCTTGGTTTGGCTGTTGTTGAGTATTTAAGTCCGGCAGGATACACTAACTCTAGAGATGGGGATTTTGTGCTTTAATAATAACCAACTTAAGGACAGGCACTAATGGGGATGTGATTGAACTTGGGAAACGTAAGTATAGGCTCATCGTTTGTTTAGTCCAACGGATGCGTTCCAGGACTGTTTGTTGTTCTGTCCCGAGAGGACATTTGTATGTTCGCGTGTCCAGGGTCTGCAGGCCTATTCACGGAGCATGCAAGGTGCATTCGCGTGTCGAGAGTCTGCAGGCCTATTCACGGAGCATGTAGGGTGCATTCGTGTGTCGAGGGTCAACAAGCCTATTCACGGAATGTACCTGGTGTATCTGCACGTCGAGGGCCTTGCAAGCCTATTCGTGGGGTACACGGTTTGGGAGATGAATCTCCGATTGTTTTTGAGATATCTTACATGATGCTTGCGCGTCAAGCACTGTGGTGCCTATTCGCGGAGTATTCTGGATCTTGTTCAACATCACCGTAGTAGGATTAGTTGCATAACGAGGGGTTATCCCTATAAAGTGGAGATCGTTAAGGGCTTGCACCGGATCTATGTACTATGGAATGCATAGAATTTGACAAGTATGCATTAGAGAGTCAGCATATAACGATTGTGTTTTCTTGACTTGGTTTTATGCTTATGTTTTCCTGTTTTTCCTACACTTGACACTTAGTCTATATTCACTTGACGTTTTCAAGTATAACTATTTACTATCTTATATCCTTGATGTTTTCATGCTTTACTTGTCGTCATTTCTCATTTCGTTTAATCTTGCGGTTAATACATGTTGTTGAGGACTCCATGCTTAATGTTTTATTTATGTTGTTTTTTTTTTATGTCACTCACACTGTTATGGCTGACCCCTGTAGTTTTGGGGGTTAGGGTTATCTCTATCCACATGTTTTACAGGTAGGTGCTTGTAGCTTGGGATTTGGATGCTTGAGCTAGATTGAGATAATAGAGCTTGTGTAAATTGTAAAAGAAGTGTTGTAAAAAGAAAGTTTGTAATTCAAGGTGTTTTGTATTCCGCTGTGTTGTAAATGATTGTTGTAATAAAAGTTGAAATAAAAATTATCTGTATTTTTGGACTATGTTTACTATTGCATTTGAAGTTGATGCTGGGAATTGTGCCACGTATTTCTAAGATATCATATTGGAAATTCGGGGCGCTACATGAAGAATCAACTGAAATAATAAAGAGAATAAGAAAAGTCCTTCATTTCGCAAGAAAATCCACGATCCTCGCTTCAAGCTCCAAGAAATCTATAATAAAGAAAAACCCTTTGTTTAGTGCAGTAAAGAGATGGCTTACTCTGCCCATATAATAGGCCGGAATTTAGGGTATTAGGGTTTTGAGTAGGTTTTGCAAAATATCCCTTTTGAATATATCTTTACATATATAAATCTTTATACTAGGAAATAAGAATAACCAATTCAATTGAGATTTAAAAACAAAAATAAACACCCCGATCTGGCCGGCACTGTTTTCAAACCCAGAAATTTTTTTTGTAATTTTTGCCTCTAAGTTGCAATTTTGCAAAAAAGACCCTTCTTTAACAAATTTGTGAAATAAACCAAATCTATTAGAATAAAAAGTAAACCATTTATCTCTGAGTTGGATAGCAATCATGCTCAACCCAGAAAAAACAAAAATTGGTGTTTTCACCCAATGTGGTAATTTTGCACAAATGCCCATCTTTTTGTAATATTTGCAGATATGCCAAATAAATATTAGAAAAATCCAAAAAATTCATAAATAATACCTAATAATAAATATTAGGTTTTCCCAAAATAAAATCTGACTTTGAACTTCCCAAGAAAATATTTGCACGTGTTTCGCACGTGTTAAAAGATAAAATTCAGAAAAAATGTTTATTAAATCACAAAAATCATTTTAATTCGTTTATCAATCTCAAAAAATTATTTTAAAAATATGGGGTATTTCATCACTCCCTCCTTAGAATAGTTCAGTCCTCAGAATTACTACTAATAAGGACCAAACAATATAAGCAAAAGAAAATGCTATCACATAAATGGAAATATAGTTTAAGGAATTCAATTACACCTGAGAATATAATTTAACCAAAAGAATACAATCATACAAAAAATACTAACAAAATGCTCAAGAAAATCCTTCTACATGCGATCCTCCTGCTCCCAAGTAGCTTTCTCAAACTGCTGGTTCCTCCACAATACCTTGACCATAGGTATCACCTTATTCCTCAACACCGTCTCCCTACGATCAACAATCTCTACAGGCTGCTCCTTGTAACTCAAGTTAAGCTGTAAACCTTCAGGCACTTCCACCAACTGATGACTCTGATCCAGCACATACTTCCTCAATATCGACACATGGAACACATCATGCACCTGTGCCAATTCCTCTGGTATCTCCAACTTATATGCCATTTTACCAATCCGCCCAACAATCTTGTATGGCCCAATATACCATGGTGATAGCTTGCCTCCCTTTCCAAACCTGATCACTCCTTTAGTCAGAGACACCTTGAGAAAGACTGCATCACCAACCTCAAACTTCAAGTCCTTTCTTCGAGTGTCTGCATAACTCTTCTGCCAACTCTGAGCCTCGACCAACCTCTTACGAATCAGCTCGATCTTCTCCGATGTCTGCTGCACAATCTCAGGTCCATACATCTGCATCTACCAACTTCATACCAACAAACAAGTGTCCTGTACTTTCTCTTGTACAGAGCTTCATACAGAGCCATCCAGATACTTGCATGGTAACTGTTGCTATAAGAAAACTCAACCAATGCCAAGTACCTCTCCCAACTACCCCTAAAATCCATAACACAAGCCCTCAACATATCCTCCAATACCCAATTCACCCTTTCAGTCTGACCATTGGTCTGCGGATGGAAATCAGTACTTAAATCGGTTCTGGTATCCAAAGCTGCTTGCAAACCCTTCAAAAACCTCGATGTGAACCTCGCATCCCTGTCACAAACAATCGACACAGGAACTCCATGAAGTCTCACAATCTCATAAATGTACAGCTCTGCCAGTTTCTCCAACGACCAAGTAATCTTCATGGACAGAAAGTGAGCTGACTTAGTCAAACGGTCCACAATAACACAAATTGAGTCATTGCCCTTCGGGCTTCTCGGCAACCCTGTGATGAAATCCATGCTGATATTCTCCCACTTCCATTCCGGAATAAGCAATGGCTTTAACAAACCCCCAGGCCTCTGATTCTCTACTTTGATCTGCTGGCAAGTTAGACATCTTGACACAAAGTCTGCGACATCCCTCTTCATACCAGACCACCAAAAGTGTTGTTTGATGTCCTTGCACATCTTCGTGCCTCAAGGATGTACTGACAACAAAGTACTGTGTGCCTCCTGTAAGATACTCTCTCTCAAATCCGCATTCTCCAGAACACACAATCTCTCACCCAACCAGAAGACTCCATCTTGGACACGGAACTCTGATAATTTGCCTTCAGAAACCTGCTGCAACATCCTTTGAATCTCTGCATATGATTTCTGACCCTCTACAATATGCTCTCTCAAAGAAGGCTGCAGCCTTAACTGAGCCAATGATGCTCCCAAACCCTGCAGTACCACCTCGACACCTGCCTGATCAAACTCTGCTGCCAACTCCATTTGAGTAGTGATCAAACTCGATAAAATGCTCTTCTGACTATGTCCATCGGCCCCCACATTCGCCTTGCCCAGATGATACTTGATCTCAGGATGAACGTCTTCCAACACTTCCAACCACCTTCTTTGCCGATGATTTAGATCCTTATGCTAATAAATGTACTTCAGACTCTTGTGGTCGGTATACATGTTGACCTTTTCTCCATATACATAATGCCTCCACTGATTTAAGGCAAAGATAATAGCTACCAACTCCAAATCATGCGTCAGATAGTTCTTCTCATGCCGATGCAACTGCCTCGAACCATATGCAATAATCTTCCCTTCCTGCACCAAGACGCACCCCAAACCTCTAAGGGACGCATCACTTAATATATCATAGTCCTTCCCAGCTTTTGGCAAAGCTAAGATAGGTGTCGTCGTCAACCTCTCCTTTAGCTCAAGGAAACTCGCCTCACACTTATCAGTCCAAGTGAATGCCACATTCTTCTGAGTTAACCCTATCAATGAATCTCTTGTAGTACCCAACCAAACCCAAGAAACTTCTGACCTCCTTCACTGTCATTGGCCTGGGCCAATTCTTCACTGCTTCAACCTTCTTAGGATCAGTGGTCACTCCCTCCTTAGAATGGATATGACCAAGGAAAGCTACCTCAAACTTTCAAAACTCACACTTCGACAACTTGGTATACAAGTTATGCTCCTGTAACTTCTTCAGTACCTCTGCCAAGTGCTTAGAGTGCTCTTCCTCTGACTTCGAATATACTAGAATATCATCAATGAATACCACCATGAAGGAATCAATATACGGCCGCAAAATCCGATTCATCATATCCATGAACACTGTCGGTGCGTTCGTCACTCCAAATGGCATTACCAAAAACTCATAGAGCCCATAACGTGTTCTGAAAGCTGTTTTACTCACATCTTCCTCCTTAACTTGAACCTGATGATATCCCGACCGCAGATCAATCTTTGAAAACACAGTTGCGCCTCGAAGCCTATCAAACAGATCATCAATCCGAGGAGGCGGATACTTGTTCTGAATAGTCACCCTGTTCAACTCCTGGTAGTCAATGCACATCCTCATTGACCCATCATTGTTCTTCACTAACAACACTGGTGCTCCCCACGGTGAAGAACTTGGCCTAATGAATTCTTTACCCAGCAATTTCTCAATCTTCTTCTTAACTTCATCCTACTTTACAGGTGCCATCCTGTACGGAGCCTTATAAATCGGAGCACTTCCCGGCTGAACATTAATACAGAACTCAATATCCTGTTGCGGCGGCAATCCCGGCAAATCATCCAAGAATACCGTAGGAAAATTCCTGACAAATGGAATGCCTCTGACTTCCTCTGGAATCATCAACTTAGATAGCATTGCAGTCAATTTCGGGTCCTTCTTCTTCCCCTGAAAAGTCACTGCGCGACCTCCTGGTGCTTTCACTAACACCTTCTTCTTGCATTTAATTGTGGCATCATATATTGCCAACCAATCAATGCCCACGATTACATCCACACACATGACTTGCAGTTCAATGAGATCAATGCTAAATAATCTCCCACCAATCTCGATATCATAACCCTCGTAATATCAATCAGTAATCAATTCCTCCCTCGATGGTGTTGCCACTGGCAAGACTCTGCCTGGAAATACCTTAGGTTCCACACCTAAAACTTTAGCAAAATTGGGCGACACAAATATATGCAAAGAACCAGTATCAAATGAAACTTTTGCTTTTATTCCATTAATCAAGACAATTCCCATTACAAGAAGAATGATACTCAAATCTCCAATTTATTCTTAAACAAAGTTTTACTTAATACATCAAATAAATGAATTTAAAATTCTTGCATACCCTGGATCACATCTTCTGAGTTACCCATATCCTCCTCAGTTAATGCAAACACTCGACCCTACCTCTGGAATTTTCTCCCATCCGCACTATCCTTCATAAGTTACAGGCAGAACAGCTTAGTATGCCCCTTTCACCCAGACTGGAAACAAGTCTGCTTCGCTAGTTTAGGACATGCTGACCTGAAGTGACCTGCCTCCTTACAGTAGTAACAAGTCACCTCTTGAGCTGCGGGTGCCTTCTGCTCTGGCTTACTGAACCTGCCCTGCTTTACTAGGAACTTCTTCCCACTCTAACTTGCTGCTGCTGGCCTATTGTTCTTATTCCAGGTCTCTTGCTTCTTCTGGAACTGGTCCATATCTTCCTCTATCATTGCTGCTCTCTTGACCAGCTTATCAAACCATCTAATGCCCAACGGTATGATCCGCAACCTCAAATTCGGCCTCAAGTCCTGCTCGAATTTCTTGGCCTTCTTTGCTTCATCAACAATCAGTTCCGGTGCATACTTTCATAGCTGGGCGAACTTAGTCTCATATTCGAGCACTGACATGCTGCCTTGCTGTAGATTCAAGAATTTCATTACCTTCTTCTCTTGAACATCCAGAGGAAAGAAACGATCCCTGAACTCCCCAATAAAAGCTTCCCAAGTTACCTGCTCATTCCCAAAAGTTCTTTTCACTGACTGCCACTAGACGCTAGCATCCTTCTCTAACTGCATTGCGACCAATTTTACCTTATTGGCTGTTGGGATTCCCAAAACTTCGAAGACCATCTTCATCTGCCTAATCCAATCATCAGTCTTATTTGGATCAAACTACCCCTAAAAAATAGGCGGCTTCATCCGCTTGAATGACTCAACCTGCTTAATTGGATCAACATTAACAAGCACTGGTCTAACCCGTTGATTCTGATTCTGATTCTGTGCTATGTTGGTTGCCATGAATGCGGTCAAGGTCTGATACACCCTGGCAATTTCAATCTCAAGATCAAGTCCAGCCCCATCACCATTTCCACCATTCCTTGTGCTAGGTCCTGCCATTATACTGATTACTGCAAAATAAGGGAAAAGTTATAGCATCACTACACAATTCACATTCACATCAATACCCCATGGAAAAACCTCAATCATACCCCAAATCATTTCATCTTATTTCAATTCTATGTGATACTCACACTCTAATATCCACACCTAGGTACTCATGCTCTAATGTCCACCTAGGTTTAATATTATTTTTTTATACCATGTTTATCATTACTATTGAAGCATGCTCTGATACCAATTCTGTAGCGCTCCGAATTTTCAATATAATATCTCAAAAATACGTGGCACAATTCCCAGCATCTAGCTCAATGTAATAGCAAATATAGCCAAAACACAGAATAAATTTTTCAACATTAATTACATCAATTCTTTACATAGGACAGCGCAAGACTAAACACTTGAATTACATTTTCTTTTCTTTTACAACCCATTCTTTACAATTTGCACAAACCATAATATCATTCAACCACATGCATCCAAATCCCAAGCTAACGGTACCTACTTGTATTCGTATTTTCCAATCCCTCTAACCTTGCTTGATTCCGTTTTCGTATGAGTGACTTATGACTGTTTTACTACAGAGGTGTATTATGTTTCCAGATTTTGTTTCTCGACGATTTTGTTGATTAAACTATTTTGATACTTGAGCTACACCTATTATTTTGATCTGAAACTTTGGTTAGTTTTTCTATACCTATTTAGGGATTACTCAGAATTTTGGTAGATTTTATTGATGAGTTTTATATGTCATTTCATGCATGTTTACAAAAGTCATACTTGTTGTATTTTGGTCGCTGTCCTGTAAAGAATTGCATTTTCAACCTAATTCCTTTTACTGTATGGAAAATATTTGTGAAATATGAAAGTTAATATATGTTATATATTTTCATCTCCCTTTGGCGAATTTGGATTTCGTTTCACTGCCACTCCGGAATAGGAAGCGGTTGAAGAAGTCCAGCGGTTCTCTGATGCTTTACCTTAACCTACTGACAGATCAAACACTGAGCAACAAACCGAGCTACAGCCTTTTTCATACCATGCCACCAGAAATGAAGCTTCAAATCTTGATACATTTTAGTACCGCCAGGAGGGATAGAATACAAGAACTGACGAGCTTTCTCAATCAACCTCTGACGAGCTTCACCCTTAGGGACACACAACCGGGAACCAAAACGAAGCGAACCATCGGCATGAATAACCATGTCCGTTCTGGACCCAGACTCAACCTCAACTCGAAAAACCCTTCAACTGCGCATCACCATCCTAAGCCTCCTTGATCTGATCAACAAGAGAAGACTGAAGCTGAAGCACAAGAAAACTCTGACCAGAACTCGGTAACAAAATCTCCAAATCCAACATCTTCATCTACTTAATGAGATCACTCTGCTGAATAAGAAACATAACTGCCGGTCTCCTGCTCAAACCGTCAGGTACCAAATTCACTTTACCAGGATGGAATTGCAAACTGATATCATAATCTGCCATAAGCTCTAACCATTGCCTTTGGATCATGTTTAATTCCTTCTGGGTGAAAACGTACTTAAGATTTTTGTGGTTTGTAAAGATCTCCATGCAGTCTCTAAGTAAATAATGTCTCCACAGCTTCAAAGCATAGATCACTGCCGCTAACTCCAAGTCTTGAGTAGGATAGTTTTTTTCATGCGACCTCAACTGCCTCGATGCATACGCAATGACACGGCCCTTCTACATAAGAACTGCTCAAAGACCCTTACCAGAAGCATCACAGTGAATTACAAATCCGTCTGAACCATCTAGAATAGTCAACACAGGTGCTGGCATCAATCTTTTCTTCAACTCAACAAAATTCTCATTGCACTCACCAGACCAACAAAACTTCTGATCCTTTCCAGCCAGTTTAGTTAACGGCCCTGCAATCTTTGAAAAATCTTGAACGAATTTTTGAGAATAGCCCGCAAGACCAAGAAAACTCCAAACTTTGGAAACTAACTTGGGAATAGGCCAATCCTTCACAGCTTCAACCTTGGCTGGATCCACAGATAGACCATCGCCAGAAATAATGTGCCCCAAGAAAGAAACCTTGTCGAGCCAAAACTCGCACTTGCGGAGTTTTCCATAGAGCTGATTCTCTCTCAAAGTCTGCAGAACCACTCTAAGATTCTTAACATGATCTTCCCGATTCCGAGAATATACCAAAATATCATCAATAAAGACCACCACAATTGAGAGAAAACTCGGTTCATAAGACTTACGAATACAGCTGGCGCATTAGTGACCCCCAACGGCATCACAAGATATTCATAGTGCCCGTATCTAGTCCCGAATGCAGTCTTCTGTATATCAGCAGCCTTCACCTTGACTTGGTGATACCCAGAACAAAGATCCAACTTCGAGAAAAGAGCAGCCCCACTTAACTGGTCGAACAAATCATCGATCCTAGGCAAAGGATACTAGTTATTCACCGTAATACTGTTTAGTTCCTGATAATCCACACACAGTCGGCGACTACCATCCTTCTTGCTGACAAAAAGGACCGGAGCATCCCAAGGCGAAACACTTGGTCTGATGAAACCCAAACCAAGAAGCTCCTGAATCTGCACCTTAAACTCTGCTAGCTCAACTGGTACAATCTTGTAGGGACTCTTCGATATCGGTGCCATTCTAGGCTAAACATCAATACCGAACTCCAGTCTCTATCAGGGGGTAAGCCAGGCAACTCATCTGGAAAAACAACCAAGAAATCCCGAACTACTAGAGGTGCAGCCTCACAGCTGAGTGCAATTCCATCACACAATCCACCTGTTCAACTGCAGTCTTTGCTCGGCCAAGGAAAAACTCTCCGGCATGGAACTCAAATTCTGCTCGATCTGGAATTCTGAAAACAACTTTCTTGGCATGGCAATCAATAATGGCATGGGCTTTACCCAACCAATCCATACACAGAATAACGTCGAATCCCGAATTTCCAATGATAATCAGGTTGGCTTTGAAATCTGCGTCCCCAATAACAACGGAACATTGCCTGCACTTACGGGAATAAATGACAACACCACCACCTGTCAAAATGTTCCAAGCCTCAGACATGTTGCTGCAATCCAACTGATGGCAAGCGACAAATCGTGAGGAGACAAAAGAATGGGTTGCCCCATAATCAAAGAGAACACGAGCAGGAAAAGAGCAAACAAGGACGACACCTAAGGAATCCAAAGATAAGGAGAAAGAAAAGCAGACAATCAAAGGTGAGGGGAAAATAAAAATGCAGAAAGAAAATAACTGAAGAAAAATAAAGCAAGACCAGAAGAGAGCAATTATAGGAACAAAAAGGAAACCGAACAACAAAACAACAAAACAAAGTATACCTGCCACAATACCTTCAGCTGTTTCAACATCTGCAGCAGTCAAGTTGAAAGCCTGACCTCTCCTCGAAACATCGATCCTCTGACCGATGATCTGATGCTGAGGCAGAAGCGGAGGCCTAACTGGACCACGAGCTGGACCTGCTTGCTGAACAGGACCCCTGGCTAGAAGAGCCACCTGTTGCTGCTGCGGACAGTCGCGTACTGAATGTTCAGCGGTGCCACACCTAAAGCACCGGCGGTTGATGCGCCAACAATTATTACGCTCATGCCTAGACATCTGACAGAAATCACAAAAACCACCATTCTAGAAACCAGTAGAAGGATACTGAGCTGCCTTGACCGGATGGGTTGGGACAGGCCTCCGAACAGGACCACCAGAAGGCCTAGCAGCAGAATGCGGAACAGTCCGCAGAGAAGCAACCAAAACACCACGAGCCTGCTCCTGAGCTCGAGCTGCCTCAAGAGCTTCAACATAAATACGCAAACGGAGAGAGACAAGATGCCTCTTGATATCCTGATCAAGCCCATTTGTGAATCTACGAGCCTTATCCTCTTCGGTTGCCACAAGAATGGCAACGAAGCTGCTAAGTCTAGTAAACTCAGCTGCGTACTTGTCCACTGACCTGGAACTCTGTTTTAGGCCAGGAATTGTTGTTCCATCTTAACTCGAGTACTGCTAGGGAAGAACTTCTCCAAGAATCCCCGAGTGAAAGTAGTCCAAGCAATAGGCCTCTCAAGTCGCTCGGACTCGACCATCCACCAAATTTGAGCCAAATCCACCAACTGGATGGAAACCACGTCCACTCTATCAGCCTCGGCAACACGTGTCGCCAAGAGCAAGCGCTTGGTCCGGATCAACCACAGTTTAGCCTCCAAAGGCACCTCAGTGCCGGAAAAACGGTCAGGATGCAGCCTCATAAAATTTGTAACTATTATTGGACGATGTGGAAGATTTACCTACACAGGCACAACAGGAGGCAAAACCCGAGCAGCTTCAAGATCAGCCATCACTAGATCGCTGTGGTTTTGCTGCTGATTGATCAGCTGCTCAAGCACAGCAGTGACAGCCTCAATCGGATCAGGCTGAGAAGAATTCCCACGAGCCATAGCTGCACAAAAATCAAAACAATTAGCATCCAAAATCAAAGTTGATAATAATTCATTTATGCATGCATGGTTGGTGAAATAGTGAGCCGATCCCAGTTTGAGCCAAGCTTAATACATTAGCCAAACCTGGGCTCTGATACCACTATAAGTCTTGTCACGCCCCGCTTCCCAAAAAGAATACGGAATACAGATACGCGACTCAACCCAACGAATGATTTGCATCATTCATAAGCTGTTCAGGAATCTTTACAACATCTCACAATATAATCAGAGTCGGAAGCAAAAGAGTCAATCACACACATGCAAAATTGAATTAATAAAGCAACAGAATTTACTTGAAACAAAATGTATTAATCTTAAATAAATCAGAATCAGGACAAGACAAAATCTTGGGTCACATTGCCCAAAATACAAAGTAATCATCCAAGTACTCAAAATACATTATTCAAAGCAACAATAATAGTAATACTAATAAGCAAGAAATCCAGCACTAATATCTTATTTCGCCAATGTTGTTGGGTAGCTAACCATCCTGATCTGCAATTAATAATTGCAGGAGAAGGAAAGAGAAAACAAGTTACGGGCCACTTATAATGTAGGATACAAGTACATGGAAAAGATAAACAAATAGCATGGAATAATGCATCAACAGTAATAACTAGCATGAATCAGTAAAACAAAGTCAACTATCATGGTATACTAACAGTACAAATGAATGTGTTAAGTATGGTATCATATGTCAACTAACAGTGTCTAGTAATAGTAAGCTCAGCATATCAGTGTAACAGTATAACAGTATCAGTCCAACAGTATCAGTCCAACAGTATCAGTTTATCAGTATCAGTCTCACAGTATCAGTCTTATGTTCTTACAGTCTTGTGTGTATTACTAGCTAGGTAGCACTTCATGCCTCCCAAAATATAACACATGGTTGCTACAACAAACAGTTTCGCTTTTAGATTTTATAGTGGACCATAATGGGGCAGTATACTCAGGTATCAGTAACAGTAGCAGTAGCAGTCAAAATAATAGTAACAGTAGTAGTAATAGTAACAGTAGTTCCCTTCCAAGTACACGTTTCCATATTTTCCACTACTAGATCTTCCCTTAAGAAACGGCTTGATTACTTTTAGTATGGTTATCAACAGACATGATAGTACATGAAATAGTGTCAAACTAACATGATACAATCAGTATTAGGTTCTAGGAAACGAATAAATATGCATAGATGACATACAGTCACAAAAACGAGCAAAACAATGTATATTCATATTCAAGACAGCATGACAGTATAGTACCAAAATAGTGATTCCCGTTACTAAAGAAATCCAAATCTGAATCCGTAAACGAATCTGAAAATAGACTTCCACATGAATTCAGCGATTATATATAATCTATATAGTATTTCACAAAATCATAACTCAAAACTGATTTGAATCCAGAAAACATGTTCAGCCAGAAATCAGTAAATCGTATTCAAAGTCAGAAAAACAGGATTAAAAATCCTCAAATAAATTCAGGAAAAATCTGGGGTAATCCCTTATATGTCTAGTATCAGAATATAAAGTTTCATAATATTCCAATAAAATTAGTTCAGTCAACAAAAATCAGAAAACATCAATAACGATAGTTTGGCAAATCTGGAAATCCCAACACTGCTATACGAAAACTGTAATATCTCGCAAACCGTGAAAACGAAATCAAAATCCGTCAAAGGGGGATGAAAATATATAAAATAAGCTAACTTTCATATTTTTTGAAATATTTTCCATACAGTAAAAGTAAATAGGGTGAAAGTACAATTCTTTACAAAACAGCGAGCAAAATACAGCAAGTATAGTTTTCATAAACAAGCATGAATCGGCATATAAAACTCATCAATAAAATCCACTAAAATTCTGGGCAGTCCCTAAATAGATATAAAAATACTGTGCAAAAGGTCAGATCAATATAATATATTTAGGACTAGTATCAAAATAGTTTAATCATCAAATCATCAAGAAACGAAATCTGAAAATAGAATACACCTCTGTGCTAAAATAGCCATAACTCACTCATAAGAAAACGAAATCGATCAAGGTCAGAGAGTTTGGAAAGAAGGCAGATTTCTCTACAATTCATGTATAGTACAAAAATTAATAATTCTGACCTTAATAGGGTCTAAAATACAAATAAAAACTAATCATCGACAATTATAGATTTTCTCTTGAAAACAAAACCAACATAAACCACACGAAACTCATTTCAATCACAATCAAATATGGTATAGAGTCTACTAAGTGTCCAAACTTCATGAAATAGAGTATATAACATATTCACAACCATCATATTATATGGATCTCATCAAACACATAATTTCACCTAATTATCTCACATATATGATGTTGCCGCTAATTTCGGTGTGGGGGCAAACAGATAGAATTTGTGAGTTCTTGGAAAACCTGAATAGCAAACACCTAACCTGTTCCGCCGGAGCTTGACCGTTGACTCCCGCCATTCACCTGCAAGAAAGTGCGAGACACCGGGGTTGATCCCGGCGACGCACCCTCCGACGCTCAAGTCAGTAACCAGAAATGATTATGAAAGAGCGTTTAACTAGCAAAAGATTGATTACCTCTTAATGGAGATGGGTGGGGGGTATTTATAGTCGCCGTTAGGATCGGTTAAGGAATGTGATTCCCGTGATCTGATAAGGCATAAAATCCTCGTAATCAGATTAGGAATGTAATCCCTTAATTCCCGGTGAGAGGATAGTCGCGAATCAGGCCCGTTGATTTGGTTCAATCAGAGACCCTAATTCTATCCTGTCGGACTGGGTTTGTATCTGGTCGGGACCCGTACCCAGTTGAGGTGGATACGTTCGCGGGTTATTGGATCTGTGAGAAGGAGACCCAGTACCCGTTTCGGACCCATTTGTATGTGAAATTACCGTTTTACCCCTGAGCTTTGAGATTCGCGTCCGATGTGAACGGTCCCGATTTAATCCTATTTTTAGCCATATCACGAGCCCCCCACTCCTGAAGACTGAGTTTTATCAGCCTTTGAGGAGTAGTTTTACTGTTCTAATGGCGTACGGGATTTTATCGGTGTTCTTAAGGGAGTTTGTAATCTTGCTCGGGGTGTAACGGTGTTATTATGGGCTTGTAAAATGCCCAAAAATATTCTCAGAATTTTCTGGATTTTTGGTGATTTTTCCAGATTTTTCTGAATTTTTTCTCATTTTTTTTGAATTTTTTATTCATTTTCCGAATTAAATAATTAATTATCAAAAATATTAATTAATTATTCTAATTTAATAATTATTTTTTCAGAATTTAAAAATAATTTTTTCTGAATTAATAATTATTTTTAGAATTTTTAATTAATTTTTTTCGATTTTTAAATATTTTTTTCTGATTTTTTAAATAAAAAAACAATTAAATAAATAAATAAATAATTTAAATATTACCTGGACACGTGGCGTGTTCCTGGCCGTCGATCATGATCAGATGAGCGCGCATCGTGAGGCAGATCACGATCTGGACACGTGGCGCGTTTCTGACCGTCCATCATGATCAGATGTGCGCACATCGTGAGGCAGATCACGAACTGGACACGTGGCGCGTTACTAAGCGTCGATCACGTAGCGACGCGAATTTTGAGACGATCGGACGGATCGTGTTGGTCGGCGACTTTTTTTCTCAATTTACAGCGTCGGCACTTCGGCACCACGGCTCGGCACTTCGGCTCGGCTATTTGGATCTGCCGAGGAATGTAACGAAGCCACGTGGCACCCTTTTTTTTGTTTTTTTCTTTTTCCTCTTCTTGTCCGCTCTGCTTCGTTGTTTTCTTCTTCTTCTTCCTTCGTCTCACTCTTCGACCAAACCGTGCTTCCGACCCCGACTCCATCTCCGTCCCTGAGCGCGCCACTGAAGCTCGGCGAGCTCGGCGGGAGGCGACGAGCGGCGTGGGGCTCGTCAAGGCCACGGTGGAGTTTGTGATGGACGGGATGCGACATGGAGCTTGGGAGTTCGGCGAGAGGCGACGAGCGGAGTGGGGTTCGTCGGAGATGGAGCTTGGCACTGTAGTGGAGACGAAGGTGGAGCTCGAGCTCGGTGGGGAAGAGCTCGTCAGTAATGGGTTCGTCACTGTAGGTCGGCGAGATGGAGCTCGGCCATGGAGGTGGAGCTTTTGGCTATGTGGAGCTCGGCACTTCGGAGCTTTGTGAGCTCGGCATTGGGCCTCGATAGCGGAGCTTGGAGGCGACGGTGTTCGCCGAGGAAGCGCTCGACGATGAGCTTCGGCTGCTCATGCGAGCTCGGCGAGGGTGAGAGTTTGGTTCGGCATTGTTGAGAGCTCGGAATGCGGCGAGCTCGTCGAAGGAGATGGGCGAACACTGAGAGCGGTTCGGACCTCGTCGTCGAGAGCTCGTTCGAGGGAGCTCGAAGAAGGAGATGATGGAGCTTGGAGCTCAATGTTCGAGATCGGTTGCAGCCTGAGCTCGACGAGGGGGAGGCAAGCTCGGCGACGTGGGGAGCTCGGCAAGGGAGGAGAGCGGCGTGGAGCCCCGAGCTCCTCGACTACGGCAGAGAGCTCGTCGAATAGAAGGGGGTTAGGTTCCTCACCATTGGAGCTCGGAGCTCGTTCGTGGAGCTTGGAGGAGGAGGAGCTCGGTGGAGGTGAAGGAGCTTTGACGTGGAGAGGCGTTTGGAGCTCGGTGGGGAAGAAGAAGTGAGGTAAGTTTTTTGCTCTGGTTTGTTTTGGCGGGAACATGGAGAAGAAGAGGAGGGGGACGAACGGGTTTGGGTTTAGGGCCTTAATGGGTCCGACCCGACCCCTGTGCTCCACCTTTTTTTTTTTCTTTTTCTTCTCTCGCTGCTGTTCATGCTCTTTTTCTTTCTCTCCTCGGCTTTTTCTCTTCTTCTCCTCTACTTCGTGTCCGAGCACGGATTTCGAGGAGCATTTTTGCCACCTTGCAGTTCGGTAGTTCGGTAGCTCGGATTTGAGATCCGAGCTACGTGACTCAATCTGGACGGTTGATCACGATCGTGGCGCGAATCACGAGACAAGAGGCACGAGTTTCGAGAAAACGTTATCTTGTCGTTTTGTGGTGACGTGGCGAGATCTGAGCCGTTCATCATGTTTTAGCGCGAATTTTGAGACGATCCGACGGTGAGATGAGATCGGTCGAATTTTTCTCCATATACGAGGGTCGGTACCTCAGGACCTCGGATCGGATCGGCACCTCGGATCGGCACCTCGGATCCTTGAGATGATGCCACGTGGCTTTTTTTTTTCGCCACCTCCTCTGCTTTTTCTCTTCTTCGTTTTGCTTCTTCTTCTTTTCGTCTCGTCTCCTTCCTCGACTCTACTTCTTTTCCTTCGTGTCGACTTGAGCTAGAGGACAGAGGGGGAGCTTCGGCTAGTTGACGAAGGAGATGGGCGAGGAGCTTCGGTGCAGTGAAGGGGAGAAGAGGACCTCGACAGCGGAGCTTCGTGAGCTCGGCTTTGGACCTCGACAGCTGAGCTTTGGAGGCAACGGTGTTCGCCGGGGAAAGGCTTCCTCTCTCCTTCTTCGTTTCTTTCTCCATCGAACTCGCCTTCGTGCCGACTCGACCCCACCACTCCTCCAGCATCATCTCGGCAGCGCTTCGGCAAGTTTAATGGAGCTCCAATGGTGAGCTCGACATGGTAGAGGAGCTTGGAGCTTCGGTTCGATGGGCTCGACGAAGGAGGCAGTTCGACGAGGAGCTTGGTCGGTGCCGTGGGGAGCTCCGATGGTGAGCTCGGCATGGTAGAGGAGCTCGGCGAAGTGGGTCGGTGCTTCGGTGCTGGACGAAGAGAAGAGGCGAGCTCGGAGTTGAAGGAGCTGTCGGTGCTGTGGGGAGCTCCGATGGTGAGCTCGGCATGGTAGCTCGGCATCGAAGCTCGGTAGTAGCAGTGAGATTCTCGAAGCGGCAGCGAGCTCGACCATGAAGTGGAGGTTGGAGGTGAGCTCGTCGGAAGCAACGCGTAACAGGGCGAGGAGCTTCGGCACAGTAGGTCGGCACCGAAGCTTGGCAGTAATGGCGAAGCAGCGAGTTCTCAATGCAGCGGCGAGCTCGGCCATGAAGTGGAGGTCGGAGATGAGCGAGCCCATAGAGGGAGGGCTCGACGGCGTGAGTTGCTCGGCGCTGTGAAGAGGAGTTTGGGTTTTTCTTCTGTAGTTTTTGGGGAGGAGTGAGGCTGACGTGGGTTGATGGGTTCGGATCCCTTAACGGGTCGACCCCGGCCCACGTGCTCTCTCTCTCTCTCTCTCTCTCTCTCTCTCTCTCTTCCTCTCTTCTTCCTTGTTGCTCGGCAAACGAATCTGGTTCGGCAGATCCGAGCACGGATTTTGAGGAGAATTTTTTCCTACTTTGCTGTTCGGTAGGTCGGTAGCTCGGATTTGAGATCCGAGCTACGTGGCTCAATCTGGACGGTTGATCACGATCGTGGTGCGAATCACGAGACAAGAGGCACGAGTTTCGAGAAAATGTTATCTTGTCGTTTTGTGGTGACGTGGCGAGATCTGAGCCATTCATCATGTTTTAGCACGAATTTTGATACGATCCGACGGTGAGATGGGGTCGGCCGAATTTTTCTCCATATGCGAGGGTCGGTATCTCGGCACCTCGGATCGGCAGCTCTTCTGAGAAGAAAGAGGAAGGGGAGGAGAGGCATTTGGGTTCTCTCCTCTACCTTGTTCTTCCGCACAGTGGAGAAGAGGAGAAGTGGAAGGGGAGGAGAGGCATTTGGGTTCTCTCCTCTGCCTTGTCCTTCCGCACAGTGGAGAAGAGGAGAAGAGAAAGGGGAGGAGAGGCAATTGGGTTCTCTCCTCTGCCTTGTTCTTCCGTACAGTGGAGAAGAGAAGAAGTGCTGGGTACTTTTTGGAGAGGTGAAGAGGAGCTCCACTCCTAGGGGTGGAGAAGAGGCGCTGGGAAGATCCTCGTAAGAGCCATGGGAAGACCCATTCTTTGAAGTGAGTGCAAGGAGCAACTCTAAGAGAGTTTTAGCTCCAAATTCGTTGGGAAGAGCTCCGCTTTGGAGGCGAGCGGAGTGAGGAGCTCGACTTGTAGAAGAGCCGTCTGGAAGAGGAGTTTGAGGAGCAACCCTAGGGGAGAGTTTTAGCTCCGAACTCGTTTGAGAAGAGCTCCGCTTTGGAGGCGAGCGGAGTGAAGAGCTCGGCTCTAGGAGAGCCATCTAGACGAGGAGTTTGAGGAGCAACTCTAGGAGAGAGTTTTAGCTCCGAACTCGTTGAGAAGAGATCCGCTTTGGAGGCGAGCGAAGCGAAGAGCTTGACTTGTAGAAGAGCCACTTGGAAGAGGAGTTTGACGAGCAACTCTAGGAGAGAGTTTTAGCTCCGAATTCGTTGGGAAGAGCTCCGCTTTGGAGGCGAGCGGAGTGGGGAGCTCGATTTGTAGAAGAGCCATCTGGAAGTGGAGTTTGAGGAGCAACTCTAGGAGAGAGTTTTAGCTCCGAACTCGTTTGAGAAGAGCTCCGCTTTGGAGGCGAGTGGAGCGGAGAGCTCGACTTGTAGAAGAGCCATCTGGAAGAGGAGTTTGAGGAGCAACTCTAGGAGAGAGTTTTAGCTCCGAACTCGTTTGAGAAGAGTTCCGCTTTGGAGGCGAGCGGAGGGGAGAGCTCGATTTGTAGAAGAGCCATCTGGAAGAGGAGTTTGAGGAGCAACTCTAGGAGAGAGTTTTAGCTCCGAACTTGTTTGAGAAGAGCTCCGCTTTGGAGGCGAGCGGAAGGGAGAGCTCGATTTGTAGAAGAGCCATCTGGAAGAGGAGTTTGAGGAGCAACTCTAGGAGAGAGTTTTAGCTCCGAACTCGTTTGAGAAGAGCTCTTCTTAGGAGGCGAGCGGAGTGAAGAGCTCGGCTCTGGGAGAGCCATCTGGATGGTTGATCATGATCGTGGCGCGAATCACGAGACAAGAGGCACGAGTTTCGAGAAAACGTTATCTTGTCGTTTTGTGGCGACGTGGCACGATCTGATCCGTCCATCATGCTTGGGTGCGAATTTTGAGATGATCTAACGGCAAAACCGGATCGGCAGAATTTTTCTCCATATGTGGAGGTCGGTACCTCGGCACCTCGGATCGGCGACTCAGTAGTTCACCTTCTGCCCGTAGTAGCTCGGTGTAGTGGAGCTCGGAGTTCGGACGGCTCGAGCGTGAGGAGAAGCTCGGTGAGTTGATGAAGGGGATGGGTCGATGAAGCTCTGCTCCTTGGCTCGGGAGGATGGGTCGGCATATGGGAGAGGTGAGGGGCTCTGAAGCTCTGCCTCTATTCTGTTTGGTTTTGGAGATTTTTGAAGAGGAGCTCCACTCCTAGGAGAAGAGGTGCTAGGAAGAGGTGCTGGGAAGACCCATTCTCTGAAGTGAGTGCAAGGAGCAACTCTAAGGGAGAGTTGTGAGCTCCGAACTCGTTGAGAAGAGGTCTGCTTCGGAAGCGAGCGGAGTGAAGAGCTCGACTCTAGGAGAGAGCCATCTGGAAGACGAGTTTTGAGGAGCAACTCTAGGAGAGAGTTGTGCTCCGAACTCGTTTGAGAAGAGGTCCGCTTTGGAGGCGAGCGGAGCGAGGAGCTTGGCTCTAGGAGAGTGCCATTTGTGAGACGAGTTTGAGGAGCAACTCTAGGAGAAAGTGGTGAGCTCCGAACTCGTTATTTAAGTGAGGGAATCAACGGTTGTGGGAGCAATTCCGAATGGCGAACCACTTCTAGCTCGCTTAACAGCGAATTTGCGAAGTAGAATCGAGCCAAGTGTTGGACTCCGGAACCATCGTTAGAAAAGTTCAACGGCTGTGGGAGCAATTCCGAATGGCGAACCACTTCTAACCTGCTTAAGAGCAAGTTATTCGAAGTAGAATCGAACCAAGTGTTGGACTCCGGAACCATCGTTAGAGTTATTCAACGGTTGTGGGAGCAATTCTGAATGGCGAACCACTTCTAACCCGCTTAAGAGCAAGTTATTCGAAGCAGAATCGAACCAAGTGTTGGACTCCGGAACCATCGGTAGAGTTGTTCAACGGTTGTGGGAGCAATTCCGAATGGCGAACCACTTCTAACCCGCTTAAGAGCAAGTTATTCGAAGCAGAATCGAACCAAGTGTTGGACTCCGGAACCATCGTTAGAGTTTAGTGAGTTGCGGGAGGAGCCATGTAGAAGAAGCTGGACTCCAAAATCACCATTTAACGAGTCGTGACTCGGAGAGATTGAGATGAAGCAAGAGCAACAATTTCCAATGAAAAAATGTAAAGTTTATTGAAATAAACTAAGTGGTTGCTTCAATAGGGCGAGCCATTATTACATGCTATTGGCCGGGTTACAAACATCGGCCTTATTGAAAATCAAAATCCTACTTCTACGATAAGGTGAAGACCTCTTGGGAGGAGCTGGAAGGTTCTGAGTCTTGAAGCTCGTCGGGCCCTTCGGTTCGTTTGGTGGCTCCTCAGAGGGGAAGCTTGGCCCCCTCTTTTTGGATGAACTTGGTCAGGTGTCCCCGCTGTACGAGTTCTTCGATCTCCTCCTTGAGAGCCCGACAATCATCCGTGTCGTGGCCGTGGTCCCTGTGAAAGCTGCACCACTTATCTTTGTCCATCTTCTTGCCAGGGGTATTCATTCTAGGGAAGCACGGAGTAGTCCTTCCTTGTCCTCCTCCATAAGGACTTCTGATATGTTAGCAATGAGGGGGTTGAACTTCTCAAAACGTGGAGTCAAACGGTGCTGGCCATTACTGTCCTTCTGGGATTTTTAGGACCCCTCTTCACTTGTGTTCTTCCATTTGTTCCCGGAAGCTGTCTCCTCCAGAGCAAGGGGGTCGAGGGCTTCTTCGGCCCGAATGTACTTTTCACACCTGAGAAGGAGTTCGGCAAAGTTCTGTGGAGGCTTCTTAGCAAGAGAGGAACGGAGGCTGGAATTGAAGACATTGGATTGGAAGGCGGCCGTTGCGACGGATTGGTCGAGGGAAGCTATAGACCTGGCTTCAGCTGTGAATCTCTTCACATAGTCTCTCAACTTCTCACCCTTCTTCTGGTTAAGGTAGAGTAGCGAAATGCTGGTCTTTTCAGTTCGGCGACTACTCACGAAGTGGGTGACGAAGAGGGTCTCGAACTGTTCGAATGAGAATATCGAGGATGGGGCAAGGCGAGAGTACAATTCTCGAGCCGGACCCTTGAGAGTTACGGGGAAGGTCTTGCATAGCAGGGCATCGGAAGCTTGATGGATGAGCATGAGAGTCTTGAAGCTCTCAATGTGGTCAACGGGGTCAGTTTCCCTGGAGTAGGTTTCGAATTGAGGAGTTTTAAAGCCGATTGGCACTGGTGCATCCATTATGGTTCGGGAAAAAGGAGGTCGGCTTGGACAGAGGGTCCTGCCCCTCTGTTCTTCTCCCCATTTGATCCGGCCAATGCGCCTCTCCATCTCGCAGAGACGACGGTAGAGGGCATCGTCCCTCCGACTGTAGTCGAATGAGCCTCCGGACTCGTGTTCGTAGGAGGGGGAGCGAGGACTGTGGCGATGGTAACCCTGGGAACGGCGAGGGCTAGGAGTATGCTGCCGGTGGTGAGGACTCTGGAACTGCGGGGGTGTAGGATCCCGTTGGGCATTGTAGTTATGAGGACGGAGGTTGAGAGCATGTTGTACCATTGCTTGGAATTGTTGGAACTCGGCACGGGTGATGGGTGCCTCATCGTTCCTGGGGTGTTGCCGATCGGCGGGGAACGATGTCTTCTTCTGTAGTGCTCGGGGGATTCCTTCCTTCCCCTTCGGACATGGGACCTTTTGTAGTCTCGGCGGTGTGGGGATCGCTAACCCGGACGTTGCTGGCAGGAGGCTCCCTCTTGGGACCGCTTCTCGTCCAGACGGTGGCGTAAGTCCTCCACCTTCTGCCGGTTTTGAGGATTGTGAGAGGCCATGGAATCCGTAGAGGCTTTGTGTATGGAGACGCGGTCTAGGTGGAGAGGTTGCTTCATGCGGGAGCCCCCCGCACCGGCATTCTGAGGACCGGTGGGACCCTTGGGGGTTCCTGATTCTAAAGAGGAGGCTGATCTTGTTGAAGAGGGTCCTCCACTTGAGGTGGGGGTTGTCCCTGCTGCGAAGCGGGTTGGACGGGGACTACCTCTTGCTGATCGGCGGGGTTGGGCCCGCGGTTGGACCCTCTGGACCTGACTTTTCTCGGAGGCATGGCTGGAGAAGATCGGACCAACGGGAAGAGGGGCTACTATTCGTTTGGTTTTCCCACAGACGGCGCCAATCTGTTGCCGCTAATTTCGGTGTGGGGGCAAACAGATAGAATTTGTGAGTTCTTGGAAAACCTGAATAGCAAACACCTAACCTGTTCCGCCGGAGCTTGACCGTTGACTCCCGCCGTTCACTTGCAAGGAAGTGCGAGACACCGGGGTTGATCCCGGCGACGCACCCTCCGACGCTCAAGTCAGTAACCAGAAATGATTATGAAAGAGCGTTTAACTAGCAAAAGATTGATTACCTCTTAATGGAGATGGGTGTGGGGTATTTATAGTCGCCGTTAGGATCAGTTAAGGAATGTGATTCCCGTGATCTGATAAGGCATAAAATCCTCGTAATCAGATTAGGAATGTAATCCCTTAATTCCCGGTGAGAGGATAGTCGCGAATCAGGCCCGTTGATTTGGTTCAATCAGAGACCCTAATTCTATCCTGTCGGACTGGGTTTGTATCGGGTCGGGACTCGTACCCAGTTGAGGTGGATCCGTTCGCGGGTTATTGGATCTGTGAGAAGGAGACCCAGTACCCGTTTTGGACCCATTTGTATGTGAAATTACCGTTTTACCCCTGAGCTTTGAGATTCGCGTCCGATGTGAACGGTCCCGATTTAATCCTATTTTTAGCCATATCATATGAATAGATCAAGAACGGTCAAACCTAGTTATTTTCATGTCGATTTTTGTGTCGTGAGGCAACTATGGTCAATAGCACTATAGAGACAAAACCCATCAACGATAACACACACACGAGTTGTCTCTATAACCCAACTACACTATAAGTGGAATTTTTGACTTGTTTTATACAAAGAAATTTGAGTACAAGTTACTTGGCTTAATCGAAGACGAAAACGATGAAAACTAAGAATAACAAGAACGGATCATGGTAACGAAAAAAATGAACAAAAAATCCCACGAACCAAGACAACCACACGTGCAATAGCCATGCACGTGCAATCCAAACAAGAGAGAGAGATCGGGAGTGGGCACGGGCGGCGATGGTGCGGCTGAGTGCTGACGCTGCTGCTGCTCCTGCTGATGGCGATGCCGGATGACAGTAGGGAGAGAAATGGAAAGAGAGGTGATGGAGTGCTCGGGGTTACGGTGGGTTCAATGTGGAGATGGTAATCTGGTTGGGTTAGCGATGGGTTGCCGAAGGGTGAAGATGAAGTGGGGGTGGTCGGGATATGGTGCAGTCAGTGAGTTTGGGCAGTAGGGTTTCATTTAGGCTGGGGTTTGAAGATCGGGGCCTAGGCTTTAGGTAGATAGGAGGGAGAGAGAGATTAGGATAGGTGTTTATATATGGTTTGATATTAGGGTTTAGGAGATATTGGGTTATTGGGTTTATTAGGAGGAGTAGTAGGAGATGGTTATTAGGATGAATAGGATTTGGTTAATCAATTGGGTTTAGGGATAACCATGAGGATCTAGGATTTAAATTGCAATTAGGATTATCAACAATAGGCTTAGGTAAATGAAACCACGAGCACTCAAAACACGAACAAAAGAATAGAACAAGAATCCAACAAAAAGAAAAACAAGAATCGATGAAGAACGAAGCAAAAGTCAAACAAATCAAACACAAAGAACTCAAAATGAAATAAAATGAATATATATTGAAAACAAATCCAATATACAGTCCAAGAAAAATACAAGAGAGTACAAATACTCAAGAAAAAGAAAAATACACCAAAAATATGAAAAACGAAAAACACAGGGTTACATTAAGGGAAAGATCTAGTTGTGGAAAATATAGAAATGTGCATTGAGAAGAGGACCTGTGTCCTGCCTGTTACATGTTCATGACTACATAATTCACGATCCTGTTTACCTGATTACCTGACTACATGCTTCCCTATAGGAAGATATACTCGGAAGAGAACCACTAGGTTCTGCCTGTTCCTGTACCTGACTGCATATTTCCCTATAGGAAGGTGTACTCGGAAGAGAACCACTAGATTCTGCCTGTTCCTGTTATTCCTGTTATCCTGATCCCTGAGTACACTACCCTATGGACTTCACTACGAAATCTAAACGAGACTGTTTGAATGTAGCAACCATGTAATAAAAACTGGGATGCATGAAGTGCTACCTAAATAGTAATAATACAAGACTTGACATAACCTAATTACATGATTACCTGATTACCTGATTACCTGTTTACCTGTTACATGTTTACATGTTTACCTGTTTACCTGTATACCTAATAACCTGTTTACTTGTTTACTTGTTTACCTGCTTGCTTGACACTTGATACATATTACCTGTACCTGTTAGTACCATGCTACTTGATTCTGTTTGCTTGAATCATGCTAGATATTTTATTCTGTTGACCTTCTTATATCATGCTATGTTTATTCTTGCTGTTATTTTATATTTGTTATTCTTCCCAATGCACTTGTATCCTGCAATACAAGTGGCCCGTAACTTGCATTGACGGGAGTTTATTTTTCTCTTTTCCTTTTTCTTGCAATTTATTAATTGCAAATCAGGATGGCCAGTTGCTAGATGGAGTTGCTGAAATGAGATATTAGTGCTAGAGTTTTGCATTTATTATTATTATTATTATTATTATTATTATTATTATTATTATTATTATTATTATTATTATTATTATTATGTTGCTTAATTTGGAATGTATTTGATACTTGGATTTATTTTGTATTTGGGCAATGTGACCCAGGATATTGACTTGTTCAGACCTGATTTATTTGAGATTGATATATTTCATTTGAAGTAATCCTGTTGGTATTTTGATTCACATATGTATACTTGGTTGATTTCTTTTGCTTTCGACTCTGATTAATCCTGTGAGATGTTATAAAGATTCTGAACAGCTTATGGATGATGAAAATCATTCGCTGTGCTTAGTCATGTATCCGTATTCCGTATTTCCTTTTTGGGAAGCGGGGCGTAACACACATATACATATACATATACATATACATATACATATATATAGAGAGAGCTGATCAGGTGCGAACTGGTTCGCATCTAATCAGTAGCGAACTTTTACTACAGCCGTTGGATCTGCAATTTGATCATGGGAGTGATCCAATGGCCTGCACTTCTTCTGCTCATCTCACTTAACTTTGGGGGTAGGGTAGTCATTTAACTTCTCTCGCGATCTCTCTCCCTCTCTCTACCTCTCTCTCCAGACTACCGAACCCAAAAGCCCCCTTCTCTCGTCTCTTTCTCTCCCCCTTGGACCTTCAAAACCATAGACTCCTTTAAAACCCCTTGGACCTTCAAAACCCTAGACTGGAGAGAGAGGCAGAGAGAGGGAGACAAACAGGCTGGAGAGAAAGAGAGACAAGAGAAGGCGGCTTTTGGGTTCGGTAGTCTCGAGAGAGAGGCAGAGAGAAGGAGAGAGATCATGAGAGAAGTTAAATGACTACCCTACCCCCAAAGTTAAGTGAGATGAGCAGAAGAAGTGTAGCCCATTGGATCACTCCCATGATCAAATTGCAGATCCAACGGCTATGGTAAAAGTTCGCTACTGATTAGATGCGAACCAGTTCGCACCTGATCAGCTCTCTCTCTCTATATATATATTAATGGGAGAGTTGGAGTTGTCGTTTGTAAATCAACCAGCTTACATGTATCGCACGTGCATAACTAATATAAAAGAGATCTCAGGTTCGAGGCCAGAGTAGGTCAAAATTTTTTACTTTAAAACATATAAAGGAAGTCTCAGGTTCGAGGCCAAACTACATCAAAGTTTTTACTTTTAAATAAATATATTTATTTAGACATGCATAGCACGTATAAATTACTATAATAATATTATAATGGGACTTGTGTAACTGATATACATAACCAATAAAAGTATTATTTATTAAGATGTGCTTCACACGTGTAAATTTCCAGTGTGTGTGTGTGTGTGTGTGTGAAAATACTAAATGGTGTGGATAACTATATGTATATACTAGTGTCACCTTATGCAAATTGCACAAACTAGAATAATTTTGAGGGACTCGTAAAATTATATGCAACTCTAAAAAAGTGTTAGAGAATTGAGAGAAATCATATTTTCAAGGGTATAGATTGGAGAAATTTTCCTAAAAAATATGCACACAACCCGGCCTTTGTTTACATCCTAACCGGCAACACACAGGCCCTTATCTTGACTCTCCCCTCCCTTTCCCTCTCTCCCGAATCCACATCCTCTCCAACACCTCTCTCCGCTCCTCCCTCATCTTCCGTATCTACACCATCCTTGATCATCGCGACGCCCCACTCTCCAACACCCCCTTCCACCTCTCCGCCTTCCTCATCCTACCCTACGTAAGCTCCCTCTTTACAAAATCTCATTCTTGGATTGAACACCGCAATCATCCCCGTCTTCAACTCGTGTCCTTCCCCAAATCCAAATTTTGAGATTTCAAACACACAAGTTAGAATTGAGAATGAAATCACGTAGTAAATAGGGTTCAAAAATTAATACATACAGCGAACATAAATACAATTGATTTAATTATGCAAAATTTCCTAAAAGTATTTTTTTACAAACACCTTGTGTGATACATATGCATTTCATCTATTACTTGATGAGAAAAACGTAGTTCTAGAAACTAAGTACCAAATACATAGGATTTCAAGTGTTTCATATTCAAATATGCATGAGGCAATAGCAAAAAAGAAAAAGTAGAATGAAACCTTACCAAATCTCATTCTTGAATTCGACAACACAATCATTCCCGTCTTCAACCCGTACTCTTCCCCAATTTCAAATTTCAGGATTAAAAAAATACAAATTAGAAATTGAACATGAATTCAAGTAGTAAATTAGGGTTCAGAAAACAATACATACACCACACATAGATAAAACTAATTTAGTTAAATAAAGTTTCTCAAAAACATTTTCACAAGCACCTTCCGTGCTAGAAATTAAGTTCTAGATTTCTAGCTTTTCAAGTGTTTCATATTCAAATATGCATAAGGCAATAGCAAAAAGAGAAAATTCAAAGAAACCTTACCAGATCTCTCATTCTTGAATATGGCAGAGGTGGCACAGTGAGTCGGAGGCGGCATCGTTATAAGCGAGGTCTAGGTTTGGGGAGGCAGGCCGATGGGGGCAGCGTCGGAGGCAATGAGAGCGCGTGGGAGAGGGGTTGAAAAGGGAAACATTGGAGGCAAGGAGGTCATGTGGGAGGCGGCAGCAGCAGCGAAGGCGAGAAGGAACGGGGCCGCAAGAAGCGGCTTTGAGAAGAGGATGATGCGAGAAGCGGGTCCGAGGCGAGGAGGGTGCGTGGGAGGCGAGTCAGAAGCGAGGAGGGCGTGTAGTGTGTGAGGGATAAGCAAGAGAGGTGAGGGTTGGGGATGATTTTGTAAGGGAGATGATGAAATCGTGGGTAGCGAGGGTTTAGGATTTATTTATTTTATGTAAATGTGTGGAACACATGTGTTAGTTTAAATGAAATTCCTACTTTTGCTCTTCTTTCTCTATTTCAAATAGAAAAATGGAGAGGGGTAGACCCATTGGCTTAATATAATAGTTATAATTATAATTATAATGAAGGATTTTGGAATTTTAGCTATAAATGCCAGGTATTTAAGAAAAAACTATGGACCATGGGCTGTTTTAAATCTGGAAAATAATTATGAGCTCGGGCTGGTATGATATAATTTTGGAAACTATTTTTATGGGCCTATATACAATTCTGGAAAATATTATTGTACGCTATAAACAACCAATTTGTATTCTAGCCCTTAAATTTTACTGTTTAGTCCAGTGTTCTACTTTTTTTGCTCGAAATATTTTTGTTTGATATCTAAATTATTGTAAATCATTTCTTAAGCATATATTGATATTTTAGAAGAATTTTTGGACTTGTTTTAGCATACTTAATGACTATAATTTAGAACCATGAAGTAGTGGATTGTTTATAAATTTTCTTAATAATGGAAGTTCAGGATGTAAATACCGGTGAGGTATTGTTAGTGATGGCAATTGGGTCCACCAAGCCGGGACGGGCCCAACTTGATTTTCTGAATAATAGAAGTTCAAGAAGTAAATACAAGTGAGGTATTGTTAGTGATGGAACTCCTCCATTGCCTGTCCCAAGCCAGGAATCCGGCCACAAAAAGTTAAGGAGAAGGGTTGCGTTAGACAGTTGACAGCCAACACAAAACTTTGTTAAATCTTACGAATATGAATCCTAATAATATACGCGTAAATCCTAGGACATTCCCTGGAAGCAATGCATTGTGCCTGCCTTTGTGTGCTTCGTAAAATGTGCAAGGGGCGTCGCACCGGCGCTCGGGTATGATGAAAAATGGGCAAGAGTTCCTGCACCAATCTAGACGTGTGCGGGTGAAGAAGCTAGTCCAAAAAATAGGATGAGGTTAGCAACTTGGAATATAGGAATATTGACAGAAAAATGCATAGAACTAGTAGATACTATGATTAGAAGGAATATTAATATAGCTTGTTTACAACAAACAAAGTGGATATGGGAGAAAGCTAAAGAGATAGATGGTTTTAAAATATATTATATCAGTAAAATTAGAAATATAAATGAAGTAGGAATTTTAGTAGAAAAGAAATTCAAAAGAGATGTAGTAGGTGTTAATAGGATAGGGGATATAATAATACAAATTAAGATTATATTAGGAGGAAACATAATTAATATCATTAGTGCTTATGCACCCCAAGTAGGATTAGATGCACAAGGTAAAAATAAATTTTGGGAAGATATGGATGAGATAATTCAAGGACTACCCTTAGATGAGAAACTATTTATAGGAGTAGATTTCAATAGAAATGTAAGAGATGATAATATGGGATATGAGAGGGTGCATGGAGGATATGGATTTGGAAATAAGAACGATGTTGGAGAGGCTCTATTAGATTTTGCGACTTCGTATGATCTTATACTAACAAATACTTATTTTAGGAAGAGGGGGGAACAATTTGATCACCTTTAAAAGTGGGGTAAATAGGAGTCAAGTTGATTCTTTTTTCACTAGAAAAGTTGATTGCTTGACATGTAAAGATTGTAAAGTTATACCGAAAGAGTGTATAACCTCACAATATAGATTAATGGTATTGGATGTTAAGATTGGGAAACACATATGTGCAAGGAAGGAGAATAAAAACCCAAGAATTATGTGGTGGAGCTTGAAGGGAGATAAACTAGATGTTTTTAGAGATAAAGTCCTTAAAGGAGCATCCTGGAATTGGGAAGGAAAGACGAATATGATGTTGACTAAAATAGCTACATACATCAGAGAAAATTCAAAGAAGGTACCTGGAGAATCTAAAGGTAGAGGGTTTCTAAATAAAGAAATATGGTGGTGGCAAGAAGAACTCCGAAATATTTTGATAGAAAAAAGATCAACCTTCGAAACATGGCAAAAGAATAGATATGAAGAGGATTTGGAGAAATGTAAGACCGTTATAAAAGAAGTTAAGAAAGCGGTAAGAGATACAAAAGAAAAATCTTATGATAATTTATACACCAAATTAGAAACAAAAGGAGAAAATAATATTTATAAGCTTGCTAAACAAAGGGATAGAAAAACAAATGATCTGGATACAATTAAGTGTATTAAGAGTGAGAATTCAAGAGTCTTAGTAAAAGACGAGGAAATTAAGGAAAGATGACGAAATTACTTTGAGAAGTTATTAAATGAAAAGGTTGTGGGCGACTTAAATATAGAGGATTCGAAGGAGAGTCGAGAGCATATGCTTTTCCCTAGAATTAGGAACTTGGCAGTTCGAAATGCTCTAGGAATGATGAAAATAGGAAAAGTGTCACGCCCCGCTTTCCACAAAGGAATACAGAATACGGATACGTGACTAAGTCCAGCAAATGGCTTTCACCATTCAAAAGCTGTAAGGATATTTTCAACATTTCACAGGAATAGATAAGAAATAAACAAGGAGAAATCAACCACGCATGCATAAATAAATTTATCTAACCAACAAAATTTACTTGAAACGAAATTAAAAATAAACACTGGTCGACACAGTCACTATATTATTCACTACTCAAGTCAATTCCTTAAACCCCGGCTTGTTAATTATTTTATTAATGCAACAATACAATATACAATCTAGAGACATTAGATGAACGATTGCAACAATAGAGGAACAATTGGATAAAAACTTGAATTAGATAATTAGAAAGATGAAAATAGCACACTAGGATCATGCAATGCAACATACATACGTTAATTCATGCAATACTACTATATAGGAATAATTAAATTTAAAAAAACTGGAAATTACAATTCTGGACATTAAACATAGCAGTAGTAAAACAGTCATAACTTTTTCTATACAACTCGGAATTCATTAATTCAAGATGTTCTAAAAACTAGAAACATAGGGTTACAACTCATATTCAGAAAGCTATTTATTTTCAGATCATTTACTGGGTCAAAAATGTTAGACAAAATACAGCCATCAAGCAACATACAGGTTTTTGGATAATTTTCATGAAATAAATAAATTAAACATGATGGGTATCAATTCGATAGTCAATAAATTATGTAATCAACATAAAATGTTTAATAGCATGAAAAATACAATTAAAAACACACACATACACAATTCTAACAACAACCAAACATCAATCAACCATTCAAATATACAACTTAGCATTGGTTTTTACGATAGATTACTTGTGTAGCGATTATATGAATAACCCTATAATCAATTCTACATGAATGCATGAAAGATTCGATCTTTAGAGTCAAAAGTGGCACGATGTCAAGAATATTGGGGTTAGCTCGTGTAAACCCTCAATAGACCCAACGAAAGATAATCAATACAACGATATGATAACAAATACCTGCAAGAATTTCAATAAAACTTGAATTTGACACGATGTTAAATTCAAGGGGAAAGTGACTTGACTTTTGGACAACGAAATGGAATACCAAGAATAATGGGATAAGGATCTCAAAGAAACGAACCCATGAACACACAAATCCACAAAATAACACATGCAAATCACGTGCAATAGAGAATCAAGCAACCACAGCAATCACTGGCAAGAGAGAGAGAGACAATGGAAGCAACGGCTACTGGGACTGGCGGCCTAAGATCGGGGCTCGACGTCAACGGTCGGACGGCGACATCAGGGCGGCGGCTGCGCAATAGAAATAGGGACAAGGGGGTGTTGGGGGGTGTGTTGGCGTTGGGCGAGGGTACTCTGTTTGGTGGAAAAGAGAGACGAGAGTGGGGGTTTCGGGGAAGGGGTATGCTGTTGATCGACGGGAGGTAGCGATGGGGTAGGATGTCGCCGGAGTTGGCCGGAAAAGGGGGTGGTCGAAAAGATGGGTTTGGAGTTGGGCGGGAACACAGCCGGGGAGAGAGAAAACATAAAGGAGAGAGAAAGAGGAGAGAGATTATACAGCTAATTAGGGTTTCAATCGTACAACTTTTAGGGTTTACACTAGGAAACTATTTACATATTGTAATTAGGTTGTTGGGTTAGTGGTTTAGGATCCAATAATAGTGGTTTTGGGCCAAGAACAATCGAAATTGGGTTTTAGGGTTCAATAACAGATGGATCTAAAATAATAGGGGTCAAATAAAAATGCCCACAATTAAATAAAAGAAAATAGGCTCAATGATAATAGCTCAATCAAGAAGAACGAAGAATTTCATGAACAAATTTAATTAAAAATAATCAAGAAAGAGAAAAATAGATTATTTTATTCAGTTGAAATTAAAATATTACAAAAGAGGGAAAAATGAAAAGAACAAGAATGGTAGTTACAGATCTTTTCACCAGCTCCAAACGGTATTAACGGTACTGAAGGCCACAAATTCAAGTGTAAACGAGGGCTGCGTCAGGGGGATCCTATTTCCTCCTGGCTTTTCGCTCTGGTAGCGGATGTGTTTAGCAAACTCCTTCGCAACGCATGGGACGCAGGTGTCACTGAAGGGCTGGGCAGTTCTCGTAGTTTCGCTGGTGTGTTGAACCATCAATACGTTGATGATACTATTATCCTTGCGAAACCGAACGGGTGCTCCTTACGCAACCTGAAATTACTTCTTTATGTCTTTGAACATGCGTCGGGACTCGCCATCAACTTCCAGAAGTCTTCAGTCATTTGGCTGGGGGGTTCCCAAAACAGGCAATCGGAGATTGCTCAGTTCTTTAATTGTGTCTCAGCCACCTTTCCTATCAATTATCTTGGGATCCCGTTGAGATGGGGTAAACTTCTCAAAGCGGATTGGATGCCGCTTATCGAAAAGGTCGAGTCCAGGCTAAACAGATGGTCTAGAAAACACCTGTCTCGAGGAGGCAGACTTGTTCTCGTCAGCTCCGTTCTCTCTTCTATCCCTCTCTACATGATGTCTTTCTATTTCCTCCCTTCTTGGGTCATTCAAAAATATTGACCGTATTAGAAGGTATTTCTTCTGGTCTGGCTCGAAAGAGTATAAGGCAGGCTCTCACCTTTGCAACTAGAAGCTTATCTGTACTTCCAAGGCAGCTGGTGGTCTAGGGGTCCTTAATCTTAGACACCAGAATTTAGCTCTTCTTGGCAAATGGCTTTGGAGATTTCTTAAAAAGGAGCAACTGCCTTGGGTACGCATGATCACTTCCAATTGTTTTTCCCGGAACTTTATGACTGATTTTAGCGCCAGTCTTACTCGTAAATCATCTGCATTCTGGAAAGGAGTGTGGAAGGTTGCCAACCCGTTTCAGTGTGTCTTAGTTCACCTTTGCGCTATCGGAACCGGGACTAGGTTCTGGCTAGATTTGTGGTTAGGGAGCATCAAACTATCCCATGCGTTCCCTAACCTCTTCCAAAGGGTGGCCAACCCCGCTGCTAGGGTGGCGGATTACGTGATCATTGACAATAACCAAAAATTATGGTCCATTTCTTTCTCAATCGTTCTTTCCCCGACTCTTCAGATTGAACTGCAAGAGTTGTTTAATAGTATTAACATTTACCAATGGTACCCGGCTGATGATTTCAAATGGAGATGGACCAGAGATGGTAATTTCTCCGTGAAATCCCTTTATAAGTTTCTCAATTTTGGGGGCACAGAGGCCCCATATGCCAAAGCCTTATGGAGCAACTGTGTGCCGCTCAAATCGAAAATCTTATCTTGGCTCGCTCTGAATAATAAGCTTTTGACTGTTGAAGTCCTTAATAAGAGGAATCTAGCTGTTGATCAGCAGTGTGTTTTTTGTGCTAGCAACCTCGAAGACGCAGAGCACTTGTTCCTTAAGTGTGTGTTTATCCAACCTCTGTGGTTGATTGCGGTTAAGGCCTGGCAAGCACAGAGCCCACCGGAAATTTTCTCTTCGTGCTGGAGATTCCCTTCCCCATGAAGGAGTTTAGTAATTCGTGGTTTCTTTCTGTTATGGTTATTATCTGGGTTATTTGGGCAGAGCGGAACAAACATATCTTTAAACAGACTACTTCTACGATTGATAACATCATCGATGTGTTCTTTTTTTATTTTAAATTTTGGCCTTCCACTTTACCTGTCGAAAAATTGGCAGCTCTGCATTTACATCGTTTAGACGATGCTTTTTATTTTCTTCGAGCTAATAATTCTTTTTCGTAACTTTTTTCTCTCTTATTTTATTTTTCCCTTGCCTTGCAGAGCTGAAGTTATGGGCAAGCCCGGAGGAGACTCTTTTGTAGGACCAGCTACTTGGCATTTTTGAGGCGGTGTTTTCTGCCCCCTTTGGTAGTTTGGCAGCTAGCCCTTGCTATGCTTTTCTCTGAGATCTGTGGTATTAGGTTTGGTGGTCTTTGGTGGCTCCTTTTGGTTGCAGGCAAGCTCTCCTTGGGAGGCCTGATATCTGTTTGTTCTAGTTGTACTTTCAGCATGCTACCTCTCTTCTTTGGGTGCATGTTTCTTTTAGACTCTTATGTTTAAGTAGTTTTGGTCGCCTCTATTTCTTATATGGTATTTGGTTGCGCTTGTTTATGGTTTTGCCTCTGGCATTGTGGTCGCTCTGCTATTTTCCTAACCATGATTTTGAGGGTCATTAGTACTGTGACGTTAGTTTCTTTTGGTTGTGATCGATTGTAGCATGGCTTTTTCTTATGTTTTGTTTTGAGCCTCATTCGAGGCGTGGGATTCAAGGTTTTAACCATTATGCTCGTAATCTAGAGGTTGGTGCGGAGCTCTGGTGTGCAGCTGCATTGTGTGGATCTAATGTGTTTAATCCTCGTTTTCTCACTGACGTTAGTATTCTGTTTTGGATTGTTTGCGATTTGCTTGTGCAATACCCTCTTTTGTTGAGGACATTTCTAGTTCTCCGCTTCTTGCAGTTGCCACTGTGGATTTTGGTCTATCTCAAGAGTTGTTTGGTCTTTTCCTTTTCTCCGCTTTCTGGAGTTTGCGTAGCAGCGAGAAGGGTATGCTTTTAGGCTACCTCCTTTTTCATTATCACCCAAGTTTAGTTTCGTCTTTCCCTCCGTCCGTTGCTCCGGAACTGGCTGCTGCTCTGATTGGTTTGGAGTCTGGGACGGTTGCCCTGTTGGTGAGTGTGCCGTTTCCTTAGTCTTAACTAGTGTGATTCCCCCCTTCCCTTTCAGGAGGTCCAGCGCGCTACCTGGATGGTCACCTGCGGCCTGCGGCTATTTGCTCTTCAACCGCCCTTTGGTGTCTTCCTGTTGGGAGTTAGGCGACCATCGGCGGTTTTCGTTGTATTTTGGGCAGCTACTAGGTTTTGTGTTGTTTAGCTTCTTGCATCTGGTCTCGATTCTTTCTGTTTTGTATTTTGTTCATAGAGTCGCGTTTGCGCCTGTTTTACCTCTTGTAAAATGAGTGTTTTGTATTCATCGTTCTTTTATTAATATATTATTGGTTGGCTGGTGCCGCAAGGCACTATCCTGTTCCTAAAAAATAATGGTAGTTACAGATAGTCAACGGTGCTATTCAATACTCCCCATGAGAGACAACCTTTTTACAGACATCATCAAGAACAAAACACCAGACTACCTCAATATGTGTAATACATTCATGAAACACCGGATTATCAGAAATATGGACTGTTGCCTGATTGTCATAGTGCAAAGGAGCTGGTGAAAAGATCTGAATTCCTAAGTCAGACAGTAAGGAGCAGAGCAAAAATATTTTAGACACAATATGAGCAATATCCCAATACTTCACCTTAGCACTAGAACTGGAACCATCGTCTGCATCTTACATTTCCAAGATATCAAGTTACCACCAAAGAAAATAGAATAGCCAGTTGTGGAAGACCGATCAATCACAAAATTGGCCCAACTAGCATTAGAGAAACTAAGCTGGGAAAGTGAATACCCTGGATGAAACAATAGGCACTGGCTTGGAGACCGTTTAAGGTAGCAAAGAATACAAAAGAAGCAGCCCAATGGGTAGCAGTAGGAGCATGCATAAACTAGCTTAAACAACTCATGGGGAGAACAATATCAAGACGTGTAATAGTCAGATAAATGAGTTTACCAACAAGCAGACGATGCCGACCCAGATTAGGGAGAGGAACCTCAAAAGTAAAGGCTGAGAACTTCAGAGAACTTCAGGTTCAGATCCATTAGGTAATCAGCAGGATGACAATCAACCCCCCATTTAAGATAATAAATCAAGAACACACTACTTACAGGTACCCAGGAAGTAGTGAAGTCAGACCCAAGTCTTTAGTCTGAAAGTGGGAGGCCAAATGACGCTTCACTCATTCTACGCCTTGTGAATCACTCTCAGTAATAATAATATCATCGACATATACTAAAAGGATCGCAATACCTTGGGAGCTATGGTGTGTGAAGAGATAGTGATTCACTCTATTGCCCTTGAACCCTTGAGAACAAACAACTATGCTAAACTTATCAAACCAAGTACGAGGAAATTTCTTGAGGCCATACAGAGATTTTTGAAGATGACAAACAAACTCCCCTTATCACTGAAAGCCTAGAGGTTGCTACATTTAAACAGTTTCACAAATATCCCTATGAAGAAAGGCATTTTTATATCCAACTGATGAAGAGGTCATGACTGATTAGACGCCAATGAAATCAAAAGGCGCACATAAGTGAGCTTGGTGACAACAGAAAATGTTTCCTCATAATCAACATCATATTTCTGAGTGAAGCCTTTATTGATTAGGCGAGCGATAAGTCACGCAATAGAACCATCCAGATTATGCTTGACTGTAAAGACCGAATGACACCAAACCTGGCACCCAACTGGCTTGCAACCCATGGGTGGCTTGACTAGAGACCAAGTGTGATTTTGCTTAAGAGCTTGCAATTCCTCTTCCATAGAAACATTCTATCTAGGATGATTCAATGCTTCCTGAACAGTGTTAAGTAGAGAAACAGAGTCTAAAGAAGATATTAACGCCTTACAATGAGTATTGATATTATCATGAGATACAAACATAAATATAGGATATTTAGGCTTAATCCATTTGGGCTTACGAATGACAATAAGAATATATTCAAATGGGATGGAAAGAAGGGCAGGTTTGTGTTGTTTAAGTTGATGAGCAGGTCAAGCAGCTGGGACCGTGGCAGAAGAAAAAGGTGATGGCGGCGGTGGCATAAGAGAAGGGGCCTGCTCTTTGTTGATCGAATGAGGTGTTGGTTCCGTAGGATCCACAAAATGCGGAATTGTTTGACCACTAGAAAAAAATAAAGAGCATCGACCACAACAGTCGAAGGAGGTTCAACCCGATGTCGCAAAACAATAGGTTGTTCAGAAAATGATTGAGTTTCAAATATCCCTTGGAAAAATGAGAGTATCCAAGAAAAACACATTTGGTTGCATGTAGATCTAATTTTTCATGAACAAAGCAAGTCCAGCCAAAACATCTACGTGACAAAGAAAACGGTTCCTTATCAGGATAAAATAATGGAAACGATGTTTTATTTTCAAGAAATATGGGTCGACATACAATTGATTAGAGAACACGATGTCAAAACAACAAAACTCCAATATGATTCAGGAACCAATATTTTAATCATTATGGAATGAGCCACATTCAAGAGATTGCAATTTTTATGCTCTACAACACCATTTTGTTGCAGAGTATAAGCACATGAAGTTTGATGAATAATCACTTTTTCAATAAAATATTACTAAAAATATTTGCTTACATATTCTTTCACATTATCAGAACAAAATTGTTTGTTTTTAATACCAAATTGAGTATAAATTGCAGAGTAAAATTGACAGAATACATCAAACACCTCATATCTATCAATAATCATGTCATTTTTGAAAAATCATCAATAAACATCACAAAATAATGAAATTTATTAATACTTGAGAAATTAACTGGTCCCCACATATCTGAATGTACATAATAAAAAAGAGCAATACTACGCTTATTTACGTGTCTGGGGTAGGAAACACAATGGTACTTGCCTAACTCACAGGACTCATAAGAAAAATCCCTGACCCTTGACTCACAGGACTCATAAGAAAAATCCCTGACCCTTGACTCACAACTAGCAATAACCTACCAAACAATTGATTTAGATGGATGTCCCAATCTTCGGTGGATGTCGAGAGAGCAGAACCCGATAAAGCCCATGCTGCTCACGACCGCCACCATTCACCTTCTTCATCTGTAGGTCATGAATAACACAATGGGAGGTAAAGAAAGTGAATGAGCATTGTAATTGTTTTCTAAGTTTACAAACAGATAATAAGACCGAACCAAAATTAGGAACACTAAGTACTAAAGATAAATTCAACGAAGGGGTAAGAGATAAATCACCAATGCATTTAACATGAACAAGGGAGCTATCAACAGTTTTAACAGAGAAATTAGTCAAATGTGTAGATTGTGAAAGTGGAAGTGGTGTTATATGATGACTGGCCCTAGAATCTATAATCCAACTATTATTATTAGAAGCATTTAAAGCGTTACCTGATTGGACAATGATGGAAGAAAGCGGAGAAATCAGTTGTCGAAAAGCCTTTTGCTTCGCATTAGAAAATGCATCAGAATCTGAACCATGCAAAGCAGAGGATGAAGTCATAGGAGTAGATAAGTCTATCACAAAGACACGAGAGTAGTTCTGATGTTGCCAACAAAAGTTGTAGGTGTGATTGGTCTGGCGGCAATAAGTACAAAATTTGAAACCACGCCCACAAGAATTCCCATATCCCCCAAACCGACCACCACAGCCATAACCACGAGAAACTCCCCTTGCCCACGTCACGTTGACGCAGCCAAGGATAGGGAAGTGGATGCATCGGAGGTGTCCGGGGGAAAGGCTACGATAGCAACATGAAAGATAATAAATGCAAATTTTGGAGTAGGCATAGTAGCAATAGAATTGACTCGAAGTATGGCATAGTGTTACCAAGAGCAATTAATGCAAGAAGATTATTGCGTTGTTGATAAGTGACTGTAAGATCAGGAGAAGTCGGCTAAAACATATGGGCATGCACATCTCCATCTTGCTTCATTTCAAAGGTCTCATTCCAAAGATAAAAAGACGCTGCATGTTGTTAGTGGTCGAATACATATCACTCAAAGTATCCCAAACTGATTTTGCAGTATGAAGAAATATCATAGAACGTATCACACCAATCATCATATTGATGATATGATCATCATCTCGACTCCACTGAGAATATGCACGATCAGTCTCAATAAGCGGGGGAGACTTGATATGCGAGAGTTTATTTCTCGTGTTGAGGAAACAATTCACCAATTTCTCCCAAAAGAGTTGGTTCCGAGAGATAGTAAGATCATCTGTAGTGATCTTAAAATTATCCTTTATGTCGAATGAAAGAGACAACGTGGTTGTCGTAGTAATCATTAGAGTAGTATCACTAGGAGGTGGTGTATTGGATCCCATAGCCAAAAAATAATTAGATCCAAGAAGCGGATCTTAACGAGAATTTCCAGAAACAACTAGAACAAGAGCGTAGGTGATCCAAAATACGGATCTAATAGACCATACACTTATCTGAGAAGAACACACTAAAACTAGATCTCCATAACAAGGTGAGTGAAGGAGATCACCATCCGGAAAAAAAAAAGTAGTAGTGGTGGTGGGACGAAGATGAAGAAGAGGGTTAGGGTTTAGATCTCTATTCCCACTTTGATACCATGATAAAGAGAAGAATATATTTCATTGATTGAAACACTTTGAGTTCCAATAGTATAAATAACCCTCACCCAAGTAGTAAGTAGAAAGATAATATCACACCGAAACAGAAGATTAATTAAACAAGTTCAGAGATCTAATCTTCATGTCAAATTTCAGTCGACCGTAAATAGTCTAGAAAATTAGGTGGTCAACTGTCTAAGGTGACAATGGGTGTTAAAATAATTTCAGAAAAGGTCGATAGTATTTAACAGTCGACTGTCCAAGATGGCAGTCGACCATGCTCTCCAATACCTCTGTGGCAAATAAAATTTGGAGTATATGTCTAATACCATGTTCTTAGCTACGTAAAGATTTAGAGTAGAGGAATTTATATTTTCTTTAGCTGGTAAAATAGCATATGGGTATATAGTGTTTCTATCCAAAAAGCATTAACTATCTAATTTATAGTAGTCATATTGATTTTTAATGATTCCATTTTCAAGGAGGAATCTGACAGAAAGGCTAGTACTTAAGAAGATAATTCATATACCGATGCATTTAGGTCAGTTTAATTTTTTATGATGTTTGAGTATGTATTCCATACGAGTTCCGAGGATGACTACAGATACATGAGTTTCTATCCCAAATGTACATTATAAATGTATTGGGGTCCACTTTCTACTAAAAGACGATGTTAAAACTTTGTCTTTTAGTAGAAAGTGGGTCCCAATACATTTATAATGTACATTTGGGGTAAAAACTCATGTATGTCTAGCATTTTGCATTCCATACTCATGAAAATCATTTACTATTACTTCATTTATTAGCAAAATGTCTTCTCTGTAAAATTTCACGCATTTGCATCCATTTCGGAATTGTCTTTTCTTTATAAATATTTAGGTTTAGTATAAACCTTCAATTGCCATTTTTTCTTAAATTCTAGTTTCCACTTTTTTCATATTCTTCAATTTAAGTGCTTGTATTTTTTTTCTTCTGATATTCTAGTTTCCACTTTTTTCATATTCCTCATAGTACTTTTCATCTTTACAATTTAATATTTTTCAAATAAATATTTTCTTATACTATTAATCCACTTTGATATTTATTATTTTATCTACAACCCTTAGTCCTTATCTGTTTTCTTTCATGATGTTTTATCCTTTTAACTTTTATGCGCTTTTATGTTACTTATTTATTTTTTCTATTACTTTAACGTACTAGGTTTGCCCGTTGACACGTGCCTACGGCACGTCTTCGAAACGGTGCACCTTGTTCGATCATAAAAAATAGTTTTGGAGGTCCAGCAAATTAATTGAAGTTTCAAACATAGAGCAAAAAACATATTATATGTTTTTTTTTTGATTTTTTTGAATTATTTTTGAAGTTTTTAAAATTTTAAATTGTTAAATTTTTATTTTTTTAATATTTAAAAATTTTAAAAAATTTTATTTTCTTATTTTTTTTTTTAATAGAAGAGGGAGGGAGAGAGAGAAGAAAAAATAAAAAATAAATATAGGAGTTGTTTTGGGTGGGAGATTTGAATTTGAGTTTTGGGGGGAAAATATGTTTTGTATGGTTAGATCTGGGCCTTTGATTTTGGGGGGGATTGAAGGAGAGCCACTTGATAGCTTTCTTTGTGTTTTATTATATAGATTCTACTATATTTTGAATTACTACTTATTAAATTCCTTTGTTATTATTTTCTATTAGATTTTTGAATTTCGATTTTTGTATGTTTACGTTCACTTTACTAATACTTTGATTGAACGATACTATATTTTTCATTATTTTATGTTGTCTTATTTATTTCAGTATATTTTAACATGATTGTAATATTTTTACTTATATAAATGCAGTATACCTCTACACAATAAGATTCCCTCATATTACTATATTGTTATACCTATTATTTTCTACCTTTTGTTATTGTTACTTTTCACTATTAATAGCTACTTATTAATTTTGTAGCTTTACACTTCTCTAATATAATATATACACTCACTATTTATATTTTATCTTTACTTTAATTTTTATTATCTTTACATTCTTGGTTACTAATAGGCTAAAAATGGGATTATATCGGAACCGTTCAAATCAGGCACGAATCTTAAAGTTCACATGGGCAAAACAGTAATCTCACCTACAGACGGGTCCGAAATGGGAACTGGGTCTCTTCTCTAGGACCCAATAACCCATGAACGGGTCTGTTCAACTGGGTACGGGTCCCAACCCGTTACGAGCCAGTTCCGAAGGATATGGAGAGATCTTGATTCGTCCTCATCCTCAAAAGGTCATGCTAACCACTTCTATCCAGCCACACCGGGGAGTAGAGATTTGGTCTTATCTCGAAGCAGATCCCCATGGCAACTATAAACCCCCTGCCTCCTACCGTTACAAGGTGATCACTCTTTGCCTACCGAAAGTTCTTTCATATTCTTTTCTGAGTATTGACAAGAGCGTCAGAGAGTTCGTCGTTGGGATTAACCCCGGTGTTTCGAACTTCGTGCAGGTCAACGGGAGCAGCTAGGAGACAGCCCAACAATGGTGGAAGTGGTCAGGTTTGACCCATCCGATTCCTCGTGAACTCACAAATTCATCTGATTGCCCCCACACCGAAATCAGCGGCAACAGATTGGCACCGTCTATAGGAAGTCGAATAGCAATCCGACCCAACTCCATCAACAAAAGCCACTCCTAGCTATGCCTCCGAAGAAAGGGAAGTCCGTGGCTTCCAACCGTAGAACTATTTCCATCCCTCCTCCACCTCCAGGGGATTTCCCTCCGCCCATCCAACTGGCCCAGCAGCTCGAACAATCAATCCCTCAATCCGTTCAGCAGCCTCAAGGGCCTCAGGTGGCTGTTGGAGAACCCTCTCATCGAAGTCGCCAGAAGCAACCCCTTCACGAGGTCCATATCTCCATACACAACCCTTCCTCCGACTCTATGGCCTCCCGTAGCCCTCCAACACCAAAGGATCTGCGAGATGTTCTCAACAACCGGCAGAACGAGCCAGATCTTCGGATCCGCTTGGACGACATACGGACCCGTAATGGGAACCCCCGCCGGAAGCATCAGAGGGACCGTTCACCCCGCTGGACGGATCGCAGAGGGTCCAACTCTCCCAGGAGGCGGAGGGAGTCACCCCAGCATCACCAAAGAAGAAGCCGCTCTCCGGCTGCCCATCCTGTAACCCGAGCCTAGCGGGAGTAGGAGGCCCCCGTAACAAGGGCAGAGTTCCAATAGTTCCTGGAGGCAGTCTTACGGGCACTCAATGTCGTCCCCAACAATGACCAACAGACTCCAAGTCCTCGTCCAGCTCCTAACCATTGTCGCCGCTCTCTCAGTCCTTGGCCAGCTCCGAGCCATCGCCGTCGTTCTACCAGTCCATGACCTACTCAAAGCTATCGATGCCGTAGCCCCAACCCTCCTCTACATGAAGACGAGTCTCGGGGCTCAGCGAGGCATGACCAAAGGGAGGACTCGGTCTACCGCCGTCTCCACGAGATGGAGAGGCGCCTTGGTCAACTCAATAGATATGAAGAACAACGGGTGAAGAACCTTCGCCCGAGCAGGCCCCCATTCTCTCGAACTATCATGGAGGCCCCCGTCCCACAGAACTTCAAACCTCCGCATTTCGAGACGTATACCAGGGAGTCGGACCCTGCTGATCACATTGAGAGTTTCAAAACTCTCATGATGATCCACCATGCCTCTGATGCTCTTCTCTGCAAAACCTTCCCTGCCACGCTCAAGGAGCCCACTCGGGAGTGGTATTCCAGACTTGCCCCGACATCCATTTTCTCCTTTGACCAGTTCGAAGGTCTTTTCCTCACCCACTTCGTGAGTAGCCGCCGCTCCGAGAAGACTAGCACCTTTTTGCTCTTCCTCAGCCAAAGGAAGGGCAAACGGGTGAGGGACTATGTCAAGCGGTTCACGGCAGAGGCCAGATCTATTGCCTCTCTGGATCAGTCTGTGGCCTCGGCAGCTTTTCAGTCCAATGTCACTAATCCCGACCACAGGGCGTCCCTAGCCAAGAGGCCTCCTCGGGACTTCTCCGAGCTCCTTTTCAGGAGCGAGAAGTACATTCAAGCTGAAGAAGCTTTCAACTGCCCCTCTTGAGGGGTCATCTTCCGGGAACAAACGGAAGACTGCTGAAGAAGAAGGAGCTAAGAAGCTCCAAAAAGACAACGGAGGTCAACGTCGCCCACCTCCCACCTTTGAAAAGTTCACTCCGCTCAATGCGAGTGTCTCTGCCATCTTGAGGGAAATTGGGAACGAGGGTCTCCTACCACCTCCTCTAAAGATAAACACCCTCGGGAAGAAGAGAAACTGGGATAAGTGGTGTCGTTTCCACAGGGACCACGACCACGACACAGCCGACTGTCGGGCCCTGAAAGATGAGATCGAGGCCCTTATTCAGTGAGGGAAGCTTGCTAGGTTCGTAAGGAGAGATAGGGCCGATCCACCTCCACCCCCTATGGGGACTAATAGGCGAACCGAACAGCGCGCGGAGACCCCGAATTTCGAAGCAGAGGTCGTCTTGCACCTCATACACGGAGGCCTAATGGGAGGAGATTCCAACTCCTCCCGAAAAGCCTTCGTTCAGGAAGTGAACACCGTGCAGAGCCATCCTCCCCCCAAGGTTCTAGGAGTTCCTGTTACGTTCTCTGATAGGGACTTGGAGGGCGTCCGGACGCCGCATTGTGACGCCCTTGTTATAAATCTCCGGATGGCCAATTTTGATGTGCACCAAATCCTAGTGGACAACAGCAGTTCAGTCAACATTATTTTCTTGGTGGCGTTCAAGGGCCTCCAGCTGTCAAGAGATCGTCTCAAGCCAGCGGGTTACACTCTTCATGGATAGACCGGGGTGCCAGTGGCAATCGAGGGAGTTATAACCCTCGACGTGACCGCTGGCAAAACCCCGGTCACCCGCACAGAGCCGATGGACTTTATGGTGGTAGATGTGAAAGCTGCCTATAATGTTATCCTAGGTCGACCAGGTCTGGCCGCTCTCCAGGCCATCCCTGTAACGCCCCGAATCCCAAATACAACTAAATTCGAGATGTTCTACAGGATCTTTCCACTTCATTTAGTACAATTTTACAATGAAATTTGAACTTTTCACTTTATATCTGAGTTTACATAAAACATTACACTTTACATTGCACAGCGGAAGTAAAATTTACAACGATTAGATAAATGTACAACAACATTGTATAATCTTTAATCATATGTTCCTCTTTAATCTTTATCATGTCACTTACCTACATATAAGACTGTGGGTACGTCAATTTATTCAACCGACGAACATTATACACGGCCATCCTCTTTATGCCGGAAATAGTATAACTTATTTTCCATATTTAGCAAACACAAACTTGTCACATATCAAACTAAAGGGACTACCCTATTGATGTCGTGTTGTGATTGTGCACTTAGTCCTTAATGCAATTATTTATATTAGATGACACTAATGCGCACTTGTTCGGATTCTATGCATCCCATACTACATAGGTCCGAGGGCAAGCCTCTTAATCGTTCTTCAACTTTGTAGGTTCAATCCCTCGCCATGACTTAATCTACTACTGTAACTACGGTGAGTATCCTAGATGATCTATGAGTACGAGCACGAGTACAGAAAACCTGGAGGGGAACCCCACGCCATGTCTTGACTCGTCAAGCATGCATTCTGTGGCAATTCAGCCTCCTTCATGGCACACGATCATCTTGCAGTCACCAAACATCCCACAAGCGTGGCTAAAGTCCGATCATTACTGAGTTATGCCCACGCCATGTCTTGACTCATCAAGCATGCATTCTGTGGCTCACACACCCGCACCGTAACTCTAGTTCTCATACTCGTGTTTTTCTCTCACTTTCATCACGTCTTCACTATGCACTAATCCTTAGTTTTTATTAGAATCATGAACAAAATCAAAGTTCTAGAGTTAGCCTCTCCACTAAACCGGACTTATTCATTTATTCAAACATAACCAACCTTGGTCTTTCATTCTAATATTTCATTTCATTTCTTTCCAAATGCCGGGGGAGACTTAGCTACTCTTTTGTTTCAATTCCAATTCACAATTTCTAAATTGAGCATTTCCAACTCATAAATTCATTTTCATAATCATAACAGATTTCTCTTTCATTAGCATGATCTCTAAATTATTGAATAGTCCATAATCGCACATGGAATTATGTGTTTCATCAAATATCAATTCCACATTTAAATCACTTCACTAATTGGATATTCACATTCCATAAATTTCACACTATTCTCAAATGAGAATAATTCGCAATGCATCACTACATATAATTTCTATTTTTTATTCTACTTCTTTTCTAATATTTTATTTCAAGCCTTTCTTCAAAGTGCAACTTTTATACCATATAAGTATATAACCATAAGACTCAATTATACATTTTATTCTCAAATCATATTTTATTCTATGTAATTAATCCCCAAATTATTTTTCACAAGTCCCATATATTTTTAGAGGGACAACCATATTTTTTTCATAATTTTTGGATCACCAAAACACTCAAAAAAATATTTTTTCTAAACTGCCGAAGCCAAGAATCGAACCCAGGACCACAAAGAAAACCGCCCAAGGCACAGGCCACTAGGCCGGATGCTACACACGTTGTAAGAAGGGCTGAGAGCATTATATGCTCTCGGCTACTGTTCTCTTTTATTTTAAAAATTTATGAAACAAAAGTGTGTTGCCCAGGGGATTTGAACCAGCGACCTCAGACCACTGTAGCGATTAAAGCTGTCCCGACCACTTGAGCTACGCGCTCAGGTTGTTAATAATGCAACTAAAAATTTATTTAAACCAATTCTCTCTGTTATTAAAACGTTTCGATGTTCAACTAGTCCTCATTTCATTTTACTTTTATAAAATTTACTGTAAATGTCCAGATTGACTAATATCATCATAAATTATATCCAGTATGGAAAAAATAATTTTTCAACAATTAAAACATATTTTTCAAACAATTAATTTGAATTCTACATTATAACTACCACATTTCTTCATTTCGACATTTCTTAACAATTAACACCACTAATCCCTTTATTAGCAACCTTCACATTAATTCTCTATTTTTAATCTTTTACCAAACATACAAAATTATATCTTAATTCATTTATTTCAATGTAACACAAAGATTCATTTAAACATACAAAGTAGCATTGTCAATCTACTAACTTTTTGTATATAATTTGTGATGTAGATAATGAAACTATCTTCAATAATCCATGGCCATAATTAATTCACTCACAATTTAGCCTTTACTAATAGAACCACATACAATTTCACATCCACATTTCAATCAATCCATAGGTCATTTTTTATCAATTAAATGCGTACTCTTATTAATATTTTTCATGTTTCATTCATTCAATTCAATCTAGCATGCATTCCTAATTAGAAATATGGAAAATTTACCCACCTTAAATGGAGAGAAAAATACAACTAGTGACACCTCCTAAACAATGTCCTTGCAAACGAGAGCGATCATCCTCCTTCAAGCGCGCAACCGAGCCTCCAAGAACACCCAACCCGAGAGCTCCTAAGCCAAACCGAGAGCACTCCCTTGATAGCCGGCCTCTCCTCTTCTTGTTGCAAGCACAACTCCCAACACAACCCAATCTTTTAACTCACTAAAATAACTACTAGATACTTGTATTAGCTATAGGTTTGGGAAGAATTAATTTGCACAAGAATACTAGCCATCGGAGGGGGGTATTTATACTAAAAATCTAGGGAAATGGATGGCTAAGATTGAAGTAGGAGTTAGGAACAAATGGCTTAGATTTAAGGAGGAGTTACACTAACTACCCATGATGAGTAACTATCTCCACCATGATCCCACTCAAAAATTTCATTTCCCTCCAAGATGCAATCCGGCCATGCTTTGGGAAGGTGCACTTTGCACGTGTACGTGCAATGCACGTGCAAGCATTTGCCTCCAAAAATTTGTACATTAAATTTTGTATAAAAATAATTTTTAAATTGTATCCTACATGACAAATTGTATTTAAAAATAAATTGACTCATGGACTTTAGTTTATGGGACAAAATAATAATTATAAAAATAATAATTGAATTGAATTTTTGGGCTTTAAGAAAAAGGCTTTTTGTCTAATGGAAAGAAGGCTTTGTATAAAATAATTAAAAGCACATATTTAAATACTTATACTCATCATAATGAAAATAATCATAACATTTAATTCAACCGAAATATTGCACGTGCACACTACGTGCAAAATAAAATAATTTTTCACAAATGAAAAAATCAGGGCATTACAACCGAATCCCAAATAGGAATGCGCCCCGAATCCCACCTTACAACAAAATTTCCACTCTGTAACGCCCCGAATCCCAAATACAACTGAAATCGAGATGTTCTACAGGATCTTTCCACTTCATTTAATACAATTTTACAAGGAAATTTGAACTTTTCACTTTACATCAGAGTTTACATAAAACATTACACTTTACATTGCACAGCGGAAGTAAAATTTACAACGATTAGATAAGTGTACAACAACATTGTATAATCTTTAAGCATCTGTTCCTCTTTAATCTTTATCATGTCATTTACCTGCATATAAGACTGTGGGTACGTCAGTTTATTCAACTGACGAACATTATACATGGCCATCCTCTCTATGCCGGAAATAGTATAACTTATTTTCCATATTTAGCAAACACAAACTTGTCACATATCAAACTAAAGGGACTACCCTATTGATGTCGTGTTGTGATTGTGCACTTAGTCCTTAATGCAATTATTTATATTAGATGACACTAATGCGCACTTGTTCGGATTCTATGCATCCCATACTACATAGGTCCGAGGGTAAGCATCTTAATCGTTCTTCAACTTTGTAGGGTTCAATCCCTCGCCATGACTTAATCTACTACTATAACTACGGTGAGTATCCTAGATGATCTATGAGTACAAGCACGTGTACAGAAAACCTGGAGGGAAACCCCACGCCATGTCTTGACTCGTCAAGCATGCATTCTGTGGCAATTCAGCCTCCTTCATGGCACACGATCCTCTTGCAGTCACCAAACATCCCACAAGCATGGCTAAAGTCCGATCATTACTGAGTTGTGCCCATTCTAATCAGGGCATTACAATCCCATCAGCCTATCATATGAAAATGAAGTTTCCTACCCCCGCAGGAGTGGGAGAAGTAAGAGGGAGCCAGGAGGCGGCTTGCAAGTGTTACATGACCTCGTTGGAAGGCCCAGTCCTCTCCCTTGAAGCCCTCGAACTTCTACGAGAAAGTAGCCAGACCATCTCCCAGTCGGTGGACAAGCTGTAAGAAGTGGCATTCTCAGAAGAAGATGTCACCAAGACTTTCCAAATCAGCAAGGCCCTTTTCCCCCTCCACCAAAGAAGACATCTCCCAATGCATAAGGGAGAACCACGATCTTTTCGCCTGGACCGTGGCAGATATGCCTGGGATCTCAGAAGAGCTCTTGATGCACCACCTCAGCGTTGCCCCGAGAGTTAAGCCAGTCCAGCAGAAGTGATGTAAATTCGCTCCCGAGCTCCAACAAGCGATCAAGGAAGAGGTCGAGAAGCTCTTGAACGCCCGATTCATCTAAGAGGTGAACTAACCGGAATGGCTATCCAATGTAGTCATGGTTAAAAAAGCCAATGGGAGCTAGAGAATATGCATCGATTTTATCGACCTCAATAAGGCGTGGCCAAAGGATCCATTCCCCCTTCCGAGCATCGATGCTCTGATCAATGCGACCTTCGTCCACGAGCCCCTCAGCTTCATGGATGCCTTCTCGGGGTATAACCAGATCTGAATGTTCCCTTCTGATATTCCGAAGACCTCGTTCATGACTGACCAAGGCCTATACTGCTACCGGGTCAAGCCCTTCGGGATGAAGACCGCGGGAGCTACATACTAGTGCCTAGTCAACAAGGTCTTCCGAGACCAGATTGGCCGTAACACGGAAGTCTATGTGGACGACATGTTGGTCAGGAGCATCCGCAGTCAAGAGCATGTCCTTGACCTTCAAGAAGCCTTTGGGGTGTTGAGAAGGCACAACATGAGGTTGAATCTGAGCAAGTCTGCCTTCAGCGCCTCGTCCGGTAAATTCCTCAGATTCATGGTGAGCCAGAGGGGCATAGAAGCAAATCCTGAGAAGATCAAAGCCATACTCAATATGGCTCCTCCCTCATATGTCAAAGAAGTGCAGAGGCTTGCGGGTCGCCTCATAGCTATAGGGCATTTTCTCTCCAAGTCAGGGGAGAAATGCCTCCCATTCTTCAAAGCTCTGAGGGGAGCGAAAGGATTTGAGTGGGGGCAACAACAGCAAGATTCCTTCGATCAACTAAAGGCTTACCTGGTAAACCCCCCACTCTTGAGCAAGCCGAAGCCTGGCGCAACCCTCTACATATACCTGGCCACTTCAGAGCAGACCCTTAGTGCCGTCCTGGTAAGAGAGGAGGAGAAGATGCAACGCCCCATCTACTACGTGAGTAAGATCCTTAGGAACACAGAACTCCGCTACCCGACGATGGAAAAGATGGCACACGCGTTGGTCATGGCGGCAAGGAAACTCCGCCTATATTTTTAGTCCCATTTGGTGGTCGTTCTTACCGACCAGCCACTGAAGCAAGTCCTCCATAAATCCGAGACAGCAGGACGCTTGAAGAAATGGTCCATAGAGCTGAGCCAGCACGACATCAGCTACCAACCTCAAACCGCTATCAAGGCACAGGCCCTAGTGGAATTCATTGTGGAAAGCACCATTTCCGACCCTTGTGAGCCGGTTAACAAACCCCTGGTCTAGACTGTTTATGTTGATGGATCCTCGGGCGTCGACGGGAGCGAGGCTGGGGTCATCTTGACTGGCCCAGACAGTTTTGTTTTGCAATACTCCCTCCGCATAATCTTCCGTGCATCGAACAACGAAGCCGGATATGAGGCCCTCATAGTGGGGCTCTGCATGGCTCACAAAGCAAGGGCCAAGCGTATCCAGGTCTTCAGTGATTCGCAGCTCGTCGTGAATCAAGTATCTGGGGAGTACGAAGCAAGAGATGAGCGCATGGCAAAGTACTTACCGAAGGACTACTGGCTTCATTTGAAGATGCTCGACTCCAGCAGGTCCCCCGAGAGGAAAACGCACAGCGGACGCCCTCTTAAGGCTCGCCTCCTCCTCCCTCCAGGGTTTGGAGCGAACCGTGTTGATAGAGGTCCTCCTGAGACCTAGTATTGAGGAAGACAACTTAGAGCCGATGGAGACTATGCCCCTAAGCTTTGGGGAAAATTAAATGAAGCCCTTACTTGAGTACCTCAGAGACGGAGTTCTTCAGCCAACCCAAAAGAGGCAAGAAAGGTCAGGACCAGAGCCGAGCAGTACACACTCATTGATGGAGTCATGTACAAACACTCCTACACTCAGATCGATGGCAGACCCTACCTAAAGTGTCTCTCCCCCGAAGAAGCACTCTATGCCCTGAAGGAGGCCCATGACGAGATGTGTGGAGCGCATTTGGGAGTGAGATCCCTCGCCTGTAAGCTCTTAAATTACTGCTACTTCTGGACCACACTCCTTAGTGACTCCGAACTGTACGTCCGCCAATGCAGCTCCAACCAAAGATTTTCTTCGATCCGCCGCCTACCAAGCCCAGCTCTCCTCTTTAGCCAGTCCGACCCCTTTCGCAATGTGGGGGATGGACTTGCTTGGACCGTTCCCCCTAGCGCCAGCCAGCTGAAGTTCCTCGTTATTGCGATAGATTATTTCTCCAGGTGGATCGATGTCGAACCCCTTGCAATGATTATGGAGAACAAGGTTCAGAACTTCCTTTGGAAGAACAATGTGTGTCGGTTTGGTGTACCTCGCATCCTCGTGACAGACAATGGAACCAAGTTTGCAGGGGCAACTTTTCGTAACTTCCGCACTAACCTCGGCATCCAACACCGGTTCTCCTCGATATCTCACACTCAATCCAACGGCCAAGTGGAGAACTCTAATCGAAAAATACTCTCCGGCCTAAAGAAGAAGCTCGATAAATCCACCAAAGGGTTGTGGGTCGAACAACTTCCCAACGTGCTATGGAGCTATCGCACCACAAAGAGAACTGTGACAGGGGAGTCCCCCTTCAATCTCACATATGGCTCCGAAGCCATCATCCCCCTAGAGGTTGGCCTACCTTCGCCCCGATTGATCGCCTACAATGAATAGAATGCAAACTAGCTTCGTAACAGTTTGGACCTCATCGACGAGATCGCAAAAGGGCTTCCATCAGACAAGAGACTTACCGGCGCAAGATAATACAGTCCTACAACAAGAAGGTCCGCCCCTCCAATCTTAAAGAGGGAGACCTAGTGCTCCACAAGCTGTCAATCTCTTTTCTAAGCAGGAAGGGCAAGCTAGCGCCCAACTGGGAGGGTCCATATAGGGTCTCTCGAGTTATTTGCCCGTACACGTACCAACTCGAAGACCCGGGGGGGGGGGGGGCAGGAGAATACCGAGGACTTGGAATGCTGACCACTTGATGAAGTACCAAGAGGGTGTTTTAACACCGCTCCAAGCAACTTCAAGCAACTCCTAATTCGAGCAGTTTCTATTTGATGTTTTATCTACCTTGTTATTTTTTCTTTTCAAAATGTAAGAGTGGATTGCAACTCAGAAGCAGCCACTTAAGTTATCTTTAATAAAGGCGAGTTACTTCTTTGGATTTCTTTGCCTAAAATAATTTAGTTGGTTCGCTTTGGGGTGTACAAAACTCTCTAAACGACGGTTTAGAGTCCAACACTTGGTTCGATTCCGCTTTAACTACTTGCTCGTAAGCGAGTACGAAGTATTTCACCATTCGAAATTGCTCCCACAACTGTTGAAACTCTCTAAACGACGGTTCGGAGTCCAACACTTGGTTCGATTCCGCTTTATCTACTCGCTTATAAGTGAGTACGAAGCGTTTCACCATTCAAAATTGCTCTCACAACTGTTGAAACTCTCTAAACGACGGTTCGGAGTCCAACACTTGGTTCGATTCTGCTTTAACTACTCGCTTATAAGCGAGTACGAAGCATTTCACCATTCGAAATTGCTCCCCCAACTATTGATACACTATTAACAACAAGTTCGGAGTCCAACACTTGGTTCGTCGTTGCCTTAGCTGCTTGCAAACAAGTAGGTGTGGGGCAGCTCACCATTCGAAATTGCTCCCACATCTGTTGAAACTATCTTAAACAGCAAGTTCGGAGTACAACTCCCCTCCAGATTCGCTCCTCAAACTTGTTTCCCAAACTGCACTTTCCTAGAGCCTGGTGAAGCTCTTCACTCCGCTCGCCTCCCGATCGGCATTCTTTTCAACGAGTTCAAAGCTCAACTCTCTCCTAGAGTTGCTCCTCAAACCCGCCTCCAAGAATGGATCTTCCCAAGAGTCATACAAAGCTCATCTCAACCGTTCACCAGACAATGCCTATCGTTCACCACGTTCGCCATGCTCGCCAGCACGCACCGAACAGACGTGTTTCCGAACGAAAAATGGGCAGAATGCTGTTGTCCAGTCAACGGCTTAAGAGCTACATGTCGCTCGCCTATCATTCACCACGTTTGCCACAATCGCCAGCATGTGCCGAACAGACGCGGATCCGAACAAAAAATGAGAACTCCTCCAAAATTCGTGCCCAAGTGCAAGAGAAACTTGTCAAAAATTGCTTTACTTTATTTTCATTAAAGTCAAAGGTACAAATTCAATTGAAGATACATGTCACACTTGACCAAAATTCACAACAAGACATACTAAAGGATTTCAAAATTTTTCCCTAACCCCTCCTAGGGAGCGGAATGCTCCTATTAAGCGACACACGGGGACGACGAGCACCATGCTGCTGGTGACCCCTCTCCACAGACGTTCCCAAGCCAACGAGTCGAGTGAAATCGTTGGCACCCACTTTAACAGTGGCCCCAATAGATGCTCCGCTCGATGAACCGGCCATACCACTTTGTGCATCTCCGAGATTTCGCACCACAGGGGGCAAGCGAAGTGCTAGCTCATGGAATGTCCTACCCTGAGCATACTCACCCCGAGCGTAGGAGGTGCTCCTAACGTTGCTTCCTTCAGACAACTGTCGCAAACGAGCGTTCTCCGCCTCCAGCTTTACAACTCGCTCTTTGAGCGCATTTTTGGTGACTCTTATCTTCAACCGAGGCAGTCGAGCTGAATTAGCTCCGCGCGAGACATCAGAAATTGTTCACCGAAGATGAGCCGCCTCGATGTTTTCCTCAAGAACCACGTTCTTGAGTTCTTCCCTCGCAGACTTCGCTTCAAACAGGGAGTGGCGAAGGAATTTAAGCCTCAAACCTTGGCTGACCGCCATTGACGGGCACGCCTCCTCGCCTTCTGGCCTCGCTACATTGATTCTTTCTTCTAATCACTTCATTTCTCTATCATGGCGGACTAAGACCAGCTTCAGATGGTTCAACTCCAACTCAGCTTTATAAAGCTTCTCCCGATTTCGAGCAAATCCCAACTTATAAACGCCTAGCTCGGAGCGGAGACGGGACACCTCGCTATCCTGGAGAGAGGAACAAAAGAGATATAAATCTCTTAGAACCAGACTATACCTAAAGCTACAAGATAGGTTTATGCTAAGTAAAGGACACAAATGTTGAAACATCAAAGCGACTTTCATTACTTAGTAGAGATACAAGAGCGATGGCTAGTCCGCTATTAGGCATCACTACAATCAAACCTACAACTAGAAACAAAAGAAAAGCTACTAAGTAAATCAAGGATCCACCTCAGGGGGTCCAAGCTCGCGGACACTCCCCTCGGTCTCCTCTGGCAAGCTCACTAAAGCCATTGCGGGGTCCCCCACAACGAGTTCCTCTTCGTCGCCTCCCTCCTCATCAACCTCTTCTCCCTCTGCGACCTTTACGTTTCCTCTCGTATCGTCTGAGAAACAAATAATAGCCCATACGATCGAACCCTGGAACTCGTTCGCCGACATCTTTCAAGGTCGTGTCGTAGGCCCTCCACATATTGTTCTCCAAAAAGCCAATGGCTTTCTTTTCTGCTACAACCTCAGCCTCTCGAACTGCCTTACGCACCTCCATGTATCACTCAAATGCCTCCTTCTCCATCTCTGCCGCCCTCTCCCGAGCGGCCTCAGCCTTCTCCAAAGCAGCACTCTGCTTCGCCTTTGCCAACGCCGCCTCTAACAGGGTGATCTGGGGGGCTTGAGATTCGGCGAGCAAAGCAGCCACTTCGGACTCTCTCTTCGACTGTGACCGCTCGACCTTCTCTCTGTCGAGGGCTACCTTCAATTCCTTCTCTTGCTCTGCCACTTGCCTCAGCAGGTGGCTGAAGTGGCAGATCGCCTGCAAGAAAGGATTCAAGGTTGAGAACAAGAAAGTCGGCAATTTAGCAAAAACAAAACGAAAATTCACTTACCATCATCTGCGCCTTCGCGATCTCTAAAGCGGAGTCACCCACAGTCCCATGCTCCATGGCCGCCTTATCTTTGGGGTTGGCCAAATGACGAACAATATCCATACAGCTCGTCGAATCCCCTAAGAAGCCGTCATGCCTCCGAATTTTCCAGTTAAGAATGAAAATTCTCTTCAGCTCGTCGGTCAAGATCGACTCGGCAGTCGCTGTGAGAGGTGTCTCGAGTGCAAGTGTCGCAGAGAGGGGGAGACCGCTAGCCAAGGGAGCCGTAGGCACTGCAGGCACGGACTCCAAGTCCACAACAGGGTGTGGCGACACTCTCGCTTCTGGTGGCCTTAGACAGTAACGGACGACCAACCGTATGCTTCCTCTTCTTCTCATGGACCCGCCTGCCACTCAGCGATAAACGCTTGCTCATAATGGTGTCAAAGTCCATGCTCGGATCTCGTGCAAACAAAAAAGAAATATATAAACGTTGAAATCTTAACTCCTACAAGCAAACAGATAGAGATAAACACAACGAAATGCATACTAGGGTTCATCAAGCTTAGACCCCCCCCTCCAAAGAGACTCTCCTCAGATATCTCTCTCCAACTCATCGTGGGCCGATCCAAGAGAAACCCACCATCCTATCTTCCTCCAGGCTAAGAGATGGTTCTGCCTTTGCCCTCCTCGGCACATCATCCCTCCAAACGGTGGGGATATCCCACGGCACTCTACTCCGAATCAAAAAGTATTTGTACCTCAAAGATTTCACGGAGTTAGGGTTGTCGACTAGCGTGACGTCCTTATGAGCGTTGAGATAGAACCGGTACTTCGTCCTCATCTTCTGATGAATCTTGTACAACCTACAAAGCATGTTGAGGCATGGCTCGATTCTAGTGGCCTGGCAGTGAATTACGAACCCCGTTACGTGTCTCCACATATTCAGCATTAATTGGATCGGGCCCACGCCATACCACCGCAACACTTCCCTCACGAACGGGTGTAGGGGAAGCTGGAGACCCGCATTCGAGGCCTCGAAGGGAAAACACACATATTTCGGGGGGAGGGGGGGAGGGGGGAAGAAGAATAAGACCTCACGCCAGGACTAGGGAGGAGTAGTTCGAACTCTTCAGGAATCATGAAACAGCTTCTAATAGCATGAAGGTCCTTGTCGGTAAGCACGGAGACAATATCGTTCGCCTCGGTACGATCTCGCGGCTCGTTCTCTTCATAGTGTCGTGCCATGCCAAGCTCGACGCGCGCCAGCTCTTTGGCACTGTACTGTCAAGTTCCCCCCAAGCGCGATACAGCTATCGAGTGTCTCCCAAACTCGCCCATCCTTCTCTCTCTCTCCACGATTGTCTCTACCCCGGGCGAGGGCTCGACCAACAAACCTTTCCCCTTGTCGACCCTAGGAGTTGCTATCTGAGGGAGAGATCTCTTCACCAAACAAAACCCTAGATATCTCTTTAAAACAAAAATAAATTACCTCTGATGTGACGTGCACGGTCGGAAAGATTGCCGGAGTTCAGAAAAGCACACCGGAATCTTGCTCCAGAGGGTGAGTGAATTTTTTTCAGATGATGAAAGTGAAAGAGTGGAGTGAAAATAAGAGGGGGGGGATTTATAGATGCGCTTAGTAGGCCTGGGCCGGAAGCCCAAGTGGCCTTTGGGAATCACAAAAGGTGCAAAGTCCTAATGGCTAGGAATACCAAGCGGCAACGGTCAAATCACCAAGAAGGCCAACTACCAAGAAGACCAACCGCCTAAGAATTCACACGGTTGCAGGCTTTTCAAACGCATGCCATTCAAACGCTCTCCAGTCATTCGCCATGTTCGACGGCTTGTTCGACACGTTCGCTGCTGGTCGTCGAACAGACGCAATTCCGAACGCAAGATGAGCAAAACGTGTTGACCAGTCAACGCCTCCGGTGCCACATGTCGACCCCCAGTCGTTCGCCACATTCGACGACTCGTTCGACATGTTCACCGTTGTTCGTCGAACAGACGTGATTCCGAACGTAAACGGAGCAAAATGTGTTGACCAGTCAATGCCCCCCACTGACACGTGTTGTTCCTCAGTAGTTCGCCACGTTCGACGACTCGTTTGACATGTTCACCGCTGGTCGTCAAATAGATGTGATTCCGAACGTAAAAGGAGCAAAATGCGTTGACAAGTCAACGCTACCAGTGCCATGTGTCTCTCTCCAGTAGTTTGCCACGTTCGACGACTCGTTCGACACGTTCGCCGCTAGTCATTGAACAGACGTGATTCCGAATGTGAAAGGAGTAAAATGTGTTGACCAGTCAACGCTGCCAGTGCCACGTGTTGTTCTCCAGTCGTTCGCCATGTTTGACGACTCGTTCGACACGTTCGCCGTTGGTCGTCAAACAGACGTGATTCCGAATGTAAAAGGAGCAAAATGCGTTTACCAGTCAACACCACCAGTGCCATGTGTTGTTCCCCAGTCGTTCGCCACGTTCGATGACTCGTTCGATATGTTTGTCGCTGGTTGTCGATCAGACATGATTCCGAACGTGAAATGAGAAAAATGCGTGGACCAGTCAACGCCGCCAGTGCCACGTGTCGTTCCCCAGTCGTTCGTCATGTTCGACACGTTCACCGCTGGTCGTCGAATAGATGTGATTCCGAATGTGAAATGAGCAAAATATGTTGACCAGTCAACGCCACCAGTGCTACGTGTCGTTCCCCAGTCGTTCTCCATGTTCGACAACTCCTTCGACATGTTCGCCACTAGTTGTCGAACAGACGCGATTTAAAACGTGAAATAAGCAAAATGCATTGACTAGTCAACGCTGCCAGCGCCACGTGTCGCACTCCAGTCGTTTGCCTCGTTCGACGGCTCGTTCGACACGTTCACCATTGGTCGTCGAACAGACGTGTTCCCGAATGTATTGTGAGCGAAAGATGTTGACCAGTCAATGGCCCCTATGACACGTGTCATTCTCCTGCTGTTCGCCACGTTCGACGTCTCGTTCGATGTGTTTGCCGCCACTCGTCGAACAAACGTGGTCCCGAACAAAAAAGGGGGAACTGGAAGCCCACATACGTCGTCAGATCACCTCAAAATTCGCGTCACAGTTTGATTAAGGCTCCAGATCGAGCCACAACAACTACATGCTGATCTGCCCTCTCATTGTTCAGATATTCGTGCCAGCGAGTGATGGAGTCCCAAATTCGTCCACGTCGATAATACCCAGATTAAATCTATTTTTTATTTATTAATTCGAATTATATCTTTAAAAATTGCAAAACTAATGATTACAAATTTAGGAAAATTAATTAAAAATTCTAAAAAATAATTATAGATTCGAGAAAATATTTTTGAGCCCCTGGGTAATAATTATTGGTTATAATAGTTAATTACTACTCTCAGAAAATAAATCATCGATTTGTAAAATTGAATAAAGGATTCGAAAAATAATTTTAAAATAGAGAAAAATCACCAAAAATCCAGAAGAGCCTGAGAACAATCTTAGGCATGTTACCTAGCTCAGAGAAACACCATTACTCCTCAAACAAGATTCGAACCCCCTTTAAGAACTCCGATAAAGTACCGCACGCCATTGAAACAACAAAACAACTCCCCAAAGGCTGTAGCAAACAGTCTTTAGGAGTGGGGGGCTAGTGATACGGCTAAAAATGGGATTAAATCGGAACCGTTCAAATCGAGCACGAATCTTAAAGTTCACAGGAGCAAAACAGTAATCTCACCTACAGACAGGTCTGAAATAGGAACTGGATCTCTTCTCTAGGGCCCAATAACCCATGAACGGCTCTGTTCAACTGGGTATAGGGTCCCAACCCGTTAAGAGCTAGTTCTGAAGGATATGGAGAGATCTTGATTCGTCCTCATCCTTAAGAGGTGGTGCTAACCACTTCTATCCAGCTACACCGGGAAGTAGAGATTCGGTCTTATCTCGAAGCACATCCCAACGACGACTATAAAAACCCCCTACCTCCTACCGTTACAAGGTGATCACTCTTTGCTTACCTAAAGTTCTTTCATATTCTTTTCTGAGTGCTGACAAGAGCGTTAGACGGTTCGTCGCCGAGATCAACCCCGGTGTTTCGAACTCCGTGTAGGTCAACGGGAGCAGCTAGGAGACATCCCAACAACGGTGAAAGTGGTCAGGTTTGACCCATCCGATTCCTCTCGAACTCACAAATTCATCTGATTGCCCCCACACCGAAATAGCGCCAACAGTTACCACATATTCTTTCCACTGATTTCCATATATATATATAAATATCATATATTTCAACATACTTACTATAAATATCATTTTGCACTTACCCAATTACTACATTACTATATATATATTTATATATAACTATTTATGTTTATTATCCTAATTTACTACGTAATTATTGTTCTCATTTGTATTTTCAGCTCATGCATATACTTTATACTATTTTTGTCTTAATGTTATAAATTATTTTCATTACTACTAATTTTATATATTCGATATATAAAATCTATACTTCTATTTTAATATTTTATCGTTGTAATTTTCTACTTCATTTCCTCCTCTTACTATCCCAACTTTTACATATATATTTATATCCCCAGTTTCAAAACATCAAATATTCAAGTACATATAGAAGATTATATCATTCCATTCACCATTTTGGTGCAACATGATGTGGAGAGGGCAAATCTGCAACTAGACATCAATGGAGGCAAACTGCAATTGGACGTCAGGGATGTAAAATCTACAACCAAATGTACAGAAGGCAAACTGCAATTGGATGTCACAGAGGCAATTCTGCAACTCAATTTGAAGGAGGCAAGCCTGCAGTTGGACACCAACGAAACGAACCCACAACAAAAGGTATTTTTCTACTTTAATAACCCCCATTTTATTTCTATATACATTACTTACCACTATGCCATTATTTTATACTAGTTTGTACCATTTTGTTTTATCATTTTATAACGTTTTACAACTTATCCTATACTACTTCAACTTTATTATTTATAATACAGATATACTTATATACGCATTTAATTAATTACCCTATTATTTACATTTGGCTTCTACATCTATCATATATTTGTTATTATTATTTTATTTATTTTTCAATATTTATTACTTGTTACTATTAATTATATTTTTACTTTGTATTTTTATATAATTCCATTTTTATATTTTATTGCTAACCTATCATCGATATATTTCCTACTCGTATAATATGACTTCCATTATTTATACTTTCATTTACTATCTACATTTTATTTCTATCCGAATTAATATTATATATTATTTCTATTATATATTGCTACTTTTACTATTATTTTATTTTTTTTCTCCAATTGCTTATAATATTCGTATTATAGTATTGTTTGTTTCCTCATATATTTTTACTCCTATGTACGTATATAATTTTGTATGTTGGATTTCTTCTATACTTGACAACTTATAGATATTTAATAAATACTAATCACTATTCTATATATTTAATTTTGAATCATAAATATAGTTATTATATTTACCTTACGAATTATTTGTTCGTGATATTAATTTGATATGCATAATTATATCTATCTTATATTGTTTGTACTTTTAGCCAAAATTTAACACTCACATATTTTTCAGATTTTTCATAAAACACTATTCTCTTCAATTGTAGCGCCCCGAATTTTAAATATAATATCTCAGAAATATGTGGCACAATTCCCAGCACCAACCTCAATATAATAGTAAACATAGCCAAAACACAGATAAAATTTTCAACTTTTACTACAATATTTCTTTACAAAGCACAGCGGAAAATTAAACACCTTGAATTACAATTCTATCTTTTACAACACATTCTTATACAATTTACTAAGCCACATTATCATTCTACCACATACATCCAAATCCCAAGCTATAGGTACCTACTTGTAAAACATGAGGCTAGAGATAACCCTAACCCCCAAAACTACAGGGGTCACCATAACGGTGTGAGAGACATCAAAAGAAATACAACATGAATAAAACATAAAGAATAAAGTCATAAACAACATATATCAAAAGTAGTAATAATGAAATATGAAACGACAATAAATAAAACATGAAAAGATCAAGTGAAACTAAGCAAAGTGTCAAGTGTAAAAAAACAGAAAACATATGCATAAAACCAAGTCAAGAAAACACAAATGCAATATGATGACTCTATGCATCCTTGTCGAATTTTATGCATTCCATACTATATAGGTCCGGTGCAAGCCCTTATCGCTCTTTACTTTATAGGGTTAGATCCCTCGTCATGCAGCTAATCTACTACAATGATTACTGTGAGACTTAGACATTTTGCAAGTATTGGTTCTCGCCCTTGGAATACTATAGGCCAATCCCACTCACATGGATCATTCTGTGGCCTATTTCAGCCATCGTTCCGGAATACTGGAGAATGCCTCACTCTGCATGTCATCCTGGAACCCTCATTTCAAATGTTCAACTCCATCTCAGAGTTATCTCTAAAAACTTGTTAGGATCAAAAGCAAGCTCTACATTCAACTCTGTCACAGAGTTGCCTCTCCAAACTTTTTAGGTGTAAATGGCAACTTCAAACGACCGAATCCAGCCGAGAGATGAATCTCCAAACTTGCTGGGCACAAACAGTGTAACGCCCCGAATTTCAAAACACAATAATTCGTAGCACAACAGGATCTTTTACATCAAATTCGTACAATTACAAGAAATTTAAAAATTTTATTACATCAAGTTCTTTTACAACAACGCAATGGAAATTAAATGAAATGCAACATGATAAATACAATTTAACATCAACAACTTAACTCTGAAAGAAATACTTAGCACCAAATCATATCTATGTCTTTTGACAATCCAAGCTCTGCACTGAAGACTGTGGGCACATCAGTTGCTTACAACTGATGCAATATTATAAAACAGCGATCCTCACTATGTCGTAATATAACGATTCTTTATACTTTAGTAAACACAAAATTGAATGTAAAATAAAGTATGAAAAGTGACTATCCTAAACATGTCGGTGTATGCAATGACTTAATGCCTAATACAGATGTTATACTACGATGACACTAATGCATACTTGTTCGGATTCTATACATCCCATACTATATAGGTCCGAGGGCAAGCCGTTAAGGTACTCCACATTATACGGTTTACATCCCACGTCATGCAACCTAACCCATATTCCAACTCATAGTCACCGAAGAGTTGCACCCCCAGGATATTGGACATTGCCGGCCTACGAACCCTAGCACCTCATTTGATTTACTGAGCGTATTCTCAGCCACGAACCCTAACAAGTCGTTCTCTCACAACTACAAACTAGGCCTACCCCTAGCCAACCTCGATGGATTTACCGGGTGTATCCTGTTCGTCCCGAACATTTCTAGGAACTGCAGTCTCTTTACCAACCTTTTCGATGATAGAAAGATATATCCTTAGCCCACATCGTGGATTTACCGGACGCATCCTCAGTTGTGAACATTCCTAGGGACCGCGGTCCTTTACCGGCCATTTCATCGATCTCACTGGCCTACCCGTAGCCCACATATGTAGATTTACCCGGCGTATTCCCCGATCTCAAACCTCTAGGAGCGGCACATTCTTTACCGAACATGTTTGTCGTTGTTTCTACCATATCTTCTTCAAGTGCCTATTCTTAAGTTCAATTTAAAATTATCACAACCTAGATGTAGCTTACCTTACCGGACTTAACTTAACACAAGAGAAAGTCAGCCCACATTGGCTACTTCTCAAAGAGAGAGTCAATCCACACTGGTTACTCCTCAAATCTCATTAATCACAAATGCCGATTACTAGGGTCTCGCCTAGCCTCTAGATTACAACAATCATCTCACTCTAGAGATCAAAATAGGTTATATCCAACATAAATATTTCAATTTTTATTCCCTTTATCCACTTTCTTCACATTCATAGATCATGAAATAATTAACTTCTTTCAATAGCGTTAGATAACAATGTCTCAAATCAACTTTTTGAAGACAACACACTTAATTAATTCATCCAAGTCATTAACTTTAACAATTTCCAATATTCTTTGATTAATAAAAACATTTTCATATTGCCCAATTATATTTCGAATACATTTTTTTCTAATACAAAGTTCTATAAACCACTTAATAAAACAATTCACTAGAGCGACAATTTAAAACTCGTATTTGTGTTTTAATTCAATTATCAACCACTTAAACTATTTTTCTATGTCACAAATGTTGTATTCATGATATTTCATAACCAGTGTTCATATTCTGCAACCAATTTACTAACTCATATATATTTCTTATTTTTAATATTATTCTACAGCTTTTTAACATGAATGTGATTTTTAATCCCCATTATATAACCCTAAAACAGTGAGAGCTTATTTTTAATTGTTCACATAATACTTTAAAACATTTATATAAATTTATACGAATTTAAAAACTCAAAGGAACTCAAAAAACTCAAAAAAAATGCACAATTGTGCATACACATATTCGAACCCAAGACCCCCAGGCCTAGCGAGCACCACGTGGCGACACCAGGCACAGGAAAGCCCCAGCTAGCCAATCAAGCCAAGTACACTTCATGTCTACTTATGGGTTTAAATTTTTTATAACCCAAGTTTCTGTTTCTCCTTCTATTTTAACTTCTCATATATTTTACAATTTTATTTGTTTTCTCCAAAATAATAGTTCATAAAATATATCTACAAATCTCTAGAAACGTTTATTTACCAATTTTAACCAAAATAGAGTTATTTTTTTACATACACATTGTAAATAGTGATTTTTAGAACCAACATAAACATATACCTTTCGTTTATTAACAAAACTACATCTTTTAACCACAAATAAAGATTTCATATTTTTGTTTCTTCTTTTTATCAATTTCATGAGAAAATCTCATATCTCATCAAATTACTTTGTTTACACAACTTCTTTGCATGAATTAACAACTTTGTGCATAAATGCCTATTCAATTCATTTAATTTAATCATGACACACTGTTATGCACCCCACAACACAACAACAACTCAAAATGAATTTTCAATTCACTAACATGACAATTTATAATGCATTTTTTCAACTAGCAATTGCTATAAAAAATAATCCATACCATATGCAATATAACAACATTAGAAATTAAAGAACTCATGTCACATTTTCATCACAACTAATTAAACATGTATGCTACAAAACATCTAGAAAGTAAAAGAGATCACCCACCTAACAGAAGAATATACTAGTTATAACCCCCCTTCAAAAACTCCCAAAATCCACAAAAGCCAAGCAAGAATCCTCCACCAAAAATTCACAGCAAAGCACCCTGCAAGTCAGCCCATTCATTCTCATTTTTATTTTTTTGACTTAGTTTTCTTTTCTGATGAAGAAATAGGGGTTAGTTTATACAGGGATAGTTAATTAATTAATCTAAATAAATTTTTAATTAACCTACTAATAACACTTAACTACCCACTCACTCCACTCTCTCTCTCCAACCATTCATGGCCAGCCAAATAAGTGGAGAAAACACGTGCACGTGCACCGCACGTGCACACTCTTTTATTAATATTTTTATTTAATTTAAAACATAGCTTATAATTTATAGTAAGTATTTAAATAAAATTAATTTAGTTTAATTATAAATTAGAATTATCATGCAGAAATAAAAATAAACACACACACTCTTTAAAATTTCCTTTTAAAAGAGAATACAACTGACACATGCACTGCAAACACGTACATCGCACGTAAAAATATTAAAATACAAAATAGAATTTATCGACAGAAAAATATTTATAAAAAATTGAAATATACACACAAAAAAACTATTTCATTAATTATATATACATTTAATAATATAATCAATACGTACATAGAAAACGCGTGCACCGCACATATAAAAATGTTTTAATCAAAACATAAGTAAATAATAAATTTTTTTTTATAAAAGGAATTCGAACAAGTCATAAATTAAATAATTGAAACACATAGAAAATATTACCCGCATCGGATTGACACGTGTATCGAAAGCATGTGAAATGCACGTAAAAACACAAAAATTGAAATTTAATATTTGAGTTGGCTCAAATAGAATAAGAAAGAATTTTGAGAAGACGGAAAATGTATATAGTCGAAATACAAAATACGTATGATACTTACATTAAAATACATTACGAGTATTACTCGTAACAGTACAAAATACACGTGCATAACAAACGTGGAGCAAAATTGTCTTAACTCAATTTTGCGGAGTGTTACACTCTCCCCCTTAGAACAGTCCTATCCTCAGAACTTACCAGGGTAAATATTGTATTTTGTACACACACAAAGAAAAATATCATTATTGTATATAGAAACTGCAAATATTAAGAAAATAAATATAGTATAAAAATATGCAATGTTGAAAAACAAGGTAAACTTATATAAGAAAACTATGAGTATAAAAAATTTATAAGAACGGAACAAGAAAACTAGAAAAATAGCATAAGAAAAGAAACATGACCATAAAAGATGATAGACTGAGAGAAATTTTCATACAAAAATAATAATAGGTAAAACATTAGATAAAAGGAAAAATAAATTAAGTCATTAGTTGTAGAATAGTTCAGAAAACAACGCAATAAGGAGAAAATAGTCAATGGATAATTTATAAATAGATTTAGTAATCAAAATTTATCTAAGTAATAAGCGGTAGAATGATCAAAATCGTAAACTGAATTGGTACTGTATATTACGAGATAAAAATTGAATTAGCAATTTTAAGAGAAGACTATTGGATAAGAGTTTGAAAAATATACGAGCTTGAAGTTTAGTTAAAAGTATAGACGATATAAAATAATTTTGTATAACAAGTTAATATCATACAATATTTTGTAAAGTAAATACAATAATTATATATATATGTATATGATTTAAAAATTAAAAGATATAGAATATTGGTTGGTATAAATACAAATAATTTTGAATTGTCAAGTAGAGCAAGAAAAATCAACATACAAAATTATATACGTACATAGCCGTAAAAAGTATAGGGTGAAACAAACAATATTATGATATGAAGATTATAAATGGTTTGTAGAAGTAAAATAAGACATCATAGTAGTAAAAGTAATAACATATTATTGAAACAATACAAAAACTAATTATATAGAAATAAATTATGAATTGTAAACAAAAGTATAAATAATAAGATAATTAATTTAATGTTAGGTTGTAAAATATTATAAAATAGTATAAACTAGTATAAAAGAATTGAATAATGGTAAGTAATACAAAACTAAAAGTGGGAGTTATTAAAGTAGAAAATCTTATTTGTTGAGGGTTCGCCTCGTTGGTGTCCAACTACAGGCTTGCCTCCTTGACATCAAGTTGTATAATTGTCTCTACGACATCCGTTTGCAGTTTGCCTTTTGGATGTTCAGTTGCAGACTTTGCCTCCCCGACGCCCAGTTGCAGTTTGCCTCCATTGATGTCTAGTTGCGGATTTGCCTTCTCGACACTGGTTTGCACCAAAACGGGGGACGGAAAGATGTAATCTTCCATATGTACTTGGATGTTGGATGTTTAATAAAATATGGTGTCACATTTTGAAATCTGGAGTATAAAAATATATGTAAAAGTTGTGAATGCAATTACAACGTCAAAGTATTAAAATAAATGTATAAATTCTAAATATAGAATATATAAAATTAGTAGTAATGAAAATGATTTACAACATTAAGAAGAAATAGTATAAAATATATGCATGGGCTGAAAAGTACAAATGAGAACGATAATTAAGTAGTTTAGTAAATTAGGATAATAAACATAAATAGTTATATGTGTAAAAATGATATGTCTAGTAAGTATATGAAAATACATGATATATATAATGACCAATGATGTAAGAATAACAAAAAAAAATAATTGAAATAAAAATATAAATGGTGAGTGTATGTATCATATTAGAGAAGAGTAAAGCTATAAAATTAATAAGTGGCGATTAATAGTAAAAAGTGAATATAACGAAACAAATTAGCAAATAATATGTGATAACAATAGTATCAAACATATGATATAAAACAAAATGGTATGTCATATTTATATGAGTAAAATATTTCAATCTTGAAAAAATTATTGCATTGTAAAAATCAAGTATTTGTAAAGTGAATGTAAACATACAAAAATCAAAATTCAAAATCAAATAGAAATAATAACAAAGAAAAATAGTAGTTCAAAACTTAATAGAATCGGTAAGAGTACTAGCGAAAATAAATAGGTAACGCAAAAGCGTATAAAAGAAACATCAAGAAAGAAAACGAGTAAGTCAAACTTAAAAGATTAAAACTAAGGGTCGTAGATAAATTAATAAATACCAAGGTGAATTGATAGTATAAGAAAATATTTATTTGAAAGTAGTAGATGAAAAGTATTATGAGGGAAAATATACGAAGAAAACAAAGAGAAAGGCTTAGTCTACGTGTAAGGTATCATGAATGTAGGTTCAAACCCACCACACTTTCACTGCGCCACTCTAATACCAAGGAAAAACATGCTCGCATACAATCTCACATGAATTTTATACGAGGGGATATCAGGAATGTAGGTTCCATAACTTCATCATTCATGACTCCAGCCATCTAATAGGGAAAGGGATGAGAAGACATCAGTGTATAGAGCAACACAAATGTAAGTCAACTTACATTTAAATCTCTATAAACTGAACCCACACTTCTAATGTCTACCCTAATGTGTAGTCCTTGTAATTTTGTATTACTTTTTGAACATGGCTCTAATACCACTCTATAACGCCCCGAATTCCAAAGCACGGTAATTCGTAGCACAACATGATCTTTTACTTCAAATTCATATAATTTTACAAGGAATTTTAAAAACTTATTACATCAAGTTCTTTTACAACCACGCAGCGGAAATTAAATGAAATACAACATGATAAATACACTTTAACATCAACAACTTAAATATGAAAGCAATCCTTAGCACCAATCATCTTTATGTCTTTTGACAATCCAAGCCCTACATTGAAAATTGTGGGCATGTTAGTTGCTTATAACCGACACAATATTATAAAACAGCGTGTAACACCTCGAATTTGTAAAATACTGAAAATACCCATTTTTATATCTCTGGAGTGGTGAGAATTATTTTAGGTATATTTTATTTTAATTATTGATTTTCGTGTTGATATTTGTGTTGGATTGATGTAAATGATATATTGAAGTTATAATCGAGTTTTATGTGAAGAAATATTGTTTAGTTTTATTTTATAATTTTGGAGGATTATTAGGAGATATTTTAATGTAATTTATATTATTAGTATTAAAAGTGTAGAGTTTGGGGTCATTTGTAATATTTTGGATGATTGGGGGCCTATATGTAATTATTCTTTTAAACAATCTCTATATTTATATTTATATTTACCCCCCCCACCCCCCCCTCTCCTTTCTTCTTCTCTTCCATGGTTTCAATTGCACTCGACGAAACCCACTTCGGCCGAAATTTCCCCCGCCCAATTCCAAGCCATTTCTGTGTGATTCTTTAATTTGAGGGGTAAGCTAAGTGAAGGGTGCTCTAGCTCGTAGTAGTGTCAATTTGGAGAAATAACTGCGGGAAGGTATAGCCTAGTTTATTTTATTTGATTGGAATTAAGTGTTTTTAACTTCTATTGAATAGAAATATTGTAGTAAGGAGATTAGGAGGTGTTGGGTATTATAGAGGCAAGAAATTAGTAAATTATTGGAGATTTTGCAAGGTGCATATAAATTAGGGTTTTGGGTTTATAAAAAGGGAAGTAAATATATATGAACTATCTCCTTCATGGTAGTTGAAATTGTAGTTGAACCATTAGAATAATTTGGGGGTGATTTTAGTAATTGTATGGAGATAAAAATCCTGTAGGAATTTGAATATTACGTGCATCGCACGTGTGCATCCCAGGCGTTCAATAAGAGGCCTGAGTGACATTAGGATTATTATTATTATTACCTGTGACTGGTTTGGATGTTTTTAGCCCTAATTGGTTTTGAAATTTGATAATAGGAGGTGTTAGCGACTTCGGATGTGGGATGAAGAATCTTCGCAGGATATTATGTGAATATGATTTTATTTACGTACTGATGTTTTAAGAAAATTTTAGAATAATCTGAATTGTTGGTATGAATTACGAATAAGGTGTATTAGGATAAAGTGTATTAGTATAAGGTGTATGTATATATGGGAATTAGTACTCGGTGTTGGTGTGAAAATATGACGATTAAATACTCATGTACTCTGTGTGTTGGTATAAATTTATAGATGATGGATTAGTTATATATATGGGGATGTGATATATTTATATAATGATATCGATATATGGTGAGTATGATTATACTAAGTGTATATTATGTTGTGACAGAATTTTAGGCAGTTTGAAGTGATTTGGTGGGATTCAGCTAAATGAAGTTATAGCTGAAAATACGGAAATTTTCATATGTTGAAATCTTGTTATATGGTGAATTGGTGTGTATATGGTGAATTGGTGTGTTTTTTAATATTCAGTGTTATGATGATGTATTGAGTATATGTGTGATAATATATAAATAACTGGGGTTGATATACGTTTAATATACGGCATGTAAACAAAAGTGATATATATAGGGCATTATGATATATTGACCTATTTTGTGTATGTTTGTGACATGTTTGGGTGGTGATGAGTTGAGGTATCGTAATCAATGAAATTAATAAGTGAGTGTATGTTTAATATAGTGATGTTTAAAGGGAAACTAATGGGCGGTCATTGGATATAATCATCTACTTAGTTGGCATGTGCCTAAGATATTATAATGTGAGTAAATAAATACTTTGGTACGTTTATGATACAGAACAATATGAGGTAATAATCTTATAAATGAAATAATCAGATGTATGTGAACATGTGAGATAACGTGATAATAAATCGCACTGTTAACGTTAAAGATGTGGTAATTATTTAAATGAAAGATGAGATGCTGTGTGGTGAGAAAATGAGATAAAGTGATGAAATGAAATTGATAATAACAAATTAAATTTTGGTTGACAAGTACCTACAGAAAATCCTGGGGGTTTGGTGTCATGCCCCGCTTCCCAAAAGAGAATATGGAATACAGATACACGACAAAAGCCCAACGAATGATTTTCATCATCCATAAGCTGTTCAAGAATATTTACAAAATTCACAAGAATCATCAGAGTTGGAAGCAAAAGTATCAACCAACATGCACATATGAACCAAAAATATCAATAAGAATACTTGAAACCAAATACATTAATCTCAAATAGTCATGATCTGAATAAGTCAACAAAATTCTGGGTCACATTGCCCAAATACAAGAATAAATTCAAGTATAAAAAAATACAATATTGTTCAAGCAAGCTACAAGAAATAATAATAATAAAATCCATCACTAATACTTCATGTCACCAATACCATCTGGAACATGTTCTCCAAAATCTGCAATTTAACAACTGCAGGATAGAGGAAAAGAGAAAAAAGGTACCCATCAATTGCAAGTTACGGGCCGCTTGTAATGCAGGATACAAGTACATGGGAAAACTAAACAAATAGTATGGAATATGCATGATATCAAGTATAACAACTAGCATGGTAAGTGAACAAGTGTAAGTGACATGTATCAAGTGACAAGTAAAACAAGTATCATGTAAACAAGTAACAAGTATCAAGTATCAAGCGAACAAGTATCAAGTACAGGTAACAAGTCTCAAGGATCAAGTATCAAGTATGAAGTATCATGTAGTCAAGTATCAAGTAAGCATGTATCATGTTCAAGTGTCATGTATCAAGTCTTGTAGTGATTACTATCTAGATAGCACTTCATGCATCCCAGCTTTTACTACATGTTTGCTACAACAAACAGTTTCGCTTTAGATTTCGTAGTGGATTCTATAGGGCAGTGTATTCAGGGATCAGGAAAATAAAAACAGAAAATAGGTTCATGAATCAAAATAGGTACATGAATCATCCGATTCATGCATCAACGGGTTCATGAATTAATAGGTACACGACCAACAGGTCCGTGCATCAATAGATAACAGGTACATGAACCAACAGGTCCATGCATTGACAGGTAACAGGTACATGAACCAATAGGTCCATGTATCAACAGGTTCATGCATCAACATGAATCAAAATGGAAAACACGGGCCCCCTTCTAAGTATACGTTTCTATATTTTCCACTACTAGATCTTTCCCTTAACCCCCGGCTTGATTATTTTGTTATTATTAGTCAACAGGCATGTATGTGTCACAAACAGGTCAAAAATAACTTAGCATTGTCATATAACAAGTTCAAGTTGCAAGATAAACATGTACGGGTGCAAGATATCTCATAAAAGAATGAAATAACCAAATCTCAAGTTCAGGACAGTAAGACCACACTGCAGAAAAATAGTGATTCCCAGTGTTACAAACATGCAAATCTGAATCTGTCAAAACGTCTAGAAAATAGACTCCTAACCTAATCCAGAGAGTATAAATAAGTTATATAGTATTTCATAAAATCATAACTCAAAACTGATTTAAATCCAGAAAACACGTTCAGCCAGAAATTAGGAAATCAAATTCAAAGTCAGAAAAACCGCATCAAAACATCTCAAATAAATCCAGGAAAAGTCTGGGGTATTCCCCTATCTGTCTAGTATCAAAATATAAAGTTTCATAATTTTTCAGTAAGATTAGTTTAGCCATCAAAAATCAGAAAACATAAAAAAACTATAGTTTGGCAAATCTGGAATTCCCAACACTACTGTACGAAAACTGTGATATCTCGCAAACCGTTAAACGAAATCCAAATCCGCCAAAGGGATATGAAAATAGACAAAATAATATAACTTTCATATTTCATAAATATTTTTCATACAGTAAAAGGAATCAGGGTGAAAATACGATTCTTTACAAAACAGCGAGCAAAATACAGCAAGTACAGTCTTTATAAGCAAGCATGAAACGGTATATAAAACTCATCAATAAAATCCACCAAATTCTGGGTAATCCATAACTAGATAAAGAAATACTGACCAAAGTTTTGGATCAAAATAATATGTGTAGCACAAGTATCAAAATGATTTAGTCATCAAAATCACCAAGAAACGAAATCTGGAAAAGATCTACACCTCTATAGTAAAACAATCATATCTCACACATACGAAAACGAAATCGAGCAAGGTCAGAGGGGTTGGAAAGAAGACGAATTTCTCTAACTCATGTTTTATACTGAAATTAAGATACTGACCTTAATATGGTCTAAATTACTGATCGAGACAGATCATCTGCAAAATACAGAATTTCCTCAAAAACCAGAATCAACATAGATCCAACGAAACTTGATCCAAACACAACCAAACATGGAATAGAGTCTACCAAATGTCCAAACATCATGAAATAGGGTAATTAACATATCCAAAGCAAGTCTATCACATGGATCTCAACAAATACCCAAATTATCACAAAAATCCCATATATATGATCAAATCAAGAACGGGCAAAACCTAAGTTGTTTCATGTCAATTTTGTGTCGTGAGTCAACTATGGTCAAATAGCACTATAGAGACAACTCATCAATCATACATCAAACAAGAGTTGACTCTAGAACCCAACTACACTACAAGCAGTATTTATGACTTGTATCATACAAAAGAATTGAGTACAAGTTACTTGTCTTAACCGAAGACGAAACGAACACCAAGAATAACGAGAACGAATTTCCGGCCAACGAACACAACAAACGGATCGAACAAACCAATTACGAACACACGATCATGAACAAGATGAAGACGATCAAGATCATGAACACAATTAGACGGCTGAGATCGAAGATCAAGATCAAGATGATCGGATCAGATCGGACGGTCAGATTTCCCTTGATGATGGAGATAATGATGAAGATCAAGATCGATCGATCGAACGGATGCGATCAAAAAAGTTGATGATCATCATGATCGTGACGATCAAGAAGTGATCGGAAGGCTAGGATCTAATCGGATGATCAAGAGAATATAGACGGTCCACATCCAATCAAGTATGATGATCAAGATCCAATGGATGGCCAGAATCAAATCAAGGGAACATGATCATGATGATCAAGATGATCGACGATCGGACGGCCAAGATCAAAATAATCAAGGAACATGATGATCATGATCATCAAGGCGATCGAAAACTCACATCACAAGATCAACACTCAACAGCAACAACAAAGGCAAAGGGGAGTGCACGGGGAGACGACTAAACGGACAGCGGCCAAGGGCGGCAGCACCGGCTGTTGTCGAGGAGCACACACAGGCGGGAAGTGCGCTGTGATACTGTTGCCGACTATAAAAGGTCGACCGCGGGCTGTGTTGCTGCGATCACGCGGCAGGGCACGCACACCGGTGGCCAGGGAACAATGGCAAGGGTCGCAAGCTGGCTGTCGTCGGAGGAGAGACAAGGTGCAGGCTGCTGTCGCTGCGTCGAAGGAAACAACGGTGCTAGAGCGCTGCAGCTACGGCCTGAGTGACGGGAGATGCGACCAGGCGGCGTCGGGGTGACGTCGTGATGCTGCTGCTGACGAAGACGGCATGACAGGAAGGAGGGGCGGTGCCGCTAGTGTCGTCTGCTGTTGGCGACGAGGATAGGGGAGTCGTGGTGACTAGCGCTGGTCGCTGCAGTCGTGCCGGAGGGAAAGGGTGGAAGGAGGTCGGGAGAGGGAACGGATGGGTTTGCAGTGGGTTAGGAGGAGCAGGAAGTTGAAGAGGCGGCTAGGTGGGAGGGTATACAGGGAGTATAAATATGGGTAAGATGAGTTAGGGTTAAGTGGCTAACGGGTTTTGTGTGTAGGTGGGAACAGGGTAGGGTAGGGGTTTTGGTTAAGTGGATACTGGGTTTAATAAATGGGTTTGGGGTAATTGTATAATGGGTATGGGTTATTGGTTTGGGGTTCTAGGGTATGGATCCAATAGTGCATTGGTTAATAGGGTATAGTGGAGAATTGGGTTTAAAGAATTCAATAGAAAAATAAATTAACCAATAAAAATATTATTCATAATAAAAATATAACTTGCATTACAAATTTAATTTATTTAAAATACAACAATACAGTTAGTAGATAAAAATGGATTTTTAATAACCAGTCAATTATCAATAATAATGACAATACTAATAACAATAATAATAAGAAGAAAATGATAAAAAATAATAGTACTACTAATAACAGTAATACTAATAATAAGAGTAATAAAAAAATAAAAAAAAGAATTGTATTTCAATATAAAATCATAGAAATAGTTGCAAATAAATTTATTGATCGAAAACAGATTTTAATAAGAGATTCAATAGTACAATTTGACAAAAGAAAGTGAAAACCAAAAAAAAAAATTGCGAAAACCTTAAATACAGAAAATACACAAAAATACATTTTTGGGGAAAACAGGGGTTACATTTGGACTAGACCTCCTAATACCCAAGTACCGGCTTGGGGTGCGGTGTTTATTACCCAAACTATGTTTAGGGTGCTGTGTTTTTATCGCTCAAGCTATCGGCTTGAGGCCCGGTTATTATCCAGTTTATCTGGGGTGCGGTGATTTTTCCTCGAAGACAGATGTCACGAGGAAGTACCCAGCTTCGTTGGGGTGTGGTATTTTCTTCTGCTCGTTGGTTTTACCACGAGGAAGTACCCAACTATGTTTGGGGTACAGTGTTTCCCCAAACTCGCTGGCATAGGCTGAGAGGAAGACGTAGCTTCGGACGTGTAAGACTCTGTGTAAGCATCAGTTGGCGTGTTTTACTGGGCTGTCGGCTTTCAGTATATTGGGATACTGTGGCTCACTGGTCTACAAAATAATAAAATGAATAAATGTGAAAGTGCAATGTGAATGAATAAGTGTGAAAGCGAAATGTGAATGAGAAATTGTGAAAGTGAAATGTGAATGAATAAGCGTGAAAGTGAAATGTGAATGAATAAGTGTGAATGTGAAATGTGAATGAGATAGTGAATAAAGTGAAATGTGAATGAGAAAGTAAAAAAAGTGATATGTGATTGAGAAAGCAAAGCAAGAGTATAATGAGAAAATAAAGTAAAGTATTACCCAGCTCAGCTGGGGTGTGGTGATATTCCCTCGATGACAGATGTCGCGAGGAAGTACCCTAGTGAAACTAGGGGTGCGGTGTTCTCTTTCCCTCGTGGGCTTTGCCACGAGGAAGTACCCAGCTTCGCTGGGGTGCGGTGTTTTCTTTTCCCTTGTTGGCTTTGCCATGAGGAAGTACCCAAACTATGTTTGGAGTGCGGTGTATTATCCGAAGAGAATGAGAGTTATTGTGAATGGTATTATGAGATGAAAGTAGATATCAAAGTAAAGTGTTATAAAGTAAAAATGAATGTTAAAGAAAGTGTATTATGAGATGAAAATGAAAAGTGGGATATATTGTATTATGAAATGGAAATGAGAAGGTAAGGAAGGCGTATGATGTGAAAGGAGAATGGGAAATTATAGCAACTGTGTGAGTTGAGAATAAAGAGTAAAATACGTTATATTATAAGATCCGATTGCAAAAGTAAATGAAGTAAATGATATCAAATGAATTTGAGAAAGTATAGAAAGTGTATAATACGAAATGAGAATGAAAAAGAAAAGTAAGTATGTGTGTGAATTAATATGAATAAAGTGAAGAAGATGATTATGAGAATGGTTACAAACGAAAAATATGTTATAATATGAGTTGATGCACCTTAGAATTGTGTCGAGGAACTACCCGCCCACTATTTCCATGAGAATAGTGGGAACTACCTGCCTTGGCACAACTTCCTAGGGTGAGTTGGCTGGTTATTGATATAACTGTTGTATTGAGAGATGAAAACGAAAGTAAGTAAATTGTAAGATGGAAATGAAAATAAAGTAAAGTAATATTTCAAGCGATCGGCTTGAGTTGTGATGATTAGTACCCAGTTTATCTGGGGTGCGGTGTTTTCCCTAGTTGGTCTAGGCCAGAAGGAGGACGTAGCGTCAGGAGTGTCAGACTCTGAGTGAACAGCTTCACGCGTGTATATGAGTGTGTATAGAAATGGATATGAGAATGGTAAGTGATATTGAAGAGAATGAGTGAAATAAAAGTTATGGAATTTGTATGGGTCACGAATGAAAAGAAAGTAAGTGGTAAGTGTGTGATGAAATAAGAATGGAGATAAATAATGAATGTTTTATATGAAGATCTGATATGGTGTAAGAATGTGGTAATAGAACTTTATATTTGATATTTTGAGGATATGGTTGCATTGTAATTTCAAATGTATAGTATTTCTCGGGCATCCCATAGTTATCACTTAATGTAGTACCAAGTTGGTATTTTTACAATCCCGATTCTCTTTTATTTTATCTCATTACAAGTTAAGTTATATTTAATTATACTCACACCAGAAATGGCTAACCCCTTAGTGTTTGGGGGTTTAGGGGAGTCCCAGGACTACCCTCGACAGCCTACTGTTGTAGGTTCTCAGAAGTTCAGAGGTGAGGCATAGATTTAGTTTGAGTGGATCCTTTACTTTTTAAATTTTTGTATAAGTTTAGTGAAATGAATAGTGAGATTTATGGTTTAAATTGTATTTAGGATGTATAAACATGTAGATGACGATTGTGAGTATAGTGTGGGGTTGTATGATATGTTTTTGACCCATACCCATCTCGTTGTGGAGTACCGGGTCCTGTGGTATGGTCTACAAGGTTTTTCTAAAAGTTTTACTACGTTTTCGAAGAAATTTATCATTTTTATTTGATAATTGATATTCTATTATGAGTTTGGCTCCTAGAGCATGATATTATATTGCCCGTGTGTTTCTGCTCATTTTGGCCTGGGGAGTCCATGAAAATATTACTTGTGTTGTGAGCTACAGAATTTAGAGCAAAATTATGTAAACTTTTTGTGTTTTGGGGAAGAAATTTTAGGGAAAACTTTGCCAAAATTTTAATTGAAATATAACTATCTTAGTTTATGTTTAAAGTGGCATAGAAATTGAAAGAATTGATTTTGGAAGTATAAAAAAAAGGTTTTTTTTTGGGGTGTTACACACCGATCCTCACTATGCCGTAATATAACGATTCTTTATTCATTAGCAAACACAAACTTGAATGTAAAACAAAGTGTGAAAAGTGACTATCCTAAACATGTCGGTGTATGCAATGACTTAATGCCTATTGCAGATGTTATACTACGATGACACTAATGCATACTTGTTCGGATTCTATGCATCCCATACTACATAGGTCCGAGGGCAAGCCCTTAAGGTACTGTAACACCCCGAATTCCAAAATACACTGAATTCGAGATTCCACAGGAACTTTACGTTTCATTTAGTACAATTTTACAAGGAAATAAAACTTTTTACTTTACATCAGAGTTTACATGAGATCTTTACACTTTACATTTTATAGCGGAAGCATATATCACAAATAATTTACATGTAATGACAGCGGAAGCAATTTACAACATTACACAAAGATATAGCAGCGAGTTATCTATGAGCATCAGTTCTCCTTTAATCTTTATCAAACTATTTATCCTGCATACAAATTTGTGGGTACGTCAGTTTATTCAACCGACGAAAAATTATATATGGCCATCCTCTCTATGCCAGAAACAGTATAACGATTCTCAATTCTTAACAAAGCACAAACTTTTTTCACAAACAAAACTAAAAGGGTCTATCCTGTTGATGTCGTGTTGCGATTGTGCACTTAGTCCTTAATGCAGTTATTATATTATATGACATTAATGCGCACTTGTTCAGATTCTATGCATCCCATACTATATAGGTCCGAGGGCAAGCCCTTAAACGTACTTCATTTTATAGGGTTCAATCCCTCGCCATGACTTAATCTACTACGGTAACTATAGTAAGTATCTTAGATGTTTTATGATCTACGAGCCCATGTCCAGGCAGCCTGGAAGGGAATCCCACGCACTGACACGACGCATCGAGCAGGTAACCTATGGACAATTCAGCCTCCGCCATGGAACAATGGCACCACCCATAGCCACTCAAACTTTCCACAAGCGTCGCCACCGGGACGATAATTCTGGAGTAGTGCCCACGCCATGTCTTGACGCATCAAGCAGGCAGCCTGTGGATCACTCTCACACCGCCAATCCGATGACCCTCATACTCGTGTTTTTCTCTTACTTTCATCACATCTCCACTATGTATCTAGTCCTTATTTTATTATAATCATGAACAAAATCAAAGCTCTAGAGTTAGCCTCTCCACTATACCGGACTTAATCATTCATTCAACATGACCCAACCTTGGTCTTTCATTTCAAATTCCATTTCAATTCATCTCTTTCCAATTGCCGGTGGGAGACTTAGCTACTCTTTAGTTTCAATTTCAATTCACAAGCACCAGAATTGAGCCTTTCAAACCCAATAGTTCGTTTTCATAATCACAAATGATTGTCTTTTTCATGTTCACAACTTCCACAGTCATACAAACTTTTCATAGGTTCAATAGAATGATTTACTTCATTTCATGTACACATTCATGCGAAGGCAAATAGAATTTACTGCTTTTAAATTGTCACAACAAATAATCATTCAACAATAGTAGATTCATTATCTCTAATTGAGCCTTTCAAACCCAATAGTTCATTTTCATAATCACAAATGATTTTCTTTTTCATGTTCACAACTTCCACAATCATACAAACTTTTCATAGGTTCAGTAGAATGATTTACTTCATTTCATGTACACATTCATGCGAAGGCAAATAGAATTTACTGCTTCTAAATTGTCACAACAAATAATCATTCAACAATAGTAGATTCATTATCTCTATCATAAAGCAACTTAGAATTCTGAGATATCAAAAAAATGATCTGGACAGTCGACTTAGAGCATACTCAGTCGACTTGTTCAGCTAAGGAAAGTTCTTCAATAAACTGCTCGGAAGAGTCGACTGCTGCACATGACCAGTCGGCTGTTCCGCAGCGTTCAAATTTAATTATAATTTACGGGGAAGTCGACTGTCATCCGAACCAGTCGTCTGTTCTGTAGAGTTCAATTGAACTTTTAATGTTCAGCATAGTCGACTGCTATATATATTCGGTCGACTGATCAAAGTTAATTTCGAATTAAGGAATATCTCTTCCTTCGGTTCTTCAATTAGCACACAACATTTTATTCAACTACAGTATGTTCAATGTCAACATAAACATGCGATTCTTATCCATTTACCAGCATCACAACATAGTTTACGATTAAATGTAGGTTTCACAATATCAGTATTTTCTTTCACCCAAATAAAATTTCTAATCGTGCATTTATCCTTTACTCATTATTTGTCTACGGAGATAAATATTGATCCTGAATTAACATGCTGGGAAAAGTCAAGATAACGGCACACATTAAAATGCATCATTTCATGGAATTTCGAACTGTACATATTTTATTTCATCGTAACAGTCGACTGTCAACTTGATCGGTCGACTGTACAGGTAATCTCCAGTTTCTCTAAATTTCGAACTGTACATATTTTAGTTCTTTACCATTCATTCACATTTTCCACCTTATGTATAGCATAGAGGATTTCAATATGACCATCAATTCATCAATCAAATTTTCACACGCACGATAACAGAACAATCTCAATCCTACCATGATTTCTATTCTAGAATTCATGAGAAACACCCACCTTTTGAAGAAATAAACGAAATCCCGCAAAGCTTCCTAGTGCGATAGTATGACTCCTCCTCCTTGCTCCTTGCTCCTTGCCAAAACAAGAATTCCTTCAGTAGTGATGACCGGCCTCCAATAACACTCACTCACAACTCTCTTAAAAATATATTTTCTTCTTTCATTAAAATTTTAGTGTAGAAGACAATTGAGTGAGAGGGGTATTTATACTCAATCTTTGGGTGAGATGCAGGGCTAGGATTTAGTAGATGGTTATAGGATCAAGGGTTAGGATGAGAGTAGGAGTTGTAGTAACTACCCACACTCTAGGTAACCACCCATGCACTAACCCCACTTCTTTCAAAACCGGCCAAAATAGTGTGCTCATGCATGTGTACGTGCAATGCACGTGCATGCACTTGTTCTCTATTTTAAAGTTGTACATTATAAAAAATACTCTTTAAAAAGGTGTTCCACATTACAAGTTGTAATTAAAATAGAAATAATTCATGGGCTTAAATTGATGGGCCAAAATAATAGTTTTACAAAAATAAATAAATTAGATTTGGGCTTATGTTTATTTGAAGATAAGGGCCTTTATAAAAATAATTAAAGAACACATATACATATATATATATATACTCATCATCCATTATGAAAAATAATTATAAGATTTCATACTACAAAAATTACACGTGCACACTACGTGCAAAAATAAATAAATAATTTTCATAAATGAAAATCGGGGTATTACAACACTCCCTCCTTAGAATAGTTCCGTCTCCGGAACTATAGTCAAGAGCAAGAAACAAAAGCAAGCATAAGAAAATACAAAAATACAAATCAAGCAAAAAGCTCAGGATGATCTCTCAACATCCTCTCCTCAGACTCCCAAGTAGCCTCTTCAACCAAATGGTTTCTCGAGACTACCTTGACCATCAGTATCGTCTTATTCCTCAAGACTTTCTCTCGACGATCAACAATCTCGATAGGAGACTCGATGTAATTCAGATCCAACTGCAAACCTTCCGGCACTTCAGGTAAATGATGACTCGGATCTGGAATATAACCTCTCAGCATAGACACATGAAAGACATTGTATACCTGAGACAACTCTTCCGGTAACTCAAGCCGGTAAGCAGTTTTCCCGATCCTTTTCAATATCTTGTACGGGCCTATAAACCTCTGGGCTAACTTCCCATTCTTACCGAAACGGATCACGCCTTTACTGGGTGATACCTTCAGAAAGACAAAGTCACCAACCTCAAACTCAAGGCCCCTTCTCTGGTTGTCTGCATAGCTCTTCTGCCTACTCTGAGCTTCTACCAACCTCTTCCTGATCAGATCAATCTTTTCAGAGATTTGCTGCACAAGCTCAAGCCCAAATAATTGACGCTCCCCAACTTCGAACCAACAAACAGGCGTCCTACACTTCCTGCCATACAAAGCTTCGTACGGCGCCATCCCGATGCTAGTCTGAAAAACTGTTGTTGTAGGGAAACTCTACCAAAGGTAAATGCCTTTCCCAACTGCCTCCAAAGTCTAGTACACAACACCTAAGCATATCCTCAAGAATGCGGTTGACTCTCTCGGTCTGCCCATTCGGTCTGGGGATGAAAAGCAGTGCTGAAATCTGTCTTGGTACCCAAAGCTGTCTGAAGACTCCTCCAGAAATGCGAAGTAAACCGTGCATCTCAATCAGACACAATAGTTGACGGAACACCATGAAGCCTGACGATCTCGCCAACATACAACTCAGCTAACTTGTCCATCGAAGCAGTGAGTTTCATCGCCAAGAAGTAAGCAGACTTGGTTAGTCGATCAACTATAACCCAAATCACATCATTGCCTTTAGGACTCTTGGGCAATCCCGTAATGAAATCCATACTGATGTTATCCCACTTCCATTCCGGAATAGGTAACGGTTGTAATAGACTTCCGGGTCTCTGATTCTCGGCTTTGACTTGCTGACAAACCTCACACTTCGACACAAATTCAGCCACATTCCGCTTCAAACCTGACCACCAGAAATGCGGTTTGATGTCTTTGTACATCTTAGTACTTCCAGGATGTACCGACAAAAGAGTAGCATGTGCCTCCTGAAGAATACTCTCTTTCAGGTCTGCCTGATTCAGAACACACAGCCTCTCTCCAAACCACAGCACTCCATCCTTGATTTGAAATCTGGGCAACTTGCCAGCACCAACCTGCTCCAACATCTTCTGAATTTCCGCTTCAACCTTCTTTCGTTCAGTATCGGTTGAAGCCTCAACTGAGCTAAAGATGATCCCAAGCCTTGCAGAACAACTTCAATACCAGCCCGATCCAACTCCTCTACCAACTGCCTCTGAGTTGTAATCAAACTCGCCAGACTGCTCTTGCGGCTAAGTGCATCAGCAACAACATTAGCCTTCCCAGGATAATACTTAATCTCCGGACGAATGTCCTCAAGTACCTCCAGCCATCTCCGCTGCCTCAAATTCAGATCCTTCTGCTGGTAGATATACTTCAAGCTTTTGTGGTCGTGTACATGTTCAATTTTTCACCGTACACGTAGTGTCTCCATTGCTTTAAAGCAAAGATAATTGCGGCCAACTCCAGATCATGAGTCGGGTAGTTCTTCTCATGCGGTCTTAGTTGCCTAGACCCATACGCGATCACTTTTCCTTCTTGCATTCAGACACAACCAAGCCCACGATGTGAAGCATCGCTATAAACATCATACTCAACACCTGCTCTAGGCAAAGCCAAAATAGGTGCAGTAGTTAGCTTCTCTTTCAACTCCTGAAAGCTTGCCTCACATTGCTCAGTCCACTTGAAGTCCACATTCTTCTTGGTCAGACCAGTAAGCGGTACAGCTAACTGAGCGTAGCCCAGGATAAATCTCCTATAATATCCAGTTAATCCAAGAAAACTCCTGACTTCCTTCACTGTAGTAGGCCTTGCCCAATCTCTCACTGCCTCTATCTTCTGAGGGTCAGTTGCCACTCCCTCCTTAGAAAGGATGTGACCTAAGAATGCCACTTCAGATTTCTAGAAATCACACTTGGATAAGTTGGCATACAACTCCTGCTCTTTCAGCTTCCCCAAAACTACTGCCAAATGCTCAGTGTGCTCCTCCTCTGACTTGGAGTACACGAGGATATCGCCGATAAACACCACGACAAAAGAATCAATGAACGGCCTCAGAACTCTGTTCATCAAATCCATGAAGATTGTGGGTGCATTCGTCACTCCAAATGGCATAACTAAGAATTCGTAATGCCCATGTCGATTTCTAAATGCAATTTTGTGCACATCTTCAACTATCACTCGAACTTGGTGATACCCTAATCGAATTTCTATTTTGGAGAAAACAGCTGCTCCTTGTAGACGATCGAACAAACCATCAATTCGGAGAATAGGATACTTATTCTGAACGGTGACTTTATTCAGCTCTCGGTAATCGATACACATTCTCATCGATCCATCCTTCTTCTTTATCAAAAGTACTGGTGCTCCCTAAGGAGACGCACTGGTTGAATAAAGCCTTTCTCCAACAGTTCCTCAATCTGCCGCTTCACCTCATCCTGTTCCACTGGAGTCATCCTATACGGTGTCTTAGAAATGGGTGCACTTCCCGGTTGAAGGGTGATGCTGAACTCTATATCACGATGTGGGGGTAACCCAGGAAAATCATCCAAGAACACAGTCGGATAGTCCCGAACCACAGGAATCCTTTGCACTTCCATAGGAATTTCTTCCTTGCGGATAGTTGCCACCAGCCTAGAACACTTCTTCTTCCCTTGGAAAGTGACTTCAGGTTCACCTGGAAATTTTCACTGTTACTATCTTGGTCTTGCACTCGATGCTTGCACTGTACACCGACATCCGATCAATGCCAATGATAACATCGACTCCCAAGATAGTCAGCTCGATTAGATCGATTCCGAAGATTCTATCCCTAATCACAATCTCGCAATCCGCATAGTACCGATTAGTGGTTAAAGTTTTCCCCTGGTGGAGTAGCTACTGCTAAGATCTTGCCTGAAAAAATCTTCGGTTCAACTCCCAACACTTTAGCAAATTTAGGAGACACAAAAGTATGAGAGGATCCAGTATCGAACAAAACAACAGCTTTCATTCCATTCAAATAAAGTTTCCCTGTTACATAATACACACCCATTACGTAACAGTTCACTAAATAAGCTGGAAAAGAAACAACATAAACCTCTAAATATCTGCCCTCGTACCAGTGATGACATGATCCACCTCATCGGCATCAGCTTCCGTCAAGGCAAATACTCGCCCTGGTTGGTATGGTCTTTTCCAAGCCTGCTGAGTTGGTCCCTTCCGAACAACATCTTGCAGCTTCGGGCACTAGGATCGGTAATGACCTGTCTCCCCACAATTGAAACAAGTCACCACAGGAGGTCTCACCCAATTGTTTCCGAGTCTCCCATCTATGTTGACAGCATTTTCTCCCGTTGGTTTGAACCTCTGGGCTGACGGTTGTCCCCTGGCATTCCCAGTAGTTGCGGGCCTCTTTCCAGTGTTCCAGTTGTTCTTTCTACTCTAAATAGTATGGAACTGCTCCATATCTGCCTCCGTGGCTGCTGCTCGTTTGACTAGCTTGTCAAACCTCCTGATACCGAGAGGTATCGTCTGGGACCTCAAGCTCGCCCTCAAACTATGCTCGAACTTATGAGCCTTCTTCGCCTCATCCATCACTAACTCAGGAGCATATCTTGAGAGCTGAGTAAATTTAGTCTCATACTCCCTGACTGACATGCCACCTTGCTGTAGTGACAGAAACTCCATAGCCTTTTTCTCCTGGACATCGGAGGGAAAACAGTGACTGCGGAATTCTTCAAGAATTCCTCACAACCAAAAACTATACCTCCCATTGTCCGCTTCATCGACTGCCACCAAACAGCCGCATCCTTCTCAAGCTGCAGAGTCGCCAACTTCACCTTGCTGCTCTCAGGGGTCTCCAGCACTTCGAAGATCGTCTCTACCTGACGAATCCAGTTGTCAGCCGCATTAGGGTCTGACTTCCCTTCGAACACAGGTGGTTTCATCCGTTTGAACGATACCACAAGTTTAATTGCCTCGGGCACTGGATTCACAGGCCCCCTCCCTTGGTTTTGATTCATGGCCACAGCGTTGAGAATCTGATAGACCCTCGTAAGTTCCGTCTCCAAGTCCAGACCTTCACCATTTCTAACTCCTCTCCTAGCCATATTCTGATGCAAAAGATCCATTAAATTCGAGTATAAGGCATGAATTTTAAATCAACTTGCATTTCATAATGTTCCAAACTTTATACATTCGAATTGAAAACATTTCTTGACGTCAGAATAAAAACAGTAGACGCTACAACAGTCTAACTCCTACGGTTCCTCTTCGCTTCTCGAAGCTCTCCCCGTAGTTCATCAACTTCTTCCTTCAGCACATCGGTCATATTTTTCCTCTTCTCGAGTTCCCATACACGATGACTGAGAACTGCAAGGTCGTCCTTGCGCTTTGCCAATTGAGCCTCCAGTAATCCGACTCTCTCCCGCAGTGTTTCTACTTGCCTCTGAAGAGATATCACAAGACTATTTGGAACTGGTTCTTCTTCTTCGTCAGAAGAAGAATCATCAGACGAGTTCGGAGGTGGGGAAATCTCTCGGGACTCAGGCCATTCCTCTTCATCAGAATATGCTTGCCCTGGATAGTACTCTTCCTCGATAATATGCCAATTGTCGTCGCCAGCAGGGTCGAAGTGATCAGCCATCTTAGAAATAGAGAGGAAGAAACATAAGTCATAGAGCAACAAAAATGTAAGTAACTTACATTTAAATCTCTAGACTCAAACACACACTCTAATGTCCACTTCTAGGGTGTCGTTCCTTATAAATTTGCGCAAGTGTGAAATGTAGCTCTGATACCACTCTGTAACACTCCGAATTCCAAAATACACTAAATTCGAGATTCCACAGGATCTTTATGCTTCATTTAGTACAATTTTACAAGGAAATAAAACTTTTTTACTTTACATCAGAGTTTACATGAGATCTTACACTTTACATTTTACAGCGGAAGCATATATCACAAATAATTTACATGTAATGACAGCGGAAGTAATTTACAACATTACACAAAGATATAACAGCGAGTTATCTATGAGCATCAGTTCTCCTTTAATCTTTATCAAACCATTTATCCTGTATACAAAAATGTGGGTACGTCAGTTTATTCAACCGACGAAAAATTATACATGGCCATCCTCTCTATGCCAGAAATAGTATAACGATTCTCAATTCTTAACAAAGCACAAACTTTTTTCACAAACAAAACTAAAGGGTCTATCCTGTTGATGTCGTGTTGTGCACTTAGTCCTTAATGCAGTTATTATATTATATGACACTAATGCGCACTTGTTCGGATTCTATGCATCCCATACTACATAGGTCTGAGGGCAAGCTCTTAATCGTACTTCATTTTATAGGGTTCAATTCCTTGCCATGAATTAATCTACTACGATAACTACAGTAAGTATCTTAGATGTTCTATGATCTACTAGCCCATGTCCAGGCAGCCTGGAGGGGAATCCCACACACTGACACGACGCATCGAGCAGGCAACCCATGGACAATTCAGCCTCCGCCATGGAACAATGGCACCACCCATAGCCACTCAAACATCCCACAAGCATCGCCACCGGGATGATAATTCTGGAGTAGTGCCCACGCCATGTCTTGACGCATCAAGCAGGCAGCCTATAGATCACTCTCACACTGCCAATCCGATGGCCCTCATACTCGTGTTTTTCTCTTACTTTCATCACATCTCCACTATGTATCTAGTCCTTATTTTATTATAATCATGAACAAAATCAAAGCTCTAGAGTTAGCATCTCCACTATACCAGACTTAATCATTCATTCAACATGACCCAACCATGGTCTTTCATTTCAAATTCCATTTCAATTCATCTCTTCCCAATTGCCGGTGGGAGACTTAGCTACTCTTTAGTTTTAATTTCAATTCACAATCACCAGAATTGAGCCTTTCAAACCCAATAGTTCATTTTCATAATCACAAATGATTTTCTTTTTCATGTTCACAACTTTCACAATTATACAAACTTTTCATAGGTTCAGTAGAATGATTTACTTCATTTTATGTACACATTCATGCGAAGGCAAATAAAATTTACTGCTTCTAAATTGTCTCAACAAATAATCATTCAACAATAGTAGATTCATTATCTCTATCATAAAGCAACTTAGAATTCTGAGATATCAAAAAAATGATCTGGACAGTCGACTTAGAGCATACTCAGTCGACTTGTTCAGCTAAGGAAGGTTCTTCAATAAACTGCTCGGAAGAGTCGACTACTGCACATGGCCAGTCGGCTATTCCGCAGCGTTCAAATTTAATTATAATTTACGGGGAAGTCGACTGTCATCCGAACCAGTCGGCTTTTCTGTAGAGTTCAATTGAACTTTTAATGTTCAGCATAGTCGACTGCTACATATATTCAGTCGACTGATCAAAGTTAATTTCGAATTAAGGAATATCTCTTCCTTCTGTTCTTCAATTAGCACACAACATTTTATTCAACTACAGTATGTTCAATGTCAACATAAACATGTGATTCTTATCCATTTACAGGTATTCTCGAACTGTACATATTTTATTTCATCGTAATAGTCGACTGTCAACATGATCGGTCGACTGTACAGGTAATCTCCAGTTTCTCTAAATGTCTTAGTTCTTTACCATTCATTCACATTTTCCACCTTATGTATAGCATAAAGGATTTCAATATGACCATCAATTCATCAATCAAATTTTCACACGGATGATAACAAAACAATCTCAATCCTAACATGATTTCTATTCTAGAAGTCATGAGAAACACCCACCTTTTGAAGAAATAAACGAAATCCCGCAAGGCTTCCTACTGCGATAGTATGACTCCTCCTCCTTGCTCCTTGCCAAAACAAGAATTCCTTCAGTAGTGATGACCGGCCTCCAATAACACTCACTCACAACTCTCTTAAAAATATATTTTCTTCTTTCAATAAAATTTTAGTGTAGAAGACAATTGAGTGAGAGGGGTATTTATACTCAATCTTTGGGTGAGATGGAGGGCTAGGATTTAGTAGATGGTTATAGGATCAAGGGTTAGGATGAGAGTAGGAGTTGTAGTAACTATCCACACTCTAGGTAACCACCCATGCACTAACCCCACTTCTTTCAAAACCGGCCAAAATAGTGTGCTCATGCACGTGTACGTGCAATGCACGTGCATGCACTAGTTCTCTATTTTAAAGTTGTACATTATAAAAAATACTCTTTAAAAAAGTGTTCCACATTACAAGTTGTAATTAAAATAGAAATAATTCATGGGCTTAAATTATTGGGCCAAAATAATAGTTTTACAAAAATAAATAAATTAGATTTGGGCTTATGTTTATTTGAAGATAAGTGCCTTTATAAAAATAATTAAAGAACACATATACATATATATATATATATACTCATCATCCATAATGAAAAATAATTATAAGATTTCATACTACAAAAATTGCACGTGCACACTACGTGCAAAAATAAATAAATAATTTTCATAAATGAAAATCAGGGTATTACAGGTACTCCAAATTATAGGGTTTACATCCCACGTCAAGCAACCTAACCCAATGAATATACTCTAACGCATAGTCACCGAAGAGTCGCACCCCTCAGAATATTGGAACTTACCGGCCTACCCCTAGCCCACCTTAGTGGATTTACTGGGCCTATCCTCAGCCACGAACCCTAGCAAGTTGATTTCTCGCAACTACGAACCAGGCCTACCCCTAGCCTACCTCGGTGGATTTACCGTGCGTATCCTATCCATTCCAAACATTCCTAGGAACTGCAGTCTCATTACCCGTCTTTTCGATGATAGATGACATACCCCTAGCCCACGCCATGATTTACTGGGCTATCCTCAGTTGTGAACAATCCTAGGCACCGCATTCCTTTATCGGCCATTCATCGACCTCATCAGCCCACACATGTAGATTTACCGGGCGTATTCCTCGATCTCGAACCACTAGGAGCTGCACATTTTTTACCGGACATGTTCATCGTTGTTTCTACCATACCTTCTTCTAGTACCTATCCTTAAGTTCAATTTAAAATTATCACAACCTAGAGCTAGCTTACCCTACCGGACTTAAATTATCACAAAAGAAAGTCGGCCCACACTGTCTACTTCTCAAAGAGAGAGTCAATCCACACAAGTTACTCCTCAAAATCTCATTAATTACAAATGCTGGTAACTAGGGTCTCGCCTAGCCTCTAGATTACAACAATTATCTCACTCTAGAGATCAAAAAAAGGTTATATCCAACCTCAACATAAATATTTCAACTTTCATTCACTTTATCCACTTTCTTCACATTCATAGATCGTGCAATAATTAACTTCTTTCAATAGCGTTAGATAACAATGTCTCAAATCAACTTTTTGAAGACAAAACACTGAATTAATTCATCCAAGTCATTCACTTTAAAAATTTCCAATATTCTTTGATTAATAAAAACCTTCTCATATTGCTCAAATATATTTCGAATACATTTTTTTATAATACAAAGTTCTATAAATCACTTAATATAACAATTCACTAGAACATCGGTTTAAAACTCATAATCGTGTTTTAATTCAATTATTAACCACTTCAACTATTTTTCTAAGTCACAAATGTTGTTTTCATGATATTTCATAACAAGTGTTTATATTTTGCAACCAATTTACTAACTCATATATATTTCTCATTTTTGATATTATTCTACAACTCTTTAACATGAATGTGATTTTTAATCCCCATCATATAACCCTAAAACCCTAAAACAATGAGAACTTATTTTTAATTGTTCACATAATACTTTAAAACATTTATATAATTTTTTTCGAATTTAAAAACTCAAAGGAATTAAAAAAACTCAAAAAAATCCACAATTGTGCACACACATATTCGAACCGCAGACCCCCAGGCCCAGCGAGCGCCACGTGGCGACACCAGGCACAGGCAAGTCCCCCGCTAGCCAATCAAGCGAAGTACACTTCATGTCTACTTATGGGTTTAATTTTTTATAACCCAAGTTTATGTTTCTCCTTCTATTTTAACTTCTCATATATTTTACAATATTATTTGTTTCCCCCAAAATAATAGTTCATAAAATATATCTATAAATCCCCAGAAACGTTTATTTACTGATTTTAACCACAATAGAGTTATTTTTTACAAACATATTGTAAATTGTAATTTTTAGAACCAACATAAACATATACCTTTCATTTATTAACAAAACTACCACTTTTAACCACAAATCAAGATTTCATATTTTTCTTTCTTCTTTGTATCAATTTCACGAGAAAATCTCATATCCCATCAAATTATAACTCTCCCCATTATTTACACAACTTCTTTTCATGAATTAACAACTTTGTGGATAAATGTAACTTCTTGACAATAAGTACACTTCATGTCTACTGTGTTTCTGTCGTCACTTGTAAAAATGACATAAAATCGTACACTTATCCAAATCATGATTTCTTGGTCATTCCAGAAGGTTTTGTGTGTCTACTAAAACTTCCTAGTTTCAAGTTTCTTCAGATAAGGTCGTTTACATGCTCTTATGGTCCCATCTTTAACGAGCATATAGACTTCCAGAACAGCACATCATACTAACACAGTCATGGGATAAAATCAATTTAAAATAGTAAATGGTGTCAGAACTTTTTAGATTCTAGCTCCTGACACATGATCTTACAACACTTCCAAAAGTCAGGTGATTCTACCAAGTAGATGTTTATTTACGTCTCTTTGAATATCATCAAAAACAGAGCAATAACAGCAACAGTTCTATTTACTAAAATATCTAGCTGAGTCTTGATGATTTTATTAACATAGCTACAGTGGTCCAAATCTCATGAAATTTGAAAAATAGGACTTAGATACACTTAAAATGACATACTAAAATTTTAGATCATTTCCATAAGCATGCAACAAGATACAAGTCATTCTTCTTACAACAGTAACAACAAATACTGTTTCTTTTTCTTTTGACCAGCATGCGAGTTTGCATTTTATTATAATAGAAGAAAAAATCATGAAAATCTGAAAATATTACTGAAGGTGCATGACACATAAATGAACATCATGTAAAAGTTTCAAGTTAATCCAACTAGCAGTGTTCAAGTTATGAGCTCCGGACGAACAACAATATTTTAGCTTTTTAACAAGATTTTTTGTTTTGGATTTCTGTACACAAAACGAGTTATAAAGGTTCATTTTAGAGCATGCATGTCATTTTTCAGTCACTACAATAACCATTTAACAAGCAAAAACAAACAAAGAGGTTAGAAACACCCACCTTGATGAGTTTTGATGGAAAAGAGATCCTACAATCTCTTAGCTTCAAAATTTGCCTTCTTGCTCCTAGCTCCTTGCCTTCTTGGCTCCTTGGCTTCTCTTCTTCTTCATACTCCAAAATCAGTAGCAAGCTCTCTTACCCTCTTTATTTTTCTCTTTCTCTTGGGTGTGGAAGTTGTAGAAGATGAAAATGAGAAGTAGAGATGGGAGGGGTTTAAAAAACAAAAGAGAGGAAGTGGAGGGGGTGTTTGGCCGGATTTGAGCATGGGGAATAAGGGGAGAATCTCCTCTTTAATTGGATCATGAGGGAGGTGGAGTGTAGGAGTGGTGAACGACCCATCATGAGTCAATTTGAATTCAGAAACCCTAACCTTAGTTCTCTTGTTTTCCCTCCTTTTCCCTCTCAAACATGGCCAGCCATACTTGGGCTCCTTTTCATTTTCTTTTCTTTTGTTTGTGTGTTGTTTGGTTTGTTACATTGGGCCTCTCAAGCCCAAACTCAGAAACACACATATGCATATATATATGTTTATATGCATAATGGAAGTTTTTAGTAAGAAAAAAATAATTCCTTTAACAAAAAAAAAAATAAATTATAACTAGTAGAATCTAGTTTGTTTATAAAACGTATTCATCAAAATTAGGGTCATTACATCAATCCCTCCTTAGAATAGTTCTGTCCTCAGAACTACACTTAGTGGGAAGGAAACAGAAATGAAAAAGAAAAATTTTACACAAATAACTCCGGGTAAGTCTCCTGCATTCGGCTCTATGGCTCCCAAGTAGCTTCTTCTACGAATTGATTCCTCTAGAGAACCTTGACCATCAGAATGATCTTGTTTCTCAGCACCTTCTCTTGATGATCTATTATCTGCACAGGTCGTTCCTTGTAGGAGAGGTCCACTTGCATGTCTTCTGGAATTTCGGGTAGTTGATGACTCGGGTCTGGCACGTACTTCCTCAGCTTGGAAACTTAGAAAACATTATGCACCTGGGCTAACTCGGGGGGTAGTTCCAACCTGTAGGCGGTTTTCCCGATCCTTTTCAATATTCTTTAGGGTCCAATGTACCTCGAGGCCAGCTTGCCACCCCATCCATATCTAACTACACCCTTCGTCGGCGAGACCTTCAAGAATACGGAATCTCCTTCCTCAAATTCTAGCTCTCTACGGCAGGTGTTGGCATAGCTCTTCTGCCTACTCTGCGCGATCTGTAGCCTCTTTCTTATCAATTCAACCTTTTCCGAAGTCTGTTGTACAATTTTCGTTCTGAACATCTGACTCTCGCCAACTTCATACCAGCATACGGGTGTCCTACACTTCCTCCCATACAGTGCTTCAAATGGAGCCATCCCAATACTAGCATGGTAGTTATTGTTGTAAGCAAATTCAACTAGCTAGATGCTTCTCCCAGCTCCTTTCAAAGTCCAAGATGCATGCTCGAAGCATATCCTCCAAAATTTTGTTCACCCTTTTTGTTTGTCCATCGGTCTGTGGGTGAAAAGTAGTACTGAAATCTATCCTTGTCCCTAAGGCTGTCTGTAGACTCTTCCAATACCATGAGGTAAACCTTGCGTCTCTGTCGAAAACTATAGACACTGGTACACCGTGTAGTTTCACGATCTCCTGAATGTATACTTTTGCTAACTTCTCGAAAGACCAGGTTGTCCTCACCGGTATAAAATGCGCTGATTTCATTAACCGTTCCACGACCACCCAAATGGAATCATCTCCTCTCGGACTCCTTGGTAATCCTGTAATGAAGTCCATATTGATCTCCCACTTCCATACTGGAATGGGCAAGGGCTGTAGTAACCTTCCGGGCTTCTGATTTTCTGCTTTTACCCTCTAACAAGTGAGATATCTGGCTACAAACTTTGCTATATCTTGATTCATTCCGGCCCACCAATAGAACTGCTTCACATCTCGGTACATCTTCGTGCTCCCTGGATGAACTACTAGTAAGGTGGTGTGTGCTTCCTTCATGATCTCCTCCCTAAGATCCCCCACCTTTGGCACACACAACCGATTTCCTAACCATAGCACTCCTTCTTTAACATTGAACTCGAAAAGTTTCCCTTCGTTCGCTTGCTTCTTAAGTGTCTGGGTCTCCGCATCGCCATCTTGACTCCTCTTCACTCGGTGCTTCAGACTTGGTTGGCGTTCCAATCGAGCTAACATAGCACCCAACCTTTGAGAAATCATCTCGATACCTGCTCTCCTTATCTCTTCTTCTAACTCCTTCCTTGCAGCTGTTAACATGGAAAATGCTCCTCTTCCTGCTGAGTGCATCTGCCACCACGTTGGCCTTTTCTGGATGGTACAAAATCTCCGGCCTGATATCTTCCAACACTTCCAACCATCACCTCTACCTTAGATTTAAGTCCTTCTACTGATAGATATACTTTAAGCTCTTGTGGTCTGTGTACATCTCCACTCTTTCTCAATAGATATAATGTCTCCATATCTTCAAGGCAAAGATATAATGTCTCCATATCTTCAAGGCAAAGATGATAGCAGCTAGCTCTAAGTCGTGAGTTGGATAGTTCTTCTCATTTGGTCGGAGCTGCCTCGATCCATAGGCAATGACTTTTTCCTTTTGCATCAAAATGCATCCAAAACCTAAGTGAGATGCATCACTGTAGATCACATACCCTTTACCCGGTTGAGATAAGACCAAAACCGGTGCTGATATCAGTCAGTTCTTCAGCTCCTGGAAACTAGCTTCACACTTGTTGGTCTATTCAAACTTCTTATCCTTCCTAGTCAAAGCTGTAAGTGGTACCGCAATCTTGACATAATCCTGAATGAACTTCCTGTAGTACCCGGTCAAACCCAAAAAGCTCCTTACTTCCGTCATTGTCCTTGGCTGAGGCCAATCCTTCACCACCACTATCTTTTGTGGGTCAGTGGCCACTCCCTCCTTAGAAAAGGACATGGCCGAGAAAAGCTACTTCCGACTTCCAGAATTTGCACTTGGAAAGCTTTGCGTACAACTCTTGCTCTTGGAGCTTGCTCAGAACTGCAGACAAATGCTCGACATGATCCTCCTCGGTCTTTGAGTACACCAAAATGTGGTCTATGAAGACCACCAAAAATGAGTCAATGAATGGCCATAGGACTCGATTCATCAAATCCATGAAGACTGCTGGAGCATTGGTCACTCCAAATGGCATCACCAGAAACTCATAGTGCCCATGCCGCGTCCTGAAAGCTATCTTTGGTATGCCTTCCTCCTTGACACGGACCTGATGGTAACTCGATCGTAGATCGATCTTTGAGAACACTGCGGCTCCTTGTAGCTGATCGAACAAGTCGTTGATCCTGGGAATGAGATACTTATTCTGGACTTTAGCTTTGTTCAATTCTCGCTAGTTAATGCACATTTTGACGTTTCGTCCTTCTTTACTAGCAGTACTGGTGCCATGCGATATGGGGTCCTCGACAGTGGTGGACTTCCTGGTTTGATGTCAATGCTAAACTCTACGTCTCTGGGTGGAGGTAGTCCTGGCAACTCCTCCAAAAATACGACAGGGAAATCTCGAACAATGAGTATTTTCTTTACTTCCTTTGGTACTTTACTTCCAGTTATAGCCGCTAATTTCTTCTCATTCACCTTCTTCCCTTGAGACATGATCTCTGGTTTCTCGGGCATGGCTATGATCACCTTATTCTCCTTACAGTCAATGTGAACCTTGTGCTTAGACATCCTGATGAATTCTCACCTCGGCATTGAGGTCACCGTCATTGGCTCCTCCACTTTCTTCCTCGACTCTTGAATCGTGGGCTCTCCTTTATCGACGCCTGGCTGCATGCTTGCCTCCTGGACATCAGGCGGCAGATTTTCCTCCTCGACATCCAGTTGAATAATAAAAGTTAGTAAAAGAATAATCGCAGTGGGGTTAGGTCAGACATAGGAAAAATTCGTAAACATAAGTTGCAAAAGTGCAACAATATGATTTACGACCATCCTACTATCAAAACTAACCCTAACTCTAGCTGGGGCATCCAAGTCTAATTTCCTGTGGTGTTAGACTACAATTTGAAGTAAGCTCCGATACCAACTCTGTAGCGCCCCGAATTCCTGACATAGGAACTCGTGACACACTCCAGGATCTTTCTTCAAATGAGTCAAAACACAACAAAAATCATAGGAAATTGAAACTTTTATTACATCAAATGTTATTACAATGTCCAATGAATACAATAATTACAATTAATTGTTACAACAAGAGTATACAATAAAATTTGGATAGTAACTTTCACTTGGATGCTTTCCCCTGCTAGAGCTTTCCCGCACTCCCAAGCTGGCAATCCTGCACTGATAACTACGGGCACATCAGTTAATTACAGCTGACGAAATACTATACTCGGCTATCCTCTCTATGCCACAGTGTAACGATTCCAACTTCAACAAACACGATATTTGATGCAAAGAAAAAGTGATGTCAAACAAGTGTCGGTGTATGCCATGGCCTAATCTAATGTACACACTATGCACACATGCTCCTAAAACTAATGCACGCTTGGTTGAAAGATATGCATTCCATACTACACACCCCCCACCAAACGACGTTCTTCAGTTTGATGGGCTCGATCCCCCGCTATGCATCCTACTCTTGTGCTCTTTCCTGTTTCTGATTCCATTGATGGTGAGCCTGCAGTCATCCGGCTTACTCCAGTCATTGTTGTCATTAGTGTTGTCCAATATCTCGTGTTTTATCCACTATGCCCGGGATCTCAGCTGCAGGATTACTCCTTCATGGCTGGGGTTACAATCGCAGGCTTACTCCTTCACGACTGTACCCATGGTATGTTGTTTTATCTACGTCTCCCGGGACCTCAGCAAAAGCTGATATATGGACACCAGGGCTCCCCACAGAAGGACTTAGAACCTTTCCTGTAGAATCTTGCTCACCGGGCCTTTCTATAATCCTCCTGCCTGTATTGATCAACAAAGGACCTGACGGATATAGGGTTTCCCAACTCCATTACACTCGTTCTTACACTAGACCAGAACTTACAGTCGAGACGACGTCAACACTCCAAACCTCCTTAAAGGTTTTTACGGATATAAAGGCATTCATGCCGAAGACAGCAGAGCCCCCATAGAGTATCCACTCCCCAGGGCAGCTCGGGGTCCCTGTCCGCATTAAACGAACCTAGAATTTGGTCAGGCGTGATGACGCCATGCATCCCCTGACAGGCGAACACCCTCGCTAGTGCCTGTCCTTACATTCAACCAAGACTCGATCTAGTCCTACCAAAGCATCAATGCTACCCCGCACCAAGATTAAAGATAAGATTAATTACACAATTACTAGCATTTCTTTTATCAACTGATTACTAAAATTCATCACCCTAGCTAAACTCTAATTCTTTTTTATTTTCTTATTAGCAGTATGGACCTCTAGGTGAGCATAGAATTATCTCAAATTACCCATTCCATTGGTTAGGTGATCTTTCCACCATTTCCAATCCCTAACTTGGTAATCAACTTTGCTTGCTATGAACAACTAGTTAAGCTCTGCTTGTAGACTCTCTCTAGTTAGTTACCTATATCATTAATGGATCTTAATCCATCCCACATAGGACTCAACTAGCCCTCAAGTCCGGCCCAAGGTTGACCCGCCTCGGCCTACTCTTGGCACGAACCAACGACGAATCGACTCCATCGATTGCCACAATTGTCATCTACGCTAAACTTAACGCTCCACGGTTCTCGATAAGTGGTAGCCCCAAACACAACCATGATATCCTTCCCTGCATGGCAGGTACGTCGATGCACGAGTCATCTCCTCCAACGCGTTCGATGCAACATTCTACTCGTCTAGATTTGTCAACAGGATATAGTCCTAGAGTCTCAATACTCAACCGATGTATCCCAACAAGGTACACTACACTAGGAGTAATTCCTAACCTATGAATACACAAAAAAGGGTTCAAAGAGTCCTAAAAATGACAATTTATAATTCCAAACAGCAGGCACACATTTGGCGTTTATGCCAAAACAGAGTCGCTCCCGATCCCGTTTCCTTGAAGAATCGCTATCGAGCACTCTCATGCTTCTACTCAAGGTACTCAAGGTAGGCACACTTTGGGTATGGATTTCATCTAAAAATGGTCAACCCGACTACCCCAACATCCAATACAATTTTCATTTCAAAACAGTGAACAATATTGTCTATAATGGGGTCTACAAGCAACTATTTGCTACTCTTAGAAAGGAACTTTAAATAATTTAAGTTCTAACTCATATCCACATCTATAACATGATTTGTGACCTCAAACAGCAACTCTAAGCTAATAAATTACAAGTTCAAACTCGTTTCTTAGAACATGGTGCAAAACAGTGAGCTCTCAGAATCACTGTGTTTCTGTCATCACTTGCAAAAATGACATAAAATCGTACACTTATTCCAATCATGATTTCTTGTTAATTCCAGAAAGGTCTGTGTGTTTACTAAAACTTCCTAGTTTCAAGTTTCTTCAGATAAGGTCGTTTACATGCTCTTATGGTCCCATCTTTAACGAGCATACAGATTTCCAGAACAGCACATCATACTAACACACTCATGGGATAAAATCAATTTAAAATAGTAAATGGTGTCAGAACTTTATGAAATTTTAGATTCTAGCTCCTGACACATAATCTTACAACACTTCCAAAAATCAGATGATTCTACCAAGTAGAATTTTAATTATGTCTCTTTGAATATCATCAAAAACAGAGCAATAACAACAATAATTCTGTTTACTAAAATATCTAGCTGAGTTTTCATGATTTTATTTACATAGATACAGTGGTCCAAATCTCATGAAATTTTAAACATAGGTCTTAGATACACTTAACAGTGACATACTAAAATTTTAGATCATTCTCATAAGCATGAAGCAAGATACAAGACATTCTTCTCACAACAGTAACAACAAAAACGTTTTTTTTTTTCTTCTGACCAACATACTGAAGGTGCACGACACATAAATGAACATCATATAAAAAATTCAAGTTAATCTAACTAGTAGTGTTCAAGTTATGAGCTACGAACTGACAACGAAATTTACTTTTTAACAGGATTTTCTGTTTTGGATTTCTTTACACAAAACGAGTCATGAAGGTTCATTCTAGAGCATGGATGGCATTTTTCAGTCACTACAATAACCATTTAGCAAGCAAAAACAAACAAAAAGGTTAGAAACACCCACCATGATGAGTTTTGATAGAAAAGAGATCCTACAATCTCCTAACTTCAAGATTTGCCTTCTTGCTCCTAGCTCCTTGCCTGCTCGGCTCCTTGGCTCCTTCTCCTTGGCTTCTCCTCTTCTTCTTACTCCAAAATCAGTAGCAAGCTCTCTTACTCTTTTCTTTTCTCTTTCTCTTGAGTGTGGAAGTTGTAGAAGATGAAAATGAGAAGCAGAAATGAGAGGGGTTTAAAAAAAAAAGAGAGAAAGTGGAGGGGGTGTTTGGCCAGATTTGTGCATGGGGAATAGGGTAGAATCTCCTCTTGCATTTGATCATGAGGGAGGTGGAGTGTAGGAGTGGTGAAAGACCCATCATGAGTCAATTTGAATTCAAAAACCCTAACCCTAGTTCTCTTGTTTTCCCTCTTTTTCCCTCTTAAACTTGGCCGGCCATACTTGGGTCCTTTTCATGTTTTTTCTTTCTTTTGTTTGTGTGTTGTTTGGTTTGTTACATTGGGCCTCTCAAGCCCAAACTCAGAAACACACATATGCATATATATATATTCATATGCATAATGGAAGTTATTAGTAAGAAAAAAATAATTCCTTTAACCAAAAAAAATAAATTATAACTAGTAGAATCTAGTTTGTCTATAAATCGTATTCATCAAAATTAGGATCGTTACAATTTATGAGCTTTAGCACTTTGACAAAAATGTTTTGATGGTTCCATACAAGATTTTTTAAGATATCCTATATTTTGTCTATTCAGAACATCTATTAATTTATCTAACTTCTCTCCAGTTTGATAACTATAAAATGCTTATAGTAATCTATATACCATTGCCTCAGAAGTAGTATGAGATTCTATTTATATTTTTTCAGTTGGATTTTTTTTTTCTAAGGTACTAAGCCAGTCAGCAGCGTAATCCTTCCCATAGAGAACAGAGATATACATAAAACTTTTGTTCACATTCCTTTTAGGAGATGTCTTATTCCATGTAATTGTTGACCCCAATTTTAAAAATATATTTTCATGTTATTACGAGGTATTCTATCTATATTAAAGTTGGAACTGATATGAGAACTTTGTTTTCCAGATTCTTCATGTATTAATCGTGTATTTATTTATTGATCTGTCACAATGTTTTCTTGACCAAAAAATACTTTGTAGACGTGTTTTTGTTGTTCAATAGGGATTGTGTTTTTTGAGTTTGTTAACTCCATTTCCTTTAGTTTAGTAGAACTAAAATTTTTAGAGTTTGTCAACTCAATGTCTTCTTGCTCAGTAGAGCTATTTTAGTCTGTGGACTCGTCTTTTTGCTCAGTGGAGCTATTAGAATTTGAGTCGATAGACTTGCCTTTTTGCTCAATAGCACTATTAGAATTTGAGTATGTTGACTATGATTTTGATTCAATAGAATCAAAAAAAAAAAAAATCTTCAGTCATGAAGTACCTAATTGCATATTCATGTTTTTCAAAATATTCTTGAACATCATCATAATAAATTTCTCCTTTTATTTCTCTGTCTCTGAGTTCTAGAAAACAATTATAATATATTTTATCTATTTGATTAATTGGAATAGTGTTTTATTCTGAAAAAGAATATTTAACTATACTGACACAATTCATCCAGTAAAGATTAGTTCCGTCTTTTTTAGGAGAAGAAGATTCTTCTTCTTGTTTTGATTGATTATTTGGATTGTGAGCATAATGACTATAGTCACTAGTTTCTGAAAAAGATGTACTCTTTTCATGTGTAGAGTAATTTGGACTTCAACTGTTTCTCATAATTTTGAGGTTTCATGTGGGATAGCTTAACCTAGACAATAAAATGTTTCTTTGACTATTTTCGATTTTGACCATATCATCTTTGGCTGAATGTTATATCCCCTCTAACCATCTCTTGGTTAGTTGACAATGGCTTTATGGCGGGGTTAGGCTCCGAACTACTTACCATAAGCCTATATAACTGCTTTAGAGATGTAGAGCACAACTTCATTACGTTTCCTACTAGGAGTGTAAGAGAACTAGTCAAAGCTTAAGAACAATAGTCTATTGCATGGTTTGCTAATCCAACATGAAGTGTTTACTCCTCCATAATGACTATCCTAACTAGAAGATAGTCAGAGGTTTGCCTAAAAACCAATCTTCTAAAAAAACTAGATTAAACCATGCATTGTGACAAGGCTCTGCACCCTGGCTCAGATATCAATTTAGAGTATGCAGCTCGAATACCAATTAGATGCAACGGAAGAAAAATATAGAAATGGAAGAAGAAAACTCAAAGCATTTCTTAATAACTGAAATATTATACAAGACTCGATACTTAACTCGCTGCCCTTTCAACTTACATTACTCTTCTATATATAGAGGGCAGACACAAATTGCAACATAAATAAATAAATAGTAAATACATTAAGGGATACAACTAATATGCTAACTTGTCGGCTAAGTATTAGAATTTTTTCCCAAAATGACCCCCTTTTTGAAAGTTTTACCAGAACTGATCCGTTTTTTATAAAAATTCCATAAAAGACCCACTCGCTTTTTGAAAAAGCGAGTTTGGTTAAAAATAACTCGCTTTTTCATAAAGCGAGTGTTAAACTTTTAATTTTCGAAAGGTTAGACTCGCTTTTTGAAAAAGCGAGTTATTTTTAACTAAACCCGCTTTTTCAAAAAGCACGCATGGTTATTTTGGTAAATATTTTTGAAAGTGGGTCAGCTTGGTAAATACTTTTAGAAAATGAGTTAGTTTGGTAAATAATTTCAGCAAGTGGGTCAGTTTGATAATAAGTTCTTTCTATATCACATTGTCACTTCATCTTCTTTAGACTACTATATATGAAATCGTTTCTTTAGACTACTATATATGAAATTGTTTGTCAGGACTTTCTATATCACATTGTCACTTCATCTTCTTTGGTAATGATTTTATAAAGTTAGTAACTGTTTAGCAGTAGTCGAAAATATACATAACTTGACATTATTTCAGTATACACATAATTGATGTGTTTTAAGTTGTCAAGAATGAGCCCATAGATACTCTCAATCTTCGGTATACAAATAATTGGCTTTTGACCTATCAATCATATGCGCTGAGTTCTTGCGCCAAATGTCTCACACTCACTTTCTGAAAAAGCGAGGGTGGTTAAAAGGGTCCATGATTTTTTTTTTATATTTCACATTGGCGGAAATAACCAAGTTATCCCTTCCTTCATATAACCAGATTATCACCTTAGGGATAAAAGGGTCATGCGGTAGTGATAAAAGGGATATAACCAGATTATCCCTTTTATCACCTTAGGAATAAAAGGGATAAAAGGGTCAACATATGCCAATTCAGTATTTGGGTGGATAAATGTTAAAATTGTTGTCGAGGCCCGGGCATTGGATCTGATTTCTAACATTTCTAAATGGTTAACAGATATGAGCCTCGACATCAATTTTAACATTTATCCACCCAAATACTGAATTGGCATATGTTGATGCTCCTACCAATAAGTGTAAGAAATACAAAACAATATATTATGATCAAACCTTAGTCTGCTGATAATATTCAGAACTAGAGAACCATGTCTCATCAATTACCACGTCAGACTTTTGTGGTCTACCATTATGTATAACAGCAGCCATGGACGAAGTTACAACCACCCTTTTAATAGAAGAATTTTTGGCGCAAGAATCCAGCGCATATGACCCTTTTATCCCTTTTATCCCTAAGGTGATAAAAGGGATAATCTGGTTATATCCCTTTTATCACTACCGCATGACCCTTTTATTCCTAAGGTGATAATCTGGTTATATGAAGGAAGGGGTAACTTGGTCATTTCCGCCAATGTGAAATATATAAAAAAAATCATGGACCCTTTTAACCACCCTCGCTTTTTCAGAAAATGAGTGTGAGACATTTGGCGCAAGAACTCAGCGCATATGATTGATAGGTCAAAAGCCAATTATTTGTATACCGGAGATTGAGAGTATCTGTTGATTCTTGATTTTGATGATCACAATACACTGCACATGTATCTATGCTAAACTTACAGGTGCTATACACAAAGGATTTACCTCTATACAGCTGAACAAATGATCAAGCATAAAAGCTCCAAATAAGAGACAATGGCCAAAGCTTCGCTCAAAGACTCAAGACTCAAATCAAGATTCAAGACTCAAGACTTCAAGCTCAAATGTGTCAAATTATTGTGTCTTGTAAAACATTGTATTTTACTTTTGTTGAGTCTTAGTCCGATTGTAAAGCCTTGTCACACACACATACACTCACAATTTCATAATGTGTGTTTTTCAAAAAATCACACAAAGAGTCAAAACAGTTTGATATAATTTAACTGTTGAGTACCAGTCGACTGATACCTCTGGCAGTCGACTGACAAGTACAAAACTGTTTAAATTTATTCAAACTCTGACCAGTCGACTCATATGGCAACCCAGTCGACTGTTCGAGTGCTTTTGACCGTTTTCTGTTTTCAAAAATTGATTTTTCAAAATCAAAAGCTAAAGATCTGTTGGTTGACAGTTGGAATAACTGTCCTCCAACGTCCAGGAGATCTAACTCTATAAATAGAGTTCAGATCTCACTGAAAAAATCTTACAACAATTTTTTGAGATCCGAGCACTCTTTGAGAAAATTCTAAGTGAAAAATTTAAGAAAAAGCTTTCAAGTTCAAACTCTTTGGTTCTCTACATTCAGTCCAGTATAACAACGATTCTGTTCTGGACTGGGTATAGAAGTCGACCTTGTTTTTAGCCACGTGCAACAACACAATACACCAACAAGGCTATAAGTTGACTGTAAAGTTTTTCTTGTTCATTTTGCTCTCAGTTGGAGAGTGGTTTTTGACTCTAGGTTGTAGAGTCGGTTTGTTTCACTCTTGGTAGTAGAGTGGGTCTGCTTTCTCTGGTTGAGAGAAAGGACTACGGGTTAGACAAGGTTGTTGTCTTAACGCCGTAGGGTATTCTTGTAAACTTTTTCAAGAATAGTGGAAATCTCAAGTGGGTTGCTTAGGGACTGGATGTAGGTCGGGAGGACCGAACCAGGATATATCTTGTGTACTCTGTGATTGGTTGTCTTGATCTTTCATTTACTTTTGTTTTCATAAGTTCTGTAAACTTGTCTGGACAGTCAACTCCTTGCACTATCAGTCGACTGATCAGTCTCGTATAACTTGTACTGTAATTGCATCATCAGTCGTCTGCCTTATCTATAAGTCGACTGCACCGAGTTATTGTATTTACTGTTATTTGATCACTTCAGTCGACTGGTTCACAAACAAGTCGACTGTACCGAAGAAAATTTCCGCAGTTTTTTATTAACACTATTCACCCTCCCTCTAGTGTTTGTTGTCTCGCCTACAGGATCCAACAGTATCTATGGGCTCATTCTCGACAACTTAAAACACATCAATTATGTGTATACTGAAATAATTTCAAGTTATGTATATTCTCGACTACTGCTAAATAGTTACTAACTTTATAAAATCATTACCAAAGAAGATGAAGTGACAATGTGATATAGAAAGTCCTGACAAACGATTTCATATATAGTAGTCTAAAGAAACGATTTCATATATAGTAGTCTAAAGAAGATGAAGTGACAATGTGATATAGAAAGAACTTATTATCAAACTGACCCACTTGCTGAAATTATTTACCAAACTAACTCATTTTCTAAAAATATTTACCAAGCTGACCCACTTTCGAAAATATTTACCAAAATAACCATGTGCGCTTTTTGAAAAAGCGGGTTTAGTTAAAAATAACTCGCTTTTTCAAAAAGCGAGTCTAACCTTTCGAAAATTAAAAATTTAACACTCGCTTTCTGAAAAAGCGAGTTATTTTTAACCAAACTCGCTTTTTCAAAAAGCGAGTGGGTCGTTTATGGAATTTTTATAAAAAACGGGTCAGTTCTGAAAAAACTTTCAAAAAAAGGGTCATTTTGGGAAAAAATTCTAAGTATTAACGTCGCTTTCTCCTTTACTTTTTTTTATTCTCTTCCACGTTGCCCTTTATGTCCTTCATCATTATCCTTCATAATTTTCTTTTTATTCCCATACCACGTTGCCTCCATAACTCACTTGCTACCTTCATCCAGCAACATCAACTTTTCTCTAATTGCTTCCATTATCATCCCCATCATCATCATCACCGTATTGCTTCCATTAATTAATAAAGTTTCAGACCTATTTCATGCTTATAATCACAATTTTATAAATTCTGGCTGAACAAAAATTCTGTATAGTTTTCTGTTTTGACACCAATTGCTACAACTTTTATGTACCTTGTTTATATACGCTAGATTCGGCAGAGAGTCTAGTTTCCAGATTTTTTGACGGATCCAGATTTGCATTCCTGTGATAGTGGGAATCACAGTTTTGGTATAGCAACGTCTCGCTATCTAGAATTAGTATTTTGTTATGTTTAAATAGTTGCATGTTGTTTCTTGCATTTTGTGATTTAGAACATGTTCCTTACAATATATAAGCTCCTGATACATCCTTGTCTTTTCCAAATTTTGTTCTCGTTATCTCGTAATCATGTGTATTTTGTAATAAAAAGTATCATGCCTGGATTAAGGGAAAGATCTAGTAGTGGAAAATATAGAAAAGTATACTCGGAAGGGAGCCAGTGTTTCCCTTATTTGGTTACATGATATGAATTGGATTATATTTGGATAATTTGGAATTTGGTATATATGATTTGGTTCATATGATTTGGATTACTTGATATCTGAGTTCAAGGCCCCATAGAATCCCCTACGAAATCTAAACGTAACTTGATTGTATGTAGCAACCATATGGTAAATAGTTGGGACGCATGGAGTACTACCTAGATAGAATTAAATGAATAGACTTAAGTTGACACTAAGTGCGTGCATGATCCTGTCTGTTAGTTTCCTGATTTCGTTACAAGTTACATTATTTGGTTACATGATTTTGATTTAGAAGCTACATGATTTTGATTCACAAGTTTGCATGAACCCATTTCCGTTACTTGTTTTTCAATTGCAAGTTGTTGTCTTTCCGTTCATATGATATTCTAGTTGCATCACACTTGACTTTGTTTTGTTTCATGTTCCTTGATTCTTGTCTTTGTTCCTTGTTATACCTTGGTTCTTGTTCTTTATAATATTTTCATTCTTGTATCCTTGCTTGTACCACTTGCGGCCCTAACTTGCACTAAGGGTGTTTGTCTTTGTTTCTCTATTTTTCTTTTGAATGATATATACAGACTTTAGAGACGAGCTGCCAGAAGAAGTTGGTGAGCTAACGTTCTACGCTTCGCTTGGGAAGATTTGCTTTAGTTATTTTGCATTTGAGTTTATTTAGTTCTTGTTGCTACTTGAAACTTGTAACGGGCATATTGTCCCGAAAGTTTTACTTTTTGATTTAGATCTTGTATTTATTTGAGAAGTTTATATTTTTTTCATGTAAATTTCTGTTGATTAATAATTTATTAATGCATGTGTGGTTGAGTATATTTTGTTATATTTCTTGTTATGATGCTGAGTCGATCCTGCAGCTTATGAATGATGAAAATCATTCGCTGGGTTTTTTCACGTACTCGTATTCCGTATTCCTTTTGGAAAGTAGGGCGTGACACTTCAGGACCGTAGGTTCTTTTCCTTTATCTTATTTACACTCAATAGTAACTGGTTAAGAAGTCGGCAGAAATATTATTTATGTATATTCCATAAATGTTCCTTATGCTCTTCCAAGTAAAATGTGAATACTAGTATATCATTTATATTGACAGTAGTAAATGACAAATGGCCAAACACACTATCTATTCATTTCTGAAATATTTATGGTGCATTTTTAAGCCAAAAGGTACAACTATATATATTGGTTCTAACATTATTTATAACTAGTAATATGCACGTTCGATGCACGTTCTAATCAATTTTCTTTTATAGAGTAGATAATAAGACGTAATCTGGCATCGAACCTGAGACCTCCCTTTACTCATACATACTCTTTACAAATTATCCCTAATGGCACAAACTTTTATTTTATATGAGTGACACCTTTGTAAATAATTATGTCGTAAATAAATTTGAACTTTGACGAAATTATGGTAACTAACAACTGTTGAGTAAATGAATGGTTAATATAACTCCCACCATTTAAAAATGAATGATTGAGATTAGATGGTTGATTTCTACAAATTATAGGTGGGCTACAAAATAACAATCCCAACTCCCCCATTATAATATTAGAGATTTGTTTTGTTGTGTTTATGTTTTTAATAATATATATATATTCTTTCTTTTTTGTATATTGTAATTGCCAAGGTTTGTATTTACCAAACGAATTTGTAATTGCCAATGGTTGTTATATACAAAAGGATTTTCCAATCAAACGACATTTAATCTCAATTTCACCAAGTTGTGTTGTGTGTGGATCAAAGAAGTCATGAATAATGATTTTGAAGGGAATCCTAGGGATTCAAATATTATTTAGAGAACAAAAGTGCTCCTTTATTTGAAATGGAAAAGTTTGCCAAGAATAAAAGTCATCTCTTTTATGATTTTCTAAATCTTCTAGTGATATTTGAAGACTTTTTTTGTTATGAGTAATCATAGAGTTGGAACCATTAATGCTTCCTACTGGGTCATTATAGGTTACCTTTAAATGATAGTGTTTTGGTATGAAACACGAATATATTAAACTGATTTATGCACCAGTATCCACTAATGAATTTATGGTTATTTCTGATGTTCAAGGAAATTTAGTATAATTGGGATATAAATATTTAAATCTTCTTTTTGTCGCAAAATTATCATACATTAATTTTTTAATCAGAATTTTGAAAATAATGTTCCCAAGATTATCAAAACCTTGTGTTCATTCTGTAGAATCATTAAAATTTTCAATCGTGTGGATAATATCTCCCTCGATTTGCTGAGGTTGGTGTCTAAAACTTCTTATGTGTATATCCTGTAAGATATTGGGCATGAGGATTATTGATTCTTCCTCATTTTGATATAACCTTTCATCTTTTCTCGTGGAGTAAGATGTTGATCGACTCAGAGCAAATTTAGGCCCACTAGTTAAAGAAGAAGTGTCTTCTTCTGTATTTTTATGAATAGTTGTAATTTTGTTTCCAGATATAATAAATGTTTAATATGGTATTTTAATAAGTTTTGGTTTTAATTCATTTATAAACAATGGCATATCATTGTCAAATATAATATGTTTTTATTCAATTATTCCATGTTAAAAACTTTTTCCGTATCGACATCGAATAATTGTATATAATCTTTAGTGGTGTTTGCTTTAAGGTAGTAATTTCATTTAGAGCAATACAACTTTCCCATTGTATGCTTAGGATAAGTTTCATTTTTTTTCCTTTTAAATTGATCGACAAAGTACAAGTATTAGTAATATTTTCATATGTTAGTGCTATAGAGAAACTTGGAAGTATATTGAAAGAAAATATTGTATTTTCTAAAAATTGATTTACGTCCTCCTATTATGGAGTCTAATTGGTCACTTATTCTTTCATCTTCAATGAACATTGATATGGGTAAAAATGGTGGTTAATTTCCACCATTCGATCCCAGCCCTGATCACAGCGGGAATGGTCCATGATCCTTCCGTTAGCCCACCAACTCAACCATCTAAGGTCTGTCATCAAATCCCCTAAGATCAAGGGAATAAACGGCCCTCTCAGATCCAGGATTAGGGGGACCAATTAAGCAGCAGGGGATCTTTCCCTAACAGACTCCCTTTGACATATAAATACAGGTCCACATCTATCGTAAAAAGGTAATCTCATTTTCACAACCTAATTTCCTCTCTTAACTGCCGTTTATTGACTTAAGCGTCAGAGATTCTGTCCCCGGATATCCACCCAATGTTTCAGACTTTTTTGCAGGCCCACGACAGCTATTGTTCTCGTACACCTTCACTCATACTAGCCTCACATCCGAATCAAATCTATAGTTAAGATCCAAACTTTCCTCTCCAAACCAAGAACTCACTATATGTTGCTCTCACACCCGAGAAATAGCAGCATCAGGTTGGTGCCGTTTATGAGAATCAACACAGATCTAACTGCCGACTCATATTCCACTTTGGTAGATATCTTCCTCCATGGCTCCCAAGGTCAAGAAGACCACTACTGCGGGTCTCCAAACCAACCCTCCGGTTCCTCCTCTACGTCCTTCCCGAAGTTGAGTCTCCACCAAGTGGTCCCAGCAATGACGGGCAGAAAAACCGCGAGGTCCGGTCGTAAGAGCGCCTCATGCTCGGTTGCAAGAGAGCTGGAGGTTCCGGTGATTCCCGGCCTATGAAATGTCATTAATAACCAGGTGAATGAGGACGACCTCGAAATCGTCTCAACTGCTCCTCGAAATTGTCTCAACTGCTCTTGTTGAGATAGGAAACCCTCTAACCAAGGCTTGTGCTGGAGCTGCCACTTCTTTCACAGGGAAGAGATGAGATGCAGTCACTCCACGAGGGATCGCCGCCCCCAAACGGCCAGGGAGAAGGAGGCCATGTGACAAGGGACAAATTCAAGAGTTCTGAGATGAGATCCTTCAGGTCCTCCGGGGCAGAGCTCGAACTGAGCGCACTAAGAGCCACCGAATAGGAGGATCCGAGAAACAGGAGTCCCACGGGTCGACCCGATCTGAAGGATGCAAGGACGCAGTCCTTAAACTGCACGCAAGGATGCAGTCCTTAAACGACTGCAGTTGATGGAGGATCGCCTCACCCAAATCGCAGAAGGGGAAGGCAACCAAACCGAGGGTATCGCCTGAATCAGCCCCTTTTTGTCCCAGATCTTGGAGGCCCCGATCCCGAGGAATTTCAAGCCTCCTCCCTCCGACACATATAATGGAGAGTCGGATCCAGCTGATCACATGTAGTGCTTCAAAACCCTCATGATGATTCAAAATGCATCGGATGCTCTCCAGTGTCACGCATTCCCCACCATGTTACAGGGATCGGCTCGGGAATGGTTCTCCTGACTTGCTCCAAATTCTATTTTTTCCTTCAACCAGCTTAAGGAAAATTTCCTCGCATTCTTCATGACCAGCCGCAAGGTTGAGAAGACCAGCACTTCTCTGCTCGACCTGAAGCAAAAAGATCGAAAGTCCATTCGGGACTACGTTCAATGTTTCACAGCAGAAGCCAAGTCGATATCCTCCCTCGATGCCGGGGTTGCTGCCGCTGCCTTCTGATATAATTTCTGACATGACCTATTGAAGGCTTCCCTGTCCAAAAAATCGCCCACTGATTTCTTTGACCTTCTTCTTCGAAGCGAGAAGTATATCCGGACCGAAGAGGCATTACACCCGGGTGTTCTAAGAGAGTCGCCGAAAAGGGGAAGAGAAAGGCGGACAACACCGAAGATCCGAAGAAAGCTCAGTAAGACACCTCCAGGCAGAGGCATCCCCCTCCAGTGCCTCGATTTGATAATTTCACTCCACTTAATTTGAGTGTTTCCGCCATCCTCATGGAGATCGAGGGCGACGACATACTCTGACACCCCCCACGTTCCAACAATGAAAACAAGAAGACAGACCGGAGGTTCTACTGCCGGTTCCATCAGGACCACGACCATGAGACCACCTGTCGGGCTCTGAAAGATGAGATCGAGGCCCTCATCCGGAAAGGGTATCTTGCTATGTTTACTCAGGATAGTCCTGAGGACCTATCCACCCCTTCGCTGTGCAAACAAGCGTTTAGAGATGGAGCCCGAGGCTCAGGACTCAAAAATATGACTATTCTCCATTGTGTCCATGGTGGACCTATGGGGGGAGACTCACACTTCTCCCATAAAGCTTTCGTCATGGAGGTCAATTCCGTCCACAACTGTCCACCTCCTCAAAGTCACGGACTATCGGTCTCATTCTGGGACGAAGACATTGAAGGTTTCCGGGTCCCACACTGTGATGCCCTTGTCATCAGCCTCAGTCTGGCCAATCACGAGGTCTGTCGTATTCTCATTCGACAATGGGAGTTCAGTGAAAACTTTGTTCCTTGCAGCCATCGAAGGCCAAAAGCTTTCTTGGGAGAGACTGAAATAGGTGGGCTACACTCTTCATGGATTCTCTGGTGCTCTCATTTAGATCGAGGGAATCATCACCCTCGATGTCACCGCTTGCAAGTCTCCTACCTCCTGGACTGAGGCAATGGATTTCATGGTGGTAAATGTTCAGGCCGCCTACAATACTATCCTCGGATGCCCCTATCTCGCCTCTCTTTAAGCAGTCCCCTCGGCTTATCACATGAGGATGAAGTTCCCAACCAAGTTAAGAGTCAGGCTATCAAAGGCAACCAGGAGGCAGCCCGATCCTGCTGTACGGCCATAGTGGGGGATCGGTTATCCCACTCGATGCGGTTGAGCTCCCTTCCGATCGGAACTCATCGGTTCCGAGCCTGTGGATGAATTGGAGCATGTCCCTTTCTTCGAGGAGGACCTAGTTAAATGCTTTCAAGTAAGCCTGTCCCTCCCCCTCGGCCTCAAGGAGGAAGTCATTCGCTATATCCGACAAAACTGAGACCTATTCGCCTGGACACCCTCAGAAATGCCCGAAATATTCGAGGACCTCATCATGCATAAACTGAGTGTCCATCCAGACTCCAAGCCAATCCAACGAAGGCACCAAAAATTTTCCCCCGAGAGGCAACAGGCGTTGAAGGAGGAGGTCGATAAGCTCCTCTCTACCTGGTTTATTCAAGAGGTCAACTACCTGGAATGATTGGCTAATGTTGTGATGGTCAAAAAGTCTAATAGAAAATAGAGAATGTGCATCGACTTTACCAGCCTTAACAAAGCCTGCCCGGAAGATCCTTTCCCGCTCTCGAGCATCGATGCCCTGATCGATGCGACCTTCGACCACGAATTGTTAAGCTTCATGGATGCCTACTCCAATTACAATGAGATTCAAATGTTTCCCTCGGACATTCTGTAAACTGCTTACGTCACCGAGCAAGGGCTTTACTGTTACAGAGTCGTACCCTTCGGGCTGAAGAATGCGGGCACCACTTACCATAGGCTCATTAACCAGGTCTTCAAAGAGCAGATTTGTCGAAACATGGAGGTCTACGTGTAACACCCCAAATTCCAAAATACAACTAAATTCGAGATTCCACAGGATTTTTACACTTCTTTCGTACAAGGAAATAAAAACTTTTCTTTCATCAGAGTTACATTTACACTTGTACATTATCACACCGGAAGCAATATTACAATAAATTACATGAAACAATATTTAACTCAATCCTGCGCAGCATGTATACCTCAATAGTCAAGCATCTTTACCCTGCATATAAAACTGTGGGCACGTCAGTTCATTCAACTGACGAAATATTATACGTGGTAATCCTCTCTATGCCGGAAACAGTATAACAATTCTCATTTCTTAACAAACACAAACTTGTCACAAACAAAGCTAAAGGGACTATCCTATTGTTGTCGTATTGTGAATGTGCACTTAGTCCTTAATGCAATTATTTATATTATATGACACTAATGCGCACTTGTTTGGATTCTATGCATCCCATACTACATAGGTCTGAGGGCAAGCCCTTAATCATTCTTCATCTTATAGGGTTCAGTCCCTCACCATGACTTAATCTACTACTGTAACTACGGTAAGTATCCTAGATGTTTTCTGACCTACGAACTCATGTCTAGGCGCCCTGGAGGGAATCTTCTCTTCCCTTGGAAAGTGACTTCAGGTCCACCTGGAGCCTTCACTGTTACTGTCTTGGTCTTACACTCGATGTTCGCACTGTACACCGACATCCAACCAATGCCAATGATAACATCGACTCCCAAAACATTCAGCTCGATCAGATCGATCCCGAAAATTCGATCTCCAATCACCACCTCGCAGTCAGTATAGTACCGATCAGTGGTTAGAGTCTCCCCTGACGCAGTAGCTACCGCTAAAACCTTGCCTGGAAAAATCTTCGGTTCAACTCCCAACACTTTAGCAAATTTAGGTGATACAAAAGTATGAGAGGACCCAGTATCGAACAAAACAACAGCTTTTTTTCCATTCAAAATAAGTTTTCCTGTTACACAACATATACTCGTTACATAACAGTTCACTAAATAATGGGAAAGAGAATCAACAAAAAACACTCCTAAACATCCCCCCTCGTATCAGTAATGACGTGATCCACCTCATCAGCATCAGCTTCAGTCAAGGCAAATACTCGTCCCTGCGGGTACGGCTTCTTCCTGGTCTGCTAAGTTGATCCATTGCGGACGACATCCTATAGTTTGGGGCAATGATACTTGTAGTGGCCTTTCTCTCCATAGTTGAAACACGTCACCGGAGGTCTCGCCCAAGTATTCCCGGGTCTTCCTGCCACTTGAACAGCATTCGCACCCGTAGGCTTGAACCTTTGAGCCGGTGGCTGTCCCCTGACATTGCCAGCAACTGCGGGCCTCTTCCCCGCATTCCAGTTGTTCCTCCTATTCTGAACAACATGGAATTACTCCATGTCGGCCTCCATGGCTGCCGCTCGTTTGACCAGCTTGTCAAACCTCCTCATACCGAGGGGTATCATCCTGGACCTCAAGCTCGGCCTCAAACCATGCTCAAACTTACGAGCCTTCTTTGCCTCATCCATCACCAATTCGGGATCATACCTTGAGAGCTGAGTGAATCTGGTCTCATACTCCCGAACCGACATACCGCCCTGCTACAGTGACAGAAACTCCATGGCCTTCTTCTCTTGGATGTCTGAAGGAAAGTAATGACTGCGGAACTCCTCCAAGAATTCCTCCCAGCCAAGAGCCAAGCCTCCCATCGTCCGCTTCATCGACTGCCACCACACAGCCGCATCCTTCTCAAATTGCAGAGTTGCCAACTTCACCTTGCTGCCTTCCGGGATCTCCAGAACTTCGAAGATAGTCTCTACCTGACGGATCCAATTGTCTGCCGCGTCAGGGTCCGACTTCCCCTCAAACACCGATGGTTTCATCCGCTTGAACGATTCCACGAGTTTGATTGCTTCGGGTACTGGATTCACAGGCACCCTTCCTTGGTTCTGATTCATAGCCACGGCATTGAGTGTCTGATAGACCCTCGCTAGTTCCGTTTCCAAGTCTAGACCTTCACCATTTCGAGCTCGTCTTCCAGCCATATTCTACTGCAAAAGATCCATTAACTTCGAAGTATAAAACATGAACTTTTAAGTCAACTTTTCATTTCATTGAATTTCAAACTTTATACATTCGAATTTAAAACATTTCTGACATCAAAATGAAAGCAGTAGATGATACAACGGTATAATTCCTACGGTTCCTCTTGGCTTCACGAAGCTCTCCCCGTAGTTCATCCACTTCCTCCTTCAGTACATCGGTCATGTTCTTCCTCTTCTCAAGTTCCCATACACGATGACTGAGAACTGCAAAATCATCCTTGCGCTTTGCCAACTGAGCCTCCAATAGTCCGACTCTCTCCTGTAGAGTTTCTACCTGCCTCTGAAGAGATATCACAAGACTACTTGAAACTGGTTCTTCTTCTTCATCAGAAGAATCATCCAGATGAATTCGGAGGTGGGTTGATCTCTCGGGACTCAGGCCATTCCTCTTCCACTTCTTCGGGATCTTCCTCATCTAAATCAGCTTGCCCAGGGTAGTACTCTTCCTCGGAATCTGCTTGTCGGGGGTAGTAATCTTCCACTATGATATGCCAGTTGTCATCTCCAGCTGGGTCGAAGTAATCAGCCATCTTAGAAATAGAGAGGAAGAAGCATAAGTCATAGAGCAACACAAATGTAAGTAACTTACATTTAAATCACTAGACTCAACACACACTCTAATGTCCACTTCTAGGGTGTCGTTCCTTATAAATTTGTACTACTTAGAAGCATGCTCTGATACCACTCTGTAACACCCCGAATTCCAAAATACAGCTGAATTCGAGATTCCACAGGATCTTTACACTTCTTTCGTACAATTTTACAAGGAAATAAAAACTTTTCTTTCATCTGAGTTACATTTATACTTGTACATTATCACAGCGGAAGCAATATTACAATAAATTACATGAAACAATATTTAACTCAATCCTGAGCAGCATGTATAATTCAATAGTCAAGCATCTTTACCCTGCATATAAAACTGTGGGCGTGTCAGTTCATTCAACTGACGAAATATTATACGCGGCCATCCTCTCTATGCCGGAAACAGTATAACGATTCTCATTTCTTAACAAACACAAACTTGTCACAAACAAAGCTAAAGGGACTATCCTATTGTTGTCGTATTGTGAATGTGCACTTAGTCCTTAATGCAATTATTTATATTATATGACACTAATGCGTACTTGTTCGGATTCTATGCATCCCATACTACATAGGTCCGAGGGCAAGCCCTTAATCGTTCTTCATCTTATATGGTTCAATCCCTCGCCATGACTTAATCTACTACTGTAACTACGGTAAGTATCCTAAATATTTTCTGACCTACGAACTCATGTCTAGGCGCCCTGGAGGGAATCCCAATGCACTGACACATGACTCATCATGCAGGCATCCTGTGGTAATTCAGCTCCTACCATAGACATGATACCATCCGCAGTCGTCAAACACCCCACGAGCGTCGCCACCGGGACAGTACTCTGGAGCATTATCCACGCCCTATCATGACTCATCATGGGACATCCTGTGAATACTCTCACGCCGCCAATCCAATGGCCCTCATACTCAATGGTTTTCTCTTACTTTCATCACATCTTCACTATGTATCTAATCCTTAATTTAATTGAATCATGAATAAAATCAATCTCTTAGAATGTAGCACTCCCACTATACCGGTCTTATCCATTTACTCAACATGACCCAAGTCTTGGTCTTTTCATTTCAAATTCCATTTCAATTCATTTCTCTGCCGGTATAAGGCTTGGCTATACCCTAATTCTCAATTTCAACTCATAATTACAATGTCATGCTCATAAGACCTTTTCATGATTTATCACCATTCATTTTTCAAAAGCATAGTATTCATGTATTTACATCTTTCATAATTCATTACAATCAATAATTCAATGCATAGATACTTGAAAAACTGAAATTCTTCAAACATGTCACATTCACTAGTTTATAAACTCACATAATTCTATTTCAATCCATTCTAATTCCACAGTTCAAATTTTTAATCATTTCACAATCTCACACCTTTCAAATTTCTCATTACCCAAAATCTCATTTTAAACTTCTTAAACAATCCCTTCAATTTCTTTTATATAAAAAGTTAATAATCAAAATAAGTTCATCTTTGTAAAAACCGTCTCAAATCTCATTTATACTAAGACATAGGTCATAGAAATTATCTCACAAAGAGAATACAGATTTACTTAAAACTTCGGGAAAGTCGACTATCACAGATCACCAGTCGGCTGTTCTACGATGTTTTCAAACTCAAAAATAAAAATGTTCAGGGTAGTTAACTGTTAACCATGACCAGTCGGCTGTTCTGCGAGTTTCTAAAGCTCGAGAATAAAATACTCAGAGGAGTCGACTGTCTTATATGGACAGTCGGCTGTTCAGCTATGATTTTTAAATTAAAAAATAAACGATCAGGCCAGTCGACTGTTAAATGTGATCAGACGGCTGCTCTGCGATGTTTTTCACGTCTAAAAATATATTTTCTTCTCGTTTTGAAACATAACTTTCCATATCACAATCTACTTAAAAATTTGCTTTATAAGAACTTCTGTTGTATTAATTACACATGATGCATTCGATCATTTGTTTGCAAAAATACATTCCTTTTCATTTTTTCTAATGGCATAAATAGCAATGGGAAATTTCATGACATCTATTACCAATCATTTCTTATAATTTATTCTATCAATTCATCTTTAACACACCATTCTACTTTAGCACTTTAATCCATAAACATGATGTTAGTCTTTTACTAGTTAAACCATATAGTTCACATTTAGGACATATTTTGCATACTAACATTAGAAATAACGAGAACATGCACTTTACTCATAATTTATAAATATAGTAATCAATCAACACATATCTGCTAATTTCTCAATTCCCTTCTATTTAGGCAAGCATGCATTCCATTTCAACTAGTATTTCATAATAACAAATCAATTTCATTCCCTAGCATGATTTCTACTTTAGAAGTCATGAGAAACACCCACCTTTTGAAGAAAACCAATTAAGAATAATCTCCTAGAGCCTCCTAGATTGTGAGCGACTGCCTTCTCCTCCTAGATTGTTGTGCAACGAACTCCTTCTCCTTGCTCCTTGCCAAAAACCGAGAGCTTCTTTTTGTAGGGATGGCCGGCCTCCAATGGGGGAACACTCACACTCAACTCACACTAATATGTATACAAATCTCCTTTAATATTTGCTTAAGTGTAGAATACAACTAGCAAAGGGGGCATTTATACTAGTTTTGAACTAGATTGGAAGACTAGGATTGATTGGATAGTTGTAGAATGGAGGGCTAGGATAGGAGTAGAAGTTGTAGCAACCACCCACACAAAAAATAACTACCCATGAACACATACCCACACTCTCCATCTCTCCAAGCACAAACCAGCACCAATCTAGTGTGCATTGCAGACTACGTGCTTCGCACGTGCCACCTAGTCCTCTATGTAGAAGTTTGTACAATTTTAATTAATCAAATTGTTCACATTTTGTCTCTACATGACAAGTGTGATCATTTAATTGATTAATTAAATTGGTGGGCTTCATAAATAGTGGGCTTAGGCTTGTGGGCCAAGACAATAAATTAATAATTAATTAAAGTGGGCTAAAATAATTAATTAGTGTTTTAGGCTTTTGGAAATAGACTTTTTAGAAAAATGAAGGAAAATAATTGTTCATACAAAATGAGATTTCATATAAAATAAACACATGAAGTTTGCAGGTGCACAACACGTAAAACATAATATTTTTATAAAAATGAAATTTGAGGGTATTGCACGACGTTGACGACATGCTCGTCAAGAGCCTCCAGGGCAGAGATCACGTAAAAGATCTGGAGGAGGCCTTCGGGGTCTTGAGAGAACATAGCATGAGGCTCAACCTCTCTAAGTGCGCCTTCGGCGTCACCGCTGAAAAGTTCCTCAGCTTCATGGTCAGCCAACGGGGGATAGAAGTAAATCCTGAGAAAATTCAGGCCATTTTGAAAATGGCCCCTCCCAAGAACGTCAAGGAAGTGCATAGGCTCATCGCTCGTCTTGCAGCCATCGGCCGCTTCCTCTCGGGGTCGGGAGAGAAATCCCTCCCTTTCTTCAAAGCCTTCCGGGGGACAAAGAACTTCGAATGGATAGTCTCTGCAACAAGCTTTCGATTAGCTAAAAGAGTACATCTCCAATCCCCCTCTCCTCAGTAAACCCACGCCAGGTGAAGTACTATACCTCTACATGGCAGCCTCAGAACTGGCCCTCGGTGTGGTCCTAATCATGGAAGATGATGTGGCCCAAAGCCCATCTATTATGTCAGTAAGATCCTCTGCGACGCTGAGCTTTGATACACGTGGATGGAAAAGGTGGCCTATTCCTTGATCATGGCCGCGAGGAAACTCCGCCCTGTATTTCCAAGCTCACTCTGTCGAGGTCCTCACAGATCAGCCTCTAAAGCAAGTCCTTCACAAACTGGAGACCTCCTGTCGTCTAATCAAGTGGTCCATCGAGTTGAGCCAGCACGACATCAGCCACAAATCATGAACGACCATCAAGGGCCACGCAATCGCTGAATTCATTACCAAATGAGCCATCCCGGAAAGCCCTGAAACCTCAGAAGATGAGCCTATTTGGGAGCTAATTGTGGAAGGATCATCCTGTGAAGAGGGTAGCAGAGCCGAAGTCATCTTAAGCAGCCTAGACAGCTTTGTCCTTTAAAACTCCCTATGCTTCAACTTCAAAGCATCTAATAACGAAGTAGGGGTATGAGGCACTGATCGCCGGGCTCCTTCTAGCTTGAAAAATAAAGGCCAAAGGTGTCAAAGGCTTCAGCGACTCCCAACTCATCGTCAACGAGGTCTGCAGAGAATATGAAGCCTGGAACACTCAGATGGTCAAATATTTGGCACACATCAAAATTCTCTTAGCATAATTCACAAATGCTACTATAAACCGAATCCCATTGGAGCAGAACAAGCAGGCCGACGCCCTGTCCAAGTTGGCATCCTCCTTCTTCGAAGGCCTTGACCGCACAATCCTAGTAGAGGTCCTTCTAAGCCCTAACATCGAGAAATTCGAGATACTCTGCTTCAACCTGCGTAAGAAAATGCATGGATGGATCCAATCTTGAACTTCCTGACAAGTGGAAAATTGCCACAAGACCCCTCTGAAGCTAGAAAGATCCGAATCAGGGCTGAGAGGTTCGTGATTATTGAGGGCGTGCACTTCAAGTGCTCCTACACCAAGATTGATGGGAGACCCTACCTCCAATGCTTGAATCTGGAAGAAGCGAAGTATGCCCTTAAAGAGATGTGCAAAGGGATCGGGAACTGCCACATGGGCATCAGGGCCCTCACGAGAAAAATCCTTAACCACGGGTACTACTGGCCAACTCTGCTCCGAGATGCCTAGAACCTCGTCAAGAAGTGTGGACCTTGCCAAAGGTTCTCTTCGGTAAAGCAACTACCGTAGGCCGAGCTCAAATGGATGAATAGTCCGGCCCTTTTGAAATCTGGGGGATGGATTTTGTTGGCCCATTTCCCAAAGTGGCAGCCAGAGGTACTTCCTAGTTGTAGCTATCGACTATTTCACTAAGTGGATCGAAGTGGCACTATCACAGAACATCAGGCTCAACAATTCTTTTGGAAGCACATCGTTTGCCGATTCGGGATCCCTCGCGTCCTTGTCACTGATAACGGAACACATTTTGCTGGCAAAAACTTTCGCAAATTCTACGAAGACGTGGGAATTCAGCAGAGGTTTTTTTCCATCTCACATCCCTTGTCCAATGGTCAAGCCGAGAATGCTAACCGTCAAATCGTTGACATCCTCAAAGTGATTGGATAAATCTCCGAAAGTCCTACGGGTCGATGAGCTACCAAGTGTACTATGGTCATATCAGACAACCAAAAGAATACCTATGGGCGAGTTCCCTCTTTAACCTGACTTTCAGCACCGAGGCAGTTATTCCCTTGGAAGTCAGGTTATCCTCCCCACGGATCTTGAGCTTCAATGAAGAGTCCAATTCAAATGGCCTATGGGCTTACCTGAACCTACTCGAAGACGTTCGTGAGAGGTATGCAATAAGAATAAATGTATACCAGCAGTGGGTCAAGTGCTTCTACAACAAAAGGCTCCGAACAACCAACATCAAAGATGGGGACCTGGTGCTACGTAGATTTGATGTCTCCGAGCTGAGGAAAAAAGGGGAAGCTCCCAACTGGAAAGATCCGTATAAGGTCTCCAAAGTGGTTCGCTCAAGCATGTACCAACTGGGAGGGCCCGTATACGGTCTTCAAAGAGAAACTTTAATGCAGAACACTTGATGAAGTTCCATGAAAGCCCTTAGCGGCCTAGACTTGTAGTGAAGCAAATTCAATAAGCACTCGCCTTTCGACAGCCATCGAATAAAAGTCATTTAATATTCATTCAATTCAATTTCTTTTAAATAAAAAATTGGTAAAAATTGGCAAGATTGGTATCTAGTATACTACAAAGCCTCGGATCAAGAGCCTCGAAATGACGCTCTGACTCTAAGCGTGACACGAATTTCTTCGCTATCAACTGCAAAGCCTCGGATCAAGCACCTCAAAATGGCACTCCGGACTCTACGCATGATGCAGATTCTTCGCTATCAATTACAAAGACAAGAATCAAGCACCTCGAAATGGCGCTCCGACTCTGAGCATGAAACAAATTTCTCCTCTATCAACTGCAAAGCCTCGAATCAAGCGCCTTGAAATGGCACTCTGACTCCGAGCATAATGTGGATTTCCCCTCTATCAAATACAAAGCCTCGGATCAAGCACCTCGAAAGGGCGCTCCGACTCCGAGCATGATGCAGATTTCTCTGCTATCATGTACAAAGCCTCTGATTAAGCACCTCGAAATGGCGCTCCGACTCTGAGCATAATGCTAGTTTCTCCACTACCGAAGTCCAAGATCTCCAGTCACTCAACAACATGAGTTAATCCATCCAAAGAAGATACCTTTTATTGAATGGAAACCAATTACAAGATGGTTACAAACACGGTGGCCAGTCTGCAAGTGGCAAACAGAACCTTAAAAACAAAACCTAAGTTTTTACATGAATCACCTCGTATCTCGATACACTAGCTATCCTGTAATACCCCGGGTAAGATATTATTCTGTATATATATATATTTATGAATGTTGAAGTGCAATTAAATTTGCTGGATTGTTCACGTGGATGGTTGTGGTTATGGTGGTGTGAGAGAATGAGATAGACTGATAATAGTACATACACTAGCTTTGAGTGTGATGCATATGCAAATATGCAATTGTATGGTACCACAACAGATATTATTTGCATGCACTCAAATCTAACCTCTCATCACTCATCTAAAACTTTATCAAAGGCTAAAAATTTCAGCCATGCAAATATCTCAAAAAAACAATGGGCTAGAACCCTTGTTTTAGGAAAACAACCATGCCACCTCACCCCCCTCTCTACCCTATAGGCCGGCCACCCCCATGCACCCCCTCACTCCTCTCATTTTCACTATTAAACCCCTCCCTTTCACTCCCATTCAGTTCTGAAAATTTAGAAAAAAAAGAGAGTAAGGAGAGAGTGAAAGAAGGAAAAAAAAAAGAGGCAAATCAAGAGCTTTGGAGGAGGAACCAAGGAGGAAGGCTAAGCTATTTTCATCTCTCAAGCTACACCAAGGGTGGGAGTTCTCTGAACTTTAGTCTTGTTTCTCTTGTTTGATTTTCTTGCATGAATCAAGTAGTAATAGCTATGAGAATGATTGATTATGAGTAGATTGTTAGAATCTGGAAATGGAAACAGAAAACATGATCTGCATGCTATGTTCCCGAATTTCCAGAGAACTAAATAAAAGGAATTTAATCATGAAATTTTTACAGAATGATCTCATGTATGTCTAGAAGCTACATGATATATTTCTGATTTTTCTGATGTTATTTGTTATTTTAATAAAATAAATTTTGAAGACTGAGTCGTAAGGCAGAGACTGAGTCTATCAATTGTAACAACTGAACTTGTGGGAATTCTTAGAAGTAATTGACTCACGATATATTTCTGAAATTTTTTCCATGTGATCATGCATGCATCTGGACTCTACAGAAAAATAATGAAATTATTTGGACGAAATTTGATGCATGTTCAAAATTAATTAATCGAGAGTAGTCAAGATAGTGACTGAAGAACAATAGAACTTTATACATGATTGTAATAGGTAGAACTCCTTGAATATTTTTAATCAGGATGTGATCCTTTGTGTATACTATTCACGATGTTGTCTAGTTTCTGGAAATGCAAATTTGATGAAAATAGGTTATGCATGTGATTTATTATGAATATTTTAGCATGTACTGTGCAGAATTTAGTCAGTATTGACACCCTGATAAGATGGTACCTTTATGGCTCTGTAAGAGCAGAATTTGAGAAAGTGTACAACTAGGAAGTTGTATTAGACATCATGAGCTTTCCAAAAAGCCCTATTTCAAGAAATTCCTGTAAGTAGAACAGTAGATATGATTTTTGCAAGTTGGGACAGAAACCAGATTTTGAGCTATAGGCTCTGATTGAGTAATGCTTTGGGTGTGGTTCTGTAAACCTGAGGAAAATGACTGTTTTAGGGTAATAAAATGAAACAATTTGGATTGGTGATCATCTAGAAAGTTGTATAGGACATTCAAACATTTCCACAGAATCTGGATTTGTATCAATGCAGTAAGCAAGTAAAGTTTTATGCTATCGGTAAGGTGCAGCCAGTGTACAGGAAGTACACAGGCTGAGGTTTGTGAAGCTATTTTGATGAAATAGATGACTGAATATGAGGTGATGATCAACTAGAGAGTTGTAGCCTAGGTCTTTAGGTTTCCAGATTGGGCTAGAACACCCAAATCCGAGTTGTATTGTGGGAGTTATGACCTTTTTAAGTTTCAAACAGAAACACCGTAGTTTGTTTAGTCATGGTTTTGAGTTGATAACCTTTCCCCTTGTGTACATAAAAGTTGATAACTCGTTGTTTGGGGATGAATGGTGTCTATTGCTGGTCTTGTTGGTGTTTGACTCTTGTTGAGGATGTTGTGACTCGAGTTAGTCACTAGGGTAGGGTGTACTCTACGACTATCGACCCGAAGATTAGAACTTCCGTCGAGGTGTTGGATGTCCGATCGGTGCCGACAATTGAATTCTTGTCAGTGAAGGGTGAACATGGGCCGGGGTGATGGACGAATTCCAAGTTAGGGGAAGTTGCGAGCAGGACTTATGTCATTAGTACTAGTGGTTGATGGGCAGAGTTTTGGAAGCAATCTTTTTTACCTGAAGGATTAGAGTGAGTCCAGGATAGAGTGATGTATTAGGGGTATGTATATTGCATTACTACTGTAACGACCATGATTTTGAAGAATCCGTTTTATAAACAAACCAAGCTCTACTATTTGTAAAATTATACTTTCTGATGATTGGAAGAATCATATTTATTTTCCTTGCAACACGCAACTATGCATGTGTATATATATGTATACATATATGTATGTCTTTTGAGTTAGACTTGTGAACCCAAATGAAACAAGATGTACTAAGCTACACTTGAACAGAATCAAATCGGTCAGCCCATAGTATGGCCGACCTCTGCATGAGAGAAGGAGGGAAATGAAACTAGGGTTAGGGTTTCGAACAAAAACATCATGATGTGTTTGTAAGACTCCATCACATCACCTCCCAAATGAACCAACCCAATGCATGAGGTGAAGTTTTTCCTCTTCCCCATGTTGAAAGTCCGGCCACCCCCCTCCCCCCTGACTCTCACTTCTCATTGTGTTGTTAAAACCCCCTCACTTCTCCACTCTCTCTTACAAAACCTACTCTTTTCCTACACCTCCATACTTCATTCCTTCCACACTTAACTACAGATTTGGGGTGAGAAGAAGAACAAGGAGCCAAAGCAAGGAGAAAGAAACAAGGAGCTCTAGAAGAGTCAAGAAGGAGGACTTTCAAGCAAAGAACAAGCTACTAGCAAAGGTGGGTGTTTCTAACCTTATGTTTGTTTTTGTGATTGAATGGTGTTTTTGATGAATGGAAAATGGCATGCATGCCTAAGAATGAACTTTAACAACTCGTTTTGTGCTAAGTACTCCAAACCAGAAAATCCTGTTAAAAGACTAAATTTTGGGTGTCAGTCCGTAGCTCATTGCATGAACACTACTTGGTATTTTGATCTGAAACTTTTAGAGGATGATCATATAGGTGTCGTACACCTTCAGGAATGTTTCTAGATTTTTATGATTTTTTCTGCTATTAAATTAAATTACGAACTTGCATGCTGGTCAGAATAGAAAGAAGTAGTTTTTATTGTTACTATTGTGGAAAGAATGACTTGTATCTCACTATATACTTATGGGATTGATCTAAAATTTTAGTATGTCAATTTTGGATGTACATAAGACCTATGTTTCAAATTTCATGAGAATTGGACTACTGTATCTATGTCAATAAAATCATGCAAACTGAACTAGAGATTTTAGTAAACAGAACTGCTGTTGTTACTGCCCATTTTTGGATGACATTCAAAAGGACATAATTGGAAATATACTTGGTAGAATCACCTGATTTATGAGAATGTTGTAACATCATGTGTCAGGAACTAGATTCTAAAATTTCATGATGATTTGACACCATATAATATTTTAAATATATTTTTATCCCAGGACTGTGTTGATCTGATCTGTTGTTCTGGAAGTCTGTATACTTGTTAAAGATGGACCTGTAAGAGTGTCTAAACGACCTTATATGAAGAGCCTTATAACTAGGAACCTTTAGTAGACACATAGGCCTTTCTAGAATGACCAATAAATTCCGATTTGGATAAGTATTCGATTTTATATGATTTTTTCAAGTGATGACCAAAACACAGTGAAACATAGAGCTCACTGGTTTGCACCATGTTCATAAAAATGGGTTTGAACTTGTACTTCACTTGCTTAGAGTTGTTGTTTGAGGTCAAGAAATATGTCGTGGATGTGAGTATGAGTTAAGACTTAAGTGATCTAAAGTTTCTAGCTAAGAGTAGCCCATAGTTGCTTATAGGTCCCAATATAGGCAACGATGTTCAATGTTTGAAGTGGAAATTGTAGTGGACGTTGGGGTATTATTGTAGACCAGTTTGGGATGAGATTCATGCCCATTGTGTGCTTGTACTTGCTGTCTACTTTCAGTAGAAGCATGGGGAGCGACCGATCGTGATTCCTCAAGGGAACGGGACTGGGAATAACTCAGTTTTGGCATGAACGGCAAGTGTGTGCTTGCTGTTTAGAACATAAATCGTTGTTTTTAGGACTCTTAGAACCCTTTTTTGGGTATTTGTGGGTTAGCACTTACTGCTAGTGTAGTGTACCTTGTTAGGATACATTGGTTAAGTTGAGACCCTAAGATTTAGTCTTGTTGACAAATCTATACGGGTAGAATGTACATCGAACGCGTTGGAGGAGATGACTCGTGCACCGACGTACTTGTCGTACATGGATGGATTTCATGGGTTGTGTTTGAAGCTACCACCTGTCAATGACCATGGAGCGTTAAGATTAGCAGGAAGCTATTTGTTGGTCGGGCCGAGGTTGTAATCAAACTCCAAGCGTCGATGTGGTTGCGACAATCGATGGGGAAGATTCGTCGGGGGTTCGTGCCAAGTGTGGGCCAAGGTGGGTCAACTCTTGGGCCAGACTAGAGGGCTAGTTGAGTCCTAGTGTGAAATGGGTTGAGATCTATTTTTTGATAAAGGTGACTAACTATGGAGAGTCTACTAATGGAATTGAACTAGTTGATCATGTCAAGCAAGTTGATTATGGAGTTAGGAATTTGGAAATGGTAGACATATCGCCTAACTAAAAGAATTAGAGTTGGCTAAAGTGATGGTTTGAGTAGTCGTTCGATAAAACAAATCTTGAATTCAACCTTAACCTTTAATCTTAGAGTGGGGTATCCTTGAAACTTTTGTAGGACTAGATCGAGTCTTGTTTGAGTGTAAGCATAGGCAAAAGCGAGGGTGTTCGCCTGTCAGCGGGATGCATGGCGTCATCGCCCCCGACCGAATCCTAGGTTCGTTTAATGCGGATAAGGACCCTGAGCTGCCCTAGGAGTGGTGAAACTCTGTTGGGGTCTCCGCTGTCTCGGCAGAAATTCCTTTATGATCCGTAACAACCTTTGAGGAGGTTTTGTAATACCCTAAAATTTCATTTTTATAAAAATATTATGTTTTACGTGTTGTGCACGTGCAAACTTCATGTGTTTATTTTATATGAAATCTCATTTTGTATGAACAATTATTTTCCTTCATTTTTCTAAAAAGTCTATTTCCAAAAGCCTAAAACACTAATTAATTGTTTTAGCCCACTTTAATTAATTATTAATTTGTTGTCTTGGCCCACAAGCCTAAGCCCACTATTTATGAAGCCCACGAATTTAATTAATCAATTAAATGGTCACACTTGTCATGTAGAGACAAAATGTGAACAATTTGATTAATTAAAATTGTACAAACTTCTACATAGAGGACTAGGTGGCACGTGCGAAGCACGTAGTGTGCAATGCACACTAGATTGGGACTGGTTTGTGCTTGGAGAGATGGAGAGTGTGGGTATGTGTTCATGGGTAGTTATTTTGTGTGTGGGTGGTTGCTACAACTTCTACTCCTATCCTAGCCCTCCATTCTACAACTATCCAATCAATCCTAGCCCTCCAATCTATTTCAAAACTAGTGTAAATGCCCCCTTTCCTACTTGTATTCTACACTTAAGCAAATATTAAAGGAGATTTGTATACATATTAGTGTGAGTTGAGTGTGAGTGTTCCCCCATTGGAGGTCGGCCATCCTTACAAGAAGAAGCTCTCGGTTTTTGGCAAGGAGCAAGGAGAAGGAGTTCGTTGCACTACAATCTAAGAGGAGAATGCACTCGCTCGTAATCTAAGAGGCTCTAGGGGATTTTTCTTAATTGGTTTTCTTCAAAAGGTGGATGTTTCTCATGACTTCTAAAGTAGAAATCATGCTAGGGAATGAAATTGAATTGTTATTATGAAATACTAGTTGAAATGAAATGCATGCTTGCCTAAATAGAAGGGAATTGAGAAATTAGCAGATATGTGTTGATTGATTACTATATTTATAAATTATGAGTAAAGTGAATGTTCTCGTTATTTCTAATGTTAGTATGAAAAATATGTCCTAAATGTGAACTATGTGGTTTAACTAGTAAAAGACTAACATCATGTTTATGGATTAAAGTTCTAAAGTAGAATGGTGTGCTAAAGATGGATTGATAGAATAAATTATAAGAAATGATTGGTAATAGATGTCATGAAATTTCCCATTGCTATTTATGCCATTAGAAAAAATGAAAAGGAATGTATTTTTGCAAACAAATGATCGAATGCATCATGTGTAATTAATAAAACAGAAGTTCTTATAAAGCAAATTTTTAAGTAGATTGTGATGTGGAAAGTTATGTTTCAAAAAGAGAAGAAAATATATTTTTAGACTGGAAAAACATCGCAGAGCAGCCGACTGATCACATTTAACAGTCGACTGGCCTGATCGTTTATTTTTTAATTTAAAAATCATAGCAGAACAACCGACTGTCCATATAAGACTGTCGACTCCTCTGAGTATTTTATTCTTGAGCTTTAGAAACTCGCAGGACAGCTGACTGGTCATGGTAACAGTCGACTGCCCTGGACATTTTTATTTTTGAGTTTAAAAAACATCGTAGAACAGCCGACTGGTGATCTGTGACAGTCGACTTCCCCAAAGTTTTATTGTAAATCTGTATTCTCTTTGTGAGATAATTTCTATGACCTATGTCTTAGTATAAATGAGATTTGAGACGGTTTTTACAAAGAGGAACCCATTTTGATTATTAACTTTTTATATAAAGGAAATTGAAGGGATTATGTAAGAAATTTAAGATGAGATTTTGGTAGTGAGAAATTTGAAAGGTATGAATTGTGAAACCTATTGAAAATGTGAACTGTGGAATTAGAATAGATTGAAATAGAATTATGTGAGTTTATAAACTAGTGAATGTGACATGTTTGAAGAATTTCAGTTTTTCAAGTATCCATGCATTGAATTATTAATTGTGATGAATTATGAAAGATGTGAATACATGAATACTATGCTTTTGAAACATGAATGGTGATAAATCATGAAAAGGTCTTATGAGCATGACATTGTAATTATGAGTTGAAATTGAGAATTAGGGTATAGCCAAGCCTTATACCGGCAGAGAAATGAATTGAAATGGAATTTGAAATGAAAAGACCAAGACTTGGGTCATGTTGAATAAATGGATAAGACCGGTATAGTGGAAGTGCTATATTCTAAGAGATTGATTTTATTCATGATTCAATTAAATTAAGGATTAGATACATAGTGAAGATGTGATGAAAGTAAGAGAAACACATTGAGTATGAGGGCCATTGGATTGGCGGTATGAGAGTATTCACAGGATGTCCCATGATGAGTCATGATAGGGCATGGATACTGCTCCAGAGTACCGTCCCGGTGGCGACGCTCGTGGGGTGTTTGACGACGCAGGTGGTGTCATGTCTATGGTAGGAGCTGAATTACCACAGGATGCCTGCATGATGAGTCATGTGTCAGTGCGTTGGGATTCCCTCCAGGGCGCCCAGACATGAGTTCGTAGGTCAGAAAATATCTAGGATACTTACCGTAGTTACAGTAGTAGATTAAGTCATGGAGAGGGATTGAACCCTATAAGATGAAGAACGATTAAGGGCTTGCCTTCGGACCTATGTAGTATGGGATGCATAGAATTCGAACAAGTGCGCATTAGTGTCATATAATATAAATAATTGCATTAAGTACTAAGTGCACATTCACAACACAACAACAATAAGATAGTTCTTTAGCTTTGTTTGTGACAAGTTTGTGTTTGTTAAGAAATGAGAATCGTTATACTGTTTTCGGCATAGAGAGGATGGCCGCGAATAATATTTTGTCAGTTGAATGAACTGACGCGCCCACCGTTTTATATGCAGGGCAAAGATGCTTGACTGTTGAAGTATATATGCTGCGCAGGATTGAGTTAAATATTGTTTCATGTAATTTATTGTAATATTGCTTCTGCTGTGATAATGTACAAGTGTAAATGTAACTCTGATGAAAAAAAAGTTTTTATTTCCTTGTAAAATTGTACGAAAGAAGTGTAAAGATCCTGTGGAATCTCGAATTCAGTTGTATTTTGGAATTCGGGGTGGTACAAGTTTGGAGTATTGAGGTCATCTCGACTGCAAGTTCTATTCTAGTGTAAGGAAGAGTGTAGCGGAGTTGGGGAAATCCTATATCCGTCAGGTTCTTTGTCGATCAATGTGGACAGATTGATTAGACGATGTCCGTGAGAGCTAAACTCTATAGGGAGTTGCTTTAATCACTCGGTAATGGAGCCCTTGTGCCCATATATTGGCTTTTGGTGAGGTCCAGGGAGACGTAGATACAAAAACATACTATTGAGTACAGTCGTGAAGTCGAAAGCCGCGACTGAGATCTCGGGCATAGTGGATAAAACTAGGAGATCTGGACACCACTTTTGACAACATTGACTGGAGTCACAATAGGGGCCTGCAGCCTCACCATCACTGGAATTAGAAACAGGAGAGAGCACAAGGTTGGGGGGATCGAGCCCCATTAAATTGAAGAACGTCGTTTGGTTGGGGGGGTGTAGTATGGGATGCATATTTTTCAACCAAGCGTGCAAGCTTTAGGAGCATTGTGTATAACGTGAGTGCATTAATTTAGGCCATGGCATACACCGACACTTGTTTGACATCACTTTTTCTTTGCATCAAATATTTTTGTTTGTTGAGGTTGGAACCGTTATACTATGGCGTAGAGAGGATAGTCGGGTATAGCATTTCGTCAGTTGTAATCAATTGACGTGCCCACAGTTATCAGTGCAGGACTACCAAGTTGGGAGCACAGGAAATCTATAGCAGGAGAAAGCATCCAAGTGAAAGTTACTGTCCAAATTCTATTGTACATTCTTGTTGTAACAATTACTTGTAAATATTGTAATCATTGGACATTGTAATAACAATTTGATGTAATAAAAGTTTTTAATTTCCTGTGAATTTTGTTGTGTTGTGACTCATTTGGAGGAAGATCCTGGAGTGTGTTACGAGTTCCTATGTTAGGAATTCGGGGCCCTACAGATTTGGTATCAGAGCATACTTCTAATTGTAGTCTAACACCACAGGAGATTAGACTTGGATGCGATGCGAGAGTTGGGTTTAGTCAGATAGTAGACGATTATAATTCATATTGATACTTCAGTTTAACAATATGCATTATAATTTTCTATATCTGAGCTGATTCCCGTATTTTCTTTTATAGATGCCGAGCTTTGATGCTGCAGGCTCGAATGGATGGGCCAATGGCAATGGTACAGTAGTACCAGCCGCTGCTGCTCAGACTCCCCCACCTCCACCACCTACTACCATTGAGAGGGCAGTAGCCCAGCTGTCCTGTGAGCTTGCCGCGTACAAGTGGATCCACGGACAACTCGATGACTGCCTAGAGAATCGTGCCTATGCCCTGTGTGCCACCGAGGGGAGGGTGGCCAAGCTGGAGAGGTCGAGGAAGAAATGGAAGCTGAGGTTGTTGTTGCAGAGGCACTAGTACCTGGAAAGGATAACAGATCTGCAACGCAGGTATCAGCAGCGGCGATCCCAGTTCTGTGATATGCAAGACCAGCTCGACCAGATGAACGCGGCTGAAGGCTCGTCAACAGGTGACCAACCGGGAGCAGGGGAGAAGTGATCTTTTAGTGATATGTGTTATTTTGGATATTTTGTCGTTTGTTGTGAACTCATGGTACCATATTTATGATGTGATATTTTGATTTACTGTTTAATGAAACTACTAAGGGTGCTATTAATGAATAATTTTGGCATGATGTTTTGATTTAAACAGATCTGATTGCGGTTATTTGTTGCTGTCATGATATTTATCATCCTAGACACCTTGTGTTAATTTTCTTTATCTAGATGTCGAGGAGCACGCGTAGTGGAGGCAGAGCCGGAAATGAAGGAGTTGGGGACAATAATGCAGGCCTAAATGTCGAGACCGAGTTCACTCGCATGTATCAGGCGATGGCCACCTTCATGGAGGTGCAACAAAATTTCGTGCCACCACCCGTAGCCCATGCAGCCAACGTGGGGCATGATGTTCCCGACTCGGTGAAGATGGTGGAGTACTTTAAAAGGATGAAGCCACCCGTTTTCAAAGGACAGGCAGACCCCATTGTTACGGACGAAAGGAACCGCCAGGTGGAAACTGTCTTTGAGGTACTGGAAACCCCCAAAAGGGAGCAAGGTGATACTCGCAACGATCCTCCTGGAGAAGGATGCTGGTGTTTGATGGCAGTTCGTCAAGCGCAGACTGGGCGAAGGACCAATCACGTGGGATGAGTTTCTGGTAGAATTCAGACAACACTACTGTAACACCCCGAATTCCAAATAAAACTGAATTCGAAGTTCCACAGGATCTTCACACTTCACTTCGTACAATTTTACATGGAATTAAAAACTTTACTTTACATCAGAGTTACATTTACATTTACACTTATACAGCAGAAGCAATTTACAATAATTTACATGAATAAAATGTACAACACTTGAAATCATTCTTTAAGAAGCATGCATAATTTAATCTTGTCACTCACTTTATCCTGCATAGAAACTGTGGGCACGCCAGTTCATTCAACTGACGCTACGATACAATACATCAACTTTCTCTTACTTGGAAAAGCACAAACTTGTCACAAAACATAGCTACGGGGACTATCCTATTGATGTCGTGTTGTGATGGTGTGCTTAGTCCTTAATGCAATTATTTATATTATATGACACTAATGCGCACTTGTTCAGAGTCTATGCAGCCCATACTACATAGGTCCAGGGCAAACCCTTAACCGTTCTTCATCTTGTAGGGTTCAATCCCTCGCCATGACTTAATCTACTACTATAACAACGGTAAGTATCCTAGGTGTTCTATGAGTTACGAGTCCATGTCTAGGCGCCGTGGAGAGAATCCCAACGCACTATCACATGACTCATCATGCAGGCATCCTGTGGTGATTTCACCTCTTACCATAGACATAGCACCACCCGTAATCACTAGACCACCCCATAAGCGTCGTCACCAGGACGGTTCTCTAGAGCAGTATCCACATCCTACTCGTGACTCATCATGGGACATCCTGTGAATACTCTCACGCCGCCAATCCAATGGCCCTCATACTCATGTTTTCTCTAACTTTCATCACATCTTCACTATGTATCTAATCCTTAATTTTATTTGAATCATGAATAAAAATCAATCTCCTAGAGATAGCACTCCCACTATACTGGTCTTAATCATTTATACAAAATGACCCAAACCTGGTCTTTTCATTTCAAATTTCATTTCAACAATATTTCTTTTAAATGCCGGTATGAGGCTTAACTACACACTAGTTCTCAATTTCACTTCATAATCACAAAATTTGAGTCTTCATACACATAAATTATCTTTCATAATCAACATGATTTCCATTCTTTTCAATGAATCAAATTTCATACATAAGGTTCAATTTCAATTCATTCATTTTATGTTCAAAGTTTTATTTCAATAATCCTTTAGATTCACATACAATTGTTCATTTCCTTTACTTAATTCAAATCACAAAAATTATACTTTTCATCATTCTTTAAAGTGCACACAAATTCAAACAATTAAATGCATAAAAGCCCATAATCAAAACACTTAGATTTCCTTTTATTCAAAATTTATCTTTTATAACTTGGTAAATTTCTCATGAAAACTAATCCCTTTTCATAATTTATAATTATCACATTATGCAATTCTACTTAGATTTTCACTTCTAATTCACATTTATATTAGTCAAATAATACACAATTATTTTTCATAGGCTCCACAAAATTTTAGATTAATTATAATATTTTTTCAGATTTAAAATACCCCAAAATATCAATTTAAATGCCCAAAAACCGATAAATATGTTTTAAAGTGCCAAGACCCTGAGTTGAACCCACAACCCGAGAGAAACCAACAGCCACCGAAAGCCAGAACAGCCAAGGCACCACAGCGTTGAAAACAGGTGGTTTAATTAACTTAAATTAAGTCTCGGTATTCGGATTTTATTGAAAAAATGAGAAACAAATGGCAGAGCGCAAGTTTCGAACTCGCGACCACTGAGGTCGACCCACGGTTACACTAAGCGCCCAACACAGTCATCGACCATATGGTCTAAGTGACCAGATCGATCATAAGTGAAGTTTTTAAGGTCACAACTCTATTCCCTGTTATTTTGAATTTCTACAAAAATGAATATCTTTGTGTTCTCATCTTCTCCAAATTTATTCAAAAACTACAGATTTTAATTTTCATCTTATCACAGCATTTCAGTGAAATACAATTTCATTTTTGATATAAAAACAAAATTTTTACTCTCTACTTGCATTCTACTACTTAATTTGAATTTTAGGGAAAAACAACATATTCTTGCTACAGATTGCCTCTAAAATTTTCTTAAATCACTTATAATATCTTTCATGGACATTACACATTTATTTCAGTAATAAAAACTCCTTTTTCATGCTTTTTATCAAACCAATAATCAACATTATAATTCCACAATTCTTATTTCAATTATTTCACATACAAGCATAACTTTTAATTTAGCACACAACAACCAAAATAAAGCATGATAGCATGGTAGATTTTAAATTAACAATCATAATTTTACAATTAATTAACATTCTTCTAACATGCATTGTCACAATTATCACAATGTCTCATTTTCACAACACATAGCTAGTTCAATCATTTCTTCTTAATCTTATCAAACAAAGCCTAGCACGGTATTCTAATTAGAAGTTTAAGAATGTCACCCATCTCAAATGGAGAGAAGCACACAAGAGGTCCTAGGGAATTTCCTAGAATGAACAAAAGAGCCTTCTCCTCCTAGTTTGAGCAACCAAGTTGCTCTCCTCTCTACCTTGTTGATGATGGAACTCCTTCTTCTTGCTCCTTGGTAATGGCTGGCCAATCTTTTAGGTGAGGGAACACACAATTTTGCACTCAATCTTTTAATCTCACAAACTCTTGAATCTTTTGTCTCACTAACTTGTATTTCTTTTATTTCTTTCTTTTTCAATTCTAGGTGCAAGGATAACTAGTGTGTGTATGTGTGTGTGTGTGTGGGGTGGGGGGGGTATTTATACAAAATTTTAGTGGGAATAGAGGGCTAGGATTAGATCAAATGGTTAAGAATCGAGGGCTTAGATGAACTAGGGAGTTGAAATAACTTCCCATGATGAAAGTAACCACTCTCCACCTCATCCACTCTCCCTCTCCTCTCTAGCATTATCCGGCCTACACCAAAGGGTGTGCATTGCACACTCTGGTGCAAGCACGTGCAACCTAGTGTCCCTCATTTCACAAGTTGTTTATGTTAATTAAATTATTTGTTTATAGAATGAGTCAACACTACAAGTTAGGTTATTTAAAAGAGTAATTAAATTAAATGTGCTCACTAATGGGCTAACTAACCATGAGCTCAAATGAATGAATGAATTAATTAATTAATATGGGCTACAAAGAGACAAATAGGCTTCGGATCAAATTAAGTTTTCTAAATTAAAAAGAGAAAAAATAAGACTACTAGTTTATGAAATAATTTTAGAGAAATACATGTATAAATTTTTACGTACACAACATGTAAAATCAAACAGATTCTCATTTAAATAGGATTTGAAAATCCAGGATGTTATAGCACTCCCTCCTTAGAATAGTATCGTCCCCGGAACTACATTTAAAGAGAGAGAAAAACAAAGAAGCAAGAAAAGAAAAGAAGAAAATATATAAGAAACAAATCAGAAAAAAAGCTCAGGACGATCCTTCATCACCCTCTCCTCAGATTCCCAATAGCCTCTTCAACCAACTAGGTTTCTTCAGACTACTTTCACCATCGGTATCGTTTTATTCCTCAAGACTTTCTCCCGACGATCCACAATCTCAACTGGGAGCCTAATGTAACTCAGTTCCAATTGCGAAGCTTCCGGCACTTCAGGCAAATGATGACTGGGATCTAGAATGTAACCTCTCAGCATAGACACATGAAAGACATTGTGCACATGAGACAACTCTTCCGGTAACTCAAGCCTGTAAACAGTTTTCCCGATCCTTTTCAATATCTTATACGGGCCTATGAACCTCGGGGCTAACTTCCCACCCTTACCAAATCGGATCACACCTTTACTGGGCGATACCTTCAGAAAGACAAAGTCACCTTCCTCAAACTCAAGGTCCCTTCTCCGGTTGTCTACATAGCTCTTTTGCCTATTCTGAGTATCCACCAACCTCTTCCTGATCAGATCAATCTTTTCATAGGTTTGCTGCACAATCTCAAGCCCAAACATCTGCCGCTCCCCTACATCAAACCAACAAACAGGTGTTTTGCACTTCCTGCCATACAAAGCTTCGTACGGCGCCATCCAAATACTGGTCCGACTGAAGCTAGATGTCTTTCCCAACTGCCTCCAAAGTCTAGCACACAACACTGAAGCATATCCTCAAGAATACGGTTGACTCTCTCGGTCTACCCATCGGTTTGAGGATGAAAAACAGTGATGAAATCTGTCTTGGTACCCAGAGCTGTCTGAAGACTCCTCCAGAAATACAAAGTGAACTGTGCATCTCGATCGGACATAATGGTCAATGGAACACCATGAAGTCTGATGATCTCCCCAACATACAACTTAGCTAACTTGTCCATCGACGAAGTGAGTTTCATCGCCAAGAAGTGAGCGGACTTGGTTAGTCGATCGACTATAACCCAAATCGCATCATTGCCCTTTGAACTTTTGGCAAACCCGTGATGAAATCCATACTGATATTATCTCACTTCCACTTCGGAATAGATAACGGTTGTAATAGACCTCTCGGTTTCTGATTCTCTGCTTTGACTTGCTGACAAATCTCACACCTCACCACAAATTCAGCCACATCCTGCTTCAAACCTGACCGCCAGAAATGATGTTTAATGTCCTTGTACATCTTAGTACTCTCAGGATGTACCGACAAAAGAGTAGCATGTGCCTCCTGAAGAATACTTTCTTTCAAGTCTGACTGATCTAGAACACACAGTCTCTCTCCAAACCACAGCACTTCATCCCTAATTTGAAATTCGGGCAACCTGCCTAAACCAACCTGCTCCTTCATCTTCACAATCTCAGTAACTTCCATCTAACTTGCAATAATCCTTTCATTCAGCGTAGGCTCAAGCCTCAACTAAGCTAAGGATGTTCCCAATCCTTGCAAAACAACTTCAATACCAGCCCGATCTGGCTCCTCTGCAAGATGCCTCTGAGTTGTAATCAAACTGGCCAAACTGCTCTTGCGGCTGAGTGCATCAGCAGCAACATTAGCCTTTCCAGGATGATACTTAATCTCAGGATGCATGTCCTCAAGCACTTCCAACCATCTCCGCTGCCTCAGATTCAGATCCTTCTACTGATAGATGTATTTCAAGCTCTTGTGGTCCGTGTACATGTTCAGTTTCTCACCATACACATAGTGTCTCCATTGCTTTAAGGCAAAGATAATCGCAGCCAACTCCAGATTATGAGTAGGATAATTCTTCTCATGCGGTCGTAGTTGCCTCGACCCATAAGCGATCACTTTCCCTTCTTGTATTAAGACACAACCAAGCCCACGATGTGAAGCATCGTTGTAAACATCATACTCAACACATTCTCTAGGCAACGTCAAAATGGGTACAGTGGTCAGCTTCTCTTTCAACTCCTGGAAGCTTGCCTCTCACTGCTCAGTCCACCTGAAACTGGCATTCTTCTTGGTCAAACCAGTGAGCGGAACGGCTAACTAAGCACAACCCTGAATGAATCTCATGTAGTATCCCGTCAATCCAAGAAAACTCCTGACTTCCTTCACTGTAGTTGGCCTTGCCCAATCTCTCACTGCCTTTATCTTCTGAGGATCAGTTGCCACTCCCTCCTTATAAAGGATGTGACCCAGGAATGCCACTTCAGATTTCCAGAAGTCACACATGGATAACTCGACATACAACTCCTACTCTTCCAGCTTCTTCAAAACTGCTGCCAGATGCTCTGTTTGCTCCTCCTCCAACTTGGAGTACACAAGAATATCGTCGATAAACACCACAATGAAAGAATCAATGAACGGCCTCAGAACTCTGTTCATCATGTCCATAAAGATTGCAGGTGCATTCGTACTCTAAATGGCATAACTAAGAATTCGTAATGCCCATGTCGAGTTCTAAATGCAGTCTTATGCACATCTTCAGCTTTCACTCGAACTTGATGGTATCCTGATCGAAGATCTATTTTAGAGAAAACAGCTGCTTCTTGTAGATGATCGAACAAGTCATCAATTCGGGGAATAGGATACTTATTCTGAACAGTGACCTTATTCAGCTCTCAGGTAATCGATACACATCCTCATCGATCCATCCATCTTCTTTACCAAAAGCACCGGTGCCCCAAGGTGACACACTCGGTTGAATAAAGCCCTTCTCCAACAGTTCCTCAATCTGCCGTTTCACCTCATCCTACTCCACTGGAGCCATCCTATATGGTGTCTTAGAAATGGGCGCGCTCCCTGGCTGAATAGTGATGCTGAACTCTACAACACGCTACGGACGTAACCCAGGCAAATCATCCAAGAACACAGTCGGATAGTTCCGAACCACAGGAATCTCCTGCACTTCTACAGGAATCTCCTTCTTGCAGATGGCTACAACCAACCTGGAACACCTCTTCTTGTAATGCCCTAATTTTTCAATTTATGAAAAATTATTTATTTTGCACGTAGTGTGCACGTGCAATATTTTTGGTAAATATTTTCTTCAAAGATGAGAAAAGATATTTTAATATGTGCTTTTAATTATTTTATACAAAAGCCTTCCTTTAATTAGACAAAAAGCCCTTTCTTTTAAAAGCCCAAAGTTAATTTAATTTATTATTTTTATAATAATTATTTTGGCCCATAAACTAAAGCCCATGGACTATTTTTTATACAACTTGTCATGTAGGATACAATTTAAAGACTATTTTATTTTTATACTAAAATTTAATGTACAATTTTTGGGCCTAGTTGCATGCACGTGCACTACACGTACACGTGGAATGTGCACTTTCCTAGTAGGCCGGTTGTAATCTTTTTGGAGGGAAATCAAATTTTGGGTGGAGATCATGGTGTGGTGGTTACTTGGTTGTGGGTAGTTAATGCAACTCCTACTTTCATCCTAGCCCTCCATCTTACAACCAACTACTTGATCCTAGCCCTCCATTCCATCAAGATTTTAGTATAAATACCCCCCCCCCCCATGGCTAGTTATTCTTGTGCAAAATCATTCTCTTCCAAAAGCTATAGTTAAATTATACTATCTAGTAGTAATTTTGTGAGTTAAAAGATTGAGAGTGTGTGAGGTTGGGCTTGCAACATCAAGAGGAGGCCGGCTACATCAAGGAAGAAGGAGCTCTCGGTGAGGTGTGCTTGGAAGCTTGTGTGCGTGTCGTCTAGGAGGAGGTGCACTCGTGTTGCAAGGACTTTTTTTGCTAATTGTGTTTGTCTCTCCATCTGAGGTGGGTAAATTTTTCCTATTTCTAACATAGGAATGCATGCTAGATTTAATTAGCAAAATAATGCATGAAAATGATTAATAAGAATGCACATTTAATTGAAAGGATGATCTTTAATTGATTGAATTATTGATATGCAAATTATGTGTGTTGCTATTAGTAAAATTCAAGATTGTGTGAATGTGGTTATAAATTGTGTGAAGAAACCTTTGTTAGTAGCATGAAAAATTATGTGCAAGATTAATATATCGACTATGTCACTTTTTGTGCTAAATTGGAAATTTTGTTATGATGTCGTAACGAATAAAATTACGATACAATTGTTATGTTCGTGGAATAAATAAGAGTAGAAAATTGGTATAGAGATTAATGAAATTATAATGTCGGAAAAGAATGTATTAGTGGATTGATAGGATAAAAGTTATGTTGAAATGCTCTGTGCTATACATAATGAGGAAAATATGAATGAATGAAAAAGAACTAAAGACGTTTAGAGAACTGGAAATTGCCTGTACAGTCGACCGATCATGTGAACAGCCGACTGATATGAACAACAGTCGACTTCCCCATAAATGATATTCAGATTCCGAATGCTGCGGAACAGTCGACTGGCCGTGTGCAGCAGTCGACTCTTCCGAGCGATTATTGAAGAACCTTCTTTGGCTGAACGAGTCGACTGGATGAGTTCTAAGTCGACTGTTCAAAGCACTTTTGACATCTCAGAAATTCTATGAATTGTGTTATGATAAAGATTGTGAATCTTATGTTGAATATTGGTTGTGACAGTAAACTCTATTTGTCTTTGCATGAATTAATATGGAGTGAATCATTTATTTGGATTTATGAAAGTTATAATTGTGGAACTATGAACATGAAAAAGAAAATCCATGGTGATCATGAAGAAAATGAACTCATGAGTGGAATGCTCAAATTGGAAATTGTGAATTTAAAATTGAAACAAAAGAGTAGCTAAGTCTCCCCCGGCATTTGGAAAGAAATGAAATGAAATATTGAAAAGAAAGACCAAGGTTGGTCATGTTTGAATGAATGAATAAGTCCGATTTAGTGGAGAGGCTAACTCTAGAGCTTTGATTTTGTTCATGATTTTAATAAAAACTAAGGATTAGTACATAGTGAAGACGTGATGAAAGTAAGAGAAAAACATTGAGTATGAGGGCCATTGGATAGCGGCGAGAGCGTCTCCCAGGATGTCCCATGATGAGTCTGGACGAGGATACTGCTCTAGAGTACCGTCCCGGTGGCGACGCTCGTGGGATGTTTGAAGACTAAGGGTGGTGTCATGTCTATGGTAGGAGCTGAATTAGCACAGGATGTCTACATGATGAGTCATGTCAGCGATGGGATTCCCTCCAGGGCACCTAGACATGAGTTCGTAGGTCAGAAAACATCTAAGGTACTTACCGTAATTACAGTAGTAGATTAAGTCATGGCGAGGGATTGAACCCTACACAGATGAAGAACGATTAAGGGCTTGCCCTCGGACCTATGTAGTATGCGATGCATAGAATCCGAACAAGTGCGCATTAGTGTCATGTAACATAAATAACCGCATTAAGGACTAAGTGCACAATCACAACACGACATCAATAGGGTAGTCCCTTTAGTTGGATATGTGACAAGTTTGTGTTTGCTAAATATGGAAAATAAGTTATACTATTTCCGGCATAGAGAGGATGGCCGTGTATAATGATCGTCGGTTGAATAAACTGACGTACCCACAGTCTTATATGCAGGTAAATGGCTTGATACAAATTAAAGAGGAACAAATGCTTAAAGATTATTCAATATTGTTGTACATTTGTTTCATTGTTGTAAAGTTTACTTCCGCTGTGCAGTGTAAATTGTGATGTATTCATGTAAACTCTGATGTAAAGTGAAAAGTTCAAATTTTCTTGTAAAATTGTACTAAAGGAAGTGAAAAGATCCTGTAGAACATCTCGAATTCAGTGTATTTGGAATTCGGGGCGTTACACTTCTTCCCTTGGAAAGTGACTTTAGGTACACCTGGAGCCTTCACTGTCACTTCCTTGGTCTTGCACTCGATGCTTGCACTGTACACTGGCATCCAATCAATACCAATGATAACATCGACTCCTAAGATAGTCAACTCAATCAGATCAATCCCAAAAATTATGTTCCCCATCTCGATCTCGCAGTCCGCATAGTACCGATCAGTGGTTAAAGTCTCCCCTGATGGAGTAGCCACTGCTAAGACCTTACCTGGAAAGACTTTCGGTTCAACTCCCAAGACTTTAGCAAATTTTGGAGATACAAAAGTATGAGAGAATCCAGTATCGAACAAAACAACATCTTTCTTTTTATTCAAATAAAATTCTCCTGTTACATAACACACACTCGTTACATAACAGTTCACTAAATAATGGGAAAAATAGAACAACAGAAAACTTCTACATTTGCCATCGTACCCGTGATGACGTGATCCACCTCATCAGCATCAGCTTCAGTCAAGGCAAATACTCGCCCATGCTGGTACGGCTTCTTCCCATTTTGCTGCGTTGGTCCATTACGGACGACATCTCTTAACTTTGGGCAATGAGACTTGTAGTGGCCTGTCCCTCCACAGTTGAAACAAGTCACCACTTGAGGTCTCACAAAACCATTTTCGGGTCTTCCAGCCACGTTAACAGCATTCTCCCCTTTCGGTTTGAACCTTTGAGCTGGAGGTTGTCCCCTGAAATTGCTAGAAACTGCGAGCCTCTTCCCAACATGCCAGTTGTTCCTCCTGTTCTGAACGGCATGAAACTGCTCCATGTCTTCCTCCGTAGCTGCAGCTCGCTTGACCAACTTGTCAAACCTCCTGAAACCAAGGGGTATCAGCTTGGATCTCAGACTTAGCCTTAGACCGCGCTCGAACTTCTGAGCTTTCTTCGCCTCGTCTATCACCAATTCGGGTGCATACCTTGAGAGCTAAGTAAACTTTGTCTCATACTTCCCAACTAACATGCCGTCTTGTTGCAGTGCCAGAAATTTCATGGCCTTCTTCTCTTGGACATCTGATGGAAAATAATGACTGCGGAATTCGTCCAAGAATTCTTCCTAGCCAAGAACAACCTCTTCCATCGTCTGCTTCATCAACTGTCACCAAACAGCTGCATCCTTCTCGAACTATAGTGCAGCCAACTTCACCTTGCTTCTCTCCGAAGTTTCCAAGACTTTGAAGAAAGTCTCTACCTACCAGGATCCAATTATCAGCTGCATCTAGGTCTGACTTCCCTTCAAATACTAGTGGTTTCATCCACTTGAATGATTCCACGAGCACGATTGCTTCAGGAACTAGATGTGCAGGCACCATCCTCTGGTTCTGATTCATGGCAACGGCATTGAGTGTCTGATAGACTCTTGCTGGTTTCGTTTCCAAGTCAAGTCCTTCACCGCTTCTAGCTCTCCGTCTAGCCATGTTCTGATGCAAGAGATCCATTAAATTGGAAGTAACAAAACATGAATTCAAATCAATTCCTTCATTTCATTGAATTCAAACTTTGTACATTCGAATTTAAAACATTTGCTGACATCAAAATAAAAGTAGTAAGAAGATACAACAGTCTAGTTCCTATGGTTCCTCTTGGCTTCTCGAAGCTCTTCCGGTAGTTCTGCCACTTCTTCCTTCAGTACATCGTACATGTTCTTCCTCTTCTCGATGTCTCAACCACGATGACTAAGAGTTGCGATATCCTCCTTGCACTTCGCACACTGGGTCTGCTATAGCTCTGCTCGCGCCCACTGAGTCTCTACTTGCCTCTGAAGAGATGTTAGAGGAATCATCAAATGAATCTGGTTGTGGAGTGATCTCTCGGGATTCAGGACATTCCTCCTCATATTCCACGGGGTCTTCTTCGTCGGAATTTGCTTATCCAGGGTAGTAATACTCCTCGATTATGCACCAGTTATCATCATCAGCTGGGTCAAAGTGGTCCGCCATCTTAGAAAAGGGGGAGGAGAAGAAGAAATATCAATCATAGAGCAACACAAATGTATGTGACTTACATTTAAACCTCCATACTCAATACGCTAATGTCCACTTCTAAGGTGTCGTTCCTTATGAATTTCTACTACTTGGAAGCGTGCTCTGATACCACTCTGTAACACCCCGAATTCCAAATACAACCGAATTCGAAGTTCCACATGATCTTTACACTTCACTTCGTACAATTTTATAAGGAATTAAAAACTTTACTTTACATTAGAGTTACATTTACATTTACACTTATACAGCGGAAGCAATTTACAACAATTTACATGAATAAAATGTACAACACTTGAAATCATTCTTTCAGCAGCATGCATACTTTAATCTTGTTACTCACTTTATCCTGCATAGAAACTGTAGGCACGTCAGTTCATTCAACTAATGCTAGGATATAATACATCAACTTTCTCTTACTTGGAAAAACACAAACTTGTCACAAAACCTAGCTACGGGGACTATCCTATTGATGTCGTGCTGCGATTGTGCGCTTATCCTTAATGCAGTTATTTATATTATATGACACTAATGCGCACTGGTTCAGAGTCTATGCAGCCCATACTACATAGGTCCGAGGGAAAGCCCTTAACCGTTCTTCATCTTGTAGGGTTCAATCCCTCACCATGAATTAATCTACTACTATAACTATGGTAAGTATCCTAGGTGTTCTATGAGTTACGAGCCCATGTCTAGGTGCCCTGGAGAGAATCCCAACGCACTATCACATGACTCATCATGTAGGCATCCTGCGGTGATTTCACCTCCTACCATAGACATAGTACCACCCGTATTCACTAAACCACCCCATAAGCGTCGCCACCGGGACGTTACTCTGGAGCAGTAGTCACGTCCTACTCATGACTCATCATGGGACATCCTTTGAATACTCTCACCCCTCCAATCCATTGGCCCTTATGCTCATGTTTTTCTCTTACTTTCATCACATCTTCACTATGTGTCTAGTCCTTAATTTTATTTAAATCATGAATAAAAACTAATCTCCTAGAGTGAGCACTCCCACTATACCGGTCTTAATCATTTATACAACATGAACCAAACCTAGTCTTTTCATTTCAACAATATTTCTTTCAAATGCCGTTTTGAGGCTTAGCTACACTCTAGTTGTCAATTTCACTTCATAATCACAAAATTTGAGTCTTCATACTCATAAATTCTCTTTCATAATCAACATGATTTCCATTCTTTTCTATGAATCAAATTTCATACATAAGGTTCAATTTCAATTCATGCATTTCATGTTCAAAGTTCTATTTCAATCATCCATTAGATTCACATACAATTGTTCATTTCCTTCACTTAATTCAAATCACAAAAATTATACTTTTCATCATTCTTTAAAGTGCACACAAATTCAAACAATTAAATGCACAAAAGCCCATAATCAAAACACTTAGCATTTGATTTGTTGTTTTGAAAACAGTTTTCTGAAAACTCTTTTCTGAAAACTGTTTTCTGAAAATTGTTTTTTGAAAATGAGTGTAAAAGCTGTTTGGTAATATTTTTTTCTGAAAACTGTTTTCAGAAAATGAGTGTAAAAGCTGTTTGGTATTATTTTTTTCTGAAAACTGTTTTCTGAAAACTATTTTCTGAAAAAGAGTGTAAAAGCTGTTTGGTTATATTTTTTTTCTGAAAACTATTTTCTGAAAAAGAGTGTAAAAGATGTTTGGTTATATTTTATTTCTGAAAACAGTTTTCTCAAAATAATTTTCTGAAACAGTGTTTAAAAGCTGTTTGGTAATATTTTTGTTATTAAAACAATTTTCTGAAAATAGTTTTCTAAAAAAGAGAGTTTAAAAGCTGTTTGCTAATATTTTTCCTGAAAACATTTTTCTGAAAACAGTTTTCTGTAAAAGAGAGTGTAAAAGCTGTTAGGTAATATTTTTTCCCTTAACACTGTTTTTTTGAAAGTAAGATTATAAAATGCATTTGGCAAACCAGTAAATATGAAATTTCGATTAAAAAGTTATTGGCAAATGAGGTTATAGAAGGCATTTGGTTTGAAAAATAAATTCGCAAATTTATAGGAAAACAGTTTTTTTGCCAATGAGATTATAAAAGGCGTTTGTTCGATCAATTTGCATGAAACTTTTGCTGATTTTTTTTAATTGTTGCAGTTACAGAGCAAATTTGTACAAGAATGGGAACAAGAAACCTGAGCAGCATGTGAATCGAGCAAATCTTATCAATATGAGGAGTTGTATTAATGTGATATACCTTACACTTGTTGATATGAACTGCTATTCGACTATGCTTTTTCCAATGGAGATTTTGTATTCTTATTGTATGTAAACATTTCCTTAACTTGATATGCAATATGCAAAAGAGTAATATGATAGATCATTTGTACAAAATGTAACGAAAATTCTTTGATCGCATCCCTTGTTTTGTAACTCATTACACCTGCTTGAATTACTAGATTCATAATAAGAATAAAGTATTGAAATTTGTTAAAGTAAAAAAAACAACAGTTCAATTATAAAAAGAACAACGCCTTCATCTCCACGATTGTATCGTCATGCACGTCAAAAAAATTGATTAAAAAGCTTGTGTTAACATACTGATAGTTTTTTGCCCAAAGCATGAGAACCCATCAGTTACACCTCAATCCACACCCCAAATTATTTATTCACAGTTATAACATATCAAAAGCCTTTACAAACCATGATAACATCATAAATCCTGAGCAGAATCTGAACCCTTCACAAGAAGGAGATTGTACACATTATGGAAATTTATTAACTTAAAAAAAATAATAGCACTTGAGTTTTACAGCATCAGTATCCTTCATCTCCAAATTTTTGAATCTCCTCGTGTACAAGAGAAAGAGTTGAAACAGTTTGTTAACTGCATACTTGATTATTTTTTGCCCAAAGCATGAGAAGCATTCAGAAGCATACCAATGCACATTCCAAATTATTCTTCATAGTTATAACCTACGAACAGCAGTATGAAACCCTCATAACATCATAAGCAATAAGCAGCAATCAGAACCCTGCACAGAAAGGAAAATGTACACAGTATGGAAATTTGTTAAAGTTAAAAATCAAAAGTGGTTTTTATACGGGATCAGAAGCCATCATCTCCACGATTGTATCTTCCAGCACAGGAAAATATTTTCAAAAGCTTCTGTTAGCATACTGTTAGATTTTTGCCCAAAGCATGGGAACCCATCAGAAGCATCTCAATGCACACCCCAATTATTCTTCACATCTACCAACTATCAAAAGGCTTGACAAACCATGATAAGATCATAATACATGTGCAAAATCAGAGACCTATCAGAGGTAGGGGATTCTACACATTATGGAAAGTTGTTAAGGTTAAAAAAATTCAACACTGTTGTGTTACAGGATCAGAAGCCATCATCTCCAAATTTTTCAACCTCCCCATCTACAAAAAAAAACTTCAAACAGCTGTGTTAGCATACAGATTATTTATTGCCGAAAGCATGAGAAGCATTCAGAAGCATCCAAATGCACAACCCAAATTATCATTCTTCATAGTTATAACCTATGAACAGCAGTAAGAAACCTTCATAACAGCGTCAGCCATAAGCAGCATCAGATCCCTGCACAAAAAGTAAATTCTACAGAGTATGGAAATGTGTTAAAGTTAAAAACCAAAAGTGATTTTTTTACGGGATCAGAAGCCATCATCTCCACGATTGTATCTTCCAACACATCAGCAAAATGTATTCAAAATAATATTGTTAGCATACAGATAGATTTTTTCCCTAAGAATGAGAACCCATCAGAAGCATGTCAATGCACAACCGAAATAATCTCCACAGTTAACAAATATGGAGATGGCATGACAAACCATGATAACATCATAATCCATGTGCAGATTCAGAGACCTTTCAGAGGTAGGATATTGTACAAATTATGGAAATTTGTTAAGGTTCAAAAAATGAACACTTGAGTTACACATCATCAGAAGCCTCATTTCCAATTTTTTCAAAGGCACACCAACAACATTTATTGAATCCCTTGTGTCAGCATACTGATTATTATTGCCGAAAGCATTAGAACACATCATAAGCATCTCAATGCACACCCCAATTACATTGCTGATGCATACCTATACAGCAGTATGCACACCCCAAATATTAATCAGTATGCACACCCCAATTACACAGTATCAGAAGCCATGTATAGTCATTTTTTTTCAAAGGCACATCAACAACATTTATTGAAGCCCTTGTGTCAGCATACTGATTATTATTGCCGAAAGCATTAGAACACATCAGAAGCATCTCAATGCACACCCCAATTACATTTCTGATGCATACCTATACAGCAGTATGCACACCCCAATTACACAGTGTCAGAAGCCATGTATTGTCAATTTTTTTCAAAGGCACATCAACAACATTTATTGAAGCCCTTGTGTCAGCATACTGATTATCATTGCTCAAAGCATGAGAACACATCAGAAACATCTCAATGCACACCCTAATTACATTTCTGATGCATGTTACCAAGTGACAAAAGATGTCACAAACCATGCTAACATGATAAGCCACAAGCAGAATCTGAACCCTTCACAGGAAGGAAATTGTACAATTTATGTAAAATTGTTATAAAAAAAATACTTGATTTATACAGGATCCTCATCCATCAGCTCCAAAATTTTGAGAGGCACATGAAAATTTTTTATTGAAAATCTTGTGTTCGCAGATTAATATTCTTGGATCTGTTTGGTAACTACCATCTTCCATATTTGAATTTACCAGTGTTTGGTCATTTTCAATACTGCAGAGGTAATACAGGATCAGAATATTTCATCATCATCTCCACCATTATCAATTTCTACCAACCAAACAGAAACATTTTTATCGTCCGCTGATTTGAGTATAGAGATGATGGCTTGTGATGCCAATAATAATCAGTATGCTAACAAAGGTTTTCAATAAATGTTGTTGGTCTGCCTTTGAAAAAATTGGAGATGAAGGCTTCTGATACTGTGTAACTCAAGTTTTGATTTTTTTAACCTTATCAAATTTCCATAATGTGTACAATCTCCTACCTCTGAAAGGTCTCTGATTCTGCACATGGATTAAGGTGTTATCATGGTTTGTCAAGGCTTTTGACACTTGTTAACTGTGTAGAATGATTTGGGGTGTGCATTGAGATGCTTCTGATGGGTTCTCATGCTTTGGGCAATAATAATGAGTATGCTAACACAATCTACTTCAGTGAAATCAAATACTACAACAAAGCCATGTGAATAATCAAAAAAACTCAAATTAGTCGTAGGCTCAGAACATGGTTCTATAGAACAATTGTTCAAATCAATGATAAATACTCCAGGCTAGGGCTGCATTTTTGACAATGCCATGCCTACTAGCACTAATTAAAATGTCCACCCCCCCATTGTCATGAACAAATGATTTCATCATTATCACTTCACATAATGGATTAATTCTTACTTCACATAATTCTAAACATCAACCTCAGATCAGCTTAAAGGGTATTACACATCATTTCTGTGGTTATTCACTCACATATTTGATATTTTCAAAATCTGCTACTGGTCAATACAACTAAGCAGAAAGAGGCAGTTTGGGGGGGGACACACATTTAACATGGAGCAGAACCTTTCATCATTGCCTATAACGACATCCTCTTCGTTGGGTTCAAAAATATGATAATAAAATCATGACCTGTTACCGCCAAATCCTTTCATTCTACTGACCATTGTTGGTAACAAAATTGGGTCCATTTGCAGTATCTGTACATCTGCAAATTATCAACATAACATCTCATACTATGCAAAATACATTATATTCATAACAGCAAATGATACAATGAAAAAGTTTCATCAAAACTACATTAGTGTCTCGCATTCCACATTGTCGTAGCAATTGCATCTCTTTTCGTATTCAAACGATTCAATTGGCTAGATGACAAATCCAACCCTTGAGATGTGGATGTGATATCTTCAATTTGTTGGTGATGAATTAACTGTTCATTTACAAATTCCTAAAAAAAGTATCGTCCACCGATGTCTACGTATAAAATTATGGACTGCACAACATGCTGTCACCATCATAACTTGTCTTATAAAATAGTAGTTTTTCATGTGACTGAAGATGGAAAAACTTTTCTTGAATACACCAAATGTTCTCTCAATCACATTTCGTAGCCTCGCATGCTGTTTATTAAAAAGTTGCCTAGGTTGGGTTGGTGCATGGTTGGCCCCTTGAAAGTCCTGTAAGTGATATGGCTCACCACGGTAGGGAGCTAAAAAATAGACATATTAGTATAACCACAGTCTACTAAATAATATTTATCATTGGGTGGGATTTGCAACAGTCCTTCTGATAATGCACTGTGTATTACACGCGAGTCGTTAGCACTGCCTTCCCATCCCGCATAAACAAATATAAACTTCATATCAAAATCACAAGCCGCCAACACATTTTGAGTGATATTACCCTTTTGACCACGACAAGTATTGCTTCGACTAGCGGGTACCGAAGCATCGATTAATGTGCCATCAGCGGCTTCGATTGCTCCCTACATTAATGAATTTGAATACTACATACTTTAACAAACTTTGAAATATGAAAATCATATGTTAGTCAGGAGGAAGGTAACAAAATACCTTAAACCACGGATAAAAGTCCGTGGAATTAGTGATCCTTTCATGTATACGTGTAGTGTTCGGGGGAGTGATAAGTATTGTAACTGCTCTTGCCAAACCTTTCAAAATAAGTGTAAAATGTCACTCGATTGTTTCAAGTGAGTGTTGAAACCTATCAGCACATGCTCGCATTCTATGACTGTGAATGACAATATACAGAAAATTGGCAACACTTTCTTCAAAAGACACACGCCTACGTTGGAATTCCTCCTCCGTTTCCTCGAGGTAGTTGCCATTTTTCAGAAAACCATACAAATCCAGAAAACAATCTTGATTCATACGGAATATGCGATGAAACTTATACGGGAGACCATCTAAGATTTCTTGCAAATATTCACGTCCTGATAGTTTTGGATAGTATACTGGAATTTCTTCGGAGTTGTCATGTAGGAACTGCAGCTCCATCAAGTCATCGAAATCGTCACTACCAGATGAAGAAGTGTCCATAACTATGGTAGCACTTGCAATAGTACTTCACTATAAAAAAAGGTAGAATTCAAATCGATAAAGTAAGTTCAAGCTTTAATACGACGACTATATTGGAGATTATTTACAGAATTTTAAACTAACATATTACGTGATGTAATATTGCTAAGCTCATATTAAAAAAAACAACAACAACAACGTCTACTAATAACAAATCCATTTACCCAAAAAAAAGGAAATAAATTTCAAATAAAAACTGCCGCGTTCAACCATTAAATAGTCAGAATACAGTAGCTCACACACAAATATGCAAATAATTATAAAGGATTGTACACATTATCATATGATGGTCCCACCCAACCAAATGGGAGAGCTACTGCTCACCACGATTCTTCACCCATCTCTCCCTAACTTCCGGGGTCATACGAAGGAAAGTATGACAAGCACGAGGATTAGCAATTAAGTGGTCAAGTGCATTCCCTGTTTCTTTGTAATTAAGCCCAGGCATCGCATTTATTATATCAGTGCATTGATCCAACTCGGTATAATCACGTTCAACCGAGACATTACCTTCCTTGGACATTTTCTTCTTGTACCTGTTCCTTCTTACCTCCTGGGTTTCCAAAAAGGAACCATAGCATTCTTTGATATCCAAGCCTTTTGTTGCTCGTCCACTTGATGTACCAGATTTTCTCTTGCGAGACCCTGACCCTGAACCCATTGGTACATCATCATCCTCATCAGGTACATTTACGTATGGCAGATTAGGGTGGGCAAACTCATAATTAACCCTCCGTTCTTCATCGGAATCGTACACGCTTTGTGTTGAAGCCCTAGAGATATAGCCCTGGGCAGTAGACTCTTGAAAAATTTTGGTCAAAACATCGTAGTTTGCCAACCCCTTCTTCTCAAATTGTTTTGCCTTAGGGTGTGCCTAATCAAAAAATGTGTTGTTAATTTACAAGTAGTAAAGTCATGCTTAAGTATAATAAAAACAGCTTCACAGACAATTAGTAAAAATGAGTTTATATATGAACCTTAACATAGTTGTCCCAAACATCCTTCTCAGCAGTGACTGTTTCGTTTACTTCATCCCAACCGAAACTACTCTGTTTATTCATATGGTCAGACACCCTCCATTGCATTTTCAGTCTCGAATGCTTCTCCTTCAATTGTTTTACCGTGAATGAACGATTACACATATATTTCATATGTACAGTAAATTGATTCCAAACTCTGGGCTCAAATGTGTTACTTTTGAGACTATTTTCGTCTACTGCCTCCTCCATAAGATTCACAAATATCTGCACAACATTTGGAGGCCACTTCTCAAAATAAGCATCCACGACCATCTCCTTCCCCTTCCCCATACTACTCATCTATATTAGGAAAAGAACCAATAAATAGTAATCAACAGTGACAAACTGCAGCACTTAAAGAGTGATCCGAGATCATTTGCGGAAGTAAATTATATTAATAAATGAGAACTTCTATCTCTAATATAGGATTTGAAAATAGTGTTTTTCATTCACGAACAAAATGCACCCTACTTTTAATCAAACGAAAAAGGAGTTTAGTAGACCATAAGATCACAAGTAATGATATCCAAATCCATCCCAATTCACAGTCCCTAAGCTGTAAAAATCAGTCCCGCACAAAAAAAAATTAACAAATCAAAAAACGCAAAAAACCAGTTTTGGCCCACGGATCTAGCCGTAGAATTGAAAGTCATCCTCTCCAAACCCAACCCATTTACTCTCTACAGGATCCCCTGATGAGCCGTTCAACAAACCCATCAGAGAAACAATTTCTTCAAATTTCGCAAAAAAACCAATCAGGAATATCATCTGTATATAGGAAGTCATAGCGCTCTAACAAGGGAGGAAATGGGTTCCAAATTGGATCATACCTTCGATTGTAGTTGAAGAACAAAGAAATTGTCAGCAACCGGTTCAACCTTCAATAGCCGTTTGATTCGATTTGCCCATTGTCGAATATACCTTTTCTTGTATGCAGCACGGGTTTCACAAACCATTAACCCTAAATTGATCACTCAACCCCGAACCAAATCGACTAATCGAGAGTAGTATTCTCGACGCCAGCGACAGAGAATCAACTTAGTGGAGTAGATTTGGGGCTTAATAATTACAAAATCGTTTATTTTGAGTGGAGATTCACTCAGATCTGGTTTGGAGTGCTAAAAAAGAGAGAAGGGATGAAGGAGGTGAAGTGAATACGGAATGGAGTAAAGAAGCTTTAACTCTTGAAGTGAAAGAAGTGAGAAAAGAGGGGGGTTGGGTTTGCAAAACATTCGTTTCCAAAAAACCCCAAACCAAACAACATTTCAAGTTTTAGAAAAAGAAAAACAAAAAAAAAACCTTAAACCAAACGCACTCTTAGATTTCCCTTCATTCAAAATTTATCTTTTATAACTTGGTAAATTTCTCATGAAAACTAATCACTTTTCATAATTTATAATTATCACTTTATGCAATTCTACTCAAATTTCCACTTCTAATTCACATTTATATTAGTCAAATAATACACAATTATTTTTCACAGGCTCCACAAAATTTTAGATTAATTATAATATATTTTCGGATTTAAAATACCCCAAAATATCAATTTAAATGTCCAAAAACCAAAAAATATGTTTTAAAGTGCCAAGACCCAGCGTTGAAAATTGCCAAGTCGAACCCACCACCCGAGAGAAACCAACAGCCACCGAAAGCGAGAACAGCCAAGGCACCACAGCATTGAAAACAGGGGGTTTAATTAACTTAAATTAAGTCTCGATATTCAGATTTTATTGAAAAAAAAATGAGAAACAAAGGGCAGAGCCCAAGTTTCGAACTCGCGACCAGTGAGGTCGACCCACAGCTACAGTAAGTGCCCAACACAGTCATCGTCCAAATGGTCTAAGTGACCAGATCGATAATAAGTGAAGTTTTCAGTGTCAAAACTTCATTCTCTGTTATTTTGATTTTCTACAAAAATGAATATCTTTGTGTTCTCTTCTTATCCAAATTTATTCAAAACCTCCAGAATTTAATTATCATCTTATCACAGCATTTTAGTGCAAAAAATTTCATTTTTGATATAAAAAGACAATTTTTACTCTCTACTTGCATTCTACTACTTAATTTCAATTTTAGGGAAAAACAACATATTCTTGCTACAAATTGCCTCTAAAATTTTCTTAAATCACTTATAATACTTTTCATGGACATTACACATTTATTTCAGTAATAAAAATTCCTTTTTCATGCTTTTTATCAAACCAATAATCAACATCATAATTCCACAATTCTTATTTCAATTATTTCACATACAAGCATAACTTTTAATTTAGCGCATAACAACCAAAATAAAGCATGATAGCATGGGAGATTTAAAACTAACAATCATAATTTTACAATTAATTAACATTCTTTTAACATGCATTATCACAATTATCACAATCTCATTTTCACAACGCATAGCTAGTTCAATCATTTCTTCTTAATCTTATCAAGCAAAGCCTAGCACGGTATTCTAATTAAAAGTTTAAGAAAGTCACCCACCTCAAATGGAGAGAAACACACAAGAGGTCCTAGGAAATTTCCTAGAATGAACAAAAGAGCATTCTCCTCCTAGTTTGAGCAACCAAGTTGCTCTCCTCTCTAGCTTGTTGTTGATGGAACTCCTTTTTCTTGGTCCTTGGTAATGGCCGGCCAATCTTCTAGGTGAGGGAACACACAATTTTGCACTCAATCTTTTAATCTCACAAACTCCTGAATCTTTTGTCTCACTAACTTGTATTTCTTTTATTTCTTTCTTTTTCAATTCTAGGTGCAAGGATAACTAGTGTGTGTGTGTGTGTGTGTGTGTGTGTGTGTGTGTGTGTGTTGGGGGTGGGAGGGGGGTATTTATACAAAATTTTAGTAGGAATAGAGAGCTAGGATTAGATCAAATGGTTAAGAATCGAGGGCTTAGATGAACTAGGGAGTTGAAATAACTTTCCATGATGAAAGTAACCACTCTCCACCTCATCCACTCTCCCTCTCCTCTCTATCATTATCCGGCCTACACCAAAGGGTGTGCATTGCACACTCTAGTGCAAGCACGTGCAACCTAGTGTCCCTCATTTCACAAGTTGTTCATGTTAATTAAATTATTTGTTCATAGAATGAGTCAACACTACAAGTTAGGTTATTTAAAAAAGTAATTAAATTAAATGGGCTCACTAATGGGCTAACTAACCATGGGCTCAAATCAATGAATTAATTAATTAATTAATGTGGGCTACAAAGAGACAAATAGGCCTAGGATCAAATTAAGTTTTCTAAATTAAAAAGAGAAGAAATAAGACTACTGGTTTATAAAATATTTTTAGGGAAATACCTGCATAAATTTGCACGTGTACAACACGTAAAATCAAACAGATTCTAATTTAAATAGGATTTGAAAATTCAGGATGTTATAACTACATCGCGTTGGATGTTCAAGAAGAGAAGGAAATGGAGTTCATAAACCTACAACAGGGGAACATGACCGTCAGGGAGTATGAGATCAAGTTTACTCAATTGTCCCGCTACGCCCCTGAGATGGTGCAAGATGAAGTGAAGAAGGCAAAGAGATTTGAGCAGGGATTTAAGCCTACACTGAGATCGAGACTGGTGCCCCTATGCCTTCGAAGGTTCGACAAGCTCGTGAGAAGGGCAGCAGTAACTGAACAGGACATGAACCAGAACCAGCCATCACAAGGCAGGACAGGAACTTGGAATACCGAGAAGCGACCGATGCCAGCCGCCAATTTTAGGAAGTAGGAGCCCAGCCCAAAATTTCAAAAGGTAAACAATGGTGCAAGCAGGACGGTATGGTGCTACAGATGTGGAGAGGCAGGACAGACGAGGAACCAGTGCCCGAAGCAGAGGTTGCAGCCAACTCCCATCACCTGTTACAATTATGGAAAGGCGGGGTACTATAGAATAGACTACCTCTAGCCACGAAGGAACGACAATCCAATTACCCCCACCCCGAAGACCAACAACAAGGGGAAGAAGCCCTTTCGATAGGGACGCATCTTTACACTCACAAAAGAAGATGCTGGAGAAGATGAAGGAGTGATTTTGGGTATGAATGGGATGTAACTTTTATTCTTGGCTTTGTATTTTGAATCTTGGAAAAAGGAAGTTGAAAGAAATGTAACTCTTTTTTTAACAGGCTGTTTGGAAATCAATGGAATGGAAGCCAATGTTTTGTTTGATAGTGGATCCTCCCATTCTTTTGTGTCGAAGTCTTTTTCGAAGAACTTAAGTCACACCCAGGAGGCAACCCCTGAGTTAGCCCTAATGGTAGCTACACCATCAGGGGCAACTCTCACTACTGATGTATGTTACAAGGACTGTAAGATCCAAGTTGGAGGAGAAACCTTGAATATATACTTGCTAGAGTTGGGTTTGGTGGGTGCCAATGTGATAATCGAGATGGATTGGATGTCAAGGTGCAAGGCAAATATCGACTGCAAAGGGCTGAAGGTAACCTTAGCCATACCCGAGAAACCAGAGACTGTGTTTCAAGGGAAGAAGAAAAACGGAAGTATTCTAGCGGCTACAGCCAGGAGTAAGGTGCCAAAGGAAGTCAAGGGGATACCCATTGTAAGAGACTTTCACTAGTATTTTTGGAGGAGTTACCAGGATTACCCCCACCGAGAGATATAGAGTTCAGTATCGTGATCCAGCCCGACAGCGCGCCCGTATCGAAGGTGCCGTATCGTATGGCACTGGTGGAACAGAATGAAGTCAAGTAGCAAATAGAGGAATTGCTGCAGAAGGGACTCATCAGGCTTAGTGCCTCCCCTTGGAGAGCACTGGTACTATTGGTCAAGAAGAAGGACAGGTCATCAAGGATGTGTATTGACTATCGGGAATTGAACAAAGTCACAGTCCAAAACAAATATCCAATTCCCAAGATCAACGACTTGTTCGATCAGCTACAAGGAGCCGCAGTGTTCTCAAAGATCGATCTACGATCGGGTTACCATCAGGTCCGTGTCAAGGAGGAAGACATACCAAAGATAGCTTTCAGGACATGGCATGGGCACTATGAGTTTCTAGTGATGCCATTTGGAGTGACCAATGCTTCAGCCGTCTTCATGGATTTGATGAATCGATTCTACGGCCATTCATCGACTCATTTGTGGTGGTCTTCATAGATGATATTTTGGTGTACAAAAAAACTGAGGAGGAACATGCCGAGAATTTGTCTGCAGTTTTGAGCAAGCTTCAAGAGCAAGAGTTGTACGCGAAGCTTTCCAAGTGTGAATTCTGGAAGTCGAAAGTAGCTTTCCTTGGTCATGTTACCGACCCACAAAAGATAGAGGCGGTGAAGGAATGGCCTCCACCAACGATAGTGAAGAAAGTTAGGAGCTTTTTGGGTTTGACCGGGTACTACAAGAAGTTCATTCAGGATTATTCCAAGATTGCAGTATCCCTCACAGCTTTGACAAGGAAGGACAAGAAGTTTGAATCAACCGATAAGTGTGAAGCCAGTTTCCATGAGCTGAAGAACCGACTAATATCAGCACCGGTTTTGGTCTTACCTCAACCAGATAAAAGGGTATGTGATCTACAGCGATACATCTCACTTGGGTTTCGGATGCATTCTGATGCAAGAAGGGAAGGCCATTGCCTACGGGTTAAGGCAGCTTCGACCAAATGAGAAGAACTATCTAACTCAATGTCAAGGACCGTGGAGCGTTAAGTTTAGCAAGAAACAATTTGTTGGTCGGACCGAGGTTGCAATCAAACTCCAAGCATCGATGTGGTTGTGGTAATCGATGGGGACGATTCACCAGGGGTTCGTGCCAAGTGTGGGCCAAGGTGGGTCATCTTTTGGGCCGGACTAGAGGGCTAGTTGAGTCCTAGTGTGAAATGGGTTTAGATCGATTTTGATAAAGGTGACTAACTAGGGAGAGTCTACTAATGGAATTGAACTAGTTGATCATGGTAAGCAAGTTGATTATCGAGTTAGGGATTTGGAAATGGTAGATAGATCGCCAAACTAAAAGAATTAGAGTTGGCTAGAGTGATGGTTCGAGTAGTCGGTCGATAAAACAAATCTTGAATTCAACCTTAACCTTTAATCTTAGAGTGGGGTAGCCTTGATACTTTGGTAGGACTAGATCAAGTCTTGTTTAAGTGTAAGGACAGGCACTAGCGAAGGTGTTCACCTATCACGGGGACGCATGGCGTCATCGCCCCCGACCAAACCCTAGGTTCGTTTAATGCAGACAGGGACCCCGAGCTACCCTGGGAGCAGTGAAACTCTGTTGGGGGCTCTATTGTCTCGGCAGAAATTCCTTTATGATCCATAACAACCTTTGAGGAGGTTTGGAGTGTTGACATCGTCTCGACTGTAGGTTCTATTCTAGTGTAGGGACGAGTGTAGCGGAGTTCGGGAAACCCTATATCCGTTGGTCCTTTGTCGATCAATGTGGACAGACGGATTAGACGATGTTTCGAAGAGTTAGACTCTATCGAAAGTTTCTCTAATCACTTGGTAATGGAGCCCTTGTGCCCATATATCAGCTTTTGGTGAGGTTCGAGGAGACGTAGATACAACAACATACCATTGAGCACAGTCGTGAAGGCGAAAGCCGCGACTGAGACCCCGGACATACTGGATAAAACTAAGAGATCTGGACACCACTATTGACAGCAGTGACTGGAGTCACAACAGGGGCCTGCAGCCTCACCATCACTAGAATTAGAAACAGGAGAGAGCACAAGGTTAGGATGCATAGTGGGGGATCGACCCCCATTAAATTGAAGAACGTCGTTTGGTTGGGTGGATGTAGTATCTGATGCATATTTGTCAACCAAGTGTGCACTAGCTTTAGGAGCATTATGTGCATAGTGTGTGCATTAGTTTAGGCCATGGCATACACCGACACTTGTTTGACATCACTTTTTCGTTGCATTAAATATTTGCATTTGTTGAGGTTGGAACCGTTATACTATAGCGTAGAGAGGATAGCCGGATATAGCATTTCGTCAGTTGTAATCAACTGACGTGCCCACAGTTATCAGTGCAGGATTGCTGAGTTGGGACCACGGGAAAGCTCTAGCACGGGAAAGCATCCAAGTGAAAGTTACTGTCCAAATTCTATTGTACATTCTTGTTGTAACAATTAATTGTAAATATTGTATTCATTGGACATTATAGTAATAATTTGATGTAATAAAAGTTTTTAATTTCCTGTTAATTTTGTTGTGTTGTGACTCATTTGAAGGAAGATCTTGGAGTGTGTCACGAGTTCCTATGTTAGGAATTCGGGGCGCTACAAGTACTAGCAGACCATAGTCGGGTCTTGTAGTTTCCGTGTCGTAGGTATACAGATTTGGTTCTCAGGTTTTGAGTTCGCGGGTCTCGTATCTCGATCTGTTAATTCTCAAAGAGCCAGGGTAAGGAACGGGAGAGTAACTCCTATCGGATAAGGGGATTTGACCCTTAAGGCCATCATGTTCCTATGCGCGTGGGTTTTGTTTTATACATGAAGCGTTGACGTCATGGGTACATGATTCTGTACTAGAAGGTTTGACACGGCTTTTTGAGTGAGGTCCGGGCACTGGTACTATGTGGCAAACGTGACCACCACTTTAGGGACTGTAGTGCGGGACTAGACCGAAGTACTACAACCTCCTCAGACACACAAATCTATTAGGAACAGGTTGAGTACAAGAGTAGGATGCATGGCGAGGGTTCGAATCCCTAAAATTTGGAGAAAGACAGCTAGATTTGGGGGCATATGTAGTATGGGATGCATGCGTTCTCCAAAGTCTTGTGTGCATTAGAATTAGGCATGTGATTGATGCATTTAGTTGTAGAATCATGGCATACAACAACCCTATAACCTGAATCCATTAACCCCTAGTTTTCATATCACTTTTCTCTTTTGCATAAATTATGGTTGTGATTGTTAGTTTTGGACATCGTTGTTATTATCAGCATTGCGTCAGTCAAAGTACTGACGTTCCCCACCTTGTAGGTATCCAGAGCCGATTCACAGGTACAACAGAGCTCGAGTTGGTCCAAGTATCCAAGGGACATATTCAATTGTTATTATATTGTTTGTAAATCTTGTAATTTTTATTTGGATATTGTAACACCTGTAAATGTAACAATTATATGGAATAAAAGTTTTAATTTTCCTGTACTTTTCTGTGATTGTGACTATTTGAAGTTTGACTCCTGGGGTAGGGTCTCAGATTTCCAGTATGGGGATTTGGGGCGCTACAGAGTTGGTATAAGAGCTGACTTCAAATATTAGTCCAACACAACAGGAAAATTATACTTGGATGTGCTACGAGAGTTGGGTTTAGTGAGATAGTTGATGATTATAATTCTTAATATTTCTTTTACAACTTTTGCTTTATAATTTTTTCTATATCTGGACTGATTTCCATATTTTCTCTTGCAGATGCTGGGCATGGATAATGGACACTCGAACGGTTGGACCGATTGAAATGGTCGTGCACTTCCACTCCCACCTCCACCCCCACAGCCTCCGGCCGTAGAGCAGGCCATCACTATGTTATTCCAAGAGCTAGCTGCCTATAAATGGAGCCACGGGCAGCTGGAGGATCGCTTTGAGAATCTCGCTAGGCTTTGATAGCCTACGAGAGAAGGGTGGCCAAGTTGGAGAGGACCAAGTGGAAGTGGAAGACGAGGGTGATACTATTGAAGCACCGGTATGAGGAGAGGTTGGGATAGCTGCAGAGCCGATATCTGGCACTGAGGTCTCAGGTTGCTGATATGCAGGACCTATTTGATAATATGGACGATGGGGATAGTTCTGACACTGACGATCAGCCAGTGGCAGGAGAGCAGTGACCTCCCTTAGTATTATGGGACCTTTTTTGATGTGTATAGATGAAAATCTTTTTGAATAGCTAGGCTGACTTGCTATTTTTTGATGGGTGTAGTATGAACGCATTGGATGATGACATGTCTGTATTGATGGCAATATCATTGTAACCCTTTTTGAATGAATAAAACTATTATGTTTTCTGACCAATGCTAGTGTGTTATGGGTTTTACATTGCTATTGCTATTTAATGATGTCAGTGTTAGCATCAGATGGCAGGAAGGACTAGAAGAAACCGACGCGATCAGAATGAAGCCTAAGGCACTGGAGCCAACAGAACTGGCCTCGATGTGAGGGAAGATTCGCTCGGGTATACCAGATGATTGGAGCATTTGTGGAAGCTAGCAAGAACCAAGCACCGCCACAAGGAGCACCGGGAGTCGCTGTAAGTGCAGATCGGTGAAGATGGTGGAATCATTCAAGAGGATGAAACTGCCAGTCTTTGAAGGACAGGCCGACCCTACAACTGCTGACGACTGGATATGTCAGGTGGAGACGGTATTCGAAGTACTGATGACTCTAGAGGACAGCAAGGTTCGGCTAACCACAATCTTGTTATAGAAGGATGCCGGAGTTTTGTGGCAATCCGTGAAACGTGGTCTTGGAGAAGGTCCGATCGCTTGGGAAGATTTCCTTGAGGAATTCCGACAGCACTACTTTCCTATGGATGTGCAAGAAGAAAAGGCAATGGAGTTCCACAACTAGAAGCAGGAAAATATGTCTGCCAGGGAGTATCAGATGAAGTTATCACAGCTGTCACAGTATGTACCAGAGATGGTCCAAGAGAAATCAAGAAAGGCCGAGAGGTTTGAGCAAGGGCTTAGGCCTGGACTAAGGTCAAGGATGGTTCTGTTAGACATTCACCGATTCGACAAGCTAGTGAGGCCCGCGGTAATAGAGGCGTACATGAGTCAGAGTCAAGGAAGATCGAAGTTTTGGAATAAAGGAAAGAGATCCACCCCAGCATCCAAATTCAAGAAGCAGAGCAAGAGCCAAAAATTTCAGAAAACCAGTGCCAAGACCGGACAATACAAGCCCGGAAGCTGCTTCACTATGGAGAGTAGGGACACTTTAAAGACCAATGCCCCAGGAAGAATGTACCAAGATGTTTCCAGTGCGGACAAGAAGGGCATGTTAAGCCGAATTGTCTCCAAAATCAAGGGATCAGCAATAGGGCAGGGTCGGGAACAACCGACAAAGGAAAGAAGTCGATGCATCGAGGAAAAGTATTCGCCTTAACCAAGAAGGATGTTGAAGAAGATGAAGGGATAATCATGGGACATATATATATATATATATATATATATATATATATATATATATATATAAATGGAATATTGACTATGGTCTTGTTCGATTGTGGATCGACTCATTTTTTTGTGTCAAAGTCTTTTTCAAGAAAATTAAGATGCATACAAGAGGCAATTCCAGAGTTAGCCTTAATGGTGGCTACACAGTCAGGGGAAACCCTCACTATAGATCTATGCTATAAGGGATGTAAACTCCAGATCAATGGGGAAACCCTAAGTATCGATTTGTTAGAATTGGGTTTTGCCGGAACAGATGTCATTATCAGTATGGATTGGATGTTGAAGCATAAGGCAAGCATAGAATGCAAGGAGAAGGAGGTAGTCATCTCAGCTGAAGGGATGGAACTTGTATTCTATGGGGAGAAAAGGTCGAGAGCATAGATCGTTGCAGCTACTAGTGAAGTACGGGTACCTGAAGAGATGAACGAGATACCAGTGGTGAGAAATTTTTCCACTCGTATTCTTGGAAGAATTACCTAGACTTCCCCCACATCGGGATGTCGAGTTTAACATCACAGTTCAACCAGGTAGCGCTCCAGTATCAAAAGCACACTATAGAATGGAGCCAGTAGAGCAGAATGAAGTCAAGAAGCAGATTGAGGAATTCTTGCAGAAGGGATTTATCAGACCAAGTGCATCACCTTGGGGAGCACCAGTATTGCTTGTTAAGAAGAAGGACGGATCAGCCAGGATGTGTATCGATTATCGGGAATTGAATAAGCTCACTATTCGGAACAAGTACCTGATTCCCATGATCGACGATTTGTTCGATCAACTTTAGGGAGCAGCATTATTTTCCAAGATTGATCTACGGTCTGGATATCATCAAGTGCGATTCAAGGAGGAGGATGTACCCAAGATAGCCTTTCGAACTCGGCATGGACACTATTAATTCATGGTAATGCTGTTTGGAGTGACTAACGTTCCGGCAATCTTTATGGACTTGATGAACAGAATTCTACGTCCGTTTATTAACTCTTTTGTTGTGGTCTTTATCGAAGACATTTTGGTGTACTTAGGGACGGACGAGGATCATGCTGAACATCTGAAAGCAGTCCTGAGCAAGCTACAAGAGCATCAGTTATACGCCAAATTGTCCAAGTGGGAGTTCTGGAAATCGAAAGTTGCATTTCTAGGCCATATCCTTTCTAAGGAGTGAGTGGCAATGGATCCCCAGAAGACAGAAGCAGTCAAAGGATGGTCACAGCCAAGGACGTTGAAAGAGGTAAGGAGTTTTCTGGGTATGACTGGGTATTATCGGAAGTTTATCCAGAATTATGCAAGGATAGTTGTACCCTTACCGCTTTGACCAAGAAGAACCAAAGTTTCGACTGGACGGAGATGTGTGAAGATAGTTTCTAAGAACTGAAGAACCGCTTGATCTCTGCACCTATATTGGTTTTACCTCAGGAGGATAAGGACTATGTCATCTACAGTGATGCGTCATATTTGGAGTTCGGATGTGTGCTGATGCAAGAAGGCAATGTTATAGCTTATTGATCAAAACAATTTTGACCACATGAAAAGAACTACCCGACTCACGACTTGGAACTTGCAGCCATAATCTTCGCTTTGAAATCATGGAGGCATTATATCTACGGAGCAAAGGTGGAGATATACACTGACCATAAGATCTTAAAGTACATTTACCAGCATAAGGACCTTAATTTAAGGTAAAAGAGATGGTTGGAAGTCCTCGAGGACATCAGGCTAGAAGTCATACATCATCCAGGAAAGGCCAACGTGGTAGCAGATGTGCTCAGCTGGAAGAGAAGTGTGGCTACACTGGTAGTGACCAGCAATGAGCAAGATGAGGCGATCAGGCAAGCAGGCATTGAAGTAGTTGCTCAGCACTAGTTTTGGCACAGTTGGTATTACAGCCAAGCTTGAATGAGCAGGTGAAGAAGGCTCAGACTGAAGACCCGGAGATAGAAGCCATGAAGCAAGTGAACGAAGGAGAACTGCCAGAATTCAGTATAAGAGGGGGTTCACTATGGTTTGGTAATAGACTATGTGTACCAAAGGACAAGGAGTTGAGAGAAGATATCATGAAGGAAGCTCACTCTACATTGCTTGTGATTCATCCCAGGAGCACCAAAATGTATTGAGATATAAAACATTACTATTGGTGGTCAGGGATAAGGCGAGACATAGCAAAATTCGTGGCCAAATGTCTGACGTGCCAACAAGTTAAGGCTGAGAATCAGAAGCCGGGAGGATTGCTACAGCCTCTACCCATTCCAGAGTGGAAATGGAAGAACATCAGTATGGACTTTATCACTGGATGACCCAGGAGCCCTAAAGGAAATGACTCGATATGGGTGATTTTGAACCGATTAACAAATTCGGCACCTTTTCTTTTAGTAAAGACAACCTGGTCAGTCGAGAAGTTGGCCGAAATCTACATCAAGAACATAGTGAAGCTACATGGAGTGCCAGTGTCGATAGTATCCGATCGATATGCAAGATTTACATCTTAATTCTAGCAGAGTCTACAGTCAGTGTTGGGGACCAGAATAGACTTTAGCACAGTCTTTCATCCACAGACTGATGGACAGACATAGAGGGTCAACCGGATTCTTAAAGACATGTTGAGGGCATGCATTTTGGACTTCGGAGGAAGTTGGGAGAAATACCTAGCCTTGGTAGTGTTTACTTACAATAACAGCTATCAGGCAAGCATTGGCATGGCCCCATATGAAGCTTTGTATGGTAGAAAATGTAGAACACTCGTGTGCTGGTACAAGGTAGGAGAGCTGCAGATGTATGGGCCAAAAATCATACAGCAAACCTCAGAAAAGATAGAGCTTATTCATAAGAGACTATAAGGATGCAGAGCAAGCAGAAGACCTATACCGACAATCGCTGGAAAGAGCTGGAATTTGAGGAAGACGACTTCGTGTTTCTCAAGGTATCGCCAACAAAAGGAGTTATCAGGTTCGAAAGGGGTAGAAATTTAGCTCCGAGATACATTGGACCACACAAGATTCTGAAGAGGATTGGCAAGGATGGCTTATAAGTTGGAGCTATCCGCCGAGTTATCTCAAGTGCATGACGTGTTCCACGTCTCTATGCTACGAAAGTATGTGCCGGATTCGAGCCATCGATTATCAGAAGTTTCGGGAGATCTACAAATTAATCTTTCTTACAAGGAGCAACCGGTCAGGAAACTTGACCATCAGGACAAGGTACTGAGAAACATTGTCATCCCGATGGTCAAGGTTCTTTGGAGGAAATCAATTCGTGGAAGAAGCCACCGGGGATCCGGAGAACCGTATGAAGACTTTGTATCCAGATTTGTTTTAGGAGATGTTTGTCTTTTCTTTCCTTCTCTCACACAAGTGTCGTTCTGGGGACAGAACGATACTAAGGAGGGAGTAAAGTAATACCCCGGGTAAGATAATATCTGTATATATATATATGTGTGTGTGTGTGTGTGTGTGTGTGTGTGTGTGTGTGTCTGTATATATATATTTATGAATGTTGAAGTGCGATTAAATTTGCTGGATTGTTCGCGTGGATGGTTGAATTCATGGTGGTGCGCGAGAATGAGAAGGACCGATACTAGTATATACACTAGTTTTGAGTGTGATGCATATACAAATATGCAATTGTATGGTACCACAATGGATATTCTTTGCATGCACTCAAATCTAACCTCTCATCTCTCATCTAAAACTTGATCAAAGGCTAAAATTTCAGCCATGCAAATATCTCCAAAAAACAATGGGCTAGAACCCTTGTTTTAGGAAAACAACCATGCCACCTCACTACCCTCTCTACCCTATAGGCCGGCCACCCCCTTGCACCCCCTCACTCTTCTCATTTTAAGTATTAAACCCCTCCCTATCACTCCCATTCAGTTCTGAAAATTTAGAGAAAAAAAAGAGAGGAAGGAGAGTGTGAAAGAAGGTAAGAAAAAAGAGGCAAATCAAGAGCTTTGGAGGAGAAATCAAGGAGGAAGGCCAAGCTATTTTCATCTCTCAAGCTACACCAAGGGTGGGGAGTTCTCTGAACTATAGTCATGTTTCTCTTGTTTGATTTTCTTGCATGAATCAAATAGTAATAGTTATGAGAATGATTGATTAGGAGTAGATTGTTAGAATCTGGAAATGGAAACATAAAACATGATCTGCATGCTAAATTCCCGAATTTCCAGAGAACAAAATAAAGGGAATTTAGTCATTAAATTTTCGCAGAATGATCTCATGTATGTCTAGAAGCAACATGATTTGATTTCGGATTTTTCTGATGTCATTTAATATTTTAATAAAATCAATTTTGAGGACTGAGTCGTAAGGCAGAAACTGAGTCTGTCTATTGTAACAACTGAACTTGTGGGAATTCTTAGAATTAATTGAATCATGATCTATTTCTGATTTTTTTTCCATGTTATCTTTCATGCATCTCAACTCTACAGAAAAATAATGAAATTATTTGGACGAAGATTGATACATGATCGAAATTAATTAATCAAGAGTAGTCAAGACAATGACTGAAGAACAGTAGAACTTTTATACCTGATTGTAATAGGTAGAACTCCTTGAATATTTGGAATCAGGATGTGATCCTTTTTGTATACTATTCATGATGTTGTCTAGTTTTTGGAAATGTAAATTTTATGACAATAGGTTATGCATGTGATTTATGATGAATATTTTAGCATGTACTATGCAGAACTTAGTCAGTAATGACACCCTGATAAGATGGTACCTTTATGGCTCTGTAAGAGATTAATTTAAGGAAGTCTACAACTAGGAAGTTGTAGTAGACATCATGAGCTTTCTAAAAAACCTTATTTCAAGAAATTCCTATAAGTAGAACAATAGATATGATTTTTGCAAGTTGGGACAGAAACCAGATTTTGAGCTATAGGCTCTGTTTGAGTAATTCTTTGTGTATGGTTCTGTATACCTGAAGAAAATGACTGTTTTAGGGTAATCAAATGAAACAATTGGGATTGGTGATCAACTAGAAAGTTGCAGAGGACATTCACACCTTTCCGCAGAACCTGGATTTGTGTCATTCGATGAGTAGGTAAAGTTCTATGCTATCGGTAAGGTGCAGCCAGTTTACATGAAGTACACAGGCTGAGGTTTGTGAAGCTATTTTGAGGAATTAGATGACTGAATTTAAGGTGATGATCAACTAGAGAGTTGTAGCCTAGGTCTTTAGCTTTCCAGATTAGGCTAGAACACCCAAATCTGAGTTGTATTGTGGAAGTTATGACCTTTTTAAGTTTCAGGCAGAAACTCCATAGTTTGTTTAATCATAGTTTTGACTAAGTATTCGGAGATCCTTTCCCCTTGTGTACATAAGAGTTTATAACTCGTTGTTTGGGGATGAATGGTGTCTATTGCTGGTCTTGTTGGTGTTTGAATCCTATTGAAGATGTTGTGACTCGAGTTAGTCACTAGAGTAGGGTGATACCCTACGACTATCGACCCTAAGATTAGAACTTCCGCCGAGGCGTTGGATGTCTGATCGGTGCCAATGAATTGAATTCATGCTAGTGAAGGGTGAATGTGGGCCGGGGTGATGGACGAATTCCAAGCTAGGGGAAGTGGCGAGCAACACTTGTGTCACCGGGGCTAGTGGTCGATGGGTAGAGTTTCGGAAGCAATCTTTTTTACCTGAATGATTAGAGTGAGTCCGGGATAAAGTGATGTATTAGGGGTATTTATATTGCATTAGTACTAGCAACATAGTTGGGTGTTGTACTTTTCTTGTCGTAGGGATATGGATTTGGTTCTCAGGTTTTGAGTTCGCAGGTATCGTATCTCGATCTGTTAATTCCCAAAGAGTCGAGGTAAGGAACGGGAGAGGAACTCCTGTCCGAAATGGGGATTTGACTCTGGAGGCTGTCATGTTCCTATACGCATGGGTTTTGTTTTATATATGAATCATTGACGTCATGGGTACATGGTTTTGTACCGGAAGATTTGACACGACTTTTTGAGTGAGGCCTGTGTGCGGGTACTAAGTGGAAAACGCGACCACCACTTTAGGGACTGCAGTACAGGACTAGACTTAAGGACTGCAACCTCCTTAGACATGAAAATCTATTGGGAACAAGTTGAGCACAAGAGTAGGATGCATGGCGAGGGTTCGAATCCCTAAAATTTGGAGAAATACAGCTAGATTTGGGGGTGTATGTAGTATGGGATGCATGTGTTCTCCAAAGTCCTGCGTGCATTAGAATTAGGCATGTGATTAATGCATCTAGTTGTAGAATCATGGCATACAACAACACTATAACCTGAATCCATTAACCCCTAGTTTTCACATCACTTTTCTCTTTTCCATAAATTATGATTGTAATTGTTAGTTTTGGAGATCGCTGTTATTATCAGCATTGCATCAGTCGAAGTACTGACGTTCCCCACCTTGTATGTATCCAGAGCCAATTCACTGATACAACAGAACTCGAGTTGGTCTAAGCATCCAAGGGACATATTCAAGTGCTATTATATTATTTATAAATCTTGTAATTTTATTTGGATATTGTAACACTTGTAAATGTAACAATTATATGGAATAAAAGTTTTAATTTTCCTGTACTTTTCTGTGATTGTGACTATTTGAACTTCGACTCCTGGGGTAGGGTCTCAAATTTCCAGTGTGGGGATTTGGGGCGCTACATATCCCTACTTGTTGCCGCCTCGTATCTCAGAACACCAGCTATTGCCGACAGCCCCAAGTAGAAGAGGCATCAGACACCAGCCTTGGGGATGAAGTGAAGGTCGGCCGATCCGAGTCTCGGGCACTGGAGAACCTGAACAAACATCCCACGAGAGGAACTCATGAAAAGTCCGTCCCTCAGAACCGGAAGGAGCTGAACCAACAAGCCTGGGTCTGCAGACCTTAGCACAACCCATCATCCCCGAAGCCGTACGTGAAGTATGAGGAGGATAAAGGGGATTCCAGACCACCGAGGTACTGAAGAATCACAAGACTCCATCGGGGATCCTCGCCTACCCGAAGATGAAGATTTCTTACCCCGACTTCGGCCATCGATCATCGGCTAAGGATAACAGATCTTGTAATCTGAGATATACTTTATGGGGTTCAATAGGGATTGCATCGATCCACTTCGGTTCCCCCTCTTATCGGTACAGAGAGGATTGGAGCCCCTAATCGGACAATTGCGACCAAACCCCTTTTATGGGCAAAAGCAAGGAAGAAAGCGCCCATCGAGGTTCGATCAGCACCACCGTAGATCTTGATATCCAAGATAAACAACTTAAACTCCGGCATCCGGACTCTAGTCCCTATAGGGTCGAACCTCCGAGCCACTTGACAAGAGCTCATCGGCCAAATGCTAAACAATTTATCCCCATCAGTGTTGACCCTCGTGTTGCCATTCGAGGCGCCCGACGAGTTAGCTCTCACAATCTCAAACATCGAAAGATTAAAATTTGTTTTATGGGTCAAATGCTTGTAGGGGGGGCATTTATAAGCGCCCGAAACTACCTCATTAATTACACTCAATAAGTCAACACTTCAACTTCTAAGATACGTTGAATCACTCAGTTAGATGACGTAAGTTTACATGTGTCAACTCACGTGATTGTGCAGAGTGGCTCGCAAATCTAAGGCCTTGGATCCATGCATCCATAGGCAAAGCTCGAGACTGCACTCACAGTATTGACAGAAAAGTCGAAGGGAAATGCTCGAACAAGTCTTATTCATAAATAAAACAGTGTAAAATGCAGTGGTCATCCGTGAAAAGGCAAAAATACAAATAACTCAGGGATGCTGCTTAGAAGAGGACCCATTCCCAATGTCCAGAACAAAGGGCCTTTATTAGTCTGAACTGCGATGTCGATCGGTACATTGATAGTCAGTTCAACCCCTTCGGCAACCTGAACAAGTTCTGCAATTCGCATCGACAGCCAGGCCCCCGACGTTGAGGTTCAGATATCTGACCTTAACATGCCCCAGGGCAAGGCCATACTTTCGTCCTGAGCATGGATCACCACGGTCTCGTCTAATTCCTTCTTAAACTTCTTCACCTTCACCTGCTATACCAGCCGCTCCTCGCTCAGCTTCTTCTCCTGTGCCTGCCATACCAGCTGCGCCTTGCTTAGCTTCTTCTTCTCTGCCAGTAGCTCCTTCGGAGCTTTCTTCTCCCTCTCCAACTCATCCTTTTCCTCCTTCACTGACTGCCAAACATCACTGTTCTGATGCAATAGGTCCCTTTGGCCCGCCTTGGCCTTCTCGGCCCGATCAAGAAGCAATCCGAGCCGCCACTTCAGTTTGGCTCCACTAACAGTCGCCTAGAAGGAAATGAGAATGCATCAGCAAAATAAAGACCAAGAAAAGTGATCGGCGAAATAAACCCCTTACCAAGACGGATGTCTGAGCCCAACCGGTATAAACCTCCTCAAACTCCTTTGTCAAAGAAGCTTTGATCTTGGGTAGTGGCGAGGTGGCCGGCCACCTGCACGGCATTGAGGAGGTCGGTCGACAAGTTCACCTCCGTGACAAACCAGGAAGGCACCCACGCCTTCACCGATGAGGGGAGCTCTGAACCTGTTCCGGCACCCTTCGGGGACGAGACTTCAGGCTTCGAGGCATCCTTGGCAACAACTCCAGGTTCCTTCGACTTTGAAGGGTCAACGCCCTTGCCTTTATTATTCTGTAAAGGTTCCTCCGAGCCTAGGGAACGAGGACATTTTGATGATCCTGCCTTTGCCTCCCCCCGGAGCTTCCCCTCGGCCTTCGCCCTCGCCTCCATCTCTGCCCTTAATTCTGTGCGTCTGACTCACTAAAATTTTCAAAAACCATGGTTCCTCAATGAAGAAGAAACAAAGCCAAACACAATAGGGTCAAGTAGATTTGAGGGAAGGCCCAGAGAAGGCAATATATAGGGAGAAAAGGGATACCGAATACTGCACATGCACATGATAGCACATGCGCATACATGGAGTGCGAGATTTTTGGAATTCCCACCGGCTAGATGTCTCGAAATGGTGTTCCAACCCTGAACTTTTCACGGTCACCACAAACAGAGCTCACATATCAGACAAATTTCTCCTTGATTGAGAACTCAAGCCTTGGATGAACGCCTCGAAAGAGTGTACCGAACCCGAGGACACCGAAATTCTAAGATTACGACAGGAGATGAAACTGGAAAACACTTGCATTAAAAGGAGAATTTGTTACATTATCTGGTAATTTCAAGAACTCTGCCAAACTCATGGCTCAAAACCCTTACCCGCGAGGTTACCTCCGGCGGATCCCAATGCTGGGTCTGATGCATCTCTCCCTCAGACATGAGGTGCTAATCCCAACAACTCTAAACCCCCTCGAATGCTGGCAACACTAGAGGTGCCTGCCACTCTACTCTGGGCATCCCCAAAAACCACCGTTCGAAGACGGACCCCTGGGTATGGACTCCGCCTAAAAAACAGGCACATAAAGCTCAAAGTTAGGTCCACCTCTCTAAGCTTGACCCTCATCCTGTGTATCTCCAAGTCTTAGTCCACAAGCATCTGCCTGAAAACGGAGTCCGAGGATTGCCCTCCGTTGATGATGGGAAGCACGCTCCTCTCGGCTTGGGCGAGGACCAGATTGACGTCGGGGATAGATGCCTTCAAGCAGACTAACTCTTCCGCGACTACTTGCGACCTTCAGATATGTAACATAATGCTCCTTCCCTTTCAATCGCTTCCTTTTGAAGGCGGGCTATGGTGTCCTCCGCCTGATGCAATCTACCCCGCAGAACTCGCTTCTGTTCCTCTCCCTGTAGCACCCCAAATTTCGAACACAAGAAATTTGTGACTCATCCAAAAACTTTACTTCAATGTAATATAAACACAGTACAAAATACTAGAAAAATTTAAACTTTTATTACATCAACTCTCTTTACAGCATACATCGGAATTATTACACATTAATTACAACTTGTTACAAAAATTCAAACTTCAGTCTTCACTAGAATCCATGTCAAAACTCGTATCCATGCCACTCATTATTAAGAAACCTACAAAACTATTAAACTATGGATATATCAGTTGAATGCAACTGATGTAATACTATAGTAATAGTGATCTTCCACTTCTCAACAACCACAAACTTGATGAAAAATAATAAAAACAGTAAGGAAGAATAAAAGCATAAAGTGAATCTATTCTAAGTGTATAAGTGTATGCCGCGAAATCAGAATTTAAATGTATAGATCAATCACGAAGATTCTGTCCCCTATCATAATCTCTCAATCAGCATAGTACCGATCAGTGGTTAAAGTCTCCCCTGATGGAGTAGCTACTGCTAAGATCTTGCCTAGAAAAATCTTCGGTACAACTCCCAACACTTTAGCAAATTTAGGAGACACAAAAGTATGAGAGGATCCAGTATCGAACAAAACAACAGCTTTCATTCAATTCAAATAAAGTTCTCCTGTTACATAATACATACTCATTACATAACAGTTCATTAAATAAACGGGAAAAAGAAACAACATAAATCTCTAAACATCCGCCCTCGTACCAGTGATGACATGATCCACCTCATCGGCATCAGCTTCAGTCAAGGCAAATACTCGCCCTCGCTGGTACGGTCTCTTCCCAGTCTGCTGCATTGGTGCATTGCGATTAACATTCCGCAGTTTGGGGCATTGAGATTTGTAATGTCCCGTCTCACCGCAGTTGTAGCAATTTACCGCATGAGGTCTCACAAAATTATTTCCGGGTCCTCCAACCACACTAATAGCGTTCGTCCCTGTCGGTTTGAACCTTTGTGCAGATGGTTGTCCCTTGAAATTCCCAGAATTTGCGGGCCTCTTACCAGACTGCCAGTTGTTCCTCTGATTTTGAACAACATGAAACTGCTCCATGTCTGCTTCCGTGGCTGTCGCTCGTTTGACCAACTTGTCAAACCTCCGGATACTGAGGGGTATCATCCTGGATCTCAAATTTGGTCTCAATTCATGCTCGAACTTACGAGCCTTCTTCGCCTCATCCATCACCAATTCAGGAGCATAGCTTGAGAGTTGAGTAAATTTGGTCTCATACTCCCTAACTGACATACCACCTTGTTGCAGCGACAGAAACTCCATGGCCTTCTTCTCCTGGACGTCTGAAGGAAAGTAATGACTGGGGAATTCCTACAAAAATTCCTCCCAGCCAAGAACCAAGCCTCCTATTGTCCGCTTCATCGACTGCCACCACACAGCCGCATCCTTCTCGAATTGTAGAGTCGCCAACTTCACCTTGCTGCCTTCAGGGGTCTCCAAAACTTCGAAAATAGTCTCTACCTGCCTGATCCAGTTGTCAGCTGTGTCAGGGTCTGACTTCCCTTCAAACATCAATAGTTTCATATATTTAAATGATTCCACGAGTTTGATTGCTTCGGGCACCGGATTTGCAGGCACCCTTCCCTAATTCTGATTCATGGCCACAACATTGAGTGTCTGATAGACCCTCGCTAGTTCCGTTTCCAAGTCTAGACCTTCACCATTTCTTGCTCGTCGTCCAACCATGTTCTGATGCAAAAGATCCATTAAATTCGAAGTGTGAAACATGAACTTTTAAGTCAATATTTCCATTTCATTGAATTTCAAACTTTATACATTCGAATTTAAAACATTTTTAACATCAAAATGAAAGCAGTAGACGATACAACGTTCTAACTCCTACGGTTCCTCTTGGCTTCACGAAGCTCTCCCCGTAGTTCTTCAACTTCTTCCTTCAGTACATCGGTCATGTTTTTCCTCTTCTCGAGTTCCCATACACGATGACTGAGAACTGCAAAATCATCCTTGCACTTTGCCAACTGAGCCTCCAATAGTCCGACTCTCTCCCGCGGTGTTTCTACCTGCCTCTGAAGAGATATCACAAGACTACTTGGAACTGGTTCTTCTTCTTCATCAGAAGAGTCATCAGATGAGTCCGGAGGTGGAGTGATTTCTCGGGACTCAGGCCATTCCTCTCCATCGGAGTCTGCTTGCCCTGGGTAGTACTCTTCCTCGGAATCTGCTTGTCCAGGATAATAATCTTCCTCTATGATATGCCAATTGTCGTCTCCAGTAGGGTCGAAGTGATCAGCCATCTTAGAAAAAGAGAGGAAGAAGCATAAGTCATAGAGCAACACAAATGTAAGTAACTTACATTTAAATATCTAGACTCAACTCACACTCTAATGTCCACTTCTAGGGTGTCATTCCTTATAAACTTGTACTAGTGTGAAGCGTGGTTCTGATACCACTCTGTAACAACCCGAATTCCAAAATACAACTGAATTCAAGATTCCACAGGATCTTTACACTTCTTTCGTACAATTTTACAAGGAATTTAAAACTTTTCACTTTACATCAGAGTTACAAGAAATCTTTACACTTTACATTTTACAGCAGAAGCAAATTTACAATATTTATATAAAGTACAACAACATTTGAATAATCTCTAAGCATCAGTTCTCCTTTAATCTTTATCATGTCATTTACCCTGCATACAAAACTGTCGATACGTCAGTTTATTCAACCGACGAATATTATACACGGCCATCCTCTCTATGCCGGAAACAGTATAATTGATTTTCCATATTTAACAAACACAAACTTGTTCACATATCAAACTAAGGGGAATATCCTATTGATGTCATGTTGTGATTGTGCACTTAGTCCTTAATGCAGTTATTTACATTACATGACACTAATGCACACTTGTTCGGATTCTATGCATCCCATACTACATAGGTCCGAGGGCAAGCCTCTTAATCGTTCTTCATCTTGTAGGGTTCAATCCCTCGTCATGACTTAATCTACTACTATAACTACGGTAAGTATCCTAGATGTCCTATGAGTATGAGCTCATGTACAGAAACACTGGAGGGGAATCCCACGTCATGTCACGACGCATCGTGAAGACTATATATGGACAATTCAGCCTCCTTCATGGCACACGATCCTCTCGCAGTCACCAAACACTCCACAAGCATCGTCAAGATCCCGATAATTCTGGAGTAGTGCCCACATCCTCTCACGATGCATCGTGAAGACAAACTATGAATCACACCCACATCGTAGACTCAAGGCCCTCATACTTGTGTTTTTCTCTCACTTTCATCACTTCTTCACTATGTACTAATCCTTAATTTTAATGAAATCATGAATAAAATCAATCTCATAGAGTTAGCCCTCTCACCAATACCGGTCTTATTTCTTTTATTTCACATTGACCCAAACATGGTTTTTCCAATTTCAATTATCATATCTCATCACTTTCACTTTCCGGCGTGAGTTTTGGCTACACCCTAATTTTCAATTTCAATTCACAAATTCTCAATCTGAGTTGTCAAACTTGAGAACATTTTTCTTTTTCAATCACATGATTTCTAATCTTTTCATGAGTCAATAATCATACATGGAGTTCAATTATACATCATGCATTTCATAACTAACATATATTTCCACATTAAAATCATATCACCAAAATATCTAGTCAAAGTAAATATTCACAAACTCACTATTGTCCCACTATTCTTTAATAAGAATAACTCAAACAAAACTTCACATTTATACTTTCTTTCTTTCAATTTTCCTTTTCTAACACTTATCTCAATTTCTTCGTAAAAACACATTTTTATGAAATTATATGAGTGTAAAAACTATAGTTCCAATTACACCTTTACTTTAAAAAATGCACTTTATTTCATACTAATAACTCCCAATAAATTTTCATAAGTCACACATGATTTTAGAATAATAATAGTATCTTTTTCGGAATTTTTACACTTCAAAAAAACCCAAAAAATCATTTTTTTTTAAATTTACATTCTGGCCGCACCAGGAATCGAACCCACGACCCAAGAGAAGACAGCCGCACGCGCTAGCCACCTGGCCGACTGTGCTCAACGATATGAAAAGGACACAGAGGGTTTTATACTCTCTGTTCGAGATCTGGTTTATTTTTAAAACGCACATAAAAGAATGATGGACACAGGTATCGAACCAGCGACCTCAACACACTCACCCCCGCGCTACTGTAGCACCAAAGGGCTCACCGACCACTTGAGCTATAGGCTCAAGTTGTCTCAACTACAACCCAAACTTTATTTAATTAAACTCTCTGTTCATTAGAACATTTTGATGTTTCAAAGCTCTTATTTTAGTTTTGCTTTCACTAAAATTTCTGTAAATCTCCAGAACGTCTATTTTAACATAACTTAACACTCCAGTATTTTAAAAAATAGTTTTTTCAGTAATTAAACACACATTTTCATACAATTAATTTAAAATGCATACTACTAATTTCATAAATCATTTTGATATTTCTTATACAACTTAGTAATAAAGATTTCTACATCAATTCCCTATTTTTCCCTCTTTCATAAACCCAAAAACATAATATAATTTATTCATTCCAAACAATATCACGAAAGTCCAACTAAACTCACAAAACAAACAATTTCATCTACTAGCATTTTGTACTTAGTTTTGATATTAACAACAATTCTAATTCATATATTCCATCACTACAAAACGATTTGCATACAACTTAAGATTCATGATAAGATAACATGCAATCTATCAAGCAATCAATTTAATCAACTAGCAAGTCCTTTTTCCAATTAAGCGTATTCTTATTAGTTTCTTTCATGCATTATCATTTCAATCACCCCTAACATGGTGTCTAATTAGAAATATAGAAAAAAACCCACCTTATTTGGAGAGAAAAATTCACAACACCTCCTATACGAAAGAGTCCTTCTCAAGCTTGCCAAACGAGTGCTCCTCCTCCTCCTTGATGTGCAACCCGAGCCTCCCCAATAGTGCAACCCGAGAGCTCCAATAGCCGGCCTCCTTGATGCAAGCACACACAAAACTCTCTCTCTCTCTCTCAATCTTTTATTCTCACTTCCTACTAATAACTCAGTACTAATAATTGTATTTTCTTACTATAGGTTTGGAGAAAGAAGAGTGCAAGAATAACTAGGCTAGGGGGGGTATTTATACTAAAATTTGGGACAAATAAAGGGCTAGGATTAATCTAGGAGTTAAGGACCAAAGGCTAGGATTTAAGGGAAAGTTGTAGTAACCAACCATGATCCCAAAACTACCTCCCACAAACTCCACTTCTCTTTTCCTTTCCCTCCCATTCAAAACCGACCAAAGAAGTGCACAATGCATGTGTACGTGCAATGCACGTGCATTCAATAGTCCCCCATTTTAAAAGTTGTACATTTTACTTTTTTTTATAAAAATAATCTACATTACAAGTTGTATTTAAAAAGAGAGAATAACTCATGGGCCTTTATTTAATGGGCCAAATTCGTCTACTTTAAAAATAAATTAAATTGGGCTATAAAAGAAACTTATGTTCATTAAGAAAAAATGGGCTTTAATAAAAACAAATGGAGGAGACCTATATATATATATATATATATATATATATATATATATATATATATATATATATATACTCATTTGTTTATGAAATGAAAAATAATTATAAAATTTTATACTACAAAATTGCACGTGCACAATACGTACAAAAATAAAAATAATAATTTTCATAAATGAAAAATCAGGGTATTACAAGAATAAACTTTGGGTCAAAGCCCGGGAATACAATGTATGGAAACGACAATAATACTAGAAATAAATAGCATGAACGAGGTAATGAAAACGGCCAAAATCTTGACTCCATACCTTAGAAGATTTGCTCACCAAGTCCTTCGGTCAATTCTCTTCGTGTACATGCAAACTCATCATCTAGAGTTGGGGGGTTAGGGCAAGTTACGGATAGCAAATAGTAACAAGCAAAGAACAACAAAACATGATATATCAATGGACAATGAACTAGAACAATATCAGAGGTCAATAAACGAGGGTTGAATAATAAGATTAAAAGTATAATTAATGGTGCAATGATCAATGACAACAATCAATAATCAAAGTCGATAACAATAACCATGATAAAAAATGCTAGTGTCATTCCTAAGTCTGTTAGCTTTTATTATCTTAGCTAAGCACGTAATTCTACGTTCCACACCACAATTTTGGTGCATACAAAGAGTGATCGATCAGACTAAAGTGGTGAACTCTACAGATCATGTAGTCGACAACAATAATCAATAATTCATAATCCATAATCCATAATCCATAATCTATAATCCATAACAATAATCAATCGAGAAATAAGGGATCCTTCTCCAAGTACAGTCTCTGATGTTGTCCATTACTAAGTCGACTCTTATTACCACGGCTTGTTATTATTTTATTATACTCGATTACAAACATGAAAATGTGTACAAAAGTATCAAGACGATGTGAAGAAGGTGTCAATGCTATGCAATGCATGATATATTAATTCCATTTATTAAATGCAAAAATTAAACATATTTATACTTAATAACACGAAAACACAAATTCTAGACAAAAAATGTTGTTGTACAGAAGCTGACTTTTCTGCTGCTACGAGAAAGTGAATCAGGTTCCGTCGGTGGTTCTAGAAACTAGACTTCAAGCCGGTTCCAATGCTTATTTACAGGTCATGTTTTAATTATAATAACTACATCAACCAGTCAATTCTTTATGAGTCTGCTATTCATGTAGCAGCTTAGCATAAAATTATTACATGCATAACTCGACTAAGAACTTATTTAAAATTCTTGCAAAAATTATAACTTGGTTCCTGGAACTGTTCATTAACCTTCTTGCAAATCTTAGGTCCTAAATCTTAAGTTAACCTACTGATTTAATTAATTGAACTTGACCACATATCTTTAAAATAGAATTCTGGAGTTAAGACATTAAGTAGTAGAATTTTAATATCCTGCAATCCGTAAGTCGGATTGCAAAACCGTCAGTTGTTCTGGATTCTACAGCTTTTATCCAATATGTTCTAAGTGAATTTATCTGCAGCTAGGTCAAAAGTCTGTTTCTTTACTGATCTAGTGTTCTGGCAGAAACCTAGGGTCAAGTTATTGTATGCATAACGAGACTAGAAATTCATCAATTGATCTTACAAAAATTATAAAACAATTCCTAATCATGTCTAGCAACATCCTGGTTAGTTCCAAGTATTCATTCTAGTGATAACACATTATTTTAATTAGTAAATCATGTCGATATGCTTCTAAACAGAAGTCTGGAATTCAAAACCTAACAGTACTAAAAAATGATAACTTGCGATCTACAAATCAGAATTTAGATCTGTAAGAAGTTCTGGAAACTAGATTGAGTGGGATAAAATTTTCATTTACAAAGTTCTAGTTTATTTTATAATAAATTGTGTCATAATCTCACCACAAAATGGGATAAATAGCAGGCCAGCAACTTAAAATTATTATTTGTAACAATCGAGATACACAAAGAATATAACCTTATGAAAAAATTAACAAGAATTTATACTCAGTAGATCAGCATATTATTACTATTATCATGATGAAAAACTATCTCTCCTACGGTTTAAAATTTACAATTAATAATCATACTGTCACAATCCTTACAATCATAACAGACTAGCAGATATTTCTACGTACTTTTGTGTGGTGTATGCAATAAAATTAGTATTATGGATATGGTAAAAATGAATAAGATGGCATATGATGATGAATTAACATGGTTTAGGGTTCGAGTCAAAGATGTGGCACAAAAAGAAAGTTAATACTTGGTTTTGCCGATGAATCCATAATAACTTCTTTGAAAGGTTAACAATCAAACTGAGACATGATAAACAAAATAAAGAGCTACTTGCAGATATCAAAAACATCTATTGAACGAGAACAATAAGTTGGTTCAAGAGAACTTGCCTTTATACGATGTTTGCACATGAGACGAGAGTCAGCAGGAGGAAGAACGGCGGCACAATCACCAAGTGCTACAACAAGAACAACGCAATAACAGGAAAAACGGCAGCAAAGAAACGCAACGTCGAGGCTTCGAGATGCAGTACGCAGTAACAAGGGAAGAGCGGGAGCAAGTTGGCGGGCAAGGCAGTCGGGTGTGGCTGCGGTAGCAAGCAGCGGTTGTCAGGGTTGGTAGCGACTGCGGCAATGGTGAGGGGAAGGAGCTTCAGGTTGCAATGAAGCGATGGCATTGGGGGATTCGGCATTCAGGTGGTGCTCGGGGCTGCAGTGGTGTTGACAGAGACTGGCAAGATGGAGGTGACAAAGATAAATGCATGTGGTCAGGGCTTCGAGCAGTTGGAAGTGGCTATAGTCGGAGGGAAGTCGGGGCAACAAGGAGATGGTGAGTGGTGGCACTCGGAGGGGTGCTGAGAGGGAAGGAGTAGTTGGCGGCAGTGGCAATGGGTGGAGACGGCGATGAGTAGGAGAACTGCAACGTAATAAGGATGGGGTGTTGGCGATGGAATTGAAGCTCGAGGATGAGGTGATGCTGTCGAGGTTGCGGGGGATGTTGCAGTGGTCATTTGGAAGCAAGGTGAGGAGAGATGAAGGTGGTTATGGGTTGAAGAAGAGGAAGAAGAAGAGTTCGGGTAGTGCTGGCTGAATAGGAGAAGGTGGATAAAGTTAGTTTAGGTGATTAGGGTTAATAATTAGATTTAGGGTTTAATTAGGGAATTATATAGGTGATTAATGTAATGCCCCATAATTTTAAATATAATATTTTGAATTAATAAATATTTTTTCATGAATTTATTTGATTATTCTGAATTTCTGTGAAATGGCCGTTTTGTACGTGCAAAACAAGTGCAAATATTTTTAAAATGTAAAATTTAAATTTAAGAATTTGCTAAATAAATTATATTATTCATAATGAGATATATTTGAATTTTTGGGATTTTTCTGAATAAGAGAAACTACTTTTGTAAATATTTTTAAAAAAGGGAACTTTTTTGTAAAAAGTTGTTTGGAGGTAAAATTTGAATTTAAAAATTTTTGGTTGCATATTGGGGCCGGTTTTGGCAGGGGAGAGATTTGGGTGATGAGATTTTACCCATTTGAATTGATTTTATTTGTTTGCACAATTAATAATTATGCAAATTGGGACTTTCTATGGGTTTTATTTGTAAAATTACCCTAGAAATCAATCCCGGCCATATTTATATGCTGAGAATGTAACACCTCAGATTTTAAAATACCAAAAATATTCGTTTTTACATCTTGTAGGGGTGAGAATTATTTTTAAGTGATATCTTATCTTATTTATTTTTAATATTGATATTGGTATGAATATTTGTGGTAGATTGGTATTATTGATATATTGGGGCCATGAGTTGAGGTTTTATGTGAATAAATATTGTTTATTTTATTTTACAATTTTGGGAGATTATTATAAGATAATTTTAATGTATTTTGTATTGTTTGTATTATGATAGAAAAGAGTTGGGTTTATTTGTAATATTTTGCATTTGGAGGGTTTATAGGTAAATATACCTTATTCTTATTATTATTATATACATTATTTTTTAAAAACCCTCCCCATTTCTTTCTTTCCTTCTTTCTTCTCCCTTCCCGTTCCCTTCTCCCAATCCATACCGAACCCATTCGGCCCTAACTTCCCCCACCCAAATCCACTCCATTTTCTTACTATTTCTAAATTAAATTGGGAGCCAGGCTAATTGAAGGGTTCTCTACATTATGGAAGTGTCAGATTTTTGAAAGGATTTTGAAAAGGTAAACCCTAACTATTTTTTTTGTATAAAATTAAGTTGGGTTAATTTCTATGGAGTAGGAATATTATGGTAGAGAGATTTAGAGATGTTGGAAGTGGTAGATTTGAGGAATTAGTAGATTATTAGGGAAATTGTAAGTTGTTAATAAATTAGGGTTTTGGATTTGTAAAAGAGTATATAGAACATGTTAGAAGTTAGGATTGGTGCATATCATGGTGAAATCATGAAGTTCTAATTTTGGCATAAAGCCAAATTTTAGAATATGTGAAGTGGAGTGAGAAACTTGCTTCTAGCGAGTTTAGAAAATGTATGGGAGGTTGTGGAGTAGTGTGAGAGTATTAATATGAATTTAGGATAATTTTTATAGGCTCAAGCTCAATTAAATTGAGTGAAATAGACTATAGGTGAAAAGTGCACGCCGGGTGTTTGGTGAAATGCCCGAGCGAGATTTAGGAGAGAATTTGTTAGATTTGGAGGTGTCATTGAGTTTTATTACTATTATTTAATCCTAATTTGAGAAATTAGGAGAATTAGATGAAAGCAAGTAGATATTTGGGAATTTCCCTTAAAGGGTTCCTCCGATCGATGAGTGAGTTTTTGTATTGGGATCCGAACTCGAAATCTATTGCTGTAGCTTACCTACATATGTCGTTTGTGATGTGTGGGTGAAGACGGATTCAAATTTGGAGGTCCGTAGGTCGAGTTTTGAATTTTAAGCTAATCGGTTCTATAATTTTCCAATTAGGTGAAAAAAGTTGAACTTCGACTGACTACCGGGCGGACGTGGGATATCGTTTGCTCGATCCGTCATGTGAGTATGTTGTATTTATAAGTATTTTATATTGTGGCCGAATTTTGTGGCTTTTGGATATGTTTTGGAGAAGTTATGCCAAAAATCGATTTTCAATGAAAATACGGATTTTTAAGGGTCCGAAATGGGTTTTTGAGATATTTGGTGAAATTAACTATTTTAAGTATATAAAACCTATATTATGGGTTAATGTGATGTGTTGAAGTATAAAAACTAAATATATTGAATTGTTTATGCATATTTTTATCCCGTGCATGTTTCGTGCATGTTTTTGGATATATAGGCCGATATAGGTAATTTGGTATATGCGGAGCCTTGTGTATGGGCTAGCATGCTATGGATGGATGTTATAAGATGTAATTAGACGAAATTAGTGATTGTGATCATGTTTTGGAAATCTGTGTATTTATAGTGCATATTTTGTGCATGTTTTGGGACATATAGGCCCTTATAGGGGATTGTACTTATACGGAACATGGTGTATGAGCTAGTATGCTATAATTGGATATTATGAGAATTAATTAGAGGAAATAAGTGATTTTGGCCCCTTTTTCTTGGAAACCCGCATGTGTGGTGTATGTTTGTGATTTATATATATCATGATAATGACTCGTGATGTAATAATTGATGAAATTAGTAAGTAGGTATATGTTTACATTAATTATGTTCGAAGTATATTAGTGAGCAATAATATGATATTATAATGTTATGAAGTATACATTTTGATACTTTTACGATATGGAATAACCTAATGTAGTTCTCTTATTAATGTTATAACTTGACGTATGCCTATATATGGCACAGTGAGGTAATGAATAATATGGTATTCTTAATGTGGGATGTTATGGCTAAATAAATATCTTGGCGCATTAATATTATGCATTAATATGATGTGATGAGTTTATGTGTTGAATGACAGGGTGTATGCATAATGTGGTATAATGATATGATGGTTAATATTGTGGACACCGGATATGCATCAAAGGGTAAGATAAAAGATAAGATGGTACGTGCTAATAAAAATGTGTTGCTTATTCACTTGGTTAAAGTCAAAGATATGACTAGTTGTGAATCAAAAGTGAAATGCGTGTGTTGATAAAATAAGCTGAAAAGATGAAATGATTAATGCTAATAACAGATGGTTTTGTTGACCAGTACCTACAGCAATCCTGGGGGTTTGGGCTAGACCTCCTAACGCCCAAGGATCGGCTTGGGAATAGTGGACCCAAACTATGTTTGGGATAAGTGGTTTTTATCGCCCAAGCTATCGGATTGAGGCCTGGTTTCCCTTGATGATACCCCAGGTGGGACCTGGGAGTGCAGATACCTCCGGTGGGACCGGAGAGAGATATGATACCTCAGGTGGGACCTGAGAGAGAGTTGATATCCCAGGATAGACCTGGGAGAGCAGATACCTCCGGATAGACCGGAGAGAGATATGATACCTCAGGTGGGACCTGAAAGAGAGTTGATACCTCAGGATAGACCTGGGAGAGCAGATACCTCCGGATAGACCGGAGAGAGATATGATACCTTAGGTGGGACCTGAGAGAGTGTGGCGTTCCCTCTCTAGTTCGGCTAGGAGGAAGACGTAGCCTCGGACGAGTAAGACTCTGGGAGAGCATCGGACCGCGTCTTTACTGGGCTGTCGGCTTTCAGTATGTTGGGATACTGTGGCTCACTGGTCGACAAACTAATAAAATAACTAGTGTAAATAAAAGTGTGAGAGTAAAGAAAGTGGAAAGTGAAATGTGAATGTGAAAGAAAGTGGTTGTGGATAAATGAATATGAAAAGATACGAGTTATGAGTTGTGTATGAAAAGAAATGGTAATTGCAGTATGTGGTTAGTTTTAAATGAAAAAGTAAAAGAGACGTGTCTTAATATGAATAGTATGAAGTAATTGTGAAATGAGAGTGATTATTAAAGTAAAATACATGATGATTTGAGTTGATACACCTTGGAATTGTGTCAAGGAACTACTCGCCCGCTATTTCTGTGGAAATGGTGGGAACTACCTGCCTTGGCATAATTCGCAGGTGAGTGGCATGATATTGGTAATGAATAATGGAAATGAAGAAGAAAGTAATTGACTGCAGCACGGTGGGACCGTTGACTGCCATATGGTGGGACCGTATATCTTTATCGTCACGGCTGTTGACTGCAGAACGGTGGGACCGTTGACTGCTATACTGTGGGACTATATATCTTTATCGTCACGGCTGTTGACTGAGGTGAATTAATAACCAAGCTATCAGATTGAGATGTGATGTGATTGTTACCCAAGCTACCGGCTTTGGGGGTGTGATATATTATTGCCCAAACTATGTTTGGGATATGGAGTATAAATTGATAAGAATGAAAGTGTAATAAATGGTAACTTGAGATACAAGTGAAAATGAAAGTAAGTTTAATTCTCAATATGATTGAGTAGTAACTAAGTGATATAATGGGATGAGAATGAGCTGTAGAACATGCTTTTGATGCAATGAGAATAAGCATTCTAATAAGTGATGTGTTAAGGATGTGATGTGTGTTAAGGATGTGATGTATTGCAACTAAATTATAATGTGTAATGAGACGTTATGTTTGTGTTATACGACATGAAGGAACGCGGTATTATGAGAATGAATGCATATGTTTATGATGTGATACGTGATATAGTGCAATAAAATAAATACCTGTATCATTAGAGTGGTTATGAAAATGGTTATTAAGGAAAGTATGTCGTGATATGAGTTTGTGTATCTTGGAAGTGTGTCAGGGAACTACTCGCCCGCTATTTCCATGAAAATGATGGGAACTACCTGCCTTGGCACCACCTCCAGGATGAGTGAGTTGTTGATAGAATGCAAGTAAATGAAGTGCATGGTTAAATAGAGATGAAGAAAAGATGTAACATCATGTGGTTATATTCTTATGAATAACGAAATGAGGATATGACGATAATTATGGAAAGATGAATATTCGTGTTAGGAAATTTAAATTGAAAAGTAATGGATTGTATGGGAATTTGTATTATGCGAATGTAAAATAAGGATATATATACGAGGTTGATGTGAAACATATAGTGAAATGGGTGAAGTTATGGATAATTATATAGTTGAATGCAGATTGGAAGAGTATTTTGATATAATATCGTATTGGTGATGTTTTATGTTCAGAATTCACGTTGCATCTTCTTATCTTGATGTTTGTAAGTTTAATTTATTTTCTTTATACATTTTAATTTATTTATTAGCTTAGTGATTATACTCACACCAGAAATGGCTAACCCCTGATGTTTTCTGGGGGTTAGGGGGGTCCCTCCTTCAGGATGGACAATCCTAACTCTACTGCAGGTTTGCTAGTAGCCCGGTGAGGTAGTTATAAAGATAGAAATTATATTTGGTTGCGAGGATAGATTATTTATGTATTTAGTATACAAAGAAAGATGGACAGTTGATGTAATTATTTGTATTACAGTGAACCTATATAGATATAGTGCCGTGAGGAGGTAAGAAAGCGTGTACCCACCGCGTTGTGGAGTATTGGGTTCTGTGTTTGGTTTTGGAAAGTTTTCCTTTAGTTTTCCTATTACTTATATAAGTTTTTAAAGGAAATTTATGGTTTTTAATTGATAATTGATATTATGTTATGAATTTGGCCCCCTAGAGCATTATATTTATATTGCCTGTGTGATTCTGCTCATTTTGGCCTGGGGAGCCCATGATTATATTTCCTGTGTTGTGAGCTACGGAATTTAGAGCAGAATTCCGTAAGCTTTTTGTGTTTCGGGGCAGAAATTTTAGGGGAGACTCTGCCAAAATTTTATTTGAAATATATATATCTTAGTTTATGTTTAAATTGATATAGAAATTGAAAGAATTGTATTTTGAGGTTTAGTTTGTCAAAAAAAAATGGGGTGTTACAGAGAATTTCGGCCTCCCCTTTCTCTTCTATTTTTGTGATTTTTCTTGAGTTATTGGAGAGTGGATCCTTGCTTAGAGGAGAATGCTACCATTTCACATCAAATTTTCTTCAAAAGGTGGGTAACACTCCAATTCTCTTAATTGTTTAGTTCATAAATTTATAGTATCATGCTAGGGATGTACTATTGTTAGTCGACTCTGTGTACCATGATGGCAATGCTTATAAAGTTGCATGTAGATGTGAGATTGTTGATTATATGACATAAATATTGAACCTTGATTGTATATTGATCTAAAATAATTTGTTCTTGAATAATGGAGTTTTCTATACATGAAAGATGTAATTTTTATTTGTAGAAATAGATCTAATGAACCTATATGCTACTGTAGATGTGTAGATCTTATTGTATGATTAAAGAACATGATTTGAGTAATTAAAAGATGTAATTTTTATGAGATGTTGTAACTACCGTTTCCGTTCTTTTCATTTTTCCCATTGATTATAATATTTTATTTGCATCTGAATAAAATACTCTATTTTTCCTTGATCATCTTAATTAAATATTGTTCATGAATTACTCTTTTCTTCTTGATGAGCTATTTTCTTGTTGATCCCATTTTTATTTGATTGTGAGTATTTTATTTGAACCCTATTGTCCTCAAATCCATCTCTTTTTGAACCCAAAACCCAATTGCAATTATTTCTAGACTCAAACCCATTATTATTGGATCCTAGCCCATTAAACCAACAACCTACTTGCACTCTATAACACAATCCTATTGCAAACACTAAAAACACAAAATACAAATCCTAAACCTAGCCATCTCTCTCTCCTCTCTTCTCTCCTCTCTCCTATTCAGTCATCAAACCACGTTTTCCTGCCCAAACCCATCTCCATCTTCACCGACCTCACCTCCGGCGATCCCCTAACCGCGTTGCCAGCCCCAGCGCAACCTAGACCCAACACCAGTGACCCCCAGCCGCGACCCCCCGTCTGCTGCCTCCCTGTTTCCGCTCGACAACAGCAACCCCAAGCCACGATCACCTCTGCGGCCTTCCTTTCCCGTCGACAATCGCAGACCTGACGCCGCACCCCGCCGTCAGCCATCGCCAGCAACAGCAGCCACCCTTGCTACTGCTGTTCTTGCTCTTGCTATCGTGGGTTGTTGCTGCTTTTACTGTTGTTACTCTTATTTCCTTGTGCATGTAGTGTGCACATGATTGTTCATGGGTTCATTGCTCTGGGATTCTCATCCTGTTATTCTTTGGTATTCGAATTAATCGTCTACAAGGCAAGTCACTTTTCCTCTTGAATTGAATCTGGTATCAAATTCAAATTTTTATTGAAATTCTTGCAAGTAGATTCAATTGTTCATCGTATCGTACATTGTTCTTATCTTTTCGTTGAGTATATTGAGGGTTTACACGAGCTAACCCAAATATCCTTGACTTCGTGCCATTGTTGACTCCAAAAATTGAATCTTCCATGTATTCATATAGTATTCATAATAGGGTTATTCATACAATCACAACACAATTAATCTATTGTAGAAATAATTGCTAGGTGGAATGTTTGATTGATGTTTTTCATGCTATTACACCAACCATGTTGATTATAAGATTCATTGAATAAAGCATTGATACCCATCATGTTTAAATCACTTTACTTCATCAAATATATCAGAAAAATCTGTATGTTGCTTGCTGTCTGGATTTTTGTATGAAGTTTTCGACCCAGTATTTGATCTCAAAATAAATAACTTTCTGAATAAGAGTTGTAGCCCTATGTCTCTAGTTTCCAGAACATTTAAAATATTTAAATTCCAAGTTGTATTGCAAAAGTTATGTTGATTTTACTACTACTTTGTTTTATTTTTAGAATTTCATATTTATGTATGTTTCCATGTTTAAACTATTAAAAAGATAAGTTAATATTTGAATAATGCTTTGATAATTTTCAGAATGTTAGTTAACATGTTTAGCAGTCTAAAGAATATTTTTAATGATTTTATAATTGAGTTTTCACTGATTTTAAAGATATAACAACTTGATGTCAATTTTCTGTCTGAACATATAACTTGTAAAGAATGATATATTTGACCTAGCTAATGTTGTCGGATTTTGTATTTTAAATATGCGTTGGAATTGTTGGGAAGTATAGTTTTCAGAATTTCTGATGGTTTCAATTTTCGATTTCTGTAGCAGCAGGAAAACTGATTTTTGTACAGTGACCTCTTGCTGTCCAGAAATTCGTTTTCAAGATTTTCTTAATATAATTATACATATATCATTGTATTGCATGAATTGAAGTGTATATGTTGCATTGCATGATCCTAAGGTGCTCTTGTCATCATTCTATTTGTTTCATTCAAGTTATTATTCAATTGTTCTTCTATTGTTTCTATCGTTCATCTAATGTCTCTAAATTGCATAATGTGTTGTTGCATCGATAAAATAATTAACAAGTCGAGGTTTAAGGGATTGACTGGAGTAGTTGATGATATAGTAACTGTACTCGGAAGTGTGGGTCATGTTTCCTAAAATAATGTGTGGTAGCTAGTGTTATCGTTATCGATTTATTGTTGGACTACAGTATCCCAATTCATCGTGTATTATTTTATTGTTATTGTGTCGACCAGTATGCACCAATGCTGCAATTAATGTTATCGTGCCGTGTACATGATCTATAGATTCTTCCACTTAAGTCTAAACAAAATTGATTGTATGCATCGAACCTATTATATGGAACATATGGGACACAGTAATACGTGCATTAGTTAGGATTAAAATGATAAATAGACTTAAGAATTGACACAGCATCGACATTGCATATTTTACATCATTGTTTCTATTGAATATTGTCTAAGTGTTATTGATATCGGCTATTGAACATTGTCATCGAATATGGAATCATTGTTTATAACCATTGTATCGATTACTATTGATATTGATTAATGCTATCGTCTAATGTAATTGATTCGTATTGATCCATTGAATTCATTGTTATATTTTTATTCCGTTGTTTCCTTGCTTTCTCTGGTTATTGTCCATGACTTTCTCTAAGGATAATTTTTCTTCTCTTTTTAGATGAAGTGTTCAAGGTGATCATGGAGAATTACCTGTAGGAATTGGAGAGCAAGTTTTCTAAAAATTTATTGCTTTCTAGTTGAATGTTATTTCATTGAACTTATTGTAATGAGATATAGTATCATTGTGTTTGGATTTATTATCGTACTGGGCTTATGACCCAGATATTATTATTTATTTCCAGATGTTGGATTATTATATTTAGATATTTCATATTGTCTTATTCCAAGTATTATTATTCATGTAATTTTCATTATTGCCTACGCATTTGTTTTGTATTGTTATTAATTCTGAGTTGAATGGGTAAACAGCTTATGGATGATGCAAGTCATTCACTGGGCCAATGTCACGTGCTTATGTTCCATATTTTTGGGAAGCGGGGCGTGACAGATGTTTACTGTTTTAATATGAATTCATGAGGAGTTGAAAACTAGAATTTTTATATATTTTTTTCATGTTAAAACCGAATGAAAAATATGCAAGAATGTGTGAAGAACCTTGGGTTAGGGTTTCGGGGTTAAACCTAGACCTAGGGTTGCTCGGTTTGGGGGTTGTACAGCAACCTAAGGGCTGCATAGTGCCAACTCGAGCACTGTGCAGACCCGGGGCTATTGTTTTGGGTTGTTTCGGTGTTTGGGTGTGTGTGTTTAGGTGTGGTGTTGTGTGTTAGGGTTTGAGAACCCTAGTATACATATATATGAGTATATGTATATGTATAAATCTAGTCATTGTGTGATGATTTATTGATTCTTTTGATCAAGTTTCGAATGTGCAAATTTCAGATTTTGTGAAAATCTAGTTTCAAATCTAATATATTCAAGCAATGTTTTTAGGGAAACAAATATACATTTTTATAGATCAAAATTTTCAGTTTTGAGGGGATAAATATTTCAGTTTTGAAGAATGAAAATTCGAATTCAAACGGGTTTATTTTCAGTTTCTAAAAGAGGTAAATTTCACCCATGTAATTAAGAGACTTGTTTCAGTTTAAGTTCATTGGATTAAAGAGAAATTTATTGGGCTTTATGTATGTATGGAAAGTGAGATTTAAAAGTTAAATTTAAAGGATTTTGTGAATTGTATTTTGTTTCAATATAAGAAAGAGTCTTTTATTGTAGTAATAGTTTATTGAATAAAATGTGATTAATGAAAGAGACTGTGGATGTACAAATGTTTATTTTTAGAATGAGATATTCCCGTTTGAGATTTTGATTCATAGCCGTGGTGTTGTGAGAAAAGTTTGTTTTTCAGAAAAGAGAATATAAAGGAAATTTTGAAGTATCAAACCAAGTGGGGTTTTGATTGTGATTAGGGTTATTGTGAGAACCCTGGATGGACGCTTGAGGCATTGAGTTAGGAGCACTAGATACTGAGCAAACCCAAGAGTACCGGCAGTTGATATTTTGATATAGGAAACTAGCCTGCAGGGCTAGTGTTACTGGTTTGGAAAGTGGGGTTCGGTAGGGTAAAGCTAGTTTTGGGTGGCTCGGGATATTATTCTTACAAATCGAAGGACAGGAACTATGTTAGGAGTTGTGACGAAACTTAGGCAACGTAAGTATGAGCACTGTTGTCGATCGGGCGGATGTAGTTTGGGACTGTGTATTTGTTGTCTCTCTAGTATGTTCGCGCATCGAGGTTCGGCAGGCCTATTCGCGGAAAGTCTAGAAGTGAGACGGATTTGGTATGTTCGCACGTTGAGGGTCAGCAGGCTTATTTCGCGGAACGTACGGTATATTCGCGCATCGAGGGTCGGCAGCCCTATTCGTGGAATGTATGGTGTATCTGCGCATTGAGGACCTGTAGGCCTATTTGCGGGGTACACGGTAGGGAGGTAATTCTCCAGAGTTAGAGCGATGCTTGTGGGATGCCTGCGTGTTTACACTTGTACAACTTGGCGGGTTGCGTACCGGGGCTGGGGTCTATTCACAGAGTTTTCTAATCTTGCCTCTGTCACTGATGTAGTTTTCATGGCGAGAGATTGAACCATAATATGTGGTGAACGCTAAAGGCTTTCCTTCGAACCTATGTAGAATAGGATACATAGAATTTGAACAAGTGTGCATTAGTGAGCATCGTATGCATTGTGTTTTCTTGAACGTGGTTTTATGCATATTTCCTTTGTTTTTCTCAACACACACTTATTCATTTAGTGTTGTTTCACTTGTTGATTTTTTGAGCCTTTATCATAGTTTTATTTTATGTTGTGTGCCAAGTTTGTGATTGTGAGACTTTGGAGGGTTACTATTACTATGGTATTGCGTCAGTTGCCTTCAACTAATGTGCCCACTCTTCAGTTTATTTTGCCGAATTTGCAAGTGACTAGATTAGCATGGCTAGAAGTTGGAGCTATAATTGAATTTTAGTTATTTATTTGAGATGTATCAAAAGTGTTGTAATTTTCCGATGTGCATTGTAACAAAGAACTATTATAAAGGAAGGTTGTAATTTTCTCTGTACTTATACTGTGTTTGGATTACATTGAAGTAAAGACTCTGGATTTGTGTCTCTTATTTTTATTATGAAAATTCGGGGTGCTACAATTAAATAGTTTTGTGGCCTTAGGATTAAGCTGGATTGGGCTTAACTTATACATTAAACAATCAAATAATAAAATAGCATTATTATAGAATGGTTAGAAAACTTGGGAGATCACAGAAAAGGGAATCAGAGGGAAAGAAACAAAATGGTGGCAACACGAGAATAAGAAAGAACATGGATAAAGATGATGTCGAATAATGAATCGATGAATGATGACGAGTGGAATGTATGAAAATAACTAAACGATGCAAAAAAGGAGAAACAAGAGAATCTTGGGACCTGTGAGTTATGTACCCACCACGCTTCCACTGCGCCACTCTGATCAGGAAGACTCTGTCATCAGCGTCCATTAACTCCAGAAATTTGCCTCGTGGCTCACCATATCCTCGGCACATCCAAACAACATCTCTCCAGCATGAAATTTTGACTCTTGGTGACTTGGGATTCTGAATGCTACCTGAGATCGTGGGACTCTACCTGCACATCTTAGAGCAAACGACAATGCTTCATCTCATAGGGATATTCCAAGCCACTGACATGTCATTGTAGATCAAGTGATGCCAATTGACGAACCGAACATAAATAAAAAACAATGATAGCACCGGAATCAACGATAATACGGGTAGGAAAAGAATGAATGTATACCCAATAAGGAATCAATGAATAAGGATTACTGCAAGGGACAGAAGAAAATAAGAAATGAAAGAACTGCATATGAAGGGATCAAAAGTGGATCGAATAAGGTTAGTATCCAGATTATAAGTTGGTTATTACATGTTCATGTGATCAACATGGTGTGCATATTGTTGAGCTTAACATGGTTCGAACCTCGACTCTGATACCACTAAAAACTCTGTCACGCCCTGTTTCCCAATATACGAAATCACGGGAATGTAAGTGAGGCCCAAAAATTAATTTGCATCATTCATAAGCTGTAATATTCCACTCAACAATATGAAATATAGACATGACCACGCTTGCTATAATGAAATCACATAAACAATAAATAACTAGAATGATTCATGAAATTATCCACAGATAAATCCATAAATAATCCAACATCTGGGAGAGAATAAACTTCAGGTCAAAGCCCGGGAATACAATGTATGGAAACGACAATAATACTAGAAATAAATAGCATGACATGGTAATAAAAATGGCTAAACCAAGTCCTTCAGTCAATTCGCTTCATGTACCTGCAAGCTCATCGTCAGGGGGGGGGGGGGGGGGATGTCCATTAGAGTAAGTTACGGACAACGAGTAGTAACAAGCAAAGAACAACAAAACATGATATATCAAGGAACAATGAACTAGAACAATATCAGAGGTCAATAAAAGAGGGTTAAATAATAAGATCAAAAGTCTATAATTAATAATTCAATGATGAATGACAACAATCAATAATCAATGTCGATAATAATAACTATGATAGAAAATGCAAATGTCATTCCTAAGTCTGTTAGTCTTTTATTATCTAATCTAATGCACGTAATTCTGCGTCCTATACCACAATTTCGGTGCATGCAAACTGTGAATGTTTGGAATATAGTGGTGAACTATACAGATCATGTATTCGGGAACAATAATCAATAATCAATAATCATTAATCAATAATCCATAATCTATAATCCATAATCCATAATCCATAATCCATAATCCATAACAATAATCAATAGAGAAATAAGGGACCCTTCTCTGAATACAGTCTCTGATGTTGACCACTACTAAGTCGACCCTTATTACCCCGTATAACACTCGTTCCCGCAATTACATTTTCCAGAATATTTTCTTGTATTTCAATTATTTATAAATTCATTTTTGTTTTAAGTCCATTTTGGATCTTCTATTAAAATCTTTTCTAATCGAATATTATATTTACTTCGAAAAATGGTATATTTTAACTTTATTTTATACTTCTAATCGATTGACTATTTATATTTTATATTATTATTATTTGGATTTTAATAAACTCGTTAATATTCTCAAATCCTATTTTGGTACATATCATTATCATTATTATTGTTATTACTATTATTATTATTATCGGTATTATTATTATTATTGTTATTATTATTGTTATTGATGTTGTTATTATTATTATTATTATTATTATTATTATTATTATTATTATTATTATATATATATATATATATATATATATATATATATACACACGCACACACACATTAAATCAACTAGTGAAGTACATATAAAATGGAGTTATATATATATATATATATATATATATATATATATATATATATATATATATATATATATATGTATAGTCCTATTTTATTTATTTATTCTTTTACTCCCTATTGAAGTTGAACACATACCTTTTAAACCCACTTCTCCTTATTGAATCCTACCCGAAACCCAATATCCCAATTAACACTAAATATATACTCACCTAACCTACCCTAACCCTAACCCTATTCCTACTGTGCAATATAGCCGCCAACCGCCCCCCCCCCCCCCCCCCCAATAATGTTTTCAATCTTCTGACTTTCTCTCTGTGTGTGTGTGTGTTTCGATTTTGAACCCATAGATGCCACACTTCACCTTCCCATCCTCCTCCGTCACAGCCATCCTCCATCCTCGTCCTCTCATGCAACCATCGTCTTCATCCCGCCTTCATCTTCCTCATCCATCGACCTTATCCTTACCTCGTCATCCCCATCTTCCACCCTCGTCGCTGCTTACCACTGCATCCTGCTCGACCGTTCCTCAATCCCCGTTGTCATCTCCGTCAAGTCCCCTAGCTGAGCTGCGCACCCCCAGTTGCCATCCCGTCGCTCCTCATTTTTCCTTCCGAAAACAGAGCCCTCGAACCCTCCAACCTCCGTAGAACCCATCGTCGACCATCTCCCGCACCGCCACCGTCTCAATCCCGAGCATCGATGCTAGTCACCTTCCCCTCCTCCCTCTTACTCTATTTTCTTCCAAAACAGAGTTCTTGCCATTGCCGACTGCATATTCTTCCACCTTCAATCTCTGCCACCACCATCCTGTCTTCATTAGCCGAAGATGTCATCGTCACCTGCCCCATTGCTGTGACCACCGCCCTGAGTGCCGTCATTGCAGTGCACATCCACAACTGCTTTGTCAATTTTGCTATGTACTGTTTCGGATCCGAGAATGGTTGTTTGCTGTTTTGAGTTATGCCTGTTGCTATTAGATCTTGACCCTTGATCTGATCGTGATCATCAACATCAGGAGCTTCATCTTGATGCTGGATCTTTGCTCATCTTGTTCTCTTGATCTCGACCGTTGATTTCTTGATCTTGTACGGATCATCGATCGTCGATCATCATCAAGATCTGCTTTGTTCATGATCAACGTCGTTGCTTCGGGATTCTCATTCCGTTATTCTTTGGTATTCGAACTAATCGTCAATAAGGCAAGTCACTTTTCCTCTTGAATTGAATCTTGTATCAAATTCAAGTTTTTATTTAAATTCTTGCAAGTAGATCCAACTGTTCATCGTATCGTATATTGTTCTTCTCTTTCATTAAGTATATTGAGGGTTTACACAAGCTAACCCAAATATTCTCGACTTCGTGCCTTTGTTGACTCCAAAAATTGAATCTTTCATGTATTCATGTAGTATTGATAATAGAGTTATTCACACAAACACAACACAAATAATCTATTGAAGAATTAATTAGGTTGTGTGTTTGAATGATCGATTGATGTTTGATTATCGTTAAAATACTGTTTGTGAGCATTCTTAATTGTGTTTATCATGCTGTCACACCCATCATGCTGATTATAGGATTTATCGACTATGGAATCGATACACATCATGTTCAAATCAATTTATTTCCTTAAATATATCAAAAAATCTGTATGATGCTTGCTATTTGGAAATTATATGACATTTTTGACCCAGTATTTATCTCAAAATTAATAACTTTCTGAATAAGAGTTGTAGCCCTATATCTCTTGTTTCCAGAACATCTTGAATCATTGAATTCCAAGTTGTATTGCAAAAATTATAATTATTTTAATACTTCTGCGTTTTATTTCCAGAAATTTCAGATTCTTGTATGTTTCCTTGTTCAATTTATTAAAAGGCCGATTTAATATTAAAATAATGCTCTAATAATTTCCAGAATGTTAGTTAACATGTTTAGGAGTCTAAAGAATATTTTTGATGATTTTATAATTGAGTTATCGCTGATCCTAAAAATATAACAACTTGATGTTGATTTTCTGCCTGAACATGTAACCTATAAAGAATGTTGTATTGGACCTAGCTACTGATGTCGGTTGTATTTTAAATATGCGTTGGAATCGTGTGGAAGTCTAGTTTCTAGAATTTCTGACGGTTTCAGTTTTCAATTTCTGTAATAGCGGGAAAACTGGTTTTTGTACAGTGACCTCTCGTTGTCTAGAAATTTGTTTTCCAGATTTTCTTAGTATAATTATACATATATCGTAGTATTGCACGAATTGATGTGTATATGTAGCATTGCATGATCTTAATGTGTTATTGTCTTCATTCTAATTGTCCTATCCAAATTTATCGTCCTATTGTTCCTCTATTGTTATTGTCGTTCTTTTAATGTCTCTAATTGCATAATGTTTTGTTGCATTGATAAAATAATTAACAAGCTGAGGTTTAAGGGACTGACTTGGGTAGTGAATGATATAGTGACTGTGTCGGCCAGTGTTTTATCGATTGATTGTTGGAGTGTTGATTACGGAACCCCAATCTTTCATGAATCGTATCAGTGTATCAGTGAATCAGTGAATCTTTATAATGTATCGTGCATAATATTGTATCGTATCAGTGATTATCGTACCAACACATGATCTATTGAGTTCACCACTAGATTCTAAACAAAATTGATTGTATGCATCGAACCTGTAGAATGGGATGCAGTAGTACGTGTATTAGTTTGGATTAAATTGAATAATAGACTTAAGATTGTCACCGCATCCTCAATTGTCATCATTATCGAATATTGCCTAAGTGTATTGACCTCGACCATTGAACATTGTTATCAAATATTGAATCATTGATTATAACCATTGCATCGATTACTATGATATTGACTATTGCTATTGTCTCATGTTATTGATTCATATTGATCAATTGAATTCATTGTTATATCGATATTCCATTGTTTCTTTGCTTTCTCTAATTGCTGTCCACGACTTGCTCTGAAGACAATTTTTTCTCATTTTTTAGATGAAGTGTTCACAGGTGTTGAGAAGAATTACTTGCAGGAAATGGAGAACAAGCTTTCTAAAGATTTGTGCTTTCTAGTTAATTATTACTTCATTGAACTTATTATTTTGAGACTTATTATTATTGTGATTGGATTTATTATTGTATTGGGCTCATGACCTGGATGTTATCATTTGTTTCCGGACGTTGGATTATTGTATTTGGATATTTCATATTATTTTATTCAAAGTATTATTGTTCATGTAGTTGTTATTATTGTCTGCGCAATTGCTTTGTATTGTTATTATTGCTGAGTTGAATGGATAAATAGCTTATGGATGTAACATCCTGAATTTTCAAATAATTAAATATAAAAATTTTATTTGTTTTCACGTGTTTCGCACGTGCAAATTAATGTATGTTTTTTGCTTTAAAAATTATTTTAATGTCTTGAAAAAATATTTTCATTCCCTTTTAAAAATGCCTATTATTATTAATTATTAATTCTGAGGCCTAATAGTTTAATTCTAGCCCATCTAAAATAAATTAATCAATTAATTAAGAGCCCATGGATTTTAGCCCACCTAAACTATCCCACTAATTAATTCTATTATTAATTAAGACAACTTGTATGGTAGACATGATCAAGTAACTAATTAATTAACAATTAAATGAACAAACAACTAGGTGTGCATGTGATGGCACGTGCATTTGCTTGATAATGGGTAGTTCTTCTAACTCCCAAATGTATCCTAGTCCTTCATCCAAACTCATCTAAACCCTTCATTTACTCTTGAGATGTGTATAAATACCCCTCGCTTATCTTTCTTTATCACTTGCATTTAGAAAATTTAAAGAGATGAAAGAGAAAGAAAAAGGCATTTGTGAGAAAAAGATAGAGTGTGGAAAAGAAATTTGTGTGAGAAAAAGAAAAAGAGTGTGTGTTCCTTTCCATTGGAGGCCGGCCAAGCAAGAGGAAGGGGAGTCTTGGATTTTGTATAAGGAGGGAGCTCAGATTTTGCACAAGCTAGAAGGAGAAGGGAAGGCAATTGCACTTTCAATGAGTTTTCTTTAGGAGTTTTCTTTGTTTTCTCCAAGAAGGTGGGTGATTTCTCTACTTCTAATATAGTTACCATGCTAGGAAATTAATTAATGAACATGTTAGGGAAAATACAAAAAATTTCCATATAATTGCTTGAAACGACTAGTAAGAAAAAGAGAAAAACTCTTGTTTGTCTATATGAGAAAATTATTAAAATGAATTGAATTTTGTTAATTAAGATTTATCATGGTGCTTTATTAATATATTTTCATGCTAGAATATATATAATTTGATGAACCATGCTTGTATGAAAGTTATGCTCGTGAAAGGATTGTAGAATGCAAAATAACAACCATGGATTGTGAAATCAATTGATAAGTGATGAATTTTAATTGTATTGTATGAGTAGCATTATATTCACTTGATGGTCAAATATGTTGTATCTTAGAATCATAAGAAAATGAATTAGTTTTGTAAAGGATCAAATTTACTTAAGAGGATTAACTATGTTAAAGAATGAATAAAATTGTACATAAACCATTATGAATAAATGTGGGAATAAATAAACAAAAGATTTATCTAGAAGAGAAATTTCAATGTCAATAAATATACTAATGTTTCATTTTCTCAAAAGGAATAAGAAGAATAGTTCTATTATGTTGTTAAAAATGAGAATTTTGTATATCTAAACAAATATACTATACTGTTTTTCAAAAGAATACACTCTGGAAAAGATCTATATTTTAAATAAGTACAATTCGATTGAGAAATCGAGTTTATTAGAGAAGGAGTTAGATACAGATTAGTAGTATAAAGCAATTTTTACTCATGAGTACAACAGAGAATGGGTTTGGGAGTACTGGCTTTCGGTGGGGGTTTAGAGCGCTATGAACAGTGCTGGAAGTCTTGGGTTCGAGTCTTGAAGGGGCTCTATTTTTATTAAATTTCGATTTTAAATCAAATCACCGAAACCATACTTAAAGTATAATACGAGCTCACCTTATATCGGTGAGTCACTCTGGACTTATTGGTCTTCGGGTGCGCTTTGGGTCTATCACTGTAGCTGAGCGGGGGGGTTGGCTCTGGGTTCGAATCCGACCCCTGCCTTTTATCTGTGTTTTTGAATTTTTTTTTAATATAAATTCGATTTGTGGGTTATTTTTTTGGGTTTCAAGTGTAATAAAAAATTGAAAAAAAAATTCTAATATTCTTCTAAAATTACCTAGACTTTATAAAAAATTATTTCTACAATAATTGACCTATTATAATGAGAATAGAAGTAATTTTTGGGAAGAAGAACTTGATAAATTTTCTTAGAATGTGACTTTGAATAATTAAAGAAAAGGAAGATTTTTTTGAATGTAAAGAATTTTGTGTAGAGATCAATATTGAGATTTTCCACAGAGAGAATTTTGAGCAAGTTAATAAATGAAATTTGATGTTTAATATATGCAAGTGTGCATGGAAAATGAAATAAAAGGATCATGATGAAATGTGGAAATTTGTCAGTATAAAAATTCATTTTTGATGAACATGAAAGTAGGTTGAAACTAGAGTTTAGCTAAGTCCTTACATCGGCATGAATGAAATTTTGAAGAGAAATGTGATAATAAAAGACCAAGATTAGGTCATGGTTAACAATTGATGTTTATGACCGATGTAGAGGTAACGCTAATTCTAGGGTGTTAATTTTATTCATGATTCAAATATCTAAGGACTACACTATAGTGAAGATGTGATGAAAGTAAGAGAAAAATACGTATGAGGGCCTCAGATCTACGGTCTGAGAGTATCCATAGGATGTCTACATGATGCATCATGTCATGACGTGAATACATCTCCAGAATTATCAGGATTGTGGTGACGTTTCCGGGGTGCTTAGTGACTACGTAGTACCATCTTTCCATGGCGGATGCAAATTGTCCATAGGATGTCTGCATGATGCATCATGTCATGACGTGGGATTCCCCTCCAGGATGTCTGGACATGGGCTCGTAACTCATAAAACATCTAGGATACTTACCGTAGTTACCGTAGTAGTTAAACTCATAGAGAGGGAATCAACCCTACAAGATGAAGAACGGTTAAGGGTTTTCCCTCAAATTTATGTAGAATGGGATGCATAAGTTCGAACAAGTGTGCATTAGTGTCAAGAAATATAAGTAACTGCATTAAGATTAAGTGCACATTCACACACGACATCAATAAGGTAGTCCCCCTTAGCTTTGTTTGTGAACAAGTGTGTGTTTTCCAAGTAAGAGAAATTGATGTATTATATCCTAGCATCAGTTGTATGTAACTGTCGTGCCCACATTTTCTATGCAGGATAAAATGAATGAAAGGGCTAAAGAAGGAATGCTTCTTAAAGAAATGTTCAAATTGTTAACTATTTCGTGTATCATGTTGTAATTATAATTTCGCTGCGTTGATGTAAACATTATTGTATATAAAGTTTTAAATTCCTTGTAAAATTATACGAAGTGAAGTGTAAAGTTCTTGTGGAACTTCGAATTCAGACTTATTTGGAATTCGGGGTGTTACAATGGATGACGCAAGTCATTCGCTGGGCCAATGTCACGTGCTTTGTGTTCCGTATTTTTTGGAAGCGGGGTGTGACATCTCGGCTTGTTATTATTTTATTATATGCGATTATGAGCATGCAATGTGTACATAAGTATCGAGATGATGTCAAAAAGGTGTCAAGGCTATGCAATGCTTGGTATATTTAATTTCATTCATTAGATGCAAAAATTAAATATATTTATACTTAATAACACGAAAACACAAATTCTTGACAACAAATGTTATTGTAAATATATGGACTTGTCCCCTGCTATAGGAAAGTGAATCAGATTCCGTCAGGGACTCTAGATACTAGACTCCTTGCCAGTTCCAATGCATATTCACACAACATGTTTTAATTATAATAACTACATAGACCAATCAATTCTTTACGAGTTTGCTTTATAGCAGCAACTCAATATAAAATTATTGCATGCATAACTCGAATAGAAACTTATTTAAAATTCTTCCAAAAATTATAACCTTGTTCCTGGAACTGTTCATTAACCTTCATGCAAATCATAGGTCCTAATTCTTAAGTTAATCTACTGATTTAATTAATTGAACATGACCACGTATCTTTAAAATAGAATTCTGGAGTTACAAAACCATTAGATGTTTTGGATTCTGTATACAAAGGGCTACAACTTTTATTTAATAAGTTCTAAGTGATTTTATCTGCAACTAGGTCAAAAGTTCGGTATTTTACTGATCTAGTGTTCTGGCAGAAACCTAGGGTCAAGTTCTTGTATACATAACAAGACTGGAAATTCATCAATTAATCTTATAAAAATTATAAAACGACTCCAAATAATTTCTAGCAACATCCTGATTAATTCCAAGTTTTCATTCTACTGACAATACATAATTTAAATTTGTAAATCATGTTGATATGCTTCTAAATAGAAATCTAGAATTTAAAACCTAACAGTACTAAAAACATGATAATTTACAATCTACAATTCGGAATTTAGATCCGTAAGAAGTTTTGGAGCCTAGATTCAGTTGGCTAAAATTTCAATATACAAAGTTCTAGTTTATTTATAAGCAACTGGGTCATAATCTCACTACAAAATGAAATAAAATAAGTGTTATGGATTTGAAAAAATAAATAAGATGGTATATGACGATGAAATAACGTGGTTCATGGTTCGAGTCAAAGATGTGGTACGAAAAGAATGCTATTACTTGGTTTTGCCGATGAATCCGTAATAACCTCTTTGAAAGGGTAACAATCAAATTGAGACACATTAAAGGAAATAAAGAACTACTTGCAGAGAAAAAAAATATTTCTTAAACGAGAACAATAAGTCGATTCAAGAGAGCTTGCCTTTATACGATATTTGCACGTGCGACCAGAATCAACAGGAGGAAGAACAACGGCACAATCAGCAAGTGCTACAGCATGAACGATGCAATGACAGCAAGGAACCGCTGCGTCGAGGCTTCGAGATGCAGTACGCAGCAACAAGGGAAGAGTGATAGCAAGTTGGCAGGCAAGGCAGTTGGGTGTGGCTACCGTAGGAAGCAGCGGTTGTTGGGGTCACTAGCTACTGCGCCAATGGCAAGGGAAAGGAGCTTCAGGTTGCAGCGTGGAGATGGTGAAGGGGAGTTGGCGTTCAGGTGGTGCTCGGGGCTGTGGTGGTGTTGACGGCGACTGGCAAGATGGAGGTGAAGAAGATGATGGCAGGAGGTCGGGGCTTCAGTCGGAGGGAAGTCGAGGCAGCAAGGAGATGGTGGGTGGTGGCTGTTGGAGGGGTGGCGAGGGGGAAGGAGCAGTCGGTGGCAATGACAGTGGGTGGAGACGGTGGTGAATAGTTAAACGGCAGCGGTGTTGGGAAGGGGTACTGGTGATGGAGTTGAAGCTCGGGGACGAGGTGATTTTATCGGGGTTGCAGGGGATGGTGCGGTGGTTGTTTGGAGGCAAGGTGAGAGATGATGGAGTTTTGGGTTGAAGAAGAGGAAGAAGAAGAGTCGAGGTAGTGGCGGTTGAATAAGAGAAGGTGGGAAAATTAGTTTAGGTGATTAGGGTTAATAATTAAGTTTAGGGTTTAATTAGGGTATTATATAGGTGATTAAATAGTTCTGTAGGCTTAGGATTAAGTTGGATTGGGCTTAACTCATAAATTAAACAATCAATTAATAAAATAGCATTATTATAGAATGGTTAGAAAATTTAGGCTTTGAGTAGATTTTTAAAAAAACATTTACTAAATATGAAAAAAGTAACCATGGATTAAATGATTAAGTAGTAACTTTAATTAGATAATCAAATAAAAAACAAACTTAATAGAATGGGTTAAGATTGGACTTTTCACAAATAATTAAAATAATCAAATAATAGTAATATTTTGGGCTTTAAAAATAATAAATTAAATATTAAACATAGATTGGGTTAAAATCGAGTTTATGGTCCCACACTTTATGAATAATCAAACAATGAAATTGGACTTGGTCTGGACTGAAATATAAATAATTAATCAAATACGAAAAGAAATCATATAATAAAATACAAAGATAGCTATCAAGTGGCTCTCCTTCAATCCTCCCCAATATCAAACGCCCAGATCTAACCTCACAAAACATATTTTCCCCCCAAAAGTTTGCCCCCAAAACACATTCAATATTAAAAAACTAAAAAAATTTAAATATTTAAAAACTTTTAAAATAATTCAAAAAAGTCAAAAAAACAAAAACTTATAAAAAATTAAAAAATAAAAACTAAAAATAAAAAAATAAAAAAAATATATTTTAAATATTTAAAAATTTTAAAATTTTTTAAATATTTTAAAATTTTAAAATTTTTTAAAATTTTAGAAATTTTAGAAATTTTGAAAATTTTGAAAATTAAAAAAAATAGAAAATCAAAAAAATCAAAAAATTTTGGAAATTTTGGAAATTTTAAAATTTTGAAATTTTGGAAAATTTAAAATTTTAAAATTTTAAAATTTTAAAATTTTAAAATTTTAAAATTTTAAAATTTTGAAATTTTAAAATATTGAAATTTTGAAAATCTCAAAGCAAATCCAAATCCAAATCCAATGTCGAATCCCAATCAAGAGGTCGTTGCCGATATCTGATCCGCTGCTGATTCCGTATCGGTGACTTCCCTCCACCAAATCGAGCGCAAATATCAAACGACTCCGTATCGGTGCCTCCCCACCACTGAATCGAGAGCCTCTATATGCAATGCAATAACTCTAATTTTATCTCATTAACCGAATTCTCATTCTAATTTTAAATTTTTTGTGTGCAGAGGATTACTCAGTGTTTTGCTGACTCGAATTTTGTGTGTGCATGGGGTTTAAGTTCAGAGATGTATGATTGTTTTACTTTTGGGTTTAAAAAATTTTAATTTGATGATTTATTTAAGGAGTTTTTTATTGGTTTTGATTTAAGGTGTACGCAAGTGAGAGATGGATTATTTAGTGGCCACAATCTGGGCTTCCAAACCATAGCAGGACAGGTAAGCTGACTGGAAACCTAAAATAACTTGGCAAATATGCAACATTAATTTCTTTACTACAAGAGAAAATACTATCGTGAAGTGTTCCCTTCACTGGTTATTAGAAACAATGGATAACATAACATATAAAAATTTTTAGTGTATGTTTGGATATATAGGATTGGGATGACTAGAGTTTACCAGTCAGGGTGCAAACTCTCCACTCAAGAACGACAGCTAAAGTAAATTTGTTATTTATCCATTTTAATTTTTTTTTATAAAGGTGCAATGTGAAGACAAAGTGAAGATAAAAGAAATGATTAGCTTAGATTAGAGTTTTGAGAACTTCATGTTTTTCATTTTGCTTGAAATAATAATAAGAGGTATTTCAATTCCAAGCTGAGTCTCAGACAAACAAATGTTTAGATTATTGGTATTATAGATACCTTCACCATGCACTTGCGTTACCATTGTATTTAGACATGCTCATAGTGGTTATGGGATTAGAGTAAGCTCTATAAAACCTATACGATAATGTCCTTGCATAATTATTACAAGCATCTAAAAGTGATGCTGAAGTTAAAAAAAACTCTATGCAGTGTTTCTAACAAACTATATGCATTCCAGGTAAGTTCATGTTAATGATCAAGAAGGCGTTGGTTGAGCTTAAATATACTGTTTTCTCATATAATATGTTTGCTACTTCAATTAATTTGTTGGACATCCAAAACTATTTTATATAATTAAACCAGGTGCATCGTTCCGAAGATGTGCCGTAGGCACGTGTCAACGGGCAAACCTAGTAAACATATAAAATACAATAAATTTTGTGTTAAAATATATATAACTGTTGCTGTTTATTTTGGTGTGGGAGGAAACAAATAGTGAGGTAATAATTGATGGAAACTACTAAAAGTCTGACCTTTGACCTTGGCCGTTAAAAGCGGTTAGAGCTCTTAAGATTGAATCTAGATCGTTGATTGACCTTCGTGATCTGAATCCAACGGTTGCTGATGCAGCCGATTATAACACCCTGAATTCCAAATAAGCCTAAATTCGAAGTTCCACAGGATATTTACACTTCACTTAGTACAATTTCACAAGGAATTTAAAACTTTTATTACAACAGAGTCTTTTACATCAACACGCAGCGGAATATATAAAATACAACAATGATAAATGTACAATTGTAACAACTTTAGCATTTAAGTTATCATCAATAACAAATTCATCTTTATATCTTCTTGTAAACTCCAAGTCTTGCATATGAAACTGTGGGTACGTCAGTTGCTTACAACCGACAAAATATTATACATGGCCATCCTCGCTTTGCCGAAAGTATAACAATTCTTAAATACTTTAACAAACACAAACTTGATCACAAACAAAGCTAAACAGGGACTAGCCTGTTGATGTCCTGGGTGTTGTGCACTTAATCCTTAATGCAGTTATTTATATTAAATGACACTAATGCACACTTGTTCGAACTTATGCATCCCATTCTACATAAATCCGAGGGCAAGCCCTGAACCGTTCTTCATCTTATAGGGTTGAATCCCTCGTTATGAGTTTAACTACTACGATAACTACGATAAGTATCCTAGATATTTTATGAGTTACGAGCCCATGTCCAGACAGCATGGAGGGGAATCCCACCTCATGACATGACGCATCATGTAGATAGCCTACGGACAATTCACCTCCGTCATGGGACAATGGCACTACGTAGTCACCAAACACCCCACAAGCATCGCCATGATCCCGATAATTCCGGAGATAGATTCACATCATGACATAACGCATCATGTAGACATCCTGTGAAAATTCTCACACCGTGAATCTGAGGCCCTCATACATGTGTTTTTCTCTTACTTTCATCACATATTCACTATAGTGTAGTCCTTAAAATTTTAGTTTGTTTTAGAAGAAAATATTCACAACCTAGAGAAAGCTTACCCTACCAGACTTAAACCAAACAAAAGAGACAGTCAGCCCAACTAGCTATGTAGCGCCCGGAATTTCTAATATGATATCTCAGAAATACGTGGCACAATTCCCAGCGTTAACTTCAATTGCAATAGTAAACATAGCCAAAATACAGATAATTTTTATTTTAACTTTTATTACAACACTTGTTTACAAAACACAGCAGAATACGAAATACCTTGAATTACAAACTTTCTTTACAACACATCTTTTATAATTTTACATAAGCCATAACATCATTCTATCTCAAGCATCCAAATCCCAAGCTATAAGCACCTACCTGTAAAACATGAGGCTAGAGATAATCCTAACCCCTAAAACTACAGGGATCAGGCATAACGGTGTGAGTGACATAAGAGAAAGCAACATAAATAAAACATAGAGCATAGAGTCATCAACAACATGTATTAACAACAAGAATAAATTAAATAAGAAATAACAATAAGTAAAGGATGAAAACATCGAGGAATATAAGATAGTAAATAGTAATACATGAAAACATCAAGTAAATTTAGACTAAGTGTCAAGTGTAGGAAAAACAGGAAAACACAAGCATGAAACCAAGTCAAGAAAACATCAATGCTATATGCTGACTCTCTAATGCATACTTGTCGGATTCTATGCATTCCATAGTACATAGGTCCAGTGCAAGCCCTTATTGAACTCCACTTTATAGGGTTAAATCCCTCATTATGCAACTAATCCTACTACGGTGAGGAAAACAAGATCCAGAATACTCCGCGAATAGGCACCACAGCCCTCAACGCGCAAGCATCATGTAAGATAGCACAAAAACTGGAGAATCACCTCCCAACCATGTACCCCATGAATAGGCTTGCGAGGCCCTTGACGTGCAGATACACCGAGTACATTCCATGAATAGGCTCGCCGACCCTCAACACGCGAAGGCACCCTGCATGCTCCGTGAATAGGCCTGCAGACCCTCGACACACGAACATACAATGTCCTCTCGAGACAGAACAACAAACAGTCCTGGAACGCATCCATTGGACTAACAAAACCAAGAGCATATACTTACGTTTTCCAAGTTTCATCACATCTGCACTAGAGCCTGTCCTTAAGTTGGTTATTATTAAAACACAAAAATCCTCATCACTAGAGTTAGTGTATCCTGCCAGACTTAAATACTCAACAACTACCCCAAGACCCAACTGGTCTAAATCAACAAATCTCAACTGCTGGTTCACAAGACTCCCACTCAACTCCTAGAGATATCATCAAGACCAAAACTCACAAATCCATCGTCAAAATGATCATATGAAGAAACTTCTCCAATCAATAAAACCAAAATCTTTTATAAAATTCCAGAATCCAAACCCAACAATTAAATATCTTGAAAACATTTGTTCTGTAGAAAGAATAATATTTAGAATAGTAAGTTATAGATCCAAGACTTTTAAAGAATCAATCGTTTAAAGAACATCAAGATAACTCAAGAAAACATCAGTAACAGTCGACTGTAAACCAGAGTTGGCCGACTGTCCAGAGCGAAAAACCAGCACTTCAAGAAAATAATTCTAAGTAATGACAGTCGACCATAAAAGTCACCAGTCGACTGTCCAGAGTGAAAATCCAATATTTTTAAGAAAAATAATTCTAAGTAATGACGGTCGACAGTCCAGAGCAAAAATCCAAAACTTTGAGAAAACGTCAAACAAGCAGATTCAGTCACTGTAAAAATGGGTCAGTCGACTGTTCCACGTGAAATTTCAAGAAAACGAAAAAACACAGCAGCCAAGTAGCGACGGTCGACTATCGATAATGATCGGTCGATTGTTACTCCTACAGACTGCAGTTTTAGTTTGTGCACATTTCAACCGATACTGAGTTTTACTTTATAAAAATGAATTCAGTAAAATGCATATTTCTGATATAATCAAATATAACTTATAGGATATATAAAGATCCATAAAAACCAATCAAAATCACTTGAATTCATCAAAATAGCAAATTTGTTGATTCTCTTTAAAAGAAAACAAATTTGTGCATATATCAAAAGTAGAGTTTTTAAGAATCAATTACTCGTCGAAATAATATCGTATTTTGTTCTAAACCATATCAATACCAAAATAAGTTGAGATATAGTCAAATCCTTCGAAAATACATAAAGACTTAATTTCTTCAAAAGCAATGAAATACGATCTTCATGGAAAATATTCGTACATGTTTGTGCACCAAAGAAACTTCACAAATCCATCGATTAGAAATAGTAATATATTCAGATTTAATCTTAGTATTTGAGAAATCCAAATTCAAATAAAACATTTCACAAAATCACAAAATTCCCAATTTAGTTGTATTACATCAATCCAATTCAATTTATCCCAAATCCAATTCTCAAGACATGATTTCTTAATTCATTAGTCCTCCTCAAAACTTCCTCAACTAAATCACCATTATTAACTCATGAATCATAAACAAATTTAACATTAACATGACCAAGTTGCATTCATCCAACTCACCAATAGTCAAAAAAATCTCATATTTAATCTATTTATGCATAACATTCACCATATCCAATCAAATCAGCAATAATCCAAAAGAAATAGCCTACTCAGGATTTATATTAGGTCCTCTATCAATGTTGAATCATCCACATGCAATCCCAAACATAAATAACTAGGTTTTCATGAAAGATCCAATTTTAACTCATCAATTCATTAAATCCATCATATAAATTCATATCCAAACCCTAGCATGCTTTCTAGTAGATGAAACACCACATACAACATTCAAAGAACAAAAAAAAACAATTATATCACTCACCTTGTTGAAGAAATTGAACGAATATGATAAAGCAATAGGAAAAATCCCTCCTTCGCAAGAAATCAAGCAATAGCAAAATAATAATAATAAAACCTTTGGGTTGTGCAGCGAAAAACGGCTGCACTCCAGCTTTTAAATAGTCCAGAAATCAAGAGAATTAGGGTTTTGAACATATTTGCAAAATACTCTTTTTAAAATATACCTTTACATAAATAGACCCTCATACTAGGAAATTAGTTTAAACCAATTTAATCCAGTTCAAAAATCAAATAAACCCCCCACTAGCATTAGCCGACACTGTTTGAGAAACCAAGAAAATGATTTTGCATTTTCACCCTCTTCAAATAGCAATTTTGCAAAAAGATCCCTTTTTATCAAAACTTATAAAATAAATCAAATTCATCAAAACAAAAGTAAAATTTTTAAACCTAGGTTGACTAGGCATTATACCCAGTCCAAAAATCCAAAAATCTGGAGTTTTCACCCCATTTGGTAATTTTGTACACAAGTCCTTCTTTTTGAAATATTTGCAAATAAGTTCAATAATTATCAGAAAAATCTAGAAAAATTACAAATAATATCTAATAATAAATAATGATTTTCCACAAAATAATTTTTGACTTTGAACTTACCAAGAAAACATTTGCAGGTGTTTGCACGTATAAAAAGATAAATCTTCAGAAAAATATTTATTAAATCTCCCAAAATCATTTTAATTCATTTATAAATCTTAAATATAATATTTAAAAATATTGGGTACTACATCACTCCCTCCTTAGAATAGTTCTGTCCTCAGAACTACTACTAATAGGGTCCAAACACAAATAAGCAAAGAAATTGAAATCTCATAAATGGAAACATAGTTTATGAAATACATTTGCACAAGAGAATACATTCCAACAAAGAAATACAAACACACAGAAGGAACACAATCATATAAAGAGTTCAAGAACAAACATTCCGCATGCGATCCTCCGACTCCCAAGTAGCTCCCGCTGCGCACTCTGATAACTTGCCTTCGGAACCAAGCTGCAACAACCTCTATATCTCTGCATCTAGCTCTAACCTTCCACCATCTGCTTCATTCTTTCGAGGATCAGTGGCCACTCCCTCCTTAGAAAGGACATGACTAAGGAAAGCTACCGCAAACTTGCAGCTCAAAAGAGATCAATACCAAATGATTTTCCACCACTCTCGATATCACATTCTTCGTAATATTGATCAGCAATCAATTGTTCCCTTGATGGTGTTGCCACCGTCAAGGCTCCGCCTGGAAACACCTTAAGCTCCACACCTAAGACTAGCAAAAAATGGGCGACACAAATGTATGCAAGAAAACAGTATCAAATAAAACTTTTGTTTTAATCCATTAACCCAAAACAAATTCTGTTACATGGAGAACGATGCTCAAATCTCCAATTTATTCTCAAACAAAGTTTTACTTCATACATAAATGAATGAATTCAAAATTCTTGCACACCCCGGATCACATCCCTGAGTTACCCGCATCCTCCTCAGTCAATGCGAACACTCGCCCCTACATCAGAACTCTGCCTCCACCTGCACCATCCTTCTTCAGCTGCAGACAGTTTGGTCTGAGATGCCCTTCACGACCACGCTGATAACAAACCTGCACCCTCCGAGGCTTGGTGCATGCTGCCTGATAATGATCTGCCTCCCCACAGTTGAAACAAGTCACGCCTTGAACTGCGGGTGCCTTCTGCACTGGCCTACTGAACTTGCCATGCTTCGCTGGGAACTCCTTCCCACTCTGACTATCTGCTGGCCTCTTGTTCTTGTTCCAGGTCTCCTGCTTTTTCTGGAATTGGTCCATATCCTCTTCTATCATAGCTGCTCTACTGACCAGCTTATCAAACCTCCTGATGCCCAAAGGAATCATCCTCGATCTCAAATTCAACCTCAAGCCCAGCTCGAATTTCTTGGCCTTCTTCGCTTCATCCACAATCAGCTTTGGTGCATACCTTGACAGCTGGGCGAATTTAGTCTCATATTCGCGTACTGTCAAATTGCCTTGCTGCAGATTCAAGAATTCTGTTGCCTTTCGCTCCTGAATATCCAAAGAAAAGAAACGGTCCCTGAACTCATCCAGAAAAGCCACCAAGTCACTTGCTGATCTCCAAAAGTCCTCTTCACTGACTACCACCAAACATGCCAGCATCGTTCTCTAACTGCATTGCAGCCAATTTCACCTTATTGACTGCTGGAGTTTCCAAGACTTCGAAGACCATCTCCATCTACCTAATCTAATCATCAGGTTTATCTGGATCAAACTTCCACTCAAACACAGGTAGCTTCATCTACTTGAAGGACTCAACCTGCTTGATAGGATCAGTATTAACAAACACTGGTCCTGCCCCCTGATTCTGATTTTGATTCTGTGCCATATTAGCTGCCATAAATGTGTTCAAGGTCTGATACACCCTGGCAATCTGCATCTCAAGATCAAGTTCTGCCCCATGGGAACCTTCAGCCCCATCACCATTACCATCATTCCTAGTCCTGGGTCCTGCCATTCTACTGAATACTGCAAAATGAGGGTAAAGTTAGAACATCACAGCACAATTCACATCCATATTCATATCCCAGGGCAAAACCCCAACCATACCCCAAACCAAAATATCATGTTCTAACTCTATGTGATACTCACACTCCAATGTCCACACCTAGGTACTCACACTCTAGTGTCCACACCTAGATTCATTTTTACACCATGTTTATTATTACATTTGAAGCATGCTCTGATACCAGTCTCTGTAGCGCCCCGAATTTCTAAAATGATATCTCAGAAATACGTGGCATAATTCCCAACATCAACTTCAATTGCAATAGTAAATATAGCCAAAAACACAGATAATTTTTATTTCAACTTTTATTACAACACTTGTTTACAAAACACAGCGGAATACAAAACACCTTGAATTACAAACTTTCTTTACAACACATCTTTTACAATTTTACATAAGCCATAACATCATTCTATCTCAAGCATCCAAATCCCAAGCTATAAGTACCTACCTGTAAAACATGAGGCTAGAGATAACCCTAAATTCCAAAACTACAGGGGTCAGCCATAACAGTGTGAGTGACATAAGAGAAAGCAACTTAGTAAATAAATATAGAGCATAAAGTCATCAACAACATGTATTAACAGCAAGAACAAATGAAATGAGAAACAACATTAACTAAAGCATGAAAACATCAAGGAATATAAGATAGTAAATAGTAATACATGAAAACATCAAGTAAATCTAGACTAAGTGTCACATGTAGAAAAAATAGGAAAACACAAGCATGAAAACAAGTCAAGAAAACATCAATACTATATGCTGACTCTCTAATGCAAACTTGTCGGGTTCTATGCATTTCATAGTACATAGATCCGGTGCAAGCCCTTATCGAACTCCACTTTATAGGGTTAAATCCCTCGTTATGCAATTATTCCTACTACGGTAAAGGAAAACAAGATCCAGAATACTCCGCGAATAGGCACCACAGCCCTCAACACACAAGCATCATGTATGATAGCTCAAAAACCAAACAATCACCTCCCAATTGTGTACCCCACGAATAGGCTTGCGAGGCCCTCGACGTGCAGATACACCGAGTACATCCCGTGAATAGGCTTGCCGACTCTCGACACGCAAATGCACCCTGCATGCTCCGTGAATAGGCCTGCAGACCCTCGACACGCAAACATACAAATGTCCTCTCGAGACAGAACAACAAACAATCCTGGAATGCTTCCGTTGGACTAACAAAACCAAGAGCATATACTTATGTTTCCCAAGTTCCATCACATCTCCACTAGTGCCTGTCCTTAAGTTGGTTATTATTAAAACACAAAAATCCTCATCTCTAGAGTTAGTGTATCCTACCGGACGTAAATACTCAACAACAACCCTAAGACCCAACTGGTCTAAATCAACAAATCTCAACTGCCGATTTACAGGACTCCCACTCAACTCCTAGAGATATCATCAATACTAAAACTCACAAATCCATCGTCAAAACGGTCATATGAAGAAACTTCTCCAATCAACAAAACCCAAATCTTTTATAAAATTCCAGAATCCAAACCCAATAATAAAACATCTTGAAAACATATGTTCCGTAGAAAGGATAATATTTAGAATAGTAAGTTATAGATCCAAGACTTTTAAAGAATCAATCGTTTAAAGAACATCAAGATAACTCAAGAAAACATCAGTAACAGTCGACTGTAAATCGAAGTCGGTCGACTATCCATAGCAAAAAACCAACACTTCAAGAAAATAATTCTAAGTAATGGCGGTCGACTGTAAAATTCATCGGTCGACTGTCCAGAGAGAAAATCCAACATTTTTAAGAAAAATAATTCTAAGTAATGACGGTCGACTATCCAGAGCGAAAATCCAAAACTTCGAGAAAACGTCAAACAGAGCATAGTCAGTCGACTGTAAAAATGGGTCAGTCGATTGTTCCGCGTGAAATTTCAAAAAAACGAGAAAACACATCTGCCAAGTAGCGACGGTCGACTATCGATAATGATCGGTCGACTGTTACTCCTACAGACTGCAGTTTTGTTTGTGCACATTTCAACCGATACAGAGTTTTATTTTATAAAAACAAATTCTGTAAAAAGCATACTTCTGATATGATCAAATACAACTTATAGGATATACAAAGATCTGTAAAAATCAATCAAAACCACTTGAATTAATCAAAATAGCAAATTTGTTGATTCTCTTCAAAAGGAGTTCAAATAGCAAATTTGTTAATCAAAATAGGGATTGATCCCAGTCATGTCTAAACATACTCAGCAAAATATAGAGTTTAAATTTTAATTTTAATATCAATTTTAAAATAATAATTCATACAGAAAACATATAGTTCAGAATCTAGAATATATGATATGACTGCAGTAAAACAGCAATAACTCATGCATCGAAAATCGGAATTATGATCCGTCAGAAAACAAAGCCTACAAACCATATTCACAAATTTATTTATTTTACTGATGTTAACAGGGTCAAATTTACTGTACAACAAATAGGGCATCAATGAAACAATAGTTCTTTTATGCATTTTATCAAATAGTTTAATTGCAAATGATCCAAACTAAGATGGAAAACAAAGCATGGCAATAGGTTACTGCGATCAACATAGCATGTGAACAAACGATCTATAATAAGAGATTACATCTAACAAAGCATCCATATACAGTTACTACAACATATGATATGTCACAACCAAACATACAATCAAGATGTTCATCTAATCTAAATTGTTTTCATGCAACGTGTGAAAACTACTGTGAACTACAAATGATGAAAGATGAAGGAACGGATCAACTAACAAATATGGTCATCATGAGGGTACTAAACAATTTCATGCGAGACTATTTACGGTATTTAACTTGTATGACAGAAAAATACATACAAGCTACTTGCCTGAAAACGGTGACGAAGAAGAAGACAAAATAACGGGAACGGATCCCGAACAACTAGCACAACGCATGAACGAGAGACGGCACGAACAAAAGCAAGATCCAACCAACTGTAATACGGCGGTGCACGTGTTCACACACACACACGGCAGCAGTAACAACCGATAAGAGCGACAGCAGTAACAAACAAGGCGATGATAGCATAGGCAAGGGGGGTCGGCGGCAGTCGACCTCAGTAAAGGCGGATGACGGCACGGCAGGACAACGGTGTGGCAACGTTGAAGGTCGGCACAGCAACGAGGTTCTGTCTCGGCACGGCATAGGGAAGACGACGAAAGGGCAAGCAGGGGTGTCGCAGAGCACGGGGATGCAGTGGCTAGGGGATGGGGAGAGGGGAAGCACGGGGGCAGGTTCTGTTGTGGGTGCACGGGTGTAGGAGAGCAGAGGGTTGATGGCGGAGGGAGAGAGAAATGGGGTTTAGGGTTTGGTAATTAGGGTTAGGGTGTACACAGTGAATATTTATAGGGTTTTAGAAGTAGGTAGGGTTATTGTGTTAAATAGGATAGGACCCAATAAGAGAATAGGGTTTTGGGTTTATGGGTAGTATCCAATAGAAAGAAAAAAGTCAAATAAGAGATAAATAGGCCATGAAATAGGTTTAATTAATAAACAAGATCAAGAACAAATTTGTAGATCAAACAAATGAGAATATAAAGGCTGGATCAAACAGAAATGAATCACAAGGAGAACAACAACATACAATTCAAAAGGACGAAAAGAGATACAATCAGAAATAAAATAAATTAATCAGAAATTTAATTAAAATAAACAAACTACAATAATGAGTAACAGGGGTTACATTGACAGAGTTGGGACTCTCCCGTTCGCACGGTGCTTTAAGCGAGACAGAGTTGGAGCTTGCTTAAGTGAAAGTGGTCGGATAAACCTAGAGCTTGCCTACCTAAGGAAGACTTGTCTTGAATTTCATCATCAAGAGTTGAGGCGGCCTTATGGAGCTGTTAGCTGGTAGGAGGTCGGTGAAGAGATTTGTTTCTCTTAGGTGGAGCATCTCTCCAGTGCGTAGATGGAAGAACAACTTACATGAAAGTTTGTCGTACAGTGTTTGTAGGACTTTTGGTAGCGATTCCTAGACGTGAAACGTAGACTTATTGTAATTATGTTGTTGTAATGAGACTGGTCGTTTGTGGGATAAGAAGTCTCCTATGTGCGGTGTCTTGTCCTATGATTCATCGTCTTGGGGATTGGCTAGTCGTATGAGTTGCTCTTGGGAAGAGTTAGACTCTGGACTAGCCGTTTTGTATTTGTAGATGTCTGTAGTGCTACTGGATCTGAACATATGGTTTTGCGAAAGTTCTGTGATTTGAAGAATTCCGTTCATATGCTTGATCCTTGCTGTCATGGTGGGGGTGCCATCGACTGGGTTCTTTGTAGCTAAATAACAGGGCTTTAAGTCTGTTGCGTATAGCTTACGAACTGTCAACGGTGTGTGAAGGAGTTTGACATTGCTTCATCTTGAACCCAGCTAGTTGTAGGGACAACTCTAAAGGAGAGTTGTTTTCCAAACTTGCAGTATGGGTCCTCTAACAAATTGTGAAAGCCACATCGAGTGAAGAGTTGAACTCTAAGTGTTTCTTTTTACAAGTCTTGCTAGATTAACTCCGATCCACGATTTTGGACCTCTTAATCTGTCTTTGATAGATTTTAACTAGTTTCAAGAATAAATCGAATGGCGAGTTGAACTCTGAATGTGTGCAGTTACAGGTTGCGAGAGTAACTCTGAACCATGGGTATGGATTTCGAACTTGTTAGTTTAAGTATTAACTGGTTGCAGAAGTAAATCGAATGTCAAAGCGCACTCTGAACTTGCATCTTTGCAAACTAACAGTCTCTTTTGAGCCATGGGTATGGACTCCGAACCGGTTGTAGAGGCGCTAACGGATTACAGTAGCAGATCGAATGGCGAAGCGCACTGTGAAATTTCTTTATTGCAAATTGTTAGAGTCACTTCGAACCATGGGTATGGACTCTGAACCCGTCTTATGGGGAGACTTGTAACGAGTTTTTGGTGCCGCTTATGCATATAAGTTTGGCGCTCAACTCATTGTGTAAGCCTTCAAGGAATTTTAACTACTTTCAGGAACAGATCGACTGGCGAGTTGAACTCTAAACGTGTGTAATTGCAGTTTACGAGAGTAACTCTAAACCATGGATCTGGATTCCGAACTTGTTAGTTTAAGTATCAACTGGTTGCAGGAGCAGATCGAATGGCAAAGCGCACTCTGAACTTGCTTTTTTTGCAAATTGATAGTCTCTTTTGAGCCATGGGTATGGTTTCATGCCCCGCTTCCCAAAAATACGGAATGCAAGCACGTGACATTGGCTCAGTGAATGACTTGCGGCATCCATAAGCTATTATCGATTCAACTCAACAATATAACAAGAAAGCGACACAACCACGCATGCAATAAAAGGATAATCACATGAATAACAATACTTGGAACATAAGCACGAAATAACCAAATATAATAATAATCCAACATCTAGAATCAACAATAACAATATTCGGGTTAAAAGCCCACAATACAATGAAATAACAATAGTTCAATAATTAAGTTTCCATAATAAAACAAGAATTTATTAAGTTGCGATGCTATCAATCGTTTCACCATTGTTGTTCTCCTAATCCATCAGGCAATTCTCCTTGATTACCTATAAGCTGTTCATCTAAAAAGAGAGAATAATATGTCTTTAGAGCAAGTCGTGGACCGCAAGTAGAGAAAGTAATGAAACAATAGCATTTACGATATAACAATGAATTTAATGAACAATAGGGTCGATGGCAATGAACAATGGCAAAAAGATAATGATGCAATGTGCAATGATGATGATCAATAACAATAACAATAAACGATATCAATAATGGTAGCAATAACGATAACACTGTTTAATGACGATGCGATGACAATCTTGTCTATTATTCATTTTAGTCCTAACTAATGCATGTACTACTGCGTCCCATACTACAGGTTCGATGCATGCAACTAATTTCATTTAGACTTAAGTGGTAGATTCTATAGGTCATGTACTCAGTACGATATAACATTAAAATGATAGCAAGACTGGCTATTGCCGTAATTTCTTGCACAATAACAATAACACTGGTCATTCACGCAATTTCTTGTACAATGACGATAACACTGGCCATTGACGCAATCTCTTGCACAATAACGATAACACTGGCCATTGACGCAATCTCTTGCACAATGATGGTAATAATATTTTGGGAATAAGGCCCACACTTCTGAGTACAGTCACTATATCATCAACTACTCTAGTCAACCCTTAACCCCGACTTGATTAACATTCTTTATTCAATCAACATGTAATAATAGTTGACAATATTACGATACTAATAGGGAACAAAAGGGACAGTAATATTAATGGGGAAACGATAAGACGATTAATAAGGAACACTAGAATGATGACAATACAACACTAAGATCATGCAATGCACTCCATACAATTAAACTTATCGAATACAACAATATAGATTGAATTATATACTATCAAACATGGAAACACAATTCTGGACAGCAGTAGGTTGATGTACCCAAATCAGATTTTCCGCTGCTACAAAATAGCAAATGTGGATCCGTTAGAAGTTCTAGAAATTAGACACCTGCCTGTTCCAACGCATATTAAAAGTTAAAATTCTGATAGCAATAGCAAGGTTAATTACAGGGTTCTTTACAAGTTACAAATTCTGGCTGGTTATCGATGTTAACTAGTTACAGTTATAAAAGCAGTAAATATTCACTTTAAAAATCAGCAAAAATAATTTTCAAGACCCTAAGCATGTTAATTATCAATTTGGGAATTATCATGACCATATTCTATCATTAGTTCATCTATTTAATCAGTTTAACATGGTATATCTGAAAATAAAACATAGCAGTAGTAAAATCTTCATAACTCATGCAATATAAGTCAGAATTCTATAATTTTTGGTGTATTGAAAACTAGAAACATTGGGCTACATTTCATATTCAGAAAGTTATGGGATTTGATGATTGTATCTAGGTCAAAACAGCCTAACAATGTTCAAATTGACTGTAAATTTTAAGGTCTCGATATATTTTTCATGAACAAAATAATTAAAATATTATAGACGATGAGTTAGGGGTTGACAACATAAATTACAGCTAGTTACATCTGTGAACATGGTATTAAGATGTATAATGTACATAATCTTACTAATCACAATCATCTAATACACCAACATCAATCATATGAACAATCAACACTAGCATACAATCTACAATCGTTGTATAATGTCATGACATGAATGACAATAACAATCCCTATTCATTTGTTCAATAATTAACTACATGAAGGCATGCAAGATCTCTATAAATCGAAGGCAATTAGACGGCATGAAGTCAAGACTGCCACTTGGATTCGCTCGTGTAAATCCGTAGTATCCTGACAATAGATAACAATAGACGATATACGATAATCAATAGAGCTCTACTAGTAGAATTCAATAAACATTCTCGAATACGATACAATAAAAATTCGAGGGGAAATGACTTGCCTTAATGACGATTAGATCCGAAGTAATTGAATAACGGGATTAGGATCCTGGGGAGACACGTGCACTCTACGTGTAAAAGAAACACTTAGCAAGACAGCAACAGCGAACTCGGTAACAGCAAGGCTCGGCAATGTAGCAACACACAGCGGATCTCGTTCAAACAACAGGATCGAACAACAACAGCAAGAGGGCTTCGGCTAGGAAGTGGCTCAATGACAGCGAGAGGGGTAGCGATGGCAGGTGGGTGCAGCTGGCTTTCAGTGGTGGTTGTCGGTGGTTCTGTCTAGGGTAGCTCGAGGGCAGGGAGGGATGCAGCTCAGCAGGCTGATGGTGGGTGACCGTGGCTTGAGGTGATGGCGCTCCGGGTCGACGATGAGCAGTTGAGGGGGTTGCGATGGGATTGCTGGCGATGGGAGACAGGGTAGCGGGGAGAGCGGGGTGCACCGACGGTGGTTCTGCAGTGGAAGCGAGCGGGGCTGGGCGGCGATGGACGGAGGAAGGCGGTGGCAAGTTGGGTTTCAACGCAAGGCAAAGGAGAGAGAGAGATGACAGGGTACAATTGGGGTAACGGCGCACAGAGGCTGCAATCGACGAAACGAAGGGGCTTGGTGTTGGGTAACGAGGTGGATGGGAGGAGGAAGATGGAGGAGAATGAGGAGATGGGGGTTCAACAGTATAGGGAAGGGGGGTTGGCGGCTGTATTGCACAGTAGGAGTAGGGTTAGGGTTAGGGTAGGTTAGGATATAGGGTTAATTGGGATACTGGATTTCGGGTAGGATCCAATAAGAGAGAGGCTACAGGGTTTTGGGTTCAAATTCAGTAGGGAATAAAGGAATAAATAAATAAAATAGGATTATAGAGTTTATAAAATATACATATACTAGGTATGCCCGTGTGCACGTGCCTACGACACGTATTCGGAACGATACAACATATGAAAAATCATGTAAACAGTAAGGGATGATTTATATAGATGTTTATTTGCTAGTAGACATTAATGTATTGATGTACTCTGAAGTAGGATTATGGAGTGACCTTGATGTTTATTGGTTTGTATATTGCAGGATCATTTGTCAGCAGCTCGGAATTCAAAAATAGTACCGTGAATCTACAAAAGTAGTGGATCGAAAATTCCTTGCTATATGTGACTTGAGCGAAAAATCATGTAAACAGTAAGGGATAATTTATATATATGTTTATTTGCTAGTAGACATTGATGTATTGATGTACTCTGAAATAGGATTACGGAGTAACCTTGATGTCTATCTGTTTGTATATTGCAGGATCATTTGTCAGCAGCTCGGGATTCAAAAATAGTACTGTGAATTTACAAAAGTAGTGGATTGGAAAACCCTTGCTATGTGTGACTTGAGCACAAGAGATTTCTTTTTTGATTTAGAGTCTGACATAAGTAGCAATTCATTTTCTAATAGGGTTGACGCCCCAAACTACATGAGTTAGTTCCCCCTTGTTTGTTTTTATGTAGTTAACCATGTATGAATTTAAAAGAAAATTTTTTTTGTGATGTATATGTGAAGTGAAATTGCAGCAAAGCAGATCAAGATACAATTTTGCAGCTACTAAAATCCGAAATATAGGGATTAAGCATGGATTTGTTTATAAAAAACACGATCAAGCGAGTCAATTAAAGAATTTACAACGATCTTTCAAAGTAGCAAATGCCCAAATATTCAAAAAAAAAGCATAACCCGACATTGCATAATAATAAAAACATTCTAATCAAAATTAACTCAGTGAAGCATTCTAATCTAAAACAAATTCTAAGTAACGTATTCTACAATCAGATCAAATATGGTAATTCAAAAACAATTAAATGTAAGTGAATGTTATTGAGTTACGAAAGCTTAATCCGAAAAAAAGCATAATTAAAAATTTGAAATAAGAAAAAAGCATAATTCGAAATTGCATAACCAAAATAAACATTTGCTATTTTTTTTTCTTTTTTGACATACCTGGGTTTTTAAAAAAAAAGAGAGAGAGAAAGAATTATGGAAAAAGGAGAAAAGAGGGGGGAGAAAGAGAGAGAATGAGAGTAAAAATGAATGAGTTGTTTTGTTTTGGGGGGAAAATTTTGAATTTTGTGGTTCAAATTTTTTTTTTTTTTTGGGGGGAAGGGGGGGGGATATCTTTGAGGTTAGATCTGGACCGTTGATTTACTTCCAAATGAATGAGAGTCACTTAATAGCTTTCTTTGTATTTTATTATATAGATATATACATTAAATCAACTAGTGACGTACATATAAAATGGTGTATGTTCTGGCTATACAAAAATAATAATAATAAGAATAATGATAATAATAATAATAATAATAATAATAATAATAATAATAATAATAATAATAATGGTAACAACATCAATAACAATAATAATAAAGTAATAATAATAATATTGATAATAATAACAATAGTAATAACAATAATAATAATAACAATAATAATAATAATGATATGTATCAAAATATGATTTGAGAATATTAACAAATTTATTAAATTCCAATAATAATAATAATATAAAATATAAATAGTCGATCAATCAGAAATAGAAAACGAAGTTAAAATATTCCATCGTTCAAAATAAATATAATTGTCGATTAGAAAAATAGAAGATCCGAAATGAATTTAACAAAAAATAAATTTATAAATAATCGAAATCCAAAAAATATTCAGAAAATATGTATTTACGGGAACGGGGATTACATATGGACTCCGAACCCGTTGTGTGGAAAGCTTGTAACGAGTGTAACTCTAGGTATAAGTTGGGCGTTTAGCTCATTGTTTGCTTTCGTTGGTTGGTACAATAGCTTTGCAAAAGTTCGTACTATATTTTATTAGAAAATAAGCGGTTGCTCTAGTGGCTGCTGTTATTACAAATTGAGAAAATTTTCTATTGCTATTAAGATAGGACGTTTCAGACGCCCTCGTTCACCTTCACAAGGTGTCCTACCTTCCAAGTCCCTGCTGATATCTCCTAGCCCTTCGGGTCTTCAAGTTGATGAGCCATCAGGCGAACAACTTGGTAGACCTTGTCTAGACTTGCCTTTTTTGGAGGAAGCCCCCCTGCCCCCCCCCCCCCCCAATTGTTTTGCATAGAGAAAAAAAATCTTCTGATGCACTAATGTGTTTAGGCATGACAATTTGTCTCCTCTGAATGAGCGAAGTGGCTTTGGATGAGGGGTTCCGGTTTATTACTGTTTCATGATGAGAATTAGTTTGGATCTGGTGAGAGATGATTTAGCAGGTATGGAAATTCTTGGTAGAATTGTTTATGGCAGTGGCTTCAAGCTTGTTTACAGTCTTGAGATTATTGTGACTACTTTCTAGCTGTAGCTCTATGGTCTTGAGGGGGAGAACCGAGCCCCCCATTGTAGCGGTGTAGCATGCTCGTGCTGCCTGTTGGCTTCCTACAGTTTGGCCTATGCCAGCTGTTGTTGGGAACTTCATTTCCATGTGAAATGTGGAGGTAACTGCATGAAAGGCTGCTAGGCCAGGACAGCCAAATATAGCGTTGAATGCGTCTTTGACATCAACTACCATAAAGTCCAGTGTTTCCGTTCGAATAGCAAGGGATTTCCCTGCTGTCATATCTAATGTTACGACTCCTTCTACTTGAACGGGGACACTGGAGAATCTGTGAAGTGTATAACCGGCTGACTTGAGTCGGTCTCGGGAGAGCTTGAGAGCCTCGAATGTGGCTATGAAGAGGATGTTTACTGAGTTGCCATTTTCCACCAGGATGCAGCGTACTTCATGATTTACCATGCAGAGGTATATGACCAATGTGTCGCAATGAAGTGTTCGGACGCCTTTTAAGTCCTTATCAGAGAAAGATATAGGGAGCTTGGTGCTTTTGGCAGGCGGAATGTTATCTATAGAGTTGACTTCCCGGATGAAACCATTGCGGGAGGAGTTGGAATCTCCCCCCATCGGGTCTCCATGAACGGAGTGGAGGAAGACCATGTGTTCAAAGTCTTGCGATTCGTATGGCCTCTCTTGACGCTTATTAGCTCCCTGGGGCAAAGGGTTTTCGGTGTCGTTGTCTTTCTCAACGAAGTCGGAGAGATCGCCCCTGTGAATCAAGGCTTCCAATTCTTCTTTAAGGGCTCGACAGTTGTCAGTAGTGTGTCCGTGATCTCTCTGAAATGTGCACCACTTATTTTTTTTCTCTTCTCCTGCTAGACGTTAACATCCTTGGGGGGGGGGATTATCCCGTCTTTCACAACTTCCATGAGAATGGCTGATACGCTTGCATTTAGATGAGTGAACTTGTCGAAGCATGGCGCTAGAGTTGGACGGCGCTGGCTTGCACCGTTTTTCTGAAATTTCCTCGGTTCTTCCTTGCTTGTATTCTTCCGTTAGTTCGTGGAAGATGAATCATTCTTGTCGTGAGGATCGCTTCCTCGACCCTGATATACTTGTCACTCCTTTCCAGGAGCTCAGTGAAACTTTTGGGTGGCTTTTTTGCAAGAGAAGCCTTCAGGTCTTTGTTAGTGACGTTATGGCGTAGCTGCCACTGAAGTGTTCAAAGAGGAAATTGACCTTACTTCAGTTGTAAAACTTTGTAAAAGTCTTTCAGCAGTTCTCCATCTCTTTGCTTCAGTTCTAACAGAGAGACAGTTATTTTTTCAGCCTTACGGCTAGTAACAAAGTGTGCAATGAAAAGTTCCTAGAGTTGATCGAAAGAGAATATTGATTCTGGAGTCAGGCGCGAGTACCATTCCCTTGCTAATCCTTTCAGTGTTGCGGGAAATGTTCGACACATAAGCGCCTCAGTAGAGTTACAGACCATCATGAGTGTTTTAAAGCTCTCGATATGGTCTGTCGGGTCTGATTCTCCAATGTCGGGTCAAATTGTGGGGCCTTGAAGCCCTTTAGGATGGGTGCATCGAGGATGGCTTTACTAAAAAGAGGTTGACTAGGGCAGTAGGCCCTGTTGGAGTGGTTTCTCTCTTTTTTTTTCATCTGTTATAGACGATTCTCTATTCCTTGGATACAGGCAAAGGACGTGGTCGTCCTTCTTTTGAGATCCAATTGAGTCGGCGAATCCTTCGTTAGGGGGCAGGCCCAGATCTTGACTCTCTTGGATAGTATGGAGGATGTCGAGCTTGAACTTATCCAATTCGACCCTAGTGACTAGGGCATTTTGCACTCTGTTTTGCACAGGAAGCCTTCGATTCTCATGAGTTGGGCTCCACATTGTTGGACGCCCCCTGTGAGAGGAGAATTGCCTTGATCTTTGTCTAGAAAGATGGGTTCTCTGGTCCACTTGCTGTCCCAAACGGGAGGCCTCAGATCGGGCGCTGCCTCTCCTCCAACCTAATTCGCAGGTCGGCTTCTTGTTGCCTGTTATTGATGATCTGGCAGATATCTCTAAACCCCCGTGGGCCTCGTGAGGCCATTGAATCAGTTGAAGCGTTATGAACTGAGATGCAGTCATACTAAAGATGTTGTTCATTTTGGGAGCCCCCCGGTGCCTCTCCGCTGGAAGGAACGTGATTAAGCTGCGGGGGTGACTGTTGAGGAGGAATCTGATCTTCCATAGGAGGAGCTGGTTGACGAAGAGAGTTAGTGCGATGGCTTGAGGCCGCCCCTTTACCTCTTGGTCTCGGTGGCATGACTAGTTGGTCTTACTTGTGTAGTTTCCATATAGGACCCCAACTGGAGAATTCCCTTTCAATCTCACATACGGCTCTGAAGCTGTTATTCCTCTCGAAGTTGGCCTACCCTCCCCTCGCCTTATCGCGTTTGACGAAGAGCAAAACTCCAACAGTCTCAGAGGCAATCTTGATCTCACAGATGAAGTCCGTGAGCGCTCGTTTATTCGCCAGCAGGCATACAAGCTACGAGTTGGAAAGGTCTACAATCAGAGAGTCCGCCCTACTAACCTGAAAGAAGGCGATCTAGTTTTGCGAAAACTAGCAATTTCAACCCCTCGTAACAAGGGCAAACTCTCCCCAAATTGGGAAGGACCATATAGGATCTTCAGGGAGGGATACCAAGGACTTGGAATGCGGAGCACCTGGTGAAGTACCAAGTGGGTGTTCAAACATCGCTCGAAGCAACTTCGGCCTAAAGCGTTTCTTAATGTTTTTCTTTCTTTTACATAGTTGATTTTCTGTGTAATAAAGGAGTGCAACTCAGAAGCAGCCATTTAGTTCTCTTTTATAAAAGCAGTCTACTTTTCCGAAAAGTTGTTATAAAAAACTTGATTGATTTGCCTCAAAACGCAAACTCTAAGTACGAAAGCCTTAAAATGACAAGTTCGGAGTCCAACACTTGGTTCGAAGCCGCTTAGCCACTTACAAATGAGTAAGTGTGAAGTAGCTCACCATTCGAAATTGCTCCCACAACTATTGAAAACTCTTCAACGACAAGTTCAGAGTCCAACAGTTGGTTCGACGCAACTTTAGCCACTTGCGAACGAGCAAGTGCGAAGTAGCTCATCATTTGAAATTGCTCCCACAAATGTTGAAAACTCTTAAATGACAAGTTTGGAGTCCAACACTTGGTTCGATATCACTTTAGCCACTTGCGAACGAGCAAGTGCAAAGTAGCTCACCATTCGAAATTGCTCCCACAACTGTTGACAACTTCTGAGTACAAGTGTTAGCAAACACTTAGAGAAACGGCTCTCTAGCACTTGGCCAAAAAAATTGAAAATCTTGTTTCACAAACAAGAGAGAACACAAGTGTTAGCAAACACTTAGAGAAACGACACAGTCACTCAGCCAAAAAACATTGTTTGTTCCACAAGAAAGGAAAAGTTACAAGTGTTATTGGGCGAAAAATGGCTCATTACAAGATCAAAAAGGTGCAATCAACAAAAACGTTGCTTGAATACTGCAAATATGTTATTCCGCTAAAGTTAGGGGTACAAGTCTTATCAAGACCAAAAACTCCTACAAAACTATGAAGTATCATTCAAACTCTTCCAAGGAAGTGGGCCGCTCCAGTAAAGAGATACGCGCGGCCGACGAGCGTTGTGCCGCTCCCTCGTTTCCTCCGAAGAAATCTCTTGACCCGCAAGCCTAGTCATACCGTCAGGACACATGGGCCTAGCGGCCCCTCCAACCGATGCCCCACTAGACGAAGCAGTCGCGCCACTTTGAGCATCCCCATGGTTCCGCAGAGGCATGCGCAGCGCCATTTCACGGAACGATCTCCCCTGGGCATACTCCTCGTGCGGACAAGAAGTGCTCTTGGCATTGCTTCCTTCGGTGAGTCATTTTAAACAAAGATTCTCCGCCTCTAACTTGACGAGCCGCTCTTTGAGAGAGTCATCTGTCACTTTAAGCTTCAAACGAGGCACCCCGCTCGTGCTACCCCCTTGCAAGAGCCCAAAGATAGTCCTCCAGAGATGAGCCGCTTCTAAACTCTTCTCGAGCACCACGTTCTTCAGCTCGTCCCTTTCAGATGTCACTGCAAATAAAGAGTGTCGAAGGAAATTTAGTCTTGAAGCTTTGCTGGCAGCCATAGAAAGGCCGACCTCCCCACCCTCGGGAGGCACTTCTTGGAGTATCTCCTCAAGACATCGTCTCGACATCTCGACGGGCCAAGACCATTCTCAAATGACCAAGCTCTAGCTCCGCTTTAGCAAGCCACTCCCGAGATTGAGTGAGTCCCAACTTAGTAATACGAAGTTTGGTTAAGAGATGCGACGTCTAACTACCCTAGGAAGTCAACCAAAGAGAGAAGCGTAAATCACTCTAAGTCTAAATAGAGCTGCAAGATAGTTCTAAGGTAAAGCAGAGCTATAAGACAGTTCTAAGCCCAAGAAGCTAAACGATGGTTCTATGTCCTAGTGTCAGAAACTATGAGATACTTCATTACTTAGACGAAGGTACAAGAGCGGTGGCCAGTCTGCTATTAGGCGTTGATACAAAATACAAAGACTAAAAAGGGAATAAAAACACAACTGAGTTAGGGGTCGACCACTTTCGAAGGATCCACAGTCACAGAAGGCTCGACCACTTGTACTTCAGTGGCGATAACTAGGGGCAAGGAACCTGGAGTAGCATTTGCCTCCGTCTCGCCGCCCACGACCTCTTCCATTCGGTCCTCTTCTTCGTCTTCTTCGCCTTCTTCTGAAACATCGTCGAACCCAGGGACTGGATTGGGGAACAAATGCCACCCGGCAGAGTCGATGTCATGAAATTTTGCTTTAACCTCGTCTATGGCACGGGCGTAGGCCTTCGTCATCGCCTCACCATCAGCCTCCTCCGCCCTGGCTATTTTCGCATCTGCGACTGCCTCCTCCTTCTCCTTCGCTGCGAGCTCCTTCTCCTTCGTTAGCCGAGCGATATCCGCCCCCAGTTTGGTGACAACCGATTCAAGGTGTTCAGCCCTCGAGGAGCTCATCTTGGCTTGGATCCTCGATTGCTCGAGGTCCTTCGCAATTTTGTCCTTGTCAGCCCGAGCTCTCTCACTCTCGAGCTTCAGCTCCTTCTCCTGTTCGGTCATCTTCTCCATCAGGTGCCGAAGTGGCAAGTGTTCTACATGAGAAGAAAAACCTAGTCATTCGAGCGAGAAAAACACCAACACTTAGCAAAAAGAAAATGTTCAAAAGTGATAGAAAACTAACCAACATGGCAGCTCGAGCGATTTCAAGCACGTTGTCACCAACGGTCCTCGCCTCCAAGGCAGCCTTGTCCTTTGGCGTGGCGAGATGGCGAACGGCTTGCATACAGGAGGATGAATCGCTGAGGAATCCATCGAGCTTCCTGACTTGCCTATCAGGGACGAAGATCTTCTTGTGCTCCTCAGCCAGGAACACCTGGCTTCAGTAGTTAGGGGAAGGGCGGGGCTCCAAGGCCAAAGCCACTGACAGAGGGAAGGCCCCCGCACCAACGGAGGCTGACGGAGCTACCGAAGTCGCTAGGTGCGAAACCACCGTGACTTCCTTTAAGGAGTGCACCATGGCGATAGCAGTTGTCTTCACCTTCAGCAAAGAAATCTTCTTGACCATCCTCTTCCTCTTCTTGTCGGTAGGGGCCTTGCTGCTTAAAACTCCATGGTTTGCAAGCATATCATCGAAATCCATCGATTCTGCAAAGAAGGAAATTCGCTGAGGATAAGGACAAATAAGGATTTGACTAAGTCAAGAAATAAAAAATAAAAATAAAAAAAGAGAAAAGGGGGCGAGGGGGGTGCTAAACTAAAAATAACAAAACCATATTAGGGTTTATCAGGCTGAGACCCCCGGTGAAAAGTGCCTCCTCAGTCAAGTCCTTCCAATCGAGCTTCGGCCGATCAAGGAGTGTCTGGACCATCTCTGTTTCCTCGGGGCTAAGAACGGGGCTCTCCTTCGCCCACTTCGAAACCTCCTCGACTCAAGCAGTCGGAATATTCCACGGCTCTCAACTTCGGATCAGAAAGAACTTGTCCCTCCAGTTCTTGATCGAGTCTGGGCTGCTGATGAGCCTTACCCCATGCCTCGGAGACAAATAGAATCTGAACTCCGTCTTGTGCTGTTTATGGGTCCGGTACACAATTCGAAGCACATTCAGTTGTGGCTCGTTGTTCGCTACTTGACAATGGAGGATGAAACCATTGATAAGCCTCCACAAGTTCGGTATATACTGGACTAAGCTGGTCTGGTACCACTGCAACACTTCGGCAACAAAAGGATGGAGCGGAAGTCGAGCACTGGCTAAGAAGGCATTGATAGGCCCAAAACACATCTCTACCAGCATCAGCGAATTGGCCCTCACCCCGGGCCCAGGCAGCATCAGGTCGAATTCACTCGGGATCAGAAAGCACTCCTGAATTAACATTAAATCCTCTTCGCTAAGTATGGAGATGGTTTCGTCGACCTCTAAGGTCTCCCGAGCCACGTTCTCCTCGAAGCCCCAGCCCCGACCGTACGCAATACTTTCAGCTAGATAATCCGGAAGTTCTCGAACTTGATGAAGCCCTGTCAGGGGCCCGGGCAGCCTACCGCACTCTCCCATTCTTCGATCTCTCTCAACGATGGTCTCCACCACCGCCGAAGAAGTCCCTACTACGGCCTTACCCTTGTCGACTGTAGGAGCTTGACTAGAGGTCAGCTCGATGGCGACAATGGGGGAGGTCTTTTGCCCCAAAGTGATGCTAGACATTCTCTAAAAGTAAATGAAATAATCTAATAATTACCTTGATTTGATTGCTACGATCAGAAAGAACGTCAGAAATTGGAAATCTCCGCCGCAAGCTCTTGCAAGAAAGTGAAAATCGCTTGAGTAAAAACAAAGAAAATGAGCGAATGAGTGGGGGGATGAAGTTTTATAGAGGGGGGGTAGTTGGAACGCCCCCCAAGGTTAAAAGGCCGCCTGAAACTCAAAAGCCTGGCCCATCTAGCACAAGACGACAAAGATGTTGGGAAACCCAAAAAACCATTGGCTAGTCAACGGTCAATGGTCAAAATCTCCACGTGTCACCTTCTCGAAGCCTTTCTTGACCTCGGCAGCTCTCGCCGAGCATTCTTGACACCGACGCCGTAATTGGAGAAATGGATTTGACTAGTCAACGGTCAACAGTCAAAATCTCCATGTGTCGCCTTCCTGAAGCCTCTCTCAACCTCGACAGCTCTCGCCGAGCATTCTTGACAACGACGTCATAATTGGAGAAATGGCTTTAACTAGTCAATGGTCAATGGTCAAAATCTCCACATGTCGCCTTCTCGAAGCCTTCCTCGACCTCGGCAGCTCTAGCCGAGCTTTCTTGACACCAGCGTCAAACCTGCCATGTGTCAACATGCCGAGGTGTCGACGAGGTTCGACAAGTGGTGCCGAGTGTTCTTGACACCGACGTCGTGATTGGAGAAATGGCTTTAACAAGTCAACGATCAACAATCAAAATCACCACGTGTCGCCTTCCCGAAGCCTCTCTCGACCTCGGCAGCTCTCGTCGAGCGTTCTTGACACCGATGTCGTAATGGGAGAAATGGCTTTGACTAGTCAACGGTCAATGGACAAAACCACCAGGTGTTGTCTTCTTGAAGCCTTCCTAGACCTCGGTAGCACTCGCTGAGCTTTCTTGACACTAACGTCAAGCCTGCCATGTGCTAGCATGCCGAGGTGTCGACGAGGTTCGGCAAGTGGGGCCGAGCATTCTTGACACCGACATCGTGATTGGAGAAATGGCTTTGACTAGTCAACGGTCAACAGTCAAAATCTCCACGTGTCGCCTTCCCGAAGCCTCTCTCGACCTCAGCCACTCTCGCCGAGCATTCTTGACACCAACATCGTAATTGGAGAAATGGCTTTTGACTAGTCAATGGTCAACGATCAACGGTCAAAATTTCCATGTGTTGCTGTCTCGAAGCCTTCCTCAACCTCGACAACTCTCGCCGAGCTTTCTTGACACCGACGTGAAACCTGCCACGTGTCAGCGCGCCGAGATGTCAACGAGGTTCAGGCAAGTGGCCCCGAGTGCTCTTGTCACCGACCTCCATTTGGGCATTAAAGCTTTGACCAGTCAAACATCGCCACCCGTCCAATCATTCAGAAAATTGCGCTGGAATGTGATCGATGCTTCAGATTGCGCCACATCGATAATCATTTGATTAATACTTTTATTTCAATTATTAAATAGAATTAATTATTTAAAAATTACGAAAATGATTAAAAATTCAAAAAATTGATTAAATTTTTTTTTAAATAGTTATAAATTTGGGAAAAATATTTTTGAACTCCTGGAAAAATAATTATTAATTAGAATAATTAATTGATATTTTTTGAAAATTGATTGTCGCTTCGCAAGTTGAATAAATGATTCGAGAAATGGTTAAAAAATTGGAAAAAAATCATTGGAAGATCCAGGAAATCCCACAAAAAAATCAGAGTATTGCAAACTCAATTGAGTGCTATTAAGCCCCGTGTGCGATTCTAAGACTCCTAAAAACTTCGATAAAATCTCGTACGCCATTAAAACAAGAAAACTACTCCCCAAAGGCTGTCAAACTTAGTCTTCAGGAGTGGGGGGGCTTGTGATATAGCTAAAAATATGATTAAATCGGAACGGTTCAAATCAGGCACAAATCTCAAAGCTCTCAATGGTAAAACAGTAATTTCCACCACAAACGGGTCCGAAATGGGAACTGGGTCTTTCTTCAAAGCCCAATAACCCAAAAATGGATTTGTCCTATTGGGTATGGGTGGCAGCCCGCCACAGACCAGCCCAGAATGTTTAGAGAGTAATTCAAATTCGCGATTATCTATAAAAGGCAGTTTAAACTGCCTCTCTTATCCTGAAACAAGTTAAACTCTCTTTCTTATCCAAAAACACCGGGACGTAGAGATATAGGATTATCTCTAAAGTGTCTCTAAAGGTGACTATAAATACCCCTCTCCCCCCATCATAAGGAAGGTAATCAATATTTTTTCCACAAACGCTCTTTCATAATCTTCCTGATTACTAACATGAGCATCGGAGGGTTCGGCCGAGATCCATCCCGGTGTTTCGAACTTTTTGCAGGTTAACGGCAGCGGCGAGAAACAATCAAATGCCGGCAGAAAGTCAATAGGTTTGCCTTTATTTGTTTCCAAAAGAATCCACAAATAATCTATTGTCTCCCACACCAAAATCAGCAGTAACAATAATCATTTAAAAAATACCTACAAATACAATTGTTGATTAGAAAGGACTTTTAATCGGAGATAAAAAAAATAGATTTAAAACAAAATTGAATTTAAAAGAACACAAAAGAATTTACAACAAATCAAAATACAAAAAATATACGAAAATAAGTATAGGAGAAAACGGGGGTTACAAAAACAAATAAAATAAATGCACACGATGTTCAACTAATGCATACTTGTTTGGATTCTTTGATGCTCATACAACGTAGGTCCGAGGGCTAGCCTTTAGCGTTCTCCTCATTATACGGTTTAATCCCTCGCTATGCAAACCTTATATTCATGACAAAACATAATATTTAGACATTCTGTGAGTATCTGGCCCATGCCCCGAAAATTCTGGAGGTCAATATCTATCCACATATAATTACGGAGACTATTTCATTCACACCTGAGAATTTTGGAGAATACCTCACTCTGCAGGTCATCCTGGTGCCTCATCACACGAACATCCCATGAGCGTCGCCCTGATCCCGATAATTCTGGAGATCAATCCCACTCTGCAGATAATTCTGGAGATTATTTCACTTACATCCCAGAATACTGGGGAATATCTCACACCACAAATCATACTGGAGCCCCTTACCCATGTTTGCTCTTACTTCATCATATCTCCAACTAGTGCATGTCCTTATATTCAAACATAACAACCACAACCACCAAGGGCTAGTTCCGCCTACCGGACTTAAATCAACATTCACTAGGGAGTTTAGCCCTACCTGGCTAACTCCAACATTTAAATAATCTCGACTTGCTGGTATCTAGGGTCCTGCTCAGCCTCTAGAGCCTCACAATTAAAACATCAACACATTCCTTCTCTAGAGTTTCCTACATTAACACTAATTCTTAGAATATTCACCAAACTGTTCATTCAAAACACATTCCATCTTTTATTCATCCTCAATTTATCCCGTTTGGATCATCTCTTTCATTCAATAATCAGACCTCATTTAATTAACAAGATTAGGTTGCTAGTACACAACTAGTTCCAATATGATTAAACCATTAAATCTCAACTCAATTCAAAATCCATTCATCAATTATTGCAGTTAAAAGTAAACTATATGACAATAAAATCATTTTTCTCAAGTGAGTAAATATTATTTCCACAGTGGCTCCAACTTTCATTTAAAGAAAGCGATCCAAAATAATCAACTAGTTTAAATTACTTTAAAACAACTACATTTCAACCATATGACATCTCGTTCCATATTTGGATATCCATGCATTTCAAATATGGAATTAAAACACTTAAAAACTAATATTAATCAACCAAAATATGAAATTTAATTATACTCAAAATCTGAAATTATATGTTCCCAAAATCTGAAATTTTATCCTTTAAAAATATGAAATTATATCTTTCCAAATTTCAAATTATACTCATTCAAGACGGGAAAATATGCATTCCCAAATCTGAAACATTGAAGTACTAAAATCTGAAATTTTAACATACAAAATCTGAAATATAATCTGAAACATATTGAACATAAAAATCTGAAACATTAAGGTGCTCAAATCTAAAATCTGGAATTTCTAGTACACGAAATATGAAAGTATTAAAATGTTAAACCAACGACAATTAAAATTTGAAATTCACACAAATCTTGAAACTCAAAAAATCTGAAATTTAACAAATCTGAAACTCAAAAGCTGGATATGTCCTTTATCAAAAACAAATTAAATTACCTATACAAATATCTAGCCACCACAAGACTTATAAATTCTACCCGAACCCAGCAGTCCCCCAAACCTGAGCATCCACAAAAACTTAAAAACTAATTTTAATCAGCCAAAATCTAAAATTTAATTATACTCAAAATCTGAAATTATATGTTCCCAAAATCTGAATTTTCATCCATTAAAAATCTAAAATTATATCTCCCCAAATTTGAAATTATACTCGTTCAAGATATGAAATTATGCATTCCCAAAACTAAAACACTAAAGTACTAAAATATGAAATTTTAGCATACAAAATTAGAAATAAAATCTAAAACATATTCAACATAAAAATCTGAAATATTAAGGTACTCAAATCTAAAATCTGGAATTTCTAGTACACGAAATCAGAAAGCATTAAAATATAAAACTAATAACTATTAAAATATGAAATTCACACAAATCTAGAAACTGATAAAAATCTGATTTTAGTAAATCTGAAACTTAAAATCTGGAATTGTCCTTTATCAAAACAAATTAGAACCTGAGACTTATAAATTCTACCCAAACCCAGCAGCGCCCCAAACTCGAGCACCCCCTCACTGTACAAATCCAAAGGAAAGGATAATAAACAATGAAAGATTCGATATGAATAAAGCCTAGAATTCAAGCATGAATTATTGATAGAAACTGGCAATTAACCATGGAATAACTCCTAAAAAAGATTCGATCTTTATCAACCAAAACTTGCATTTTTGTATATTCATGATGATCTCTAGGTTATAATATCAAAAACCCAATATTTACTACACAATCCATGATCATACAACAAGTTCGTAAATCAAGATAGGTTCTATTATGTGTCTAACATCAATAAACAATTTTTACCTGATAATCACAACATTAATAGAGTTCTAGTTCCATGAAAAATATTAATACCACATTCATTCATCATGCATACATCAATCATCACATATTCAACCATGAACAACATGTGAGTTAAAAATTTATAAGTCCTCATGAATGTCCTAGCATGCTCTCTATTTGATTCATCAAAACAATAAATTAAAACAATACAAGAGAATAGAAGAACGCCCACCTTAAAGTTGAAATCTTTGAGAAAAATTCAAAAAACTCTTCTCCTCCGAAATTACTCTAAGAAAGATGGCCACACAAAAATAACAAAGAGAGAACCCCTCCTCCCCTATATATTTGGGTTTCATTTTGTTTGTGTGTTGGATTGGGCTTTTTATGTGTAGCACCCCGGATCCCCGTAACCGGACATCCGTGACACAAACCAGAATATTTTCCTTCAAATGCATCTCAACACAGTAATAACACGAAAATTTAAAAACTTTTTATTGCCAGATAAAATCATTACATCATCAATTACAATCATTATGTTGTTCTTGGACAAGGAATACAAATTACATTAAAGTATAACAAATACTACTCAAACATTTTGCCTGCCTTTCTGATCGGTAATCAACTGATCTTCCACTAGAACTCCACTGGGTAGTCAATCTGCTTTCCTGAGATGCGTCCTGTAGCTCGAATCTTCCGCTGCGTTACTCTGATATCTTTTCACCTGCTCTACGGGTGGAAGGTAGTTATGTTGCTACTCCACTTGGATGCCCTGCTAGTCTTGAGTCCTGAACTCATGACAAGTATCCAGCACCTAACTGAGTGGGCACGTCAGTTAATATACTGACTCAATGCTGATAAGAAAATAATGATCTCCAACTAGCAATCACAACCAGCCTTGATGAAGACAGAAACATGCATCCTAATTTCCTAGTGTCAGGGTATGCCATGACCTGAAGCCTAATGTATAGTACAAAATGCACAGAAAAAAGATGCATTTAGTCTAATGTCAGCAAGACTTTGGACACGCATGCATCTCATACTACATATGCTCCAAATTAAGCCATCTTCTCCAGTTTCATGGTTTCGAACCCTCACGATGCAATGCAATCTACTATTGTACACTTCCTGTTCCCGCCATACACGTGGCTAGTGAGGCATACAATTTTGGGTCTAGTCTCGTTACTGTGAATATGTAGTAATAATCATCTAACCAAAAGTCGTGACAAACTACAAGGTACACCACGTACCATGTTAGCACTGAGACTCATGGAGAACCCCACCCATGGTCCATTCATCACCAATATAGTACAGGAAAACATCTCATTCTTACCACAGTACATGAGAATTAACAGAGCAAGGTACGCAAACTCAGCACGTATCCCTACGACAGGAAGAGACAATCCTGGTCATCACCGCCTAGTGCTAGCCCTTAAAAAAAATCAGATTATAGGGTATCACCCCTAACACCAACTCGATCCTCAAGCGGAAAGGAAAATACTTAATTATTAGTGTTACCAAAAAATGTTGTATATTCAAAATATGCACAGTGTTTTAAAACAGTGATTAAGCCTGACTGGTCTGTCAAAATAGTAACTAAATACGGCGATCGACATTCATCGATTGCCAACACCTCTGTAGGTCCTCAACCAATATCCTGGGCTTATGACTCTGAGCGAGCAGTATAACGGCACCCAAAGGGAGGGTATCTCATACCCGGCAAATGAGGTGAAATACCCGCAATTTAACAATATCTAATCGTTGACAAACCTAGGGCATCAACACATTCTAGACGAGATAAATAATTAGATTAGACCATTCACTGGCTACAAGTAGGTCAAACATCCAGTCATATTAGACCTAGCCTACCAATCCCCAAACACTGGCGACCCAATCTCCCATCGTTCGCCACCACCTCAGTCTCGGATTGCATCCAATATCTCGGCCCACAATCAATTACCCATTGGGTAAGAATTCGTTGGCGCACGAGGGATGACTATCTAGTTCTCGAGGCAGAAGAATTCAATTTTAGTCTAAGGGTTGTTAGTCGTAGGGTAATACCTTACCCTAGACGATCCCCCACACAACTCAAATCAAGCCCACCATCACACACATTTAGACGAACTCAACCCTGATAGAATCAAGTATTTCCAATATATAAATATTACTAACACACAAGTCCAAGATCTGGGTGTTGAACAAATTAACTTCTGGTAAAAAATACACAACTACTACAAGAATGAAACTATCTAGTCATTAGAACTTTCATAACTTATAATCCACAGACTGGAATTCCATGAATTAATACTCTATGGAAAGCTAAGATGGTCTACTTCAATTCTCTAGTTATTCGGTTCCTCAGATTCTAATCACACAAGGCTAGAAAATCACAAATTCTCAGGCATACTAAACTGAACTCATAGTTGCTGCTACTTGTCAATGTCATAACAACTCGCTCACTTATCGGAATTACATGATCCTCGGTTTTATGGAAAGCTATCTGTGTATACTACAACTCTCTAGTTGATCACATCCTCAAATTCATCCATTAAAGCACTATGAAATCCCCTATTTTCATCATATGTGCATAGGAAAATACACTTACTCTATAAAAACAGAGCCTTCTACTAGGACTGGTTCTGTCAACAACTTAGGAAAATCATATATTTCAATCTACAAACTAAAATTGCATGATTCTAAATTTTTTGGAAAGCTAATATTCTCTTCTACAAGTCTTTAGTTGATCATTCTTTCAGATTCTAAATACACAGTTCCAGAAAAGCTCAAGTTCACAGACTAGCTAACTCTGAGCTTACACTGACATGGTCTATTCAAAACTCAATATCAATTCAACCACAACTCCAATACTTAAAAAAAACTGATTCATTAATTAGAGATATACAAGTCCAACATATCCAAAAATTGTATCAAGATTCAAAATATGCAGAGAGTTATAGCCTTTTGAATACAGTAGAAAAACATTCATGTTTTCAAGAAGTGTGCAAAACCTCTGTTTACAAACGAATTTTGAAAACCCATCAAATATTGTCTATAATATCTAAAATTTTAGATACATGAACTAGACACATATTAGATACCACAATAAAAATTTTATTGCAAGATTATATACCATAAATTAGTTATAATTTATTAAACTTCATCTTTAAAACAGAACAAAGCCAGTTCTTGGCTCTGGACCAGTTAACAAAACAGAATTTTTAAATATATCAAATAAATTCAGAAAAATCTGAAATTTTTAAAGATTGTTTCTAACACATCCAAGTACTTCCATGAAAACTTTCAGCTCAAGATACGTTACCAATTCTATAATATGAATTTTCAAACTTCACTTCATAACAAGGAAAAACACAGTTTTTTTCAATGCTCTCTATTCCGAAAAGAACTATTTTGTTTAGCTATTAATTGAACCCAGAAAAATAAAAAAAAATTGAAGATGCTCTAAACTCATCCTAGAACATGCCTTAAAAATTTTGGGTCCATATTCTAAGCCATTTGCAAGGTATAAATTCCTAAGTTTACAATACACATATGTGTTCAATCATGGAATTCATGGTATAAAATTTGTACTGACACACAAGCTCAAGTTACACAACTTATCAAATACTTATGCATGGTATTCATGCTCTCTTATCTACTCCTACATACATATCAAATCACACACAAAATATTTAGTTCTAGAGTTAGAGAACACCCACCTATGCTTTTGAGTTAAAATATGAAATCTTACCATTTCTTCTCCTAGCTTGCTTCTTCTCCTCCTCCAAAAGCTCCAAGCATCCTACAAAACAATTTGAACAGTCTATTTTTCTCATGTTCTAACTCTCTTTCTCTTTTTCTTTTCACTTTCTCTCTTTTTTTTTTGAACCATGAAGAAATGAAGAAAGATGAAGAATAAATAAAGAGATGGGGTAAAATGAGAATGGGGAGAGAGAGAAAGAGAGAGAGAGAGAGAGAGTGTGTGTGTGTGTGTGGGGGGGGGGGGGGGTTATTGGCCGGAAATGGGTGGGGATAGGTGGAGGGTGGGGATGAAAGGGTGAGGGGTGAGTGGAAGTGTATGTTGGATTGAATGCCAACACAAAAAAAGCTACAAACTTCAAGCTTCATCTCATTCTTTCATGAAATTCAAAACATGGAACATTTTGGACCCTTGGATCTCATCAAATCACATCCAATCACAATCATGATATAGGGTTAGGAAATAGGGTTTCCTAACCCTAGGTTAGGTCAAGCAACCCTAGGTTTAGCAACCTAACCCTAGGTTAAGCAAAACCCTAACCCTATATCAAAACAATGTATGATTATTTACAATTCAAATTAATATGTATATCCATAGCAAAATATATTCAAATATTTAAGTTATAGAATATATACGGTCATACTCACATTAAGAACAATTATAGATCATATATCATATATGATCAAATATGATCCAAACAAATAAGATATTAACATATTTATTTCTAAATTATATAAATATATTTTATAAAAATTATTATTTTCCCGAAGATTGTCTTGTTAAAATAATTAGGGGCAAAAACCACAATTTAATTAAGAAGATATCCTGAATATATCTCATCGGGTTCAGAATAACTAATATATCTGAAATTTCTCAATTAAAACTAATAATTATTAGAAAAATATATAATTGCGTGCATTTTTCAACTGTGCACGGATTACAATGCAAAATAGTTATATGCTATTTTGCGGAGTGTTACATTATGGGCCCAAATAGCATCTTACTATTATATGTTAAATTCTAATTGTATTAATAACCTATCAAGGACAATCCTTCATCCAAACAAATGAAAACAAATAATAATAGAAATAATGGGAATATAGATATGAACAACAATAATTTAAAATTGTAATCCCATAATACTACACGTGTTTTGCACGTGCAAAATAGTAGTAAAAGAAAATTAATAAAAATGGTGAACCAATTAAACTGATAATAATTAATAATTCAAAATAACATCTTTGATTTTATGGGGTGTTACACTCCCCCACTTCCCGGAGGCTCGTACATTGTAATCTGAAGTAAAACAATTGATTGTGACTTGGGAGAATGCAAAAATTGCAAGCCAAATATATGATTCCTCATTAGGCAAATCAGTTACAAAAAGCAGTGGCCAGTATGTTGGAGTGTCGAAGTTAAAAGGTATTTCGCCGATGATTTCGTGCCCTATTCCTTGAACAAAGGTATCCCGGTAGGGGTCAGAGGAGCGCAGCCTAGCCCCGGCTTGTACTGAAGATTACTGAGGTCGATGCCTGGATATTTTCACCCAATGTGTTTGATGGCTTGCTTGTAATCCTGGTCCTCTCCTGCAATGATCTGATACATGGTGCCCACTAGTTCCAGTCTCACCTCAGCCAGCCGATGCTCCAACTCCTCTTTCTCAGACATTAGAAACCCTTGAGCGAAGGACCGCTCTTCTAGGTTGTCCTCCTACTCCACCACCTTTTCCTCCAATTCCTTTACCTTCTTCTCCAGCACCTTGGCACGGTCCTTCTCATCCTACCACTTATGCCTGTACCGCTCTGCCCTCCGATCCGCACTTTCGAGTTGGTGCTTGTACTGGCTTTTCACTTTGGCTACATAAAGCATGGTCTACAGGTAGGAAATGCTCAGAAAATTATCAAACCAGAAAGTATGAAACTCTTGTTGCACACTTACCCAGATGGATCGCTGAGCGAACCGAAGGTAGCTCGAAATTGTGGTTTCCAGACCAAGGGCTCTCCTGTCCCTCGGGGGAGTTGTGTTCTAAGCCACTTCGAGAGCTATCCGTGATTCCAGAAGAAAATCAAGCACCTTCACAGAGCAATCTGGTCTAAAGGTATTAACAGTTTGATCTGGCAGAAAGGCTTCCATGATTAGGGGAATGGTGGAAGGGGAGACTCGAGGACTTCCTTAATGATCTCTCACTCATAGGGCCCCTCGAGGACTTCTCTGGGTTGTGAATTTTCAGGACCCGAGACTTCTTTGTTGGTCGATCGCTCCTTCGGAGACACCACGACCACTCTCTTGCTCTTATGGTCTGCAACCACCACTCTATCAGATGTCGATATCAAAGCTGCTATGTCATCGACCACCACTGCAAGGAGATGTATGTACTACTTAGCAATAAAATACTATACTAAAAAAAGGAAAAGGGCTTACTAAGGGCGAAGGAACTCATGCTGTAGTTAGCCAGCATGTCTTTTGTCACCTGTGTCTTAGCAGTACTGATGACACCCTCAAACAACCTCGAAAACTGGACATGCTCATCCGAAGTCAAATCCAGAACCATCAGGTTCGGTCTTGGCGGGTCCTCGTACGACCACTTGGTAGGTATGTCCCAAGGTTCAAGGTTGCACACTATGAAATACTTGGTCTTCCAACCCTTAATGGAGTCGGGATGACCATGGACCACTTGATATCCCCGAAAAGGGTTGATGTACCACCAATTTTGATAACTAGGGAGATACCTCAACCCCATGCATATTCGAAAATATTTGAGGCTCAAGGAACCTTCTTCTCATTGGAAAGCATGATGAAGCTAGTCAGTTGCTTCCATGAGTTCGGCCCATATTGTGTGGGACTCATCCTCACCCAGTTCAATACCTCTTTTATAAATGGTTGAAGTGGAATACACACGCCCGAGATGAAGACTGGATTCTGACTGTTTCAAATGAGTTGTAATAAAAGTGTATTTAAATTTCCACTGTGTAATGTATTATGGACTGTTGTAAGAATGTTCTAAATTTTCCTGTATTTATACAATGTTTGGTTTACATTTGAAGTAAAGATTCTGGATTTTTGTCTCGTATTTTCTATATTGAAATTCGAGGTGTTACTTTGGAAAATCACTATGATTATAGTATTGCGTCAGTTGCATTCAACTGACATGTCCACGGCTAGAAAGTTTTGTAGGACTCTTGGTTATAAGTGGCATGGGTACAAGTTATGACATGGATGCTAGTGAAGACAGAAGTTGAATATTGTAACAAGTTGTAATTTAAAGTGTAATAATTCCGTTGTGCATTGTAAGGAGAGTTGATGTATTAAAAGTTTTAAATTTCCCTATATTTTTGTACTATATTTATATTACATCGAAGAAAAAGATTCTGGATGAGTCACATATTTCTTGTATTTGAATTTCGATGTGCTACACTCTAGAGGTGAGTTGATATCCAAACTCACTAAAGAAGAAGAGGGCCGTTCGAAAGGCAAGCGAGATGAAAAGCATCACCGGGCTCTAGAAGAGAGCCATTCGGGAAGCGAGTTGGGGAGCAGCTCTAGAGGTGAGTTAACCTTCGAACTCGTTGTGGAAGAAAGCCGCTAAAGAGGCGAGCGAGATGAAGAGCATCGCCGGGCTCTAGCAGAAAGTTTTTCGTGAGGTGAGTTTAGGGAGCCGCTCATGGGATGAATTGCTAGGGAAGCTTGAGTAAGGAACAAAGGAGCAACAAGTTGTTGGTGGAGCTCGGAAGAAGAGTTGAGAACCGAAATCATTGCCTTGTATTGTTGATTTGTGAAGTCCTTTGTGTTTTCTAATGCTATCGTGACCCCCAGTTCTTTCCCATTAGCAAGTTGTTGTGTATGTTAGGTGTGATCCTCATGATGGAGAGATTGCACATCTCTGTACCAAGCTTCATGTGGTAGAGTTGGGGCTTACTTATTTATGAAATAGGCTATTCAAGGTGGAAATGGAGCTCGGCCACTTGAGGAGAGTGTTGACCCGGAGGGATACTGAAGTGAGGCACCATGATGAAGGTCTTCGGGAGAAGCCTCCGATTGATGTGGGGGGTTACTCTAGCGATAGCGAGGCTTCCCTTGCTGAGGCGACGATTGGGAGGACCTTGGAGGTTAAATCCCTTCGTCATTCTTTTCTTGCGACTACCATCGAGAGGGACGTAGCGTTTGAGAAGAACTTAGAGGTAGCACATCTGAGGGAAGCTGCTCTTGAATCTTCGAGGGAGACCCGTCCGGATGGTTCGGCGTGTGCTAATATGGTCTGTTGGTATATTAGGGTGAAGGACGCCTATCTCAAGGAAAGGCTGGTCGAGTAAGAAGTGAAAATTCATCAGTTGAAGTAACTTCTTGAGGGGACCAAGACTAGGAGCACTTCTTGTTCTCTTTGAGTAATAACTCTTTGTGTTAGACTTGTTGTGGCAAGTCTAGTAGATGATTTGATGTCTTGTACTTTGTTGTGGCCAGTTGTGGGAGTGCTCAAATGGCAAGGTGTGTCCCGCAAACTTACTAGGCAGCAAGTTGATAAGGCGACTATAAGGACCATGAGTATGGACTCTGAACAGGTTGACAATGAGTTTTGGGAGAAATCGAATGGCGAGGCGTGCCCCTGCACACTTGCTCGGGGGCAAGTGTGTGGGGCGACTCTAAGAACCATGAGTGGACTCCGCACTTGTGCGGGGTTATTTAGGAGCACTCAAATGGCAAGCAGTGCCCCGCGCACTTGCTTTAGGGCAAGTGACTAGAGCTTATCTATGTCATGAATGGACTCTGAATAAGGTGACAACGAATTTTAGCATCACTCGAATGGCGAGTCGTGCCCCGCACACTTACTTGGAGGAAAGTGGCTAGAGTGGCCCTATGAACCAAGAATAGACTCCACACTTTTCTGGGATTATTTTGGGAGCACTCGAATGAGCGGTGCCCCTCACACTTTCCCGAGGGCAAGTGGCTAGAGTAGCCCTATAAACCGTGAATTGACTCTGCACATGTTCGGAGTTGTTTTGGGTGCACTCAAATGGCAAACCGGGCCCCGCACACTTGCTCGGGGGCAAGTGTCTAAAGCGGCTCTATGAACCATGAGTGGACTCCGAACAAGGTGATGACGAGTTTCAGGAGCACTCGAATGGCAAGCTGTGCCCCGCACACTTGCTCGAGGGCAAGTAGCTAGAAAGACCTTATGAACTATGAATAGACTCCACACTTATCCAAGGCTGTTATGGAAGCACTTGAATGGCAAGTCGTGCCCCGCGCACTTGTTCAGATGCAACTAGCTAGAGCAACCCCAGAACCATGAATAGACTCCGAACAGGGTAACGAAAAGTTTTGGGAGCATTCAAATGGTGGGTGTGCCCCACACACTTGCTCAGGGACAAGTGACTAGAGCGACTCTAAGAACCATGAGTGGACTCCACACTCGTCCGTTGGGGTGCTGAGTGAGTGGATGTTGTTGGTCGGGGGCATATTATCTGTCTAACTCATTGTTTGCATCTGATAGAATTGTACATAAATTTTGCAAAGGAAAATACTAAAAATTTATTGAAGAATAAAACTAAGCAGGCTACTTTGATACTAGCATTTTTTACATGTTGTAACCGTTATAATTGTTGGCCTTTATTACATATTTGAAGCTAACTAGTAGGGGAGGGCGTTAAGCGCCCTAGGTGTTCTTCATCGGGTGCTCAACGTTCCAAGTGAAGAGATCTCGGTTCTGCCTGTTGCAAGTGATGAGCTGCTTCTTGACTTGATGGAGGAGTGCCTTGCTCACTCGAAAACACTTAGCTTGATCCTCTTGGGAGAAGAGGATTTCTACTGGTTCTTTTATAAGTTTCAGAGTTGGCTTGTTCCCTATCTTGGGGGAGTTCCATAGCATCGAGGGAAGGACCGAGCCCCCATTGTGGTGGTGTAACATGCCCGAGCAACTTCTTGGCTTCCATTGTCTTCCCCTATCCCTGCTATTGTAGAAACTTCATCTTCCTGTGGTAGGCTGAGGCAACCGTGTGAAGGGCAACTAGCCCCGCACAACCAAAGATGGCATTGTAGGCAGACTTGATGTCGACAACTATGAAATCGAGTGCTTCCGTGCTGTAGTCGGAGCTTCCCTATAGTCACATCGAGGGTGCCAATTCCCTCGATTAGAACTGGGGCTTTGGAGAATCCATGGAGGGTGTACCCGGTGGGCTTGAGACGGTTCTGTTTGAACTTGAGGCCCTCGAATACATTTCAGAAAAGAATATTTATCGAGTTGCCGTTATCTACAAGAACACGACGTACCTCATGATTTATCATACATATGCTGATTACTAGTGCGTTGTAGTGAGGTGTTCGAACACCTTCGAACTCTTGATCTGAGAATCAGATTGAAACCATGGGTTTTTGGTAAGGGAGATATTGTGCACTGAGTTCACTTCACGGACAAATGCTTTCCTTGAGTTAGACAATCCCCCCATGAATAGAGTGGGATACTTCCATACGACCCGAGTCTTGGGACTCGGAAGGCCTCTCTAGTCGTTTGGTGGCTCCTTTTGTGGGAAAAGGTTCGGTGTTGTTCCTTTGGGTGAACATGGTGAGGTACCCCGTCGGAGCAAGGCTTTTACCTCATCTTTGAGGGCTCGACAGTCATCAATGAAACACCCGTGATCTTTGTGGAAAGCACACCACTTGTTCCTATCCCTTTTTCTACTTGAGGCGTTCATCCTAGGAGGAGGCTGAAGGAGCCCCTCCATGTCGACTTCCAAGAGAATAGTATAGATGCTGGCATTAAGTGGGGTGTACTTTTTAATGCGAGGCATTTGGGGTTGATGGCACTGGCCTATGGCATCCTTCCGGTCTTCCTGGGTTCGTCTACATCAGTGCTCTTATGTTTGTTCGCGAATGAGGGCACCCTCTGTTCTTAGGATCGGATGACATCTTCCACTCGGATGTACATCTTGACCCTTTGAAGGAGGACAAAGAACTCCTGATGAGGTCTTTTGAAAATAGAGGCTTTGAGGTAGTCATGATATTGTTCCTGAAGGCAACTGTAGCTATGGCTAAGTTGAGTGAGGGGATGAACCGAGACTTAGCTGTGAAGCACCGAGCATAACACTTGAGGGACTCCCCGTCTCTTTGCTTTAGGTCAAGTAGGGAGGCACTTGTCTTCTCTGTCTTGTGGCTGGTGATGAAGTGCGTGAAGAAGAGCTTCTCACATTGGTCGAAGGAGAACATGGACCCTGGAGAGAGACGATAGAACCACTCCCATGCAGATCCCTTCAAAGTTGCTGGGAAAGTCTTGTAGATGAGGGAGTCAGATACTTGATGGATGATCGTGAAGGTTTTAAAACTCTCAGTGTGGTCTACCGGGTCGGACTCCCCGTTGTACGACTCAAAGGTTGGAATCTTGAAGTTGACGGGAAAATGAGCCTCAATGATTTTTCTTGAGAAGGGGGGTCTGAAGGGAAGGGAACATGAGTCCCTTTATGTCTTCCTTCTTCATGCTTCAACAACGCTAGGTGATCTTTCATCTTTTAGAGGCATTGGAGGAAAACATTGTCATGTTTTTCAGATCTAGTGGACCTATGAGATGCTTCACGTTGCGGAGGGGTGGAGAGGTGATGGCTAGTTTGTCGAGTCCTACTTTGAGCAGTATTGAGGGCGTTAAGGATTTCATCATTGAATTCTCAAAATTTTGTCAGATTGACAAGTACTTCTTTCTCTCTCTCCTGGGGCTGGTCGACTGGTTGGAGTTGGGTGCCTACTCCCGTGAGGAGGATTTCTTCTGTGTCCCCCTGGAAAGTGATGGTTTATTCACTCTTTGGAAGAGAGGGTTCTTCTACGTCCTCGACTCTGGGGAGGAGGGCCCCTCGTGCCTTCTTGCTGTAATTAATTGGCAAGACCATCCCTTGCTCGTGGTCGGCTTGAGCGCCCGCGACGTTGGACTCCTGCTGACGGGAGTTTATGATATGGCAGAGGTCTTGTTGTGACTGAGGTTTTCATGGGGCACCATGGAGGATGTGGAGGTGTAGACCGAGTCCATGTATTCTCCGACAGGCTACATATGGTGCTGACTTTTTCGAGAGCCCCCAGTGGAACCTCTTTTTAGGGGTTTGAGTAGGTTGTTCTGTCTGGAGAGGTTGATCTAGTTGAAGAGTCGGAGAGACGTCCTCATGAGGAGGAGGTGGAAGAAGAGGGACTGGCTCGTTGGCTTGAGGCAGCCGCCTTCCCTTTTTTCTTTGGAGGCATGGCTGAAAACTGTTTCTACCGACAAAGTTTGGTCAGATTGATTTCTCTATTCCTACAGACCTTACCAATCTGTTGTTGTTAATTTCTGTGTGGGAGCAAACAGATGTTGTGAATTCTTTTAAAAATAATAAAAAACTGATATTTTTTACTTTCACCGATATTGACTATTTTAAACTGATGTTGACTTCCTAATCTGACTCATTTGCACCGTTAGATCTGATCTGGATAGCGACAATTGCACCGATTGACCTACAAAAGTTTGAAACACTGGGATTGACCGTAGCGGCAGGCCCTCCGACGCTCAAGTCAGAACTCAAGAAGAATATGAGAGATTTTTTTTGGGAAAAACAGTGATTATCTGGTTCTTGTGGAAGTAGAGGGTATTTACTTTAGGGTCATTTTAAGATAATGATTTATCATTATTTCCCAATATTTTTGTATTGAATTGATTATCTGTTCTTCATAAAGAGATGAGAGTGGTTGGGGAGATTGATTTTTAACTCTTCTCATGGTAAGAGATATGGTTTTTGAACCGTCTCTTGTAGATAATTATGAGTTTAAATCATATTTAAATAATATGGACTTATTCTTATTGGGCTGTTATGACAACTCAGTTAAACCGATCTGTTTTGGACTTTCATGCTCGAAATATGCCTGATTCCCGTGTACAGACCTGTTCATAGTGAAAATATTATTTTACCTCTGAGAGATTTAAGATTCGTGCCCGATTTGAACGGACCCGATTTGGTTCTATTTTTTCCCCTATCAGTGATGTTAGCTGCTATTTAATTTTCTTCTCCTTCCAATTTATTTTTAGAGTTTCTGTGTTTTAGATGCATGAACTTTTATTTGTTTCAATTATGATTATAAGTATCTGTCATCTTTACAGTTACTTTATTCTCCTGAGTAACTTCCCTTTATTACCCAGCCCCTTGTACATACATACATACATTAACAAAATGAATGGCCATTTGCTATTTTTGTTCTCAATTTTTTTTTTACAGTTTCTTTGATGTTTTTTATTTACTTCTAACCTTTTTCTTTGCCCCAGCTCTTGAGGGGGAGAGTTCTGTTCATGTGGTTACTATGGATGATCGTGCTCCTGTTAAAGGAAAGAAAAGTTGCTCATATTGTTAGTTTACAAATTTGTCAGTGCTTTCTTTTGAGCAGCTGACTGGGCGAGGTAGAACAGCGGAGGCAACCACAGTTGATGGTTCTATTTTAATTGTGAGTTTTATTTTTAAGGTGTCAACAAGAAGGTCCTGCAGCTGTTTCTGATTTGGAGCTTGATACTCCAGCAAAACAAAGGGAAGGTAGGGCTAACATGAAGAATCTTTTGTTTTTTTTGGTATTAATTCATTTTCTTTGGCTTATATCTTTTAAATTGGTTTATAATGGTTAGTCGTTAATTTGGGTTTTTAGGTGTAGTTTGTTCGTGGCATTATATCCTTTTCTTTTGGGTCCTCTTTGTAGTTCGACAGAAGGATGCAAAAAGGAAATTAACCGAGGCTGGAGAAACTGTTAATCATTCATCAAAGGGAAAGAAAAAAAAGAGCATCGTGCTTCTGTGCCGTTCACAGAGATGATGCAAATTGAGTCAGCATATAACGTTTCGTTTAGGGTACTTGGGTTGTGGGATGGTCAGCTTTATGGTGCTAATTCAGAGCCAGGTCTGAAAAATAATTATTTGGGCCTTTCGGTTCGGGCTTCCGGAAACTCAGGGACCGGCCCTGTTCAGGCAACGTTTCTGGCTTGTGAGTCTGAGGTTAATTTGTGTTACTATTTGTTTTCGGAGTTATCCCTCATTCCTTTCAGATTTAGTATTTTTCAGAAACTGTCCAATATTTGTTGTGTTATGATGAGGGGGGGAGTGACGAATCTGAGCACCTAACTGAGAAATGGAGGACTTCTCTATCCGAGGGGAAAACTTAAGCAGCTACTAAGGTTATAATGTGTGAGTCAGGGAAGGTGACTAGAATTTGTAAATTATGCGTTGCATATGGAATTCACTGATCGAACTAAATTAACACCATGAGAAGGATATAATATACGGCAAGAACCGCCGTATGAATTGTAGAAGTTATCTGAAATTCCCAGCTTTCCTTGCCAACAAATCTATCTTGTGAGGTAAGCTCACTTCTGTACTTTGCATTATTATTTTTGGGGTTGTTCTGGGTTTATTTCTGCTTTTATTTTCGGTTTACATTAACATACTTGTTTTGTACTTGGTCGTGTTTATATGTAAGCAGCTGGATGGATATCCAATGTTCTTATACATTATTCTGTTAGAAACTGAGGGCTGTTAAGTTTCTTTTGGTAAATAAAAATAGACATTGTTGCGGATGTTGTTGATGTGCGTCCACCGATAGGAAGTGTGATGAGGACATCTTTACAGTTTAGGGTTTTTATTTTATTTCCATTTTTATGTAATCTTTTTTGTAATTTTAGATTCTGAGAATATTTTGGAGATGTGTTTCAAGATGTAATTGAGCCTATTTAAAGGCCCTGAGATGAATGAGAAAGGCATGCCATTATTGATTAAAAAAATCTGTGTTGAGTTTTGCTCCTCCTTCTTCTCTCTTGTGTGATATAACTGAGATCTACATTAGGGTTTGTGATAAATCCTAATCAAATTTTAGGGTTTGTGATAAACTCTAAAATCTACCCCAAATTAATAATCCCCAATTACAAATCCCTAAGACTAATCTCCCTAATTTCAAAACCCTAACCACACTCCCCTACATATCAGCCCCCCCCCCCCCCCCCCTCCATCATCTTCTCCACTCCAATCCGTTCCCTCAAAAAAAAAAAAAAAAACCCAACTCCAAGTACTCCCGAAAACCCTTCTTCCTCCCGATATCAACGTCCAAACCCCAAGGAATCCGCGCCTTCATCTCCGCTGCGTCTCTCCATCATCTTCGCACCACCCCGCCGTCGCCGCTTTTCCCTTCCACTCCCGGCCAGAATCTCCATCCCGCAACCCTCCTTCTCCGTCGATCCACCACTACTCCAAGCCTCCACACCCTCGACACCTTCCTCCTCAACTCCCGCTCCCATCTTCTCCTCCCTCCTTCTTTTCCCGAAGCCCAGCCACAACCCCCACCTCCTGTCTTCGCCGGAACCATCCTCGCCGGTGCCGTCGCAGCCTGCCGTCGACGCTGCCCCGCTCATCGTCCACCCGCCGTTGGCCAGCCAACTGCTTTGGCTCTGTTGCTGTCGTTGCTGAGATCTTTGTTGCTGCCCAATTCCGAGATCTATGCTGATTTTCTGCACATTCGGTATACTCTTTCCATTACTATATATTTGTGTTTTACTGCACTATTATCTAGTATATTATCTAATTTATCTGTCGACCACAAAATAATTGAGATTGAGTGATCCACATGTTAGATTAGAGTACGAATCGGTATTGGACTTATTACTTGCTAAAACACGTAGGGATTTAATTGATTGTAAGGTTGATTTATTAATTGGAGCTGTTACACATATTCAATTCTTGAAAACCCATCGAACCTGTTAACTGTTAAAAATTTCCAACTTAGATCCGCACTTTCATGTTGGTAAAATTAACCCATTAAAATTCTTGGAATTTCTCTAATTTAGGGTTGGTTTTACATCATTTTGGTATCAGAGCGAAGGTTCTTAAAACCTTAGTTCTTGCATCGTAGGCATCATTTTTGCATTCATTTAGTATCGTGTAGTCTTTATTTTATTTTATTTTATTTTTTATTTTTTATTTTATTTTAGTTTAGTTCAGAATCATTTAAAAAAAAAAAAGACATACCCCATAGTTTCCACTTTTGGTGAATGCGTCTTCGCAGCACCATCACAGACCCTGAAGAGCCTTTCCTAGCCCTTCCCAATCACCCACTTAGGAACCCTAGACTTCCCAGACCTGAAATGGACAACTCTGATATCTCCACTACCCTAGCTGTCATCCAAGCAACTCTTGCCAATATCAATCAGAGGCTTGAGAAAGTGGAGCTAAATCATACCATTGTCCCTGAGCTTCATGCCCATCGTCAGATCCCTCAAGGGAATGTTCATGACGATCGACGTCAAGAACGTGACCCTGACGAACAATACAAAAAGAACGTTAAGGCTGACGTTCCCCAGTTTGAGGGCCACATGGAACCCCAAGCTTACTTCGATTGGGTCCGTGCCATGGACCACTACTTTGTGTGGTTCGACATGAGCGAAGCCCTTAAAGTTAAATTTGCCACTATGAAATTAACGGGTAAAGCTCAACAACATTGGACCAATCTTGAACATGCCCGCAGAGGCCGAGGTCTGGCACCCATAGCCACTTGGGAGGCCATGAAAGAGAAGCTCACTGAGAGGTATGTATCGTTATCATTCCACACCCGATTGCTAGATTCGTGGAACCAATTGTATCAAGGAAGTAAATCCACACAAGAATATGTTGATAAATTCGATGACTTCCTTATTCGGTGCAATGCGTTAGGTAAAGAGAGTGAAGAACAAACTCTCTCTAAGTTCAGAGCTGGACTACGAGCTGACCTTAGGAACGAGCTAATCTATAGAAATGTGGACTCAATAGCGGCAGCCTACGCCCTAGTCCTCGACATGGATTTCCTTAAAGCTAGTTCTGATTCTAGGTCCAGCGACTCGAGAGATCATTCCTCTAGAATGACCTCTACTGACCCACCTAGACCTCAGCCTCCCTCTCAGCACCCCAACAAATCTTACCCCAGCAAATCTAATTCAAATTTTAATTCACATAGAGATGAACATAAGGGTAAGAACACCGAAAGAGATTACAGTAAGATTGATCCTCTCACTAAGTGCTATAAATGTAAGGGATACGGTCATGTTGCTGGCAACTGTCCCAGTCCCAGTAGGATTAATATAGTAGAGGGTACCGCAGTCATCGCTGATGAGCCCGACAATGAGTTTATTTATGAACCTAATATAAGTGATGACTTTGATGAAAAAGAGGATGACCAGTCTCTCAATTGTATTCAGCCTGTTCAGTCACCTCCATTGAGTATACCTGAGTCACCCATTCCTTCCGAAGTCACTTGGTAACTCATAGATTTTACCCCCGTGTTAGAACATCACAAAGTTACAGAGTCTACACCCATATTTGCATATAACATTCATGACTTGCATAGAGAAATTTCTAAGGAACTCAATGAGAATAATTTTAACTACAAGTTAATTGCAGATACTAGAAGGAAATTTATAACTTTTGACATTGGTGATGAAGTGATGGTTCGGATTCATCCGGAACGGTTTCCGGTTGGATCCGTTAAGAACTTGAACATACGTGCTGCAGGCCCATTTAAGATTCTACATACAATCAATGATAATACCTATGTCGTTGACCTTCCTGAAGGTTTTGGCATAAGTAAAATTTTCAATATTGAGGATCTAGTACTTTATGAAGGCTCAAAATTCAACCCTAGAAATTTTCTTATAGATAAGCCTACCCTGCAGCCTAATAGTGAGATTCCCCCATTACCTCCACTACCAGATATTACTTACCCATCGACAGAAGAATTGGATAATATTTTAGATGATCAGATAATCTCTACTAGAGATGGTGGTATGAACAAGTATTTGGTAAGGTGGAAAAATAAGCCGAAGTCGGATGACACTTGCAGTGGTCGTGAGGGGCTCCCGCAACTGGATCCAGATCTTTTGGAGCACGATGACATGATCACTGGTTTTGACTCGACTGGGTCAAGCTCTCTCCCACTCGGAGAGAATGATGAGGACATCTTTACAGTTTAGGATTTTTATTTTATTTCCATTTTTATGTAATCTTTTTTGTAATTTTAGATTCTGAGAATATTTTGGAGATGTGTTTCAAGATGTAATTGAGCCTATTTAAAGGCCCTGAGATGAATGAGAAAGGCATGCCATTATTGATTAAAAAAATCTGTGTTGAGTTTTGCTCTTCCTTCTTCTCTCTTGTGTGATACAACTGAGATCTACATTATGTTGGTTCTTGATTTTGATGATCACAACACAGTGCATCATGTGTGTCTATATTATACAGCTGACATTGCAGTGCAGAGACTAAAGACAGAGACTAAAGACAATTCTAGCTGAACAAACAAACAAGCTCAAACAGATACAGATGAAGAAGACAAGGATCAAGTTTCAACTCAAGACTCAAGACTCAAGACTTCAAGCTCAAATGTTTTATAAATATTGTATTTTATTTCTTGTTGAGTCTTAGTATGATGTAAAGCCTTGTCAACACACACACACACATATACTCAAAATTTCATCATGTGTGTCTCTTAAAACCCCCAAAAAATAAGTCAAAACAGTTTGAAGAATTTTAACATTTAAGTACCAGTCGACTTAAGCTCTTGCCAGTCGACTGCCTAGTACAAAACTGTTTAAAATTATTCAAACTCTGATCAGTCGACTCATATGGCAACCCAGTCGACTGTTCGAGAGCTTTTGACCGTTTTCTGTTTTTCAAAAACGAACTTTTTCAAACTCAAACGGTCTGATCCGTTGGTTGACAGTTATGTAACTGCTTTCCAACGTTCAGAAGATCAAAACTCTTTATATAGAGTTTCTTCTCAAACAGAAAAACTTACTTGATTTCTTACATACATCCGAGCACTCTTGAGAAAAACAAATTAAGTGATTTTCTGTAAAGAACAAAGCTTTCAAGTTCACATACTTTGGTTCTCTACATTCAGTCCAGTATAGCATTGAATTCGCTTTGGACTGAGTATAGAAGTCAACCTATTTCTTTAGCCACGTGCATCAACACATACAACAACAAGGCTATAGGTTGATTGTAAAATTCTTCTTGTACTCTTACTCTCGGTTGGAGAGTGTTTTTGACTCTTGGTTGTAGAGTCGGTGTCTTTTCACTCTTGGTTGAAGAGTGGGTCTGCTTTCTCTGGTTGAGAGAAAGGACTACGGGTTAGACAAGGTTGTTGTCGTAACGCCGTAGGGTATTCTTGTAATTTTTCAAGAATAGTGGAAATCTCAAGTGGGTTGCTTGGGGACTGGATGTAGGTCGGGAGGACCGAACCAGGATATATCTTGTGTTCTCTGTGATTAATTATCTTGTGATTGCATTTACTTTTGTTAATTTAAGTTCTGCAAAACTTGTCTGGCCAGTCGACTCAGCTTCGTATCAGTCGACTGATCAGTCGTATATTAGTTGTTCTTTTTGTCTCATCAGTCGCCTGCCTTATCTATAAGTCGACTGCATCGAGAGTTCAAGTTTCTTTTTATTTGGCTATATCAGTCGACTGGTTCCCCACTAAGTCGACTGTGCCGTGAGAAAGTATTTATTCCGCAATTTATTTTTAATAAACACTATTCACCCCCCCTCTAGTGTTTGTTGCTTAGCCTATAGGATCCAACACATTAGGGTTTGTGATAAATCCTAATCAAATTTTAGGGTTTGTGATAAACTCTAAAATCTACCCCAAATTAATAATCCCCAATTACAAATCCCTAAGACTAATCTCCCTAATTCCCTAATTTCAAAACCCTAACCACACTCCCCTACATATCAGCCGCCCCCCCCCTCCATCATCTTCTCCACTCCAATCCGTTCCCTCAAAAAAAAAAAAAAAAAAAACCCAACTCCAAGTACTCCCGAAAACCCTTCTTCCTCCCGATATCAACGTCCAAACCCCAAGGAATCCGCGCCTTCATCTCCGCTGCGTCTCTCCGTCATCTTCGCACCACCCCGCCGTCGCCGCTTTTCCCTTCCACTCCCGGCCAGAATCTCCATCCCGCAACCCTCCCTCTCCGTCGATCCACCACTACTCCAAGCCTCCACACCCTCGACACCTTCCTCCTCAACTCCCGCTCCCATCTTCTCCTCCCTCCTTCTTTTCCCGAAGCCCAGCCACAACCCCCACCTCCTGTCTTCGCCGGAACCATCCTCGCCGGCGCCGTCGCAGCCTGCCGTCGACGCTGCCCCGCTCGTCGTCCACCCGCCGTTGGCCAGCCAACTGCTTTGGCTCTGTTGCTGTCGTTGCTGAGATCTTTGTTGCTGCCCAATTCCGAGATCTACGCTGATTTTCTGCACATTCGGTATACTCTTTCCATTACTATATATTTGTGTTTTACTGCTCTATTATCTAGTATATTATCTAATTTATCTGTCGACCACAAAATAATTGAGATTGAGTGATCCACATGCTAGATTAGAGTACGAATCGGTATTGGACTTATTACTTGCTAAAACACGTAGGGATTTAATTGATTGTAAGGTTGATTTATTAATTGGAGCTGTTACACATATTCAATTCTTGAAAACCCATCGAACCTGTTAACTGTTAAAAATTTCCAACTTAGATCCGCACTTTCATGTTGGTAAAATTAACCCATTAAAATTCTTGGAATTTCTCTAATTTAGGGTTGGTTTTACATCAAAGTGTTACTCCTAATTTCTGTGTGGGAGCAACAAATGAAATGAGTTCTTTTAAAAACAATAAAAAACTGACATTTTTGACTCTTGCCGATATTAACTGTTTTCAATTTTTGTTGACTGTTGAATCTGACTCGTTTACACCGTTGGGTCTGATCTTGATGATGTCGATCGCTCCGATTGACCTGCAAAAGTCTGAAACACCGGGGTTGACCCCGGCGATAGACCCTCCCGACGCTCAAATCAGAACTCAAGAATAGAAAGAGAGTTTTTAGAGGCAAAATACTGATTACCTTGTTCTAATGGAGATAGAGGGGTATTTATAGTCGCCTTGGGGGTCAGTTCGAAGATAATAATTTATCTCTACTTCCAGGTATTTTTGGATTGAATCAGTTATCTCTTCTTCATTAAGAGCTAAGAGTAGTTGAGGGAATTTGAGTTCTAAACTGTTTCCTAGATAAGAGATATGGTTTTTGAACCGCCTCTTATACATAATCATGAGTTTAAATCTTTTTTAAATGATATGGACTTATTTGCATGTGGCTGTTATGACAACCCAATAAGACAAATCCATTTTTGGATTATTGGGCTTGAAAAATGCCCAATTTTCATTCATGGATCCGTTTATATGTGAAATTACCATTTTACCAAAGAGAGCTTTAAGATTCGTTCCTGATTTAGTTCTATTTTTACCTATATCACAAGCTTGCCCCTTCTAAAGAGTTAATTTCACAGCCTTTGAGGAGTAGTTCGCCTGTTTTTAATGGTTTACATAACTATCGGAGTTCTCGAGAAAGTTTGGATCTTACTCAAGGTGTAACGGTGTTATTCTAAGTTTTAAAAATACCCAAATTATTTTTAGAACTTTTTGGACTTTTAGTGATTTTCCAGATTTTTCTGAACTTTTTCCAATTTTTAATCATTGTTTGAATTTTTTATTCAATTTCAGAATTTTAATAATTAATATTTGAAATTTTTAAATAACTATTCTAAATTAAAAAATACTTTTTGAGAATTTAAAAATATTTTTCCGAATTTATAATTATTTTAGAACTTTTAATTAATTTTTTTCAAATTTTTAAATATTTTTCAAACTTTTTAAATAGTTAATTCAATTTAATAATTAAATAAAGGAATTAAATAAAATAAATTAGCTTGATTTAATCACAAATGTTGGTCATGATCGAACACTGATTGGGAGGCATATTTTTTCTCTCTTTTTGTGATCGAATCTTAGCCTCTGATTAAGATCGGGCACATATCGGATGGATAATTTTTTTCGCTATTTTCAGCTCGGAGACACGTTTGCTCGGCGCAACATGTGTAGTACACTTATTTTTTGATCGAATCTTGGTCATTGATCACGATCTGTCATAGATTTTGAAGAGAATTTTGCTCTATTTTAAGTTCGAGGATATGTTTGCTCGACGTAGCATGTGTTTTTTTTGAAGATCGGTGTAGCACGTGCGGTATATGTGCTTTTTCTTTTGATCGAATCTCAGCCATTGATCACAATCTGGCATGGATTTTGAGGAGAATTTTGCACCATTTTTCGTTCGGGGGCACATTTGCTCGGCGTAGCACGTGCAGTACACGTGCTATTTCGAAGCTCAACGTAGTACGTGTGGTAAACTGCTTTTTCGAAGCTGATGATGTGGCAAAATCTGATGCGTTGATCGTGACAGCATGAGGAGATCATACCTTTTTTTTTTCCTCCTTTGCAGTTTTTTTTTCTTCTTTAATAGCACGTACGGCGCACATGCAATATGTAGCTCGGCTGCAAAATAAGTTGCTGAAGATGGAGTTGTACGGAATTCAAACCAAGCTCTTTAAGAAGGGGGATGAGCAACCTAACCACTTAACCAACTTGCTTTCTTGTAGAAATTAGCTATCACACTTTATTTAACTTGGTCGTGCGCTTTTGAGAGATCTACATGGTACTGCAGTATAATGAACTTTTCCAATTCTACATAAGTCTGATTGGAGCGTGTGACCCCTCGTTTCGAATCTGAATCGAAGCTCTACTATTTCTCTTCAAAATTCAGTTGAAGAACCACCCATCTTTAGGGTCAAAATAGGTCAACAATGTTTGGGCATCAGGGATCTATGAGAAGGAGTTTCGCCATGGATTTATGAAGAAGTGCTTGTCGAGGGGAGCTCGACGACTGTTGGAGCTTGGCGAATGAGGGAAGTTCGATGACTGTTGGAGCTCGACAAAGATTCGATCTCTAGCAGAGATGGGTCGGAGCTCGGCGAGGAGCTTTGGCAAGCTCGACATGGAGTTCGACAACTTTGGCAAGTTCGGAGAAAGTAGAGGTGGTTCGACAAGTTCGGCAAGTTCCGAATGTTAGAGGTGGTTCGGCTGTGCAACACATGTCCCGTTGATCGTTAACCTGTTAATGGTTTTCTTTGATTTTTAGACCAGGGATGCGTTTGTTCGGCGCAAGCCGCCGAACGTTAGAGGTGGTTCGGTTGCGCGACACGCATCCCGTTGACCATTGACCGTTGACCAGTGACCAGTCAATGGTTTTCCTTGATTTTTCGATTGTTGATCGTTGACTTGATCAACTTTTTGTTTGCTCGGCGCAGCTGTATTGTAACAAACTTTTTCGGTGCTACAAAGCTTCGATTGGAGCATGTAACCCTTTGTTTCAAAGGTGAATTGATGATTTACAATTTCTCTTCAGGAGTAAGATGAAGAATCAGAAATCCTTATGGTCAAAACAGGCCCGCGATATCTTTGACTCTGTGAAGTTGAGAAGAGCTTCGATGTCCGGAATCTTTGAAGAGGAGCTTCACTCCCGTGGGTTAAGAAGATGAGTTTCACCACGGAGGAGCTATGAAGATCTTTGTAAGACCCTTGAGAAAATTCGTTCGAGAGGTGAGTTTGAGTTAAGCTCCGAAAAACATGAAAGAAGATACCGTCCCGCCAGACCTCCCTTTTCTAAGAAGATTATTGAGGCTCCCCCTGTTAACTTCAAGATCCCAACCTTCGATTCATACAATGGGGAAAACGATCCGGTAGACCACATTGAGAGTTTTAAAACCCTCATGATGATCCACCAAGCATCAGACTCCCTCCTCTACAAGACTTTCCCAACAACCTTGAAGGGATCCGCATGGTAGTGGTTCTCTCGACTCTCTAAAGGGTTCATCTTCTCATTCGATCAACATGATGAGCTCTTCCTCATGCACTTCATCACCAGCCACAAAACAGAGAAGACAAGAGCCTCCCTACTTGACAAGATCTTTGTAAGACCCTTGGGAAAATTTGTTCGAGAGGAAAGTTTGAGGAGCAACTCTAAGGGAGAGTTGAGCTCCAAACTCGTTTGGAAGAAGGGCGATCGGAAGGTTAGCGAGATAAAGAGCATCATCGGGCTCTAGGAAAGAGCCGTTCGGGGTTATTTTGGGAGCATCACTCGAGTGGCGAGCCGAACTCAAAACACTTGCTCGAGGGGCAAGAAGCTAGAGCGGCCCTGTGAGCCACGAGTGGACTCTAAATACCGGGACGACGAGTTTTGGGAGCACTCGAATGGCGAGTCATGCTCCGCATACTTGCTTGTGGGCAAGTGGCTAGAGAGACCCTATGAACCATGAACAAACTCCACACTTGTTCGGGATTGTTTTGTGAACACTCGAACGGCGGCTAAACCCCGCATACTTGCTCGGGACTAAAGTTGCCCTATGAACCGAGAATAGACTCTGCACTTGTCTGGGGTTGTTTCAGGAGCACTCGAACGGCGAGCCGACCCCGCATGCTTGCTCGAGAGCAAGTACCTAAAGTGGCCCTATGAACCATGAAGGGACTCCGAACAAGATAACGATGAGTTTTTGGAGCACTCGAATGGCGAGCCGAACTCCGCACACTTTCTCGGGAGCATGTGGCTAGAGCTGCTCTATGAACCATGAATAAACTCCGCACTTGTTCGGGGTTGTTTCAGGAGCACTCGAACGGCGAGCCGAACCTCACATACTTGCTCGGAAGTAAGTAGCTAAAGTGGCCCTATGAACCGTGAATGGACTCCGAACAAGGTGACGACGAGTTTTTGGAGTACTCGAATGGCGAGCCGAACCCTCGCACTTGCTCGAGAGCATGTTGCTAGAGGGGTTCTACGAACCATGAGTGGACTTTGCACTTATCTATTGGAGTGCTTAGTAAAGGCATGGTGTGGCTCGGGGGTGAACCATGTGTCTAATTCATTGTTTGCATCTGATGGACTCGTACAAGAATACTCGAAGGAAAATAGTGAAAATTTACAGAAGAATAAAACTAAGTAGGTTCTTTTGATGCTAGACTTTATTACATGTTGTGACCGTTATAATTGTCGGCCTTTATTACATGTTTGAAGCTAACTACTTGGGGAGGGCATTAAGCACCCTCATTGTACTTCAGCAGGTACTAGGTGTTTCGAACAAAGAGATTTTGGTTCTCCCTATTGCATGTGATGAGTTGCTCCTTAACTTTATGTGAGAGTGCCTTGTTCACCCGAAGACACTCGGCTTGATCCTTTGGGAGAAGGGAATTTCTGCTAGTTCTTCTTAGGGTTCAGAGCATGCTTGCCCCCGCTCTTGGTGGAGCTCCATAGCATCGAGGGGGAGGACTGAACCCCCCATTGTAGCGGTGTAACATGCCCGAGCATCTTTTTTGCTTTCTTTGGCTTGCCCTACCCCTGCTGTTGTAGGAAACTTTATCTTCATGTGGTAGGCTGAGGCAACTGCGTGAAGGGCTGCTAACCCCAAGCGACCAATGACGATATTATAGGCGGACTTCATGTCGACAACTATGAAATTAAGTGCTTCCGTAAGGGTAGTTAGAGCTTTCCCCACAGTTACGTCAAGGGTAACTATTCCCTCGATTAGAACTGAGGCTCCGGAGAATCCATGGAGAGTGTTCCTAGAGGGCTTGAGGTGGTCTCGCTTGAGCTTGAGGCCCTCGAATACATTCAGAAAGATGAGGTTTACCGAGCTTTCATTATCTACCAGCACGTGACACACCTCAAGTTTGACCATACATATATTGATTACTGGTGCATCGCAGTGAGGTGTTTGAACACCATCAAGGTCTTGGTCTGAAAATGTGATCAGGACCCCCAAGTTCTTGGGAGGGGAGATATTATGCACCGAGTTCACTTCTCAGAGAAATGCTTTTCCTGGAGGGGTTAGATGATCCCCCCATAGCTCCCCCATGGATTGAGTGGAATATATCTCCATGCCCCGGGCCTTGGGACTCGGCTGGTTTTTTTGGTTGCTTAATGGCTCCTCTTGGAGGAGGTTCGGTGTAGTTCCCTTGAGCAAACTTGGTGAGGTACCCTCATTGGAGCAGAGCTTCTAGCTCGTCTTTACGAGCCCGACAGTCATCAGTGAGATGCCCATGATCTTTGTGAAACACACACCACTTGTTCCTATCCCTTCTTCCACTTAGGGCGGTCACCTTGGTGGATGTTGAAGGAGTCCCTCCTTATCCACTTCCATGAGGATTGTAGAGATGTTGGCATTAAGAGGAGTATACTTCTCAAATCGAGGCATTGGGGGTGGATGACACTGGCCTATGGCATCCTTCTGGGACTTACTAGGTTTGTCTTTGTCGGTGCTCTTTTTGTTCCCGGATGTGGTCACCTTCTGTTCTTGAGGTCGAATAGCATCCTCCACTCGAATGTACTTCTCGACTCTTTGGAAGATGTCAGAGAAGTCCCGAGGAGGTCATTTGATAAGGGAGGCTTTGAGGCAATCATGATTTACATTGTGCATGAAGGCAACCATGACTATGGCTGAGTTCAGTGAGGGCATGGACCGAGACTTGGCTGCGAAGCACTGAACCTAACTCTTGAGGGATTCCTCGTCTGTTTGCTTCAAGTCAATTAGGGTGGCACTTGTCTTCTCTGTCTTGCGGCTGGTGATGAAGTACGTGAGGAAGAGCTCCTCAAATTAATCGAATGAGAAGATGAACTCTAAAGAGAGTCGAGAGAACCACTCCCGAGCGGATCCCTTCAAGGTTGCTGGGAAAGTGTAACATCTGTTTTTTTTTAATTCCTTAATTATTTGATTTAAATTATTTTTAAATGTGTTTCTGAGTATATTTACCCATATTAAATGATTTTATTAGTATTAGAATGATTAAATTGATATTTTGGGGTAAACGGGAAAAATTGAAAATTTAGGAGTTTTGAGATGAGTTTTCTCGGAGGAGACGAATCCGATTTGACTCGAAATTTTTTTGGGGCATTTTTTCATGATAGGGGGATTAAATTTTCGAGTTGTTAAATTATAGTTTGAAGTTGAAAGTATTTTTCTAAAATATTGCGATATTCGTATATATACATATTTATATGTATTGCTATTGTTCATAACTATCGATTTTAATTACAATTATGCATAGAAATGCATTTCTAATTTTATTTTGTGTTTGGGATGAATTTAAGTACATCATAGAGTGATTTTTACAAGAAAAACCATAGAAAAGTGGACTAGAAGGGTATATATATAATGCTTTGGTCAGATAGGGACTCATAAGCAATTTTACCCTTTTATTACTTCTCCATACCCTTCTTCCCCCTCCCACTCCAGTTTCGGCGAGAAGGAAAAATACCCCACCCGGCCAAGATTAGGGCTCAAAAACCCTAGCCATTTTCTATTGGTTTCTTCACAAAATTTTGAGGGTTTTAGCTAATTTGGAGGTGCTCTACTCATTTCCGGAGTCCATTTGCAAAGATAAGACTTGGAAGGAAAGAAATTATGAAGTTTATTTTATGGGAATATATGATTTTGAGTTTTAGTGCTAGAAAATGATATAGTAGGGTAATTAGGTGATGCTACTAATTATAGAGAAGGAAGATTGGTAAGAAATTGAGTGGTTTGTGAGTTATAAATTAATTAGTGTGTTGGCTTTAGAATTTGGATAATAAATAGAATAATTGATAAGTATGAGTTATAGAAATTGTTATGTATTAAAGGGAAACAATTTAGAATGGGTTTAGTGAAAATTTTATGGAGTTAGAAACCCGTCGGAATCTCAAAAATACGGGTATACCATGTATGCGCGCCGGGTGTTCGGTGAAATGCCCGAGCGAGGTTTAGAGAAAAATTTGATGAATTCGGAGGTGTAGATGAGTCTGATTTTTGTTGTTAACTCTAATTTGAGAGATTAGGACAAAGAGGATTAAAGAAATTAGGAAATAGAAAATTTTCCTATTAGAAAGCCTCCGATCGATATGTGAGTTCTTGTACTGAGGTTCGAATTTGAAATCCGTCGATGTGGCTCACCTACATATGTCATTTGTGACGCGTGGGTGAAGACGGGTTCAAATTTGGAGGTCCGTCGGTCGAGTTTTGAGTTTTAAGCTAATCGGTTCTATAATTTTCCAATTAGGTTGAAAAAGTTGAACTTCGACTGGCTACCGGGCGGACGTGGGACATTATTTGCTCGATCCTTCAGGTGAGTATGTTGTATTTATAAATATTTTATATTTTGGCCGAATTTCGTGGCTTTGTGATGTATTTTGTAGAAGTTATATTAAAAACTGATTTTGAAAGAAAATACGGATTTTTAAGGGCCCGAAACCGAGTTTTTGTCATATTTGAGGAAATTAACTATTTTAAGTATATAAAACCTATATTATGGGTTAATGTGATGTGTTGATGTATAAAAACTAAATATATTAAATCGTTTATGCATATTTTTACCCGGTGCATGTTTTGTGCATGTTTTTGGGGTATATAGGCCGATATAGGTAATTTGGTATACGTGGAGCCTTGTGTATGGGCTAGCATGCTATGGATGGATGTTATAAGATGTAATTAGACGAAATTAGTGATTGTGATCAAGTTTTGAAAACCCGTGTAATTATAGTGCACGTTTTGTGCATGTTTTGGGACATATAAGCCCTTCTAGGTGATTTTACTTATATAAAACATGATGTATGAGCTAGTATGCTATAATTAAATATTATGAGATTTAATTAGAGGAAATAAATTATTTTAGCCCCTTTTCTTGGAAACCCGCATGTGTGGTGTATGTTTGTGATATATATATATCATGATATTGACTTGTGATGTGATAATTGATGAAATTAGTAAGTGGGTATATATTTACAGTCTAATTATGTTCGACATGAATTAATGGGCAATAGTATGATATTACAATATGATGAATTATCTATTTTGATACTGTTACGATATGGAATAACCTAATATAGTTCTTTTATTAATATTATAACTTGGTGTATGTTTCTATGTGATTTAATGAAGTAGTAAATAGCCTGGTATTCATAATGGTTGATGTTATGGCTAATTAAATAATATGGTGCATTTATGATGTGTAATACTATGACATGATGGTTTCTATGTTAAATGATATGATGTATGTGTATATGTGATACAATGAGATGATAATTAATATCGTGGACGCCGGACATGCATCAAATGGTAAGATAAAAGATAAGATGGGAAGTGTCAATATAATGTGTTATTATTCTCATGATTAAAGTCAAGGTTGTGGCAGCTATTGAGTTAATAGGTGAAGCGCTTGTGTGATAAAGTAAAATGGAAAGATGCAATGATTAATGTTAATAACAGATAGTTTTGTTAACCAGTACCTACAGCAATCCTGGGGGTTTAGGCTAGACCTCCTAATACCCAAGGATCGGCTTGGGGTGCGGTGTTTTTCCCTCCGGGCTTCGGCTGGGAGGAAGTACCCAGTTTATCTGGGGTGCGGTGTTTTATCGCCCAAGCTATCAGCTTGAGGCCCGGTTTCCCTCGATGACAGCTGTCGCGAGGAAGTACCCAATTTACCTGGGGTGCGGTGTTTTTCCCTCCTGGCTATCGGGTGGGAGGAAGTACCCAGTTTACCTGGGGTGCGGTGTTTTTTCCTCGATGACAGACGTCACGAGGAAGTACCCAGTTTATCTGGGGTGCGGTGTTCCCTCGCTAGTTCGGCTAGGAGGAAGATGTAGCCTCGGACGAGTAAGACTCTGTGTGAGCATCGGTCCGCGTGTTTTACTGGACTGTCGGCTTTCAGTATATTGGGATATTGTGGCTCACTGGTCGAAAAACTAATAAAATAAATAAGTGTTAATAATAAATGTGGTAGTAAAGAAAGTGGATAGTGAAATGTGAATTGTGGATTAGAAACAAAATAGTTGTGAATGAAGTAAATGTGAAAGAAAATGAGTTATGAGTTAGTGTATGAAAAGAAGTGATAAATGCCGTACGCGGTTAATTTAAAATGAGAATAATAAAAGAGACATGTGTTATTATGAATAGTACGTAGTAATTGTATTATGTATGTGACCATTAAAGTAAAATACAGATTGATATGAATTGTACCTTGGAATTATGTCAAGGAACTACCTGCCCGCTATTTCTGTGGAAATGGTGGGAACTACCTGCCTTGGCATAATTCGCAGGGTAAGTTGGTATGATAGTGGTAATGATTAATGGAAATGACGAATTAAATTAAGTGAAGATGATAAGTGATTGAAGTGAATTAATAACCAAGCTATCGCCTTGAGACGTGATGTGATATTATCAAAACTGTGTGTTTGAGGTGCAGTGATTATTACCCAAGCTATCGGCTATGAGGTGTGATATGTTGTGGCCCCAAATTGTGTTTGGGGATTAAGTGAAAATGATAATAATAAGATATATTACTTATAAGAATGAGAATTTCTAATGTGGTATATTGAGATGGGAATGAACCATAAAGCATGTTTTTGATGTAAAGAGTATAAGCATTCTATCAATAATGTGTTAATGATGTGATGAGATGTGAGAGCATTACAATAAGCAATAAGATGTTATATTTGCGTCATAAGACATGAATAAATGTGGTATTATGAGAATAGAAGCATTTGTAAGAAGTGATACTTGATAGGGCATAATAAAATAAATACCAGTATTATGAGATTGGTTATGAAAATGGTTATTAAGAGAGTATGTTGTATTATGAGTTGTATTCATATAAATGATTATTAATGAAAGGAGTAATAACATCATGTAGTTATATTCATAAAATGCTATTATGACGATACTTGTGGAAGAATGAATCTTTGGGTTAGAGAATTTAAATTGAAAAGTAATGGATTGTATGTGTATTCGTACTATGCGGATGTAAAATAAGAATATATATATATATATACGAGGTTGAGGTGAAGTATATTATGAAATGTGGGAAGTTATGGATAATTAAATAGTTGAATGCAGGATTGGCAAAGTATTTGATATATCGTCGTATTGATGATGTTGTTGTGTTTAGGATTCAGGTTGCATTATCTTAACTTGGTATTTGTAAGTTTAAATTATTTTCTCTATACTATTTTAATTTGTTATTAGATTAATAACTATACTCACACCAGAAATGGCTGACCCCTTAGTGTTTGGGGGTTAGGGGAGTATGAGGACTACCCTAGATTCCCTACTGTTGCAGGTTCTCATCAGTGCAGAGGTGAGGCGTGGATTGGTAGGATGATGTTTTATTTTAAAAATTAGTACTAATTAGCTATGTGAATAGTAAAATTTATGATCTAAATTGTATTATGGATGTATAAGCATGTATATGACGATGATGAGTATAGTGTGGGGTGGTATGGTATGTTTGTGACCCGTACCCATCTCGTTGTGGAGTACCGGGCTCTGTGGTAGGTTTTACAAGGATTTTTCTAAATTTTTACTTCGTTTTTCAAAGAATTTTATCGTTTTTATTTGATAATTGATAATCCATTATGTGTTTGGCCCCCAGAGCATTATATTATATTGCCTATATGTTTCTGCTCATTTTGGCTTGGGGAGCCCGTGAAATTATTGTATGTATTGTGAGCTACGGAATTTTGAGCAGAATTCCGTAAGCTATCTGTGTTTCGGGGCAAAATTTACAGGGGAAACTTGGCCAAAATTTTCCCTGAAATATAACTTTCTTAGTGTATGTTTAAAGTGATATAGAAATTGAAAGAATTGAATTTGGAGAAAGAAAAAAAAAATTTGGGGTGTTACAGTTGGTATCAGAGCCTAGGTTAACTAGCAATTTGTTAATCCTAGTGATCTTACCATGTGAGTATGGGTTCATTATCGCTTAGTTGGAGATAGAGAGTGTATTTTATGCGGGTATTTTGTTGAAGAATAGATTATATCGTGGAATGGTGCGATCCTCATTAGACTTTGGTCTGACCTTGAGTCAGCATTTCCTTTCATGACCCTGCATATGGGTTGACCCTTGTAGAAATTCCAGTGTGACCTAGTGTACTATTGGAGTATTTTATTATATCGATTGCTGGGTGCTGTAAGGGGCATTCCCTGGAGATTTTGTGTGGGTCCTATGGGCGTATGTCCTATAGGTGTATATTTTATGTATTGGGGAGTGATGTGTAGTTATGGTTTTATCCCATATTTGGAGAGATTGATTGGTTGTAGAAGGTTATGTAGGTCATCTGCGTAGTTGGGATATGGTGCAGGGAGGATTCGGGTAAGACAGCCCGATGAAACCCAGTTTTGATTGTAAGGCCTTGGATGATGAACAATTTTGCCCGTTGGGGTTCAGTAGAAATATCTAAGGCAAGGATTGAGATTGTTGATGTGATTTGTGAAGTTTTTGATATATTTGAAGAGGTTTTTTTGGTCCCCGACCTTGGTGAACTTTGGAGTTCAAGGTTGATTTAATATTTGGTATGACTCCTATTTCTAAATCAGCTTGTGCTCTAGCACTTTAGGAATAAGGAGAGATGAAAGAGAATTTGAGGTGATGCTTTTGGAAAGGATTATTGGTTCAAGTGATACGCCGTAGGGCGCTTCTGCAGTATTGTAACAAAGAAGGCAGTTCACCGAGAAGGTGTACTAAGTAAGGTGATTATTAAGTATTCATTGTTGAGAAGAGATAATTTGTTGGATTAGTTGCGGGGAGTGTCATTAACTTCCCGATTAGAGTTGCACACTGAGTACTATCACATAATCCTCGAAGAGGGAAAACATCTCAGGAATTTTTTTTTTGTACCCGGTATGAATTGTATGAGTTCTTAGTGATATCTTTTGGGTTGGCAAACGTCCCTGCAGTTTTTATGAATTTGACGAATTGGGCCTTTCACCCTTATATTAACAGAGTGTGATTGTATTTGCAAATGATATTTGGTGTATTTACGTAGTATGGAAGGGCATAGATGACACCTCAGAACTGAGTTGTAGACTCGTTGGGACTAGAAGTGGTATGAAAGGTCTGTAAATTTTCATTTTTTGGAGTGAGAAGTGTGATTTTTGAGGGCACATTGTGTCTGCTAAAGGCGTATCTGTGGATCTGAAAATATGTACAGAGGCGAAAAGATGGGAGATAACCCACGAATGTGTCAGAAATTCCGAGTTTCTTGGTTTTGGCTGTCTATTATGGGCGATTCGTTCTTTGATTTTCTGTTATTGCTGCACCGATGAATCAGTTTCCCTGGAGGAATGTGCCGTTTGTATAACCGATGCAAGGTGAAAAGACATTTTCAAGAGTTGAAGGAAGAATTAACGATAGATGCTGTTTTGAATACCCTGAGAAGGGAGTGCCTCTATATATATATATTGATGCCGGTGGTACAGGTAGGTGCAATTGGTGTATGAGGGCCGGTTAGTGCCTTATATATTTGGATCGTCGAGGTCTCATGGTGAGTGTGATTTTAGGCAGATTTGAAATCGGCAGCAGTGTTGTATGCAGTTGAAGATATGGAGACATTATTCCTTGGAAGGATAGTTTTAGCTTTTTGCAGATCATAAGAGTTTAACGCACTTGTTCTTGTAAATGATTTTAGCAGGAGGCAATAAACGTGACTTGAGTACCTTGGTAGCTTGGTATGGAAATAAAATACCACCCGGGGAAGAAATAAGGTGATGAATGCTATAAAGGGAAAGAAGGTTTTGGTCATAATGACGTCCCAGGAGTGGACGGTGTTAAATTGATTAGATCAATTTGATTTTATTTCAGTAGTAGAGGTTGATCTGACCTTATATATCGGTGGTTTATCAATACAGTTGTTTATCCTAAAGTTGACTAGTCAAACTGGAATTCAAAATGTCTGATTGTGACAGATGGTCGAATTCTGGATGAGATTAATGAATGTGATGCAGATTGGTCAATAGGCAGTAGGAAATCCTTGTTATTATCGTAGATTTGGTGATCTTGATGGGGATGGCTTGTGGTAGCGGGTGATGGAGAATGTTCCTTATGCTCAATATATTGTCTATCCTGGTGGCAAGAAGTTGTATCAAGATTTTAGGAGAATATTTTAGTAGTTCGAAACGAGGAAGAATATTAATTATCAGGTGAGCATGGATAAGCCTCTTTTGAGGTGTGTAGTTGACAAAAGAAAATGATTATGCAGATTAGCGGTGAAAGCTTCTTGAAGTTAGAAATTGGAGATTGGGTGTTCTTAAAGGTATCCCTTATCCAAGAAGTACGCCGTTATAGGAACCGGGGAAATTTAGACCTGGGGTTTGTTGGCCCCTTCAGAGTCGGAGAAAGAATTGGAACCGTGGCATATTATTGGAAGCTTACCTTTGAGGTGTCGTGAATTCTTGCTGTATTTCTTGTTTTTGTGTCGATAAAGTGTGAGAGATCTATCTCAAGTGGAGGAGCCGTGGTAGATTGAAGTCCCGTTGGATGTGGTATTGGATGTGATATCCTATGAAACTAGTGGTTGTTGTAGGTCGCTAGTGCGGCGGACCAGACGACAAGTTGAACGGTTGCTAAAAGTAAAATGAAGTTCTGATGTAGATAATGTATTTGGAACCTTAGGAAATGGTGTGGAGGAGGTATCTTGAATTTGTTCGAGGAGTTTTCTTAAACCCCATAGCTCGAGGACGAGCTTCTTTTGAGGTGTGTAGCATGTAACATCTGTTTTTTTTAATTCCTCAATTATTTGATTTAAATTATTTTTAAATATGTTTCTGAGTATATTTACCCCTATTAATTGATTTTATTAGTATTAGAATGATTAAATTGATATTTTGGGGTAAACGGGAAAAATTGAAAATTTAGGAGTTTTGAGATGAGTTTTCTCGGAGGAGACGAATCCGATTTGACTCGAAATTTTTCTGGTGCATTTTTTAATGATAGGGGGTTTAAATTTTCGAGTTGTTAAATTATAGTTTGAAGTTGAAAGTATTTTTCTAAAATATTGCGATATTCGTATATATACATATTTATATGTATTGCTATCGTTCATAACTATCGATTTTAATTACAATTATGCATAGAAATGCATTTCTAATTTTATTTTGTGTTTGGGATGAATTTAAGTACATCATGGAGTGATTTTTACAAGAAAAACTATAGAAAAGTGGACTAGAAGGGTATATATATAATGCTTTGGTCAAATAGGGACTCATAAGTAATTTTACCCTTTTATTACTTCTCCATACCCTTCTTCCCCCTCCCACTCCAGTTTCGTCCAGAAGGAAAAATACCCCACCCGGCCAAGATTAGGGCTCAAAAACCCTACCCATTTTCTATTGGTTTCTTCACAAAATTTTGAGGGTTTTAGCTAATTTGGAGGTGCTCTACTCATTTCCGGAGTCCATTTGCAAAGATAAGGCTTGGAAGGTAAGAAATTATGAATTTTATTTTATGGGAATATATGATTTTGAGTTTTAGTACTAGAAAATGATATAGTAGGGTAATTAGGTAATGCTAGTAATTATAGAGAAGGAAGATTGGTAAGAAATTGAGTGGTTTGTGAGTTATAAATTAATTAGTGTGTTGGCTTTAGAATTTGGATAATAAATAGAATAACTGATAAGTATGAGTTATAGAAATTGTTGTGTATTAAGGGGAAACAATTTAGAATGGGTTTAGTGAAAATTTTATGGAGTTAGAAACCCGTCGGAATCTCAAAAATACGGGTATACCATGTATGCGCGCCGGGTGTTCGATGAAATGCCCGAGCGAGGTTTAGGTAAAAATTTGATGAATTCGGAGGTGTAGATGAGTCTCATTATTGTTGTTAACTCTAATTTCAGAGATTAGGACAAAGAGGATTAAAGAAATTAGGAAATAGGAAATTTTCCTATTATAAAGCCTCCGATCGATATGTGAGTTCTTGTACTGAGGTTCGAATTTGAAATCCGTCAATGTGGCTCACCTACATATGTCATTTGTGATGCGTGGGTGAAGACAGATTCAAATTTGGAGGTCCGTAGGTCGAGTTTTGAGTTTTAAGCTAATTGGTTCTACAATTTTCCAGTTAGGTTGAAAAAGTTGAACTTCGACTGGATACCGGGCGGACGTGGGATATTGTTTGCTCGATCCTTCAGGTAAGTATGTTGTATTTATAAATATTTTATATTGTGGCCGAATTTCGTGGCTTTGTGATGTATTTCGTAGAAGTTATATTAAAAACTGATTTTGAAAGAAAATACGGATTTTTAAGGGCCCGAAACTGAGTTTTTGTAATTTTTGAGGAAATTAACTATTTTAAGTATATAAAACCTATATTATGGGTTAATGTGATGTGTTAATGTATAAAAACTAAATATATTAAATCGTTTATGCATATTTTTACCCCGTGCATGTTTTGGGCATGTTTTTGGGGTATATTGGCCGATATAGGTAATTTGGTATACGCGGAGCCTTGTGTATGGGCTAGCATGCTATGGATGGATGTTATAAGATGTAATTAGACGAAATTAGTGATTGTGATCAAGTTTTGAAAACCTGTGTAATTATAGCGCATGTTTTGTGCATGTTTTGGGGCATATAAGCCCTTCTAGGTGATTTTACTTATATGAAACATGATGTATGAGCTAGTATGCTATAATTGGATATTATGAGATTTAATTAGAGGAAATAAATGATTTTGGTACCTTTTCTTGGAAACCCGCATGTGGTGTATGTTTGTGATATATATATATATATATATATATATATATATATATATATATATATATATATCATGATATTGACTTGTGATGTGATAATTGATGAAATTAGTAAGTGGGTATATATTTACAGTCTAATTATGTTCGACATGAATTAATGGGCAATAGTATGATATTACAATGTGATGAATTATCTATTTTGATACTCTTACGATATGGAATAACCTAATATAGTTCTTTTATTAATATTATAACTTGGTGTATGTTTCTATGTGATTTAATGAAGTAGTAAATAGCCTGGTATTCATAATGGGTGATGTTATGGCTAATTAAATAATATGGTGCATTTATGATGTGTAATACTATGACATGATGGTTTCTATGTTAAATGATATGATGTATGTGTATATGTGATACAATGAGATAATAATTAATATCGTGGACGCCGGACATGCATCAAATGGTAAGATAAAAGATAAGATGGTAAGTGTCAACAGAATGTGTTATTATTCTCATGATTAAAGTAAAGGTTGTGGCAGCTATTGAGTTAATAGGTGAAGCGCTTGTGTGATAAAGTAAAATGGAAAGATGCAATGATTAATGTTAATAACAGATAGTTTTGTTGACCAGTTCTACAGCAATCCTGGGGGTATGGGCTAGACCTCCTAATACCCAAGGACCGGCTTGGGGTGCGATGTCCTGGCTTCGGCTGGGAGGAAGTACCCAGTTTATTTGGGGTGCAGTGTTTTATCGCCCAAGCTATCGGCTAGAGGCCCGGTTTCCCTCGATGACAGCTGTCACGAGGAAGTACCCAATTTACCTGGGGTGCGGTGTTTTTCCGAAAGAAATTAGTTCTGAATGAAGTAAATGTGAAAGAAAATGAGTTATGAGTTAGTGTATAAAAAGAAGTGATAAATGCCGTACGTGGTTAACTTAAAATGAGAATAATAAAAGAGACATGTGTTATTATGAATAGTACGTAGTAATTGTATTTGTATGTGATCATTAAAGTAAAATACAGATTGATATGAATTGTACCTTGGAATTGTGTCAAGGAACTACCTGCCCGCTATTTCTGTGGAAATGGTGGGAACTACCTGCCTTGGCATAATTCGCAGGATAAGTTGGTATGATAGTGGTAATGATTAATGGAAATGAAGAATTAAATTAAGTGAAGATGATAAGTGATTGAAGTGAATTAATAACCAAGCTATCGCCTTGAGACGTGATGTGATATTACCCAAACTATCTGTTTGAGGTGCAGTGATTATTACCCAAGCTATCGGCTATGGGGAGTGATATGTTGTGGCCCCAAATTGGGTTTGGGGATTAAGTGAAAATGATAATAATAAGATATATTACTTATAAGAATGAGAATTTCTAATGTGGTATAATGAGCTGGGAATGAACCATAAAGCATGTTTTTGATGTAAAGAGTATAAGCATTCTATCAATAATGTGTTAATGATGTGATGAGATGTGAGAGCATTGCAATAAGCAATAAGATGTTATATTTGCGTCATAAGACATGAATAAATGTGGTATTATGAGAATAGAAGCATTTGTAAGAAGTGATACTTGATAGGGCATAATAAAATAAATACCAGTATTATGAGATTGGTTATGAAAATGGTTATTAAGAGAGTATGTTGTATTATGAGTTGTATTCATATAAATGGTTATTAATGAAAGGAGTAATAACATCATGTAGTTATATTCATAAAATGCTATTATGACGATACTTGTGGAAGAATGAATATTTGGGTTAGAGAATTTAAATTGAAAAGTAATGGATTGTATGTGTATTCGTACTATGCGGATGTAAAATAAGAATATATATATATATACGAGGTTGAGGTGAAGTATATTATGAAATGTGGAAAGTTATGGATAATTAAATAGTTGAATGCAGGATTGGCAAAGTATTTGATATATCGTCGTATTGATGATGTTGTTGTGTTTAGGATTCAGGTTGCATTATCTTAACTTGGTATTTGTAAGTTTAAATTATTTTCTCTATACTATTTTAATTTGTTATTAGATTAATAACTATACTCACACCAGAAATGACTGACCCCTTAGTGTTTGGGGGGTTAGGGGAGTCTGAGGACTACCCTAGATCCCCTACTGTTGCAGGTTCTCATTGTTAGGGTTATATACTGAAAGCATCACTTTTGTATTAACTTTATTTCCTTATTTTTTTTGAATGAGAATCATATGGTCATATGTTTGCATATTGTGTTTATTATAATATTAATGCAAGTATCTAATATTCTATAAGGTTGATAATATGGTGTGAGGTGACACACAGAAGATCATATTATCAGTTCCCTATGGAATATATAAATAGTTCACAACCTAGACGGACTTGGACAATCCATTGGAAAGGTTGTAGTGTAATCTGGTATTAGTCTATCTTGACTATAGGTTTACACTAGTACACTTTGTGTGTATTGAACAATACCACTTGAGGTTGTTCTCTTTGTACTGACTACAAAAGAGAACAAACACCTCTGTTATTATGGATGCTCATGCTCTTAATCCAGATATGATAACAGACATGTATATGCAGTGTGCATTACTTTGACTCATAAAAGAGTGAGATTCATTATGGATCAACAACCTCTATGAATTGGGTAATAGCATTGTATGTATGATGGGCTGTTGATTGTAAAAGGAATCCATGTCCCGATACGTCGGGTTGATGATGTCCCCTTAAGGAGCTCATAAGGATTGTCATGTAAACCCTGCAGGTGGATTACATCCGACATGACAAATAAAGTTGAGTAGTACTACTTAAGGATAAAAGATGTTGATCAATATAGTTGTCAGTAACTTAATTTGATCGACGGACATTCGATATCTTAACATGGGGAGCTGAACGAGCATATAATAAAAGGAGCCCATAAGTATAATTTGGGATTAGGATGGTAGTGCAACAATAGCTCTTTAGTGGACCGAGCAATTGTTAATGTTGTGTGTTCGGGCTGAACACGGGATACCCAGGTTCGTTAGGAGACCTAACCCTAATTTCTCCTCATGGTCCCTGTCGTAGCCTTATCTATATATCCTCTATTCTCTGGCCGTCATATTATTATCAGAGATAAGAAGTTTTCTCTAAATTCGTGATTCACGTAAGGAGAGAGAGAGGTCAGCCAAGGAGAAGAAAGGTTGGGAGACCGTCGCCCACCCGACGTCCAACCCGAGGAAGGAATACGTGCAGAAGATCTTGGGGTCGCTGACGGCTCGAGGTTGCTAGAAACTATCGTCTTCTTCTCATCGCAGGTATAATTCGTGAACCCTAGATTCCGCTATAAAGGGTTAGATCACGTATTAAATCTATTAAGCTTTTATGATCGATACGCACACCAATCCGTGGTCTTGGGACTCATCGCAGTTCCATCAATTGGTATCAGAGCCGGTTATGGATCTGCGTATTGATTGTTACATCCATGTTGTCCAATAAAACTTGCGTTGTATGATAGTCGGTAGATGTAAATCTGTTCTAACTCGGTTTTGCAGGCATCTTAGATCCAACTATTATGGTCCAATGCATGTTTTGTTTGTGTTGTTGTTGTTTTGTGGTTGTAATTAATATCACGAAGGTTGATCGTGCTTATAATTTTAATTTTTTAATCTAGATTATGTGTGAACTCCTTCGGGAGGCATAGGATTGATGTAATTTTAAATTTTTTTTTTTCGATCGATCGTGATGGCGGTGGTGGCTGTTTCTGACGCCGAAGGAGATGCTGTTTTTAGGCAGTCCGAAGATCGACAGATAGTTTTCGATGAAGAAATCGGCAGCCAAACCTTTATAAAAAAAAAAACTCTGCGCAAGGTCAGATTTGGGATTCGCACAGTCGGGGGAGAATCAGGAAAGATGGCCATAATAGTTGGATATTTATTTTCAGATTTATTGCCATTATTGCTTATTCTAATTATGCATGTTTATTATTTTGTGATTTTTTTTGAAAAACTAGGATCACATTAATAATGGACAACATGGACATAAATTAACTAGTAGAAAAACCCTCTTTGTTAAATAACTAAGTGGGAGAGGGAATTCATTTAACATGAATCCCACGGTCTCCATTGCTGGTTTGTAGGTGATATAATTATACTTGCATGTTGGCTTTAGTGCTTTCCTCCATATCGGATGAGTATAATTATGGATCACCAGTACAAACTTCCTTAGGGATAATTGTAGAAAGTTACCTAGTATGTTTTCACTTCTCCATCTGAAGGAACTCAATACAAGATAATGGACTTAGTATTAAGCAATGGTATACACTTAGATACAAATAATGGTATCCTCCCCATCGGAGTCACTGCTATTATTTGTACGACCAGAGCAAGACCAACAGATTAATTTTATTTGTCATAAAGTTGTGTTGACATGATAGTAAAATTAATAGGAAAAACCTACTTGAACAAATATTGAATTTGTATACGTCCACACTATCGCGGCATGCTAAATTCATGGTGTTTAAGGTGTTGGTGAATTTTTTTATTGTTTTGAGGGAATCAATATTTAATTAATTCAAAAAGTTTTGCCCTACATAATTTTTTTACGTGATTCTCAAGATTTCAAAAATGGGTTCTTTCAGTCCACTTATGGTGATTCTTAAAGAAAACAAACTTACTGGACCTAATTATATTGACTGGAAACGTAACTTGGATATTGTCTTAACTGCTGAAGAGTACAAATTTGTACTCAATGAGGAATGCCCACCTAAGCCTGATGCTAACTCTGATGAAGAGGTCAAAGAGGCTTATAAGAAGTGGAAAAAGGCAGATGAGATGGCGCGGTGTTACATTTTGGCATCTATGTCAAATGTACTGCAGCATCAGCATCAGGCCATGCCCACAGCTTATGATATGATGTACAACCTTAAGGAACTCTTCGGACATCAGAGTAGAGCAGCTAGGCAATTTGCTATGAAGAGTTTGATGAGAGCATCTATGGCTGAGGGGACACCAGTAAGGGATCATGTTCTTAAGATGATGGGTCATCTAAATGAGATGGAGATCCTTGGTGCTGAAATCGATGGGGAAACCCAGGTCGATATCATTCTCGGGACTCTGCCTAAAAGTTTTGACTCGTTTTGCCTTAATTACAACATGAACAAAAGGTTGTATAGTTTGGCAGAACTTGCAAAAGAACTACAGGATGTTGAAGATCTCTTCAAGCAGAATGCCCATGTTTATGTGACTGAAAAGGACTCTACTTCTCTACTTCTAAGCCGAAAGGTGGTAAGAAGAAGAAAGTTCAGAAACAAGTAAACTCAGCAAAGAAGGGCATGGGACCTCAAGGCACTGTGAAAAAGCCAAAAGGCAAGTGTTTCAAGTGCAAAGGGTCAGGACATTGGCAGACTGACTGTCCACTTCTCAAACAAGAGAACAAAGAAGGTATATCTCATTTACTAGTTGTTGAAACATGTTTAGCGGTGTTATCTACCGGCACCTGGTGTGTAGATACAGGAGCCACTAATCATGTCTGCAATACATTGCAGGTGTTCCAGGAAACCAGACGGCTCAGTGATGGAGAGATATGCTTGTTTATGGGTGACGCTACAAGAGTAGCGGCCGTTGCAATAGGATATGTTATTTTATCTTTTGGTAGAAATAAGTCTTTGACATTGAGAGATTGTCTTTATGCACCTTCACTTAGAAGGAATTTAATTTCTGTTTCCATGCTAGTTAAGGATGGATATTCAGTTTATTTTAATGACAATATTGTTATTAGAAAAAATAAGCATTTTATCTGTTCTGGTGCATTGGTTGATAATCTATATGTCATTAATCCTATTTCGCCCACGATGCAACTTATGGAAATGAATAATATGTCCTCTAACATAAATAAGAGAAAGAACCTTCTTGTATGAACCAAACATATCTTTGGCACTTGTGATTGGGGCATGTTAACCTAAGAAGGATTCAAAGACTGGTTAAAGATGGGCCTTTGAGTTCATTGGAAGTGGAGGCACTACCAGTCTGTGAATCCTGCTTGGTAGGTAAAATGACCAAAAGGACTTTCAAGGCAAAGGGGTATAGGGCCAAAGATGTGTTGGAATTGGTTCATTCTGATTTGTGTGGGCCCATGACTGTCCAGGCTAGAGGTGGCTTTGAATATTTTATCACATTTACTGATGATTATTCAAGGTATGGATATATTTATTTGATGCGCCGTAAGTCTGAGTGCTTTGAGAAATTCAAAGAGTACAAGGCAGAAACGGAGAAACGTCATGGAAAATGTATCAAGTCATTACGTTCAGATCGTGGTGGCGAGTATCTCTTTGGGGAGTTTAGGGACTATTTGTCAGAGGCTGGGATTACATCCCAATTATCAGCACCTGGAACACCCCAACAGAATGGTGTAGCAGAAAGAAGGAATAGGACTCTAATGGAGATGGTTAGATCAATGATGAGTTATTCAGATTTACCAGATTCGTTTTGGGGATATGCCTTAGAAACTGCAGCTTATATTTTGAACTTGGTTCCTTCTAATTCAGTACCAATTACTCCCACAGAACAGTGGACTGGGCGTAAGCCTAGTCTGAAACATGTTCGGATTTGGGGTAGTCCAGCACACGTGCTGAATGGGAAAGCCGATAAGTTGGAATCTCGTACAGAAGTATGCTTGTTTGTAGGCTATCCAAGAGGAACGAAAGGAGGTTTATTTTATAGTCCTAAGGATTATAAGGTCATTGTTAGCACCAATGCTCGATTCTTAGAGGAAGACTATTTGATGAATCATAAACCCATAAGTAGAGCTGTTCTAGAAGAACTGAGAGGTGAGACACCAAATACTTCAGTACCAACAGTACAACAGGATGTACCACCAGTAACTGCACAACGTGTCACAAATGTTACACCACAACCGATAGTGCCTCGTCGAAGTGGGAGGGTTGTGATACAACCTGATAAATATATGTTCTTGGGAGAGTCGTCAGACTTTGTCCCTGAGGAACAAGATTATGATCCCTGTACCTACAATGAAGCACTCCAAGATAAAGATGCAGAGTCTTGGCAAAAAGCAATGATATCTGAAATAGAATCTATGGATTCTAATCAAGTCTGGGAGCTTGTAGAACCACCTATTGGTGTAAAAGCCATTGGATGCAAGTGGGTCTATAAGAGAAAAAGAGGATCAGACGGTAAGGTTGAAACCTTTAAAGCTAGGCTTGTTGCAAAAGGTTTTACTCAAAGAGAGGGTATCGATTATGAGGAAACTTTTTCGCCAGTAGCCATGCTTAAGTCTATCCGGGTTCTTTTATCTATTGCAGCTCATCTTGATTATGAGATTTGGCAAATGGATGTCAAGACAGCTTTCCTTAATGGAAGTCTTGAGGAAGACATCTATATGAAGCAACCAGACGGGTTCATTAAAAAGGGCCAAGAGCATCTTATTTGTAAGCTCAAGAAGTCCATTTATGGACTTAAGCAAGCTTCCAGATCTTGGAACATATGTTTTGATTAGGTGATAAAATCCTATGGATTTGATCAATGTCAACATGAATCGTGTGTATACAAAAAGTGTGACGGAAACGTAGTGGTATTCCTAGTACTTTACGTGGATGACATCTTGCTCATTGGAAACAATGTGAAGGTATTATCTAACGTAAGGGTATGGTTATCCAAACAGTTTGATATGAAGGACTTGGGAGAAGTAGGTCACATCCTTGGGATCAAAGTTCTACGAGATCGCAAGAAAAGGATGTTGGGCTTGTCCCAAGCTTCCTATATCGATACTATACTAACTCGTTTTAGCATGCAAAATTCTAAGAAAGGTTTCTTACCTTTTAGGCATGGAATTGCCCTATCAAAGGAGCAGTGTCCGAGGACACCTAAAGAGATAGAGAACATGAAAGCAGTTCCTTATGCTTCAGCAGTAGGAAGCTTAATGTATGCAATGCTATGTACGAGACCAGATATCTGCTTTGCCGTTGGCATGGTTGGCAGATAACAGTCTAACCCGGGACAAGAGCACTGGACTGCTGTAAAGCATATTTTGAAGTACCTGAAAAGGACTAAAGATTACATGTTAGTTTACCAGGCAGACAGTTTAGTTGCCTTGGGGTATACAGACTCAGATTTTCAGTCAGATAGGGATTCCAGGAAATCAACCTCAGGTTATGAATTTACTTTGGGAGGTGGAGCCACTATATGGAGGAGTATCAAGCAAAAATGTATTACTGATTCTACCATGGAAGCCGAGTATGTGGCAGCCTCTGAGGCAGCCAAAGAAGCAGTTTGGCTCAGAAACTTCCTATTGGACTTGGATGTGGTACCTAATTTTCCTAAGGCTATTACACTTTATTGTGATAATAGTAGTGTAGTTGCAAATTCGAAGGAACCACGAGCCCATAAGAAAGGTAAACACATTGAGCGTAAGTACCACCTGATACGAGATTTCGTAAAGAAAGGAAAAGTTGCTGTGATCAAGATAACATCAGCAGACAACCTAGCTAATCCCTTCACTAAGAGCTTACCAGCTAAGGCTTTTGATAGTCATGTTGAGGGAATGGGAGTCAGATGCGTAGCAGCATGGCTTTAAGTATAAGTGGGAGATTTGTAACAGTATACTGAAAAGCAATGCTTTGAGTATAAGTGGGAGATTGTTAGGGTTATATACTGAAAGCATCACTTTTGTATTAACTTTATTTTCTTATTTTTTTTTTGAATGAGAATCATATGGGCATATGTTTGCATATTGTGTTTATTATAATATTCATGCAAGTATCTGATATTCTATAAGGTTGATAATATGGTGTGAGGTGACACACAGAAGATCATATTATCAGTTCCCTATGGAATATATAAATAGTTCACAACCTAGACGGACTTGGACAATCCATTGGAAAGGTTGTAATGTAATCTGGTATTATTCTATCTTGACTATAGGTTTACACTAGTACACTTTGTGTGTATTGAACAGGACCACTTGAGGTTGTTCTTTTTGTACTGACTACAAAAGAGAACAAACACCTCTGTTATTATGGATGCTTATGCTCTTAATCCAGATATAATAACAGACGTGTATATGCAGTGTGCATTACTTTGACTCATAAAAGAGTGAGATTCATTATGGATCAACAACCTCTATGAATTGGTTAATAGCATTGTATGTATGATGGGCTGTTGATTGTAAAAGGAATCCATGTCCCGATACGTCGGGTTGATGATGTCCCCTTAAGGAGCTCATAAGGATTGTCATGTAAACCCTGCAGGTGGATTACATCCGACATGACAAATAAAGTTGAGTAGTACTACTTAAGGATAAAAGATGTTGATCAATATAGTTGTCAGTAACTTAATTTGATCGACGGACATTCGATATCTTAACATGGGGAGCTGAACGAGCATATAATAAAAGGAGCCCATAAATATAATTTGGGATTAGGATGGTAGTGCAACAATAGCTCTTTAGTGGACCGAGCTATTGTTAATGGGCCTGGGTTGTGTGTTCGGACTGAACATGGGATACCCAGATTCGTTAGGAGACCTAACCCTAATTTCTCCTCATGGTCCCTGCCGTAGCCTTATATATATATCCTCTATTCTCTGGCCGTCATATTATTATCAGAGATAAGAAGTTTTCTCTAAATTCGTGATTCACGTAAGGAGAGAAAGAGAGGTCAGCCAAGGAGAAGAAAGGTTGGGAGACCGTCGCCCACCCGACGTCCAACTCGAGGAAGGAATACGTGCAGAAGATCTTGGGGTCGCTGACGGCTCGAGGTTGCTAGAAACTATCGTCTTCTTCTCATCGCAGGTATAATTCGTGAACCCTAGATTCCGCTATAAAGGGTTAGATCACGTATTAAATCTATTAAGCTTTTATGATCGATACGCACACCAATTTGTGGTCCTGGAACTCATCGCAGTTCCATCACTAATCAGTGCAGAGGTGAGGCGTGGATTGGTAGGATGAAGTTTTATTTTAAAAATTTGTACTAATTAGCTATGTGAATAGAAAAATTTATGATCTAAATTATATTATGGATGTATAAGCATGTATATGACGATGATGAGTATAGTGTGGGGTGGTATGGTATGTTTGTGACCCGTACCCATCTCGTTGTGGAGTACCGGGCTCTGTGGTAGGTTTTACAAGGATTTTTCTAAATTTTTACCTCGTTTTTCTAAGAAATTTATAGTTTTTATTTGATATTTGATAATCCGTTATGAGTTTGGCCCCCAGAGCATTATATTATATTATCTGTATGTTTCTGCTCATTTTGGCCTGGGGAGCCCGTGAAATTATTGTATGTATTGTGAGCTACGGAATTTTGAGCAGAATTCCGTAAGCTATCTGTGTTTCGGGGCAAAATTTACAGGGGAAACTCTGCCAAAATTTTCCCTGAAATATAACTTTCTTAGTTTATGTTTAAAGTGATGTAGAAATTGAAAGAATTGAATTTGGAGAAAGAAAAAAAAAATTTGGGGTGTTACAGAAAGTCATGCAGAGGAGGGAGTCAGGTGCTTGGTGGATTATCATGAGGATTTTGAAACTCTCAATGTGGTCTACCAGATCACTGTCCCTATTGTATGAATCGAAGGTTGGGATCTTGAAGTTAACAGGGGGAGCCTCAATAATCTTCTTGGAGAAGTGGGATCTAACGGAACGATATCTTCTTTCATGTTTTTCTTCTTCCTGCTTCAGTAGTGCTAGACGATCTTCCATCTTTCGAAGGCATTGAAGGACGATGTCCTCTTGCTGATCGGATCTGGTGGACCCACGAGACTCTTCGCATTGCGGAGAAGTAGAGCGGTGAGGACTGGTTCGTCGGGTCTTAGGAGGAATTATTTCAAGGGCCTGAAGAATTTCATCTTTGAACTCTTGGAGTACTGCTCTGGTGACGGGTACTTCTTCCTCCTTCCCCCATCTAGGGGTTGTTCTGCTGGTTAGAGTTTGATGTTTCCTCTATTGGGGAGTAGTTCTTCTATGGTCCCTTGGGGAGCGGTGACTTCTTCGCCCCGTAGGAGAGGGGGATCTTCTTCGCCTTCTTGGAAAGGGAGTTCTTCTGCACCCCCTTGGAGAGAAAGCTCTTTTGGATCGCAGCCTTCGAGGAGAGGGACTCCTCGCGCCTACCTGATGTGACGAATGTGGCCTACTTCAATGGTCCCTACGTTCGAACTCCTGCTGTCTGGAGTTTATGAGATGATGGAGATCTTGTTGAGGTTGAGGTGCCTTGGGAGGCATGGCGGAGGGTGTAGAGGTGTAAACCGACCCTCTGTTCTCTGCAATATGTTGTGCAGGGGGTTGATCTCATCAGGAGCCCCCTAGTGGAAGCTCCCTGGAGAGGGGTTGAGTAGGCTGCCGACGTTGTTCCGGCTGAAGGAGTTGGTCCGATTGAAGGGTATGAGGGACGTCTTCAAGAGGAGGAGGCGGGGGAAGAGGGTTGACTCGTCGGCTTGAGGCCACCGCCTTCCCTTTCCCCTTTAGAGGCATGACTTAAAATTATTTTTACCAGTGAAGTTTGGTCGGATTGCTGTTTAAAGTTTCCCACAGACAACGACAATCTGTTGTTGCAAATTTCTGTGTGGGAGCAAACAGATGATATGAGTTCTTTTGAAAATAATAAAAAGCTGTCCTTTTTTACTCTCGCTGATATTGACTATTTCTAATAGTTGTTGACTGTTGAATCTGACTCGTTTACATCGTTGGATTTGATCTTGATGAGACGATCGCTCCGATTGACCTGCAAAAGTCTAAACATCGTGGTTGACCCCGGCGACAGACCCTCTGATGCTCAAGTCAGAACTCAAAAATAGAACGAGAGCTTTTAGACGCAAAATTCTGATTACCTTGTTCTAGTGGAGGTAGATGGGTATTTACAGTCGCCCTGGGGGTCAGTTTCAAGATAATGATTTATCTCTACTTTCCGATGTTTTTAGATTGAATCAATTATCTCTTCTTCATGAAGAGATAAGAGTAGTTAAGGGGATTTGAGTTCTAAACTCTCCCATAGATAAGAGATATAGGTTTTGAACCGTCTCTTATAGATCATCATGAGTTTAAATCATTTTTAAATGATCTGGACTCATATGCATGGGGCTGTTTTGATAACCCATTAAGACAGATCAATTTTTTGGGTTAATGGGCTCGAAAGTTGCTCAATTTTCATTCATGGGCCCGTTGATATGTGAAATTACCATTTTATCCCTGAAAGCTTTAAGATTCGTGTCCGATTTGAACGGTTCCAATTTAATTCTATTTTAACCCATATCAGGAAGAAAAATAGGAAATCAACCTGTTTGGTTGGTTGAGGCCTTTGCAACCAATGAGACAGTTTACCCTAATTCTGTGCCTATAACGTTGTGGGAGGACTGCTTGGCGAAGTGTGCAGGCTTATTTGGTAGTGGGTTCAAGAAGTAATTTACTATTTGCGTGTGGGGGAAGACTGCTTGGCGAAGTGTGCAGGCTTGTTTGGTATTGGGTTCAAGAAGCAATTTACTATTTGTGTCTGGTCTTAGGCGAGTCATTTTAAGGGTGGGAACGCTCTCTGTTTTATTAATTTCTTCTGCATTGTCATTGCTCTCTGATAGAGGAGGAAGGGTTAAAGATTTACCAGGTGGCCGAAAATTGACTATCCATAATAATGCGAAAAGAAGGCCTATCAGTCAAATGCATTCACAAGGTTTGATATCGATCAGCAAGAGGACAAGGATCTAGCTGAACTGTAAGTTACGTTTTGGGTATTTAGCTGCGCACTCATCTCTACTACTATAATGAGAGAAGGCCTTTGTCCTTAACTCAACCCGTACAACGCACGTGTAGGTAAATTTTTTTTTGTCCTTTTCATTCCTCCCAAATTTTCTCCACGTGCACAGCACGTGTATAATACTAGTCTTTAATTAAATATAATGTGCTAATTAAAATATATGTTGGTGTGTCAGCTTTCAGGTTAGTTGACAGAGCTAAAATGGGATTTGATCCTTCGCAGCTTCATCGATCAGATCTTTGTTGTTCGCATTAGCAGGACATCCATACTAGTGTTCACGTTTGATGAGGATTGTCGAGCTGATACGACTAATGTATTTTTTCTGCTGTCTTTTATATATACTTTTTTGTCAATTTTTTACAATTTTTTTTATCATAGTACCGTTCTTTTGTTATCAGTTATTTCCCATCACATTTGATATTTGATAATTTTTTTATGCAGAATAGCTGTTGATTCTGTTATTCTCAGAAAGACTGTAGTATGGATCTTCCTTAGAGCATCTGTAGTCGTTGGTCATTTTGCCAAAATTGCCGCTGTAGTCGTTGACCAAATACCCAAAAATTGGATTTCGATGCTACAGTAGTCAGCCATATTTGACTGACGAAATGGCAATTGCCAAAATATAACTCACGAAAGATAATCTTTCGTCTGTTCGATCGGACGAAAGATTATTTTTCGTTCGAGAGATTTTTTTCACGCGTATTCAATCGGACGAGGGATTATTCCCCATCCCTTAAATTTTTTTATTTTTTTATTTTTGAAAAATGGTCGGACGGGAAATGATTTCCCGTCCGGTCAATTTGAAAAAAAGCCAAAAATCCTCATATGGAATATTATGCATCGTCCTACACATTAGGGATTCAAATGAATTTTTTTTGGGTGTTCAAATGTCACTATCACCTGGCCAATTCCCATTTTTTAATTTTTTTTTTAACTTCGGACGGAAAATTATCATCTGTTCGTCCTATTTAGATTTCGTAAAAGCCAAATTTTGGCTAACAACGACTACAGAGCACCACCTTTTTTTTCTATTTCTATTTGCCAAATACCCTAAATTTGGGTGTCGACGACTACAAATGCTCTTATAGAATGCTATCTTGTTAGCTGCATTGCTATTAGCGTGCCATTCCTTTTTATGTAGTGGTTTTTTTTTTTTTGTTTTTTGTTTTTTTTTTACCTCTTCTTTGTAAAATGCAATTTGGTTAGTCGTATTGATATTAGCGTGTGAATATTTTTTATGCCGGGTTTTCCTTTTTTTGGGTTGCTACTATTTTACCTCGGCTTAGCATGGTCGTGGCTTTATAGCTTTTGTATTTGTTGCTACTTTTTTTTTTTTTAGGGAAAAGGTGGAATTTGGCCACCCTGTTTCATTAATAAGAGTTTAACGAAACAAACCCAGAGTACTGGGCCCAAGTACAAACTACCAACAGAAAATAAAACATATATGAAGCAACATGACGCGTACAAACAACCAATCCCACCAACAACTCTGGAGGGTGGGCCGACAAACAAGCTCGGTCCAGCAAAATTGCAAGTACGTCAGTTTAGCTTCGTATAGTGCCTCCACGGCACATGCACACCTACCTGAGATAAGTCAGGCAGGATTTTATCACCCGCCGATCCCTGTCTTCACCTCGCTGGGGGGACCCCATCTTTGGGCCCAAACCTCGCAAATCGAAATCTGATCTCACGGTGCATGCACAGCAATCGCACCCTCCCACCATCTCCACCACTCCTACAAATGTTCCAGTAGCTCCCACAGCCGCTACCAAAGAGAAAGCCGTGAAGAGGATACCTTCTCTCTTACACGATAGCACTTTCTCAGGCGATTTCTCACCACACAACTATCTCGCTCACCCCACCAAACACCACGTTCCAGGAGAGAGCCGTGGAGAGGATACCTTCACCTCTCTCACGCTCAAACTCTCTCCGGCGATTTCTCACCACATAGACTTATCTCGACTCATACACCCAATCCGAGGGGAGAGACGACGCTATCACGAGCCAGTGGCCTAAGCTGGAGGAAGCTCAATAGCCTGAAAGTAGGCACTGTGAAGACTTCACCGGCGACATCGTAGGACACTCCATACCAACCATACCCCAACCCCACACCCCATCACCCCCAACACCAATAAACTCTGGCCCCACAGGCCCCAAACCTAACCACCGACCTCACACACTTGAACCCTAGATCCATGGTGTTCGCGACAACAGGCACGGGAGGATGCCCTGACGCGACATGGTCGCTCCGCGATAGTTGAGACAAGCACCCCGGAAGATGAGACAAGTGAGCGCACATCACAGAGGGACCCTATCTTTGGGCCCAAGCTCCACAATCGTGCAAGCTAACCTAACCCTTCGTTACTCCCTTTAGAAACGAACTACTGCACATCCAAGCACACCCTGGCTTCTTCACACGCACTACCACTCCTTGAAAAAACCAAATCACAGCTGCAGATCGCCGTGATTGGCCCCAAGAGTGTGGACATGGTGGCAAGCGCGAAGAACAACCGGGCCAACAACTCACAAAGCCCCCCAATCCCAAACCCCAACCCTAAAAAACACACCCCCCCGCTCCAACTACCGGGGATCGTCGCCACGGCAGACGAAAGGAGAAGGCCACGTCCGCCGACGATCAGATCCAGCGGGCGTAGGTGCAGCACTGGCGGAGACGAGTAGGGGGAGACCACGACCAGATCTGGAGGGATCTGGGTAGTGGGAAGCAGTCGACGGCGGTGGAGGTGGGAGGGGCGACGACCGGTGGATCTGGGGGGTCAGGGGTATGGGGAATGGCTGACGATGATGGCGGCATCGGATGGAGGTGGAGGTGGGTGACGCGACGCGGTGGAACTCCTTCGACGCGAGCGGCTGATACGCCTTCAACGCAACGACTGGCGGAGGGAAGGACAGGGGGGACGATGGGGGGGGGGGGGGGGGGGAATCTACAAGTACTTGTAGATAGAGTTAAAAACCTTTTGTCTATGAGCATTTATATTTATAATGGTTATGAGCTCTCAACTAAAATTGTGGTTTAGGGTTGAGAAAGGTGTATATGTAGTCTGAGGTTTTCTTGATTTAGAGGACGTTGATTCACAGATAGTGGTTTGGGGTAAAGAATTAGTGTATGTAAGTATTATAAGAGTTAGTGACACCTGACCACTACATGGTTCTTGGTAAGAGCATCCATAGCTATTTGCTATATTAGAATTTTTGTCATTTTTTTAGCAAAAATGCACTACAGTCATTTGCCAACATGCATTTTTTTGCATTTTTTAATACAGTAGATTGCTATATTTGAAATTTTTTTTTGACAATATGCATATTCATCTGTATTATTTTATTACTTTTTAAAAGCATCGGATGAAATTGTGATTTTTTTTTAAAAAATACTCCCGTCGGAGGAAGATGTTTGATTTTATATGTATTAAAAACTGATAAACATTAGATGTTTGGTTAGTTAATTAGTTTAATTAGATAATTAGTTAGATAATTAGGCTTAATTAGATAATTACCCACTTAATTAGATTGTTAAGTGATAAAGAGGGTGGCAACATCGTGTTTCGTCTCACGTGGGTCCCACCAATTTTTTTCACAAAAAAATTAAAAAATTGCATGATTTTAGTTGGATGAAACTTCATATTTCGTCCGTATAATTTTTTACTTTGGATTTGCTATATTTTGACATTTCACAGCTATAGCAAAGACTTGCAAAAAAGTCTGAAACACCGGGGTTAGCCTCGGCGACAAACCTTCCGAATCTCAAGCAGAACCAGAGAAAGGAACATAGTCTGATAGTAGAAAAGTCTGATTAGGAGGGAGAGAGTATTTATAGGCCAGGGAATCGGTTAGAAGATCGACATAAATCTGTTATCTTCTGTATATTCCCCCCTCCCTCTTAAGCAATTGAATCAGTTACTCTCTTGTTGGGGATAAGAGATTTGACATACAGTCCTGATGGGCTGGGTATCTCTCCTTGTGGGCATAGTCATTTTTAATGGGTTTGGAAGCGGTTCATGTCTTGTTAGTGAGCCTGAAGAAAGCATGGACCTATTCGGAAGGCCTATTAGTGTTAATTCGTTTTTGGAACCTTTAAAATTTGTGTTGTAATCATACGGCCCTGATTTGCTGCGATTTTTATTATTATCATAATGTAACCAGAATACTGACCTACAAATATACTCATACCCCTCTACAATAATGAGAAGGATATCACCCCAGCATCCAAATCAAAACAACAAGAAGAAGGAGAGAAAAAGCAGCGGTAGCACCAACCCCAATGCCCTGTCATCCCTACCTCGAAATTCACGCCCAATGCGGCCAGCCACCCCATGTCGCTAAAACTCGACAACCCCTTCCACCACCTTAGGAATCTGATACCTTCTCCATATCTTTTTATTTTCTTTTTGTCTGCATGCATGATCGATGTTATGACTATTATGATCTTGAGATGAAAATCAAGAACGTATATTTGATTGTTTAAGTGCTCAAAATTTTGATTTCTATTGTTAAAGATTTGATTTTTATGGATGAAATTCTGACTTGTATGCTTGAATTGATGATTGATGACTATGTTTATGAGTAAAATTAGATTCATATTGAGATTTTGAGTTGAATATGTTGGAATTTAGTATACATTTAAAACACTTATTTTATTGTTTATTGTCAACATTGTCTTCTGGCCCAATGGTTGCCGTTCTCATACTTTCTTCTTGCTGCAGTCAAAGTCGATCAATTCAATCCATTCAAGAATCGTGCAGTACTTTCAGAAGGTTGATTTGGGATATTCAGGTTTACTAATTTTTTTTTTCAATTATTTTAAGAAGTTATTTTCATTTGTAATTTGTAACGACCTATAGTATCTGACCGCAATTATGATTCCAACATACCCAAGAAATTTGCTGGCCTGAACTTCAAGCGATGGAAGAACAAGATGTTTTTCTATCTGTCGCTGAAGGAAGTTGCCTATGTTCTTAGCACTGACTGCCCTGTTATGCCTAACCCAGAACCAGTTGATGTTCATGAAAAAAACCAAATCTTATATAGCATTTCAGACGGGAAGGATGCCGAAAGTGTTGGAATTTCATCTTGAATAGGCAATCCGACGAACTGTATAACTATTACTTATAGTCTGATATGTGTAGATCCGTTTGGGAGGCATTGCAAAAGAAATGTGACACCGAGGAAGCAGTCTTGAAGAATTTCGCAGTTAGGCGCTATCTCAAATACACCGTGGTCGGCGACAAGCTAGTAACTATTCAATCACACAAGTTACAACGCATTGTTCATGAGATCATTTCAGAGGGTATACCCGTTGATGAGCATTTTCATGTAGTTGTGATGATTGACAAGTTACCACCTAGTTGGAAAGACTTCAATAATATCCTGCGACACAAATCAAAGGAGCCGACCGTGGAGAATTTGATAACAAGGCTTAGAGTTGAGAAGGAATCCAGGAAACAAGACCAGAAAGATGAAGTTTTGTTTGTTCAACAGAACAAAGCAAAGGTTCATCTGAAACCAATGAACAAGTCGTTCAAGAAGAATACTAATCAGAAGTTCAATTCGAACAACTGTCAGAATGGTCAGAATGGACGTTAGAATCCGAATAAGGAAAATAATCAGCAAGCCCAAACCAATAATAATGGAATAGATCCTAGAGAGTGTTGGAAGTGTCATCGCTTTGGACATATCGCTAGGAACTGCTGATCGTGTGCACCTGCACCACAGGCAAATGCTATCGAATGGCCTTTAGTGGCCATGATCACTGAGATCAACACGATCGATGTAACTGACGGGTGGTAGGCTGATATGAGCACTACTAAGCATGCCTGCTATGAGCGCAGCTGGTTCAAAACCTTTAAGGAGACTAAAGATCAGAAAGTGCAACTTGGTGATTCTCATTGCATCAATGTGCTGGAAACTGGAGAGGTGGACTTGGAGTTTACCTCTGGTAGGACTGTACCCCTCAAGGATGTCTTGCACACTCTTGATATGAGGAAGAATTTGGGTTCTGGATACCTTCTCAACCAGGTTGGGTTTCATCAGAGTATCAATCCGTATGTTATAACTAAGAATGGCATGTTTGTGGGAAAGGGTTTTGCTTGTAATGGGATGTTTAAGCGTAGTATTGAATCGACTAAGAATAATGCTTTTGTTTACTCCTTGTTTTCAGTTAATTTATAGCACTCTAGACTATGTCATGTTAATAAGAAATTGGTAAATAATATGAGGTAATTAGGCATGATACTGAAAATTGACTTAAATGAATTTGACAAATGTACTTCTTGTAGTGAAGCTAAGATAATTAAAACTTCACATAAATGTGTAGCTAGAGAAACAAATATTATAGACTTGATACATTCTGATATATGTGAGATGGATGGAACTTTAACTAGAAATGGTAAAAGATATTTCATTACGTTTATTGATGATCATTCCAATTATACTCATGTTTATCTTATGACACATAAGAATGAAACAATTGATACGTTTAGAACTTATGTAGCTGAAGTGCAAAATCAATTTCAAAGAAATATTAAGAGATTTCGTAGTGATAGAGGTACAGAATATGATTCCAATGAATTCAAACAATTATATGAATCATTAGAAACTATTCATGAGACTACTGCACCTTATTCACCTGAATCTAATGGAAAAGCGTAAAGAAAGAATATAACTCTTACTGAACTGGTAGTTACTTCTCTTATTAGTTCATGTGCACCCAAATCTTTATGGGGGAAGTTCTTTTATCTGTTTGCCATGTTTTAAATAGAATTCTGCATCTACCTTCTGATACATCACCATATGAATTATGAGGAAATAGAAATCCTAATCTCTACTATTTTAATGGGAGAGTTGGGGTTGTAAACAAACAAACTCTAATTTTGTAACTGAGCAAACCCGTACAATATATGACCAAACTAAATCCATTAAACATCCCCATTTTGTGCATGGCAAATCCCCCCCCCCCCAAAAAAATGCCTCATCTTCTCTGTTAGAAAAAAAAACCTAAATCCAAAACCCCAATTCATCTTCTCTCTGTTCAACTCCTTTCTGGACCTGCACTGCCCTATCTCTTGCATTCTCGTCGCAAGCGCATGGTCATGTCGGCGCAGTTCACTGTCAACCCAAGCATACCTGTCCAATCGCCATTGTTGCGCCGCAGATTCGCCGTCGATCTATCCATTCTCGAAATTTTCGCCGCCATTTCGTCATCGAACCAAGGGTAGATGTCGAAACTCGAGAGTTGCGTCACATACCTGCCGTCGATTCGTCGAATCCCAAAGGGTTCCCCCGTTTCACCGTTGAACCAAGGTAGCTGTCGAAACTCGCATACTTGCCGTCGATTCGTCGAATCCGAAGGGCACCGCCGTTTCGCCGTCGAACCAAGGTAGCTGTCGAAACTCGAGCGTTTCTTTGCTTTTGATAATTTTTTATTCTTTGCTTTTGTGATCTTTTTAAAAAGGCAGAAAAGTTGACAATTTTCCTTATTTTTGTTTTATGGGTTTTGAGATTAGGGAAATCAGAAGATTAGAATATAAATTAAGTTGCAAATTTGATTGGAGAAGCTTTCAATTTCATGATCACTAAGGTAAGTGTTTTGCTTCTTGGTTAACTATGATAATTTTTTATTCTTTGCTTTTAGTGATCTTTTTAAAATGGAAGAGATGATAGTGTTCGTTTTTGTATGGATAAATTAGATATAAGGGATTAGAAATGTAGGAATGTATGTCTATTATTAATTCATCTACCCATCTACCAAGCTGTCAATTTCCCTTATTTTTTGTTCTATCGGTATTGAGTATAGGATAAATTAGAAGATTAGCTGAGAAATTTAATTGAAAATTTGATTGGAGAAGCTTTCGATTTGATTGATCGCTTTGGTGAGTAGTAGCTTCTTGGTTAATTATGATAATTTTTATTCTTTGTTTTGGTGATCTTTTTAGAAGGGCGGAGATGATAGAGTTCATTTTTGTATGGCTAAATTAGAGATAAGGGATTAGAAATTTAGGAATGTATGTTTATTATTAATTTCGACTAAAGTTAAGGATGTCTACATTTGACTAAAGATACATATCAACTTAGATCAAATTGGATATAGATGTACTGTTGGATTTAATTGTGAAGAAAGAGACAACACAACAACCTGGTGTGTTAGGAGTCTGGCCCATATGGACAATTTGGGCCTTTACATGATGTTATTAACAATATATGCAAGTTTCTTCAAATAATACTTTCTCTTTGTCTCTGTTCATGTTTTCTATAATGAATCATTTTATGTTGTAAAATGACTTACCCAATTGTAACCTAAACTAAATTAAATACACAAAATAAAGCTGGGGTTCTTTCATAAATTAACAAAACCAGTTGAGGTCTCCATTCCTAGATATCAATCAAAGCAGAAAGTAACATGTTTTGGGGCTTTTAAGAATCAAAAGCATTCTGAAATGTCCATAATGCATGGAGTTTGAGCTATTGAAGAACAGAAATGCCCAAACTGCTAAAGTGTAATTCCTCAATATCAATCAAAGCAGAAAGTAACATGCTTTGGGGCTTTTAAGAATTAAAAGCATTCAGAAATGTCCATAATGCATGGAGTTTGAACTATCGGAGAACAGAAACAAAAATCTAGCTCATATATGTAATTTTGCCACAGACTACAAAATGTATATTATACATGAATGAAAAACGAAAAATAAATAAGTAGCATACAAGCACAATAACAAACAATAAAGCAATAATTTCCTATGGATTGCACAATAAATAATTACTTTCCTCTTATTTGATATCTCCATTCTAGAACGAAATTGTGTCCTATGAAGTGGTCACTTTGGACTAGAGATATTGAGGAAGAGATCAATGAAGCAATAAATTGAAGAAGAGATCAATGAACTAAATTGTGTCATCATCCTCATGATATTTTTACTAAGAAAGACTTGATGACAGATTTGACAAAATTTCTCGCATAGCATTTTAGTCAATGAAGCAATAATTTCCTACATCTATATCTCACCATTTTTTTGAAAACTACGCATACATGAATTCTAATTTTTCTTATTTGAGAACTTCATTTTGGAACTAAATTTTGTCATATGAGAGTTTCACATGCACTAACTTGCAATCTAATCTTATGTAGACTGTTATATAATTTACAATTTATCTTTTCTTTACTATACTTTTTGTAATCGTGCAACGCACGTGCATTATACTAGTATTTATTATTTTAGAGTTTGGGGTTGTGTAACCCCTGGTTTTTTTTTTTGTATTTTTGACTGTATTTTTTCGTTTTGGTGTATTTTTTTCTCTCTTGTATTTTTCTGAACTGTATATTGGATTTGTTTTCAATATATATTCGTGTTATTCCATTTTGAGCTCCTTGTGTTTGATTGATTATCTCATTTGATCGTTTTTCATTATTTTGATCATTTCCTCATTTCTGGGCTCGATATCTTTATTTTTATTTTTCTTGATGTTGTGGTGGAGTTTTGGTGGTGTTTTCCCAAACCTATTATTTTTGACTCCTAATAAGATTTTTCTAGAGCCGTAGAATTCACTCCTAATTGTATTCCCATTTGTATTTGACCCAATATCCAAAACTCATTTGTATACCTATTACTAGTTGCTAATGCCCACAACCCATTAACCCACATTTACACCCTATATACATACCCTAACATCCTAAAACCCTAACCCTAACCCTATTTTCCCCCACACTTAATCCCGGCCTCCATCTTTCCCTCTCTCCCTCTCCTGGCCTGAACATCCCCACCAACCCGTGCCCCCCTCACACAGCAGCCGACCACCATACAACCCTAGGCCGAGCCCCCTAGCTCCGGCCATCTCCACCTTCGACCACCTACACATCAAACCCGTGACTTCCTTGCTTGCCGATCACCCTAGCCACCACCAACATCATCATCTTGCAACTTTTTGAACCCCATACATTTCTCCTTGTGGTATTCTCAAAGTGGATGCTTGCCACTTTGATCGTCGTTGCTTCAAGGAGACTGTTCGTGTGGATTTTGTTCGTTGCGCTTGGATTCGTGCTTGGAGCGGATTTTGTTCGTGGGTTTTTTCTTATAGGCTTGATTGCATCGTTCTTCATCCCTAAAATAAGGCAAGTCACTTGTACTCCAATTCATTTGTTTGATACAAGTACCAAAGTTCACCTATAGTGTAGTTGGGTCTAGAGACAACCTTAGATTGCGCTTTCCTTGATGGATTTTGTCTCTATTGTAATATTTTGGCCATAGAAGACTCACGACACAATTCTTGACATGAGATAACCTAGGATTTGCCCATTCTTGATTTCTAGTCGTGTAGGTGAGAATTTGTGCAAATTCGTGTTTTGATTGATACCCATGTGAAATAATAGGCGTGGACATGTTAATAACCCTAAATCATGATGTTTAGACACTTTTTAGGCTGTATTTCAAGTTTGGATGTGTTTGGAACAACAATCTTGAATCTATATTGTTTTTGTGCTTAAGGGTGAAATCTGTATTTTCTGGATGTTCTATTTTGTTTGCTGTTTTTGTCTATGCTACAGCAAGTATCTTGATTCCGGTATAAAATATGAGTTTTAGATAATTTCATCTATTTTTAAATCCCACTGACTTTGCTAGATTTGGATTTCGTATGACTGAGTTATGATTGTTTTAGTACAGAGGTATCGATCTATTTCAGATTCTATTTTTGGTTGATTTTGTTAACAAACTATTTTCAAGAACTGTGTCATACATATTATTTTGAACCAATATTTTGTTCAGTATTTATTTATTAAGTTAGGGATTACCCAGAATTTTGGTAAATTTTATTGATAAGTTTTATGTGGTGTTTCATGCTCGTTTCTAAAATCTATACATGCTGTATTTTACTCGATGTTCTGTAAAGAACCCTATTTTCACTATGATTCTTTTTACTGTATGAAAATTCTTTGTGAAATGTGAAAGTTATTAAATTCTATCTATTTTCATATCCCTTTGGCGGAATTGGATTTCGTTTCACTGGTTACGAGATATCTTAGTTTTCGTACAGCAGTGTTGGGATTTCCAGATTCGCTAAACTATGTTTTCGTGATGCTTTCTTATTTTTGATGATTTATCTATTTTTCCTGGAAAATTCTAAAATTCTATATTTTTATTCTGGACATATAGGGGAATACCCCAGATTTTTCTTGGAATTATTTAATGTGTTTTTATGCTATTTTCATGCTCTTGTATTCGTTTTCTTGATTTCTGGCTGAACCTAATTTCTGTATTCAAATCAGTTTTGAGCTGTGTTGTTGTGAACTAATATATGAATTATTTATACTCGCTGGATTGGTGTGGATATCTATTTTCCAGATCCTTTGACGGATCTAGATTTGCATATTTGTAACTCTTGGAATCACTGTATTACTACAGCATAGTCTTGATGTTCTGAACTTGAGATGCATTTATTTTGTTCATTTATGAGATATCTTACACTTGTACATGTTTAGTTTGTTACTTGAACTTGTCACATGATCATGCCATGCTATTCTTGATATATTTTATACATATACATGCTTGTTAGACATTAATAATAAATAACCAAGCCGGAGTTTAAGGGACAGATCTGGTAGTGGATAATTCAGAAATGTGTACTCGGAAGGGGATCCACTGATCCTACGTGATACTTAACATGATACTTGATACTTTCACGCAAGACACGATACATGCCACTTGCACTACTTGATACGTGATTACAAGATACATGATACATGGAGCTTAGAGCTCAATTACTTGCTTGTCCCTGAGTATACTGTCCTTTATGGTACACTATGAAATGTAAAGTGGACTTGTTTGTATTGTAGCAACCATGTAATGTGGGCTGCATGAAGTGCTACCTAGATAATAAATCACTACAAGATTTGATACATGCTACTTGAACATGATACTTGAACATAATACGTGAACATGATACATGCTTGCTTGATACTTGACTACATGATACATGAGACTTGAAACCTGATACTTGATACATGATTACATGACACTTGACACTTGATGCATGTTTACATAATACTTATTTTCTTGACACTTGATTTATACCATGTACACTTGATTACTTTACCATGCTAGTTGTTTACACTTGACATCATACTTATACCATGTGTTAGTTAGTTTTTCCATGTGCTTGTATCCTATATTATAAGTGACCCGTGACTTGAAATTGACGGGTACTTGTGTTTTGTCTTTTCCTCTTTCCTGCATTTGATGAATTGCAGATTATGAAGAACAGGTTCCAGATGGTATCGCAGACTTGAAGTATTAGTATTGTTTTTATTATATTATTCTTGTATCGTGCTTGAACAATAATTATATTCGTGAGACTTGGATTATTCATGTATCTTTGAGACTTGAATATTTCTTTTATTTGGGAAATGTGACCCAAGACTTGTATTTTATTCAGATCATGACTATTTGAGATTTATGTATTTGGTTTCAAATATTCTTGATGGTATTTTTACTCATTATGTGCATGTGGTTGATTAAACCGCTTCCGACTCTGTATATTTCTTGTGCATGATGTTAAGATTTCTTGAACAACTTATGATGTTGAAAATCATTCGCTGGGCTTTTGTTACGTATCCGTATTCTGTATTCTTTTGGGAAGCAGGGCATGACAGAAATTTTGGTGATATCAGAGCACCAGGTTTGGCTAATGTATTGGGCGACTAATATATTAGACAAGCTTGGCTCGAACTGAAAATCTCCTGAACATTCACTAACCATGCATGCATACAATGAATGAAGTATTATCAACATTGATCTGAATGCTAACTGTTTTTGGTTTCGTGCAAACTATGGCTCGTAGAGGTTCTACTTCTCAGTCGCAGAGTGACCCGATTGAAGCGGTCACTACAGTGCTTGAGCACTTGATTAATCAGCAGCAGAACCATAGTGATTTGGTGATGGCTGCTTTGGAAGCCGCTCGAGCTACTCCACCTGTTACGCCTAGGCAGGATGTTCTTCCACCCCATCTGGGAACGGTCACAGACTTTATGAGGCTGCATTCGGACAGGTTTTTAGGCACTGAGACGCCTTTGGAGATCGAACAGTGGTTGATTCGGACAGAGAACCTGCTTTTAGCAGCTAGAGTTTCAGATGTAGATAGTGTGGATGTGGTTACCATCCAGTTGGTGGACTTGGCTCATATCTGGTGGAGGTCCGAGTCCGAAAGACTTGAAAGACCGATCACTTGGGCCACTTTCATTAGGAGCTTCTTGGAGAAGTTCTTCCCTAGCAGCACCAGAGTTGAGATGGAGCAGCAGTTCTTAGCCCTGAAACAGGTTGGTCATTATTTCTAGTAATGAAATTTTGTTACATATTGTCCATGCAATGTTGTAACAAAAGACTTTCTAAATCAAGGTTCCAGGTATGTGGACGAGTACGCAGTCGAGTTTATGAGACTTAGCCGCTTTGCAGCCGTTCTTGTGGCGAACGAAGAGGATAGGGCTCATAGGTTCATCTTGGAGTTTGAGCGAGACATCTAGGGTGCAGCTTGTCTCTCTGCACTTGTGTACCTATGCTGAGGCTCTTGAGGCAGCTAGGGCCCAGGAGCAGGCTCGTGGTGGTTCAACTCCCTCTCAGCGGACTGTTCCGCAATCAGTTGCTAGGTTTTCTGGTGGGCCTATTCGGAGACCTGTTCCAGCCCCTTCAGTTAAGGCAGCTCCTTACTCCTCTGTGGGTCCTCCGAGAGTTGGTTTCTGTGACTTTTTCCGTATTCCAGAGCATGAGCGCAAGGATTGCCGACGTGCCAATCGTCACTGTTTTAGTTGTGGTGCTGCTGATCATTCTGTGCGGGATTGGCCACAGTTGGCTCCTCCAGCCAGGGAACCTGTTCAGCTAGTTGTCGCAGCTCGTGGTCCAGCTAGACCATCGCTTCCCCTGCAGCGTCAGATTGTCGGTCAGAGTACCACTGTTCTGAGGAGAGGCCAGGCTTTCAACCTAACTGCTGCAGATGCTGAGTCAGTTGAGAGTGTGGCTGCAGGTATTTTGTTGTTTTAATTTTGGTCGTTTCTATTTGTTTCTCCATTTCCCTTGCTTTATTTCTTTCTGTTGCCTTCTGCATTTTGTTTTTCCTCACCCCCTGTTCAACCCTTCTCTTCCTTGTTTCTTTTGCTTTTCTGTCTTAAGTGTTGTGCTGGTTTGCTCTTTTCCTGCTTTTGTTCTGTTTGATTCTGGGGCAACCCATTCTTTTGTCTTCTCTCGATTTGTCGTTCTCCATCAGTTGGAGTGCAGCAACATGTCAGAGGCTTGGAACATCATGACAGGTGGAGTTGTCATTTGTTCCTGGGAGTGCAGGCAATGTCCCGTTGTTATTGGGGACGCAGAGTTCAAAGCCAATCTGATTGTAATTGGGAATTCGGGATTTGACGTTATTCTGGGTATGGATTGGTTGGGTGAAATCCATGCTATTATTGATTTCCGTGCCAAGAAGGTTGTGTTCCGGATTTCAGATCGCACAGAGTTTGAGTTCCATGCCGGGGAGTCTTCCTTTAGCCGAGCTGCAGTTGATCAGGAGGTTTGTGTGAGGGAGTTGAATTTAGGCTGTGAGGCTGCGCCTCTAGTAGTTCGGGATTTCTTGGTTGTTTTTCCAGATGAGTTGCTTGGCCTACCCCCTGATAGGGAAGTGGAATTCGGTATTGATGTTTAGCCTGGAACAGAGCCGATATCGAAGAGTCCCTAAAGGATGGCACCGGTTGAGCTGGCAGAGCTTAAGGTGCAGATTCCGCAGTTACTTGATTTGGGTTTCATCAGACCTAGTGTTTCGCCATGGGGTGCTCTGGTCCTTTTTGTTGACAAGAAGGATGGTAGTCGTCGACTGTGCATGGATTATCGAGAACTGAACAGAGTTACTGTAAAGAATCGGTATCTGTTGCCCAGGATAGATGATTTGTTTGATCAGCTGAGTAGGGCTACTATTTTCTCAAAGTTGGATCTTCGTTCTGGATATCACCAAGTCAAGGTGAAGGCTGCAGATATATAGAAGACAACTTTCAGGACTAGATACGGGCACTATGAGTATCTTGTGATGCCATTCGGAGTTACGAATGCGCCAGCTGTATTCATGAGTCTTATGAACCGGGTTTTCTCTCAGTTCTTGGATAGGTTCGTGGTGGTCTTCATTGATGATATTTTGGTGTATTCTCAGAATCGGAAAGATCATGTTGAGCATCTTAGAGTGGTTCTGCAGACTTTGAGAGAGAATCAGCTCTATGGAAAACTTAGCAAGTACATGTTTTGGCTCTACAGGATTTCCTTCTTGGGGCATACTGTTTCTGGCGATGGTATTTCTGTGGATCCTGCTAAGGTTGAGGCTGTGAAGTATTGGCCTATTTCCAGATCAGTTTCAGAAGTCAGGAGTTTTCTCGGTTTGGCTGGCTATTATCAGAAGTTCGTCCAAGATTTTTCAAAGATAGCAGGACCGTTGACTAAGTTAACTGGGAAGGATCAGAAGTTCTGTTGGTCTGATGAGTGTGATGAGGCTTTTGTTGAGTTGAAGAACAGGTTGACGTCAGAGCCAGTGTTGACTATTCCTGATGGTTCAGGCAGATTTGTGATTCACTGTGATGCTTCTGGTAAGGGTCTTGGAGAAGTTTTGATGCAGAAGGCTGAGTCGTTGCGTATGCATCGAGGCAGTTGAGGCCGCATGAGAAGAACTATCCTACTCATGACTTGGAGTTAGCGGTAGTGATTTTTGCTTTGAAGCTGTGGGACATTATTTACTTGGGGACCGAGTGGAAATCTTTACAGACCACAAAAGTCTCAAGTACGTCTTCACCCTAGAAGAGTTAAACATGAGGCAAAGGCGTTGGTTGGAGCTTATGGCCGATTATGACATCAGTTTGCAATACCACCCTGGTAAAGTAAACTTGGTACCAGATGCTTTGAGCAGGAGACCGACAATTATATTCTTGACTCTACAGGGGGATCTGATTGAGCAGATGAGGAGTTTTGAGTTGGAGGTTTTGTTGTCGAGTTCTAATCGGAGTTGTTTGGTGCTTCAGCTGCAGTCGTCTCTTGTTAATCAGATTAAAGAGGAGCAGGCTAGTGATGCACAGTTGCAGAGATTTCGAGCTGAGGTTGAGTCTGGGTCCAAAATGGGCATGGTTATTCATTCGGATGGATCTCTTCGTTTTGGGTCTAGATTATGTGTCCCAGAAGGTGAAGTTCGTCAGAGGTTGCTTGAGAAAGCCCATCAGTCTTCGTATTCTATCCATCCTGGCGGTACTAAGATGTATTGAGATTTGAAGCTTCATTTCTGGTGGTAGGGTATGAAAAGGGCTGTGGCTCAGTATGCTGCTCAGTATTTGATCTGCCAGCAAGTTAAGGCAGAGCATCAGAGAACCGCTGGACTTCTTCAACCGCTTTCTATTCCAGAGTGGAAGCGGGAACATATCACTATGGATTTTGTGATCGTTTTGCCCAGGAGTCTTAAGGGTCATAATGCCATTTGGGTGATTGTCGACCGTTTGACGAAGAGTGCTCACTTCATTCCTTTTCACGTTGGTCAGTCTACTGAGAGCCTAACTGAGAGGTATATGCAAGAGATTGTTAGACTTCATGGGGTTCTAGTCAGTATTGTATCCGACAGGGATACGAGATTCAGATCTCAGTTCTGGGAGAGTCTTAGAACAGTTTGGGGAGTAAATTAAAGTACAGTATAGCTTTTCATCCCCAGACTGATGGACAGTCAGAACGGACTATTCAGATTTTTGAGGACATGTTGAGGTCCTGTATGCTTCAGTTTGGTGGGCTTGGGATGATCATTTGCATCTCGTAGAGTTCTCGTACAATAACAACTTTCAAGCCAGTATTAAAGCTGCTCCGTTCGAGGCACTCTATGGACGAAAGTGCAGATCACCAGTGTGCTGGGATGACATTGGTGAGAGGAAGTTGTTGGGTCCGGAGTTGATCACTAAGACAGTGGATGCTGTGGTTCGGATCAGGAAGCATTTGCAAGCAGCTCAGGATAGGCAGAAGCGATTGGCCAATGTCCATCGGAGAGCTTTGGAGTTTGTTGTTGGTGACCATGTTTTTCTTAAGGTATCGCCGTGGCTCGGTGTCATTCGGTTCGGTCGCGGTGTCATTCGGTTCGGTGGCGGGGGCAAGCTTAGCCCTAGGTTTATTGGACCGTTTGAGATTTTGGAGCGAGTAGGCAAGGTGGCCTATCGTTTTGCATTGCCGCCAGCTTTATCAGGAGTGCACGATGTTTTCCAAGTCTCACAACTCAGGAGATATATCTGAGATGAGAGCCACGTGATCGACTATTCTGAGTTGACCATTCGGTCAGATTTGACTTGTGAGATTCCGCCAGTTGCTATTGTGGATCGGCAGGAGAAAGTGCTTAAGAACAAGGTCATCAAGTTCGTTCGTGTTGCTTGGAATCCTCACTCGCCTGGTAAGTCGACTTGGGAGCTGGAGGAGGAGATTCTGAAGAAGTTTCCTCATTTTTTGAGTTGTTTTGTTTGGTTTTTTTGGTTGTTTCGGGGTTACCCTATGTATCTTCTTTTTGAATTTCGAGGACGAAATTCTTCTTGTTAGGTGGGTAGGATTGTAACCCCTGTTTTTTCATTTTTGTGTATTTTTTACTGTATTTTTCGTTTTGGTGTATTTTTTCTCTCTTGTATTTTTCTGAACGCGTATATTGGATTTGTTTTCAATATATATTCGTTTTATTCCATTTTGAGCTCCTTGTGTTTGATTGATCGTCTCTTTAGATTGTTTTTCATTATTTTGATCATTTCCTCATTTCTGTGCTCGATATCTTTATTTTTATTTTTCTTGATGTTGTGGTGGAGTGTTGGTGGTGTTTTCCCAAACCTATTATTTTGACTCCTAATAAGATTTTTCTAGAGCCGTAGAATTAACTCCTAATTGTATTCCCATTTGTATTTGACCCAATATCCAAAACCCATTTGTATACCTATTACTCGTTGCTAATACCCACAACCCATTAACCCACATTTACACCCTATATATATACCCTAACATCCTAAAACCCTAACCCTAACCCTATTTTTCCCCACACTCAATCCCGGCCTCCATCTTTCCCTCTCTCCCTCTCCAGGCCTGAACATCCCCACCAACCCAAGCCCCCCTCACACAGCAGCCGACCACCATACAACCCTAGGCTGAGCCCCACCTTCGACCACCTACACATCAAACCCGTGACTTCCTTGCTTGCTGATCACCCTAGCCACCACCAACATCATCATCTTGCAACTTTTTGAACCCCATACATCTCTCCTTGTGGTGTTCTCAAAGTGGGTGCTTGCCACTTTGATCGTCGTTGCTTCAAGGAGATCGTTCGTGTGGATTTCATTCATTGCGCTTGGATTCGTGCTTGGAGCGGATTTTATTCATGGGTTTTGCTTATATGCTTGATTGCATCGTTCTTCATCCCCAAAATAAGGCAAGTACCTTGTACTCCAATTCATTTATTTGATACAAGTATCAAAGTTTACGTATAGTGTAGTTGGGTCTAGAGACAACCTTAGATTGCGTTTTCCTTGATGGGTTTTGTCTCTATTGTGATATTTTGGCCATAGAAGACTCACGACACAATTCTTGACATGAGATAACCTAGGATTCGCCCGTTCTTGATTTCTAGTCGTGTAGGTGAGAATTTGTGCAAATTCCTGTTTTGATTGATACCCATGTGAAATAATAGGCGTGGACATGTTAATAACCCTAAATCATGATGTTTAGACACTTGGTAGGTTGTATTTCAAGTTTGGATGAGTTTGGAACAATAATCTTGAATCTATGTTGTTTTTATGCTTAAGGGTGAAATTTGTATTTTCTGAATGTTCTGTTTTGTTTGCTGTTTTCGTCTATGCTACAGCAAGTATCTTGATTCTGGTATAAAATATGAGTTTTAGATAATTTAGTCTATTTTCAAACCCCACTGACTTTGCTTGATTTGGTTTTCGTATGGCTGAGTTATGACTGTTTTAGTACAGAGGTGTCGATCTATTCTAGATTCTGTTTTTGGTTGATTTTGTTAACAAAATATTTTCAAATCTGTGTTATACATATTATTTTGAGCCAAAATTTTGGTCAGTGTTTCTTAATTAAGTTAGGGATTACCCAGAATTTTGGTGATTTTTATTGATAAGTTTTATGTGGTGTTTCATGCTCGTTTCTAAAATCTATACATGCTGTATTTTGCTCGTTGTTATGTAAAGAACCCTATTTTCACTATGATTCCTTTTACTGTATGAAAATTCTTTGTGAAATGTAAAAGTTAGTAAATTCTATCTATTTTCATATCCTTTTGACAGAATTGGATTTCGTTTCACTGGTTGCGAGATATCTTAGTTTTCGTATAGCAGTGTTGGGATTTCCAGATTCGCTAAACTATGTTTTCGTGATGCTTTCTTATTTTTGATGACTTATCTACTTTTCCTGGAAAATTTTGAAATTCTATATTTTAATTCTGGACATATAGGGAAATACCCCAGATTTTTCGTGGAATTATTTAATGTGTTTTTATGCTGTTTTCATGCTCTTGTATTCGTTTTCTTGATTTCTGGCTGAACCTAATTTCTGTATTCAAATCAGTTTTGAGATGTGTTGTTGTGAACTAGTATATGAATTATTTATACTCGCTGGATTTGTGTGGATATCTATTTTCCAGATCCTTCGACGGATCTAGATTTTCTTATTTGTAACTCCTGGAATCACTGTAATACTACAACATGGTCTTGTTGTCCTGAACTTGAGATGCATTTATTTTGTTCCTTTATGAGATATCTTGCACTTGTACATGTTTAGTTTGTTACTTGCACTTGTCACAAGATCATGCCATGCTATTCTTGATATATTTTGCACATATACATGTTTGTTGGACATTAATAATAAAATAACCAAGCTGGGGTTTAAGGGACAGATCTCGTAGTGGATAATTCAGAAATGTGTACTCGGAAGGGGATCCACTGATCCTACGTGATACTTAACATGATACGTGATACTTTCACGCAAGACACGATACATGCCACTTGCACTACTTGATACGGGATTACAAGATACATGATACATGGAGCTTAGAGCTCAATTACTTGCTTGTCCCTGAGTATACTGTCCTTTATGGTACACTATGAAATGTAAAGTGAAACTGTTGTGTTGTAGAAACCATGTAATGTGGGCTGCATAAAGTGCTACCTAGATAATAAATCACTACAAGATTTGATACATGCTACTTGAACATGATACTTGAACATAATACGTGAACATGATACATGCTTGCTTGATACTTAACTACATGATACATGAGACATGAAACTTGATACTTGATACATGATTACATGACACTTGACACTTGATGCATGTTTACATAATACTTGTTTTCTTGGTACTTGATTTATACCATGTACACTTGATCACTTTACCATGCTAGTTGTTTACACTTGACATCATACTTATACGATGTGTTAGTTAGTTTCCCCATGTACTTGTATCCTACATTATAAGTGACCCGTGACTTGCAATTGACGGGTACTTGTGTTTTCTCTTTTCCTCTTTCCTGCATTCGATGAATTGCAGATTATGGAGAACAGGTTCCAGATGGTATTGGAGACTTGAAGTATTAGTGCTGTTTTTATTATATTATTCTTGTATCGTGCATGAACAATAATTGTATTCGTGATTCTTGGATTATTCATGTATCTTTGAGACTTGGATATTTCTTGTATTTGGGCAATGTGACCCAAGACTTGTGTTTTATTCAGATCATGACTATTTCAGATTTATGTATTTGGTTTCAAGTATTCTTGATGGTATTTTTACTCATTATGTGCATGTGGTTGATTAAATCGCTTCCGACTCTGTATATTTCTTGTGCATGATGTTAAGATTTCTTGAATAGCTTATGGATGATGAAAACCATTCGCTGGGCTTTTGTTACGTATCCGTAATCGTATTCTGTTGGGAAGCGGGGTGTGACAGGTTGTCTAGCATATGTTAGAAAACATGATCCTCAAACTTACAAGTAGAGCATATGAATGTGTTTTTATTGGTTTTGCAGATTACAGTAAGGCTTCAAGATTTTTAGACTTAAATAATAATGTGATTATTGAATCTTTTGATGTCGAATTTTACGAGGATAAATTTCCTTACTTATTGAGGAACAGTGGGGATAATAGTGGCGGTTCACAACCCTCTACTTCTTCTAGTATACCTCAAGCTAATACACCTCTTAATGTTGATTCTCATAATATTGATTCTGAACCTTGTAGAAGTAAACATGGTAGAACTACTAAAGATTTTGGGCCATGATTATGTTATATATGCTTTAGAATCTGACCCTAGTTCTATCAAAGAGGCCTTAATTTCACTCGATGCCGATTTGTTGCAACAAGCCATAGATGGCGAGATGAATTCACTAACCTCTAATGGTACTTGGGAGTTAGTGGACTTACCTCCTGGTAGTCGTTCTATAGGGTGCAAATGAGTTCTTAAGAGGAAACTAAAACCTGACGGTACTATTGCAAAGTTTAAAGCTAGATTAGCAGCTAAAGGATATGTACAAAAAGAAAATATAGACTTCTTTGACACTTACTCTCCTGTGACTAGTGTGACTACCATTAGAATTTGATTAGCTATTTCTGTTATGCACAATTTATTGATTCACCAAATGGATATTAAAACAGCTTTCCTTAATGGAGAACTTAAAGAAGAACTTTATATAGATCAGCCTGAAGGTTTTGTGATTCCAGGGTAGGAACACAAAGTTTGCAAGCTGAATAAGACTCTATATGGTCTTAAGCAAGCTCCTAAACAGTGGCAAAATAGAATTGATCAATTATTACTCTCAAATGATTTTTCTGTTAAAAATGTTGATAAATGCCTTTATTATAAAGCATCTAGTGATAGTTGCATTATGCTTTGTCTATATGTAGATGATTTACTCATTTGTGGTTCTTCGCGTGAATTAATTTCATAGACTAAATCTAGGCTTAGTCAAAATTTTGATATTACTATTACTTTGACCATAGACCTACATGTACACCTAGTGACCCTCATGTTAAACTTTTGAAAAATTCTGGTGCTGCAGTCAGACAAAAAGAATATGCTAGTATTATTGGTAGCCTTTGCTATGCTACTGACTGCACTAGACCTGACATTGCATATGTCGGGGTATTAAGTAGATTTACGAGTTGTCCTGGTTCTGAGCATTGCAAAGCTATTGACAGAGTCATGAGGTACTTGAAAAAGACCGTAAATTTAGGACTACATTTATGAGAGGTTTCCCGCTGTCCTTGAGGGATTTAGTATAGCGCCCTGAATTTCCAATAAGTAATATTAGAAATAAGTGGCACAATACCCAGAATCAACTTCAATGTAATCATAAACACAATATCAAATATAGGAAAAATTAAAACCTTTTAATACAACTGTTCTTTCTTACATTTACACAGTGGAAAATCATAAACCTTTTAATACAGGGAAAATTAAAACGTTTTAATACAACTGTTCTTTGTTGTATTAAAACCTTTTAATACAACAAATGAAGCATATTAATACGGAAATGTTAAATGGAACGTAAGACAACAATAAATGAAGCATAAAATATCAAGTGAAACTAGGCTAAGTGTCAAGTGTATGAAAAATAGAAAAAAACAAGCATGCTTAAAACGAGTCAAGAAAACACCAATGCCTATGATGATTACTAATGCATACTTGTCGGAATCTACGCATCCCATTCTACATAGGTCCGGTGCAAGCCCTTATCGTTCTCCACTTATTAGGGTTCAATCCCTCGTTATGCAACTAACCTACTACGTGATTACATTAAGATTTAGATTATTCTGTGAGTATCTAGTGCCATGCCCCCGATAATTCTTGAGAATCAACTTCCCACTGTCCGTGATTTTTGGTACACTCCCTCACACCCCAATAATTCTGGAAGTTGAAACCCACACCGTCCGGCCAAATGGTACCTCATCACACGAATATTCCATGAGCATCACCCCTATCCCCGATAATTCTGAAGATGGATCCCACACCATCCTTGTTCACACCCCGATAATTCTTGAGAATCAACTTCCCACCGTCCGTGATTCTGGGTACACTCCCTCACACCCCAGTAATTCTAAAAATTGAAACACACATCGTCCGTGACCACACCCAGATAATTCTTGTGAATTATCTTCCATCGTCCGATCATATGAGGCCCCCTAACCAAGTTTGCTCTTATTTCTTCACAACTCTAACTAGTGTCTGTCCTTAAATATATTATTATTGATTAAAAGTCACAGTCCCCCACAGAGTTGGTATACACTACCAGACTTAACTCAACTAAATCGACAACAAGGCCCAACTGGCCAAAATTCACAAAATCCCATCTGCCGGCATACTAGGGTCCCACTCAACCTCTAGAGTCTCATAACTCAATGTATTATCTCAAACATTCCTTGGTATCAAATAAATCCAAAATCATCTAACTCACAACGAGGAATTCCCTCAAATCCAATAGTCAAAACCAAGTACCTCCATGTACAACTATATCCACATAATTTATCCAAAACTGAAACTAACATCAATAAAACTGAGGCTTTATATTTTCAAAACTGTAGGAAGATCTGAGATATGCTACTCTTGAAATTTGAGAATATTTACTTCCTAAAATCTACGAATATCCGAGTAAAATTCCATTTAAAGTTTTAAATACACACTCTCCGAAACAGTGAAATCTTAATTTAATTAATTTGGAAAACTGAGAATCATCGTTTGAAATTTTCGGAGAAATAATCATTCAAAGAAAGGAAAACTGCAGCTAAACTGAGTGTGAAAACCAAGTAATGACGGTCACCGACATGAAACAGTACAACAATTATGGTCGACCGACAGCATTCAAAAGAACCACAACCCAAAAATCATGGCACAATACAAAATCTGCAGTCGACCGCCAGTAGAAAAAGTGGCGACAGCCCAGTCATGATAGTCGACCGTAACGAAAAGTTCAAAAGAACTGCAGTCGACTACACGGTCGACCGACACGCAATCTGCAACAGCCATTTAAATTTCGGAGATCTTTCAAACTGATATATGTTTATATCTATAAATACCTGATTGCATATGATAAAAATAAATAAAAAATAAATGTATTTTGGCCAAACCATCTCAGTATATACATCAACCAAATCTTTTCATAAATTCCACAAAAATCCCGATTTCCAAGTTATAACATTGAATAAAGATTTTAGAGAGAGCTTTTCACATGAACACTTAAACAAATCAGTAAACGCAGTCATGAGCCCCTCTCATGCAGAAACATTGACATAAACATGCATCAAAACTAAGATCTATCATGAAATAGACATCCACTAGTCAAAATATTTCAATTCAACCTCAACCAAACTCAACTCCTTCCATTACTCAATAGATACAACTCCAATCAATGATAAAACCCTTCATCCCCAACCAAAATAGTAATAAATAATTCATTACTCGTCCATGTGCTTATATGAAACTATCACTTAATTGCAGTCTAATTTATACATGATAGCATTGCAAACAAGTCAAGCAACTCTCATACAAGCAAACTTTAGATCTTTACCCATTAGACGACATTCCTACAAGTCTCATGCAACATTCTATATCAATTCGTACATGATCATTCAAACATAGCATAACAAAGGTAAGAAACTTTATGCATTATTAGTCTCTAACATACTTTAATCATCTAGGCATGAAAGTCACTCATCGATTTATATTTCATTCATGAAAGATGTTATTTGACTATTCATTCATTGAGATACACATTTATGATGGATCTACCTCAATTTTATAACCATACAATTTCTAACATGCACCCTATTTGAACAATTCTCATATTCTACAATCATAAAGCAAAATAATATATGAGAAGAATCCCCCCCCCCCCCCAAAGAAGATCAATTTGAAGAACAATAGTTGTAATAGAGAAAAGTTCCTTCCTCCACCGTGCAAAAATCCAAGATCCAAGCCTCCACTCCAAGAAAATAATGAAGAAAATAGGGTTTATGTTCACAACATGGGGGAGGGCGGCTGTTGTTGCTATATACGCTGGGGGGGTTTGTTTTTAAGGGTTTCCACAAGATTTTATGAAATATTCCTTAAGAAAATAACTTTGCATATATAGATCCTTCAAAGATCAATTAATTAAATCAAGTTAAATCAATTAGAGAAAAAGTATTTTCCCCTTAACTCCTCAATCTGGCCGGCCCTGTGTGCAGCCCCAAAAATTCAAATTTTGGAATTTACCCCAACTGGCGAATTTTACATAAAAGTCATTCACTTTGAAATATTTGCAAATATGTAATATATTATTCAGAAAAATCCTAAAATTTAGAATACACTCAATTATAAATTGGAGAATTTATTTAGAATTTAAAAGTGGAAATTTGCACCACAAAATATTTGCACGTGTGAAAATGTCGATTTTACGAAAATCCAAAATAATTAAATAAGTTGATTTAAAGATTATTTATTAATTCAAAATATAGTATTTAAAATTCTGGGGTGTGACATCACTCCCTCCTTAGAATAGTTATGTCATCAGAACTACTACCAGCCAAGGGAAAACAAAAAAAAAAGAACGTATACAAACAGTTCAGGAAAATCACTATATTTTTATTGTATAATTACATTGGGTTGCTAACTAAAGAAAATAACGTATAATAAGAACAGTAAAGTAAATATGAAAATTGACAGAAAAACAAGTATACGCAAAACCCATACAGCATAAAACTAATTCCAAGAAGATATATAAAAGGTATTAAAAAAAACTATGCAATAACTTATTGAAAGCAACTAGATAATCAATTAATGTATATGAATTTCTACAACATAATTATCATAACTAATATATGTTAGTCAATAATACTTTAAAGTACACAAATGAATCAAAAGCTTCCTTAAAACTTGAATGCACTATAAACATAATGCACTATGAATTTAAGAATTAATAAAAATAGACAAACTTACGTAACACAAAACTTAATCAAGAATACGAGTAAAAGAAAACTGTCAAAAGTAACACATAACAATAAGTTTAGTTAGTAAAACAAAATATTAAGCACTCCAAAGGTTGTTAAAACATTTGTCTAAAATCAAAAATGCAAAGTAGACATATAAACAAGTCAACAAAAATGATTACTGATCAAGTAACATCGTAAAAGATCATTATAGTAAGGAATATAATAAGGTCAATGTCACGCCCTACTTCCCAAAAATATGAAACACAGGCACATGACATTGGCCGAGCAAATGACTTGCGCCATCCATAAGCTGTTTTTGTTCAACTCAACAATATAACAACATAGAAACAACCACACATGCAATAAGAACAATCACATGAATAACAATTCTTAGAATAAAATATGAAATAACCAAATACGATAACCCAACGTCTGGAAACAAAATAACAATCTCCAGGTCAAAAGCTCATAATACAATGTTAATAAAACTCAATACAAGAAGTCCAATAAAATAATGAACAATCTAGAAAGCAATAAATCCTCAGAAAGACTGTTCTCCAAGTCCTGCATGTATCTCTTCTTTATCACCTGTGAATACCTCATCTAAAAAAAGGAGAAAATTTGTCCTGAGAGCAAGTCATAGATAGCAAGTAAAGAAAGCATTGAACAATAAAAATACGGTATAATAATGAATTCAATAAAACAATAGGAATCAATAGCAATAGATGATAGCAATTGTAGCGCCCCGAATTTCTAATTTAATAACTTAGAAAATACGTGGCACAATCCCAACATCAACTTCAATATAATAGTACACATAGCCCAAAAACACAAATAATTTTATTCCAAACTTTTATTACAACAATCTTTTTCAAACACAGCGGAATTACAAACACCTTGAATTACAACTTTCTTTTCATAATACTTCTTTTTACACAAATTTACACAAAGCTCTATTACGTCAGTTTATCTCAAAACTAACTCAAGCATCCAAGCCTCCAGACTCTAAGCAACAACCTGTAACACATGAGGCTAGAGATGATCCCTAACCCCCAAACTAAAGGGGTCAGCCATAAATGGTGTGAGTGATATAAAAACAAAACAACATAATTTAATCATAAAACATAAAGTCATCAATGGCATGTATTAACAACAAGGATAAATGAATGAGAAATAACAAAAGATTTAAAGCATGAAAACATCATGAAATGAAAACAACAAGTGAAGTTAGCCTAAGTGTCAAGTGTAAGAAAGCTGGAAAACACAAGCATAAAACCAAGAATACATCCAGTACATACAAATGTACCCTGTCTAAACAACATCCGGAGAATTATCTCCCTGTCGTGTACCCTACGAAATGTGCAGATACACCCGGTACATACAAATGCACCCCGCCTATCTGGAGAATCATCTCCCTGCCTATCCGGAGAATTGCCTCCCTACCTATCCGGAGAATTACCTCCCTGCCGTGTACCCCACGAAATGTGCAGATACACCCGGTACATACAAATGCACCCTATCTATCCGGAGAATTGCCTCCCTGCCGTATACCCCACGAAATGTGCAGATTCACCCGGTACATACAAATGCACCCTGCCTATCCGGAGAATCATCTCACTGCCTATCCGGGAATAGGCCCGTAGACCTTCATCACGCGAACATCTAAATAACTCAAAACAACAACTAACCAAGACCCCTCAGGCCTATCTCAATAAATCTCAAATAGAACCAAAACTCACTAATCCATCGTCAAACGATCAAGAGGAAATCTCTCCACTCCACAAAACCCAAGTCTTTAATAAATTCCATAATCCAAATCCAACCATAATATATAGTGAAAGCGTATGTTCTATAGAAGAATAATATTTATAAGAGTAGATTATAGATCCAAAACATTTTAAGAGTTAGTCTTTTAAAGAACATCAAAACACCTTAGAAAAGTATCAGTACCAGTCGACTGCAATAGGTCACCAGTCGACTGTCCAGAGTGAAAACTAACATCTTTAAGAAGTAAGATCTAAGTGTCTACAGTCGACTGCAAAACTCACCAGTCGACTATCCAGAGAGAAATCCAGTAACTTTCGGAAAATAAGTCTAAGTATAGTATAAGTCGACTGTTAATACTATAGGTCGACTGTCCAGAGAAAATTCCAACATTTCTTTAAGAAAATATTCCATGTGTTGTAAGTCGACGTAAAAGTCGTAGCTCGACTTACCAGAGAGAAAGCTTCAGTATCTTTAAAAGTAATATGGGGACACCAGTCGACTGTAAAAGGTCTGAGTTGACTGTCCAGAACGAATTTTCAAGAAAACTAAAGACACAGCAGCTGGGTCATACCAGTCGACCGAAAAGTCTACCAGTCAACTGTCGGCCTACAGACTGCCTAGTTTTGGTTGTATATGATAATCAAAATTAGGGTTTTCCAAAAGCAATCATTGTTCACTAAAATAATTTTTACTCAAATAAACAACAATCTCAAAGTATCCTCAATTTGGATACATTTCCTCCAATCAACCAATATCTCAAAAATCAATTCTCATGTTCTCAACTCCTAATTCTTCCATTAGGGTTTCTCAATACTCAATATCTTCCTCAACTCAAAACCAAATCTGATTTGTATACACAAGATCCAGATGTTCCTCCATCTGATCATAACCATACTCAAATCATAAACATGCATTTCTAGCAATACAATGTTATGAACCAAGATCTACTCAACATTCTTAGATTTCACATACATGATACAAACAACAATCATTGCATCGTTTTCATGCAAGGTACTAAATAAACATACATGCCAAACAACAATCAAACAATCGTTCACTTAAATCAAACCACAAAACAAAGTTCATATTACATACAAAACAAATCAAAATAAAACAATATCACTCACATTTGAATTGAAACGATCCAACGAAAAGCCTTCCTTTTTGCGAGATCCAAAAATTTTCCTCTTGACCACCAAGAAAATAATAATATAATAAATCTGGAGTTGTGTAGCGAATGACGGCTGCACACCCTCTTTTATACAGGCCGAAAATAAGATTTAGGGTTTTAGAAATGTATTTGCAAAATAGTCCTCCCAAAAATATAACTTTACTCATATAACCTTTCCTTAGTTAAAATAGATTAACTGAATCCAAACCAGATCACATATTTTATCGCTGAGTTGTCCAACAACCCAGAGCAGCCCAGTAAACAAGAAAAATTCGGATTTTCAACTCAGGGTGGCAATTTTGCACAAAAGCCCTCCCTTTTGTAATTTTTTGCAATTACATCATAAAATATTCATAAAAATCCTAAAAAATCCGAAATAATATCTAATAATACATATTATATTTTCCAATCAAAATATTTGACTTTTACTTTCCAAAAAAACATTTGCACAGAATTCTACATGAATTCCTTATTTGCAAAAACACCCTTTTTGACTAAATCTTCACCAAATCGACTTTAAATAAAATGTAAATATATTTAAATTTAAATGCTAACCATGGAAAACCAAAATATCAGTAAAAACGAATTTTCATAGTTTATTTAAGATCCAAACAACTTTTTACATAAAAGGCCCTCTCTTTTGAGATATTTGTAAAAAAGTTCCTTTATTCAGAAAAATCCCAAAACTTAGAATACACTCCATAATGAGTATGAGAACTTATTAAAAATATAAAATCGTATATTTACACCAAAATTATTTGCACGTGTTTTGCACGTGTAAAAAGATAAATCTTCTAGAAAATATTTATTAAATTTCTAGTAAATCATTTTAATTCATTTTCAAATATTAAAATAATATTTGAAAATATGGGGTTCTACAGCAATAATCAATATCACTGGTAACAATGCGATGGGTATAACAATAAACGATATTTCAATATTCGATGTCAATACTCAATGGTCAATGTCAATATCATTAACCATGTTCAATATCAATAGCAGTGACGATGTTCTATATCCAGTGTCAATATTTTGTCAAGTCTTAAATCTATTAGTTTTTAGCATAACTAATGCATGTACTAATGCATTTCATACCACAGGTTCGGTGCATGCAATCAATGTTGTTTAGACTCTAGTGGTGAATTCTATAGATTTGTACTCGGGAAAACATGTAAACGATTTCAGTATTTAGTTATTCAGTTATTCATTCATTCAGTTATTTAGTATCAATGTCCAAGGACTAATATGTAGTTATCCAGTTATTCAGTTATTTAGTTACTCAGTTATTCAGTTGTTCAGTAACAATACGGAAACCACGAGCTCCCTTTCGAGTACAGTCCCCTACATTGTTCTTTACTAGGTCACCCTTAAATCCAGGCTTGTCAAACATTTTATCGATGCAATCAATACATTATGCAATTTAGAGAAATTGCAATATCAATAGCACTGACGATGTTCTATATGCAGTGTCAATATTTTGTCAAGTCTTAAGTCTATTAGTTTTTAGCATAACTAATGTGCGTACTGATGCATCTCATACCACAGGTTTGGTGCATGCAATCAATGTTGTTTAGACTCTAGTGGTGAATTCTATAGATCTGTACTCGGGAAAACATGTAAACGATTTCAGTATTTAGTTATTCAGTTATTCATTCATTCAGTTATTTAGTATCAATGTCCAAGGACTAATATGCAGTTATCCAGTTATTCAGTTATTTAGTTACTCAGTTATTCTGTTGTTCAGTAACAATACGAAAACCACGAGCCCCCTTTCGAGTACAGTCCCCTATATTCACCCTTAAATCCAGGCTTGTCGAACATTTTATCGATGCAATCAATACATTATGCAATTTAGAGAAATTTGATAATGACGGTATTAATAGAAGTAACTATAGGACAATCAACTAGAATGGGACAATTGGAATGGGGACATTAGTATATTAGGATCATGTAATGCAGTTTATACACTTCAATCCATTCAATATAATGATATATATACAATTACATTAAGAAAATATAGAAACACAATTCAAGACAGCAGTAGCTTACTGTACCAAAATCAAGTTTTCCGCTGCTACAGAAATCCAAAACTGGATCCATCAGAAGTTCTAGAAACTAGACTTCCCAACGATTCCAATGCATACTCACAACAAAGATTCCGATAATAGTAGACAGGTGAATTACATCATTCTTTACTGATTATAAGTTCTGTCTGAAAATCAAGATCAAGTTGTTACATTTGTAAAATCAGTAAAAACCCAAATTTAAATTCATCAAAAATATTCATTAAGTTCCTAATCATGTTAACTAATAATCTGGAATATATTAGGGCAATATTCTAACATTAACTTAGCTTTTTAATAACTTGAATATAAAGAAATACATGAATCAGGAATTCTGGAAGTAAAAAGGTAGCAGTAGTAAAATCGCCATAATTTTTGCAATAATACTCAGAATTCAAATATTTTAGATGTTCTGGAAACTAGAAACACATGGCTACAATTTTTGTTTAGAAACCTATAATTTTTTATGTTAAATACTGGGTCAAAAAAATCTCACAAATTTCAGACACAGTGAAAATTGGGGTTCAATATATTTCATGAAATAAAAGGGATCTAAACATGGGGAACTTCAACTCAATAGTTAAAAAATATTATATTCAGTGTGGCAAACACAATAACATGGTAAGAATAATGAAGAATACATTCAGACACTAGTTTAACATCATTGAGGCATCAATCAATCATTCAAGCACAACAACCTAATAATCAATTCTACAATAGTTTATTTGTTAGTTTATTTGTACAGTGTCATGCATGAATAACTTATATTATCAATACTACATGAATACATGAAAGATTCGATATTTTAGATTCAATAATGGCATGAAGTCAAGAATATCTTGGGTTAGCTCGTGTAAACTCTCAATGTACTCATCGCAAGATAAACGATATAACAATACGATAAACAATTCATGATCTACTTGCGGAAATAAAAACCTTGAATTTGAAAGAATATGCAATTCAAGAGGGAAGTGACATGCATTATTGACGATTATTTCGAATATAATGAAGATGACAAGAGAAATCCAATGGCGACAACACACGTGCAACCAACGGACAAAGCACGTGCAAAATGGAGAACACGTGCAGCAATAAACATACTTGCAACACACGTGCGGCGACAGAAACGAACACGAACAAAGTGAATCTTGATATGATGATCATCACGATCGGGTACGAATTTTGATAATGATTGACGATCGATGATCAAGTGCAAGATCAAGCAATCAACGGTCGAGATCAAAGATCAAGATGATCAAAGATCAGAGGTCATGATGAAGCTCTGATGTTGATGATGGGGGTTGGCTTTGGCAGCGATGGGTGGAGCAACTGGGGTGGAGGAGGTCGACAGCGGCAATGGCAAGACGATGACAACGACAGCGAGGAACAGCAGATGGGTGCTGCGACTGGTGGTCGAGGAGGGTGTAGAGGATGGCACTGCTCTGTTTTGGAAGAAAAAAAAGGAAGAGGAGGGGATGGCGACTAGAGGTGAGGTCGATGACCGGGGAGTAGCAACGGTGAGTCATCGGTGCACTGGCTTCGACGACGATTGTGTGCAGCGTTGGGTTTCGACGCCTCACAGTGAAGAGGAAGAAGACGCATGAGGCGAGCGGGCAAGGGCGATGGCGACGAGGTGTGTGGGTTGTGCTCGACAATGGCAACGAGGATGGAGTCGCAAGGTTGAAGGGAGGTCGACTTTGAGATGAGCGGGGATGGCAGTTGATAATGGTGGTTTAGGGGTTGTGCAGTGTTGGGTGAGGATTGGATAGTATTGGAGAGATGAAGGGTTAGGGTTGTGTATTAAGGGGAAAGAGAGAGAAAAAGACAAGGGAAGTTGGAGATACGGGGGATCGTAGAAAGCAAAATCTGGGATTGGCTGTTAGTAGGAGTAGGGTATGTGAGTTTGGGTTTAGGACCCAATAAGGAGTGGGTTAAAGGGTTTTGGGTTTGGGTTGCACATCCAAAAGAGATCCAACAAGAGATCAGGCTTCAATAGTTGGCTTCAAATATTCATTAAAATAATCAATAATAAAATAGTATTATTATAGAATGGTTGGAAACTTGGGCTTGGATTAATAAATCAAAATAATAATATTACATTAAGTTTGGACTTTAGATTAAACATCAATAATTAATTCAATAGTAATATAATAGTACAATTAAATCAAGTAATATGCATTATATTAATACTCAGCTATTAATAGACACAATCAAATGTACGGATTCACAGAATAAATACGACTGGATTTGATTTGGCTAAAATATAATAAATAGCAATATGTAGTAATACATGTTAATTTATTAAATTGGATAGTATACATAAAATCCATACTCCAATAATAATAATTTATAGATTAAGATCAATAGGCTTTCACAATAATAAATAACAAAGATGAATTTTAATAAACAATCAAAAGTAGTAGTAGTAGTAATAATAATAATAATAATAATAATAATAATAATAATAATAATAATAATAATAATAATAATAATAATAATAATAATAATCGATCAATTAGGAATATAAAATAAAGTTGAATACACCATTATTCGAAATAAATATAATTTTCGATTAGTAAAGATTTTAATAGAAGATCCAAAATGAATTTAAAAACAAAATGAATTTATAAATAATCAAAATAGAGAAAATATTCAGGAAATATTTATTGGCGGCAACGGGGGTTAGAGCCAACCATACAAAATAAGAAGTCAAAAGAAGAAGTTAAGAGCATAAATAATGGCAAAAGTAAATAATAATAAAGTAACACAAAGAATATAAACTTAAAGATGATAAAAAATATATAGGTCTGGGAAGATAGTCAATCAAAGATACATCGAAATACCAACCAATTTAACCAAGCCAAAATAATAAAGATAATGATAATAATAATCTGAAAGATAAAATAAAAATAAATACTAAAACATGTGTGTCGAATTTTGTTAAAAAATATAAGATAAGTGTAATAGTAAAAATAATGAGGTATATAAAACACACACACAAAAAATATTTGTAAAAGCAATATAATAACCATACATGCAATTTTAAATCAAATATATAGGAACGGATTTGTATATTAAAATATTTGTAAATTATCAAGTATAGCAAGAAAATTAACTTATGATATTATATACGTAGATAAGCAAGAAGGGAAATATGTATAATGAAACAAACAATGTTATAATATGATAATTATATGTAGTTGTTGAAGTAAAAATGAAGTATAATAATAGCACATTATCGAAATAGTATATAACATTAAATACATAGAAATAGAATGTAGGTAGTAAATAGAAGTATAAATAACAAAAAGTTATATTATATGGGTAGTAAACTATATAAGTGTAACCCCTATTTTCCCCAAAATCTGTATTTTCAGTGTATTTCTCTGTATTTAAAATTTTTCTAAATTAGTTTTTCTGCTTTTCAAATTTCTTTTGTCAAAATATATATTTTTTTGGATCTTCTAATTTAAAATCTGTTTTCGATCAATAATTTTAAATTGTAACTATTTTCTATTTTTCTATACTGAAATACAATTCCTAGTTTTGTTATTATTTCTCTTATTATTATTACTGTTATTAGTATTATTATTATTATTGTTATTGGTATTGTTTTTATTGTTGTTATTAGTATTTTTTTTTATAAAATCGTAAATTGTATATTTTATTTGTTATTGTATTTTTCTAAAACCCAAACCCATTTAATTTCTTATTGGGTATTTTATTACCCTATATTCTATTAAAACTCTATTTTAATTACCCATTATAACTAAACCCAATAAACCCATTTTTTTAAAACCCATTAACTGTTTACATCTTCATCCCTACCCGTTTTAAACCCATTTCCTTAAACTAAACCCAAACCCATTATCCTACCCGGTTATAACCAGACCCTATATCCACCTATAACTACCCGTACCCGCTATCCTCTCTCCCATATATATTACTCTATAACTACACCCTAACCCATCCCCTATTAATAACATGTTCATCTCCCTGCATGCGCCGTCGCTTCAACTTTTCATCCTCCATCCCGTTCTCCCTCTCATCGTGACCCAGTGGCAACACCACATTGCCTCCACCGCTGAGCCGCCCCGTGCTCCCTGTGCAGCCAACAGCCCGACATCCCCCGTCTTCCTCTCGCACCCCGTGACTGTAGGCCAGCGCCTGTGTTGCACCCCTGCCTCCCCATTTCCCGTCCAGCAGCCTGCGACAGCGGCAGCCACGGTCGTGTAGTCGCCGTGGTCTCGTCGTCTCGCTGTGCCGCTCTCCGATCTAGTGCAAGGGCAGCCAGCAAGCCGCGGCAGCGAGCTTCCCTCGCTGTCCATCTTCACGGTGTCGTCGTCCCTCTTGTGGTTGGGTGTTGCCAGTTGGGTTTTGTGTGGGTTGCATACGCAAGAGTGCCGTGTTTTCTTGGTCGAGTGGTTCTCGCTTTGGGATTTGTGGTTCGTGTATTTGTTATCGACTCGTGGGCTAGTTCGTGGGTTGTGTGCTCTTTGTTTTGTTCGCAAGCTCGTTATTGGGTTCGTGGGATTCATCGTTCCTTGTTCGTGGTTGTTCGTGTGTTCGTAGTGGGTTGTGGTTGTTCGTTCCGTTTGGATCGTGCCTTAGGAACCCGTTCCCGTTATTCTTGTTTGTTGGATCATCATTTTCGTCGTCTTTCAGGCAAGTAACTTGTACTCCAATTCATTTGTTTGATACAAGTCGAAAAGTTCACCTATAGTGTAGTTGGGTCTAGAGACGACTCTTGTTTATGTTTTCCTTGATGGGTTTTGCCTCTATTGTGATATTTTGGCCATAGAAGACTCACGAGACAATTTTGACATGATTTAACCTAGGATTCGCCCATTTTTTATTTGGAACATGTATGTGAGACTTGCGTGCAAATTTGTATTTTGGTTGAGATTCATGTGAAATACTTGGTGTGGACATGTTAGATAACCCTAATTCATGATGTGTAGACACTTGGTAGACTTTATTTCAAGTTTGGATGTGTTTGGATCAATTTTCTTGAAACTATGTTGATTTTGTTCTTAAGGGAAAAATCTGTATTTTTGGCACTGTTCTGTTTCATTTGCTGTTTTCGACTGTGTTGCAGTCAGTATCTTGATTTCGGTATAAAACATGAGTTTTAGAGAATTTCGTCTATTTTCAAACCTCTCTGACCTTAGTTGATTTTGATTTCGTATGACTGAGTTATGACTGTTTTGGTACAGAGGTGTCGATCTTTTCCAGATTCTGTTTTTAGGTAATTTTGATAACAAACTAGTTTCAAGAACCATGCTATACATATTATTTAGATGTAAAACTTTGTTCATTGTTTCTTTATATAGTTAGGGAATACCCAGAATTTTGGTGATATTTCATGCTCGTTTCTAAAATCTATTAGTGTTGTACTTTGCTCGCTGTTCTGTAAAGAACCCTATTTTCACTATGATTCCTTGTATTGTATGTGATATGGCTAAAAATAGGATTAAATCGGGACCGTTCACATCGGACACGAATCTTAAAGCTCAGGGATAAAACGGTAATTTCACCTACTAACGGGTCTAAAATGGGAACTGGGTCTTTCTTCACGACCTAATAACCCACGAACGGATCCACCTCAACTGGGTACGGGCCCCAACCCGAAACACACCCAGTCTCTGATTAATTCTAATCAACGGCCCTGATTCACATCTATCTTCTCACTGGGGATTAGGGATTACATTCCTTATCTGATTACCGGGATTATATTCCTTATCAGATCACGGGGATTACATTCTTAATCCGATCTCCAAGGCGCCTATAAATACCCCCCTCCATCTCCATTAAGAGGTAATCAATCTTTTGCCAATTTACGCTCTTTCTTAATCATCCCTGATTACTGACTTGAGCGTCGGAGGGTGCATTGCCGGGAACAACCCCGGTGTCTCGCACTTTTTGCAGGTGAACGGTGAGAGTCAACGGTCAAACTCCGGCGGAACAGGTATACAGGTTTGCAATTCAAAATTTCCCAAGAATCCACAAATACTGTCTGTTTGCCCTCACACCAGATTTAGCGGTAACAGATTGGCGCCGTCTGTGGGAAGCAAACGAATAGCAGCCTCCCCTCTTCCCGTTGGTCAGATCTTCTCCAGCCATGCATCCAAAACAGAAGGGGAAGGCAGCGGTCTCCAACCGAAGAACCACTTCTCTTCCTCTTCTCCCACCTCCAGTTCAAGGTGCTCCTACTCAACAGGACCCTCCAGGGTCTCGGGGGGCTGCCCAGGGGCGCTCCTGTCCGAGTCGTCCGAAGCAACATCCTCCTCATGATCAAGTCGCGAGACCCAATACTTCAGTTGAATCTGTGGCCTCTCAAAGCCCTCCCGAGCGGGATCTTCGTCAAGTGATTGCCAACCGTCAAAAGGGGGTCGACCTTAGAACTTGCCTGAATGGATGGCGGGCCCTTGGTCGAGTCCATCAACCCGAGAACTCAGGAGCATCAAGAATCCGAACCCCCCGACGACCGAGAACTAGAAGATCCCCTCCCCCGAGGAGGCAAAGAGGGTCCCCTCAGCGTCATCGGCGAAGAACTCATTCTCCAGTAAGCCGAGCCACACATAAGGACCGCTAAGCTGGAGAGGCACCAGTCACAAGGGCAGATCTTCAAGACTTCCAAGCAACAGTCTTACGGGCCCTCAATATCGCCCCAAAGAATGACTAGAGGTCACCTACTCATGAGCCAACTAGGAGCCATCGCCTTCAAACTCTCAGTCCTCCTCCATCTCCAAGCTACCATCGCCACAGCCCCAGTCCACCCTCGTATGAAGATGAGTCCTGGGGCTCGACAAGGTATGATCAAAGAGAAGACTCGGTCTACCGCCGTCTCCACGAGATGGAGAGGCGCCTCGGCCGAATTAACAGGGAAGAAGAGCAATGGGTGACAAACCTCCGCCCGAGCAGACCTCCATTCTCCCGCACCATCATGGAGGCCCCCATTCCAGAGAACTTCAAGTCGCCTCACTTCGAATCATATACTAGGGAGTCAGACCCCGCAGATCACATAGAGAGTTTCAAAACTCTCATGATGATCCACCATGCATCAGACGCCCTCTTTTGCAAGATCTTCCTTGCCACGCTGAAGGGGTCCGCGCGAGAATGGTACTCTTGACTCGCCCCGGCCTCCATCTTCTCATTCGATCAATTCGAAGGGCTCTTCCTTACTCTTTTCGTGAGTAGCCGCTGAGCTGAGAAAACAAGTGTATCTCTGGTGACCCTCAACCAAGAAAAGGGTGAACGCCTAAGAGATTACGTTCGACGCTTTACCGCCGAAGCCCGGTCCATTCCCTCCCTCAACCAGTCAGTAGCCTCTGCCGCATTCGAGTGCAACGTCACTAATGCCTACCTCAGGGCATCCCTTGCCAAGAAGCCTCTTCGGGACTTCTCAAAGCTCCTACTTAGGGTGGAGAAGTACATACGGGCGGAAGAGGCTCTCAACCCCCTTGCTCTTGAGGAGACATCTTCCGGGAACAAATGGAAGAACACAAGTGAAGAAGGGTCCCAAAAATCCCAGAAGGACAGTAATGGCCAGCGCCGTTCGACTCCACGTTTTGAGAAGTTCACCCCCTCATTGCTAATATATCAAAAGTCCTTATGGAGGTGGGCAAGGAAGGACTACTCCGCGCTCCCCCTAGAATGAATACCCCTGGCAAGAAGATGAACAAAGATAAGTGGTGCCTGCTTTCACAGGGACCACGGCCACGACACGGATGATTGTCAGGCTATGAAGGAGGAGATCGAAGAACTCATACAGCGGGGGCACCTGACCAAGTTCGTCCAAAAAGAGGGGGCCGAGCTTCTCCCCTGAGGAGCAAACAGGCGAACAAAAAAGCCCGCCGAGCCTCAAGACTCAGAATCTCCCAACTCCTCCCAAGATGTCTTCACCTTATTATAGAAGTAGGATCTTGATTTTCAATATGGCCGATGCTTGTAACTCGGCCAACAGCATGTAATAATGGCTCGCCCTATTGAAACGGCCACTTAGTTTATCTCAATAAAACTTTACATTTTTCATTAAAAATCATTGCTCTTGCTTCTTCTCTATCTCTTCGAGTCACATCTACGACTCGTTAAATGGTGAGTTCGGAGTCCAGCTTCTTCTACATGGCTGCTCCCGCAACTCACTAAGCCCTAACAACGAGTTCGGAGTCCAACACTTGGCTCGATTCCGCTTCAAATAACTTGCTCTTAAGCGAGTTAGAAGTGGTTTGCCATTCGGAATTGCTCCCACAACCGTTGATACTCTCTTAAACGACGAGTTCGGAGTCCAACAATTGGCTCGATTCCGCTTCAAATAACTTGCTCTTCAGCGAGTTAGAAGTGGTTTGCCATTCGGAACTGCTCCCTCAACCGTTGATACTCTCTTAAATGACGAGTTCGGAGTCCAACACTTGGCTCGATTCCGCTTCAAATAACTTGCTCTTCAGCGAGTTAGAAGTGGTTCGCCATTCGGAACTGCTCCCACAACCGTTGATACTCTCTTAAACGACGAGTTCGGAGTCCAACACTTGGCTCGATTCTGCTTCAAATAACTTGCTCTTAAGAGAGTTAAAAGTTGTTCACCATTCGGAACTGCTCCTACAACCGTTGATTCTCTCACTCAAAAAGCAAGTTCGGAGCTCACAACTCTCTCCTAGAGTTGCTCCTCAAATTTGTCTCCAAAATGGCTCTCCCCCAGAGCTGAGCTCTTCACTCCGCTCACCTCCGAAGCGGACCTCTTCTCAACGAGTTCGGAGCTCACAACTCTCTTCTAGAGTCGCTCCTCAAACTTGTCTCCCAAATGGCTCTCTCTTAGAGTCAAGCTCTTCGCTCCGCTTGCCTCCGAAGCGGACCACTTCTCAACGAATTCGGAGCTCACAACACTCTCCTAGAGTTCCTCCTCACACTCGTCTCACAAATGGCTCTCTCTTAGAGTCATGCTCTTCGCTCCGCTCGCCTCCGAAGCGGACCTCTTCTCAACGAGTTCGGAGCTCACAACTCTCTCCTAGAGTTCCTCCTCACACTCGTCTCACAAATGGCTCTCTCTTAGAGTCAAGCTCTTCGCTCCGCTCACCTCCGAAGCGGACCTCTTCTCAACGAGTTCGGAGCTCACAACTCACTCCTAGAGTTCCTCCTCACACTCGTCTCACAAATGGCTCTCTCCTAGAGCCAAGCTCTTCGCTCCGCTCGCCTCCAAAGCGGACCTCTTCTCAACGAGTTCGGAGCTCACAACTCTCTCCTAGAGTTCCTCCTCACACTCGTCTCCCAAATGGCTCTCTCCTAGAGCCAAGCTCTTCGCTCCGCTCACCTCCAAAGTGAACCTCTTCTCAACGAGTTCGGAGCTTACAACTCTCTCCTAGAGTTCCTCATCACACTCGTCTCACAAATGGCTCTCTCCTAGAGCCAAGCTCTTCGCTCCGCTCGCCTCCGAAGCGGACCTCTTCTCAACGAGTTCGGAGATCACAACTCTCTCCTAGAGTTCCTCCTCACGCTCGTCTCCCAATTGGCTCTCTCCTAGAACCAAGCTCTTCGCTCTGCTCGCCTCCGAGGCGGACCTCTTCTCAATAAGTTCGGAGCTCACAACTCTCTCCTAGAGTTCCTCCTCACACTCGTCTCCCAAATGGCTCTCTCTTAGAACCAAGCTCTTCGTTCTGCTCGCCTCCAAAGCGGACCTCTTCTCAACGAGTTCAAAGCTCACAACTCTCTCCTAGAGTTCCTTCTCACACTCGTCTCCCAAATGGCTCTCACCGAAGCGGACCTCTTCTCAACGAGTTCGGAGCTCACAACTCTCTCCTAGAGTTCCCCCTCACACTCGTCTCACAAATGGCTCTCTCCTAGAGCCAAGCTCTTCGCTCTGCTCACCTCAAAGGATGGGTCTTCCCACGGCTCTTGCGTGGGTCTTCCCAGCACATCTTCTCCGCCCCTAGGAGGGGAGCTCCTCTTCAAAAATCCCCAAGACCAAAACTCTCCTCAACTACATGAAAACAAGGATATTGCCTGGCTATTTTGACCATGAAGGAGGGTGAATCTTCCTCTCACTCCTAAAGAGAAGTTGTAGATCTTCGAATTAGCTTCGAAACAAGGGGTCGCACGCCCCGAGCCGACCTCCGTAGCTCTGGGAACATCGAAAACTCTCCTCAACCTCATGAATACAAGGATGTTGCCTGGCTATTTTGACCATGAAGGAAGGTGAGTCTTCATCTCACTCCTAAAGAGAAGTTGTAGATCTTCGAATTAGCTTCGAAACAAGGGGTCGCACGCCCCGAGCCGACCTCCGTAGCACCTGGGAACATCGAGAAGAACTCTCCATGGACTTCAGCACAAGCTGACGAGCGCTCTTGACACCGACCATGTTACATGAAAAGTTGGGGTTCGGCACCAGCTGCCGAGCGCTCTTGACACCGACCATGTTACATGAAAAGTTGGGGTTCGGCACCAGCTGCTGAGCGCTCTTGACACCGACCATGTTACATGGAAAGTTGGGGTTCGGCACCAGCTGCCGAGCGCTCTTGACACCGACCATGTTACATGAAAAGTTGGGGTTCGGCACCAGCAGCCGAGCGCTCTTGAAACCGACCATGTTACATAAAAAATCGGACCTCGGCACCCCTTCGCCGAACGCTCTTAGCACCGACCCACAAACAACACAAAAAAAAAGAAAGAAAGAAGAATTAAAGGGCAAAACGAGTCGGTTTAGACCCATTAAGGATCCAAACCCGAACCCCATAAACCGCTTCTCCTACTTCTTCTTCTTCTTCTCTTCCAATCTCCCGCCAAAAGCTGGAGATCAAAAGCCTAAAAAAAAAAGACGAAGCCGAGCTCCCCCCTCCATCGCCGACTGCCTCCACCGTCGCTAAGCTCTACCCACCATGGCCGAGCTCCATCTTCATTGCCGAACTCACCCCCTCCGTCGTCTAGCTCCGGCGTCGAGCTCTCAATCCCGAGCTCGCATCCATCACCAACCGCCATGGCCGAACCACGAGCTCCACCCTCGCCGATGCCGAGCTCGAACCCAACTTCTCGTCGAACTCCTCCGTCAGCAAGCTCCGCCGAGCTCCACTCCACTTCGACGAGCTCCGAAGCACCGAGCTCCACCAGGCCTGTCTCCAAGCTCCGCCATGGCCGACCACCTCCACTTCGACGAGCTCCGAAGCGCTGAGCTCCACCAGGCCTGTCTCCAAGCTCCGCCATGGCCGATCACCTCCGCTCCGAGCTCTGTTGCTTCCTCACCGAGCTCCACGACATCGAGCTTGATCCATCGCCAAGCTCACGAAGTCTCCGCCACCTGCAAGCACTTCGAGTTCATCTGCCGAGCTCGTTTCGTCACCGAGCTCATCTGCCGAGCTCGTCTCCAACCGGTGCCAAGTCAAGCTCCCTCCTTCGATGAGCTCCCAAGTGCCCCGCCATGGCCAAGCTCCGTCGACACCAAGATCCACCCTCACCTCAATGCGTCGAGCTCCCCTTCGAGCGAAGCTCTGAACCCAACTCTTTGCATCACCGAGCTCTTCGCCGAGCTCTACTTCATCCCACTGTCAAGCTCGACCTCTACTTCTCCTCAAGCTCCGAGTGGCTGAACCCATCTTCGCTGTCGTCGAGCTCCAGTGGCCTCTCCTCCCCATAGCTCGAGCTTGCCATATTCTGATACTCGAAGCTCCGAAATCCCCATCACGATCTGTTCGCCCTCAAAGAACTCCTTCGCCGAGCTCGCCTCAAGCTTGCCTCCACGTCGCGAGGTTCACGACGAGGCGAAGAAGAAAAAGAAATAGAGCTAGAAGAAGAGTCGAAGAAGAAGGGAAAGAAGCAGAGGAGAAAGAAACAACTTGGCAAAAAAAAAAAAAAAAAAGTCAACAGTTGACTGCCACGTGGCATCCACATGGACTTCGGCCACTTTTTGCCGAGAGTTCTTGGAACCGACCTTGTTACACCAAAAAATGGCCTCCTCTCCCTCCTCCCGATGCGCGCTCGCTTGATCGTGATCAACGCACACGATCGTGCCACGTGTCCAGGTAATATTTAATTTATTTATTTATTTATTTATTTATTTATTTGTTTTAATGATTTAAAAAATCCGAAAAAATATTTAAAAATCGAAAAAAATTAAATAAAAATTCCAAAAATAATTATAAATTCAGAAAAATTATTTTAAAATTCTGAAAAATATAATTATTTAATTAGAATAATTATTTAATATTTTCGATAATTAATTATTTAATTCGAAAAATGAATAAAAAATTCAAAAAAATGAGAAAAAAATCAGAAAAATCTGGAAAAATCACCAAAAATTTAGAAAATTCTGAGGATATTTTTGGGTATTTTACAAGCCTAGAATAACACCGTTACACCCCCGAGCAAGATCCAAACTCCCTTAAGAACACCGATAAAATCCCGTACGCCATTAGAACAACAAAACTACTCCTCAAAGACTGAAAAACTCAGTCTCTAGGAGTGGGGGGCTCGTGATATGGCTAAAAATAGGATTAAATCGGGAACCGTTCATATCGGACACGAATCTTAAAGCTCAGGGGTAAAACGGTAATTTCACTTACTAATGGGTCTGAAATGGGAACTAGGTCTTTCTTCACAACCCAATAACCCACGAACGGATCCACCTCAACTGGGTACGGGTCCCAACCCGAAACACACCCAGTCCAGCGAGATAAAATCAAGGTCTCTGATTAATTCTAATCAACGGCCCTGATTCACATCTATCTTCTCACTGGGGATTAGGGATTACATTCCTTATCTGATTACGGGGATTATATTCCTTATCAGATCACGGGGATTACATTCCTAATCTGATCGCTAAGGCGCCTATAAATACCCCCCTCCATCTCCATTAAGAGGTAATCAATCTTTTGCCAATTTACGCTCTTTCTTAATCATCCCTGATTACTGACTTGAGCGTCGGAGGGTGCATTGCCGGGAACAACCCCGGTGTCTCTCACTTTTTGCAGGTGAACGGTGGGAGTCAACGGTCAAACTCCGGCGAAACAGGTATACAGGTTTGCTATTCAAAGTTTTCCAAGAATCCACAAATACTGTCTGTTTGCCCCCACACCAGATTTATCGGTAACAGTATGAAAATTGTTTGTGAAATATGAAAGTTAGTATATTTTATCTATTTTCACCTTCCTTTAGCGGATTTGGATTTTGTTTCACTGGTTGCGAGATATCTTAGTTTTCGTACAGCAGTGTTGGGATTTCCAGATTTGCTAAACTATGTTTTCTTGATGTTTTTTTTATTTTTGATGACTGAACTAATTTTACTGGAATATTATGAAACTTTATATTTTGATACTAGACATATAGGAAAATACCCCAGATTTTTCCTGAATTTATTTGAGAGGTTTTGATGCGGTTTTCCTGACTGAGAATTCGTTTTCCTAATTTTTAACTAAACATGTTTTCTATTTTCAAATCAGTTTTGAGTTATGATGTTGTGAATTACTATATGACTTATTTATACTCGCTGGATTCGTGTTGAAGTCTATTTTTCAGATCCTTCGACGGATCCAGATTTGGATGTTTCTAGTAGCGGGAATCACTGTTTTTGTACAACACTGTCTTGCTGTCCTGAATTAGAAAACTAGTTATTTTACCCTGTTATGTGTTATCTTGTACCTGTACTTATTTATCTTGCAGCCTGAACCTGATACATGTTTATACCATATTATCTTTGCTTTGTTTTGTGATACATACATGCATCCCTGATTATAATAATAAATGACCAAGCCGGGGATTAAGGAAAAGATCTAATAGTGGATAATTCAGAAACGTGTACTCGGAAGGGGGCCCGTGTTTTTCATTTTGATTCATGTTGATACATGAACCTGTTGATGCATGATACCTATTGGTTCATGTACCTGTTACCTGTTGATGCATAGACCTATTGGTTCATGTACTTGTTACCTGTTGATGCACGAACCTGTTTGTCGTGTACCTGTTACCTGTTGATGCACGTACCTGTTGGTTGTGTACCTGTTGATTCATGAACCCGTTGATGCATGAATCAGATGATTCGTGTACCTATTTTGATTCATGAACCTGTTATCTGTTTCTGTTCTGATTCCTGAGTATACTGCCCTCTATGGTCCACTATGAAATCTAAACCAAAACTGTTTGTTATAGCAACCATGCAATATGGGATGCATGAAGTGCTACCTAGATAGTAATAACTACAAGACTTGACACATGAGACCTGAACATGCTACTTGATCACGTGATACATGCCCACTTGATACTTGACTGCATGATACATGAGAATTTTTTTTTTTTGAAGTAAAAGGTGGAATAATGCCACCCTGTTTCATTAATCAGAAATTAATAAAACAACCCCAGTTAACCGGGAGAAATACAAAAGTACAGTGCAGGAAATAAAGTACGATGCAAGAAATAAAACATAAACCCCCAACAAAACCTTGAGGGGTGGGTCTAATCCTCCATTCATCAAATAGCCAAAAGTACAGTAGGCCAAATACAAACTAGTAGAGACTGCAGCTATTGAGACACTGATGAGTATGGAAGGCGCCGACCTCTCAGTCCAGTGTCGGCCCAAACTCTACCGCCTCATCATCAAAATTCTCCACCTGGAAGACTCTGGCAATCCTCTCTCTCGCTCCTGTGGCGGTAGCTGTAGCCTAAAAAGAAATAAGATGCATGATATGAGTAAGGTTATCAGAAATACTATTACATGAAGCACGAAAATAAAAGTTGTTTCTGTCTAGCCATAACACCCGTGTAGTTGCCTCAATGGCAATGTACCACGCATCCTTCATTTCGTTGCAAATCGAGGCGAATTTGGAGCCAATCCACAAATCCTCATATTCACCAGGGAAGTCACTTGTTCCTAGGGCTCTTAAAACCTCTACCATGGTCGCCTTACTTCTTGGGCAGTGAATAAACAGGTGATTCAAAGTCTCCGTATGCATGTTACAGAATCCACAGTCAGTCTCAATCTGTGGTTGTCTTTTGGCCAGGTTCTCTCTTGTTAGGATTGCATTATTGAGCACTAGACAGAGGAATACTCTGACTTTCAGTGGTGTTTTCGCCTTCCATAACACCTGTGCCCAGCTGGGTCTGCATCCCCGGAAGTGAATTCGATGGTACAGAGATCTGACCATGAAAGCTCCTTGGTAAGGAGTCCCCATCGCATCTGGTCTGGGCCTTGGGTGCACATCGTCCCGGTCCATGTGATGTGTGTTTGCAATTCAAGCAGTTGCTGGTGTAATCCTGGGATAAGATTTCCTTGGAATGGCAGCCTCCAATTTCTCCTCTTCCAAGTCTCTGCCACAGATATATTGGGCCGATTCGTTTTGGCATACAGCTCTGGGAAAGTTTCCTTTAGTGTATGCGCACCACACCACTTATCCCACCAAAATCTGGTGGATCGTCCATTACCGATAGTCGACGTAACTGCTGAGTTGAACGGTCTGCTTGCTTTGGTAATTCCTTTCCAGAATTGCGAGACCTTAGCCCCTACTCAAAAGCCTAGATTTCTCGTACCTTTTCCCCGAAGGTATGGTTGAATGAAATCCTGCCATCCTTCTCCACCATGGTGAAAAACCTTCCACCACCATTTCCCCAAAAGAGCAAGGTTCATGTCTCTAAGGTCTATGATGCCTAGCCCTCCATGCTTCTTCTTCATACAAATAATACTCCATTTGATCAGGTGGTAACCTCCCCTATTGGAATCTGCCCCTTTCCAAAGAAAACTTCTTTGGACTCAGTCAATTCTTTGGATAACCCACTTTGGAAGTTCAAAAAAAGACATGTAGTAAATGGACAGATTAGACAATACTGAGTTAATGAGTACCACTCTTCCTCCTAGTGACAGCGATTTTCCTTTCCAGCCAGACAGTCTGTCCTCCACCCTATCTATAATCGGCAGCCAGTCCGACTTAGTGAGTTTCCCTAGTTTGAGTGGGAGCCCTAAGTACTTGATTGGGAACTCATTCATCATACAGTTTAGAATAGTGGCATGTTCCCGAGCTTCTTCATCAGAAAGTGTAATGGGAATCAGTGCACTCTTATGGAAATTTATCCTGAGACCTGACCAAGCTTCAAAACAATAGAGGGCTCCTTTAAAGCAGATTGTTTCTGATCCGGTCCCATTCCCAAAAACTAGAGTGCCATCAGCATACTGGACAATCGTGCACCTCTGATTAGAGGTGCTACAGGCCACAGGCGAAATCCAACCTTTTCTCCGACAATTTTCTAGCATACCCCTTAGCACATCTGTTACAATAGTGAATAGAAGTGGGGATAACGGGTCCCCTTGCCGGAGACCCTTCCTTGCAAGGAAACGACGGACCTAGCCACCCATTCACCAATATTGCCATTTTACTAGTCTGTAAACACTGTTTGATCCATCTTACCCATTTATCCCCAAATCCTCTCCCTCGGAGAGCTTCCAGCAAACACTCCCAGTCGACAGAGTCGTATGCCTTCTCAAAATCCAACTTAAGGAGGAAGTTCTTGGAATTGCTCTTATGGCAGCGGTGGATTACTTGTTCAGCAGTGGCCACAAAGTCTAGGATACATCTGCCCTTAATGAAGTCCGTCTGGGTTCTGCTGATTATACTGTCCATAATGTTCCCCAGGCAGATGGCCAGGACCTTTGTGATGATCTTAACCGAGCATTTTATAAGGCTAATCGGTCGGAAATCCCCTACACGCTTAGATTCTTCCCGTTTTGGTATGAGAACAATCTCCGCAAAATTGAACATTCCCAACCTGAGATTATTGTGGAAAAATTCCTCCATCAGTGCCATAGTGCCCCCTTTAATTTCTTCCCAAAATACTTGGAAGAACATCATTGGAAAGCCGTCTGGCCCAGGGTGACTTGTCTGCTCCTATTTGGTTGATGGCCTTTTTCACTTCCATTTCCGAGAAAGGTGCTTCCAAGGTGGAAAGATTTTGCGCTGAGTCTTTCTGGTATGCCTTCCAGAAATCATCCCTCATTGGGATCCTGAAGTCATTATTCCTCCCAAATAGGCCCTTGTAATAATTTTGAAACGTCGTTGAAATCATCTTTTGGTCTTGTGATGCTCCCGTATCCGTCTGTATTGATACGACGAGATTGGATCTACGTCTTGCACTTGCCACCCTGTGGAAGTAGACCGTATTCACGTCTTCCTTTTTGAGCCACAAAATTCTTGACCTTTGTTGCCATTTGATCTTTTCCAATTTATAAAGATTGGCAATATTTTCTCGAAGTTCTAGTAGCCTGTTTCTTTCTTCTTGTGACAAGATTCACGACTCTTCCATCCTTTCCAGCTCATCAATTCCTTCCAAAAAGGAATCTTTTGCACGCCAGATGGTCAAAAATCTAGATCGATTCCATCTGCGTAGCCGCTTTCTCAATCTGCGGATTTTTTCGCACCATCGAGATGCAGCATCCGTACCAGCAGTTGAGAGTGCCCAATTTTCTATCACCATGTGGTGGAATCCCTGAATTTCCAGCCAGGCCTTTTCAAATCTGAATTTTCTTGGCCTGTGAGCTCCTTGTACCCCCACATCGAGTAGGATCGGGGTGTGATCTGACATGGGTCTAGGAATCGATCTAGCTGTTGCTAACGGAAATTCAGCTTCCTAATCCATCGATACTAGAATCCTGTCCAACTTGGCCATTACCGGAACTGCTTGCATGTTAGACCATGTGAATAGCCTGTCATTAATCGGGATATCGATCAGCTCTAGTTCCGTTTTCACCCTATTAAACTCCTCTCTGTGTCTGTCGCTGGAGCCTCTTTCCTTGTGCTCGAAAGTGAATCTGGTGATGTTGAAGTTCCCTCCAACAATCTAAGCTCCCGACCATCGATGTCGAATATCGACAAGCTCTTCCCAAAAGGCATTTCTATCTGTAGCCACGTTCGGCCCATAAACGACAGTGACCGTCTGCTCCCAATTATCAGACCGTAGTTTCAATCGGGTGGTCAGGGAGAATGTTCCACTGTATACCTCGGTGCAAGTAAGAATATCCGAGTTGAACCCAATAGCTATCCCTCCTGAGGCTCCTGCTGACGGGCGTAACACCCATTCCTTAATTCTGTTGCACCCGATTCTCTTGAGTTTGAACTCGTGCTGAAGTTTGGTCTCCTGCAACCCTACCACTTCCGCCTTGGAGTTGCTAATGACGTGCCCTAACCATATCCCTCTTCTCCCTATCCCCCAGCCTCCTAACATTCCAGAAAAGTGTATTCATTGGGGGACTGTGTCAGGGATGACCGTTGTTATGGGAGTGGAGCCGACTTCATCCTCGGGGATGTCAGTCGACCCGGTGCTAGCTCCTAGGGCATTCTCCAAACTAGTCTTAACCCTTTCAGTTTCCCAACCCCTTATTTTATTGAGTGGTAATGCATTACGCTCAGTGTCACACACCTCCAATCCACAAGTTTTAGCTAGGAAAAAAACTTCAGAGTCTGTCATGAAATTTAATATAGAAACTAAAAAAAAAAATTGTACCTCCATTGTCGAATTTTGCAGCTTTAGCTACAGCCGCTACCTCCAAATAGTCATCCAGGGACTCCACATGAGCCCTCTTAGGCGAGCGCTGAACTCTGAACCCAACCGTTCTGTGCGAGGTTCCAGTACTGACTCCAGGTGCTGATTCTAGAAGTGTGGACAAGACCATCTCTGGCGAGATTTCCCTCTGTGTGTCAGCAATGAACTCTAGATTCTCTGACTCCTCATCTGTGAAAGAAAATTCCTCTTCTAGATTTAAGCAGCCTTCAAGGTCCTCATCACTATCTGTATGCTGAGCTTCCTGTTGTAGCTTAGATTCTCTCATTATGGACTCCTCGTTGAGCCCACAGACGTGCGACCCAATAATAATAGCGGTGCTTTCCATCACGGTCCCCTCAATGGGCCCACTATTCGTCCGATATTGTGTCATGATTGTTCACAACTGTAATGGGCCCCTCTTTGGGCCCATCAACATCTATAAGAAGAGAACAATCCATGCTCTCAACGTCTATGAGAGAAGTACAATCCATACTCTCTTTATCAAATGCCTCTAGGACACGACAAAGTGATCCTCTGCGTTCCATCGTATCCCCACTCTCGATAACCCCACCCCCCGTTTGTCCTCTTCTGGCAGTAACCTCACCCCCGTCGCCAGCTGGAAACACCTGATTGGGGGTGAGTGCGGCAGGGACAGTGATCATGGGTGTCAAAGCGTTAAGTGATAAAACCAAGGGGTCTTTCTTCTTCATAATTAACATGGAAGTTGGAGCTAATCTTCCTACTCCGTTGTCTTCTTTACCAAAAATGTCATTCCTCAAGGCTTGAGCTTCGCTCTCGTTCTCCATTGGGTTCTTTTCCCTGTGGGTGATCAGATCCATGCTGAGCTCTTTCCCCAGAGGGATCTCTGCCTCTGGTCGCCTCTGCTCCAAAGAAGCCTCTTTTTCCTTTACTGGTGCAAACCAGTGCTTTTCTACCCACTTTCTGGCCGAAAGTGCTCTTCTGCTTGTCATCTTCCCCAGGCTGGTGCTTTCCTCCCCCAACCTTTGTCTCGACGCCTGCATGTCGTTACAGAGGGGGTTTTTTACCATATTTGGGGACTGCAAGGCCTGTCCCTCCTCTCTGAGCCACAACGCGCTCCTCTACTCCTGCATGCAGTGCTTGACCACCAATTTGGGTAAAGTTTTTGGCCCCTTTTGAGTGGTTGGTCTCTATCCCTTCGAAACAGTCCAAATTTGGACATGGTTGATGACACACCAGTGTCTTTCCTTCCCTGTCGTTGGATCCCTTGATCAAACCTCCGCGTTGACCATCGAGGATCGATCTTGGGCTTTGGTGTTCTGATCCCTCCACCGGTAGCTCTCGGCGACCCTCCATCTCTCTCGCAGCGTTGATCACCTCTCTGTGAGCTCGCTCAACTTCATGAGCTCCGTTGATGGTGAGCTCCCACCCTGGTGGTGAGAGCACCTGTTTATAGGACCTATCGTCTCTGATGGAGGGAAGTGGCTTGGGGGAAGTGATGGGTACATCCTCTGTCTCCGCTCGTTTGTCGAGTACAAAGCGGATTAGGTAGGCCTCGTCGAAGGCGAAGACTTCGGCAAATCTGGGCATTAAGGCGATGTCTCCACTCCTAACTAGTATCTTCACCGATACTAGCTCTGAGCGGCGAATGGTCTTCTCGTCGATGGCTTCCACCGTGCCGAATTCAGATACAATCTCTTGAAGAGCTTCTTTCTTCCAAAAATGCAACGGTACGTTGTGTATCCAAATCCAGTATTTATCCCCTTGCGGTAATTCAGCTCCGAAATTTGGAGACCACGACGTGAATTCCACCTTGAAGAACCCAAAATCGACCGTGCCCATTCCAGTGACTTCAATCACTTTCTGTGTTAACGGGAATGAAACCAAAAATTGTAAATGGCACAACTTCTTAACAACCCAATCACGGTGGGCTCGCATTGGCCATCTGAGGTTCAAGGCTTGGAGGAGGTGCGTTTCGGAGGGGCAGCCTGATCTGACCCTAGCTACCGCACACCATTGTCGGAGTCATTCTTCTTCTTTCTTGATCGTAGCTAGGCTGTTAGCCAACTTGATCATGGTAGGGCTCTCCGGCAACTTTCCTCTGTACACTTGCCTCTCTTCATCAATGCTGGAGCTGATTACATTCGTGCACGTGTACGACATATGGCCCCACTTCAAGCATCTCAGGCATCGAACCTCCTTAGTACATTCCGTTCGGAAGTGGCCTAAATCCCCCCAGTTGAAGCACGACACGGGTTTTCTTTTACCCTTTCTCATTTTTTTCTGTTATCAAGTTTAATGTTTGTTGGAGGAGGGATGTAATTGCTGTTGGCTTGTTGGATTGGAGGAGGTGTGGAGTTGTGCTTCCTCTTACCCCCTCTGTCCACCACTACCCACTTCTCCGCTTCCTCCGAACCTGGAGTTTGTTCCACCCTCCCTTCTAACTCAACGTTTGGATCCCCTTGTTGGGCCCAAACGGTGACAGACTTGGGGAAGTCGGGAGCTTTCTCCCTGGTTTGTATGGAGAGTCGCTGAGTAGGGGGGCATGTGGTTGAGGGGATTAAGTGCGAAGAAAGCTAGGTGACGCGGGGATTCACTGTTACATTGGTGGTGTTGTTGTGTTGTGTGTTGTTGTGTTGGGTGTTGTTCGAAACTTTGAGACTGTGGTGACCCCTGTCACGGTAACGACTGTGTTGCCCATGGCTCTCTATGAGCATTCTCCGGTATCTTCTAAAGAAGGCAATGATCCCTATAGACTCTGTCCCTTTGCTCAATGTACCTCCTCTGAGGGCGATGATGGATCCGGGGGGGGGGGGGGGGTTCTTCTATGCTCACCATAGCGAGTAGGATGACCCTCACCATGGGCCCGTCTCCTTGTTGGTGATTCTTGATGATGGCGATGATGAGCCTCGCCTCTCCCCACCTGGCGTTGAAGTGCACTTCGGTGTGCCTGCCGTGGGGAGAGTGCACGCCTGAGCCTAGGGGCATCCCCCTCCAGGGGGTGATTCACCGTAGTAGGGGGTGTGTGGGTATTCTTAACAGTAGGAGTTTCTGTTGGCAAATTGCCTGGGTTCTGTTCTTGAAGCAAGTGAGGAGCTGGGGTGTCGAAAGTTGGCGGGGGAGAGGGGGAGTCAGAGTAGCGGGCCCTCTCGTTGGGCCCGCACCCGCTCAGCTCAACCTCTGTGAGCAAATTGGCGGAATGAGGCATAGTGGTCCGAGGGTATGACGAAGATGAAGGCAGTAAAGGTTGAAGAGAAGCAGCAAGAAGAAGAGGTAAGGTCGTAGAGGGGGGGGTGCGGGAAAAAAGAAGGTGGCGGAGAGGAGCAAAAGGTTGGAGAATAAGCACTACAGTGGGGAGGGTTTAAGGAAGGCTATGTGGAGGAGTGGCATCGCTGGTAAGGAGCAAGTAGGAGGGAGTTGGTAGGAGCTTCATCTTTAGTGAAGATTCACAAGTCGTTGGTACCTTTATGGCTGTGTTCACGTTGAATGGTTTGATATGATACATGAGATTTGATACTTGATACATGTTACATGATTACCTGTTTACCTGTATACCTGTTACCTGATACATGTTACATGTTTACCTGTTTACTTGATTACTTGACATTTGATTCATGTCAATTATACTTGTTCACTTTACCATGCTAGTTGTTTATTTAGACATCTTCCTTATACCATATTGCTAGTTAGTTTTCCCATGTGCTTGTGTCCTACATTATAAGTGTCCCGTAACTTACAATTGACGGGTACTTGTGTTTTCTCTTTTCCTCTTTCCTGCATTCGTTGAATTGCAGAATTTGGAGAACAGGTTCCAGACGGTATTGGTGACATGATGTACTAGATGCTGGAATTTTGCTGTTATTATTCTTGTTGCTTATTTTGACCAATAATGTATCTTATACATGGATTTATTCTTGTATTTGGGCAATATGACCTAGGATTTATTTGTGTTATTTAGATCATGACTATTTGAGATTAATATATTTTATTTCAAGTATTCTTGTTGGTATTTGGTTCATATATGCATGTGGTTGACTTTTCTGGCTTCCGACTCTGATTATATTGTGATATGTTGTAAAAATTCTTGAACAGCTTACGGATGATGAAAATCATTCGCTGGGCTTTTGTTACGTACCCATATTCCGTATTCTTTTTGGGAAGCGGGGCGTGACAATAAGATAGGTTAGCAATTAAAATAAAGATAAGGTGAAGTGGTATAAAAATACAAGAATGCTAACATTTGTAGAGGTACAGTATATATACAAAATAATAATATTAAGATTGAAAAAATAGTTAATAGCAAACGGTGATGGTATAAGATGAAAAATAATAATAATGATGATGGAAAATGACATATTGTCGACATAGAAGTAAGTATAGATGATAAGGTGGTTGAGTCAATGTGTATAAAAGTATAATTATATTATAAATAATAATGTTGGAGTAGTGTAGGCTAAGTTTTAAAACATTATAAAATAGTATAGATTAGTACAAAAGAATGGAATAGTGGTAAGTAATATATATATATATATATATATATATATATATATATATATAACTAAAAAATTGGGGGGGGGGGGGGGGGGGGGGGGGGGTCATTAAGGTAGAAAAGATCTCTTTTGTTTTGGGTTCGCCTCTTTGAGGTATAGCTGCAGGCTTTCCTCCTTAACATCAAGTTGCAAGTTTGCCTCCACGACATCAGGTTGCAGGTTGTCATCTGGTTATTTGGCTGTTGTTTTTGCCTCCTCGACATCTAGTTGCTGTAGCACCCAGGATCCCACTACCGGAAATTCGTGACACAAACCAGAATCTTTTCCTTCAAATGCATCTCAACACAGTAATAACACGGAAATTTAAAAACTTTTTATTGCCAAATAAAAACATTACATCATCAATTACAATCATTATCTTGTTCTTGAACAAGGATTACAAATTACATTAAAGTATTACAAATACTACTCAAACATTCGCATGCCCTTCAAATCGGTAGTCAACTAATCTTCCACTGGAACCCCATTGAGTGGTCAATCTGCTTTCCTGAGATGCGCCTTGTAGCTCGAATCTTCTGTTGCACAACTCTGATATTCCTTCACTGCTCGAATGGTAGATAGGTTCATAACTACTCCACTTGGATTCCCTGCTTGTCTTGAGTCCTCCTGCACTCGCTACCCGGTATCCAACACCTAATTGAGTGGACACGTCAGTACATATACTGATGCAATGCTGATAAGAAAACAGTCATCTCCAACTAGCAATCACAATCAGACTTTAATGAAAACAGAAACGTGCATCCTAATTTCCTAGTGTTAGGGTATATCATGACCTTAAGTCTAATGCACAGTACACAATGTACAGGAGACAGATACACTTAGTCTAATGTCAGCAAGACTTTGGACACGCATGAATCCTATACTACATACGCTCCAAATCAAGCCATCTTCTCCAGTTTCAGGGATTCGAACCCTGGTCATGCATTGCATTCAACTATTGTACACTTCCTGTTTCCATCATAACGTGGCTGGTGAGGCATACAGTTTGGGTCCAGTCCCGTTATTGTGAATAAGTAGTAGTGATCATCTCACCAAAAGCCGTGACGAACTACAAGGTACACCACGTACCATGTTGGCATCGAGACTCATGGGGGACCTTACCCATGGTCCGTCCGTCACCAACATAGAATAGGAAACAACCCATTCTTACCACCGGTATCTTGGGAATTAACAGAGCGAGATATTTAAACTCAACACGTATCCCTACGACAAGAAGAGACAACCCTGGTTATCACCGCCTAGTGCTGGCCCTTAGAACAAATCAGATTATAGGTTATCACCCCAATACCAACTCGATCCTCAAGTGGAAAAGAAAAATACTTAATTATTAGTGTTAATGAAAATGCTGTATATTCAAAATATGCACAGTGGTTTTAAAACAATGATTGAGCCTGAATGATCTTGTCAAAACAGTAACTAATCATGACGAATCGACATTCATCGATTGCCAACACCTCTGTAGGTCCTTGACCAATATCCCTGGCTTGTGACTCTCAGCGAGCAGTACAGGATGCCAAAAGAGAGGGTATCTCATACCCGACAAATGAGGTGAAATACTCACAATTTAAAAATATCCAATCGTTGACATACCTAGGGCATCAACACATTCTAGATTAGGTAAATAATAAATCAGATCATCCACTGACACAAGTAGGTCATACATCCAGTCATATCAAACCCGACCTACCAATCCCAAACACCGGCGACCCGATCTCCCATCGTTCACCACCACCTCAGACTCGAATCACATCCAGTATCTTGGCCAGTGATCAATTACCCATTGGGTAAGAATTCGTCGGTGCACGAGGGATAACTATCCAGTTCTCGAGGCATAAGAATTCAATTTTAGCCATAAGGGTTGTTAGTCGTAGGGTAATACCTTACCCTAGACAATCCCCCAAACAACTCAAATCAAGAAAACCATCACACATATCTGAACAAACTCAAACCTTGATAGAATCAAGTATTCCAACATATAATTGCTTCTAACCCACAAGTCCAAAACTTAGGTGTAGAACAATACACAACTACTACTAATATTGAAACTGTCCAGTTATTAAAACATTCAAAACTTGTAATCCACTCACTGGAATTCCATGAATGAACACTCTTTCCATATCTCATATATATATCTACATGTATGCTTCTTTTCAAAAAGGGTTTTTCTTCTATATCCTGCGCATGTTCAACTCAGTAAAAAGGGGATCTTTCTATGTTATATATACACACATACACTTCTTATCAGTAGAGGGATTTCTACAGAATACACCTATGCACACTTTATATTCAGTAATGAAGATCTTCTATATATATATATATATATATATATATATATATACAAACAATACGAATGAATGAATTCTCACTGTGAGTAGATTAACAATGAAATGATTAAAATGAAAGATTTATTTTGTGTTGATGGTTGAGTTGTGAGTCTCTAAAGTGTGTGTGAGACCCTAGATACCGGCAGTTGAGATTTTGTAGTTTGGCCAAGTTGTGGCTTTGTTGTGATCAGTTGAGTTCAGTCCGGTAGGGTACACCAACTCTAGGAGATTTGTAATAAATAATTAATTAACTTAACAAGATAAGGACATGCACTAGATGGTGATATGATGAAATGAGTGAAAACGTGAGTTATGGACTCCAGGATGATCCAAGGAGTGAGATATTCCCCAGTATTCTGTGACGATGGACGTATAGGCCAGAGAGTGATCTGCGGAGTGGGATTGATCTCCAGCATTTCGAGGACGAGAGCGATGCTCATGGGATGTTTGTGCAATGAGGGTTCCAGGATGACCTGCGGAGGGAGACAATCTTCATTTTCAGGACGATGGATGTAAGGGCCACAGAATGATCTGCGGGATGGGATTGGGCTCCAGTATTCCAAGGGCAAGAACCAATACTTGCAGAATGTCTAAATCTCATAGTAGTCATAGCAGTAGGATTAGTTGCATAGCGAGGGATTAAACCCTATCAAGTGGAGAATGATAAGGGCTTGCACCGGACCTATGTAGTATGGGATGCATAGAATCCGACAAGTATGCATTAGAGAGTCAGCATATAGCATTGGTATTTTCTTGACTTGGTTTTATGCATGTTGTTTCCTGTTTTTCTACACTTGACACTTAGTCTAGTTTTACTTGATGTTTTCATGTTTTATTTATTGTTATTTCTTATTTCATTTATTCTTGCTGTTGATACATGTTGTTTATGATACTATGTTTCATGTTATATTCATGTTGCATTTATTTTTATGTCACTCACACCGTTATGGCTAACCCCTGTAGTTTTGGGGATTAGGGGTATCTCTAGCCTCATGTTTTACAGGTAGGTACCTATAGCTTGGGATTTAGATGCTTGTGATAAATTGATGTTATGGCTTATGTAAATTGTAAAAGAATTTATTGTAAAGGAAAGAAAATGTAATTCAACGTGTTTTATTTTCCGCTGTACTTTGTAAACAATTGATGTAATAAAAAGTTTTAAATTTTCCTGTATTTGGTTGCAATGTTTATGATTACATTGAAGTTGATTCTGAAAATTGTGCCACGTATTTCTGAGATATTATATTGGAAATTCGAGGTGCTACACCCATCATAACCCTCAATTTCAAATCAAACCCATCTTGGTTTTTATTATATAAAAATACTCTTCATTAATCTCATTCCTTTTAATCAATCAATATTGCCATGAGAACTTGTTCATATATATGGAAGCACATTTCATCTATGAAAATATATATTTTTACAAAATCTGAAAATTATACAGTTTGGTTACTCAAAATAGTACACTCTAAAATAAGTATTAAATTCTGGAAAAATTCACTTAAATCCAGCACATTACAAGGAATCCACCATAAAAATCTGGGCTCAAATAATTAGATTAAAGGGTTGATATTCAATAAATTCTGAAACTATCTTTCATCCAAAAATCTGAAAGTTACATGACGTCGTTCCTCAAAACAGTACATTCTAAAGACGATATTAAATTTTGAAAAAATAAATTTAAATTCAGCACATAACGAGGAAATCACCATAAAAAATGGACTCAAATAAATTAGTTTAAAGGATTCATATTCAATAAATTTTGAAAACTAACTATTATTTTAATAACTTGAAACTACGAGAGTACGGTGGTAGAAATTGCATGTTTTACAATCTATGAGTCGGATTGAGGATCCGTCAGATGTTCTGGAAACTAGACACAGTGAGTTACAATTTCTATTTAATAAATTTTAGGTAATATCATCAGCAACTATGCCGAAATCTCGTTCCAATCTGGAATAGAAGGTAGTCTAGAGCAAAAACAACTTCGAAATCTCATCCAGTAATAATAAAGAAAAAGCCTTCTCCTCCTTGCTAAAATCCAAGATCCAACTCCAACAAAATAAAAAAAAAATAAAGTTTTTGGGTTCACAACAGTAGGGTAGCTGCTGCCCCTAGGCCGGGATTAGGTTCTAGGGTTTCACAAACTTTACAAAAATACTCCTCAAGAAAATTATTTATTTACATTTATGGATTCTTCCAATTATTAGTTAATCAAATAAATTTAAAATTAAATTAAATTAATTCCCTTCACTTCTCCAGATTTGGCCGACCAACACATGCAGCCCAAAATTTCGAAATATGTAGTTCTTCACTCCAAGTGGCGATTTTGCATAAAAGTCATTCTCTTTGTAATATTTGCAAACAAGCCATAAAATATTCGTAAAAATCCAAAAAATTAGAATTATTATCTACTAATAAAAATTAGATTTTCTAAATAAATTTTCTGACTTTTATTTTCCAGGTAGAATATTTTCAGTAAAGTCCCCAACAATCTCAAAATTGCGTAATTATATATTTATTCAATTAAATCAATAAAAATCAACCAAATATGAAAATAATCTAATTCCTTAGAGCCTTCTACTGAATAGCTGGCCCTAAATGAAGCCAAACAATTTTTAAGTTAAATTTTCACCCCTAACCGACTTTTTACAAAAAGACCTCTTTCTTTCAAAAATTTACAAAAGTAGTTTTCTTTACTCAGAAAAATCCCAAAAAAATATACCAAATAACAAATAATAGAATTTTTTCATCAACTCACATTTCTAAATTCACACTTCGAAAATATTTGCACGTGTTTTGCACATGTGAAAATGTCAATTTTACGAAAATTCAAAATAATTAAATAAATTGATTTAAAAGTTATTTACGAATTCAAAAACTTACATAACAGTTTCAGAAAATCATTCTATCTTTATTTCTAATTACATTGTGTTGCTAATTAAAAAAAATAACGTACAATAAGAACAGTACGGTAAATGAAAACAGATAGAGCAACAAGTTTAAGCAAAAATCCCTAAAGAATAAAACTAATCCCAAGAAGTCATATAAAATTGTACAAAAATATAAACTATGCAATAATTTGTTGAAAGCAACTAGATAATCAATTAATGCATACAAATTTTTTACATCATAATTATCATAACCAACATAAATTATTTAATTATACTTTAAAGCGCACAAAGGAATCAAAAACTTCCTTAAAACTTGAATACACTATAAACATAATGCACTATGACCTTAAGAATTAATGAAAATAGGCAACGTACGTAACACAAAACTTAGATAAGAATATGAGTAAAAGAAAACTGTCTAAAGTAATAAATAACAATAAGTTCAGTCAGTAAAACAAATATTAAGCACTCCAAATGTCGTTAAAACATTTGTATAAAACCATGAAATGCAAAATAGATATATGAACAGATCGATCACCAAAAAAAAAGATTACTGATCTAATAACATTGAAAAAGATCATTATAGTAAGAAGATAATAAGGTCAACCATACAAAATAAGAAGCAAAAAAAAAAAGTTAAGAACATGAATAATGGTAAAAGTAAATAATGATAAAAGTAACATAAAGAATACAAACTTAAAAATGATATAAAAAAAATACATATACATATATTTAATAGTCAATCAAAGACACATCGAAATATCAACAAATTTAGCTAAGCCAAAATAATAATAATGATGATAATAATAATCTGAAAAATAAAATAAAAACAAAAACACGAGTGACGAGTTTTATTAAAAATACAAGATAAGTGTAATAGTGCGCGTAATGATGTATATATATAAAACTCACAAAGAAAATCATTTGCAAAAGCAATATAATAACCATATACGCGATTTAAAATTAAATATATAGAATATTGATTAGTATATCAAAATATTTGTAAATTGTCAAGTATAGTAAGAAAATTAACTTATGATATTATATATGCAAATAGTGTTTGGAATATATGATAAAACCAACAATAGTATAATATAAAAATTACAAGTAGTTGTTGTAGTGAAAAAAGTATAATAATAGTAAATGAAATAATAATATAATATTGGAATAATATATAATATTAATTATATAAAAACTGAAAATAATAAATAACTATGAATAATAAAAATCACATTATATAAATAGAAAACAAATATAAGATAGGCCAGGATAATAAAATAGTATGAGAATATGAAAATACGAAAATACTAACACATGTAAAGATAAAGTATACATCTATATAATAAAACACAAAGAAAGCTATCAAGTGGCTCTCCTTCAATCCCCCCAAAATTAAAGGCCCAGATCTAACCTCACGAAACACATCCCCCCCCCCCCCCCCCCAAAAAAAAAAAGTTTCCCATCAAAACTCCCAAAAATAACTCCTTTATTTATTTATTTCTCTCTCTCTCTCTCTCTCTCTCTCTCTCTCTATCTATCTATCTATCTATATATATATACACACACACACACACACTTATGAAAATATGGACTTTTATTTACAACTAATTATTGTCACACTATTCAAACTTGAGCTACAAAATTGTTGATTTACTGTTTCCAAGACTTTTCATATGTTGTATTGTTCTGAATACGTGCCGTAGGCATGTGCCCATGGGCAAATCTAGTACATATATATATACAAAACCATAATACTAAGATAGCAAAAATAGATAATAGTAAACCTCAATAATAAAGGGTAAAAAATAATATAAATTAATGCATATAAGATAGAAATGAAAACAAGTATAAATAATAAGGTAATTAAATGTTTATATTAGTGTAACTATATTATGAATAACAAAGTTGAAGTAGCATTATATATATATGTTGAAGTAGCATTATATATATATATATATATATATATATATATATATATGAACTAGAAGTGGGGTTATTATAGTAGAAATTTCTTTATTGTGGATTCGCCTCATTGATCTCTAGCTGTAGACTTGCCTCCTACACATCAAGTTGCAGATTGCCTCCACGACGTTAGGTTGTAGGTTGCCGTCTGGACATTCGGTTGCAGTTTTTGCCTCCCGACATCCAGTTGCAGGTTTGCCTCCTGTTGACATCTAGTTGCATATTTGCCTTCTCGACATCCGGTTGTAACAAAACGATGAATAGAATGATGTAATGTTCCATATGTACTGGGATATTGGATGCTTAATTTAAGTGTGATGTTACTTTTTGAAATTCGTGATATAAAAATAGAAGCAAAAGTAGGTAATGGAGTAGAAAGTCACACGATGGAATATTAAAAAATAAATGTATAGATTATAAATACCAAACATAAATAGTAGAAATTAGTAGTAGTGAAAAATGATTTATAAACGTAAGGAGAAAGACGAAATGAAATACATGCATAAGCTTAAATGTAATTGCGGATGAGAGATAACTATGTAGCATAAATAATCATATGTCATAAAATATACAGGAAACAGTAGAAAGTGTATGTAGTACGAAAATAACGAGGGTAAAAATCATAATATTAAGGTAACAAGCGACTATAGTATATTATAGCAGTAAAAGTATAAAAACTGTAAAATAAGGTGATACAATAAGTAGCTATAGACTGTGAAAGTAAATATAAAAAAGGTAGTAAAGAATAAGTAATAATAAAGGTATTGAATATAAGGTGTAAAAACAAAACTAATAATAAAATAAAAATTTGAATGTGCTGAGGTTCATATTTATATGAGTAAAAGTATTACAATCAAGTTTAAATACATCGGAAAAAAATAAAACAATACAAAATAATGAAAAATATAGCATCGAAAAATCAAGGTATATATAAATGAATGTGAATAAAAATACAATAGGAATAATAATTAAAAAATTAATAATTCAATAAGTATGAATTGAAACTAATATAATGCGTAACAGTAATAGAAAAATAAATGAGTAACCATAGAAGTACATAAAAATATGAAGGACAGAATTTTAAGAAAGAAAATAAATATATAAAATATAAAAGAGAAGGAAAAAGATAGTCTACGTACAAAAACATAATATATTCAAAGCAATAATCCAAAGAAAACAAAATATAAGTAAATGTTGTTAATTATAATGTAATTATTGTAGCATCCGCTCAAAAGTGATCAGCGAAAATCAAACATTACGTCATTCAAAACTATAAACTGCAAACACCAACAGAAAAATAAAAAGCTATATTCGCCACATTCCAAACTTTAATAACAAAACTTGTTTCCATAAAACTCAAAACTTATTGAACAAATAGGCTAGAATTAGCAAAACATACTTTATAATTATAATTAGATTTGTACAAAATAGATAAGTCAATAACTAATAGAATTATCCCAATTTAACGTCAATAATAATAAAAATAGTTAAAAGGTAATTATAACAGCAAGAGAAAATAAATCATTCACCTTCTATTTATGCGAAAACAATCAACCCACTTACGATAAAGATTTTTTTTTTTTAGTCGAATCTAGACATACAAATAATTCAAATTTTCACTACGAGCATTCATGATCAAACCAAAAAACACACACATCTAATGTCCACCTAGGTACTCACACTTCTAATGTCCACTCTAGGTACTCACACTTCTAATGTCCACCCTAATTTTGTTTTCCTATACCATGTTTAGTATTACTAATTGAAGTTTTCTCTGATACCAACTCTGTAGACTGCTGCCTGCCACTCAGGATGGTAATGGCCAAAAAGCAAACCTCATATCTTGTTTTATGCCAACAGCCTCTCGACTGTTGCAATCGCATCTGTGGCTAGCCAACCTGGACATGTCAAGGTAAGAGCCAATGCTTCGCGATCAATCAAATTGTGAGAACCCCTCATCATGCTTCTGACATTTCCTTCTTGTCGAACCAAGCTCTGATATCAACTCTGTAGCGTCCCTTTCCAATAAATAAAATTAGAAATAAGTGGCACAATTTCCAGCATCAACTTCAATTGCAATTATAAACATAGTACAAACACAAGAAAAACAAAAACTTTTCATTTCATTAACTCTCTTTACAACAGCACAGCTGAATTTAAGCACTTTAAATTACAATTTTTTTTACAACACTGCAGTATTTAAAAGCACCATAAACAAAATTTTTCTCTTTACAATCATTCCCTTTAAAAGATATGCATAAACATTAAACATTCTACCATATGCTCCCAATTCCATGCTAATGGTACCTATTTGTAAAACATGAGACTAAAGATATCCCTAACCCCCAAACTACAGGGGTCAACTATAACGGTATAAGTGATATTCAAAAGAAATACAAACTTAAATGGAAACATAAAGAATAAAATTATAAGTCTACAAGTGAGACATACTAACACAGTAATAACAGATAGAACATGAAATAACAATAAATGAAGCATAAATCATCAAGTGAAACTAGGCTAAGTGTCAAGTGTAAGAAAACAAAAAATAAGCATGCATAATACAAGTCAAGAAAAACACAATGCACATGATGATTTCTAATCATACTTTTCGGATTGTTGCATCTCATTCTACATAAGTCCGGTGTAAGCCCTTATCGTTCTCCACTTTATAGGGTTTATTCCCACGCTATGCAAATAATCCTACTACGATGATAGAAACAATATCTAGAATACTCGGCGAATAGGCCTAATTCCCGGTATCTACTCGCCAGATAAGCACCCTCGATGAGCAAGCATCATGTAAGCATTGCTCTAAATCCGGAGAATCACCTCCCTGTCATGTAACCCGTGAATAGGCCTGCCGACCCTCGACGCGTAGATACATTGTACATTCCGTGAATAGGCCTGCCGACCCTCGACAGGCGAATATACCGTATGTTCAGTGAATAAGACTGCCGATCCTCGACACGCAAACATACCAAAACTATCTCACTTGTAGACATTCGCGAATAGGCCTGCCGACTCTCGACACGCGAACATACTAGAGAGACACAACAAACACACAGTCCCGGAATATATCCGTGCAACTGGCAACAGTGCCCATACTTACGTTTCTCAAGATATATTACATCTCCACTAGTGCCTACCCTTATGGTTATTATGTTTATTTAATTAATTAGAACACGGTCTCTCTCGAGTCGATGTACCCAACCGGACTTAACACAACTAAACCAAGAACGAAGACCCCAACTGGTCAATTTCTACAAAAATCTCTTCTAACGGTATACAAGGGTCTCACTCGACCTTTAGAGTTATCATTAATAGTCTTTCTAGGGTACCCCATCATAATCCTAACTCTCATATCAAACCCATCTTGGTTTTTATTATACAAAAATGCTCTTCATTAATCACATTCCTTTTAATCAACCAATATTGCCATGAGAACTCGATTATATACATGGAAGCACATTTCATCTATGAAAATATAGATTTTTACAAAATCTGATAATTATACGATTTTGTTACTCAAAACAGTACACTCTAAAATCAATATTAAATTCTGGAAAAATTCACTTAAATCCAACACATAACAAGGAATCCACCATAAAAATCTGGGCTCAAATAAATTAGTTTAAAGAGTTGATATTCAATAAATTCTGAAAACTATCTTTCATCCAAAAATTTGAAAGTTACATGACTTCGTTCCTCAAAACAATAAATTCTATAGTCGATATTGTTACCGCTAAATCTGGTGTGGGGGCCAATAGATAGTATTTGTGGATTCTTGGAAAACCTGAACAACAAACCTAAACCTGTTCCGCCGGAGTTTGACCGCTGACTCTCGCCGTTCACCTGCAAAAAGTGCGAGAGACCGGGGTTGTTCCCGGCGACGCACCCTCCGACGCTCAAGTCAGTAATCAGGAATGATTATGAGAGAGCGTAAATTGGCAAAAGATTGATTACCTCCTAATGGTGGTGGATGGGGGGTATTTATAGCCGCCGTTGGGATCAGATAAGGAATGTAATCCCTAATCCCCAGTGAAAGGATAGATGTGAATCAGGGCCGTTGATTTGTATGAATCAGAAACCCTAATTCTATCCTGCTGGACTGGATTTATTTCGGACTGGGACCCGTACCCAGTTAAGGTGGATCCGTTCGTGGGTTATTGGGTCTTTGGGAAAAAAGACCCAGGACCCACTTCGGACCCATTGGTAGACAAAATTACCATTTTACCCCTAGGCTTTAAGATTCGTTCCTGATTTGGACAGTTCCGATTTAACCCCATTTTTAGCCATATCACGAGCCCCCCACTCCCGAAGACTGAGTTTGATCAGCCTTTGAGGAGTAGTTTTACTGTTTCAATGGCTTGCAGAGGTGTGTCGGAGTCCGAGTGGGAGGTTTCGAATCTTTGCAGGTGGCAGTATGGTGGTTTTCTAAGTTAGATGCGTGCTCTGAGTTGTTCTTGAGCTCTTCTGGTCATTTGGTGATTTTTATCTATTTTTTTGGAATATTTACTTAATTTTGCGAAGTGTCGATTCGTCGTTTGGGGGTCTTAATAAATGGTCCTAGGCAATAATTATTTACTCGGGGGCTCAAAAATATTTTCCCGACTTTATAATTATTTTCTAGGACTTTTAATTAATTTTCCCGAATTTTTAATCATTTTTTCGCAATTTTTAAATAAATAAAATGATTTTAATAAATAGAATTTAATTTTAAATACCGAATTATGGCGTGGCGCGATCTGGACCGTTGACCTTGTGTGGGCACGAATTTCTGAAAGATCAGATGGACAGGGTCGCTCGGCAGCAATTTCTCCGCTTTTGCGGGTCGGATGGGCACTTGCTCAGAATCCGAGCGAAGTGGCTCGGTTTTTCTCTCACGCGAGTGGCTCGGATCGCTAGTCGCTAGGCTCGGAATTCTGAGTGACGTGGAGCGATCTGAGCCATCGGATCTCGGCGCGAATCTCGAGGCGGGCACAGTTCCCAAGAAAATACTATCTTGTCGTTTAGTGGGCGTGGCGTAATCTGGACCGTCCATCATCTCAGGCACGATTTTCACAATGATCCACCGGTTGGAGACGCTCGGCAGAATTTTTCTTCACTTTCGAGGGTCGGATTGGCACTTGCTCGGAATCCGAGCGAAGTGGCTCGATTTTTCCCTCGTGCGAGTGGCTCGGGTCGCTAGTCGCTCGGCTCGAACTGCCGAACGTCGTGGAGTGATCTGAGCCGTCGGATCGAAATCTTACGCGAATTTTGAGGGAAAAGTCGTTTTTCTCCAATTCGCAGCTCGGATTGGCACTTGCTTGGAATCCGAGCTATCCACTTGGTTGTTGAGGTCGGATCGCCAGTCGCTCGGACTTTGGTTCCGAGGGATGTGGGGCGATCGGAGCCGTTGGATGATGGCATAGATCTCGAGGCTGGCTCAGTTCCCAAGAAAACACTATCTTGTCGCGTAGTGGCGATGGCAAGATCTGAGCCGTCCGATCGAAATCTTACGGGAATTTTGAGGGGAAAGTCATTTTTCTCCAATTCGCAGCTCGGATTGGCACTTGCTCGGAATCTGAGCTATCCTCTTTGTTGTGGAGGTCGGATCGTCTGTCGCTCGGATTTTGGTTCCGAGGGACGTGGGGCGATCGGGGCCGTTGGATGATGGCACAGATCTCGATGCTAGCTCAGTTCCCAAGAAAACACTATCTTATCGTTTAGTGGCGCTGGCATGATCTGGGCCGTCGAATCGAAATCTTACGCGAATTTTGAGGGGAAAGTGGTTTTTCTCCAATTCGTAGCTCGGATTGGCACTTGCTCGGAATCCGAGCTATCCTCTTGGTTGTTGAGGTCGGATCGCCTGTAGCTCGGATCTTTGTCCCGAGGCGCCGAGCTATTTTACTTGGGTCGAAATGTCGCTTCCTTTGCCAACAGTTGCGGCTCTTCGTTACTTAGTCGTTTGGGCTTTTGTAACGCTTCAAGGGAAGCCCAAGAGGCGTCTCTTTTACTATAAGTTTTCACCCCCTCAACACTTAACCTCATTTCTCACTTTAACTTTCTCACTCTTGGTTTTACTTCTTAGCGGCGAAGTTTTTAGCTCTTGGGTGGTGCTGCTAGCTGTCGCGGCAAGGCATTTTAAGCTCCGGTGATCTTTTCCGACCGTACTAGTCACTCCAAGGTCAGTCTCTCTCCTCATTTTTGTAAAATGGTTCAGTTTTCTTCCACGGACGAGACCCCCTCCTCGGACCTAGGCGTCAGCCGAACGGTGAGGCCGAGCAAGGGTAATAGGGAAGGAGGTCGTCGAGCCGACCGAAGAGACAACGGTCAGGCCGAGTACAGATGAGGAGGTAGCTGAGCCTCTCCAGAAGGTAATGGTCCGAGCCAGCAAGGGCAAGGGGGTGGTGACGATAATCGAGCGCCCGAAGACTGCAGGGGAGTTGGGTCGGCACCCGAGCATCTTGTCTAGTGTTGGCGGTGTGCAGAGTTACTCTGGTGATTTGCTGGAGAAGGTGACGCAGGGCACCGCCAAGTCGATTGAGGAGAACGAGCTGAGGGAGACTTCCGAGGTAGATCATATTTCCTCAATCTTAACCGAGGCAGATTTGCATCGGATTCAGAGTCGGGTTCCGGATCCCTGCGGAGTATGCTCTCCTTCTCCCCGGCCCTGGCGTCCGAGCGTGAACATCTTCTTCGGCCGATGTTTGCATATTCCCTGCCGACGCTCTGCACACCGGTCTTCGGCTGCCATTGCACCCTTTCATCATCGAAGTGCTGCAATAGGTACGGCTTGAGCTCGGCCCAGTGGATGCCGAACACTTGGCGGCACATGATGGCCTTCGCTCTTCAATGCCAGGAGGTCGGCGCGCAGCCCTCGATGTTCCTACTGCGAAGCATCTACCGACCTTGCCAGATGAACAAGAACGAGCAGAGGTACTATCTCTCGCCGAGGAAGGGCGTGAAGCTTATCGAGAACCCAGACTCGATCAAGCACTGGAAAGAGAAGTATTTCCTCATCCGGGCTCCCGAGCCGTGGGTCATCCCGACAGCGTGGCTGAGGGACGGGGTTCCGGAATGGGCGAAGAAGGAGCCCGTGCTCAGCAACGAGGAGGTAGAGATTGTAGAAAAGATCTTCGGTCTTCCGACCCTCAACTACAAGGATATTACCGAGGAGGTCCTATTCCGAGGGGGTCTCAGTCCGATCGACCCTAGTACGCTTCTCTTTTTCTTTTCTTTGCTTTGTCTTTGAGTTTAAAAAAATTTTCTAACTTTTTTTGCTCGGTCTTTGCAGAAACTCACGGCATGGACTACAAGGGTCTGATGGCCAAGGCCCGGGCGGCTAAGGAGTAGGAGGCACGGAAGAGAAAGAGGACCGTGTTCGGGCCCCAAGGCGGCCAAGCGCCCAAGATTCCCTTGGTATCTCTGACCGTCGAGCGGCAGGTTGTCGAGGCTCCTCTGGTCAAGCCCGATGAAGGCCTCGTCGTGCCGTCTGCCCCACCTACCTCGGATGCGCCGACCCCAACGGTGCGAACAGATGCTCCAGGGTCTTCGGGCGGAGCGTTCAACATTAGCGCGGCACTGGCTCTCGATGTCCCGCCCCTCACTGCCGAGGCGGAGGCAATCCTGACCGAGGAGCACAAGCGCATCTTCATCCCCGATTGGCGGGTGATGAAGGTCGACGGGTTCCTAGGAGACGGCAACATCTGCATGCAGGCGGTGAAGCACCTGCCGACCCCTAAAGACCAAGCGACGCTCAAGGCGGGCGAAGTTGGTGACACCGCGATGCAGATTGCTCGGAACACCATGTCGGTAAGTACTAGAGGACTTTCTTCAAAAAATTTCCAAGTTTTTGTGCTCGTGTTTAACTGCTTTTTGTATGGCTTGTAGACCCTCTGCCACTTCAATCATTTGCTGGAGGAGTTCGCGAGCAAAGAAAAGGAGATGACTGTTCTGAACGACCGGGAACGGTCAGAGCGGTCTAAGGCAGGTAAAACAGCTGGAGGTCGAGCAGGTGCATTCTGCTTCGCTCGAGGCCGAAGTTGCCGATCTAAGGGCTAAGCTCGCCGAGGCGCTGAGGAGCTCGGCTGCCAAGGCTTCCAAGGTCGAGACCCTGGAAAAGGAGACGGCTCGACTCGAAGGGGAGCTGTCTAAGGCCCTGAAGGCGTCGGAGGAGGCTCTGAGCGATCATGCGTCGAAGGTGGCGGCCGCGGAGCAGGCGGTTCGGGACAAGGCCGAGGCTCACATGTTGACCAACATGGAGGAGGCGTACGGCCGAGCACTGAAGCATATCACCGCTCGGAACCCCGGATTTGACGTCTCGTCCTACTACTTCTACGACCCCGTAGAGGGTGAGGAAGCGCTGCCCCTGGCCGAGCTCGCTCCTAGGTAGGAGGGCGAAGACACCGAAGACGAGGTGGGCGCCGAGGGTGCGATTGTACCCGTGCCGAACGATGATGAGGTCGACCCCTGACTTTGTCGCCTCTTCTCATTTTCTTGTTCTTCCCACCCTTTTTTTTCTTTTGTAATGCCTAACTGCGGACTGGCCACCGCTTTTTGTAAATCTTGGACTTTGAATGAAACGGTTTCCTTTTTGGTGTTTTGGCTGAATGTTTCGAAATTTCGCAGTGTTCAACTCTTTTTGCTCAGATTGTGTCCTTAAGTATTGAAGACTTCTTTTGATATTCCTCCACTTTTCAGGTCGAGTTGGGTCCGATTACTGAGGTCTCCCATCTTCGTACTGAGCTGAAGAAAACGAAGCGGGCTCTTTCTCGCAGTCGGGATAACTTGTTTTACGACTTCTTAAAATTGGAGGACATCAAAGCAACTGCGAGAGGGTACTTTCGTGAGTTGAGGCAACCGCAGAACCAACCTCGAGAGACTCGTCTCGAAGGCGAGATAGAGTTGCTCCGTAAGGAGCTCTTCGACGTCGACCAAAGGAATAGTGAACTACTGGCGGAGGTTCATCATTTGGAGGTAACGGTGAAAGAACATTCGGCGGAGGAAGAGGAGTTAGCTTCGAGGGTGGGGAAGTTGATGTCCGAGCGCGATGAGTTGACGGCAAGAATTGACAAACTGAGGAGGATCACCATCGACAGGGGTATCGAAGTGACTCATTTTCGTCGTATTGTGGCCGACAGTACTAACGTTGCAGGTTCGTCTAAACTTCCTCATTTCAAAGTATCAGCGGAGGAAGATATTCTGAGAGACAGGATCGTCGTGCTAGAGGAGGAGATTGCAATGCTAAAACCTCAACCCGTAAGGATCAATGTTCGCAGTACGTCGTGTACTCGCGAAGAGAGCGAAAGAGGGATCTCTTTCTATGAACTTGCGACTCATTCGCCTGCCGTTAGGCAGAGCCCAGCTGACGCTCAGAGTGGTGTAGCAGTTTCGTCTAGTGGTGCCTTGGTTGGGGCCACAGCTAGAATCAGCGGCGAAGGGGGGTCTCGCTTCGCTGGTTTAGAGTCAAGCTCAGAGGTAAGGGGACGCCGCCCTCGTGTGTCTCTGAACCGAAGCATTCCCCTTCCAAAGAAGTGCTAAACAAGTTGTATTATGCTCTTCAAGTTATTGTAAAACTCTGTTGTAGTGTCAGCCTTGTTTGAGTTCTTAATTTAAAAAAGTTTCTTTTGCTTCTGCTGTTCGAATGCTGCATTGGTTGTTATTAGTTTAAGTATAACTCCTCAAACTTTTGACAACTACTCAAAATGAGAAGCAAATCTTCCTTCTTATGGGCGAACCACTTCTGGCTTGCTTAAGAGCGAGCTTGAGAAGTGGAGTCGAGCCGAGTGTTGGACTCCGAACTCGCCGTTAGAGTTTGTTTAACGGTTGTGGGAGCAATTCCGAATGGCGAACCCCTTCTAGCCCGCTTAAGAGCGAGCTTGCGAAGAGGAATCGAGCCAAGTGTTGGACTCCGAACTCGTCGTTAGAGTTTGTTCAACGGTTGTGGGAGCAATTCCGAATGGTGAACCCCTTCTAGCCCGCTTAAGAGCGAGCTTGCGAAGAGGAATCGAGCCAAGTGTTGGACTCCAAACTCGTCGTTAGAGTTTGTTTAACAGTTGTGGGAGCAATTTCTGGCGAACCCCTTCTAGCCTGCTTAAGAGCGAGCTGGCGAAAATGAGTCGAGCCAAGTGTTGGACTCCGAACTCATCGTTAGAGTTTGTTCAACGGTTGTGGGAGCAATTCTGAATGGCGAACCCCTTCTAGCCTGCTTAAGAGCGAGCTTACGAAGAGGAATCGAGCCAAGTGTTGGACTCCGAACTCGTCGTTAGAGTTTGTTCAACGGTTGTGGGAGCAATTTCGAATGGCGAACCCCTTCTAGCCCGCTTAAGAGCGAGCTTACGAAGAGGAGTCGAGCCAAGTGTCGGACTCCGAACTCGTCGTTAGAGTTTGTTCAACGGTTGTGGGAGCAATTCCGAATGGCGAACCCCTTCTAGCTCGCTTAAGAGCGAGCTTGCGAAGAGGAGTCGAGCCAAGTGTTGGACTCCGAAACGCGTTGTTAGGGTGAAGAGTAAAAGCAGAGAGGTACAAGCAATTTTACAAGTAAAATATGAAAAAACTTTCTTTATTGATAACTAATAGTTGGCTGCTTCTAACCTGCGAGCCGTTATTACATAAGAGAAATAAAGGGAAAAATACAAATAAAAGGAGAGGAACGGTTCGACATCCCAGAATACTTAGAGAGGCATTAATGCTCTCTCTTCGTATTTCAAAAGATGGTCGGCATTCCAAGTCATGGAGATCTCTCTGCCTTCGAGGTCTTTTAGACGATATGTCCGGGCCGAACTACTTTGGTGATCTTGTAGGGTCCCTCCCAATTTGGAGCTAGTTTACTCTTCTGACCAGGAAAAGAGATTGCTAACTTTCTGAGGACCAAGTCCCCTTCTTTGAGGTCGGTAGGACGGACTCTCTTATTGTATGCCAACTCGATCCTCCTCCGATAACTCTGTTGGCGGATTGACGCTCTTTCCCGTAGCTCGTCGACCAAGTCTAAGTTTGCCCGAAGTTCTCTGGCATTCTGTTCTTCTTCGTAGGCAAGAAGGTGAGGAGAAGGTATGCCGACTTCCAATGGGATCACAGCCTCGGACCCATACGTGAGGTTAAATGGCGACTCTCCGGTGGAGGTCCATTTCGTCGTGCGGTAGTTCCACAGCACGTTAGGGAGCTGATCGAACCATAAGCCTTTAGAGCACATATTCAGCCTCTTCTTAATACCGGAGAGGATCTGTTGGTTAGCATTCTCCACTTGACCATTCGACTGTGGATGGGAGACGGAGGAGAAATGTTGTTGGATGGCGAGGTCTTCACATAGAGCTCGGAAGGCAGCCCTGGTAAATTGGGTTCCGTTGTCTGTTATGAGCACTCGAGGGACACCGAATCGGCAGATAACATTCTTCCAGAAGAACTGAAGTACTTTGTTCTCGGTGATTGTGGCCAAGGGCTCGGTCTCTATCCACTTCGAGAAGTAGTCGATTGCCACGACTAAGAATTTGAGCTGGCCAGGAGCTGGTGGGAATGGCCCTAGTAAATCCATCCCCCACATTGCGAAAGGGATAGGACTTGATAGGGAGGTGAGTGGAGCTTGTGGGAGGCGACGGACGTTGGAGTACTTCTGACAGGAGATGCATTGCCGAACGTGCAGTTCGGCGTCTTGTAGGAGAGTGGGCCAGAAATATCCATAATTCAACACCTTCCTGGCTAGGGATCTGGACCCTGAATGTGCCCTGCCGATGCCTTCATGGAGCTCTTGCAGGGCGTAATCGGCTTGTTCCGGGGAGAGGCATCTCAAATAAGGCTTGCCGTCTACTTGTGTGAATGAGCACTTATATAGGATGCCCTCGATAAGCGTGTACCGCTCTGCTCGGGTTCGCACTCGGCGAGCTTCCTTAGGGTCTTCGAGGAGGAGCCCATCCCTTAGGAATTCTACCAGAGTTTCATCCAATTATCTTGAAGCAGGACATGTAGCGACTCCATCGAGTCGGTAGTTTCATCCTCTATACTTGGCTTCAGGAGCACCTCGATCAAGACGGTCTGCTCTAGACCTTGGAGGGAGGAGGAGGCTAGCTTGGAGAGGGCATCGGCTTGGGAATTCTCTTCTCGGGAATTCGCTGGATGAGAGCTTCTTCAAATAGGGCCATGAGATTCCTGACCTTGGCTAGGTACTTAACCATTCGGTCATCTCGTGCCTCGTACTCGCCTAGGACCTGATTTACGACCAGCTGAGAGTCGCTAAAGATCTGGAGGTACTGCGCCCCTGCATTGAGAGCCATTCCGAGGCTGGCTATGAGTGCTTCATATTCTGCTTCATTGTTAGAGGCCTTGAAGTTGATGCGGATGGAGTACTGGAGGATGAAGTCATCCGGGCCGGCCAGATCGACCCCGGCTCTGCTTTCCTCGTTACAAGAGGATCCATCTACGTAGACCGATCAGACAGGCGGTCCCTTCATTGCTTGGCTGACTTCGGGATGGTACTCTCGACGATGAATTCAGCTAAGGCCTGAGCCTTGATTGCGGTCCGAGGCTGGTACGATATGTCGTGTTGGCTCAGCTCGATAGACCACTTCATGAGACGACCGGAGGTCTCCGGCTTGTGGAGGACTTGCTTCAGCGACTAGTTGGTAAGAACGGCCACCGAATGGAACTGGAAATATGGGCAAAGCTTTCTTGCGGCCATGACTAAGGCGTATGCCATCTTCTCTATCCTCAGGTAGCGGAGCTCGGCATCCCGAAGTACCTTGCTCACGTAATAGATGGACTTTTGGGTCTTATCTTCTTCCCTCACGAGGACGGCGCTGAGGGTCTGCTCAGAGGCGACTAAGTAGAGGTAGAGGGTTTCCCCGGGAACAGGTTTGCTGAGGAGAGGAGGATTGACTAGGTAAGCCTTCAGCTGATCAAATGAGTCTTGTTGTTGCTAACCCCACTCGAAGCCTTTAGCCCCCCTGAGAGCGTTGAAGAAGGGAAGACACTTCTCCCCTGACTTGGAAAGGAAATGCCCTATGGCTGCAAGGCGACCTGTTAGCTTTTGGACCTCTTTAACATTCTTCAGGGGAGCCATGTCCAATATGGCTTTGATCTTCTCGGGGTTGGCCTCGATTCCTCTTTGGCTGACCATGAAGCCTAGGAATTTCCCCAACGAGACTCCGAACGCACATTTGTTCGGATTGAGCCTCATTTCATGTTTCCTTAGTACATCGAACGCCTCCTGTAGGTCAGTGACATGGTCGGCTCCACGGATGCTCTTCACAAGCATGTCATCAACATACACCTCCATATTACGGCCGATCTGGTTTTGGAATACCTTGTTGACGAGATGTTGATAGGTGGCACCTGCGTTCTTCAACCCGAAAGGCATTACTCTGTAGCAGTAGAGGCCCTGATTGGTAACAAAGGAAGTCTTCGGGATATCCGGGGGAAACATGCGGATTTGGTTGTACCCGGAGAAGGCATCCATGAAGCTGAGAAGCTCATGACCCGAAGTGGCGTCAGTCAAAGTATCGATACTTAGAAGAGGGAATGGATCTTTGGGGCATGCCTTGTTGAGGTCGGTAAAGTCGATACAAATCCTCCAGGTCACATTGGACTTCTTCACCATTACTACATTCGAGAGCCATTCGGGAAAATTTACCTCTTGTATGAACCGAGCCTTCGAGAGTTTGTCCACCTCCTCTTTTATTGCTTGCTGGCGCTCGGGAGCGAACTTGCGCCTCTTCTGCTGGACCGGTTTGGACCCCGGAGCGACGCTGAGGTGGTGGACTAAAAGCTCTTCGGAAATTCCGGGCATGACTGCGGCCTGACCAAGCAAAGAGGTCGCGGTTCCTACGGACGCACTGGACTATGTCGGAGCATAGGGCAGATGGGAGGGTCTTGCTGACAAAGAACTTTCGGCTCGGATCCTGCTCAGAGAAGAGAACTTCCTCCAACTCATCCACCGGCTCGGACGTTGGCCGGACAACATCTTGGGGGATTTCAAGAGTTTCGAGGGAGAGGACTGGACCCATAGTAGAGGTCATGTAGCATCTGCAGACCGTTTCCTGATTGCCTTTTACTTCCCCTACTCCTGCCCTGGTGGGGAATTTCATCTTAGGTGATAAGCGGAGGGGATGGCTTCGAGAGCAGCTAAGCCGGGCCGACCCAAAATGACATTGTAAGCTGCAGGGACATCCACGACCATAAAGTCCATCGACTCCGTTCGGGTAGCAGGAGTTTTGCCAGCGGTTACGTCGAGGGTGATCACCCCTTCAATAGTCACTGGCACTCCCGTGAACCCATGGAGTGTGTAGCCAGCGGGCTTAAGTCTGTCCCGGGATAGTTTGAGGCCTTTGAAAGCGGCGAGGAAGAGGATGTTAACGGAGCTGCCATTGTCCACCAGGATCCTTTCCACTTTAAATTTTGCCATATGGAGGTTGATGACAAGCGCGTCACAATGTGGGGTTCAGGACACCCTCAAGGTCTTCATCTGAGAATGTGACGGGCACTCCGAGGCCTTTAGGAGGAGGTGTGGCGCGAACCGAATTAACTTCCGTTATAAACGCCTTTCGAGCGGAGTTGGAGGAGCCCCCCATTGGGCCCCCATGAATGAGGTGTAGGACACGCTCCTCTTCAAATTCGGGCATTTCATCGCGTTCAGGACGCTTGTTAGCCCCCCGATGTGGGGGAGGAAGATCGGTTCGGTCATTTCTCACGAACTTGGTTAGCTGACCCCTCTGGATGAGGGTTTCCATCTCATTTTTCAGGGCCCGACAATCATTAGTATCGTGGCTATGGTCCCGGTGATAGCGGCACCACTTCTCTTTATTCCTCTTCTTGTCAGGGGTGTTCATTTTTGGCGCAGGGGGCAGTACCCCTTCCTTCTCAACTTCCATGAGAATTGTGAAAATGTTGGCGTTAAGAGGAATGAACTTTTCGAATCTAGGGGGAGGTCGGCGCTGTCAGCCATTGTCCTTCTGGAGCTTCTTGGCTCCTTCTTCTTCTGTTCCCTTTCTCTTGGACCCGGAGGAAGGCCCCTCAAAGTTGGGGCGGTGCTCAGCTTCCTCGGCCCGAATATACTTTTCGCTCCGGAGGAGGTTAGAAAAGTTCTGCGAGGGGCTTCTTGGCGAGGGAGGAGCAGAGGCTGGAGTTGAGGACATTGGATTGGAATGCTGCTGCAGCGACTGATTGGTCAAGGGATGCTATGGACCTGGCTTCCGCTGTGAACCTTTTCACATAGTCTCTCAGCTTCTCACCCTTCTTTTGGTTGAGGTAGAGTAGCGAAATGCTGGTCTTCTCAGTTCGGTGGCTACTCACGAAGTGGGTGACGAAGAGGGTCTCAAATTGTTCGAAGGAGAATATTGAGGATGGGGCAAGGCGAGAGTACCATTCTCGAGCCGGACCCTCGAGAGTGACAGGGAAGGTCTTGCACAGCAGAGCATCGAAAGCTGGATGGATGAGCATGAGGGTCTTAAAGCTTTCGATGTGATCGACGGGGTCAGACTCTCCGGAATAAGTCTCGAATTGAGGAGGTTTAAAGCCAATTGGTACGGGTGCCTCCATTATGGTTTGGGAAAAAGGAGGTCGACTCGGGCGAAGGGTCCTTCCTCTAAGCTCTTCTTCTCTGTCTAACTGACCAAAGTGCCTCTTCATTTCGTGGAGACGGCCGTAGACAGCGTCATCTCTTCGACGGTAATCAACCAAGCCTCTAGACTCGTCTTCATACGAGGGAGAGTGGGGGCTACGACGACTGTAGCTCCTGGAGCGGCGAGGACTAGGAATGTGCTGGGGGTTGTTAGGAGTTGGAGGAGTTAGGGACCGTTGGCGAGGACTTCGAACCGAAGGAGGAGTGGGAATCCTCAGAACATTGGTGTTGTTGGGTCGGAGATTGAGAGCTTGTAGGATGGTTGCTTGGAATTGCTGGAACTCGGCACGAGGGATGGGTGCGTCATCGCTCCTGGGAGGTCGCCGACCAGTAGGAGAGTGGGGTATTCTTCTGTGATGCTCGGGGGACTCTCTTCGCCCTCTTCGGGTAAGGAACCTTCTATGGTATCGGTGGTGAGGAGATCACTCATCCGAACGTTGTTGGCGGGAGGCTCCCTCTCGGACCCGCTTTTCATCCAGACGGCGGTGAAGATCCCCATCCTTCTGCCGATTGAGGATGGTATTGCGAAGGTCGGAAGCTCGGAGATTGTGGGAGGCCATAGAATCTGTAGAGGCATTGTAGATTAAGACATGGTCCTGATGGAGAGGTTGTTTCTACGGGTTGGGTCGCGAGGTCCCTGCACTGGCATTTTGAGGATCGGGGGGACCCTTAGGAGGTTGCTGATGAACGGGGTTGGGTCCACGGTTGGACCCCCTGGATCTTACTTTCCTAGGAGGCATGGCTGGAGAAGATCTGACCAACGGGAAGAGGGAAGGCTGCTATTCGTTTGATTCCCACAGACGGCGCCAATCTGTTACCACTAAATCTGGTGTGGGGGCAAACAGATAGTATTTGTAGATTCTTGGAAAACCTAAACAGCAAACCTGAACCTGTTCTGGCGGAGTATGACCGCTGACTCCCGCCGTTCACCTGCAAAAAGTGCTAGACACTGGGGTTGATCCCGGCGACGCATCCTCCGATGCTCAAGTCAGTAATAAGGAATGATTATGAGAGAGCGTAAATTGGCAAAAGATTGATTACCTCCTAATGGTGGTGAATGGGGGGTATTTATATCCGCCGTTGGGATCAGATAAGGAATGTAATCCCAAATCCCCAGTGAAAGGATAGATGTGAATCAGGGTCGTTGATTAGTATGAATCAGAAACCCTAATTCTATCCTGCTGGACTGGGTTTATTTCGGGTTGGGACCCATACCCAGTTGAGGTGGATCCGTTCGTGGGTTATTGGGTCTTTGGAAAAAAGACCCAGGACCCACTTCGGACCCATTAGTAGACAAAATTACCATTTTACCCCTAGGCTTTAAGATTCGTTCCTGATTTGGACGGTTCCGATTTAACCCTATTTTGAGCCATATCAGATATTAAATTTTTAAAAAATCAATTAAATTCAGCACATAACGAGAAAATCACCATAAAAATCTGGACTCAAATAAATTAGTTTAAAGGGCTCGTATTCAATAAATTCTGAAAACTAACCGTTATTTTAAAAATCTGAAACTGCGACAGTACAATGCTAGAAATTACATATTTTACAATCTACGAGTTGGATTGAGAATCCGTTAGATGTTCTGGAAACTAGACACAGGGAGCTACAATTTCTATTTAATAAGTTTCAGGTAATATGTAACACCCCCCAAAAATTGGACATGACAATTTTGCCCTCATGTGTTACGCACGTGTATTTTGTAACGTACTTCAATACGTATTTTGGATTCCAACTATTTATGCATTTCTCGTTTTCTTTTATCCTATTTTGAGTCAACTCAAATATTAAATTTCAATCTTTATATTTTTACGTGCTTTGTACGTGTTATCGATGCACATATAGATTACGTGTTTTTCACCGTTGCGTGTGATATTTTCTATGTGTTTCAATTATTTAATTTATGTGTTCGAATTCATTTTATAAAAATAAATTCATTTTTCTCTTATTTTAATTAAAATATTATTATACGTGTACTGCACGTGTTTTCTATGTACGTAGTGATTTCGTGTGGAATATATAAAAATTAAAAGTATATTTTTCTTATGTTGTATTTCGATTACCTCTAAATATTTTTCCATTGATAAAATTGATTTCGTATTTTTACGTGTGACGTACGTGTTTTGCAATGCACGTGTTAGTTTCATTATCTTTCAAAATGAATTTCATGAAGTATGTGTGTGTCTATTTTATTCATGCACAAAAATTATAATTTTTAATTAAACTAATTATATATATATATATATATATATATATATATATATATATATATATATATATATATATATATATATAACTTATGTGCTAATTTAAATAAATAATTAATTTTAAGTGGTGTACACAAGCACGTGCATGTGCATACATGCAATGTGCACACTCAAAAAAGTAGAGGGCCAGCTGTTTTGGAGTTGGAGGGGAAAATGAGCTTTTGAAATTAGAGAGTGGATTAGTGGGTCTTCTAGTGGAGAGTAGTTATTTTAACTACTCTACTATTCGATAAAATACCCCCTGAAACAATTCACTCTTATCTTCCCCTTCCTCCTTTCCTTCTCTGTCTCTGCCAAAAACCAAATCCACCAGCATACCCCCTTTTTCTTTCTCCACCTACCACATATACACATACATTATCATATCCTAGCACGCACGCGCGCGCGCGCGCACACACACACACACACACACACACACACACACACACACATAAGGAAAAAAGGGGTATGAGCAACTTGGTCATTTAGTAAATAAGCAATTGATGATATAGCATACATGTGATTAGAAAATCCTTAAAAGGGTTAGTTGTCTACTGTATCACATGCATACCACATAACCAATTGCTCATTTACTAAATGAGCAAGTTGCTCATATCCCTTTTACCCATATATATATATATATGAGAAGGAGGTGCTTTCCTGTTGCTTGGCCGAAATGGAGGATTGGGTGTTTTCTTTGTGCATGGATTTCGAAGAGGTCGATTGGGACTTCTCTTAGAGCCTTTGAAGGAGTTTTGCTACTAGGAGCTTCCCATTCTTGGAGTTCAACTGCTAAGAAATCATATTTCTTAGGTGGGTGTTTCTTAAATCCTTTCTAATTTTAGGAGTAGGTAGCATGCTAGATGAAATAAATTTTAATTGTTAAATTTTGATTGGTATGTTAATTAATGTAGATTGCATAATCTTGATCTAATTGTGTTATGATGAGTTGAAATAATATTGTGATTCATATAGATGGCTAGAACTCTTGTTGAATTAAAATGAGAAATATTTTTTGTTGGAATGAAAAATTATGCATGGTAGAATGTTTTTACAATAGTCAAAATAATGTAACATGTATGAAATAGTTTTAAAATGCTATTATAATAGAGAAATGTGGAAATAGCCTCATTAATATATATATTTTGTGAGTATAAGAAATTTTATAAAGAAGTTTTGATGAGAGACAACACTTTATTTGAAAATTGATAATATGTGTTCTCTAATACAATTTGGGAGGAAGCTTTTTATTACATTGTCAAAAATAAGAATTTTATAAAGTTCAAAATAAATATACTATAATTTATTTTGATAGAACATATTCTGGAAAAAGATTTAGATTTTTAGTGAGTACAAACTAATTGAAGAGACTCTGTTTTTATGAAATTTCGATTTTTAATTCAAATCACCGAAAGCATATGTAAATATATTTCAATCTCACCTCTTATTAGTTAGTCACTTTGGCCTTTCTGGTCGTTGGGTGCGCTTTGGGTCTGTTACTGTAGCAGAGCAAGGGTGTTGGTCTCGGGTTCGATTCTTGAAGAGACTATTTTTTTTAATTTTGATTTTTAAATCAAATCACCGAACCATACTTTAAGTATAATTTAAGCCCCTCTTATATCAGTTAGTCACTCAGGACCAACAGGTCTTCGGGTGCGTTTTGGGTTTGTTACTGTTCATGAGCGGGGGTGTTGGTCTGGGTTCGAATCCGGCTCTGGCCTTTGTTTGTAGTTTTTGTTTTTTTTTACCTATTTTGATTTTTTTTTGGAGTTTTTAAAAGAAATAAAATTTGGGAAAAATTGTATTTTAATTCTAAAATTGTTTAGACTTTATAACAATTATTTCTACAATATTTTGATATATTTTGTGAGAATTGAAAGGGGATTTTGCATTAAATAATGCTGAAGAACTCGATTTTATCGATAAAAATGTGACTCTTGAATAATTAAAGAAAAATAAAAGTTTTGGAATGCAATTAGATTTCTACTCGATGAGACTTTTATTATTATTAATATTTGCTTAAGATTATTTGAATAGCACACAATGCTATAAGTGATTAAATTGATAAAAGAAGTTGAATTGAATTATTTCATGTTATGAGATTATAAAAGAAATGTTTTTTTGAGAAAGAGATTGTGAATAAAAAAATTGAAATATTATTGATCTCTAAAATGAGATAGTTGTTGGAATCTAGAGGCTAGGCGAGACCCTAGTGACCGATAGTATTTATAAATGAATTCGAGAGCTAACCAGTCTGGGTTGAGCATCTCTTGAGAGGTAGCCAGCTGGACTGGCTGTCTCTTTTGTATTAGTTTAAGTCCGGTAGGGTAAGCTAGCTCTAGGTTGTGATGATTTTCTTCTAAAAGAAATTAAAAACTTAAGGACAACACTATAGTGAAGATGTGATGAAAGTAAGAGAAAAACACAAGTATTAGGGCCTCGGATTCACGGTGTGAGAATTTTTACAGGCTGTCTACATGATGCGTCATGTCATGACATGAATCTATCTCCGGAATTATCGGGATCGTGGCGACGCTTGTGGGGTTTTTGGTGACTATGTAGTGTCATTGTCCCTTGACGGAAGTGAATTGTCCATAGATTGTCTACATGATGCGTCATGTCATGACGTGGGATTTTCCTCCAGGCTGTCTGGACATGCGCTCGTAACTCATAGAACATCTAAGATACTTACTGTAGTTACCGTAGTCGTTAAACTCATAGCGAGGGATTTAACCCTACCAGATGAAGAGCGGTTAAGGGCTTGCCCTCGGATTTATGTAGAATGGGATTCATAAGTTCGAATAAGTGTGCATTAGTGTCATGAAATATAAATAACTGTATTAAGGATTAGGTGCACAGCACCCACGACTTCAATAGGATAGTCCCTCTTTAGTTTGTTTGTGATCAAGTTTGTGTTTGCTAGAGTATTTAAGAATCGTTATATTTTCAGCATAGCGAGGATAGTCGTGTATAATATTTCGTCGGTTGTAAGAAACTAACGTGCCCACAGTTTCATAATGCAGGACTTGGAATTTGCAAGAAGATATAAAGATGAATTTGTTGCTGATAAGTTACTTAAATGCTAAAGTTGTTACAATTGTACATTTATCATTGTTGTATTTTATTCATTCCACTACGTGTTGATGTAAAAGACTCTGTTGTAATAAATATTTTAAATTCCTTGTAAAATTGTACGAAGTGAAGGGTAAAGATCCTGTGGAACTTCGAATTCGGACTTATTTTGAAATTCGGGGTAAGTAGTACAAATTTATAAGGACGATACATTAGGGTGGACATTAGAAGTGTGAGTTCGGTTTATAAAGATTTAAATGTAAGTGATTTACATTTGTGTTGCTTTATACGCTGATGTCTTCTCCTCCCTTTCCCTATTAGATGGCTAGAGTCATGAATGATGAAGTTATGTAACTCGCATTCATGATACTCTCCTCGTGTACATTGATGTAAGATTGTATGCGAGCATGTTTTTCCTTGGTATCAGAGTAGCGCGCGGAAGCGTAGTTGGTTTGAACCGTCATTCATGATACCTTACACGTAGACACACTTTCCTCTCAAATTTCCCTTCGTAGATTTTTATCATAGTACTTTTTCAAAATTCAATATTTTTCAAATAATATTTTCTTATACCTATTAAATCACTTGAATATCTATTATTTTGTCTATCTTCCTTAGTCTTGATCTTTTGAACTTTGTTTTATCTGTCTTTCAGTCTTAAAATTTTGTCCTTCGTGTTCTTATGTCATTTTATGTTTATCCATTAATTTTGCTATTACTTCACATATTTTATTAAGGTTTAGATTCTCGCTTATTAAATTAATATTGCAACTATTATTTTCTTCCTTAATTATTTCTATTATATTTCTAATTTTTTGGATTTTGCTTATGTACATTCATTTTACATGATTTGATTTTGTGATACTACATTTTTCCATTTCCTTATATTGTCCTATATATTTCAATATATTTTTAACAAGATTGAAATATTCTACTCATATAAATATGACATACCATTTTGTTTTATTGCCTACATACGATACTATTGTTATTACATATTATTTGTTAATTTGTTTTGTTATATTCACTTTTACTATTAATCGCTACTCATAAATTTTGTAGTTTTATGGTTCTTCAATATAATACATACACAACATAATTATCGTTTTCATTTGTATTTTCATCTCGTGCTTATACTTTTACTATTTTCGTCCTAATGTTATAAATCATTATTTTTTCATTAGTACTAATTAGTACCGTTTATGTTTGATATATCCTATACATCTATTTTGATATTTCATCGTGTAACTTACTTTTCCATCCATTTTTATATCACTGATTTCAAAATGTAACACCATACTTTATTAAACACCCAATATCCAAGTACATCAGGAAGATTACATCTTTCCATCTCCCATTTTGGTGCAACCTAATGTCGAGAGGGCAAATCTGCAACTAGACGTCAATGGAGGCAAACTGCAACTGGACGTCGGGGAGGCAAAGTCTGCAACCGAATGTCTAGAAGGAAAACTGCAATCGGATGTTGTAGAGGCAATTCTGCAACTTGGGGTCGAGGAGGCAAGCTTGCCATTGGATACCAACGAGGCAAACCTACACTAGAAGAAAATTTTCTACTTTGATAACCCCTACTTTGTTTTCTATAATATTTACTTACCACTATTCAATTTTTGTACTAACTTATACTACTAGTATAATGCACGTGCGATGCACGTCTATAAGGGTGTGTAGGATTTTGAGGAAGGGGCAGGTCACCGAAGAGGTTGCATGCATGCATGCAGACAGGCATGCACAATTTATTCATTTTGATATGTGTATGCATGTGTTAGACCTACTAGCTTTGATAGGAGGAAACTTTTTTATGAATAAATTGTGCATGCAAGTACATGCAAATCTATACTATTAATTATTTTCTCAAAACTATGCAGACAGGCATGCAAATCTATGCATGTTAATTATTTTTCCAATACATGCAAATTACATTTCTGACCTCCGATATTAACCCTATATTTTTTTTAGCCTTTTATGTTTATGAGGGCATGATAGTAAAAAGCCGCCAAAATGGGGCTTTGCTTGCAAATCTATGCATGTTAATTATTTTTCCGATACATGCAAATTACATTTCTGACCTCCGATATTAACCCTATATTTTTTTTAGCCTTTTATGTTTATGAGGGCATGATAGTAAATAGCCGCCAAAATGGGGCTTTGCTTAATAATAGTATAGATATTCATTTTGATATTTGCATGCATGTGTTAGACCTACTGGCTTTGATAGGAAGAAACTTTCTTATGAATAAATTGTGCATGCAAGTACATGCAAATCTATACTATTAATTATTTTTCCAAAACTATGCAGACAAGCATGCAAATCTATGCATGTTAATTATTAACCCTATATTTTTTTTAGCATGTTATGTTTATGAGGGCATGATAGTAAAAAGCCGCCAAAATGGGGCTTTGCTTAATAATAGTATAGATTTTATGATATTTTACAACCTAACATTATATTATTTATACTGATTTTTATATCTATCATACTTGTGTATTTACTACTTAATCTCAACTATTTTGTCGTCTTCTTCTTATTATTTTGTATCTTTATATGAGTTAGCATTTCATACAACTTCATCGTATTTTATATTGCTATTAACTTTTCTTAGATTTGGTGGCTACTCACCTAACAAACAAACAAAAAATTGGTATTTATACTTTTTCTTCGATTCGTAAGTTATTTCTATATGATTAGTTTTCGCATTATTTCAATAATATGTTATTACTTTTTCTACTATAATATTTTGTTTTACTCCAGCAAATCCTTTCTAATTATCATATCATAATATTGTTTGTTTCACCCTATGATTTTATGTCCATGTACGTATATAACTTTTGTATGTTGGTTTTTCTTGTTCTACTTGACAATTCAAAAGTGTTTCGATGTATGCCTTCTATATCTTTAATTTTCAAATCGTATGTATAATGATTATAGTTACCTTACAAATTATTTTATTAATTGGTATACAAAATCATTTTTTGTTGTCTATACTTTTAACTAAACTTCAAGCTCGTATATTTTTCAAACTAATTCAATTTTTGTCACACAGTACCAATCCAGTTTGCGATATTCTACCGCTTATTAGTTTGATAAAATTTGATTACTAAATCCACTTATAAATTATCTTTTGATTATGTTTCTCTTTATTGCATTGTTTTCCGAACTATTCCACAATTAATGACTATGTTTATTTTTTATTTTATCTAATGCTTTACCTAATATTATTTTTGTATGAAAATTTTTCTTAATCTATCCTATCTTTTTGTCACATTTCTTTTTGATGCTATTTTCCTAGTTTTATTGTTCCATTCTTATAAAATTTTGATACTCATAGTTTTCTTATAAAGAGTTTGTCTTGTTCTTCCACATTGCTTATTTATATACTATATTTATTTTTCTTAATGTTTGCAGTTTTCTATATACAATAAAGATATTTTTCTTTGGCGTGTACAAAATACAACTTTTACCCTAGTGATATCTGAGGACAGAACTATTCTAAGGGGAGAGAGTGTAATACCCCACAAAAATTGAAAATCACAATTTTGCCATCGTGTGTTATGCACGTATATTTTGTAACGTACTTCAATACGTATTTTGGATTCCGACTATTTATGCATTTCTAGGGATGGAATTCGGGCCAACCGGACCGGGCCGGACCAAAATCCGCTGTTTTTTACCTCGGGTCGGGCTTTTGTGGGCTGGGTTGGCAATAGTGGATGGCCGGGCCGGGCCGGGCCTTGGTAGGGAAATGCCGGTCCGGACATGGCCCCTGGCCCCTGGCCCTGGCTCGGGGGCCAGGCCGGGCCAGTTCGTTGCAGGTTCGCGGGTTAAACGGGCTTTTCAATTTTTTTTTCTTTCTTCGAGTGTACAAAGATAAAAGGAAAGGAATATGGTGAACAATTGCGTTGTACACATAGATAAAAAAGAGATTCATCAATTAAATTATTTTTATGAATTACCAAATTTCAAATTATTCAAATAAATAAGTAACATACAAATCTGAAATCTAATTAAATTACAATATAAAAACAAAAATTAAAAAAAAGAAAGAAACATCAACTAAAAATAAATTTGATAAAAAAAGTGATTAATTCTTTCAAAAATAAAATTACCTAAGCTCTCTCAAGATCGAACCCGCGACAAACCAAAACTCAATGAATTAATTTGCATGGACTAGCCAAGAAATATAACCTAAAACATTATTTCATTAAAATTTTGATAGTATATATATATATATATATATATATATATATATATATATATATAATTAAGACCATTTGAAGTAGAAAACTTTTAGTCCCACATTGGTGGGATTAGAGAAGTGAGGAGGTAGACTTGGCTATAAAAAACTAGGGTGAGGGTTCGCAAATTGAGTAATGAGTAGTGATCAGTTAATTTTGATGTCTACTCTCATTTTTATAAAATTTTGAAATATTTTAAGGTATATCTATATGTATATACATATACTTTGCAGTATTAGAACACAAATCCAATTTTTTTTTTAATCTGAAAAATTCAAAATTGGCCAACAGGCCCGCAGGCCAGCCCAGACCGGACCGGGCCGGTTCAATCCGGTCCCTGGCCTGGCCAGGCCGGGCCGGATTCGGGCTTTTAGGGTAAAATGGTGAACCGGACTGGACCGGGTCTATTGAGCGGGCTGGCCCCGGTTCAGCCTGGGTTTGGGCGGGCAGGGCCGGGTCGAGGACCGAGCGAGCCGGTCCCGGGCTAGCCCAGCCCAAATGCCATCCCTATGCATTTCCCGTTTTCTTTTATCCTATTTTAGGTCAACTCAAATATTAAATTCCAATCTATGTGTTTTTACGCGCTTTATACCTGTTATCGATGCACGTATCGATTACGTGTTTTCCACCGCTACGTATGATATTTTCTATGTGTTCTAATTATTTATTTTATGTGTTCGAATTCATTTTATAAATAGAAATTCTTTTTTCTCTCATTTTAATTAAAATATTTTTATACGTGTGCTGCACGTGTTTTCTATGTACGTATTGATTTCGTATGGAATATATAAAAATTAATAAGTATATTTTTCTTATGTTGTATTTCAATTATCTCTAAATAATTTACCGTTGATAACGTTGATTTCGTATTTTTACGTGCGACGCACGTGTTTGTAATACACGTGTTAGTTGCATTATCTTTCAAAAGGAATTTCATGAAGTATGTGTGTCTATTTTATTCATGCATGAAAATTATAATTTTTAATTAAACTAATTTTACATACACATTATATATATATATATATATATATATATATATATATATATATATATATATATATATATATATGCAAAACGGGTTTGTTTTCACAGGTTGGAAAACACGAATCTGAGCATATATATATATATATATGCAAATGCTCCATTGAAAACGGGTTTGTTTTCACGGGTTGGAAAACACAAATCTGAGCCATTGGATTGCTCATAATCGCGATCAGCGGCTCAGATCGAGCCCGCCCATCACCCAATATGACTTAAGTGGCGGAGGATTATTTTTTCATCCCAAATAACTCTTCGCCTAATTCGTTCTGGAAAAAATGATATAACCTAGGCCGTTGTTGGTAACAACGGCCTAGGTTATAAAAAATTGAATCATTTGTTCTCAATTTTTATAACCCCCAACAACGGCCTAGGCTATAAAATTTCTACAACGGCCTAGGTTATAAAAAATTGAATCATTTGTACTCAATTTTTATAACCTAGGCCGTTGTTAGGCTATAAAATTTCTATAAATTTCTGCAAAATTTTATAGCCTAGACCGTTGTTCTATAAATTTCTATAAAATTTTATAACCTCTGCGATCATAAGCAATCCAATGGCTCAGATTCTTGTTTTCCCACCCGTGAAAACAAAATCCGTTTTCAATGGAGCATTTGCCATATATATATATATACATATATATATATATATATATATATATATATATAGGAAAATGCTCAGTTGAAAACGCAAATGTTGTGAAAAACGTGAAAACAAGCCTAGGACGTTGTTGGAAACAACGGCCTAGGTTATAATGCATTATAACTTAGGTCGTTGTTTCCAACAACAACCTAAGTGGTTTTCCACGTTTTCACAGACATTTGCGTTTTCAGCTGAGCATTTCCCATATATATATATATATATATATATAACTTATGTGCTAATTTAAATAATTAATTAATTTTATGTGGTGTACACAAGCACGTGCACCTGCACACGTGCAATGTGCGCACTCAACAAAGTAGAGGGCCGGCTGTTTTGGTGTTGGAGGGGAAATTGAGCTTTTGAAATTAGAGAGTGGATTAGTGGGTGCACAAGTGGAGAGTAGTTATTTTAACTACTCTACTATTCTATAAAATACCCCATAAAACAATTCACTCTCATCTTCCCCTTCCTCCTTTCCTTCTATGTCTCTGCCGAAAACCAGATCCACCAACATACCCTTTTTTTCGTTCTCCACGTACCACATATACACATACATTATCATATTCTAGCATATATATATATATATGGAAAAAGGGTATGAGCAACTTGCTCATTTAGTAAATAAGCAATTGATGATTAAGCATACATGTGATTGGAAAATCCTTAAAAGGGTTAGTTGTCCAATGTATCACATGCATGCCACATAATCAATTGCTCATTTACTAAATGAGCAAGTTGCTCATATCCCTTTTACCCATATATATATGAGAAGGAGGTGCTTTCCTGTTGCTTGGCCGAAATGGAGGGTTGGGTGTTTTCTTTCGCACGGATTTCGAGGAGGCCGATTGGGACTTCTCTTAGAGCCTTTGAAGGAGTTTTGCTACTAGGAGCTTCCCATTCTAAGAGTTCAATTGCTAAGAAATCCTATTTCTGGGACGGGTGTTTCTTAAATCCTTTCTAATTTTAGGAGTAGGTTGCATGCAAGATGATATAAAATTTAATTGTTAAATTTTGATTGGTATGTTAATTGTAGATTGCATAATCTTGATCTAATTGTATTATGATGAGTTGAAATAATATTGTGATTCATATAGATGGCTAGAACTCTTATTGAATTAGAAAGAGAAATATTTATTGTTGGAATAAAAAAATTATGCATGGTAGAATGTTTTTACAATAGTCAAAATAATGTAACATGTATGAAAATAGTTTTAGAATGCTATTATAATAGAGAAATGTGGAAATAGCCTCATTAATATATATATATATATATATATATATATATATATATATATATATATATATATATATATATATATATATATATATTGTGAGTATAAGAAATTTTATAAAGGAGTTTTGATGAGAGACAACACTTTGTTTGAAAATTGATAATATGTTTTCTCTACAATTTGGGAGGAAGCTTTTTGTTACACTGTCAAAAATGAGAATTTATAAAGTTTAAATAAACATACTATACTGTATTTTGACAGAACACATTCTGGAAAAAGATTTAGATTTTTAGTGAGTACAAACTAAATGAAAAGACTCTATTTTTGTGAAATTTCGATTTTTAATTCAAATCACCGAAAGCATATGTAAATATATTTCGATCTCACTTCTTATCAGTTAGTCACTTTGGCCTTTCTCGTCGTTGGGTGCACTTTGGGTCTGTTACGGTAGCAGAGCGGGTGTGTTGGTCGCGGGTTCGAGTCTTGAAGAGACCCTGTTTTTATGAAATTTCGATTTTTAAATCAAATCACCGAACCATACTTTAAGTATAATTTAAGCCCCTCTTATATCAGTTAGTCACTCAGGACCAACTGGTCTTCGGGTGCAGTTTGGGTCAATTACTGATCATGGCCGAGGGTGTTGGTCTGGGTTCGAATCCGGCCCTGGCCTTTGTTTGTAGTTTTTGATTTTTTTTTTTTACTTATTTTGATTTTTTTTTGAAGTTTTTAAGAGAAATAAAATTTGGGAAAAAATTTATTATTCTTCTAAAATTGTTTATACTTTATAAAAATTATTTCTACAATATTTTGATATATTTTGTGAGAATTGAAAGGAGATTTTACATTAAATAATGTTGAAGAACTCGATTTTATATATTAAAATATGACTCTTGTATAATTAAAGTAAAATGAAAGTTTTGGAATGCAATTAGATTTCTACTCGATGAGATTTTTTTTATTATTAACATTTGATTAAGATTATTTGAATAACACACAATGCTAAAAGTGATTAAATTGATAAAAGAAGCTGAATTGAATTATTTCATGTTATGAGATTATGAAAGAAATGTTTCTTTTTTAGAAAGAGATTGTGAATAAAGAAATTGAAATATTGTTGATCTTTAGAATGAGATAGTTGTTGGAATCTACAGGCTAGGCGAGACCCTAGTGACCGGCAGTATTTATTAAGGAATTTGAAAGCTAACCAGTGTGGGTTGAGCATCTCTTGAGAAGTAGCCAATTGGGCTGACTGTCTCTTTTGTATTGGTTTATGTCTGGTAGGATAAGCTAGCTCTAAGTTGTGATGATTTTCTTCTAAAACAAATTAAAAAACATAAGGACAACACTATAGTGAAGATGTAATGAAAGTAAGAGAAAAACACAATTATGAGGGCCTCGGATTCACGGTGTGAGAATTTTCACAGGCTGTATACATGATGCGTCATGTCATGACGTGAATCTATCTCCGGAATTATCGGGATCGTGGCGACGCTTGTAGGGTATTTGGTGACTATGTAGTGCCATTGTCCCATGACGGAGACGGATTGTCCATAAGTTGTCTACATGATGAGTCATGACGTGGGATTCCCCTCCAGGCTATCTGGACATGGGATCGTAACTCATAGAACATCTAAGATACTTACCGTAGTTACCATAGTAGTTAAACTCATAGCCAGGGATTCAACCCTACAAGAGGAAGAACGGTTAAGGGTTTGCCCTCGGATTTATGTAAACACTTGTAAGATATTTGGTGACTATGTAGTGCCATTGTCCCATGACGGAAGCAAATTGTCCATTGGTTGTCTACATGATGCATCATGTCATGACGTGGGATTCTCCTCCAGGCTGTCTAGACATGGGCTCGTAACTCATAGAACATCTAAGATACTTACCGCAGTTGCCATAGTAGTTAAACTCATAGCCAGGGATTGAACCCTACAAGATGAAGAATGGTTAAGGGCTTGCCCTCGGATTCAGGAATCATCCACTCCATCTCAATCCCACTTAAGCAATCAATCCCTTAAGCTGACACATACAATTGAAGACTACCATGAGAATCAATAATTAGTAAAGAGAAGCAGCTCTTAATACAAAAGGTTCTCCTCCTCGCACGTGTGGGAAGAGGCAAAGGTTATTACTTTAAGGTCGAACGCAACAACTGTTAGAACTTGAATTTCATGAAGAAGGAAATTGCTAACAATATTTGTGAAGAAACACAATTACAAGAAATAAAATACCAAACCCGAACTTTAATACAGAGTCGAGATTAAGATCTCTGTCCTTAAAGCAAAATTCGCCCCATAGTGTGATGGTGGTTGACGAATTTCCTCCCAGGATACAACTGTATTACCTTTCCCTAAAGAGCAGCACCCTAGTTTCAGAGATCTCAGCGAACCGGTAGCTGTGTTGTACTCTCAGACTCTGACTCAGAGAAAAAAGAAGAAGAAGAAGATTCGGAATTTTGAATGACACTGTGTACTGGTAGACAAAAAGTATTGGTCTTATAGGAGAAGGGGAGTAACTGAAGGGTCCATTACTCTATAACAGCAGAGTAATGGTCCATTACTCTATAACAGTAGAGTAATTGTTCAAAAACGTAACTGATGAGCCATTACTCTGCTATTACAGAGTAATGGTACCAGTTACAAAATTTGGAAAGCCTCAACAGTAACTGGGGAAAAAATTTGGAGTGGGGAAAAAATATAGGCCAGAGCCAAGCCATGCCGAAGCCGAGCCGGGCGCGCGCGCGCGTGTTCGTTTGTTATTTTAGCTTGGTCCTCTCTCCACTACACGTTAGTGGTAACCCCAGGGCTATGCTCTTTAGTTCATTTCTTTAGCTTATATACTAGAGAAAATCTTTTCCATCTTCCAATGTGGGACTATCCATTCCAACTGCCCAAGTTAGTACATTTCGAGTACCAACTTTGGACCTACATTTCTCATTCATACGGAAACCATTTTTGGCAAGTGAGTACATTATGGAATAGTACTCAACGAGAGGAACGTAATCCAATCAACTTCCGGCACTGCCGGTGGCCGGAGCCCACTGAAATTCGACCCGAAAAAAATTTCAAAAACTATTTTCACCAATCTCCCACATGAATGGAAATGACCAGACCATGTATTCCAGACATGACAAAAAAGGACATGACAGAAAAAGACATGACAGACAAGACTTTGAGAGTACAATCGGAAAATCACTGCATCAGGAATGGTAGTAATTTTTCAACTTTGAACAACCCTTAGTGAGTAGCCATTGGATTTACTATCCGAACTTTGATGTGAACCTAGACAATAACTATCACACAGTTTCATCTCCTCACAAAACTAGGTTCTCATGTTGTGTTCATTTTGGCCTTGAACAATCTTGGTTAATCGTGAATGAACTTGGAGAATGTAGCCTCTCTTCATTCTCACAGAAATGAACCCATTTCACACTCACAAGGTGATTGCCCATAAAGAGTATCCAGCCATATCCCACTTTTATTTCAAAGCTATGGGAATCATTAAAAGCCAAGCTTATCCTAACTCTTTGCAGGCAGCACTATTTTATCATCCTAAGAATGGGTATGAGATTTTACTCACTCAGTGATCCCATCGATTTAACAAGATTTAGTTATCCCCTTGAACCTAGATCTTGGGATCTCCAATTCCTAGGTAGGGTTTCCATCAAGTATTCTCTTTCGTCACAGACCTTAAACTCATTCCTCTTAATGATCTCACAACTTGCTCTCGTGAAAAATCTTTAGTAAATGGATCAGCTAGGTTGTTGGCCGATTTTATATACTCTATAGATTATTCTATTAGAGAGCAATTGTCTAATGGTTTTGTGTCGCCTTCTGATATGATGAGACTTACCATTGTACATACAATTCAGTGCCCTTGCTATAACCGATTGGCTGTCACAGTATACACATATAGCAGGCACTGGTTTTTCCCACATGGGAATATCCTCTAAAAAGTTTCGAAGCCACTCTACTTCCTCTGCCGCTTTATCTAAAGCAATAAACTCAGATTCCATGGTGGATCTGACCAGTAATGTTTGTTTAGAGGATTTCCATGACACAGCTGCACCACCAAGAGTGAAGACATACCCACTTGTGAATTTTGAGTTCTTGGAGTCCGATATCCAGTTGGCATCCCTGTAGCCTTCTAGTACTGCTAGATATCAGGTATAATGCAGCTCATAACTCTGAGTATGTCGCAAGTAGTTCAATACTCTAGTTATTCCTTTCCAGTGACTTCGTTCTGTATTACTTGTGTAGCGGCTCAGTATATTTACTGAATGTGCCAAGTCTGGTCTTATACAATTTGTTAAGTACATCAGACTACCGATTACACATGCATATTCCAATTGTGATATTCTGTTACCCGTGTTTTTGAACAAGTGAAGACTGGGATCCACTGGACTTTTGGCTGTCCCATTGGAGTAATTCTTGAATCTTTCAATTACTTTCTCAGCGTAATGAGCTTGAGACAGAGTAATTCCCTCAGACGTCCTGGAAACTTTGATTCCTAGTATGACATCTACAATACCCAAATCTTTCATATCAAACTTGTCACTAAGCATGTTCTTAGTTTGTTTGATAATGTCATTATTGTTACTAATAATGAGCATGTCATCTACATACAGACATACCAGAATGTATCCATTTGGAGTATCTTTGATGTAGATACACTTATCACATTCATTTATTTTGAAACCATTTGACATCATAACACTGTCAAATTTTGCATGCCACTGCTTTAGAGCTTGTTTCAGTCCGTACAAGGATTTTACAAGCCTGCACACCTTGTTTTCCTGTCTAGAAACTACGTTACCCTCAGGTTGTTACGTGTATATTTCTTCTTCTAAATTCCCATTTAGAAATGCGATTTTGACATTTATTTGATGTATTTCGAGGTTACGTAGAGCTACAATAGCTATCAGCATTATTATGGAAGTTATTCTTGTGACTGGAGAATAAGTATCAAAGAAGTCTAGGCCTTTCTTTTGCCTAAATCCTTGTACCACAAGTCTCACCTTATGTTTCTCTACTGAACCATCCGGTTTCAATTTTTGCTTGAAAACCCATTTTCTTCCTAAAGCTTTACACCCAGAAGGCAAATCAACCAACTCCCATGTATAATTTTGCATAATAGAGTCTATTTCACTTTTTATTGCTTCCTTCCACATAGGTTCATCAGGCATAGACATGGCTTCTTTGAATATGCTGGGCTCATTCTCTAACAGAAAGGCCATTACAAAGTCTGGACCAAATGACTTTGATGTTCTAGCCCATTTACTTCGTCTAGACTCATCATTATCATGTCCTGGTTTATCAAACGAAGTGCTTGCATTTCCTTGTTCACGTATACGTTTGGGATACGTAGCATCCTTGCACAGAAATACGTATTCAAAGAATGAAGCATTCCTTGATTCCATTATTGTATTCACATGAATGTCTGGTATATATGATTTATATACTAAGAACCGATATGCACTATTGTTGTGTGCATAGCCTATGAATATGCAATCAATAGTCTTAGGTACTATTATGACCTGTTTCGGATTAGGTACTGCCACTTTTGCTAGACACTCTCACACTTTGAGGTATTTATACGAAGGTAAATTACCTTTCCACAGTTCGTATGGCGTCTTGCCAGTTTTTTGTGAAGTATTTTATTGAAAATATAGTTAGCAGTCAGCAACACTTCCCCCCACATATTTTGGGGTAACCCAGAATTCAACAACAAGGCATTCATCATCTCCTTTAGAGTTCGGTTCTTGCGCTCGGCAGCGCTCGGCAGTACGTTTGATTCAAATAAGTAAGGAGCAGTTGTCTGATGAACTATTCCATGTTCAGAGCAGAACATATTAAATGGTGCATCATATTCCCCTCCTTTTCACTCCTAACGATTTTAATCGTTTTGCCAAGTTTATTCTCAACCTCAAGCTTATATTCCTTGAATTTATTCAAAGCCTTATTTTTTCTATGTAACAAGTATGCATAACAGAATTTTGTGCAATCGTCTATGAATATCACAAAGTACTTTCTGCTGCCTCTGGTCTGCACGTATTTTAAATCACACAAATTCGTGTGAATTAAACCTAGAGTTTTTGTATTTCTTTCTACAGAACGTGATGGAGTTTTAGTGAGTTTGTCCTCTGTACAAACTTCACATTTTTCGCAGTTGTCTACCTTAAATTTTAGTAGCAAATTCATGTTAATTAATCTACGCATAGAATTGAAATTAACATGGCCTAATCTTTCATGCCAAACAGAAGAACACTCAACAACATAACCAACAGGAGTAATTTCATTAACTTTGGGAACAACAGGAACAATAGATTTAGGAATGACTGTCATTATATTAAATTTGAACAGTCCATCCTTTACATATCCTTTACCCAAGTACACCTCATTCTTAGACAATATTATACAAAATTATCAGAACCAAGAACAACTTTAAATCCATTCTTTCTTAGCAAAGATCCTGATACCAAGTTCTTTCTATTATCTGGAACGTGCAACACATTTGTTAGTGTTAGTTCCTTGCCTGAAGTCATCTTCAGCACTATCTTCCTTGTTCCTGCAATTTTAGAGGTGGAAGAATTCTCCATGAATAACTGTTCATTCTTGTTGCACTTCTGGTATGAAGTGAACATTTTCTTGTCCAAGCAGATGTGCTTGGTGGCCCCAGTGTTGTACCACCACTCACGAGGATTGCTCTCCACCAGATTCACCTCTGATACAACAACACAAAGGTCCAGGTCAGAGAGACCGGTGGACAAGTTCTCAGCTATGTGTGCATGAGATTTTTCATTCTTTTTTGCCTGTCCAGTTCCAGCACAGTTGTTGTCCTTACTGCAGCAGTCAGAAATTTTGTGACCTAGCTTACCACACTCGTGGCATTTTCGAGCAAACCTCTTTGCAGCAGGTTATTTGTTCGAGGCCTGTGGCAAGAACTTTCTCTTTTTGCCTTTCTGTTTGTGCTCCACCATGTTGGCCTTTTCTATGGACTGATTTTCATAGGACCTGTCAGCCTTGTGATTCTTCTCTTCGATCCGCAACCTGACAATGAGGTCTTCAAGAGACATCTCCTTTTGCTTTTGCTTGAGGTAGTTCTTGAAGTCCTTCCATACAGGTGGAAGCTTCCCGATGAATGTTGCAACCTGAAATGGTTCACACAGCGTCATGTTCTCTACAGCAATTTCATACATTATCACCTGCAGTTTCTGAATTTGACTCACAACTATCTTAGAGTCAACCATTTTGTAGTCCAAAAATTTGCCAACTACAAACTTCTTGGAGCCGGCATCTTCTGTTATGTACTTCTTCTCCAAAGACCCCCACAGAAGTTTGGAAGTCTTGAAGACACAGTAGACATTGTACAGTGGATCTACCAAACCGTTCAGGATGTAATTTCTGCAAAGATAATCACCCTAAGTCCATATATCAACTGCAGCAACGGAGTGTGCATCCATAGGTGCCAGCATAGGGGCAATTTCAGTGAGAAACCTGTTCAGCTTCAAGGTGGTCAGGTAGAACTACATCTTCCCTTGCCACTTCTTGAATCCAGTTCCATTGAACTTCTCTGGTTTTTCTCCCACAGTTATATGTGTGGGCAGAATGACCGTTTGTGCCGCAACCGATTGTGCAGTCACATCAGCGTCATGTTCTCTACAGCGATTTCGTGCATTATCACCTACAGTTCCTGAATTTGACTCACAACTATCTTAGAGTCAACCATTTTGTAGTCCAAAAATTTGCCAACTACAAACTTCTTGGAGCCGGCATCTTCTGTTATGTACTTCTTCTCCAAAGACCCCCACAGAAGTTTGGAAGTCTTGAAGACACAGTAGACATTGTACAGTGGATCTACCAAACCGTTCAGAATGTAATTTCTGCAAAGATAATCACCCTAAGTCCATGTATCAACTGCAGCAACGGAGTGTGCATCCATAGGGGCCAGCATAGGGGCAATTTCAGTGAGAAACCTGTTCAGCTTCAAGGTGGTCAGGTAAAACTACATCTTCCCTTGCCACTTCTTGAATCCAGTTCCATTGAACTTCTCTGGTTTTTCTCCCACAGTTATATGTGTGGGCAGAATGACCGTTTGTGCCACAACCGATTGTGCAGTCACATTTTGGGTCACTGGTGTTTGTTCACTGATAAGTCCACTGACATTATCGTTTTGTGTGTTTTCCATGTTCAGAAACAGTTGAAATAGGACTATTAGTTGTTTTGTTTTCCCAAAATGATAACAGTACATGTAAATAATCTTCACAAAAACTGTTAGAATAGAGAAAAAATTTTGCTTTAAGATTGTTAGAACTTGAATTTCATAAAGAAGAAAACTGCTAACAATATTTGTGAAGAAACACAATTACAGGAAATAAAATACCAAACCAGAACTTTAATACAGAGTCGAGATTAAGATCTGTGTCCTTAAAGCAAAATTTGCCCCGTAGTGTGACGGTGGTTGACGAATTGTCTCCAAGGATACAACTGTATTACCTTTCCCTAAATAGCAGCACTCTAACTTCAGAGATCTCAGTGAAACGGTAGCTGTGTTGTACTCTCAGACTCTGACTCAGAGGAAGAAGAAGAAGAAGAAGAGGAAGATTCGGAATTTTGAATGACACTGTGTACTGGCAGACAAAAGTACTGGTCTTATAGGAGAAGAGGAGTAACTGAATGGTCCATTACTCTGTAACAGCAGATTAATGGTCCATTACTCTGTAACGGTAGAGTAATAGTTCAAAAACGTAACTAATGAGTCATTGCTCTGCTGTTACAGAGTAATGGTACCAGTTAAAGAATTTGAAAAGTCTCAACAGTAACTAGAGAAAAATTTTGGAGCGGGGCAAAAAAAATATAGGTCAGAACCAAGCCAAGCCAGGCCGGGCACACGCGTGTGTGTGTTTGTTATTTTGGCTTGGTCCTCTCTCCACTACACGTTAGTGGTAACCCTAGGGCTACGCTCTTTAGTCCATTTCTTTAGCTTATATATTAGAGAAAATTTTTCCCATCTTCCGATGTAGGACTATCCATTCCAACTGCCCAAGTTAGTATATTTCGAATACCCAACTTTGGACTTACATTTCTCGCTCATACGGAAACCGTTTTTGGCAAGTGAGTACATTACGGAATAGTACTCGACGAGAGGAACGCAATCCAATCAACTTCCGACACTGCCGGTGGCCAGAGCCCACCGGAATTCAGCCCGGAAAAATTTCAAAAACTATTTCCAACAACAACCACATCACTTTCTCTCCGAGCCTTTGAGTACGAGTTACGCTGGAGAATATTTAACAAATGGATACTCCCTGGAGGAGAGCGGAGTTATGTGGACGTTTCTTTTCTCAGTTGGAGAGAGAAACTCAAAAGATTTGTGACCAAAAGCTTTCTCTCTGCACGCAAACTCTTTCGCTCAAGCATTCCTATTCCGTCCCGTCAACACATCTCCTACACACCCTGACTTTGTTAATTTTTGTTTGTAGGACTTGTTGATCAGGAGGTTATATTATCCTTGACTTTCAATTTTCCCTAATCATAGCTTTAAATGAAACTTACTTATGGTTGTCTTGCAGCCTTTTTCTAGAAATAGCCTTGCAAAACTAGGGGCAAATGGCACACAACTTATCTGTACAAAGCTACTCCTCCCATGCAGATGATCACCTTCGTCAAGGTATTTCCTTTCGCTTAATTTTCATCAGTGAACTACTCTTTTAGCAGTACTTCCTCCCATGCACTACTGTTTTAGCAATACTTCTTTGAACATCGCGCATTTATTGGATATCATCTTATGTTCTTAAAAAAAATTATTCTTAGGAACATGCCCAATACCTCGAATATAATTTTTTTTATGTTTCTAAGAAAATCATTTGAACCATACTTCAAACATCAAGAATCTTTTAATGTTTCTAACCCTTAGGAACATATCCAGGACTCGTGTCTAGTGTTGGACTTAACGCTCTTAGCTTGTCCTACCTAGACTATTTCTTGTGGAAAATCTAGAAGACTGAGACTTTTGATATCATTTAATTCTTGCCTCGATTTGCCTTGATGAATCACTTCCACAAGTTAACGACACCATTCTAGAGGCTACGATTCTCTAGGATGCTTGTACCTCTGAGACCTTCACTTGAGTAATTGTATGCGGACGACGCATGCAGAGATTCTATGAAAAGTAGGAAGAGTAAATTCCTATATATGCCATATTGAATTTTCATTGTGCATACTAGAATTGCTTAGCTATTAAGTCCCATCAAAGGGACCAACATTCCATGCTTTTCACTCTCCGATAAGGTGACTTTCCGAAGTAGAGTAAGAGACCTTTACCTATAAGTAAACCAGAAAATAAGATGGAGTTCGATGAACCTTTCGAAAGATGGGAAATATGCCAAGTCAAATCATTAAATAACTATCCAAAAATGACGGGTAATTGACACTAAAAAAGAACAACAGCGAGGCCGTACACCTTGTTTATCAATAATTGACAAATATCAAAGAACCTTTTGAATGATGTGAAATGCACCATGTCAAATCATCAAATTACTATCTAAGCGCTCCACAAGATAAAAAGTATAGCTGTGAAGCCGTAGGCCTTGTTTTACAATAATTGTCAAACATCAGAAAGAACGACTAAGTTCCCCAAGACAAAAAGACCAGTGGTGAAGCCGTACGTCTTGTTCTTAAAATACCTGGCCTACATAGGAGGTTTAAATCAGGTTGAAACTGTTATCACCTATGATGGAGTTTGGAGAGATGTGGAGTTGCATTCCAACGATGGACCCTTCTAAGCCTTCCTTAGCATGATTCATTTTTTTTAAATATTACCCTTACCCTTTTCCAAAAAAACAATGACATGATGTCTACATACAATTACCTAAGGTTGTCTCTATGCTCAAGTGAACTAAGACGGCTGATTCCATTGATCTGTATAGTCAACTAAAGGGATAATCTGACTTGTGCAAACATAGACAAGCAACAATTTTCTTTAGTCACATGACATTGATCCCCGCACGAATGTTGAGTGCAAACTCTTATCTCTTTCCCAAACCAAGATTCATTAGCAACTACATTACACAATTATTACCCCTACGTTAGGACTATTGTCACGCCCCATTTTCCAAAAACACGGAACACAGGCGTGTGACATTGGTCCAGCGAATGACTTGCGTCATCCATAAATTGTTATTGTTCAACACAACAATATATATAACAAGATAAATACAACCACGCATGCAATCAGAACAATCACATGAACAACAATACTTGAAATAAAACATGAAATAACCAAATATGATAATCCAACGTCTGGAAACAAAATAACAATCTCTGGGTCAAAAGCCCATAATACAATATTTAAAAAAATCAATACAAGAAGTCCAATAAAATAACGATCAATCTAAAAAGCAATAAATCCTCAGAAAGTCTGTTTTCCAAGTCCTGCAGGTAACTCTCCTAGATCACCTGTGAGTACCACATCTAAAAAGATGAGAAAAATTGTACTTAGAGCAAGTCATTGACAGCAAGTAGAGAAAGCAATGAACAATGAAAATACGGTATAACAATGAATTCAATCAAACAATAAGAATCAATAACAATGGACGATAGAAATAATCAATTTCAATGGTAATCGATACAATGGGTGTCACGCCTCATTGTATCACGCCCCGCTTCCCAAAAAGGAATACAGAATATGGACACGCGACACAAGTCCAGCGAATGGCTTCGCCATTCATGAGCTGTAAGGATCTTTACACAAGTTGCAAGAAATAACAAGAAGTATACAAGGAAGAATTATCCACGCATGCATGAAACAATTAATATGATCAATAGAATTACTTGAAACAATTATAAAATTCTCAAGTAATCAGATCTGGAACAACAAGTCACATGTTCTGGGACAAAAATCACCCAACACAAGATTCAAGTAACAACAATTAACACTTTATTCAAAAAAAGGAAATAACTCAAGCAGAAACTCTAGCCAAGCCTACAACACTTGGTCACTTACTCCTTTGGGCAACTGGTCACCGAAATCTGCAAATTAACAATTTGTAGAAAAACAGAATAGGAAACAAAATGCCCGTCAGTGCGAGTTACGAGCCGCATGTAGTGCAGGCAATAAGTACAGAAAGCAGATACAGAATATACAGAGTAGCAACAAGAAGTAAGTACTAAAGTAAATATGGAAGGAATGTGACAGCAAAATAGAGCAACTGACTCTAAATCAAGCAACATGATAAGATGGTAGGGTGCAAGTAGCATATAACAAGTATCAAGTAGCATGCAAGCAAGTAACAAGTAATAGGTGTCAAGTAGCATGTACAAGTAACAGGAATGAGCAAGGGATCATGTTATTTTCAAGTCTTGTATCTAATCCTATCCAGGTAGCACTTCATGCGTCCCAAATTTTTACCACATAGTTGCTACATTCAAACAAGTTGCGTTTAAATTACGTAGTGTACTCAGGTATCAAGTATCAAGTATCAAGTAGTCAAGTATCACGTGTCAAGTATCAAGTAGGATCTACGGATCCCCTTCCGTGTACACATTTCTACATTTTCCACTACTAGATCTTTTCCTTAACCCCGGCTTGATTTCTTGTTATTATTATTAGAGCAAGTATGGACGTGCACAAATAAGGCAATATAACATGGCAAGAAATAAGGAACAAGTTCAAGTTGGGTGGAAGACATGAACGGGTGACGAAATAACTCATAATAGACTAGAACAACGAGACTAACAATTCTGTATAGCAAGACACTATTGCACCAAAACCAAGATTCCCGTTGCCATAAGAATGCAAACCTAGATCCGTCAGAAAATCTAGAAACTAGATTCTCAGCCGAATCCAGCGCATATACACAAGTCACATAACAAGTACAGCAACAAGGTTCAAAATAGCGTTTTACACAGAATTCAAGTTCAGCCAGAAATCGCAAAGTTTTATTTATGAGCATGAAAAAGGCATAATAGCATCATAATTAAATCTAGGAAAAATTCTGAAGGTTCCCTAGCATATCTAGTCTCAGCATATAAAATTTCATAAAATCCCGTTACTGTCAGCATAGTCGAATAAATCTGAAAAACAAAATGATACAGCAAACTTATGAATCTAAAATTTTAGACACAGCAGTACTAAAACAGTGACAATTCACAAAATACAACTCGAAATCCAAATCCATCAAAAGGGGTGTAAAATATACATAACATGCTATATTTCATGTTCACAAAGTTTTAATCAACAGCGACTGGAATCAGCATGAAAATAGAGTTCTTCACTAAACAACATGCAGTTTGGAAGTATATTGATTTGTTTCACAAGCATGAAATAAGTTACAAGAATCATTAAACAATTCTATAAAAATTAGGGGTTCATCCCAGTCATGTCTAGACGTACTCAGAAATATATTAAATCCAAATCTTACATTTAACATTAGTTTTGAAATAATAGATCGTGTAACGATCTTATAATTCAAAATCTAGAAATTACGACACAGCTGCAGTAAAACAACGATAACTCACACATCAAAAATCGAAATTGAGATCCGTCAAAAATTCTGAAAAATACACATCGAGGCCTACGAATCATATTCACAAATTAATTTTTTTTACTGACCTTAACAAGGTCTAAAACGTTGAACCAAAACAGGGCAGCAGCAAACGAAATCTCTTTTCATGCATTTAACCAAACAACTCATATGTAATAGATCTAAATTAGAATATAATGCAAAAACATGATATATTAGATATCCAAATCAACATGGCATGGGTATTAACAAGTCTACAACGAGATAATGCATCTAGCACATCAATCATGTAACAAATCTACAACATACAATAGATCACGCACAATTATATATACATCAAGAAAAACTATCAAGATCTAATTATTTTCATGCGATGTGTGTGAAACAAATTATTATGATGGATCAAGACTACAAATGGATCAAACGAAAGGAATCAAGATTTTCAAGTGATCATGGGAACGAACATAAAAACGGAGCGAGACTACATGCGGTATTTTGCACTTGTATACAAACAAAAATATTATACAAGTTACTTGCCTTAGGTTGAAGATGACGAATCCGAAGGGAAGAATAGAATAACGGGAACAGATCTCGACACACGAGCACAAACACAACGACTCAAGCACGCGAGAGGAGTTGCAGGATTGGACGGTCCAGATCTGATCTCAATCAAGAGGAGATCAAGGTGATGGTGATGATCACGTTCACGAGGGAAATCGAGCGGCTGAGATTCAAAGGGTGATGATGAAGGTGATGCTGCACTTGGGAATGGTGGTCGACGGTGCACAAGGGCAGCGACAGGCAAGGGCGAGCACGATAGTGGGGAACAGGGCATTTTGCGGTAGTGGGGGAGAGGTCACGGGTGGTGCTGCTAGCGTTGGAGGCTCGGGATGAAGAGATCGGGGAATGGTAAGTGTTGGCGTGAGCAGCACAGGCAGCGACGGGACGTCGGGGCGGCACTGCAGTCGTGAGGGGCACGCGACGGGTGGGGCGACGGCGGTTGGCAGGCCAGTGAGAAAGTCGGGATGCAGTGAAGGAGGAGAGAGAGAGAGAGAGATTAGGGTTCTGTTTAGGGGGATAATGACTGTAGAAAGGAATATAACAAATTAGGTTGTGATTATAATGAGATTTTGACAAGTTAATTTGAAGAATCAAGGGAAGATAATGGGGAACATGATCTGCTTGTTAGGCAGATATGGAGAACGTGAGAAAAGATTTGAAGGAGACTGGGTAAAATAGGGTATTGGGTAGCGGGCTTAGGATCCAATAGGACGGGTAGTAGGGTTTCAGGTCAAAATAGGGCAGATTGGGTCAGAATTTGGATCCAACAGGGTAGGAATCAAATAATAATAGACAATTAGGCCATGGAATGATCAGATTAGAATTAAACAATTCATCTAGATATTAAAAATTGGCAGAAGAGAATGAATCAAGAAGATTGAAAATCACAGAACTAAATTGACGACAAAAATAAATAGATTTTATTGAGAACGAAGAAACAATCACATGGTACAGAATGAACAAAAGGATACAATCAGAATAATTACTCAGGAAAAATAAATACATACAAAAATACAAGAAAAGGAATACAGGAGTTACAAATCCTACCCAACTAACAAGAAGAATTTTGCCCTCGAAATTCAAATAAGAAGTAGATAGGGTAACCCCGAAAAGAAAAAAAAAAGAACAACAACAAAACAAAGCTACACAAACAAATGAGGAAACTTCTGCTGGATCTCCTCCTCCAATTCCGAAATCGACTCACCCGGCAAGTGAGGATTCCAAGAAATCCGGACCAGCTTGATAACCTTGTTCTTCAACACCTTACCCCACCGGTCCAAGATAGCAACTGGCAGAATCTCACAAAATAAACCTGGCTGCACGGACAACTCTGAATAGTCGATCATGTCGCTCTCATCACAGATATACCTCCTGGGTTGTGAGACATGAAAGATGTCGTGCATCCCAGATAAAGTCAGTGGCAATGCAAGATGATAGGCCAACTTGCCTACTCGTTCCACGATATCAAACGACCCGATGAACCTAGGGCTTAGCTTGCCCCCACCACCAAACCGAATGACACCTCTCCACTATGATACCTTAAGGAAAACATGGTCACCAACCTCAAACTCCAAGGCTCTTCTATGGACATCTACCCATCTCCACTGTCTGTCTTTTACTGCCTGAAGATGCTTCCTGATATGAGTCACCGCATCAACAGTCCCGGTGATCAACTCCGGACCCAACAACTTTCTCTCACCAATGTCATCCCAGCACATTGGTGATCTGCACTTCCGACCATATAGTGCTTCATATGGTGCAGCTTTAAGACTGACCTGATAGCTGTTATTCTACGAGAACTCTACAAGATGCAAGTGGTTCTCCCAAGATCCACCAAACTACAGCACACAGGACCTCAACATGTCCTCCAGAGTCTGGATGGTCCTCTCTAACTGTCCATCTGTCTGGGGGTAAAAAGTTGCGTTGTACTTCAGTTTACTCCCTAGACTACTCTGAAGGCTCTCCCAAAACTGAGATCTGAACCTCGTATCCCTGTCGGATACAATACTGACTGGAACCCCATGAAGCCTGATAATCTCTTGCATGTACTTCTCCGTTATGCTCTCAGTAGACTGTCCGACTCTGAAGGGAATGAAGTGAGCACTCTTCGTTAGTCTGTCCACAATCACCCAAATGGCGTTGTCACCCTTGGGACTCCTCGGCAAGGAGGTCAAAAAACCCATTGTGATGTGTTCCCACTTCCACTCCGGAACGGGAAGAGGCTGAAGTAGTCCGGCAGTTCTTTGATACTCTGCCTTCACCTGCTGGCAGATCAAGTACTGAGACACAAACCTAACTACGGCCCTCTTCATACCATGCCACCAGAAGTGAAGCTTCAGATCCCGGTATATCTTAGTACCACCAGGATAAATAGAGTGCGACGACTGGTAGGCTTCCTCAAGCAACTTCTGACAAACTTCACCCTTCAGAACATACAAACTGGACCCAAAACAAAGCGATCCATCTTCATGAACAACCATATCTGTTCTGGAACCTGCCTCAACCTCTGCTCTGAATTTCTATAACTGCTCATCACCAGCCTGAGCCTCTTTAATCTGCTCTACAAGAGACAACTGAAGCTGAAGCATCATGCAACTCTAATAAAGAGCTCGGCAAGATCAAATCCAATTCCAACCTCCTCATATGCTCAACTAGTTCCCTCTGCTGAGATAGGAACATGGTGACAGGTCTCCTGCTCAAAGCATCTGACACCAAGTTGGGGTGGTACTACAGATTAATATCATAGTCGGCCATTAACCCCAACCAACGCCTCTGCCTCATGTTCAATTCCTTCTGGGTGAAAACATACTTGAGACTTTTGTGGTCAGTAAAGATTTCCACTCGATTTCCAAGTAAATAGGTGTCTCCACAGCTTCAAAGCAAAGATCACCGCTGCCAATTTCAAATCATGAGTAGGATAGTTTCTCTCATGCGACCTCAACTGTCACGATGCATAAGTAATGACTCGGCCCTTCTGCATCAATACTGCACCAAGACCCTTGCCAAAAGCGTCACAGTGAACCACAAATCCACCTGAACCATTCAGAATAATCAACACTGGCGCTAATGTCAACCTGCTCTTCAACTCTGCAAAAGCTTCGCTGCAATCCCCATCCCAGATGAATTTATGATCCTTTCTTGTCAGCTTAGTCAACAGCCCAGCTATCTTCGAAAAGTCTTGGATGAATTTCCGATAATATCCAGCAAGACCAAGGAGACTTCTCACCTCTGAAACTGATGTAGACATTGGCCAATCTTTCACTACAACAATCTTGGATGGATCAACTAAGATTCCTTCGCCCGAGATGATATGCCCCAAAAAGATAACTCGGTCAAGCCAGAACTCACATTTGCTGAGTTTCCCACAGAGCTGATTCTCCCTCAGAGTTTGTAGAACCAACCTCAGATGCTCAGCATGCTCCTCCTGGTTTCGAGAATACACCAGAATATTATTTATGAAGACCACCAAGAATCTGTCCAAGAATGAGGAAAAGAACATGTTCATCAGACTCATGAACACAGCTGGCGCATTCGTGACTCCGAAAGGCATCACTAGGAACTCGTAATGCCCATACCTTGTTCTAAAGGTTGTCTTCTACACATCAACCACTTTCACCTTGACCTGATTATACCCTGAGCGAAGATCCAACTTCGAAAAGACTGATGCTTCGCCCAACTGATCAAAAAAATCATCGATCCTCGACAGCGTATACCGGTTCTTCACAGTAACATTGTTCGGTTTTCGGTAATCAATGCATAGTCTGCGGCTTTCATCCTTCTTGCTGAAAAAAAGGACTAGAGCTCCCCATAGTGAAACACTAGGTCTGATGAACCCCAAATCTAGTAATCCTTGGATCTGCACCTTCAGCTCTGCTAGCTCAACTGGTGTCATCCTATAGGGACTCTTCGATATCGGTGCAGTACTTGGATGAACTCCAATACTGAATTCCACATCCCTATCTGGGGTAGCCCAAGCAACTCCTCATGAAACACATCCAAAAATTCCCGCACTACTAGAGGCGCAGTCTCATAGTTTGTGTGTGACTCCATCGCACAAGTCTCCTAATCAACTGCAATCTTAACCCGTCCAAGTGGTGTCTCCCTAGCATGGAACTCAAAATCTGTGCGATCTGGGATTCTGAATACAACTTTCTTGGCTCGGCAATCTATGAAAGCATGGGATTCACCCAACCAATCCATGCAGAAAATGATGTCGAATCCAGAATTCCTAATTATGATCAGGTCAGCCTTGAAATCTGCACCACCAATAACCACGGAACTCTGCTTGCACTCCCAGAAATAGCCGACAACACCGCCACCTATAGCAATATCCCAAGCTGCTAGCATGACACTGCACTCCAACTGATGTCAATCCACGAAGTGAAAAAAGATGAAGGAATGGGTCGCCCCGGAATCAAAGAGGACATGATCAGGAAAAGAAAGAACTAGGATAACACCTAAGGTAGAGTCAAAAGGCAAGGAAAAAAGAAAGACGTTTAAGGGGCAAGGAATAACAATGCAAAAATGATGAAATGAAAGAATAGAGCAAGACAAATGAAAGAAACAAATGAAATAACAAAACAATAAAATGCAAAAGACCTGCAATGACTCCTTCTGCCGTCTCATAGCCTGACCTCTACTAGGAGCCGCGGTCCTCTGACCGACAATCTGGCGCTGAAGGGGAAGCGGTGGCCTGACCGGACCATGAGCTAGTGCTTCCGGCTGAGTCGGTCCCCTAGCTGGAAGAGCCATCCTCTACTGTGGACAATCTCGCACTGAGTGGTCAGTAGCGTCACAGCCAAAGCAACAGCGATTCGCCTTCCTGCAGTCCTTGCGCTCATGCCCAGCTAGTTGGCAAAAGTTGCAAAAACCAACTCTCTGAGGGCCAGAAGAAGAGTAGGGAGCTGTCCTGACTAGATGGGTCAGGACTGGCCTATGAATCGGCCTACCAGAATGCTTAACAGCAGCAGCAACGGGGTGCTGAACAGTCCGCAGGGAAGGATCCAACCTAATGCGAGCCTGCTCCTAAGCTCGGGCTGCCTCAAGAGCCTCAGCGTAAGTACGAAGGCGAAGGGCAATGAGATGTATATGAATATCTCGATCAAGTCCCAATAGGAATCTCCGGGCTTTATGCTCTTCGTTCGCCACCAAGGTGGCTACGAAGCGGCTAAGCCTGGTAAATTCTGTCGCGTACTCGTCCACAGATCTAGCACCCTGGTTCAAGAGAGTCTCATGTTACAGTATCGCATGAACAATATGTAACATATGTTCGTAAAGAGAACAAACAACCAACCTGTTTTAGGGCAAGGAACTGCTGCTCCATCTCAACCCGGGTGAATCTGGGAAAGAACTTCTCTAAGAAGCTCCTGGTGAATGTGGTCCAGGCGACGGGCCGCTCAAGCCTTTCGGACTCAGCCCTCCACCATATGTGGGCAAGGTCCACCAACTGGATGCTCACCACATCCACACGATCAGCGTCATCAACTCTCGCCGCCAACAGCAACTGCTCCATCCTGATCAACCACTGTTCGACCTAAAGCTGCATCTCAGTACCAGAAAATTTATCAGGGTGCAGCCTTATGAAGTCTGCAACTGTATCCGGATAAGGAGGAAGAGCTGCCTGCGAGGCACAACAGGAGTCGGGTTCTGGGCAGCTTCCAATGCGGCCATCACAAGATCAATGTGATTCTACTGCATGTGGACCAGCCGCTCCAATACATTCGTAACAGCCTCAAGCCCAAGCTGTTCCTCTTGAGGATGGGAAGTGGAAGGACCTCTGTGAACCATGGTCTGCACATATTCAAAAACAATTAGCGTCCAGATCAAGTTGATTATCATTTGTTGATGTTACTGCGTGGCCTGTGTACTGTTGAGCCAATCCGTGATCGAGGCAAATTTGTCTAACATATTAGTCAAACTAATACATTAGCCAAACCTGAGCTCTGATACCACTAAAAATCCAGTCACGACCCGCTTTCCAAAAAGGAATACGGAATACGGATACGCGACACAAGTCCAGCGAATGGCTTTCGTCATTCATTAGCTGTAAGGATCTTTACAACAAGTCACAAGAAATAACAAGAAGTATACAAGAAAGAATCATCCATGCATGCATGAAACAATTAATATGATCAACAGAATTACTTGAAACAATTACAAAATTCTCAAATAACCAGATCTGGAACAACAAGTCACATGTTCTGGGACAAAACGCCCATTACAAGATTCAAGTAACAACAATCACATTTTATTCAAAAAACAGGAAATAACTCGAGAAGGAACTCTAGCCAAGCCTAGAACACTTGTTCACTTACTCCTTCGGGCAATTGGTCACCGAAATCTGCAAATTAACAATTTTCAAGAAAAGAGAATAGGAAACAAAACACCCGTCAGTGCAAGTTACTGATCACATGTAGTGCAGGCAACAAGTACAGAAAGCAGATACAGAATATACAGAGTAGCAACAAGAAGCAAGTACTGAAGTAAGAAGGAATGTGATAGCAAAAAAGAAAAACTGAATCTAGATCAAGGAATAGAATCAAGTAATATGATAAGATGGCAGGGTGCAAGTAGCATGTAACAAGTATCAAGTAGCATGCAAGCAAGTAACAAGTAACATGTATCAACTAGCATGTACAAGTAACAGGAATGAGCAAATGATCATGTTATTTTCAAGTCTTGTATCTAATCCTATCTAGGTAGCACTTCATGCATCCCAAATTTTTACCACGTGGTTCTTACATTCAAACAAGTTGCGTTTAGATTTCGTAGTGGATTATATAGGGCCGTGTACTCAGGTATCAAGTAGTCAAGTATCACGAGTCAAGTATCAAGTATTCAAGAGTGTCAAGTATCAAGTAGGATCTACGAATCCCCTTCCGAGTACACATTTCTACATTTTCCACTACTAGATCTTTCCCTTAATCCCGGCTTGATTTCTTGTAATTATTATTAGCAAGCATGGAATTGCACAAATAAGGTAAGATAACATGGCAAGAAATAAGAAACAAGTTCAAGTTGGGTGGAATACATTAACGGGTGACGAAATAACTCATAATAGACTAGAACTACGAGACTTTCAATTCTGGATAGCAAGACACTGCTGCACCAAAACCAAGATTCCCGTTACCACAAGAATACAAATCTAGATCCGTCAGAAAATCTAGAAACTAAACTCTCAGTCGAATCCAGCGCATATACACAAGTCATATAACAAGTACAGCAACAAGGTTCAAAACAGCGTTTTACACAGCATTCAAGTTCAGCCAGAAATCGCAAAGTTTTATTTATGAGCATGAAAAAGGCATAAAAACATCATAATTATATCTAGTAAAAATTTGGAAGGTTCCCTAGCATATCTAGTCTCAGCATATAAAATTTCATAAAATTCCGTTAAAGATAGCATAGTCGAATAAATCCAGAAAACAGAATGATACAGCAAACTTATGAATCTGAAAATTTAGACACAACATTACTAAAACAGTGATAATTTATAAAATACAACTCGAAATCTAAATCCATTAAAAAGGGTGTAAAATAGACAGAACATGCTATATTTCATGTTCACAAAGTTTTAACCAACACCGACTGGAATCAGATTGAAAATAGATTTCTTCACTGAACAGCATGCAATTAGGAAGTATATTAATTTGTTTCGTAAGCATGAAATAAGTTATAAGAATTATTAAACAATTCTACAAAATTTAGGGGTTGATCCCAGTCATGTCTAGACGTACTCAGAAATATATTAAATCCAAATCTTACTTTTAACATTAGTTTTAAAATAATAGATCGTGTAACGATCTTATAATACATAATCTGAAAATTACGACACAGCTGCAGTAAAACATCGATAACATACACATAAAAAATCTAAATTAAGATCCGTCGAAAGTTCTGAAAAATACACATCGAGGCCTACTAATCATATTCACAAAATAATTTGTTTTACTAACCTTAACAAGGCCTAAAACGTTGAACCAAAACAGGGCAGCAGCAAAACGAAATCTCTTTTCATCCATTTAGCCAAACAACTCATATGCAATAGATCTAAATTAGAATATAATGCAAAATCGTGATATATTAAATATCAAATCAACATGGCATGGATATTAACAAGTCTACAACGAGATAACGCATCTAGCACATCAATCTTGTAACAAATCTACAATATACAATAGATCACGCACAAGTATATATACATCAAGAAAAACTTTCTAGATCTAATTATTTTCATGTTGTGTGTGTGAAACAACTTATTATGATGGATCAAGACCACGAATGGATCAAATGAAAGAAATCAAGATTTTCAAGAGATCGTCTTGGGAACGAACACAAAAACGGAGCGAGACTAAATGCAGTATTTTGTACTTGTATACAAACAAAAATATTATCCAAGTTACTTGCCTTATGGTGAGGATGACGAATCCGACAGGAAGAATAGAATAACGGGAATGGATCCCGACACACAAGCACGAACACAACAACTCAAGCACATGAGAGGAGTTGTGGGATTGGACGGTCCAGATCTGATCTCAATCAAGAGGAGAACAAGGTGATGGTGATGATCACGATCAAGAGGGAAATCGGGCGGCTGAGATTCAAAGGGTGATGATGGAGGTGATGCTGCACTGGGGAATGGTGGTCGACAGCACACAATGGCAGCGACGGCAAGAGGAGCACGACTGTAGGGAACTAGGCGGCTCGCAGCAGTGGGGGAGAGGTAGCGGGTGGTGCTGCTGGCGTTGGAGGCTCAGGATGAGGAGACCAAGGAGGGGGAAGTGCTTGCGTGAGCAGCACAGGTGGCGACGGGACGTTGGGGCAGCGCTGAACTCGCGAGGGGCGCGCGACGGGAGGGACAACGGCAGTTGGTATGCCGGCGAGGGAGTCGGGATGCAGTGAAGGAGGAGAGAGAGAGATTAGGGGGCATTTGGTACACGGATTGGAAAATTCCTGGGAATGAAAGGATTACCGGGAATGTGAGGGTGGCAATAAAGATTCTCGGGAATGTTGCATTATCGCGTTTGGTATAGTACTTAGCATTCTCGGGAATCATTTATTATTGTAATTTTTTATTCTAGTTTTTTTGGTTTTTTTAATTGTTTGTTATGGAAATCACATGAGAATGCTCAAATCCCATGATTTTAGGGAGGAATATATTTTTTTATTCTAGTTTTTTTGTTATTCTATTGTTTGTTATGGAAATCCCATGGGAATCCTCAAATCCTATGGTTTTTGGGGGGAATGGAAATCCTTCCCAACAATGGATTTTGACTCCCTTGGGAATCTATCTTTCCTTCCAAAACTATGCTTGCCACATACCAAACAAGGTAATCTAAGAGAAAATATGGGATTCCCTTGCACATTCCCACCTACCAAACGCCCCCTTAGGGTTTTGTTTAGGGGGATAATGACTGTAGAGAGGAATATAACAAATTAGGTTGTGATTATAATGAGATTTTGGCAAGTTAGGAATTGAAGAATCAAAGGAAGAAAATGAGAAACATGATTTGCTTGTTAGGCAGATATGGAGAACGTGAGGAAAGATTTTAGGGAGACTGGATAAAAGATGGTATTGCGTAGCATGTTTATGATCCAATAGGACGAGTAGTAGGGTTTCGGGTCAAAATAGGGTTGATTGGGTCAGAACTTGGATCCAACGGGGTATGAATCAAATAATAATAGACAATTAGGCCATGAAATGAACGCATTAGTATTAAACAATTCATCTAGATAATAATAAATGGCAGAAGAGAATGAATCAAGAAGAATGAAAATCACATAACTGAATTGATGACAAAAATAAATAAATTTTATTGAGAACAAAGAAACAATCACAAGGTACAGAACGAACAAAAGGATACAATCAGAAAAAATAAATACATACAAAAATACAAGAAAAGGAATACAGGAGTTACAATGGGTATAATTATAAACGATATTTCAATACTCGATATCAATACTCAATGGCTGATGTCAATATCAATAAACATTGTTCGATATCAATAGCAATAACGATGTTTGATATGCAGTGTCAATATTGTGTCATTTCTTAAGTCTATTAGTTTTTAGCTTAACTAATACACGTACTACTGCGTCCCATACCATAGGTTCGATGCATACAATCAATGTCGTTTAGACTCTAATGGAGTACTCTATAGATCATGTACTCGGCAACGATGAACAATAAATACCGATGATTTAATGAACGATGACCGATGACCGATGCACGATTCAATAGGGATACTATAATTAGTAATCCACAATCAATCGATGACCGATATGACCGATGTGACCGATTAATAGGAAAACACTGGCCCCTCCTCTGAGTACAGTCTCTATATAATCCACTACTAAAGTCAACCGTTAAACCCCGACTTGTTAAGAATTTTATCGATGCAATCAATAGATTATGCGATTTAGAGAAATTCGATAAACGATGGTATCAATAGAAATAACAATAGGACGATCAATTAGAATGAGACAATTAGAATAGGTAACAATAGTATATTAGGATCATGCAATACAATTTATACACTTTAATCCATTCAATATAATGATATATATACAATTATATTAAGAAAATATGGAAATACAATTCTAGACAGCAATAGGTTACTGTACCAAAATCAAGTTTCTCGCTCCTACAGAAACTCAAAACTGGATCCATCAGAAGTTCTAGATAGTAGACTCATGCCCGTTTCCAACGCATATTTAAAATACGAAATCAAATAACAATAGATAGGTTAATTACATCGTTCTTTACATATTACACATTTTGACCGAAAATCAAGATCAAGTTGTTATATTTGTAAAATCAGTAAAAACCCAATTTTAAATTCTTCAAAAACATTCATTAAGTTCCTAATTATGTTAACTAATAATCTGAAATTTATTAGGGCAATATTCTAACATTAACATAGCTTTTTAATAACTTAAACATGAAGAACACATAAATCAGGAATTCTGGAAGTAAAAAGGCAACAGTAGTAAAAACACCATAACTCTTGCAATAAAATTCGGAATTAAAATATTTTAGATATTTTGGAAACTAGAAACACAGGGCTACAAATTTCGTTTAGAAAGCTATAATTTTCGATGTCAAATACTGGGTTAAAAAGGTCTCACAAATTCCAGGCAGGGAGTAAAAATCAGGATTTAACATATTTCATGAAATATAAGTAATCTAAACACGATGAACTTCAACATAATAGTTAACAAATCTTATATTCAGCGTGGTAAACATGATAACATGGTAAGCACAATGAAGAATACATCCATACATTAGTTAAACATCAACGAGGCATCAATCAATCATTCAAGTGTAACAACCTAATAATCAATTGCTATAATAATTTTTTTGTGCGGTGTCATGCATGAATAACTTCTATTATCAATACTAAATGAATGCATGAAAGATTCGATATTTTAGAGTCAATAATGGCACGAGGTCAAGAATATATTGGGTTAGCACGTGTAAACCCTCAATATACTCAACGGAAGGTAAACGATATAACAATACGATAAACAATTCATGATCTACTTGCGAAGTTTCAATAAAAACCTTGAATTTGGCACATTATGCAATTTAAGAGGAAAGTGACTTACCTTGATTGGATTAGTAATGAGCGAACGAACGAAAAGCGGCAGGAACACGGTGACATGTGCACACTATGTGCACAACCACAGCAAACAGCGGCCACAATAGCAACCAGCAAATCCCACATCCAAACAGCAAACAGCGGCTGTAGCGACTAGGGCTTGGCTCGACTTCGATGCGGTGCACTGGACCGCGAGCGGCGGCAGCGGTACAGTTGATGGTGGACTGCGACAGTGAAGGGGACAGCAAGAGGGAGTAGGCGATCGACGTGGCGACGGTGGCAAGCTACGAGTGCTCGGTAGTAGGTTGAGGAGGTCGTCGGTGGTCGAGGACAGGGGCGAGTGTAGCAGGGCTGCGGTTCGGCAGTTAATGGCAGTGGAGAAGAGCGGCGTCGATGGACAGGCTCGAGCAGATGGGCGGCGCTGGCGATGATGGGAGGCGGTGGCAATGGAGCTCGAAGGTTGAAGACGAAGGAGATGGCAATGGCGAGCAGGGATGGCGACTGGTGAGGTCGTTGATCGGGGATGACACTGAGGGTGGTGACTGGTTAGAGGAGAGGTGCTTCGGTTGATGGGGTGAGGGAGGAGAGAAGATGAACGGTTGGGTTCGGGATCGATCAGAGAAGAAGGAGGGTCAGGAGAATAGGCAGCTGGGGATTAGAAGGGTGATTAGGGATAATTAGGGTTTAGGTATAATAATTAGTATTTATGGGGAATAATTAGGTTAGGATATGGGGTAACAGGTTTTGGGTATAGGGTTAGGATTCAATAAGAGAAGGCTATAGGGTTTAGGGTTGTGTTTAAATCCAATAGGGAATAAAAATTACTATTTAGATTAAAAATTGAATAAATAAATCAATAGTAATATAAGCATTCATTCATCCACAATCACTCTATCATATCTCATTCCTCATTTAATAAATAATTTACTTCCATAAAGACCTCTTCGTTTATAGAAACAAAACACTTTTTTCCAAACATATTCATTGCCCATTTGAAATACTCTTTTTCATATTTGAAAACCCAATCAAATTTCTGGAATATTGGTCAACTTTAAAACTGAAACAACCCTCTTTCAAATCTGAGATTTATTCCTAAAATTTGAAATTTCATAGTTTCAATATCTGAAATTCACACCTCTGTAAAACTGAAAATAACTCTTAAATTTTTGAAATAATTATCCTTCAAAACTGTAGCACATACTTCCCTCAAAACCGAGAATTTCATCCCCAAAAATATAGTTTTATACACTCAAAATCACAACTCAAACTTGCCGAAACTAAAAACGCATTTCTCTTAAAATCTGAAACTTATACATTCCTATCCTTAAGAACAATCCATTCAAAAATGAATATTTAATTCTGAAATATTGAGTTTATATTTACTTTATAAACATAGACCATGTTACCAAATTTATAATCCATTTGCACAAAAATAGACGTTCCAAACAATCAATAAACTGAAACTAGTTATTTAATCAAATCTGAAACTTGTAACTTTAATTTGTGATCAACAAATCACTCATACTTCACATTCGAAACCAGCACTGTGCAAACCGCAACCCTGGATTTGCACAATGCTCAGGTTCGGCACTATGCAACCCTGGGTGGTTGCACCCGAAACCCTAGCCCCTAGGGTTGTGGTCGAAACCCTAACCCTTTGGTGGACCCTAGTTCAATCCAAATTTGATTCTTTTGATTTCAAAACCCATTATTTCATACTCCAATCAATGGAAATAAATTTATAAAAAATTTACTCAATAAAAACAGTGAATTAAATATAAAGATCTCATCTTTAAATGATCAACATCAATATTTTGAACATGTGACAAGATCCAATCAATAGCAGTAGAATATGGGTTCATTAAATCAATTTCCACAAATAAAAATATGATCTTTCATTCACAATGATATTTATTACTCAAGGACAAACCAAATAAGATCATCATGCATTCAAAAATTAATTTTTATCTCATGTTATCAATAAAACATCATCTAACAATCAATCTCTACCATCTCTCATAACATCACATTCATGCTAGATCACAATCATAGATTAATAAAAATCAACCCTAGCATGGTACTACAACATTCATGAAGAAAGTAAACATACAAGACAGTTAGAGAGATGCTCACCTCTTGAAGAAAAATTGATACAAGGTAGTAGTCTTCTTTGCCAAGCAATAGATTACCTCTCCAAGCCACCAAAATCACCAAAAGAGAAGGGAAAAAAGAGAGAGAGAGAGAGAGAGAGAGAGAGAGAGAGAGAGAAAGGCCGAAACTCCCTGTTCATGCCCTCTCTTATATGACCGGGGTTCTGAATATTAAGGTTTTAGTTGTAGTTTTGCAATTAAGTCCCCCCACAATCTCAAAATTGCAAAATTAATCATTTATCCAATCAAATCAAACCAAAATGGGTAAAATTTCATCCTCAAATTTCTCTACTAAAAATTGACCCCCAAATGTAGCTAACCAATTTTTGAATTCAAATTTTACATCCAAACGACTTATTACAAAAAAAAATCCCCTTCTTTCAAAATATGTACAAAAGCAGTTTCTCATATTCAGAAAAATCCCGAAAATTCAAATATAGCCAATTATAAATAATAGAATCTATTTAGAAACTCAAAATTACAAAACATGCATTTCAAAAATATTTGCACGTATTTTGCACGTGCAAAACGATGATTTCACAGAAATTCAAAATAGTTAAATAAATTCATTTAAAAATTATTTATTAATTCAAAATATTATTTTTAAAAATTATGGGGTGTTACATTACTCTCTCCTTAGAAGACATTTGTCCTCAGAACTACTGCTAGTAGGGGAAAACAAATAATTACAACACAGAATTTACACAAACAATATTGAAAAATTAGTCTTTATCCGGTCCTCTGATTCCCATGTAGCTTCCTCAAATAGCTGATTTCTCCATAGCACCTTGACCATCGGCATGACCTTATTCCGCAGAACCTTCTCTCGGAGATCCAAAATCTTCTCAAGCTGCTCCTTGTATCTCAAATTCCAATCTTCCGGTACCTCGGGTAGCTAATGATTCTGATCTGGTACGTACTTCCTCAACATAGACACATGGAATACATTGTGTACCTGTGCCAACTCTTCTAGTAGTTCCAATCTGTAAGTTGTCTTCCCAATCCGTTTTAGAATCTTGTAGTGTCCAATGTACCTGGTGCTAACTTGCCTCCTCTTCCGAATCTGATGACTCCTTTCGTAAGCGATACCTTCTGAAAAATTGTATCCCCAACCTCAAACTCCAAATCTCGGTGTCGGACATCTGCATAACTCTTCTACCAGCTCTGCGCTTTGACCAATCTCTTCCGAATGAGCACAATCTTCTCTGAAATCTGCTGCACAATCTCTAGCCTGAACATCTGTCTCTTGCCAACTTCATACCAGCAAATAGGTGTTCTGCACTTCCTCCCGTACAAAGCCTCATATGGTGTCATGCCAATACTCGCATGATAACTGTTGTTGTAAGCAAATTCCATCAGTGCCAAATACTTCTCCCAACCTCCACCGAAGTCCATAACACATGACCTCAACATATCCTCCAGCACTCGATTCACCCTTTCAGTTTGTCCATCTGTTTGTGGATGAAATGTTGTACTAATGTCAGTCATGGTCCCCAAAGCGGTTTGCAAACTCCTTCAAAACCTCGATGTGAACTTTGCATCTCTGTCGGAGACAATAGTCACAAGAACTCCATGAAGTCTCATGACCTCTCCAATGTACACCTCGACCAACTTCTCCAATGACCATGTGATCTTCACCGATAAGAAATGTGTCGACTTGGTCAACCTGTCCACAATGACCCAGATCGAGTCATTGCCCTTTGCACTCCTCGGTAAACCAGTCACAAAGTCATACTGAAATTCTCCTACTTCCACTCCGGAATGGGCAATGGCTGCAATAATCCTCCAGGCTTCTGAATCTCCATCTTGATTTTTTGACAAGTCAGACACCTTACCACAAAATCGGCAACATCCCTCTTCATGCCTGGCCACCAAAATATTGCTTGACGTCCTTATACATTTTCATGCTTCCAGGATGTACTGACAATAGTGTTGTAAGTGCCTCCTTCAATATGCTTTCCTTCAAATCCTCTCTTTCCAACACACATAAACTCTCTCCCATCCAAAGCACCCCATCTTAGACATGAAACTCTAACAATTCGCCGACGAAAATCTGCTCTAACATCTTCCGAATCTCTGTGTCCGACTTCTGACCCTCAATGATATGCTCCTTCAAAGTAGGCTAAAATCTCAACTGTGCCAATGATGCCACCAACCTTGCAAACCCACCCTGATACCTGACTGATCCAGCTCCTCAGCCAACTCCTTCTACGTCGTAATCAGACGAGACAAACTAACCTTCCGACTGAGTGCATCGGCTACCACCTTTGCTTTTCCTGGGTGATACTTGATCTCAGGATGAATGTCCTCTGAAACTTCCAACCATTGTCTCTGACAAAGATTCAGATCCTTCTGCTGATAGATATACTTCAAGCTCTTCTGATCTATGTACATGTTGACCTTCTCACTATATACATAATGCCTTCACTGCTTCAAGGCAAAAGTGATAGCTGCAAGCTCCAAATCATGCATCAAATAGTTCTTCTCATGAGGATGCAACTGCCTCGACCCATTCGCAATGACCTTTTCTACATCAGAGCGCAACCCAAACCTCTGAAAGATGCATCACTATAGATATCATAATCCGCACCTGCTTGCGACAACACAAGAATAGGCGTTGTCGTCAACTTCTCTTTCAATTCCTGGAAAATGACTTCACACTTATCCATCCATTTGAAACCCACATTCTTCTTAGTCAGGCATGTCAACAAAACTGCTATTTGTGCGTAACCTTGAATAAAACACCGATAGTATCCTGTCAACCCCAAGAAACTTCAGACCTCCTTTATAGTCGTTGGTCGAGGCCAACTCTGCACCGCTTCAATCTTCTGAGGTTCAGTAGCCACTCCCTCCTTAAAAAGGATGCGACCGAGAAATGCCACCTCCGACTGCTAGAACTCACACATAGACAACTTGGCATACAGGTTCTGCTTTTGCAACTTCTTTAGAACTTCTTCCAAATGCTCGGCATGCTCTTCCTCCGACTTCGAGCACACCAGGATTTCGTCGATAAATACCATAATGAAAGAGTTGATGAATGGCCGCAGAACCCTGTTCATCAAATCCATGAATATCGCTGACGCATTCGTCACCCCAACCGCATCACCAGAAACTCATAAAGCACATGCTGCGTCCGGAAAGTGTCTTGTGCACATCTTCCTCCTTAACTAAGACCTGATGGTATCCGCACTGTAGATCAATCTTCGAGAACACAGCTGCACCCTGCAGTCAATCGAATAAATCATCGATCCTTGGAATCAGATACTTGTTCAGAATCAGATACTTGTTCAGTTCCCGATAGTCAATGGACATCCTCATTGACCCGTCCTTCTTCTTCACGAGCAACACCGGCGCACCCCAAGGTGAAGCACTCGGCCTGATGAATCCCTTGTGCAACACTCTTAATCTGCTTCTTCACTTCGTCTTGCTCTACTGGCGCCATCGTGTAAAGTGCTTTAGATATCAGAGCATTACCCGGCCGAACGTTGATGTAAAAATCAGCATCACGCTGCAGCAGTAACCTCGGAGCTCATCCAAGAACACTGTTGGAAAATCTTGAACTACAGGAATCTCCCTGACTTCCTCCGAAAATCTCTTCTCTACTAGTGCCTCAACCACCTTCGTACTCCCTTTCTTCCCTTGAAAAGTCAGCGCGGGTCCTCCCGGTGCCTTCCCCACCACTTCTTTACTCTTTCACTCTATAGTAGCATCATAGATTGTCATCCAATCAATGCCAACAATCATATCAACACCCAAGACATCCGGCTCGATGAGGTCTATCCAATGAGTCTTCCTCTAATCTCGATATCACATCCAGTGTAATATCGATCAGCAATCAACTCCTCTTCTAACGGCGTTGCCACCGACAGAACCCTACCAGGAAACATTTTAGGTTCAACACCACGCTTCTGATGCACCACACTGATCTTCCAATCATTGTTCCTCAAGATGGCTCATCCTCCACTGGTACTTGACTAGCCGACGTCGAAATACTGCCATCTTGTGTTGATCTCTATACAGGGTTAGAGAAAAACAATGGAATCATCTGAAAGACTCCCTTGAGATTTACCTCTTCATGATCCTCCGCAAGATCTTCCTCAGATTCTTCCTCAAAACTAATAAAAGTTCATCTTTCACTAGGTCTGCCATAGAATTTTGGCCATCTACTGTCTCACGGAAAGAGAAAAAGGAAATATGACAAATGCCGGTTCAACCCAACCATAGTACTCGTGATGCAAAAGCAAAACATGTTTGCATACAATATCATATCAATGTATACGAAAAGACGATCATGAATGCAAGTTCAAACAACTACACATTCATGACTCGAAGACTGATATATACACTCTAATGTCCACCTAGGTTTATTCCCTATACCATGTTTAGTATTACTTATTGAAGCATGTTCTGATACCACTTCTGTAACACCTTGAATTTCATAGTAGGAAATAAGAGACACATGCGCAGAATTTTTACTTCAATGTAATCCAAACACAGTATAAAATACAGGAAAAAATACAACCTTTCTTTAAACAATTCTTTATTACAATGCACATCGAAAAATTTGACACATTTATTTCAACACATCTCAACATTCGAACTTCAGTCATCTCAAGTTCCAAGATTTAACCTTGCTCGAGCCACTTACTCGCAAATCCTGCAAAACTGACCAGAAAAGTGGGCACGTCAGTTAAATACAACTGACACAATGCTAATAAAAGCAGTGACTCTCCAATATCTCGCAACACAAGGTTTTTTTTTTTGCACAACATAATTCAATAGCAAAAGAATCCCAAATCAGCACTTAGTTACCCTATTTTATCACCTATGTGAGACTAAACCTATCTACTACTTTTCTAACTTTCATTAATGCATTTCATCAAACACTTCACATGCATACACACTCATTCAGACGTTTCATTAAACATCTTGTGTGCATTCCATGTATGAACACAACCTATCTAAGAATCTGGGGTATTATAGTATCACAGTCTTTTAGTGGTCATATCTCTTCTCTAAATTTTTCCACAACTTAGTAGTGTATTTTACCCCAAGATATTCAGATTTCAGTCCTTCATGAAGGTGATGACAAAGGAATATCATTGCTTTTGCACGATCCTGTTGGGATGTTTTATTTCCTTCCTTGATGGTGTCACCAAGGTTCATTGCATTAAAGTGGATTTCAACATCACGCACCCAACTCAAATAATTTTTGTTGGAAATTTCAAGTGCTATAAATTCAAGTTTAGTGAGATTCAACATGTTGAATAACTCTACAATATAATACTAGTAAACTTTAGAATACAATAATATAATATGAAACAATATGATAAACATGCAAAACAATGAAAATAATAAATTATACTCATTTTCACGAAACAACGGGTTCGAGTTATTATTATAAAGCTTCAGTCTTCAAAACAAAATTATATACATGTATTGTAGTTGATTTAGAACGTCCAGTTCTACTATTGGTAGATTTGTTCGAATTAAACTTCCAGTTTAAGGAATATAAATTCCAGGTTCAGATAAATTAATATAACTGAAATTATTTATAAGCACGTAACAACAAAACAATCAAACAAACTAATGAACAACAAATGTGAAAAGAAACAAGTATAGTACAGAATATAATACCAGATTAAAATCCCACAAACATCATCCGAAAATTAGAACTTTCATGCTAATAACATATTATAAAATTGAAATAAATATTAAGAGAACTGAGAAAATAGTAATCTCAAAACTCCTATCGCATTCATATTCATAAGCCCTCTATTTATAGGCTTACATAATATAAGTAATTGAATACAACAATTATAATCTAAACAATTATAGCATTTACAACATATGTTACAAACACTTCACCATCGACCTCCACCTCCATCACTGACCTCCATCCTCACCACCGACCTCCATCACCACCCATCACCATCTCCACTACTCCAAACCTTACACCCCTTATCTTCAAGACAAACCCATTACGAAACCAACCCTACCCCAACCTAACCCGAACTTGACCTAGGCCCGACGTTGCTGTCACTGTTGTTGTTGTCGTTGCTTGATATCCTTGTTGATGTCGTCGTTATCTTGCCAGTGTAGACCTTGAGACGCCCCCCCTGCTACCGATCTGTAATTCATCTGAAGTCTTCTTCCTGGTACCGATCGGTAACTCATCCGAAGTCTTTTTCCATTGTTATCACTTGTATAAATGATCATTGTAAACCTTCAAGCTTGAAATGACAATCATAAATTCTGTGTTATATCGGGTATTTGTCTATCTGAGTTTCCATTAAAATGATGGGTTTGAAGTGAATTGAGATGAGGAAGCAGATGATGTTGGCACGTAGGTTTCATGTGTTTTCATTTTATGTACTTGTTTTCATTCCCATTTATTTAATTATTTACTTGAGAATTAACTGATAATGTTTTGTATATAGACATGCCCTACTCAAGTTTCTAACATCATGTCTAACTTTGCACTTAGATTATTTCATCTCATATGAGTACACACAAACACGAATAACCTCACATACCCATGATATAAATATATTTATATTATCCGTATATTCTCCGACTATTTAAATTAATTTATTAATCTTCTCTAAATTTTATTTAAAATAAAGACAAATATCTTTCACCTAAAAACAAAGAAGGATGGGTAGTAATCTTTTAGGCGGTCTTCAATTCCTCTTGGATTCCTTTAATTGGGTGTTGTTTTTTTCCTTAATTGTTGGTTTAACTTTGAGAATTATTGGGCGCGATTCGGGAATTCCATTTATTCCTCGGATTGAATCAACTCCTTGTGCCAATGGTTGGTTCTTGCCTGTTCAGTGGCTGATCAACTCCTTGTGCTTCTATTTCCTCAAGCATTTTGGTCCTCTTTCTGCAAATTGGAGCTACATTGATCCAAGATTTAAAAAGGAAAAGTGCATTAATAATCAATTGGGGCACATCTGTAGTGTTGAAATTAAAGACTCTGTTCTTTCTATCTAGCCATAAAACCCAGCACACACTAAGCGACAACACACTCCAAATATCTCCAAGATGTGGTTTGGAAGGGGCAAACACTAAGAGGTAAAGGAGTGGAGGGACTTGGGCACACTATTTTAAATTTCGGCCATATCAACCGAAATTTTGTTTCTGTTCGCCTGCCAAAATGAAATCACATATTTTATGCTCCACATCTTTTTGGACAGAAATGTGTAGATTTCAGCCGAAATATCAGCCGAAATATCAGGTAAATCTTTTAATATAGGACATTAAGCAGTATAGTCGAATGCGAAAGGCGTAAAGCAACTTTATTACCCTATAAAAAGCCCGAGGAACAAGGCGCATTTTCAAGCGCAAGTCTCACTTAACCAACGTGCACTATTACTTTTTGGGGTTTTAAAATTTATAAATAAGATTATATATCATGATAATATAAGTCGCCCATTAGGTAGCCAATCGATAATAATCAATTTAAATGAAAAATATTTCTCATATATAATAAGATCATTTTCCCACATATTATAATACTATGTGCATAATTATATATTTTTCTTAATTATTGGAAGAATGTTTCTACCAAAAGTGATTAGCATAACTTGAACCTATGACCTCTCACATTCTCAAGATTGAGGCTCTTGCCACAGTGCGCCTTGCAAGAAAAAGGCGCAAATAGTCTAGGCCCCTACGCCTTGCGCCTCAGGCGCACCTTCAACTACACTGTAAGCAAAGATAATGTGAGAATTTCGTCTATCTATTGTTTGCGTATCTATTAACTAAAACATTCTTTTCTAATCAATAGAAATTCAATTTAGTTATATACATATATTACATTCTCTTTTATACTGTGAAAACTCCTCCCAACAAACAATCTCTTATACATTCTCTTTTATACATATACTAGGTTTGCCCGTTGACACGTGCCTACGGCATGTCTTTAGAACGGTGCACCTGGTTTGATTATTGAAGGAACTAAATTTGTGTTTGCCATTTCTATAAAACTTCGAGTAGTTGTAAAATACCACCTAGGTTACAATTGAAGGAACTAAATTTATTTGTCTGCGCTATATGTTTATTGTCCAATTTCAAAATAAAAGTTAGAGCCAAATTTGAACATTAAATCTAGATCATTAATGGGGAATAAAAGTGACGATCAAAGGGAAATCGGACCAAAAACAAACTCAAATTTCTATAGTATAGTTACTTTCTACGTTTTCAACTCTCCCGATATAGAATCAGAAGTACATAATTCTTGAAATAAGCCCTCAAAAACAATAAACCAACCTCACATACACAATCACAATCACAACCACAACCACAATCACAAGCAAAGCGCAACCACAATCACAAGCAAAGCGTGAATCTTAAAGCAAAATAGCACAAATCTTAAAGCAAACCATGGAAACCGATACGTACCGCTACCTCAACCAGAGCCTGTCCTCCTCCGGCACCTTCTCCGACTACCCCTCCGACTCGACTGGCGAGTTCCCCTCCACCTCCGCCGCCTCTCCCTCCTCTCCTCCTCCGATGACGTCATCCAAACCCTAACCTCCAAAAAATTTGCTTCAGTTAAATATTTTATTTGGAGCAAGTTTTCAGTTTAAGTTATATGTCTCATGAGGCTAACTATAATGAAAAGACGAAAGTATGTTAAGATCAGAATAATTCAATAAAGCAAAAATAATAATAAATTCCACTAACCCAAGCAGCTCCTCTTGTTTGAGCATGATAAGTTTCTCCATCTTTGTTCTTTCCATACCAATAGTAAGTATCACTTTTCTCGTCAAATAGAATGCCTCCTCCATGAGCTTGAATAGGATTTCCATCGGAATCCAACCACACTCTAGCCAGATAATTATACATACCATCATTCTCCCCTTTTGTGGGGCCTATTGCATTCTTCTTTTCAGGGAAGAAGAAAGTGCGCAGGTCAGAAGACTCATCTAAAATCTCGTCAATGAAAGTCGGTGGCTTTCGTGGTCCTCTTCGTATTATAGCACGAGGAGACCTCTTCCATCTGGGTGGTGGAATTTGAAAGTTCTCTTCTTCAACCTCTTCCAATTCTCTAATAATGGTGCGATGACTCCAGGATTCAAGTTGGGTCTCCCCCTTGATTCCTCGATGAATGAATGAGTAGAAACGAATCACTAAAAATACATCCAATCAAACTCCAAATGATGCGTGTGAGAAAGCATTTGCTTCCTGCATTCCAACAGTAAGCAGATGATTTCCAGTGTTTGTTCCGCACTTCATTCTCTCCCTTTTTAAATTCATCACCAAAAAAATGTTGCAGTAAAGGAAATAAAGCACATATAGATCCAGCACAAATCCCTTCTATCTCTTGTCATTGTAAAAAAAATATTTAGTGAAATCACATCAAGGAATGAAAACTTGGAATTGGGGATACAACACTAAACTATCAACTCTAATGAAACTATGCCGAAATGGGGAACCCATGAAACCATTTGAGCTTGATGATAACTCATGAACCTAAGGGAATAATCAAATCAAAAAATAAAAATTTCAGTATTATCTTACCTTCCTCAAAGTTCTCAAAAAAATGACCTCCAACAACATGAACAATATACAAATTATTGATAATTGAAATGATAGGTTTCTAATTAACAGACTAAACATTGAAACACTAATCTAAACAATCAACCTTTTCAATTAATAAAAGTAAATCATAAACAAAATAAAGGGAACCCCCTTTAACAAATAAGCAAACAAACAAACCCATCTGAGCTTCAACAATCCAGACCCATCTCAAAATAGTCACTCAAATGCGAAACAATCAACTCCTCCCTATTCTCCCTCGACCTCGACCTCCAGCGCCGGTCTGCCATGGAGCTCCGCCTCCTCGCGAAGCACAGCCCCTCCAACCGCCTCAAGATCGCTGGCTCCGGCGCCATCAAGCCCCTCGTCTCCCTCCTCCAATCCCCCGATCCTATCCTCAAAGAGCGAGAGCGGTGGAAGAGAGGGGGGGAGGGATTTTCGAAAGAGAGGGAGGGGATTTGAAATTGAGTTTTGGGGTTTGAAATTTGGGGGGAGGGGGGGATGTGTTTTGTGAGGTTAGATCTGGGTCTTTGATTTGGGGGAGATTGAAGGAGAGCCACTTGATAGTTTTCTTTGTATTTTATTATATAGATTACACTAGTGAAAACTACATCAAGTTTATTCTCATTCCATCCAACCATGACATCTCAACTATCAATGGCATCTAGAACTAACCACTTGGAAATTGTTGTCCCGCCAATTGAGGCTAGCTTCCTCTTGCTAGGTCTTTGCCAATTTGGATTCTTAAATGCATACTATATATAGTTTTGCAATAAGAATTCCATCCTTTATCATCGAACATTTATCAGGGCTGCCCAATTCTCTCACATTCAAACTACCAATCCTCATTCTGATAGATTTCACACAGACGAAAATATGAGCTGAAAAGCTAAGATAACAAGCAACATACACAAAACAATTGTGAAGGAAGTCATTTGGAAATAGCAGTTAGCAAAGAGGCACCAACTCTATTATTCTCCTTATTCCTGACCTTTTCAGTGGCATGGGGCCCTTTAGCCACCATCCCCAAGCACTGAGCTACAACCAATTCATCCTCTGACAACAAATTTAAATGAATTATAAATTTGGGTACCTGAGCTTGATGCTCTCTTCTTGCTTGTGGCTGAGGCTAGCTTGTTTGCGGAGCACTTGATCAGAGGCTTTGTGGTGGATGAGCCACCAAAGTGCGGATGCAAGGAGCTCTGGGAGGTGTGAGATTTGCTTTTCCTTGCCTTCATCTTTGTGGCAGATTCCTCAAAACCTGGAGGGAGGCTTCCAGACTCGAAGGCTTTTAGGACAAAGCTTTAGCTCTATCGTCAGTGTTAGGGCAACTGAACTTTGCATTAGAGCAGCAGCTTCCTTAAGGACTTTGTGGGCTAAAGCCCTCTCGACAACATGCTTGATTTGGTGAAAAATAGAGGTAGGTAAATTGACTACTTTGTTCTCCCGGACCATCATCATAACTTCCGAAGAATCCTACTCTGAGCTAGCTGTAAAATCACCGGAGATTGGAGGATTATCTTCGGCACAGTTGTTGGAAGAATTGATCTGTTCGGATGCGAGATTGGATTTGGGGCTTAATTTGGAAGAATCCCCCCCTGATTGCTACCCAACAGATTCCCCTAATATTCGAATTTCTTTCATGATTTTCTACCGTAATTCATGACTCGGAGTTTGAATTTCAATATTCGTTGATGGGATCTCCTTCGCCATCTCCGGCGTCGGACTGGGAATGGTGGTAAGGATTGGTGTTGGAGGGGCATTGTCCTGCTTCTCAGTCGTAGGACTAATCTGTGCATTCTATGGGCGAAAAACTGCACCTTGGCATTGACAACATATGCAACCGGGATTGGTTGGCCAAGTAGGAGGACTGTCATTGACGTGGGTCTCCAAATTCCAAAGCATTGGGTACTTCATCAAGAACGACTTAGGGATGAGAATCACATCACCCACTTCGATCAACACGAGGGCTTGATCCCTAGTCTCACTATCAAGCATTCCTTTGCTCATGGTTATGAACGTTCCAAATGGCTTCACTAAGCACTCCAGCAATGCCTGATTCCAAAAGTGAAATGGAAGCATTGGCATATGTATCCACATATAGCATGGCTTCAGTTTCAACTGGGCACCAAAATTCATGGACCAGGGGGTGAACGTCGTCATGAAGCCAGAGAACTTAAAAGAGACCTTCGGCGATGGCTTTCCCCGCACTAGCAAGTGTGGGGAACTACCTTTTGTAAGCACCACCACCAACCACTGTCATGCCGGGCAAAATTTAGAGCTCTCCAGATCTTTTTTGTGACCAGTTGAGTTTTGGGGTTGAGCAAGTGAAGACACTTGCATGAAGGCCTGCGAAATCCTCCGCAATATTTGAGTTATGAGCTAGCCACTCTCGCATGTTGTACTTCGGGCAGTTTCAAACACGGTGACCAAACATTTGCAGTTGAAGCAATGAAACCAATTCTCCTCCATGTCGCCGCCATGTGCCCTCCTTCGTCACACTTCATACATCGGCGTTCCATCCTACGGGTTGATTGGGATTTTTGGAGTAGAATTTTGGAAATAGGGTTTTGGGGTGGGTTGAGGATAGGGGTTTTGGATTTGGTCAGACAGACTGGTTTGGAAATTTGAAAGGGAGGTGGTTTTGTGAGGCTTGGGGAATGTTCAGAGGGATAGTGGAGTACGGAGGACGAGGACGTGGAGAGAGAAGCATTTGAGCAAAAAATTTGCTCCCTCCCTAAGGCGCCCACCTCTTCGTCTCCCTCTCTCTCCTTGCTCCTCTCATTTTGTTTCCTCAACTCTAGGTACATGGTTCTCTCCTCTCATTTTGTCTCCTCAACTCCAGTGCTGAGAAATTTATGAACACCCAATTTAAAAGAACCCCCTGTTATTCTAGGTTCGTGTCTAATCAACTCCAATCTTTTTCTCCTAACACGCTGCCCACATCCTCTCATTAACTATACCCACAAATACCATTCCAACTAAAACTCGAGACCCAAGAATATTACGGTAATAATGTTTCGAGGTCAGTTGTAGCTTTAAAAATAGTCATTTTCTGTGATGAAGTAGCATTTACCATATCCATTTTTACTGTCGACCTACCCTGGTCAGCTCATTCAACCCTTAATGTTATCCACCGTCTCTCTTCTTCCTGCCTCAACCTCACTCGGTATAATCCTGGCCAATACTGCTAATTTCTCAAATCACCTAAAATTAATTCCCACTTTACTACTAACTGAAGCTACCAGTCCCTACCAGTAAAACTATTCAATTCTTATCTTCTCTTTCTCATTCCTATTGCTCCAATTATCATTTGTGTGCATTATCGGTCACTTCCATTAATAGCAGTGTAGTCAAAGGCGTAAGACGCAATACAATTTTATTTTTCCGTAGAAAGCCTGAGGCACAATGCACAATTTGAGACGTAAGCATCACTTAACCGTGATGCACTATTACTTTTTGTGGTTTTTAAAATTTATTATTAAGATTATATAAACAAGATAGCATCACAACAACAAAATATATCATACAATAACTATATACTTAAAAAAAGTAATGTAAGTATACATTAAGTATCAAGGAAAAAAAAAATAAAAGTAATCTAAATGCACTACTTCAACAATTAAATAAAAAGAAAGAAAAGTATAAAAGAAGGAAAAGAATGCACTACTTCAACAATTCAAATAAAAAAGAAGAAAAATTATAAAACAAAAGAAGGAAACCAGAAAAGGTATAAAAGATGACGCTGCTGTTGAGAGAGAAGAGAATGTTGAGAGGTTGAAGAGGAGTGGAGACTGAGTCCGCTATCATCACCACTACTGTTGAGAGGGAGGAAGAGGAGTGGAGATTGGGAAGTGGAAATAATTGAAGTTAGTAAGGTGGAGATTGAGAATTGAGATTGGGGTTAGGGTTTAGCGTAGGGAATGGAAAGTCGAAAGAGAATTTGGGGGTTACGGGATAAGAGATAGGGATGAAGACGGGTTGGGTTGAAGACAGGTCAGGTCGGGTCAGATATGTAACGACATAGCATTTTTCCTTGAGGCGTACGCCTCCAGCCTTTGCTAAGGCGCACCTAGGTGCACGCCTCAGTGGCGCTTTGAACAAAGGTGGAGCCTCAACCTAGGCTTAAGGCCCAAACAAATTTTACGCCTGAGCCTTGAGCATCAGGCGAGCCATCAACTACACTGATTAATAACCTAACAATCTGACCAATAAATCATCGCCACCTTGTAGGTTTCTTTTATAAATACTCTGGTCATATAATAAAGTAATACTACCATTTTCAACTCCTACCATCATAGAAATACTCAATTGTGTATGCGTGTGGTTTGGGACCCATATTTATTTTAAATATTATTTATACTAAAAAGTAGAAGTCAATTTTTGTACTAGGACCCAACACTACCCGTGTGATCTCGTTTCCATTTCTTACAACCTTAGTTCCTTTTTAATTTCTCAACCTGTTTGTCTTCTTCAAAATCCCAAACACAAACAAACAAACACGCGCACACACAAAACACTCAATCTCTCAACTTGTCTTCCCCACTCATTTTCTAATAAAAACCAACAATCCACAGCCCCATTCTTGTTACATTTCTCTCCTCCAGTCATTTTCCTCCATTTTCCATGTTTACAGCTCCTTTCCAACGATACGGAACAAATTATGACCGTACCCATAACCCCTACCCCTACCCCCCCCCCCCCCCCCCCCCCCCCCTTCTCCCGTTAAAAATAAAAGGAAAAAATAGAATACAATAGAATACAAAGTACGAAGTCTCTGGAATATAAAAATACTTAAAAACAGTAAAGGATGGAGAAGACCTAAAGATGCCAAGTCAATTCCAAGCCACCAAGAAATATCATTATATAATTGAAATTGGCATACGTGTGTTCATTCCAGAGAAGACCAGACATGAAGAGACATCAAGGAAAAGAGTATGTGTGAGAATTTAACGGGTACATAAAAATTTAAAAACCTTTAAAGAAAAGGTACTTCAATCGAAGGCAAAAGATATAAAAGGTTTATGTAAGATTACAAACATTGCTGTTCAGTAATATGACTCAATTCAATCTGCAAAGAAAAGCAAAAACAAAAATATTTCCATGAATAAATATTGTACTCTGGAATCTAGACAACAGAAAAAAATGGAAAAAAAACACAAATTACCCGGAGAGGCGAATTGTTGCACTCTACACAGCATGTTGTGCAAAATATAACGGGAATGGAACATTATTTCCAACAAAAAGATAGGAGCGGAAGCTCACAGATCAAATTTTCAGCCACCTTTCACTGTCTTGTTAAACCAGAATATGAAATCATATTCCCTAAATGGATTCAAGTGAACAGTATCATGCTTCTTGATAGAGACGACGAGCCTCTATATCCATAAATGCTCTCTCCTATATTCTCTCACAATGACAGGAACACTTGTTGGTGGGAGCTGCAAGAGAAAAATGAAATCAACTTTATCGCTACTTACCATTCAACTTCCAAGTATGCCACAGTGAAATATAGATAAAAGAACGATGCATTTATAGTGTAATCCATACATGTTAGGATGCAAAAGAAAATGTCATTGAACATCTACACCAGCAAACCAATTGCACAAACCGTCATAAATGAACATCAGATCAGGTGATGATGTGTCATACATGAAGATGAACCTTCATTTATACAAAAAGAAATTGCAGAAAAATGGAATATAAAATCACTTTTAGCAGTGCCATTTGTTTTCTAATACAGGAAGCTGGGTTGTTTTCCACTTAAAGTAGAGTGACAAACATCAGAAAGATTAGCATCACCCCAAACCAGTAAATACAGGGAACCATCAAAAGGTTGCCAATATGGCTTACAGACTAAGGAGACTTAAGGAGCACGGACAATTCTACTTGAAATTAACATCAATTCATAAGCATGCCCAAACACACTTGTCCAACATGACACTACCTATTACGATGTAGTATTTCAAAAAAAAATTGTGTCCATGCTTCTTCGTTTATAAGCATCCATACAAGACAAGTGCAGATTCCATTCATGCATCTTGGTAAACTGCCCAACCAGTGTGGAAGTATAAATTTAGAATGAGAAAGCAAACAAGACAAACAACATTTATAACAACATTGCTAAACAATGTGTTAACAAAAGTACATTGAAAAATGAATGCAAGGGCTACATACCACTTCTATCGAGCATCCATACCAAACACGTGTCGAACACCGACACTTCATGGACAATCATTGAACATTCCTCATGCGTGACACAAATTTTATCAACACATCATACTTACTGGACCCATGCTAGACACTACTCAAACATATCTAGGAACATGTAACTAACAATTTTCAAATAAATTCATATTTCTTATACTAAATAACCCAGTTACTTGCATATACATCTCCGATTTTATAATCTATAGTGAAGTATTATCACTTTTAGTGGACAATATATCTTTTATTTTGATTGATTTTGATTATGAGCAACAAATTGTATTGTTGAACGCCATTTTTATTAAGATTATGCATAATTGAGATTATATTAAGTTATGTCATATATAATATAGTCTTGTTATCAACTCCTACTTTTTACAAATTTGGCGTGTCTCGTACCTTCACCAGTACAGCTTCAAAGATGCAAGGTACATGTCAAAAACCCCCAACTGTGCACCATGAGATGATTATTATTAATTTTATTATTTCGCGGAGATAACAACTATAGAATGTGCAAATTGCTAGTAGTTGCATATGAATTAGATAAGAGTCCCAAAAAAACTATCTCATAATAAAGATAACAAATTTTAAAATAGATAGGCAATTTGACAGGAGATAATGTGAGCACAATAATGCCATGGAGAAAGAAAAACACAATTAAAAAGGAGCAATATAAAACCAACTGAATACCCAATCATAATTCTGTATAAAGAATCAAAATCCAAATGAGATGATAAATCGAATTATCTAAAATCCATTCAGTTAACTTTGTTTTCTCATGTTCAAAATTTAATAGTTTTTTCCTCATTAAGTTTTTCATATTAGTAGCCACCTCTACCACCTTGCTATAGCCTTCGTCCTTTATATGTTTAGATTTTTGTACAACGTATATATTTTTAAAATATTTGATATAGAATATTCAATAAAAGTGTATATAGATTTGGATATACGATAACATCGACATAGTTGTTCAGAGTATTTAGACTTCAATAAGAATTTAAATTTTTGAGCAAGTAATTCTTATCTTATGATAAAACTTTTTTAAATAAATTAAGCTACACATAACAAGGTTACATGAGTTAATTGCTAGCATTTGAACTTAAGTTTACACACATGTCAAGATAAAAACATAAAAAACTGGATTTAATTATACTTATTCAATCTCTCATTAATGTTTATCAGTTATCTGTCAAAAGCATGGACATCACAAACAAGTTGTCATGTTGACAAGTTCTTCCCTAGTTTCTGATGGACCTAGAAATGTCAGACAAATGATGGGTTGGGTAGGCAATAATAGAGACGACACTGATGTATTACCTCGATCACAATCAAACCATGGTTTTCTCCAAGGTTTAAAAAAGCGTTGAAAGGGAAAATGTAGTTGGCCTACGATTTTGCTTAAGCTTTGAAAAACGAAAAAAGGAATTTTGCTATTTTATTTTAAAAAATATATAACTGATTTCATATTTCAGTATTCAGATTTCAGATTTGGGGGAGATTAGGGGCTAGGGAAAATAAGAAGGGTAAAAGTTATTCTGTAAAGGGTAGGGTCAGGTCTGGACGGGTTAAAAAGCCTATTAAAAAAAACGCAAATTCGCATTTTTACTTTAAATTAGTGCTGCTTAAGTAATTTACAACAATTTTTTTAAGCTTTTTTGCACGTTCATCTGCTTTTTTAACGCTTTCTACTCTCCTCCGTTCAAAAAAAAACAGGTAACTCACCGCTTAATGCTTAAGAAAAGCTTTTTGCGGTTTTGAAACCTTGGTTTTCTCAAAAATTCATTAAGAAATATTGGAAGCAGTGTTGTAAAAACCAGACTGAGTTTTACCGAACCCGAACCTTGAACCAGTCCAGTTTTATTGAATATCATAAAATAATTAAAAACCGGATAAATCAGATGAAACGGCTCGTCCAAGAGTGAACCCCTTGAAGTAGAACCGACCGGTTCTGAATGTTTTATTTACGTTACATAAAAAAAACTATAGGAAACAGGTTCCAACCCCAAAGTGCCAATATTGTTATCTTATTATGTCAAACATAAGAAATATCTATTGTAATATCCCGGTCGGATATTGTATTTGTATTATTATTATTTTTAAAAATTAAAATATTTTTTACGGAAATTTCTTGGTTTTACTAATAAAAAGTTATCTGTATATATATACTAGTAAGTATTATGTATTGTATCGGTTTTGTGCACTTATACAAAATCCTGTAAAATGCATTTTTGAGAAAATGTCTGTAAAATTCCGAGCTGATATTAAAAATTATTATTTTATTATTATTTTCAGTATTGAAATGTTTTTGGTGGATATTACCCGATTTTGTTAATAAACATTATCTATATATATATACCAGTCTGTATACTATTGTATAAAATTGGTACTGAAATCTTCCGAGCCGGTAATAAAATTATTTTTATTATTATTTCTAAATTAAAATATTTTTGATAGAGATTATTCGTTTTAACTAATAAAAATTATCTGTATAGACAGATATATGTACGTATATGTACTGTATCGATTTCGTACGTTTGTACGAAATCATGTAGTATGTAATTTTGGAAAAATACCTTTTATTTTTATCCATCATAATCAAATAGAGGGTTAGGATTGGATTAGGGTGTTGATTATAATTTAAACTTACAAATTGAACTCCAATTGTTTTGGGCCACAAAGAGAAAGAGACAAGTGGCTTCTTCTCACACCACAAACCTACCCGTGTTCTCCTATAACCCCCCCCCCCCCCCAACCCCCTTTGCCGGCCATCCTCAAAAAGGGCAAGAAACCCTTCGTTTCTCCATCTCTTTCATCTCATTCTCCTTCTTCACTTGTTTTAAATTTTAGAAAAAAAATTGCGTAGGAAAGAAAAGAAAGAGAGATCAAAAATCAAAAGAAAAAGAGTGGGTTTCATTTCTTGATTTGTTCTTGAGAGAAGCAAGAACAAGGAGCAAGGAGAAGAAGGAAGCTAAGCAAGTTCTTCCTACTAGTTTGGGTGGGGGTTTCTCAACTCAACTTGTTATTCTTGTTATTTTAATTGCTTGTTATGTTGACAAATTGGACTATTTCCATGTGCATATTGAAGAACTTGGACTAGAATAATTGCATATAAAGATTGAAGTGATAGAACACAAGTAGAACCATAAAAATCCAATATTTAAAGTTGTATGTCGTTTTTATGCTTATGAATTAATCACTTGTGCCAAGGTTGTAATCTTGAGCCCAAATTAATTTGAGAGGTTCATATATGTGTTACTACCATGCTCTAATTTTTATAGATTTTTTGGGATTAATTTGATGGGTGAAAAAAAGCATTTCCCCAAAAGAGCAAGCATCGAAAAGAAATCGCTGTTTTGGTTGATTCGACTTGTATTCAAGGGACTGGATTTTAAGTTCCTTACGGAATCAGAAAAGGTGGTCAACTAAAAAGTTGTAGTAGATGTTCTCCCCTTTCCAGAATGGCCAATTTTGTTGCATTCCGATCAGTATAGCAAAAGTTACGAGCTTTAGAAGTTTCAGCTTTGTACTGTCTTTGGTTGTCTTTGTATTATGTTCAAAGAGCGAAGAATTGAATTCCATAAGGAATCTGAGAAAGTTGTTAACTAAGAAGTTGTAGCAGATGTTCTCTCCTTTCCAGAAAGTATAATTTTGTTAGATTCCAACAAGTATAGCAAAAGTTGCGAGCCTTACAAGTTTCAACTGTGCTGTCTTTGGTTGTTCTTGAGTTGTGTTCAAAGAATGGGAATTTGAATTCCATAAGGAATCTGAAAAAGTAATGAACTAGAGAGTTGTAATATATGTCCCCACCTTTCCAGAAAGTATAATTTTGTTAAATTTCAATAAGTATAGCAAAAGTTATGAGCTTGGGAAGTTTTAGCTTTTGGCTGTGCTTTTGTTGTTCTTGAAATGTGTTCAAAGAGTGGAAAATTGAATTCCATAAGAAATCTGAGAAATTTGTTAACTAGAAAGTTGTAGTAAATGTTCTCCCATTTCCAAAACATCCTATTTGGTTAGATTTCGATAAGCGGAGTAGGAGTTATGACTTTTACAAGATTGACAACAGCTAGCCTTATGGCTGAAGCTCGCTGTTTGGATTGTTCGAAGTTTGTGTACCTTTTAATGACTGAATCTGAGAAGTTCATTAACTAGAGAGTTGTAGTAGAGTTTCTCACCTTTCCAAAATGTCATATTTGGTTAGATTCCGATAAGCGGAGTAGGAGTTATGACCTTTACAAGTCACAACAGCTAACCGTTTGGCTGAAGCTTCGCTGTTTGGATTGTTCAAAGTTTTGTACCATACTGAATTTGGAAAAGTTTTCAACTAGAGAATTGTAGTAAAAGTTCTCACCTTTCCAAAATGTTCTATTTGGTTAGATTCCAATAAGCGGAGTAGGAGTTATGACCTTTGCAAGTCGCAGCAGCTAGCCATTTCGGCTGAAGCTTCGCTGTTTGGATTGTTCGAAGTTTTTGTACATCTTATTGACTTAATCTGAGAAAGTTTTCAACTAGAGAGTTGTAGTAGATGTTTTCACCTTCCTAAAAAGTCTAATTTTGTTGAATTCCGATAAGAATAATATGCTTAATTGCTTCTAGGTTGTTAGAAGGCTTTTTATGTTGCTTTTTGGGTATAAAAGATCAAGTTTTTGTTAGTAAGCTTATACACGAAATTCTAGTTCATGTCAACTAGAGTTGTCGTGAATTGTTAGTAGTTCAAATCATGCACTTGATTATGAGTAGTAAGTATTCCTTGTGCTCATAAATCATGTAATAACTATTTGTCCGTCTCATACGTAGCCCACCTCACTCGTATGTAGTCGTTTGTTCAATTGTAGCTCATTGGGCTCGTATGTAATAATTGTTTTGAATAGATAAGCGATGAGTGGATCCGAGGAGATCTCGTGAAGTCTAGGTTGAGACTTGGTAGATTGTATCAACAATTGTTACTCTTGAAGAGGGGCACGTGCGGTGCTTTTTCATGATAAGTTGGAAACACGGTGGCATGTCTCGCTTGTTTGAATCTTTTGATGCCGTCTCATGGCAAGTTGAAAGTACGATTCTAGGTTGAGAGTACCTTGTAGCTCGTACGGCCTCATTTGATTGGTTAGGGTTAGTGACATCGTTAGGGTAGTAACTGTTACTTAACCATTTTATCTATGAATTGTCGAAGGGAGTTGGTGTTAGGGGTGATACCTTATCATCCGACTTCTCCTATAGGCCGACACTAGGTGGTGTTATTGGAATGTATTCCCCTGTCAAAAGGATACGGGTGGTGCTGTTTCATGATTAGTTGGGAGCACGGGATCCGTATCTCAGCTGTTAATTCCTGAAATGCCATGATAAGAACGGAAGGTTTTCCTAGGAAAATAAACCCTACGATTCTGTCAGGTTCTACACCTTCTCATGATGAGTTGAGGGCACGACTCAAGATTGTCTAATATCTTGGAGTTCGTGTTGGCTTTTGAGTGAGGTCCGGTTCACCGGGTAAATAGTAGCAAACATAGACACCGCTATTGTACCGCAGTAGCGGGACTAGACCGTATCTGCAACCTCACCAGTCACGTATCTGTCAGGAACAGAAAGGGTACAAGAGTAGAATTCATGACGCGGGTTAAAATCCATATATATGAAGAAACGGCTTGATATGGGGCGTATGTTGATATGGGCGGCATACTGTTCCGGAGACTTGCTTGCATTCGAAGAAGTGCATCATTGCATTAGTTGATCCTGCATTAGATTCTAAATCATAGCATACACTAACACATCAATTATACATACACGTTTCTCTTTTCATCAATCTGTTTGTTTAAAGTTGAGAATTGCTGCTAGTCATCAGCCTTAAAGCGTCAGTATATGTACTGACGTCCTCACTTCAATAGGTACTGGATTGCAGAGCTACAGGTACAGGATTCAGGACTCGAAGGCAAGAGAGCAAAGTGTTGATTTTATTTCAATTGTAATATATGTTGTAATTTATTTATGTTGAGAAGCATCCAAGTGAAAATACCAAGTATTATATATTATTCATTGTACTCTGATGTAATTTTTATTAAAAGTTTGTAACACTTGGGCTTGTATAGCATTATTGTAACACTGATGTAATGTATTGCAGTTTTATAACATTCGAACTTGTAATACATTGTGTTGATTAAAAAAAATTAAATTTTCGTGTTTTTTCTATGTATTGTGACTAATTGAAGGAAAAGATTTTGGCTTATGTCACGGTTTTCCAGTGTATGGAAATTGGGGCGTTACACCTATGTGTTTAATTAAGCTAATCCCTCCAATGCGGCAATGCCACCATATACTCATCCCAGTTCAACCGGTATTGAACTTGGTAAAACCCTAGAAAAACTGGACCATTCATCTCTTCGATATAATGACTAGTTCGGCTTTTACAACATTAATTATGGTACAATCTAAAAATTAAAGAACTAGACGACCATGCATAGAGCGGTTAAGTTATAGCATGTAAACTCAGAAAAACCATAAATCTAATCATTGATTTTCTGTCTGTCTACATTTGTGTGAGCGAGACAAGTATGACAGAAAAAATAAGATAGAAAAGTATGATATTCTATCAATATGCAAATGGAGATCAACAACAGATTTAGAAGAATTCACTCTCCATATAATGGGAAGAGAATTTGGTTACCATGCCCTCCTCAAAGAAAAACTAGGGGCTGACCTCGTTGGAGAATCTACGAATTTGAAGATTTCTTGTTCAGTCCTCTAATATTGACATTTTACTCATTTCTGGTATAGCATGTAGTATTCTAGTAAACAATCAAGTACAGCTATGGTTGTATTTATTTATTGGGGAGATTATGGTTTTTCCCCATCGTCATTCATTCATTATCTCTTACTATATGAACGAAAACCTTGCTTGTAACCAAAATATTATGGTTTTCGAGAATCCTTATTAATGGTCATCAAAGGTGGGGATTGCAGAAACCAGGGATGCTTCAAAGAAGGAAGGTTTTCGTTTATATAGCAGGAAATAATGAATGAAAAGGACCAAGGGGAAAAACCATAATCTCTCCAACTGATAAATACATCCCTCGGTTTACTTGATTGTTCACTAGTATACTACATGCATACAACAAATGAGTAAAAAGTCAATATAAGAGGACTAAACAAGAAATCTACAAGTTCATAGATTCTCCAAAGAGGTAAGCCCCTAGTTTAAATGTCTGAGTGATGGAGTCTTGGAGATCAACAAAAGATCTAGAAGAATTCACTCTCCAAATAATGGGAAGGGAATATTACGCAAATAGCCCAAATAAGTTGGCATTTTATTTAATTTAGTTTAATATTCTTAATCTTTGTTAGATAGTTAATTATTTTCTACATTAAGCTGATTTTGATGTGGCATGGTTATTTAGATTTATTTTTTGTTATTTGAATTTATCTTTGTAAGGTTATCTATATGCTATTAATTGGAAATTGGGATTTGAGAAGAAGGGGGGGGGATCAAGAGCAAAGAAACATACGACTTCTTTCATCAGGTTGACGAGCTTTCTTAGCCTGTGAGATTGATGAAAAAAATGAGTTAGGTTATCGAGGATTGAAAAAGCAAAATTGGGATTTGAGAAGAGAGAGGGGGGGGGGGGGGGAATCAAGAGCAAAGAAACATACGACTTCTTTCATCAGGTTGACAAGCTTTCTTAGCCTGTGAGATTGATGAAAAAAATGAGTTAGGTTATTGAGGATTGAATCAAGGACAGCGAGAGAGGAGGGTTTTGCTGTCAACGGTAGGGCAAGGTGAAGGGGAGAGGATTTTTGCACTATACAGTGAATTTCTGTTTCTTGATAGGGGAGAAAGAATAAGGAGAGAATCAAAACGAGCAAAAGGAACAAAAAAGGGAGTAAAGGGATGATGGACAAAGAGGTAAGGGAAGGTTGAGGTGTCACGTTGGCAGAAACTTAGTACGGGAGATTTGATAATGAAACACACCTATCCCCACTCTACTTATGTACACAGGGGTAATAGGTTGTGTTCATTAGCTTATATCAAACCTGCTGCTTAAAGCCCAATCTCCAATTTCCAGAAATGATGAACGTTACTTTACCTGTTACTTTACCTAACATGTTCGATGATATAAATGATTCAAGCCAAAAACAAAATGGGTTTCTCATTTCGGTAAATGGATGGTCAGTTTCCAAATGAACAAAAGAACAGGTCGAACAATGTATAGAACCTTGGGCTTTTACCAATTGAAAAACATCCACCAAGATTCTTTTTGCTCGAAAGAAATTCTGGCCATTGATTATCATTCACTGATCTAAAAGTTTTATTCATTATCATGATTTTCTCTAAAAACTCTAGATTATTACTCTAACATTAAAAAAATGGGCAAATTAAATTACCCATTACTGACTCCCCCAACACACTCTCTGAAAACTCAATGTACATAGAGAGTTGTAACCAAGGTTTTAAAACTCGGGATCATAAGCGAGATTGGGTATCTCCGAATATTTGGAACGGGATCGGTATCAGCCAATTTGGTAGCATCAGGGTTTCCCGATCGTGCATTTTTAAAATTAACAAAAACTACCTAATATGTTTCTAGAATTAAACTATTTTATAAAATAATAATTAATTTTTAAAAATGAATTGATGAATTTAAATAATGTTCTTACAAATTTAATATTTTTAATTACAGACTTGAACATTTTAATTACTTTCTAAGAATAATTTATGTAGAATAAAATTAGAATAATAGAAATATGAAGAGCAATAATACAAATTTTATTTACATAAATGGAAAAGTAAAATAAAACCTAAAGATGTTTTTTATTTGTACGACGGTGACGTACAAGTCAAAAAAGGAGCTGGGATGATAAAACATCCTCATCATATAAATCCAAATTATAGGCAGTTTTAGCAATATCATGGGCTTCCACGTTGACAGATCTACTAACGAAGCCGACCTTAATATTGTCATTTTGAGAGACCAGCCTCTTGCCCTCATTAATGATGTGACTTAAGCGACAAAGGATTCCTTCGGGGTCGACTCCATTTAGCTAAGTAGTTAAAATCCGATTAATCCGGCGATTAATACCCCATTAATCGCTAATCGGAGGCAAAGTGATTATTTTTTTCAACGATTTTCAATATTTCAATACTTAGCGATTTAATCGGATATAATCGATCGATTAGTGGTTAATCGACCAATTTTAAGTGGTCGATTAACCGATTAAATTCCCTCATTATTTGGGCTCAATCCGACCCAAACTCAAATCCAAACCCCTTATGGTCCTCTCGCAATCCCAAACCCAATATGTCGCCGCTCGCTTCTTCCTTGCGCAAACCCAAACCCAAATCTAAACTCAAACTGAAACCGATTCTCTTCAACCTCAAGCAAACCCAACCCCGACCCGTCATCGCTCCCCCTGCGTCGTTTCAAACTTGACACGACCTACATCTGCTGCACCTCCCTGATTGTTTTTGTTTGCTGGAACCGACCAGCAAACCTAACCCAACCCACATAGAGAATCTAAATTCAGCTCAAACCAAGTGCTATCTTCTTTTTTTCTCTATAACTATATGTTCCTATTTGATAATCTCATAATAGTTTTATGTTGGTGCTTAGAGTTGCTACATAATGAGGATAGATCATTATATATATATATATATATATATATATATATATATATATATATATATATGATTTATCCGATTTAATCCCCGATCATTTTTCGATTAACCGATTTTAACTGTCTAGCCATTTTGTCAATTGACAACCAACTGAGTATCAGAGAGAATTTCCACACTCGTCGCCGCACTCAAACCCCAAACTACAACAACCATAAAATAATGTTTATTACACAATTACATCTTTATTGCTTGGGTAAGAGATTGCACATGAAAAACTCAAATATTGGAATTTTTAACCATAGGATCGTTGGTTACAGGATGAGATCAGGCCAATCCATCAAATCTGATTGCTAACTCTAGCCGATCCCCGAGTTACCTCGCCAATCCCAAATTTATGAGCGGCCCCTTCAAAAACGATCAGGATCAACCTGAATCGGATTGGGATCGGCCGATCTTTAAAACCATGGTTGTAACTACCTTCCCCATATACTCAAAATGCACGCTCTCTTCTCCATATTTGTAGAACTAATAAGCCTCTCATTAAGCTCTCTTCTTCATACTCAAAATGCAAGCTCTTTTCTCCATATAAAATGCATCCCTAATTTGTTGAACTAATAAATCTCTTCATGCTCAACGATATCTAACAATTGCACTTTAATTCTTATCCAAATTCATGTTTGAGAAGGCCACAAGAAATAGATGTCAAGAAAACAAATCATATACCAAAAAGGGTAGAATATGTTGTGTAGAATGAAAACGAGGCCATTGGATCTTTTGAAATAGTGTGCGCTCTAGAATCCTATACGATATCACGTAAGTTTCTGATAGATGATCTTTTTTCCATTCCCATTCTCAACAAACAATTGAAAGTAACTACAAACCTCATCCTCCACCATGTTTTTGTAGAAAGTGAAAATGGTTAAACTTGCATGAAAAGTATCAATTATTTTGCCTGAGTTTTAATAATAATTAGATTCCAACTTGTTAATTCATTAAACAAAACAAAAATCCTAATAACACCCAATTTATTTCTGCGCAAGTATGAATCAAACTCATACTTAATGAGTCTAAGGTATGAAGTTAAGTTTCCTTCTTTGTATATCTGGTCAATTTATTGAATTGATTTATGTTCTTTTTCCTCGAGTTTTTTTTATTTTTTCATATCGGTTCTTTTTCTTTACACGTTTGATACAACTCAATGAGAATGAGCTCCTTCATAAGGCTTCCGCTATTATTTTGACTTTTTGAGAATTTCATTGAGGAGACTTCTTTAATTTGATTTCGGAAAAATCCTGCATTTTCCTTTGGATAAATTTTTTGATCACTTTAGTCATTTTCATGTGACTTGAATGACTTTGTCTGATTGCGTATAAGTAGGTGTTGATAAATTTTACAATGGATGAGTTTCAAGGAGCAAATGGTTGAGGACTTTCATAGGCGCTTTTCTTCAGTCTCTCGAAGCAACAAGAACACCCATATTTAGACATTCATTTTCTTATACAATAAACTAGGCTAACAAAGAAATATTTTTCCATAAACTCATTTTGAAACTCGTATATTTATTTCAACTATTTTAAACTAATTTTAATGACACTTGTTCACATATACTTTGCACACAAATCTCTATATTTCGCAAAATGTGTATTGCACATTTAAGTTACTTTTTTTGGAATAATTTGTGAATAACCGTCTGATATTTTTTATTAAACATGCATAACCCCCCTCATCCTTGCGAGTATTATTAGTCAACATGCAAAACTCCCCATGGTGACGACGTTAGGTTTTCATTAGTCATTTGCACATGAGAATAGTGCTAACTGTACCCAAACTTTGTAGACTCAAAACATACATAAGAGAAAGAGTAAAGAAGCGATTAATGAAGATGAGATTCATATTTTATAGACTCAAAATGCACATAAAAGAGTAGAGTAGAGTCCATAAGGAACTCATGAAGATTACATGGCATCCACATTCTTGTGTCTTTGAGTCTATTTTGAGTCTACAAAGGTTGAGTACAAAAAGCATTACTATTTCATGTGATTCCCTTTATATTTTCCCGACTAATACCCCTAATTAATCTTTGTGAAATACCACTGAAATTAAAAGATCAATTATTTACGGGGTTGATAGTGGGAATGGATTCCCAATATGGACGACAAATTTGATATGGTGGAGATATAAAAGGATCCGATTAGGGTTTTGATATGAGGAAGAAGTGATCTACTCTAGGAATGACAATCCCAACCCAACCTGAACCCAGCCCGAATAAAACCCAACCTAACCCAACCGAAAATGCTTCAGGCAAGATCTGACCCAACCCATGAAGATAATTGGGTTGGTTTGGGTCAACCCATCTAACCCAATTATAACCCCCATCCTCCACTAAAAACTTTCGTAAGACCTAAATCTCTCTCCTCAATTTAGGACGGTTGTAATACGGTTGTAATAGATGATATAAGAGACAGAAAGAAAGAATATAAATTTTGGAGAGAGAAACGATGGTGAAAGGAAAGGAGTAGAGTAAGACACAAGAGGAAAGAGAACTGCAATGAGAGAGAAACGATGGTGAGAGAAAGGAAAGAGAATAAAGAGACATAAAAGTAAAGAATTGTGAATGAGGGGGAAAGGAAAAGACGAGTGAGAGAGAACCAGACTAGCGATAATCGAGAGAAAAGGAATAGAGAGATCAAAAGAATCGAGAGAGGGGAATGGCGAGGAACAGAAAAAGAATCTGAACATAATCTTTTCTAGGTGATTCTCAAAACAAAAACATTCTGGGTTGTTATTAGTTTTTTGATAGGTTATATGGGTCACTACTAGGTCGACCCAGTTGATTTGGAGTTCTGACCTGAATGACCCAATTAATAATGGGTAATATTTGGGTCAGGGCATAGTTGGGTCGACCCGACCCCGACCCGACCCGCCGATTTGCCACCCCTATTTAATCCTTAGGGGAAAGAGACATCCAATTCGAGGGTTTTATTTGAGGGATTTATTTGAGTGGGGGAAGTTTTAGGGCTTTTAAGAAGGGAGGGGAATTCTATTGTATGGATTTTGAAGAGAAGATTTGCTGTTCTCTTGGGTGTAGGAAGAAAGGGGGGAGGGGAGGTTAGTGATCAAAATTTTGGAGGAAAATAAGATTAGGGAGATTATAATATAAACAAAAAAAGAAAACAGCTAATTTCAGGCAGGGCCATTTTAGTCCTAAGAATACAAAGGAAGTCACATGATGTGCATTTAATTTTATAGTTTTGATAGAAACCAAAAGTCGTCACCCTTAGAAGGGTTTTGCGAGTAGCCCGAAAACTCGGGGAGTTAAAGAAAGTTAATGTGCGATAACCAAACCGTACAGGGAGTTATCGGCAATTTTCCCCTCTTTTTAAGAAATGAACATAGTCATAACTTTAATTTCATAAGCAATATTTTTTCTTTAGTTAGTGATTAAGTTTGTTTTTCTATGTTTCAATTTTTAACGTGCATCGTACTTGTGCTTCACACCAATATCAAATAGACAACAAAAAGTAAATACAACAAAGACAAAGTACAACAGTTCAACAACAAGGTCTATACACAAACAAATTATAAAAATATCACTGGCAAAAAGGGTTATACAGAGTCATACTCATAATGCATGACAGCATCAGAATTTAATTTTGAAACATCGATGTCAGAAAGGAGATCCTCCCAAAAATACTAAGGCCTTACATCCTATCAAAAAAGCATTCTCGACTTTAAGAAGGATGTAAGGAAATTGTTCTCTCTCGTTCGATAAGAGAAAATAGCTTTCACATATATTTATTATTTGTTGAAAGTACATGCACTATAAAGTAGCTGCTTCTTCATGATGCATATAGTACAAAAGTCATCTTCATGATGCATATAGTATAAAACTGAGCAAGCCATAAACTAACAATCGCCTCCATGTTCAAGTCAATTTCTGGTCTATGCAGCTTTAATTATGATCACATCACTCCTAATTTGTTGTACTAGCATCTCTCTTATAATATTCAAACCATCCAATTGATGCATCCTCATTTTATTCTCAGTCAAAAACATCTGTGTCATATGAACAATTGACAAAGCAAATTTCTACCCTATCTTTTGGCATCTGAACATTCTAATTTCGTCGACATACATTTTCTAGAAATGGTTCTTAATACTCAACATTGAGACACATAAACATGGCTGGAAGAACATTGAATCTCGAAATTCAGGCATACCAATCAACAAACAAAAGAATGGTCAGAATTTTATTAAATAATAAATTTTAAAAAAGCAGAAACATCACTCACCATTCCATAATCCGTGACAATCATTGATACATAGTCTGAAGGAGTTGCATCATACCTGTTAAGATGGCATGTAGAAAAATAAGGTCCCCGAACAAATTTATCATGCAATACATGAAACTTATATAATATAGAGAGCATACGTAAGGTTCAAAAGTTGCAGGTTCTCATCATCAGCCCAATTATCACGATGATTCAAATCTCTTCTTCCAGGAACCTTTGAAATCACGTCTGGATCACCTGCGAATTTAAGATAGAAGTGAACAAAATACTTTTCACAACGGTGACTAAAAAATTGAACGAACAAGAAACTGTGTACAAGAAAAACAGCTTCGCATGCATACCCAATTCATTAGAGCATATAGAATCTAGTTGGACCCTTTCATGAAACTTATATGCCTCACAGCATATCAGAACAGGAACATGGAATGCATGGGCAACCATAGCAACACATGCAGTCCCAACTCTCGAGTATACAGTTCCATTAGATAACACTGAAGAAGCCCCAAGAAAAACATGTGTAACTTCATGCATGATATATGAGATAGCATTTATGTGAGTATAAGTACACCTAAGCCCCTTTTCCACCAACCTACGAAGTAATTCTTGTCCTTCAAGTTTTGGGCGAGAGTCAACTACCACAACACGAAACTGTTTTCCAAGCTCATGGGCATATAGCAATATCATTTCAACTACAGTTGATGACCCATAAGTGAGCAGTACATCGCCATCTCTGATCTTTGTCACAGCATGCCTAACAATCACTTTGTCAGCAAGTACTATTTTTTCATTTATGAAGCGATCAATATCTGATTGAAGACTATATTTTTTGTCTGATTCTGACAGGTTTTCATGTAAGTTGGCAATCCTATTCTTCAAAAACTTAATAGCATTTCCCATGCTGATAGAAAGAGGCCTGCACTCAGTAAAAAATGATATGTAGCTACTAATTCTTGCAGTCAAATCTCGGACAAAAAGCTTTTCAGGTGGTGCACAATAATCTTTGATTGCCTCTCGGAATGCCAAAAGCATCGCAATGCAACGAGCATTGCCACCAGAGATATCCCCCGACAAATATTGAAGTCCAACCTGACAGCAGTTCAAAGCAATCACGCTTAGTTCAGTTCATTCTGATACTGTAGCTGAACCTCGTCTTTTATCTATAAGTATATATATAGAGAGAGAGGGATAGGAGTTAAATTCAAACCCTATCCAGCAAGAAAATATGCATTAGAGCTAAAATCTTGAATCAGTAAATAGATTTCATTTATTGCTGGGCTGAAAATAGAAATTGTACTTTATTTTGAGGAACTTAAGAATCAACACCGCACAAAAAAGCATACCGTTAAGATAGCATGTGGAAAAAAACATGGTCTGGAGAATACAAAGTGTTCAAATCACTGATATTGATTTAAGTATTTTGATACCCTAAGGGGATTTGAATATTCTAGCTCAGCACTAAAACCGCTAGCAGAAGAAACAAATTTCAACAAAAAGTTGATTTTTTTTTGTTGAAAATTTAGATGTAATAAATCAAATATTTAAGGTGGAGTTCCAAAGTTCAGTGCTCTTAGATATATTTTCTACCTGCGTACACACTTTATACACATCTCCATCATTCATTTGGATTATCATCTTGTCAACAGAAATAATAAACTAATAAAGAAGTATTTACATTGAGAAATCTGTATATGCATTCTCCACTCCATATTGTCTCACGTGCATTCTTCTGCACATTCAAATATGCGAGAATGCTTCATATACAAAGTACAAATGACCTCCCCGAAATTAATGTCCATTCCGTAAACGCATCAAATGATGCGTATGCAGACAAAAACTGCTTCATTGAAAGAATTGGATCGCCATCCCTTCACTTGAAGTGTTACAATAGGATTGCAAAGTTTCTATATAAGAAAACTAAACTACAGTTAGTATGAACTTTTGCCATTTAGATGTAAACCTAAATTACGTTTATTCCATTTATTTTATTTATTAAAACTGCAATGGCTCAACCCAATATGATTCAGTAAAATACCATGATCCTTCCTCTCCATATTATCTCATTTACTCCTCCATAATCATCGATTAGCTTTTTTGCAGTCTTAATAGTAGTTACTTCAAAATAAAAATATTTATGTAATAGATCTTGTGACAAAACAAGGATATGATAGTTTCTTGTAGACAAGATGAAAGCTTATAGCACTTTCTATTATTTATCCTTAAAGAAAATGAGCTCCTTATTCTTGAGATAAAATGTTAACATGCAATTTCATTTCAATATTGTCAACTTCACGTCAGGAACAAGACTCTAAGTACATAGACTTAATATAAATCCAGACTAAGTATCCATGTCAATGTTTCCTACTAATGTGTGGTGACAAGCACAAATAAAGTTGAAACTTGAAAATTATCCAAAACATTTCAACGACAATAAAAAAAGGTAAAAAGTAAAATTATACCTTGTAAACAGAAGGATGCATAGGGTCAAGTTGAAACAACTTTGATTCAAGTTCTGGAAGCTGTGTTCCATGAACATACTGAGGCAAATGTCTAAACAACTCGACTCTGTTTCTGGCCTCAAATTGATTAACCACAGCACGCCGTTTCGCTTTATCAACACGATGCTTATCATCATATTGCATACGAGGTTGAGGAGCATCTTTCTTTCTATCTTTTTCAGGAAGACGATCACCACCCTTTTTCTCTGAAGCTGCAACTTGTGATACATCCTTCTTCAGCGGAGGTGGTTTTGAAGCCTTGCCTTTTATGGGGGCTCCAGAAGCAGTAGTTGACTTGACTCTTTCACCTGTATGAATCACCGTGTAGTGTACTAAAATATTTATAGCATAGAGAAATATATATAAAAATAAAAAATAGTGAATCGAACGAAGGTTTAAAATAAAATAAGGCTCAACAGTTCAATACATGAATAATGATAAACATAAGAACAAACTAGAGGCTAATTTCAGTATCTAGTGCCCCCAAACCTTCACATAACAACCATGTAGTGGATTTTAACTATAGAATGCTACCCACAGGTTCACAGAAAACTATCAACTATGACATCTATGCATGAATGGAAACTCACTGGTTCAAGTTCGCTACAAGGCTAGTCAATTGATTTCCTGCATTCTCTCGCTACAAGGCTAGTCAATTGATTTCCTGCATTCTCAGTAAATAGTGCATTAATTTGGTATATCAGACTTTTGGCTTTTTGAGTATTGACTTCTCAAAGTGTTTTAATGATTCATTGTTTTCCAAAAATATTTTAATATGTAATTATATAAATAATTAATTGAATGTTTTTAACAAAATATTACAGTAGATTTTTTAATAAAAATAATTTAAAATATAGCTCACGTATAAGGAGAATAAAATATGCAGTTTTAAATTATAAATATGTATCATATGAATAAGTTTTTTTATTGTGTTTTTTTTCACTATCGGTCTCTCGTTCATTATCTTTTCAATGTTATCCACGTTCATTGTCATGAGGCCAAATACGGGGTCATCTTATCTTATTTATTTATTTATACATAATAATGGAGTTTTTTTCCATGTGGTGAAGTTTTTTCCAGCCAGGACGACATCTGGAAGAATTTTTTTGGCCAACGGATGTCATGTGACAAAATCCAGTCAACCATTTATGTGTATAGTCAGATTTAAAATAGTTAAACTAAGGCTAACAACAGGTCGGGTTTGGGCCGGACTTATACAAGCCCGAGCCCAAGCCTGAAATTTTTTTTAGAGTCCAAGCCCAGCCCGATTTTGGATCGGGCTGTAAAATTTAGGCCCTGACCCGGGTCAGAATAAAATCGAAAAGCCCAAGCCCGGCCCAAAAAGGGGAGAGAGAGAGACGATGCTTTAAATTTTTGGTTTTTTTGAAAACTCAAGGGACACGTTGCTTTAATTTTTTTTATTGTTTTTTTAACTGAAGGAACTGCAAAAGGGGGGGGGGGAGGAGGTTCTTTTAATTTTTCGGTTTTTTTGGGAACTGAGAGAGGGGGGGGGGGATGCTCCATTTAATTTGAGTGAGATTATGTATTTAATTTATTTTATTTATTTTGTGAAATGAACAACCTGAGGCACGTCTTTTAAGGTTTTGGATGGTTTTTTTTGGGTAACTGAAGGAATGAGAGAGAGAGAGGCGTTGATTTTGACTTTTGAGAAAGAGAGAGAGAGGCACTGGTGTGTTTGTTTTTCTTTTACGGGGTCGGGCTCGGGTCGGACTTAATACAAACTTGAACCCGGCCCAAAAATTAATTCCTTGGTCGGGCTCGGATCGGGTTCGGGTCAATTGCCAGCCTTAAGTTTAACTAACAATAATTATATTTAAATTTTTGAATTTTCTATTTTATGTGTGATTTTTAAAATGTCTTATTTCATGTAGTATGCAAACATGATTAAGAGGAAAAGAAAAATTAAATTAAAGGTTTAAAAAAATAATTGCACTAAGCTATAAAATTAGTAACACTCATGTGCCATTTAAAAATCGCATCTCAAGTTGTACAGATTTAATACATTTAGATTTTTCAATTTACTTTTTATATATCATTTTAATTTGCTGTTTACATCTTTGGAAAAAAAAAGTTTACGAATGCACGACAACAGAGTTTGATGGTACGTTTTGTGCATCACACGAATTTAATGCTAGTTCATTTCGAGACAGTTAAAATAGGTTTTTGGAACTAATCGGTCTAGAAACGATTAGTGATTAATCGATTAATTGAAAAATAATCGGGGATTAGACCGGAAAAATCGTTTTATATCTATATATATATATATATATATATATATATATATATATCCTCATTATGTAGCAACCCTATATCCTAACATAAAACTATTATGAGATTATCAAATAGGAATTTAAAGTGATAGAGAAAAAGAAGAGAGTACTTGGTTTGAGTTGAGTTTGAATTCTGAATGTGGGTCGGGTCGAGTTTGTTGGTCGGTTTCATCAAACATAAACAATCGGAAAGGAATAGCTTGAGCAGCAAGAGGAGGAGGTCCAATAGATGCGGGTCGGGTCAAGCATATGACGGAAGAAGAGAATCAGTTTAGGTTTTGGTTTGCGCGAGGAAGAAAAAGAGAGCGGTAACATGTCGGGTTTGGATTTGCACAACGACCAGAAGGGGTTTGAAATTTGGATTTGAATTTGAGTTTGGATCTGATTGAGCTCAAATAATGCAAACGAGCATGAAAATCAGAGGAGATTTAATCAGTTAAACGGCCATCTAAAATTGGCCGATTAACCACTAATCGACTGATTATACCCGATTAAATCGCTAACTATTGAAATATTATAAATTGCTCTAAAAAAATCGTTTAGCCTCCGATTAGCGATTAATCGGGAATTAATCGGGCGTAATCGGAGATTTTAACTGCTTAGGTTCATTTATATAATAATAACCGAGTTTTTTCAGCTAGTTAATGACAAATGGCAAGAGTCTTTTCTAGTGTTACCATGTTTGCAGTACGTTCAGGTTCGTGGTACGGGTACGGGATCACAGTACGTTACCTTGAGCAGTTCGTAGTACGAAGGGGGTAGGCTGAGTAAGGGAACTGATTTAGAGTAATATATATGTCTCTGGCGAGAGTTCGAGATAGGTAGTAAATTAGACTATAAATACGTTAGTTCTGTTGCTAAATATTATAGAACTAGATTTGCCCGTGGACACGTGCCTACGGCACGTCTTCAGAACAATACAACATATGAAAAGCCTTGTAAATAGTAAACCAACAATTTTATAGCTCAAGTTTGAATAGTATGACAATAATTAGTTGTAAATAAAAGTCCACGTTTTCCATGTTTTCATTGGTATATGTTGAAAAATAATTATAATTGGGGTATATAAGTCCATGTTTCCATCAGTATATATATATATATACACATAAAGAGAGAGAGAGAGAGAGAATTAAATAAATAAAGTTGTTTTGGGGAATTTATATATATATATATAGTAGGGACGAGGAGGACCCAACGAGGAACGAATCTCATCGAGCCCCACCAGCAAACGTGGTTACATATGATAAGGAAGTCGATGAGATCTTAGCCGACCGAGTTGTCCGCAAGAGGGGCACGCCTAACTGGACCGAGTACTATGTGCGCTGGAAGGATCAACCCGAGAGCGAGTCTAGTTGGGAGCGAGAACAAGACCTATGGCAGTTCCGCGACAAGATTGAAGAATTTAAGTCTAAGGCTTGACGAGGACGTCAAGAGCTTAGGTGGGGGAGGGTGTCACGGACAAGATCTAGAAGCATCCAGACTGTTCAAGAGGAGTCTGGAACACTACGGAATGCACCGGAAGGATCAAGAACGTCCTATAATTCTCTAGGACAAGGTGGCACGTCCTAGAGCAAACTAGAGCATTTTGGAAGAATGTACATAGTTATGGAGTATTGTAGAACTCTCTAGTGAACTCTTGTACATAGTAGAACTATTGTAGTCTAGAACCTTCTCTTGAAGAGGAGAAAGATCATGCTAGCACTATAAATAGGGAGGAGCCTCATTTGCTCCAACCATCCAAGGAAAAGTATTCCAAGCCATTCTTGTAAAGTTCTCTATAAGAATAAATTCTCTTCCATCTTACTTTGCTCACTTCTCTTCAATCCTCTGTCTTCTTAACCCTCAATTTGCCTGACTTAGCCCTCGATCTAAGGAGTAAGCTAGGTGGCACACGGCCTGACTTGAGGAAAAGAAGTCGTCCCGTGACATAGTGCTCTAGGACAAGAAAGTAAATTGCAGAAAAGAACACATAACGACTAGGCAGACAAATTTTAATCAATAGTAGATGTTACATTGGTGAGCAGCATAACAGTATTATAGCTTTCACTTTCCAAATCCCAAGTACCATGGAAATGGGGGAAATTTTATGCAAGCATACACCCACTTATACCCCATCTATCATGAAGTCAATAAACCAATCATATTTGGTCCCAGATTAGCATGACATTATACGTGACCTGAAATTGTTGCAATCCAAGTGACAAGAATTACAAGGTAAATTGGACAGCCAAAACTAATTTAGATGTGGTCAAGCATTGCAGCATATCAGATTCGAGTTCTTTGTAACACCAAAGATGCAAGAAAATGAAGACCACAACGTAACTATGTCAAGGGTTAATTACAAAACTCCCACAAAACTATACCTATAGTTCAAAAACTGCCACTGGAACAACTGTTGCAAACTGCAACAACTTTCGATTCAGTGATCCTATAACAACGACCACTTTATAATTCTGTAATGATTTCATGTATCATTCACGGGCAATTTCACTTTAATGGAAAAGAGGGACCTGAGGCCTTTCTTCCAAGTTCAAATAAACTGGAGAGGTTCTTCAATTTGCAGCTTTATGAACTATGAAAGCTGGTTGACTCAAAAGCAGGTTTTGAAATACATTATTTACTTGTTGGTCTTTAAGAAATGCTTTTGAAACAAAAATACACTAGAAACCTGAAAATAAGTTATTGAAAAGAAAAAAATTCAATTTTTTATTAAACAAATATGGGGTTCGTGAAAATGTGTTAAGAGAACTCATAAGTAATTGAACACCATAACAGCCACAAGGCCCTTGAGGCAACGGTATTAGAATAGTTCCATATTTCGATTCAAGCATAAGGCAGTTAACTGTAAAGTGAAAATTTGACTCGCAGTTCAAAACGAAACTCATGCTGAAAGCTATCAATGATGTAGATTAAAAGGATGATATTTTTAAAATTGTGTAATGTTCATTTAAGTTGCACCCATTGTGAGAGTTCATGCAGCAATTTAGTTCATTTTAAATATCAAAAAATCATTTGTCTCTGAAGTAACTTAAAAGATGACGTAAAACCAAAGGCATATCTAAACAAGAAAACATTTAATTTACAATTTGTTTAACAGAAGGAACTACATGTAGGAATAATTAGTTACCAGCCTCCTTTGCTGCAGCCTTTGCAGCACGTTGGGCTTCCTGAAGAGCACGCCTATCAGCTTTAGTTGTCTTCTGTTTCAGTGGCTTTGAACTCCCGACCCCTTCATTCTGCATATCAATCAAAGTCCCTCCATCTTTTTCTGCAAGAAAATACTAGCTGTAAGTTATGAACTACATAATAAGATGTTTATAGTACACAGGGAAGTTTTGTCAATAAATATAATTTGCCTATTAAATCTTAATTCTATAAAGATTTCATTTTAAAAAAATATACAAATTTAAGAAATTCACATAGAATAGTATGATCAGTGTTACCATTTAGGGTATGTTTGGTTTGAGATGCAAGTGCAAGTAAAAGAATGAATTACCCCCCAAAACTTTTTGAGCCAGTTATCAGCATAACCTCTATTTTCTATATTACACTACAGTCATCACTTTCCCTCCAAAAGTAAAATGTTATTTTGGTAATTGAATCGAAAGGCTGGGAGGAAATTTTGAATTTGCACTTACAACTTTACTTGAACTTGCATCTCGAACCAAACACATCAGTAGCTTTTTCTTATTAAACCAGACTTGGAAAAGGAACAAAGTCTACATGAAGGATACAAAAAAAAATGTACACGTTTGTTAACATGACATAAGTCCTCCACATTCTACTGTCAAACTCCGAAACTATTGTCAAGAAAGAAAGCTTGAAATAATCATAAATGGACAATTAGTATTCTTTAAAATATCCTATAGTATTCTTTTAAATATCCTAGATTTTGGTAAAAGGTGTAGAAGGGATGGTAAGAATCTAAGACAGGTTTCAAAACAAACTTACATTTGAACTCTAAAGCACAGATAAGGTCAGAGTCAAATTAACTGCGTTCTCATAAGCTTAGAATATAAATAGGTCCTTCAAAAAATACAAGTTTATACAATAATGGTAGATAAACATCTTTGAAGTAACAAACTGTGAAAAATATTAAAACAAACTAATAAGGTCTTACCTGTTCACCAAACTCAGAACAAAATTAGTTTCAGTAAGGTCAGACACTACAAGAAACAGAGTTCTGGACATCAAATTTTATAGAAGTTCCCGACCACCATAAACTGTAGTAGAATACTATTATATCATAAGAATTTGAACTGTTTATTCAAATTGGAAAAAAAAACATGTTAAATATCTCTGTAGTCGTATATGGAGTAAATGAAGAACCAGGGTTCCACGCACTCGAGTATACAGTTTCACCATATGAATTTGAACTATTTATTCAAATTGAAAAACATCGTATACAATTTTTTAGTGGTACATGCAGTATAATGGTAAAAATCGCAGCGAATCAAGGTCATACGATTCCAACACAGATCCTAAAACTTCTACGGCAGATTAATCATAAACGGCCTTGTTAACAGGTCTGAATCTTTTTCAGGCTCATCTAACAAGGCATGGGCATCTTTCAAGCCTATGAAAAGTGACACATTAGGCCCACTAAGAGAAACACAGCCCATAAGGCCTAGTTAGTGAAATATCTTATCCCCAAACAACAGAGCTTATCTCTTGAGTGAGAGAATCAAACAGAAGATAAGGAATTCATATCGATCTAATGAATTCATATCAATCTCTTAGACTGTTTCTCAGACCCATCTACCCTCCTCAGTCAGAAGGTAATCAACAATTTCTCTCTCAAACTCTCTCTCTCTAGTTCTGACTTGAGCGTCAAGGGGGTCAGAGGGTGTCGCTGGCCCCCCCAGTGTTTTATATTTTTTGCTGGTCCTTCGACTACATCAGCAATTGTAGGATTCAGGATTCAGATCACGATGTTCTATTAACTATCCAGATCCAATCTCAGGAGCTCTAAATACTTTTCACGGCAACGATCAAAGGTCAGATCTTTAATAGTTTCCTTTAACTATAAACCCACTATCTGTTTGCTCCACACCGAAATAAGCAAAAACATGCAGTAAAGACATTGAAGAATAAGATCTCCAAGCACCAAAGAGTATCCTATCTTGCCGTATGAATTTGAACTGTTTATTCAAATCTGGTAGACATAGTACACATGCAGTAAAGATGCTGAGCAGTGTAACCAGTGTTGAATCAGATAATCAGATGTGAACATCACTAGTTCGCATCTAAAATAGCAAAGTTTTTAGATGAACGGTCAGCAGGGCCGGCCCAAGGGTAAAGCAACTAAAGCTAGGGCTTTAGGCCTCCAAAAAAAAATTTAAAGAATAAAGGTCTCCTCACATACCAAAAAGTCCGAAATAGGCCTCCTCACATACCTCAAAATCCCGAAATTGATTACAATAATATAATAATAAAGGCTTCCTCACATACTAAAAAGCCCGAAATAGACTTCTTCACATACCAAAAAGTCCGAAATTGATTACAATAATATAATAAATGATTTTGCATCTCAAAACGCCCGAAAGATAACACTTAAATAAAAATATCTTAATTTTAACAAAATATTATTAAAAGCTTTCAAAATGTCTCATTTCGGAGTTCGCTTTAAGCCTCAATAAGTGTTGGACCGGCCTTGACGGTCGGTTACTGATATGAATAAGCAATCATCCCCGTAGGAATGAGGTTATACACTTCCATTGTTAGTTCCCCAAACGATTTTTCAAGTCTGCATTCTTTTTCATTTGCTGCTACTTCTTCTTTTCAATGCATGCCATACTCACCAAACCATAGCCTATTGTACCACATAATATCCTATTCAAAAGTCGAAACAAGTCTTATCATCTCACACATTCACTATCCATTGTTTCCTTGCTGCTAGAATTAGGAAATACGAAACAACACCTATATCCAAATATCATGTTTTAAGAACCCAAAAGGTAAACAAACATACCCTTCAATCCCGGCACAGGTTTCACCAGAGATGCAGTTGTCAGCACGCTCTTCGCCGCATTAGCATTCCCTCCTCCAACTTTGATCGAAACCATCATCGTCTCTCGACTACTCCCCGGCAATGAACTCGCTACAGCCATCCCTTCTCTCCCACCCCACGCCACTGCTGATGAAACCCCCGAAACTCCGGAAACATCATCTGAAAACTCCCATCCCCCATCCATTCTCGACGCCGCCAACGACGACGGAGACATCGCCGACGAAGACACCTCGGTGGGATTGTAGCTTCCGACGAGGGGAGGAACGACGCGACGGAGAGGGGAGAGGGGAACAAGGACGGGAACGGAGTTGTGGCGGGGAGGGGGGATCATAACGGGGGAGAGGGAGGTGATGGATGAGACGTCGCCGGCATTGGAGGGAGGGGGGGAGATGGTGGTGGCGGGGACGGAGTGGGAGCGAGAAGGAGGATTAGGGTTAGGGTTTGGAGAGGGGGTGATGAAGCCGACTTGGCGGACTTTGGGATCGATGACAGTACGATTGGGGCGGCGAGGATCCATGATTGATTGATTGGTTGGTGGTTGACTGACTGAATTAATCGGATAAGGATTTGCGCATGGAGGAAGGAAAGAGATGGAAAGTTTTATTAGGGTTTTTGAAGCGGCGATGGAAAAAAATATGATTGGTTTTTTATAGATAATGGAATTTTTACGGGTGGATTGTGAAATTTTTTATATGGGAAATTGGGGATTTGGACGTTTGCGGCTCTATAGACACAAGAGTTTCGGGTTCAGACCTGTGCCGTGTGTGAGCTTCCTTTCGGCCACTTCGAGAACAGCACCATTACGGTCTGAAGATAATTGGCACGTTCATGCACGTAAAGTTTTACCTCTAATTACCTTGGCATGTTTTATTCAATTAAAACCTTTAAGTTTTTAGTTTTGAGTGTGTACCTTAATACCCATATGTTGTGTACTTAACTCTTTCATGACAACTGTACCCATGTTCTATAATATAATCACCAATATGTTCTATTTGCTCCGTCTCAAGAACTTTCCCCTTATTATTTCTTTCTTTTCTTAATAGTAATTGTAAAGAGATAGGGGTATTTAGGTCCTTCTACAAATTATATTACAATCGTAGAGGAGTAAAAAATAACAATTGGGTATTTAAGAGTCAATCAAAACAAATCAAGGTATTTAACCCCTTAAATGAGGTGAAATTAATGTTCGCGTTTGGCCTAGATATTTTTGGCTTTAAAGCTACTTCAGAAGGAGAAGTTAGAAAGTAGAACTTTGAAATTAAAAATTGGAGCTGTTTGAAAAGTCTATTTTTTTTTTACTTTAAAGCTACTTTTAAACTAGAAGTTGTTTGACATAAGATATCAATTGTAAGCTACTTTTATACCCAATTTAAAATTTTGATTTTATTTAAAAGTAAAATATAAGTTATCGAATTACAAAAATATCTTCTTATTACTAATAAAGATATTTAAAGCCCAAAAAAAGGCTATCGACGGCGAAGAAAGCAGAGGTGGCGACGCGACGGCGTTCGACGGCGAAGAAAGAAGAGGGAGGCGGCGGGGCGGCGAGGGGAGGCGGCGACGCGGCGTTCAGCAAGGAAGGGGAAGGGGAAAAAATTGTGTTATGAGATTTTGAAGGAGAAGTTGCTCTGGAGGGCTTCTATCAAAGCTCCTTTTCTTCACTAAAATTAAGTTATTTCTCCTTCTATAGAGCCTTTCAAATGTTGTGTTTGGCCCAGCTTCTCCTTTTAAAAGAGAAGAGAAGCTAATTTTAAGCTGGGTCAAACGCAACCTAAGTGTATTTATCTCTCAATTAGCCTACTATTACTTCTTAGGCTAAATTTTAGAAAACTTCTAACCTTTTGCGTAATACCAAAATACCTCTCTCGCATCATATTTTCATACAAGCATGTTTCTTGAATGTGTGAAAGGGTAAAACAGTTATTTTAAATAGAGCGACGGGAAATTCAAGTTGTAGTGATGACGCAAAGTTGAACTAATTTGCGAAGTCATGTTCTAAAGTTGGAACAAAAAGAATTTCTCTCTAGAAAAGTCTAAAGAGAGAAACTAACCCCAAACAACCACAAAAAGCTAACCCTAGATCTGGAAAAAGTGGGGGGCGGCGGGCTTGGGCTCATCGCCGCCGCCCCATCGCATGGTAGCCGGCGTCTATCTAGCCACTCCATCTTCGTCGCAGGCCCAGATCGTTCATCCTCATCGCTGACCCAGATCGCTTAGGCCCTTCTTTCCGTCGTGCTGGCCTACACCGACTGCGCTTGATCGGGCACAGATCTGGGTCCTCGGCGATCCCACTGCGTGATCGCCCCCCCTATCGACTCCTCCCTCTGCGCGTTCGACCTCCTACATTTGAGATCTAGCGCCGGCAATCCCGCGGCGCATTCGAGCTCCTCCATTTGAGAGCGAGCGACAGGTTTAAGAGGGCCCAGATCCGGGTCCCCTACGCGACCGCCCACCCCCCCTTTTCCGAGCTCCTCCCTCTCCTACGATCGAGCTGGCTGAGATAGAGGTTCGATGAGTAGCCGGAATCCATCGCTGCTGGTGTGATGGGGACCTGCCTTTGCGTCAGAGGATTGAGGAGTTCGCTCATCCCCCACTGTGTCTTATTGTTGTCCCCTTCTTCGGTGCTGGTTGCGGTGCCATCGCTACCGCCACCATGTCCGCGCACTCAACGCCAACCACGGTGATCTGCAGCTGCGATTTGGATGTTGAGTTGCTGGTTGTGTATGCGAAGAAGAGAGAGTACGTGTGATGGTAGTACCGGAGTTAGAGACGACAGCGGGTTGATCTGGTTATTGTTTGTGTAGAGGGAATGGAGGAGGTGCCTGGGATCGGTGTTGCACGGTTACGGGGCTAGGGCCCAAAGACGGGGTTCCCCCATAGGTGTGCATCTTTACAGCACTAGGTGGGGCTTTTGGCCCGCAGACGGGGTCCCCCAATGAGGTGTCCTGTAGAAATGTTAAGGTGGAGATGTATCTGTTTTTGATCGGTAGTGGGGTAGTCGCACCCTGAATTCAACACCCATTAATCAACAGACACAGGTTTCGCAACAGCGCCACCACTACGCCCTCATCAATAAACCTGCAATCTACAACGTCCACCGCCTGTAGGGGCGAGAGGGGAAGGTGATGCTTCTGTTAGTTGTGATTGTTTCGGGTTTTGCGTGGGAGAGAGAGTGAGAGAGTGAGAGAGTAAAGATGTTGCTTCTCTCTATTCTGTGCTAGTGTCTGTTAGAGCATCCACGGTGGTTTGTTAAAATTGGTAAATTGCCATTTTATAGCAAACGATGGTCTGCAATGGTTTTCTATTTTGCCAATTTTTGGCAAATTCGCTATATCTGTTTCTCATATATGAGAAACGAAATAGCAATTGCCAAATTATGAAGGACAGTATAATATATACCGTCCCTCCGATTTTAATATATTTTAATCCCGTCAGACAGGTATAACATATATCGTCCTTCCCTAATTAAATTAATTTTAAATTTTTTTTAAAAAAAAAATCTCCTCAGACGGGATATGTTATCCCGTCTGACATCGGACGGGACAACATATCCCGTCCTAGGAGTTTTCCAATTTTTTTTTTTTTTTAAATGAACGGTAAAGATTCGTCCGATCGAGGAAAAAAAAAAAAAAAAATAAAATCTCGGACGGGATATGTTATCCCGTCCTTGAATTGTGGATTAAGTTAGGTGGTAGGTAGGTTTAAGTTTATTAATTAGATTTAGTTAGTTAATTAATTAGGTTTAGGTATTATTATATTATTTATTTTATTTAATTAATATATTTTAATAGTTAATCAGCAATTAAATTTTTTAATTTTTTTAAAAACGAGAGAGACGGTATATGTTATACCGTGCGTGACGGTATATGTTATATCGTCCCACGCAATTTTTTTAAAAAGGCACAGAATATAGCAAACGACCACTGCAGCCTTCGTCGCTATTTGCTATTACTGTAGCAGGCATTTTTGGCAAAATGAGAAACACCATTGTGGATGCTCTTAGTGTTTTTGAGAAATCACTAGAGAGAGTAGATGCATGTGAGAGGTGAAGGTATCCTCTTCACGGCTCTCTCCTTGTAGGTGTCCGTGGTTAGGGTGACCGAGTGTTTTGTTTGGCGAGAAATTACTGATGAGAGCTATAGTGTGACAGAGGTGAGTACCCTCTCCACGGCTCTCCTTTTGGGTGCGACTCCGATTGGGCCATGCATGAAGTTGCTTTGGTGAGGTAGAAGGATGGGAGCGGCAAATTTTCAAATCCGGCATGATTCGCTTCAGGTGGGTGTGCGCGTGCCGTGGAGGTGGGTGCTCGAAGCTTGCTTGACGGACTTATAATTAGTTGGTCCTCGTAGTTTAGAGTGAGAGCTGATTATATGTACTGGTCATGTCGCTTCATGTTTTTTTCTGTTTGTAGGTTGTAACTTGTCCCAATATGCTGGGGTTGTTTTGTTAATTTCTTATTAATGAAACAGGGGGGCCTTATTCCACCTTTTCCCTCAAGAAAAAGTTGAACTAATTTGCATCTACAACCCGCATACAACTACTAAATAGGGGTTTGGTGTCTTAATCGAATCTTATCAAAAAAACACCTGAGGTTGTTAACATGCTTATCCCCTTGCAACAATTATCTGCTAGTCATACTTATCTTTTTACCAACCTACATTCTATAAATACTCAAACTCCACCACATGCCAAAAGTAACCAAACTTATATCCACAAAAAACTAATTCAAGTTCTCTTCACTAACTTAGTTATTGGAGGTCCTTATGTCATAACCAATTCTAGTGTCAAGCGTTTTGCAAATACTTAATGCGGAACAATTAAATTTTATTTATTCTAGATCTAAAAAAACCCTAGGGGCGGTGGCGGCCACCCTCCATGCTGCCGCCCCACCCGTCGTCCCCTCCCGGCCCTCTCCTCCCTTCACGACGACCCTTCGAAGCTACCTCCACGACGGGCGATCTGTGACGCTTCGAAGCCTCCATCTAGCGCCCTTCGCTGCGATGCTCACTGCCTTTCGCTGCGATGCGACAAAGATCGAAGCCGTCCCTTCGACGACGGCTTAGCAGGCAGACGAAGGCCTAAATCGTGGGTCGAGATCGTTGTGGTCGTGAGCACCCCCAACAAAAGTGACCCCGCCTACCCCATCGAAGGAGTGGATCTCGGCCATGTCCCATATGGGGATGTTACAGATGTCGTGCGACCCTAACGTTGCTTCCACCGACGCCGCATCCACCCTCGAGCACGGGGAAGAAGAAGGGGCCTGCGAGCTCCTACAGCGAGCTCCTCGCGTCGACGCCGTGCCCAAGCTAGGGGACGAAGACCCAGATTGTCGGATCTGGGCGACGGGGAGCGGTGCACACAACCCCAGGATCGGATCTGGTCGACTGGTGGCGCCCCCCCACCCCGACGGTGACTCCTTTTGGTCGTCTGGTGTCCTCTGTGGAATTCGCGCCAGTTAGGGTATAGTGGGGTCTCTTCTTGTTTGTGTCTTGTTCATTCCTTGTTGTGGACTATGTTTGGTATAAGGGAATGGGGGTTATGAAGACCCATTGGTGGGTTTTGGATTTGGGGTCTGGTGTTTTCGGGGTGGTTTTTTATTTGGCTGCGGTAGTCGGTTTGGGGAGTGGGGAGGAAGAAGAAGGAGGTGGTGTGCTTAGTGAACCTTTTTTTGGATGGTGGGAGTGCTGTGGTCCCCCCCCCCCCCACGGCGACTGGAGTAGCTGGCGCGGTGTTGGTGTTGGTCTTGCGTGAGAGGTGTGGAGTGTGTTGTATTGCACGATTGTGGGGCTTGGGCCCGAGATGGGGTCCCTCCATGATGTGCGCTCACTTGTTCAACCTCAGCCAAAGCAACGCTGCCGTAGCGCCAGTGATCCACATTGATATTTAACTCCACCGACCCCGCGCCCTCTCTCAGATCTGTTGGAGCGTTAAGTTGTCTTGCACGATTGTGGAGCTTGGGCCCAAAGATGGGGTCCCTCCGTGATGTGCGCTCACTTGTGTATGCGAAAAAGAGAGAGTAAGTGTGATGGTAGTACCGGAGTTAGATACTGATATGGCTAAAAATATGGTTAAATCGGAACCGTCCAAATCGGAAACGAATCTTAAAGATCAGGGGTAAAATGGTAATTTCTCCTACAAGCAGGTCTGAAGTGGGTACTGGGTCATTTTTCCAAAAGCCCAATAACCCACGAACGGATCCATCTCAACTGGGTGCGGGTTTCAACCCGCATGAAACCCGGTCCAGCTGGGTAGAATTAGGATTTATGATTATATCTAATCAACGGCCCTGATTCACTTCTATCCATTCATTGGGAATTAGGGATTTGATCTTATCCCGAAATTGGTCCCTAAGGCGGCTATAAATACTCCCCATCCCCTACTGTTAACAGGTAATCAATCTTTTGCCAGTAAAAGTTCATTCATAATCTTTCTAATTACTGACTTGAGCGTCGAAGGGTGCGTCGCCGAGATCAATCCCGGTGTTTCACACTTTTTGCAGGTTAACGGCGGGAGATCACGGTCAAACTCCGGCAGGAAAGGTTTCAGGTTTGACTATTCGACATCCCAAAGAATCCACAAATTCTATCTGTTTGCCCCCACACCAGATTTAGCGGTAACAGATTGGCGCCGTTTGTGGGAAGCCACGAATAGCAATCCTTCCTCTTCCCTTAGTTAAGATCACCTTCAGCCATGCTTCCCCGAAAACTGAGATCCAAAGGGTCCAACCGTGGACCCACTCCTCCTCAACCACAACAGGAGATCCCCCTCCAAACCGTCCAGCCACAGGGGCAACTCCCACCACAACCTGATCAGCCCCCGCAGCAGGACCAACCTCCTCTCCAGAACCTTCAATCCCAAAGGGCTCTGCTTGGGCCCCAGAATGCCGGCGCAGGGGCCTCTCGTCCCAACCCTCAGAAGCAACCTCCTCATCGAGACCGCATCTTCGTACACAACCCTTCTACCGATTCAATGGCATCTCACAACCCCCGGCCTTCCGAAGACCTCCGCAATACCCTCCTCAACTGGCAGAAAGAAGAGGACCTTCGCCACCGTTTGGATGAAAGGCGGCCCCGTGAGGGAGCCTCCCACCTGGAACGTCCAAATGAGCGATCTCCTCGTCGCCGCAACCACAGGAGGTCCCCTCCTTGCAGGGGGCGGAGAGAGTCCCCTGAGTACCATCGAAGAAGACATCGTTCTCCCGCTGGCCCGTAGCCCCCGAGGGACAATAACAGACCTATCACCCGAGCCAAATTCCAAGAGTTCCAGGCTACAATCCTGCAGGCCCTCAACCTCCAGCCGAAAAACAACAATGCTCAGAGGATCCCCACACCTCCTCCGGTCCAAAGTCCTCGCCATCGGTCCTTAACCCCTCCTCAAGCTCCGAGTCACTGCCCCCACAGTCCTCGCCATTCCTATAGCTACCATCGCCGAACTCCGCGCTCCCCTTCTTACGAAGACGAGTCCAGAGGCTCGCTTGGCTATCGTCGAAGGGACAATGCGGTCTACCGCCGTCTCCACGAGATGGAGAGGCGCCTCGACCAACTGGATAAGGAGGAAGAGCTAAGAGGAAGGACCCTCCATCCAAGTCGACCCCCCTTCTCTCGAACAATCATGGAGGCGCCCGTTCCAATAGGCTTCAAGCCCCCGCTGTTTGAGACTTACTCTAGGGAGTCAGACGCCGTGGACCACATCGAAAGCTTCAAGACCCTCATGTTGATCCACCAAGCTTCCGATGCTCTACTGTGCAAAACCTTCCCAGCTACTCCCAAGGGTTCGGCCCGAGAATGGTACTCTCGCCTTGCCCCATCCTCCAATTCTCCTTTGAACAATTTGAGACCCTCTTCGTCGCCCACTTCGTGAGTAGCCGCCGCACCGAGAAGACTAGTATTTCGCTACTCTACCTCAGTCAGAAGAAGGGTGAGAAACTGAGAGATTATGTGAAGCGGTTTACCGTGGAAGCTAGGTCCATTGCCTCCCTCGACCAATCGGTCACCGCTGCAGCCTTCCAGTCAAACATCCTCAACTTAAGCCTTTGGTCCTCCCTAGCCAAGAAGCCCCCGCAAAACTTCTCCGACCTTCTTCTTAGAAGCAAGAAATATATCCGGGCTGAGGAAGCTGAACATCGCCCCACTTTTGAGGGGTCTTCCTCCGGGACCAAGAGAAAGGCAGCTGAAGAAGAGGGAGCTAAGAAGCTCCAGAAGGACAACGGGGGCCAGCGCTGCCCGCCTCCTAGATTTGAGAAGTTTACCCCTCTTGTTGCCGCTAATTTCGGTGTGGGGGCAAACAGATAGAATTTGTGAGTTCTTGGAAAACCTGAATAGCAAACACCTAACCTGTTCCACCGGAGCTTGACCGTTGACTCCCGCCGTTTACCTTGCAAGGAAGTGCGAGACACCGGGGTTGATCCCGGCGACGCACCCTCCGACGCTCAAGTCAGTAACCAGAAATGATTATGAAAGAGCGTTTAACTAGCAAAAGATTGATTACCTCTTAATGGAGATGGGTGTGGGGTATTTATAGTCGCCGTTGAGATCAGATAAGGAATGTGATTCCTGTGATCTGATAAGGCATAAAATCCTCGTAATCAGATTAGGAATGTAATCCCTTACTTCCCGGTGAAAAGATAGATGTGAATCAGAGCCGTTGATTAGGATTAATCAGAAACCCTAATTCTATCTTTTCTGGACTGGGTGTGTTTCGGGTTGGGACCCGTACCCAGTTGAGGTGGATTCGTTCACGGGTTATTGGATCTGTGAGAAGGAGACCCAGTACCCGCTTCGGACCCATTTGCATGTGAAATTACCGTTTTACCCCTGAGCTTTAAGATTCGTGTCCGATGTGAACGGTCCCGATTTAATCCTATTTTTAGCCATATCACGAGCCCCCCACTCCTAAAGACTGAGTTTGATCAGCCTTTGAGGAGTAGTTTTACTGTTCTAATGGCGTACGGGATTTTATCGGTGTTCTTAAGGGAGTTTGGAATCTTGCTCGGGGTGTAACGGTGTTATTATGGGCTTGTAAAATGCCCAAAAATATTCTCAAAATTTTCTGGATTTTTGGTGATTTTTCCAGATTTTTCTGAATTTTTTCTCATTTTTTGAATTTTTATTCATTTTCCGAATTAAATAATTAATTATCAAAAATATTAATTAATTATTCTAATTTAATAATTATTTTTTCAGAATTTAAAAATAATTTTTTCTGAATTAATAATTGTTTTTAGAATTTTTAATTAATTTTTTTCGATTTTGAAATATTTTTTTCGGATTTTTAAAAAAAACAATTAAATAAATAAATAAATAATTTAAATATTACCTAGACACGTGGCGCGTTTCTGACCGTCCATCATGATCAGATGAGTGCGCATCGTGAGGCAGATCACGATCTGGACACGTGGCGCGTTTCTGGCCGTCCATCATGATCAGATCTGCACGCATCGTGAGGCAGATCACGATCGGGACACGTGGCGCATTTCTGGCCGTCCATCATGATCAGATCTGCACGCATCGTGAGGCAGATCACGATCGGGACACGTGGCGCGTTCCTGAGCGTCGATCGTGTCGCGACGCGAATTTTGAGACGATCGGACGGATCGTGTGGGTCGGCAGATTTTTTCTCCATATACGAGGGTCGGCACCCCGGTTCCTCGGCTCGGCGACTCGCCTCGGCTCGGCGACTCGAAAACAGGCGTCAACCCCACCGAGGACGAAGCCACGTGGCGAATTTTTTTTTTTTCTTTCTTCTTCTTCTTCTTCTTCTTCTTCTTTCTTTCTCTTCGTCCCTGTTCTTCCGCTGCTTCTTCTTTCTTCGTTTCTTTCTCCACCGCTCTGTTCTTCTTCGACCATCCCTTCGTCTCCCGAGCTCGTTTCGTCGTGAAGCTCGGCGATGGAGTCGAGAGGAGGCGTCGAGCTCGGCGAGGAGAAGAGAGCGCTCGCCGATGGCTCGGCGAGGGAGGAGCTCGAGTTCCGAGGTGAGGAATGGAGCTCGGCATGTCGAGAAGGACAGCTTGGTTTGATGGCGAGGTCGAGCTCGGCATGGAGCTCAGTGCTCGGCAACGATGGGTGCGGCGAGGAGAGGGTTCGACGTGGAGCTCGGAGAGAGGGAGAGCTCGGCAGTAACTGAGTTGATGGGTTCGGCTCGACATTATGCTCGGAGCTCGGAGAGAGAGAGAGCTCGGCAGTGACTGAGGTGATGGGTTCGGCTCGACATTGCACTCGGAGCTCGTTCGTGGAGCTTGGAGGAGGAGAAGATGATGGGAGCTCGGAGCTTTGGTCGATGTGGTGGTGGAGCTCGACTGTTGGAGCTCGGTGCCATGGTGACGCTCGGCATGGGAGCTTTGAGCTTCGACGGTGTACAGGTGGCGAAGCTCCTCGTTGGAGCTCGGTGCCAAGGCGACGCTTGACGTAAGAGCTCTGAGCTTCGACGGTGTGGAGGTGATGGATTCGTCGAGAGTAGCTCGAGCTCGACGGAGGTTGACGAAGAGGTGGCCCGTGCGTGGAGGTCAGCGAGGTTGGGCGAGCTCGGCGTGGCTTCGTCGAAAGTAATGGGTTCGACGAAACCGTGATGGAGGTGAGGCCATGGCGGTGGCGAGTTCGGCCCTGGAGAACTCGAGCTCGACGAAGCTTGGGGGGAATGGAACTCTCGTGACGAAGTGGAGGTGTGGATGAGCTTGGTGATGGAGCTTGCGATGAAGCGGAGTTCGAAGCTTCGGAGGCTATCTCGAGCTCGATAGAGGAGGTCCGCAGTGGCTGAGCTTCGTTCGTTGGCTTCGGCGGATAGAGGAGCTCGGTCAGTGGAGTTCGGAGCTCGAAGGTGGTCGTCGGCACTCGCGACGTGGTGGTCGGCGAGGAACAGTGGTCGACCATGGCGAGGGAAGCTCGTGAAGGGTGGAGTCGTGAGCTCGGTAATGGGTTCGATTGTTTCACGAAGAAGCTGGTTTTATTTTTTTTGTTCTGATGGGTTTTTGGCGCCAGCATTATTGGAGAAGGAGGTGTGATGCTGACGTGGCTTGATGGGTTCGGATCCCTTAACGGGTCGACCCCGGCCCACGTGCATTTTTTTTTCCTCCTTCCTTGTTGCTCGGCTAATGCATCTGGCTCGGCATATCCGAGCACGGATTTTGTGGAGAATTTTTCCCCACTTTGCTGTTCGGTAGGTCGGTAGCTCAGGTTTGAGATCCGAGCTACGTGGCTCAATCTGGACGGTTGATCACGATCGTGGCGCGAATCACGAGACAAGAGGCACGAGTTTCGAGAAAATGTTATCTTGTCGTTTTGTGGTGACGTGGCGAGATCTGAGCCGTTCATCATGTTTTAGCACGAATTTTGATACGATCCGACGGTGAGATGGGGTCGGCCGAATTTTTCTCCTATATGCGAGGGTCGGTACCTCGGCACCTCGGGTCGGCAGCTCTTCTGAGAAGAAAGAGGAAGGGGAGGAGAGGCATTTGGGTTCTCTCCTCTGCCTTGTTCTTTCACATAGTGGAGAAGAGGAGAAGAGGAAGGGGAGGAGAGGCAACTGGGTTCTCTCCTCTGCCTTGTTCTTCCGCTCGGTGGAGAAGAGGAGAAGAGGAAGGGGAGGAGAGGCAATTGGGTTCTCTCCTCTGCCTTGTTCTTCCGCTCGGTGGAGAAGAGGAGAAGTGTTGGGGAAGAAGGAGAAGAATGAAGGAGCTAAGAAGGGTATGGGTCGGACCGTGGGTATCGGATCCGACCCCGACCGTTAGCCTCTTTTTCTTTCTTCCTCTTCATCTGATTGCTTTGTTCGGCGAATCCGAGCCCGGATTTCGAGGTACATTTTTTGCCGCTCCGCAGTTGGGTAGATTGGCAGATCCGAGCTGCACGGCTCAATCTGGACGGTTGATCACGATCGTGGCACGAATCACGAGACAAGATGCACGAGTTTCAAGAAAACGTTATCTTGTCATTTTGTGGTGACGTGGCACAATCTGAACCGTCCATCAGATTCTGTCGCGAATTTTGGGGAGATCCGACGGTGACTTTGCCTCGGGATGATTTTTCTCAATATACGAGGGTCGGTACCTCGGCACCTCGGCTCGGAGACTCAGTGCTGTTGGTCGAGGCGCTGAGTTGAATGTTTTGGAGGAAGTGTTCCCTGAAGGTTCCACCCTTCCGTGTCCAGTAGCTCAGCTGTTTGGCTGAGCTGTTCGGTAGCTCGGCTGAGCAAGCCGATGGCAGGCAGCTCGGAAGGTACGCGTGGGCGGATCTGGGCCGTTCACCTTGGCGCGCATCACGAGGATGGGGTTCAGATCACGAGAAAACGTTATCTTGTCGTTTTGTGGGCGTGGCGCAATCTGAACCGTCCCTCAGATTCTGTCGCGAATTTTGGGGAGATCCGACGGTGACTTCGCCTCGGGATGATTTTTCTCCATATGCGAGGGTCGGTACCTCGGCACCTCGGCTCGGAGACTCAGTGGTTCACCCTCTGCCCGTAGTAGCTCGGTGTAGTGAAGCTCGGAGCTCGGAGTTCGGACGACTCGAGCGTGAGGAGAAGCTCGGTGAGTTGATGAAGGGGATGAGTCGGCATATGGAAGAGGTGATGCTCTGCTTGGTTTTTGGAGATTTTTGAAGAGGAGCTCCACTCCTAGGGGTGGAGAAGAGGTGCTAGGAAGATCCTCGTAAGAGCCATGGGAAGACCTATACTTTGAAGTGAGCGCAAGGAGCAACTCTAAGAGAGTTTTAGCTCCGATCTCGTCGAGAAGAGCTATTTGAGAGACAAGTTTGAGGAGGAACTCTGGGAGAGAGTTGCGCTCCGATCTCGTCGAGAAGAGCTATTTGAGAGACAAGTTTGAGGAGGAACTCTAGGAGAAAGTTGTGCTCCGAACTTGTGGAGAAGAGCTCCGCTTTGGAAGTGAGCGGAGTTAAGAGCTCGGCTCTGGGAGAGCCATCTGGACGGTTGATCACGATTGTGGCGCGAATCACGAGACAAGAGGCACGAGTTTCGAGAAAATGTTATCTTGTCGTTTTGTGGTGATGTGGCGCGATCTGATCCGTCCATCATGCTTGGGTGCGAATTTTGAGATGATCTAACGGCGAAACCGGATCGGTAGAATTTTTCTCCATATACGAGGGTCGGTACCTCGGCACCTCGGATCGGCGACTCAGTAGTTCACCTTCTGCCCGTAGTAGCTCGGTGTAGTGGAGCTCGGGGTTCGGACGGCTCGAGCGTGAGGAGAAGCTCGGTGAGTTGATGAAGGGGATGGGTCGATGAAGCTCTACTCCTCAGCTCGGGAGGATGGGTCGGCATATGGGAGAGGTGAGGGGCTCTGAAGCTCTGCCTCTATTCTGTTTGGTTTTGGAGATTTTTGAAGAGGAGCTCCACTCCTAGGAGAAGAGGTGCTAGGAAGAGGTGCTGGGAAGACCAACTCTAAGAGAGTTTTAGCTCCGATCTCGTCGAGAAGAGCTATTTGAGAGACAAGTTTAAGGAGGAACTCTAGGAGAGAGTTGCGCCCCGATCTCGTCGAGAAGAACTATTTGAGAGACAAGTTTGAGGAGGAACTCTAGGAGAGAGTTGTGCTCCGAACTTGTGGAGAAGAGCTCCGCTTTGGAGGTGAGCGGAGTGAAGAGCTCGGCTCTAGGAGAGCCATCTGGACGAGGAGTTTGAGGAGCAACTCTAGGAGAGAGTTTTAGCTCTGAACTCGTTGAGAAGAGCTCCGCTTTGGAGGCGTGCGGAGCGAAGAGCTTGGCTTGTAGAAGAGCCATCTGGAAGAGGAGTTTGAGGAGCAACTCTAGGAGAGAGTTTTAGCTCCGAACTCGTTTGAGAAGAGCTCTGCTTTGGAGGCGAGCGGAGCGAAGAGCTCAACTTGTAGAAGAGCCATCTTGGACGGTTGATCACGATCGTGGTGCGAATCACGAGACAAGAGGCACGAGTTTCGAGAAAACGTTATCTTGTCGTTTTGTGGTGACGTGGCGCAATCTGATCCGTCCATCATGTTCTAGCGCATTTTTTGAGATGATCTGACGGTGGTTTCGTCTCGGGAGGTTTTTTCGCCATATACGAGGGTCAGGTACCTCGTCCGCTCGGCTCGACAGATGCGGGGCAGGTTGGGATGGCCATCTAACCCCGGCCCATTTGAGGACGAGCCGGTGAGATAAAGTCGAGCCATAGGAGAGATCTGATCGTTAGATTAGTTTAAGGGTTGCAGGAGCAGTTCCGAATGGCGAGCTACTTCTAGTTCGCTTAGGAGCGAACATGCGAAGTAGAATCGAGCCAGTGTTGGACTCCGAACCATTCAACGGCTGCAGGAGCAATTTCGAACGGCGATCTTCTCCTGGCTCGTCTATGGGCGAGCCGAGGAAGAAGAGTCGAGCCGAGTGCTAGACTTCGAACCATCGTGAGGTTAGTTTAAGGGTTGCAGGAGCAGTTCCGAATGGCGAGCTACTTCTAGTTCGCTTAGGAGCGAACATGCGAAGTAGAATCGAGCCAAGTGTTGGACTCCGAACCATTCAACGGCTGCGGGAGCAATTTCGAACGGAGATCTTCTCCTGGCTCGTCTATGGGCGAGCCGAGGAAGAAGAGTCGAGCCGAGTGCTGGACTCCGAACCATCGTGAGGTTAGTTTAAGGGTTGCAGGAGCAGTTCCGAATGGCGAGCTACTTCTAGTTCGCTTAGGAGCGAACATGCGAAGTAGAATCGAGCCAAGTGTTGGACTCCGAACCATTCAACGGCTGCGGGAGCAATTTCGAACGGCGATCTACTTCTGGCTCGTCTATGGGCGAGCCGAGGAAGAAGAGTCGAGCCGAGTGCTGGACTCCGAACCATCGTGAGGTTAGTTTAAGGGTTGCAGGAGCAGTTCCGAATGGCGAGCTACTTCTAGTTCGCTTAGGAGCGAACATGCGAAGTAGAATCGAGCCAAGTGTTGGACTCCGAACCATTCGACGGCTGCGGGAGCAATTTCGAACGGCGATCTACTTCTGGCTCGTCTATGGGCGAGCCGAGGAAGAAGAGTCGAGCCGAGTGCTGGACTCCGAACCATCGTTAGATTAAGGGTTGTGGGAGCAATTCCGAATGGCGAGCTACTTCTAGCTCGCTTAGGAGCGAACTTGCGAAGTAGAATCGAGCCAAGTGTTGGACTCCGAACCCGTTGTGAAGTGCCTAGCAAGTTGTGGGAGCAGCCATGTAGAAGAAGCTGGACTCCGAACTCGTTAAGAAGTGGTCCGCCTTGGAGGTGAGCGGAGCAAAGAGCTCGGCTCTGGAAGAGAGCCATTTGTGAGACAAGTTTGAGGAGCAACTCTAGAAGAGAGTTGTGAGCTCCGAACTCGTTTAGAAGAGGTCCGCCTTGGAGGCGAGCGGAGGGAAGAGCTCGGCTCTGGAAGAGAGCCATTTGTGAGATGAGTTTGAGGAGCAACTCTAGGGGAGAGCTGTAGCTCCGAACTTGTTGATAAGGGATCCGCTTCGGCGGCGAGCAGAGGGAAGAGCTCGGCTCTGGAAGAGAGCCATTTTTGAGATGAGTTTGAGGAGCAACTCTTGGAGAGAGTTTTGAGCTCCGAACTCATTGAGAAGGGATCCGCTTCGGTGGCGAGCGGAGGGAAGAGCTCGGCTCTGGAAGTGAGCCATTTGTGAGATGAGTTTGAGGAGCAACTATTGGAGAGAGTTGTGAGCTCCGGACTCGTTGAGATGAGGTCCGCCTTGGAGGTGAGCGGAGCAAAGAGTTCGGCTCTGGAAGAGAGCCATTTGGGAGAAGAGTTTGGGGTGCAACTCTAGGAGAGAGTTGTGAGCTCCGAACTCGTTGAGAAGAGGTCCGATTCGGAGGTGAGCGAAGTGAAGAGCTCGGCTCTGGAAGAGAGCCGTTTGTGAGACGAGTTTGAGGAGCAACTCTAGGGGAGAGCTGTAGCTCCGAACTCGTTGATAAGGGATCAGCTTCGGCGGCGAGCGGAGGGAAGAGCTCGGCTCTGGAAGAGAGCCATTTGGGAGACGAGTTTGGGGTGCAACTCTAGGAGAGAGTTGTGAGCTCCGAACTCGTTGAGAAGAGGTCCGATTCGGAGGTGAGCGAAGTGAAGAGCTCGGCTCTGGAAGAGAGCCGTTTGTGAGACGAGTTTGAGGAGCAACTCTAGGGGAGAGCTGTAGCTCCGAACTCGTTGATAAGGGATCCGCTTCGGCGGCGAGCGGAGGGAAGAGCTCGGCTCTGGAAGAGAGCCATTTGGGAGACGAGTTTGAGGAGCAACTCTAGGAGAGAATTTGAGCTGCGAACTCGTTGAGAAGAGGTCCGCTCTGGAGGGGAGCGGAGTGGAGAGCTCGGCTCTGGAAGAGAGCCATTTGTGAGATGAGTTTGAGGAGCAATTCTTGGAGAGAGTTTTGAGCTCCGAACTCGTTGAGAAGAGGTCCGCTTCGGCGGCGAACGGAGGGAAGAGCTCGGCTCTGGAAGAGAGCCATTTGTGAGATGAGTTTGAGGAGCAACTCTAAGGGAGAGCTGTAGCTCCGAACTCGTTGATAAGGGATCCGCTTCGGCGGCGAGCGGAGGGAAGAGCTCGGCTCTGGAAGAGAGCCATTTGTGAGATGAGTTTGAGGAGCAACTCTAGGGGAGAGCTGTAGCTCCGAGCTCGTTGATAAGGGATCCGCTTCGGCGGCGAGCGGAGGGAAGAGCTCGGCTCTGGAAGAGAGCCATTTGTGAGATGAGTTTGAGGAGCAACTCTAGGGGAGAGCTGTAGCTCCGAGCTTGTTGATAAGGGATCCGCTTCGGCGGCGAGCGGAGGGAAGAGCTCGACTCTGGAAGAGAGCCATTTGGGAGACGAGTTTGAGGAGCAACTCTAGGAGAGAATTTGAGCTCCGAACTCGTTGAGAAGAGGTCCGCTCTGGAGGGGAGCGGAGTGGAGAGCTCGGCTCTGGAAGAGAGCCATTTGTGAGATGAGTTTGAGGAGCAACTCTTGGAGAGAGTTTTGAGCTCCGAACTCGTTGAGAGGAGGTCCGCTTCGGCGGCGAGCGGAGGGAAGAGCTCGGCTCTGGAAGAGAGCCATTTGTGAGATGAGTTTGAGGAGCAACTATTGGAGAGAGTTGTGGGCTCCGAACTGTCTGAGAAGAGGTCCACTTCGGAGGCGAGCGGAGCGGAAGAACCCGACTCTGGGAAAGAGCTGTTTGGAAGAAGAGTTTGAGGAGTAGCTCTAGGAGAGAGTTGTGAGCTCCGGACGCGTTGAGATGAGGTCCGCCTTGGAGGTGAGCGGAGCAAAGAGTTCGGCTCTGGAAGAGAGCCATTTGGGAGAAGAGTTTGGGGTGCAACTTTGTGAGCTCCGAACTCGTTGAGAAGAGGTCCGATTCGGAGGTGAGCGAAGTGAAGAGCTCAGCTCTGGAAGAGAGCCGTTTGCGAGACGAGTTTGAGGAGCAACTCTAGGGGAGAGCTGTAGCTCTGAACTCGTTGATAAGGGATCCGTTTCGGCAGGCGAGCGGAGGGGAGAGCTCGGCTCTGGAAGAGAGCCATTTGGGAGACGAGTTTGAGGAGCAACTCTAGGAGAGAATTTGAGCTCCGAACTCGTTGAGAAGAGGTCCGCTTCGGCGGCGAGCGGAGGGAAGAGCTCGGCTCTGGAAGAGAGCCATTTGTGAGATGAGTTTGAGGAGCAACTATTGGAGAGAGTTGTGGGCTCCGAACTGTCTGAGAAGAGGTCCGCCTTGGAGGTGGGCGGAGCGAAGAGCTCGGCTCTGGAAGAGAGCCGTTTGTGAGACGAGTGCGAGGAGGAACTCTTGGAGAGAGTTGTGAGCTCCGAACTCGTTGAGAAGAGGTCTGCCTTGGAGGTGGGCGGAGTGAAGAGCTCGGCTCTGGAAGAGAGTTGTGAGCTCCGAACTCGTTGAGAAGAGGTCCGCTCCGAGGTGAGCGGAACGAAGAGCCTGGCTCTGGGAGAGAGCCATCTTGAAGACGAGTTTGAGGAGGAACTCTAGGAGAGAGTTGTGAGCTCCGAACTCGTTGAGAAGAGGTCCGCCTTGGAGGTGGGCGGAGCGAAGAGCTCGGCTCTGGAAGAGAGCCGTTTGTTAGACGAGTGCGAGGAGGAACTCTTGGAGAGAGTTGTGAGCTCCGAACTCGTTGAGAAGAGGTCCGCCTTGGAGGTGGGCGGAGCAAAGAGCTCGGCTCTGGAAGAGAGCCGTTTGTGAGACGAGTGCGAGGAGGAACTCTATGAGAGAGTTGTGCTCCAACTCGTTGGGTCTCGGCACGGGTGATTGGCGCCTCATCGTTCCTAGGCTACTGCCGACCCGCGGGGGAGCGTGGTCTTCTTCTGTGATGCTCGGGGGATTCTCTTTGCTCCCCCCGGGTAGGAGACCTTCTGTATTCTCGGCGGCAGGGAGATCGATCATCCGGACGGTGTTGGTAGGAGGTTCTCTCTCGGGCCTGCTTTTCATCCAGACAGGTGGTGAAGGTCCACCTCTTTCGGCCGATTTGGGACTTGTTGTTGGAAGTCAGAAGCTCGGCGATTATGGGAGGCCATAGAATCTGAAGAGGCATTGTGTATGGAGACGCGGTCTTGGTGGAGAGGTTACTTCATGCGGGAGCCCCCCGCACCGGCATTCTGTGGACCGGCAGGACCCTTGGGGGGTTCATGATTCTGAAGAGGAGGCTGATCTTGTTGAAGAGGGTCCTCCACTTGAGGCGGGGGTTGTCCCTGCTGTGGAGCGGGTTGGACGGGGACTACCTCTTGCTGATCGGCGGGGTTGGGCCCGCGGTTGGACCCTCTGGACCTGACTTTTCTCGGAGGCATGGCTGGAGAAGATCGGACCAACGGGAAGAGGGGCTGCTATTCGTTTGGTCTTCCCACAGACGGCGCCAATCTGTTGCCTCTAATTTCAGTGTGGGAGCAAACAGATAGAATTTGTGAGTTCTTGGAAAACCTGAATAGCAAACACCTAACCTGTTCCGCTGGAGCTTGACCGTTGACTCCCGCCGTTTACCTGCAAGGAAGTGCGAGACACCGGGGTTGATCCCGGCGACGCACCCTCCGACGCTCAAGTCAGTAACCAGAAATGATTATAAAAGAGCGTTTAACTAGCAAAAGAATGATTACCTCTTAATGGAGATGGGTGTGGGGTATTTATAGTCGCCGTTGGGATCAGATAAGGAATGTGATTCCTGTGATCTGATAAGGCATAAAATCCTCGTAATCAGATTAGGAATGTAATCCCTTACTTCCCGGTGAAAAGATAGATGTGAATCAGAGCCGTTGATTAGGATTAATCAGAAACCCTAATTCTATCTTTTCTGGACTGGGTGTGTTTCGGGTTGGGACCCGTACCCAGTTGAGGTGGATCCGTTCACGGGTTATTGGATCTGTGAGAAGGAGACCCAGTACCCGCTTCGGACCCATTTGCATGTGAAATTACCGTTTTACCCCTGAGCTTTAAGATTCGTGTCCGATGTGAACGGTCCCGAGTTAATCCTATTTTTAGCTATATCACCTCTTAACGCCAATATTTCTACCATTCTCATGAAGGTCGAGAAGGAAGGAGTTCTGCCTCCTGCCCAGAAGATGAATATTCCCGGCAAGAAGAGGGACAAGGAAAAGTGGTGCCGATATCATCGAGACCACGACCACGACACCAACGACTGTCGGGCCCTGAAGAATGAAATTGAGGCCCTCATCCAGAGAGGGCAGCTGTCTAAGTTTGTGAGAAATGACCGAATTGATCTTCCTCTTCCCCCCAGGGGGCTAACAAGAGTCCCGAGAGGCACGACGAGACTCCCGAGTTTGAAGAGGAACGCATCTTGCATCTCATTCATGGAGGTCCCATGGGAGGAACCTCCAACTCTTCCTGGAAGGCTTTCATACGAGAGGTCAATTCGGTTCATGGCATACCCCCTCCCAAAGGCCTCGAAGTTCCGGTCAGTTTCTCAGATGAAGACCTGGAGGGTGTCCGAACCCCCCATTGCGATGCATTAGTAATCAACCTCCACATGGCCAACTTCAAAGTGGAGAGGATTCTGGTTGACAATGGTAGCTCCGTTAACATCCTCTTCCTGGCAGCTTTCCGAGGACTAAAGTTATCACGGGACAGGCTCAAGCCCGCCGGCTACACGCTCCATGGGTTCATGGAAGTGCCAGTGACTATCGAAGGGGTGATCACCCTCGACGTAACCGCTGCCAAAACTCCTACTACCCGGACAGAGCCGATGGATTTCATGGTCGTCGACATTCCAGCTGCTTATAATGTGATTCTAGGCCGACCTGACCTAGTTGCTTTAGAGGTCGTCACGTCGGCTTATCATCTTAAAATGAAGTTCCCCACCAAGTCAGGTGTAGGGGAAGTAAGAGGTAGTCAAGAGATGGCCCACAAGTGTTACATGACCTCCACCGGGGGTCCTGTCCTCTCCCTCGAGACCCTTGAGATTCCCCAGGGGAACGCCCAATCTATGTCCGAACCGGTGGATGAGCTGGAGGAAGTGCTCTTTTCCGAGCAAGATTCGAACCGCAAGTTCTTTATCAGCAAGACCCTCCCATCTGCCCTATGTTCCGACATAGTCCAATGGATCAGGAAGAACCATGACCTCTTCGCCTGGTCGGCTGCCGATATGCCAGGAATTTCTGAAGAGCTCCTCGTCCACCACCTAAGCGTTGCTCCAAGGTCCAAACCGGTCCAACAGAAGAGGCGCAAATTCGCCTCTGAGTGCCAACAAGCTATAAAGGAAGAAGTGGATAAGCTCCTCAAGGCCCGATTCATACAAGAAGTCAACTATCCCGAATGGCTTTCCAATGTTGTTATAGTTAAGAAGGCCAACGAGAGCTGGAGAATTTGCATCGACTTCACAGACCTGAACAAAGCATGCCCGAAGGATCCTTTCCCTCTCCCCAGCATCGAAACCTTAATCGACGCTACTTCGGGCCATGAGCTGCTGAGCTTTATAGATGTCTTCTCCGGATACAATCAAATCAGAATATTCCCCTCGAATATCCCAAAAACCTCCTTCGTCACTGATCAAGGGCTCTATTGCTACAGGGTAATGCCCTTCGGGCTGAAAAATACCGGTGCCACCTACTAGCGCCTAGTCAATAAAGTCTTCCAGAATCAGATCGGCCGAAACATGGAAGTATATGTTGATGATATGCTAGTTAAAAGCATCCATGGGGCCGACCATGTTGCCGATCTCCAAGAAGCATTCGATGTGTTGAGGAAATAAGGCTCAACCCGAACAAGTGTGCGTTCGGGGTCTCGTCGGGAAAGTTCCTAGGCTTCATGGTCAGCTGAAGAGGAATCGAAGCCAACCCCGAGAAGATCAAAGCCATACTGGACATGGCACCTTCTGCAAGTGTGAAAGAGATTCAGAAGCTCACAGAGCGCCTCGCGGCTATAGGGCGCTTCCTGTCTAAGTCGGGAGAAAAGTGTCTTCCTTTCTTCAAGGCCCTCAGGGGCGCTAAGGGCTTCGAGTGGGGCCAACAACAGCAAGAATCGTTCGATCAGCTAAAGGCCTATCTGGTCAATCCCCCTCTCCTTAGAAAGCCTATCCCCAGGGAAACACTCTACCTTTATCTAGCTGCCTCCGAGCAAACCCTCAGTGCTATACTAGTGAGGAAAGAAGACAAGGCTCAGAAGCCTATCTATTACGTGAGCAAGGTACTTAGGAATGCTGAGCTCCGCTATCCAAGATTGGAGAAGATAGCATACACCTTGGTTATGGCAGCTAGGAAGCTCCGCCCTTATTTTCAATCCCACTCGGTGGTCGTCCTTACCGACCAGCCGCTCAAACAAGTTCTACACAAGCCCGAAACCTCCGAGCGTCTGATGAAATGGTCGATCGAGCTGAGTCAGCATGACATATCTTACCAGCCTCGGACCGCGATCAAGGCTCAAGCCTTAGCTGAATTTATTATTGAGAGCACCATCCCAGAGGTCAGCCAAGCAGAGAACGGGCCTCCCATCTGGACAGTATATGTAGACGGGTCCTCTTGCACCGAAGGGAGCAGAGCCGGGGTCATTCTGGCAGGCCCAGATGACTTCGTTCTCCAATACTCCCTCCGCATCAACTTTAAGGCCTCCAACAACGAAGCGGAGTATGAAGCTCTTATAGGCCGGCCTCGGTATGGCTCGCAAAGCAGGGGCACAACGTCTCCGGATATACATTGACTCTCAACTAGTCATAAATCAAGTCTTAGGAGAGTACGAGGCGCGAGACGACCGAATGGCTAAGTACCTAGCCAAGGTCCAAAGTCTCATGGCTTCATTCGAAGAGGCGCTGATCCAGCAGATTCGAAGATAAGAGAACTCCCAAGCATATGCCCTCTACAAACTGGCCTCCTCCTCCCTCCAAGGTCTCGAGTAGACCGTCCTCATCGAAGTACTCCTAAGACCGAGCATAGAAGAAGAAGCCCCCGACTCGATAGAGTCGCTGCCCGTCCAACTTCGGGATAACTGGATGAAACCTTTTCATAGAATTCCTCAGGGATGGGCTCCTCCCCGAAGACCCTAAAGAAGCTCGTCGAGTTCGAACGAGAGCGGAGCAGTACACCCTTATTGAAGGGGTCTTGTACAAACGCTCCTACACCCAAGTAGACGGCAGACCCTACTTGATATGCCTCTCCCCGGAAGAAGCCGCTTATGCCTTGCAAGAACTCCACGAAGGTGTAGGCGGAGCCCATTTAGGGTTGAGGTCCCTCACTAGGAAAGTTCTGAACTACGGGTATTTTTGGCCTACCCTACTTCGAGATGCCGAGCAACACGTCGGCAATGTAGCCCTTGTCAGCAGTTCTCCAACATCCGCCGACTCCCCCAAGCACAACTCACATCACTCTCAAGTCCGGTTCCCATCGCGATGTGGGGGATGGACTTGCTAGGTCCATTTCCACCAGCTCTGGGTCAGCTCAAGTTCCTAGTCGTGGCGATCAACTACTTCTCTAAGTGGATAGAAGCCGAGCCTTTGGCTACGATTATAGAGAACAAAGTACTGCAATTCTTCTGGAAAAATGTGATCTGCAGATTCAGCGTACCTCGGGTCCTCATAACTGATAACGGAACACAGTTTACGGGGACAGCTTTTCGATCTTTATGTGAAGATCTCGGCATCCAACAACGTTTCTCCTCCGTCTCCCATCCTCAGTCCAATGGTCAAGTGGAGAATGCCAACAGACAGATTCTCTCCGGCATCAAGAAAAGGCTAGATAAATCGGTCAAAGGCTTATGGGCGGAACAACTTCCCAACGTATTGTAGAACTACAGCACTACGAAACGGATCCCCACAGGAGAGTCGCCATTCAATCTCACCTATGGGTCCGAGGCTGTGATCCCCTTGGAAGTCGGTCTACCATCTCCTCGCCTTATAGCCTATAAAGAAGAGCAAAATGCCAGAGAACTCTGAGCAAACTTGGACCTGATTGATGAGCTTCGTGAAAGAGCTTTTATTCGCCAGCAAAATTATTGGAGAAGGATTGAGCAGGCCTACAACAAAAGGGTTCGTCTCACGGATCTCAAGGAAGGGGACTTAGTTCTCAGAAAGCTAGCTATCTCGTTCCCTAGTCAGAAGAGTAAGCTAGCTCCGAATTGGGAAGGACCGTACAGAGTTTCCAAGGTAGTCTGTCCCGGAGCATATCGTCTAGAGGACCTTGAAGGCAGATAGATACCCAGAACATAGAATGCCGACCATTTACTGAAGTACCAAGAGAGCGCCTGTACGCCTCTCCGAGTACCTTCAAATGTCGAGCCATTCCTATCATTTTATTTGTATTTTCTTCGTTACTTTCTCATTGTAATAACGGCTTGCAACTTAGAAGCTGCCGATTAGCAGTTATCAATAAAGAACTTCTTTTCTCCCATATTTTTCTTGTGATTATTTGTATCTGTCTATTTAAGGCCTTTAATCTCTCTTACTCAAACGACGTGTTCGGAGTCCACAACTTGGTTCGATTCCACTTCGCAAGCTCGCTCTTAAGCGAGCTAGAAGTGGTTCGCCATTCGGAACTGCTCCCACAACCGTTGAAACTTACTCAAATGACGTGTTCGAAGTCCAAAACTTGGTTCGATTCCTGCTTCGCAAGCTCGCTCTTAAGCGAGCTAGAAGTGGTTCGCCATTCAGAACTGCTCCCACAACCGTGGAAACTTACTCAAACGACGTGTTCGGAGTCCAAAACTTGGTTCGATTCCGCTTCGCAAGCTCGCTCTTAAGGAGCTAGAAGTGGTTCGCTATTCGAAACTGCTCCCACAACTGTCGAAACTCACTCAAACGACATGTTCGGAGTCCAAAACTTGGTTCGAGTCCGCTTCACAAGCTCGCTCTCAAGCGAGCTAAAAGTGGTTCGCCATTCGGAACTGCTCCCACAACCGTTGAAATTTACTTGGACGACGCGTTCGGAATCCAGACCACTGGGCTGGATAACTGACGAAATTTCTACAACTATACTAGACATGGGAGAAGAATACTTGGAGTGCTTGAATGAATGCCCCATTGCTTCACTTGGCTGGATAACTGATGAAGATATTCAGGCATACATTCCCGAGCGACATGCATTCCGAGCTGCGTATTGGAGAAAAACAACTTTTTCCCCAAAATTCGTGCAGGATCTCGATCAGACGGCACAGATTGGACCACGACCACAAAACGACAAGATAGCGTTTTCTCGTGATCCACACCGTCTTTTACATCGAGATCGTGTAAGATCTTCAGATGGACGGTTCAGATCGTGCCACGTCCCTCGGAATCCAAATCCGAGCGACTGGCGATCCGAGCTGCGTATTGGAGAAAAATGACTTTCTCGTGCAAGATCTCGATCTGTAACACCCCGAATTTTAAATAAGGATAAATTCGAGATTTCACAGGATCTTTACTTCACTTCGTACAATTTTACAAGGAATTTAAAACTTTTCATTCATAATTCATCAGAGTTCCTTTACACTTGATTGAAGCACAGCGGAAGACTAAAAGATTACAACAATGAAATACAACTTGTATAACTTTAACATCATTTGCAACATCTTTAACTTCTAAACAGCAACAACATATCCACTTTATAACTCCATGAATAGTCCATTACCTGCATGTCAGTCTGTGGGCATGTCAGTTACTTACAACTGACGAAATGTTATACACGGCTATCCTCTCTATGCTGGGAATAGTATAACGATCTCATACTTTAAGAAGACACAATAAAATTGAAATGAATAAATAACGTGTCAAAGGTGATTATCCTAAATATAAGTGTATGTCATGCCTTAATGCCTAATGCACACAATTCTACACTAGGATGACACTAATGCACACTTATTCAGATTCTACGCATCCCATACTACATAGGTCTGAGGGCAAGCGCCTACGTACTCCACATTGAAGGGTTCGATCCCTCGCCATGAGACTACCCAGTAATAAAACAAGTTTTAGAGTTATTTCACAGATACGGATCTCAGCCTCCCTGGCTATAATAACAGATCCCAGCCTCCCTGGCTATTATATCGTGAGAATAATCCCGTAAATGCCCCTCTAGCCCCGGTATATACATATTCTTTGGAGAATGGTAAACATCCGCCGACTACCCTAAGTCCCGGATAAAATACAGTCCATCTCTTGCGGAGCAACCACAGTCCACCAACTGGGTCTATAGCCACGGAGATCCACCGCCGACTATATAGAAGCACCCATTTACGTTTGCACAAGTCTATTACATCTTCACCTAAGTGCCTAATTATTTTTAGTTCAAGACATGAATATGTTATCATCCTAGAATCAGTTTTACCTCATACCGGATTTATTCACACAATACGAGATCGCCCGACGGCATTATCTCGAAATCAAGTCTCAAAATCTTTCTTTCAAAATTACCGGTAACCGAGGTCTTACTAATTCTAAATCATAAACCTTTCATGTACAAGAAATATGGGTACCCATACCCTTTAATAATCATGTCTTAACTTATTATACTCATGTCTCTAACTTATCCATAATTTAATCAATGTCTCATTTTTGCATCACCCATGGTTCATTCATTCATTCATAATTTTCCATAGAAAATAATCCTTTTTCTTGAACAGAATTTTCATCCATTATCAATCTTTTTAACAACTTAAGCACAAATTCATAACTCAACCCAAACCAAGTAGGTCTTAAATCAAGTGAGTGTATAATCACATCAAAATCACAAGAATGAATCACTATTCAAAAAAATATAAAGCTCGCATCCTTTAATAATTTATTTGTGTCAAAAACTCATTAACAATTTGAACTCATATGATATGTCTCAACCATCGCAAAATATTTCTTAAATCAAGTAAAAGTAAAATATCTTTCCAAGAGAATTAATTCTCTTATCAACGCTTTATTTTTCTTCTAAGAATTTAAATCATGCTATTCACTAATTTATTTTAAATACAATATCTCATTATGTCTCAATGTCTCTTTTATTCCTCAAGAATAAACATGGAAATCTTTAGAACTATTTTTAATAGATTCTCTATAACATTTTATGAACACAATAATTTTCCCACATTAGACTCATTAAATCAACTCATTAAATTATTTGAAGAAGACTCAAAAAAATATAAAAGCCAAGAAGACTCAAAAATATAAAAGGGGGCTGGGGTTTTGATCCAGTGAACGCACAGCCAAGGCACAAGTGATGAACCAAAAGCCAAGAAGTCCAAGTGGGCTCTGTGTACAAAGGATATACCGAAAATCCTTTATGCACTCTTTCATTTTTTATAATTATTTCAAGCAAAAATAGAGATTAGTTTGGTCTTAATAGGGTTCGAACCCACGGTCGGCTAGGAGACCCATGTACCTCCAAACCACTAGGCCAAGAGCGTCTATTGGTATCATGGTTCTTCATATATTTTTATCCCAATTTTCTGTTATTCTATTTTATAAAAAAAAAAAAACAACTCGATTTCCTCGTACTTGATCAATCCTTTTAAAATAAATTTATATAACTGAGATCATTTTATAACAGCAAATTACTGATCATATTTTTTTAAAAAAAAGAACAATTTGACAAAGTTGTTTCTTCTTATTAAACAACACAATTTTGCATACGTCCTTTTTAGTCAAGGATAGCATATTATATTTTTATAACAATTCAATGTGCTCCATAACATAATTTTTTCTTTATAAAAAATTTATTTAGTTATCAAAAGAAGTGTCTCCAACACTTTCATAAAAAGCTACTATTCTTCATGTTCATCAATTCATGACAAAATTTTACTATTCATCAAGCATGCAAGCATTCTAACATGGTTCATAAGATTAATCCTTTAGTTGAACCTTTTTAATTAGCATGGTAATCAAATATTCACTAAACCTCAACAAGATCATTGCTAGCATGGATTTTATCTACACATTTTTCATTCACATTCAATTCATACTAGTCATATAAAATAATTAGCATACAATTTCTACAATTAGAAAGCATAGGATCACCCACCTTAATTGAAGCTTGAACGATTGAAAGAATGATCACCACTTCTAGCTTCAAGGATTCCTAGCTCTTCTCCTCCTAGCAATGGCCTCCAAGCACAAAATTCTCGTCTCTCTTTCTTTTTCTTACTCTTATTTATTTTATTTTGGTGTGGACAAAAGAGAAGAGGATGGGGTTATTTATAGGATTTTGCTAGGGTTCACTTTACAAAATTACACACCTAATAAATTACTAAAATTAATTTACCAACTCTTCATATACATAACTCCCCTAACTCCTCACTTTTCATCTTCCCACCCCTTCAAAAACCCAACTCCCATAACCTACACCCTTTCTCCTTCCCCACTACATCAAAATCCGGTCACTACATACACAACACACAAGTGTGCTGTGCTGCTTCACTCAAGTGGGCCCCCATCCTAGCTCACTCTAATTCATTTTTTTACATATGCTATCATATATGCCATCAGCCCATCTCATACTTACCAAACAGCCCACTTGATATTTTCTATACCAACCGTGGGCCCCCATCACCACAACACAATCCATTTACCAACCTGAATATAATTTTAAAGACTATATACTATATATACTATACATCATATACTATATTTTAAAGTAAAAATTAGTTTAACTAAAATTTATAATGCAAAAATAAATGTGCATACATTTTATGAAATTCATTTCGAGAAAGGATACGCTCAAACGCGTTCGCCGAAAACAAACACGTGCGTCGCACGTGAAAACATGAAAATGCGAAAATCGACTTTATTGATGAAAAGTTATTAAATATGATCGAAAACAATATAAGCAAAATTACATTTACTAATTTACATATATTTCATGATGAAATCACAACACGTAGAAAGCACGTGCATTACACGTGCAGAAAATCGAAAAATGCATTTTAATCAAAATAGGGGAAAAAAATTTCCGTTTTATAAAATATATTTAAATACATAAAAATAAATAATTTAAATCTATAGAAAACATTGTACGTAGTGGTGGAAACACGTGCATCAAAACACGTAAAAAGCACGTAAATCCCAGGGATTGAAATATTATATTTTAGTTGACTGAAATCAATACGGAAAATGTATAAATAGTACGAATCCAAAATATGTAGTGAAACACATTACAAAAAATATACGTGCGTAACACCCAGGGGCAAAATTGTAATTTCCAATTTTGCGGGTTGTTACATGATCAGACGGCTCAGATCACACCACGCACACAAAACGACAAGATAACGTTTTCTCGTGATCTGAACCTCTAACCTCGTGATCCGCACTATGAAGAACGACACAGATTGGACCACGACCACAAAACGACAAGATAGCGTTTTCTCGTGATCCACACCATCTTTTACATTGAGATCCCTGCAAGATCTTTAGATGGACACCTCAGATAAAGCCACTCTCCTCGTAGTTCAAAAGTTTGTCAAGACTCCACTTCTACTCCTCGCTCTTAAGCGAACTAGAAATGGTCCGTCCTTCAGAAACACTCTTACAACCATAGAGGATTAACTGAACATGCCAACACACAAACGCAAAGGAATAAAACAAGCTTTCACCCCTATAAAAGTTTAAAGTTCAAAGAAACTCAAGTTACAAAACCAGTGACTCTTATCTACGACGAGATACAAGGTCTGAAAAGCTAAAAATACAAGACTACTTCAACGACTCTTAGGGAGAGGGATGTTTCTCTTGAGAGACAGGCGGGGGCGGCGCACACCTTGTCGTTGCGATCCCGCACTCGTAGATGTCCCTAGGCCAGCAAGCTTAGTCGTGTCCCTCAACGTTGCGCCGGCTGAGGCTTCGCTCGACGAGATAGCCACCCCACTTTGGGCATCACCAGGACTTTGCGGAGCCGCAGGCGAGCGAGTCGCAAGCTCATAGAACGAAATCCCTCGCTCGCTCTCTTCCCGGGTACACGAAGTACTTCTGACGTTGACTGGTCCCGATCGGGGTTTTAGGCGAGCAACCTCCCCCTCTAGCTCGACGATGCGTTGCTTCAGAGAGTTGTCCTTCACGGCTATCTTGAAGGTAGGAAGCCGAGCAGACCCTTCGGCACCAGAGCTGTCGGCGATGATTCGACGGAGATGGGTAACTTCGATGCTCCTATCGACCGTAACCCTCTTCAACTCGTCGACCTCTGCCGTCAACTTGTCGTGCTCGACCATCAATTTACCCACCGAAGCTGCTAGCTCATCTTCCTCCGCCAAAAGCTCCTCTTCTGCTATCTTCAAGTGGTGAACCTCCGCCAGTAGTTCACCTTTCTCCCTCTCAACGTCGAACAGCGTCTTCCTAAGCAACTCCACCTCACCTTCAAGACAAACCTCGCGAGCTCGTTTCCTTGTTGTCTCAACTCGGAGAAATACTCTCTCGACGTTGCCTTCAGATCCTTTAGATCCAACTCGCTTTTGAGGAAACACTCTCGGCTGCGAGAGAGGGCCAGCTTCGCTGCTTTCAAGGCAGCGCGAAGACGAGAGATTTCAGCTGCTGAACGCGACTCAACGACCTGAAAAGCAAAAACACATCAACACAAAGAGCAAAAAGTGTTTTCAATGCTTAGCGAAATTCTCAGTGTTCACAACACTTGCGTTCTCAACACGAAGAGCAAAAGGTATTTTCAACACTTAAAGAAATTTTCAGTAACAAGACGTTCACAACACTTGAAATCTCAAACACTTGGCCAAAGGCTCAAAAAGTCAGTCGTTTCATTAAAATTCAAATGTATATAAGAGCAGTGGCTAGTCCGCGGTTCAGCGTTATAACAAAACAAAAGAAACAAAAACAACAAGAAAAGAGGCAACTAAGTTAAGGGGCCACCTCATGGCGCGGCTCCGAGGCATCATCGCTCGGCACATGGACGATCGCTCCTTCAACATTCCCCTCATCCTCGGCACCCTCCTCGGCATCACCACCCTCTGGCTCGGGCTTGAGCTCCACTAGCGGAATCTGCTCCTCGCCGTCCATGGGGTCGTAGAAGTAGTACGAAGAGCTGTCAAAGTCGGGGATATGGGCCGCCACATGGTGCAGCGCTCGGGCGTAAGCCTCCTCCATGTTTGCCATCATGTGGGCTTCGGCCTCGTCCCGAACGGCCTGCTCGGCCTCAGCTATCTTCATTGCCTGGCCATTCAGCGCCTCTTCGGACGCCTTCAGGGCCTTGGCCAACTCTACTTCGAACCGAGCCCTCTCTTTCTCCAGTGCCTCAACCTTGGCAGTCTCGGCAGCGGAGTTCTTCAATGCCTCGGCGAGCTTCATCTCGAGGGTCCCCACCTCGGCCGCAAGCGCAGTCGAGAGTTGCTGCTCGGCCTCGAATAACTTCACTGCTTTGGCGCGCTCCGACCTCTCTAGATCGTTCGCCAGGTCCATCTCCTTCTCTTGCTCGGCAAACTGCTCGAGTATGGCTGAAGTGGCAGAGGGTCTACGAACAAAACGAAGGGAAAGAGACGATTAGAACCGAACGAAAAAACTTGGAAAATTTTTAACTTGTTAGCATATTTAGCTCATACTCACTGACATAGTGGTCCGAGCAATCTGCAGGGCTTCATCGCCCACGGCGTCGACCTTCATCGCGGAACGATCCTTCGGGGTCGGCAGGTGCTTCACCGCCTGCATACATATCCCCCCATTGTCAAGGAATCCGTCCACCTTCATCACCCTCCAGTTGGGGACAAAGAGACGCTTGTGCTCCTCGGTCAGGATCCTCTCCGCCTCGGCAGTGAGTGGCGGCACCTCCAATGCCAGAGCCGCGCTGGCAGTGAACGCCCCGCTCGACGAACCCGGGGCATCGATTGGAGGGGCTTGAACAGGCATTTCGAAAGGGTCCTCGGTCACCGGCTCCACGATGGCCGAAGGTGCCGAGCGTGTCGAGGGGACCTTCACCGTTCGGCCAGAATGAGGCCTTGCCGTGGTCCTCTTCCTCTTCCTCGTCTCTGCCTCCTTCGCCGTGCGAGTCATGGCCATCAATGCCTTGTAGTCCATGCCGGGGCTCTCTGCATAAGAAGAAGAAACCGAGCAAAAGAGTTAGAGAAAATAACTAACAGTAAAAGACACTAAGAAAAGCGAAGAAACAAAGAGAAGGGGAGCGTACTGGGGTCGATCGGACTGAGACCCCTACCGAACAAGACTGCCTCGGTGATATCCTTCCAACTAAGGGTCAGAAGTCCGAGGATCTTCGCCACCACCTCTTCTTCCTCCCTGGTAAGCACGGGCTCCTTCTTCGCCCACTTCGGCACCCCATCCTTCCACAACGTTGGGAAGCCCCACGGCTCGGGACCACGAATGAGAAAATACTTCTCCTTCCAGTGTTTGATCAAGTCCGGATTCTCGATCAACTTCACACCCCTCCTCGACGACAAATAATACCGATCCTCTATCTTGCTCATCCGGCAGATGCGATAGAGGTTCCGAAGCAGAATGAGCTGCGGTTGCATGCCGACCGCTTGGCACTGAAGGATGAAGGCAATGACATGCCGCCACTTATTCGGCATATACTGAACGGGGCTCAGGCCGTACCACTGCAGCACCTTGACCACAAAGGGGTGCAGTGGCAGCCGAAGACTGGCGTTCAGCGCGTCGTAGGGAAAGACGCAAGTGTCACCCGAAGTCCCCGTACATGCTCGGACACCCGGACCAGGGAGTAGCAGGACGTACTCCTTCAGGATGCGGAATCCCTTCCTGATCCGGTACAGATTTGCCTCGATCAAGATTGAGGGGATCTCATCCACCTCGGAGGGGTCCCTCGGGTCGTTCTCCTCGTACGCCGAAGCCATCCCATACACCACCTTCTTCAGGATGTCCTCGGAGTAACTCCTCAATCCACCAACACTAGACAGAACGGTCGGATGCCGAACCAACTCTCCTGCACCCTTCGGAGTCTCAACTATCGTCGACACCCCGACCGGATCTACCACTTCTTTCCCCTTCCTCGGCTTCACTACCACCACTCGGCTGGAGTCTTGGTCCGAGGTGGAGGTCTCATCCCTAGAAGATATTCTAGCCATTCTCAAAGATAGGGGAAAAGACTAACCTTGAAGTGACATGAATGGCCGAAAAAGATAGCCGGAATTCGAACTCGCCTCGCCACAAAAGCTAGTAGCGCCGCTCGAGAGCAAAAACACAGCTAGCAAAGAGTAAAAGTGAAAGTGAAAGTGAAAGTGAAAGAATGAGATAAAAGATGGGGGAGGTGAAAACTTATAGTAAAATAAACGACTCTTAGGCTTTGTAACGTAGAGTTGCGACTCTTAGGCCCACCTCAAGACGTTAAAGAAGGCTAAACGACAAAGTAGAGAAGGGCAGCGACGGTTCGTAAAAGTGACGACGATTCAGATTGGGCCACACCGCTCTGCTGTGCCCCTAGCTCCGAGCCGCCAAGGCACTTTGCCGAGCTATCAAGGCATGCCTCGGGTCGCCCCATGTCCCTCGGAATCCAAATCCGAGCAACTGGCGATCCGAGCTGCGTATTGGAGAAAAACAACTTTCTCCTCAGTAATTGTGCAAGATCTTGATCAGACGGCTCAGATTGGAACACGACCACAAAACGATAAGATAGCATTTTCTCGAGATCCACACTGTCTTTCACATCAAGATCCGTGCCAGATCCCGTGATGAATGGCTCAGATCACCACACGTCCCTCGGAAACCTAATCCGAGCAACTGGCAATCTGAGCTTCGTGTTGGAGAAAAACAACTTTCTCCTCAACAATCGTGCAAGATCTTGATCAGACGGCTCAGATTGGACCACGACCACAAAATGAAAAGATAGCGTTTTCTCGAGATCCACACTATCTTTCACAACAAGATCCGTGCCAGATCCCGTGATGAATGGCTCAGATCGCCCCACATTCCTCGGAAACCTAATCCGAGCAACTGGCGATCCGAGCTGCGTATTGGAGAAAAACAACTTTCTCCTCAACAATCGTGCAAGATCTTGATCAGACGGCTCAGATCACGCCACTATCACCAAACGACAAGATAGCGTTTTCTCATGATCTGAACTTCTTACCTCGTGTTCGCGCCATGATGAACGGCCCAGATCACCCCACGTCGCTCGGAATCCCGATCCGACCAACAGATGATCTGAGCTGCTCGTATGGAGAAGACAACCCTGAACCACGTCGCTCGGAATCCCAATCCGAGCGACTGGCGATCCGAGGCACTCACATGAAGAAAGTAGCAGAGAGCCACGCCGTCTGGAATCCGAGCGACTGGCGATCCGAGCTGCACATTTGAAGAAAAAAGCTACCGAGCAACTCTAGCCGTCAGATTGTCTCAGCGATCGCGCCGAAAGATGATGAGTGGCTCAGATCACGCCACGCCCACAAAACGATAAGATAACATTTTCTTGTGATATGAACCTTTAGCCTCAAGATTTGCACCATGATGAACGGCTTAGATCACACCACGTTGCTCGGAATCACAATCCGAGCAATTGGTGATCCGAGCTGCTCGTGTGGAAAAAAATAGTGCCGAGCGACATCGACCGTCGGATCTTCTCAAAATTCGTGCCTCGATCGGATGAATTGCTCAGATCACTCCACGCCGCTCAGAATCCCAATCAGAGCAACTGGCGATCCGAGCTGCTCATATGGAGAAAATAGCGCAGAGCGACATCGACCGTCAGATCTTCTTAAAATTCGTGCCTCGATCGGATGAACGGCTCATATCACCCCACGTTGCTCGGAATCCTAATCCGAGCAACTGGTGATCCCAGTTGCTAATGTGGATAAAATGGCGCCGAGCCACGTCGCTCGGAATCCGAGCAACTGGCAATTCGAGGTGCTTACGTGAAGAAAATAGTGCCGAGCGACACAAGCCGTTCGATCTCTCGGGATTACCCGCTGATGCGAGATGGACGGCCCAGATTGCGCCACGTCATAAATAAAATTAAAAATTAATTTTTTGTTCAAATTATTTATTTAAAAATTGCGAAAAAATGATTAAAAATCCAGGAAAATTAATTAAAAATTCTAAAAAATAGTTATAAATTCGGGAAAATAGTTTTGAGCCCCGAGGTAAATAGTTATTGCTTAGAATAAATTAATTAAGGCCCCCGAATAATGAATCACCGCTTCGCAAAATTAAATGAATGGTCCGAAAAATAGAGAAAAATCTGGAAAAATCACCCGAAGTCCAGGAGATCTCAAGTGCAACCTTGAGCACGCAACTAGCTCCGAAATTCACCATAATACCTCATACAAATATTCAACACTCCTTATTTGGACTCCGATACAACTCCGCAAGCCATTAAAATAGTAAAAATACTCCCAAAGGCTGATTAAACTCAATCTTCGGGAGTGGGGGGCTCGTGATATGGCTAAAAATAAGGTTAAATCGGAACCATCCAAATCGGGCACGAATCTTAAAGATCAGGGGTAAAATGGTAATTTTGCCTACAAGCAGGTCTGAAGTGGGTACGGGGTCCTTCTCCCAAAAGCCCAATAACCCACGAATGGATCCATCTCAACTGGGTGCGGGTTTCTACGTGCAAGAAACCCGGTCAAGCTGGGTAGAATTAGGGTTTATGATTATATCTAATCAACGGCCCTGATTCACTTCTATCCATTCACTGGGAAGTAGGGATTTGATCTTATCCCGAAACTGGTCCTTAAGGTGGCTATAAATATCCCCCATCCCCCATTGTTAACAGGTAATCAATCTTTTGCCATTAAAAGCTCATTCATAATCTTTCTGATTACTGACTTGAGCGTCGGAGGGCGCGTCGGAGGGATCAACCCCAGTGTTTCGCACTTTTTGCAAGTTAACGGCGGGAGATCACGGTCAAACTCCGATGGAAAGGTTTTAGGTTTGACTATTTGACATCCCAAAGAATCCACAAATTCTATCTGTTTGTCCCGACACCAAATTTAGCGGTAACAGATACGGCAGTGGACTGAGTTTGTGTTGGGGGGGGGGGAAGGAGGAGCCTGGGATCGGTGTTGCACGGTTATGGGGCTAGGGCCCGAAGACGGGGTCCCCCCATAGGTGCGCGCCTTTACAGCACTAAGTGGGGCTTGGGCCCGCAAACGGGGTCCCCCCATGAGGTGTCCTATAGAAATTGTTGAGGTGGAGATGTATCTGTTTTTGATCGGTAGTGGGGTAGTCGTAGCCTAAATTCGACATCCGTTAATCAACGGCCACAGGTTTCGCAACAACGCCACCACTACGCCCTCATCAATAAACCTGCAATCTATAACGTCCACCACCCGTAGGGGCGAGAGGGGAAGGTGATGCTTCTGTTAGTTGTGATTGTTTCGGGTTTTGCGTGAGAGAGAGAGAGAGAGTGAGAGAGAGTGAGAGAGTAAAGATGTTGCTTCTCACTACTCTGTGCTGGTATCTGTTAGTGTTTGTGAGATATCGCTAGAGAGAGTAGATACGTTTAAGGGATGAAGGTATCCTCTTCACGGCTCTTTTCTTGTCGGTGTTTGTGGTTAGGGTGACCGAGTGTACCCACTCCACGGCTCTCCTTTTGGGTGCGACTCCATTGGGCCATGTGTGAAGTTGCTTTGGTGAGGTGGAAGGATGGGAGCAGCAAATTTTCAAATCCTGCTTGATTCCCTTTAGGTGGGTGTGCGCGTGCTGTAGAGGTGGGTGCTCGAAGCTTGCTTGATGGACATACAATTAGTTGGTTCTCGTAGTTTAGAGTGAGAGCTGGTTATATCTACTGGTCATATCATTTCATGTTTTTTTCTGTCCGTAGGTTGTAACTTATCCCAGTATGCTGGGGTTGTTTTGTTAACTTCTTATTAATGAAACAGGGTGGCCTTATTCCACCTTTTCCCTCAGAAAAAAAAAAAAAACTTAATGCTTTTGGATCGGGTTTTAAAACATTTTCCAGTTTTTAAAATCAAAACAGGGGATAATTTTGTTTGGATACAAATTTTTCTAAAACTCATCTTAAAATTTCACACTCAAAACATACGTTTAAAATGAGTTTTTAGAAAATAGAAAAAACATATTTGATGAGATAAGTTTTTTCATTTCCCACCCAACATACTGTATATGTATATGTATATGTGTATACATTATGTACTATACAGTATGCATTTATATGTATGTATATATAATAGTATGCATATATTATTATTATTATTATTATTATTATTATTATTATTATTATTATTATTATTATTATTATTATTATTATTATTATTATTATTTTATATATACACTATTATTATAATATATTATTATTTCATAAATACTATTATTATAATATAATATAATATAATATAATATAATATTATATATATATATATATATATATATATATATATATATATATATATATATATATATATATATATATATATATATATATACACACACACACACTCACATTATTATTATTATTATTATTATTATTATATATTACTATTATATATTATTATATATATTATTATATAATATATTATTATTATAATATACTGTTATATATATAATTATAATATATTATTATTACATATATATATCTCTAATATTATAATGGGAGAAGGCCTTAGTGTCATTTGTCATTTTGTCATTCTACCAACATGTGCAACACACGTACATAACTAATATAAAGGAGATTTTCAGTTCAAATCCTCCCTACGTCATAGTTTTTATTTTTATTTTTTGAAATTATTAAAACGTGCATCGCACGTGTAAATTACTAGTCATAATAATAATAATAATAATAATAATAATAATAATAATAATAATAATATTATTATTATTATTATTATTATTATATATATACTATTATTATAGTATATTATTATTATATTTATTATTATTATTTTATATTACTATTATATATTATTATTATAATAAATTGTTATATATATAATTATAATATATTATTATAATTATTATATATTATTATATATATGTATATTATTAAATATGTTTATTATAATAAATTATTTTATATTATTATATATTAGTATGTATGTATCAATATGTATGTATGAATCTGTATACATCATGTATGTATCAGAGTATATATATTGCATATACATACAGCCAAACCAATACATACATTATATATAATAGTATACAATATAGAGTATTTATATATATACATATATACATAAATACGGATTATATATATACATACATAATGTACAGTTTACCAAACGTCTTTTATACTTTAATTTTGAAAAGAACTATTTTACGAAAAAAGTTTAGCAAACAATACTCTGTTTTCGAAAATCACAAAAAATAACTTTATAAATATTTTTCAAAAAATATGTTTAAAATAAATTTTCAAAACAACGAACGTAGCCTTAGTTACTCTCAGCCATCCAGATCCAGCAATCCAATCTTGATCTGATTGTCAAGACATTGCTTCTTCCCCAAGTTAGAAGAATCCTCATATGTTGCTCCCACACCAAGTCAAACAGTAACAATCAATTAGTCCTAACTTTTTTATTTTTGTATCAACCAGACTAGGGCTGGCAACGAGCTGGGTTTGGGTCGAGCCTGAGCCCGAAATTTAAAAAATAGGCCCGAACTCGACCCGACCTTTTGACTTAACAAACTAGGCATGTGTCTGGGCCCGAATTAGGCCCAAAAAGTGGTTCGACCTAAGCCCGAACTATTTATGCATGTTCTAATATATAACTTTCCCATAAAATAAAACTATATCAAGAATAATATACGAGCAGAAAAAAATAGGAATACCACAAACTTTTTAAGTAATTCACATCAAAATTTTCCATTTTCATTTAATTTTATGTACAAGCCACAATTTCTCTATCTATAAACTTTAACACTTGTTGCTGCTGATTTCGGGTGTGGGAGCAAACAGATGATTTTGTGAGTTCTTTGAGGAAAACAGTAGAGCGAACCTGTTGACTCCACCAATATGTTGACTTGTTCCTTGCTGCAGTCATGAACCTACACAAAGTTCGATACACTGGGATGGATCCCGGCGACGAACCCTCCGACGCTCTTGTCAGTAATCTCCAAGATTAAGAAGAAGCTTTAATTAGGAAACGATTCATTACCTTGTAACGGTGGGGGGAGAGAGGTATTCATAGTTGCCTTAGGGATCTATTTCGAGATAAGGACAAATCTCTACTTCCCGGTGTGGATGGGTAAGAAGTGGTTAAAACCACCTCTTAAGGATAATCACGAATCTGACTTCCTCTTTATCTTTCTGAATTGGTTTGTAACAGGTTAGTACCCGTACCCAATAGGAAAAATCTGTCTATGGGTTATTGAGCTTTAAAGAAGATATCCAGTTCCCAATTCGGACCCGTTTGTAGGTGAAATTACCGTTTTACCCCTGAGAGCTTTAAGTATCGTGCCCGATTTGAACGGTCCCGATTTAGTTCTATTTTTAGCCATATCACGAGCCACCAACTCCTAAAGACTATGTTTTACAGCCTTTGAGGAGTAGTTTTGCTGTTTCAATGGCGTACGAGACTTTATCGGAGTTCTTAAAGGGATTTGGGTCTTGCTTGATGTGTGACGGCGCTGAGTTGAGCTTGTAAAGTGACCAAAATGATTCTTGGATTTTCCTGTATTTTTTCCAATTTTTAAATTATTTTTTGAATTTTTTATTCAATTTTGCAAAGTGGTGATGTAACGCCCAGCCCCAATACTCAGACAATTTTATTATTTTTAGAAGACAAATTAGGTACTATGTAGTACAACTACCCACCACAGGCTGCCTCTAAAAAGGTGGTTAACCAATCAGGTGACTCTTGATCAGAGGCAATTTTATTTACACTTAATTAATTTTTGTGTACTCCTGATATGGGATTAATTAATACAACATCTCCTCTTATCTCAAATCCCGTGCAAATTTTAAAGAGGAAGCCCAGTGGCCCATCCTCCAATGCCACGTCATCACCTCTATACAAAGGCAGCAACTCTAACATCTTCAAACCAAATGGGGCCCCCATGTGTGAGATGACGTCACCATCTCTCAAGTAACCAACAACACATCTGCTGTTATCAAATCCCGTGGGTCCCCCCCTTTTTTTTCTCAACTTCTCTCTCCTTCTTTTTTTTATTATATATATTTTATTTATTATACTATTTCAGAAATACGGGGTATTACATACACCCCACCTTTAGAAATCAGCGTCCTTGCTGAGTACGGGGTACACAACTAGTGTAGTATCCGCCTTTCTAGCCGATGTGGTGTCGTCCTCAATCCCGGAGATCAATCATTCTCAACACTGCAGATCGGATATCCAGAGATCAATCACTTTCTACATCGCAGATCATATCCGATCCGGGAGACCAGTGACTTTCAACACCGCAGATCATACCCGATCCCGGAGATCAATGACTTTCAACACTGTGGATCATACTGAGGCCCTCTTCCACACCCAGTTTCGAAAGTCGGCTCATATACCATTTGTAATGCCCCACCCCAATACTCAGACAATTTTATTATTTTTAGAAGACAAATTAGATACTATGTAATACAACTGTCACGCCCCGCTTCCTAAAAAGAATACGGAATACGGATATGCAACAAAAGCTCAGCAAATGATTTTCATCAACCATAAGCTGTTCAAGAAATCTTTACAACATTCACATGAATCATCAGAGTCGGAAGCAAAAGAATCAACCACATGCACATATGAGCCAAAATACCAACAAGAATACTCGAAACCAAATATATAAATCTCAAATAGTCATGATCTGAATAAAACAAATATCTTGGGTCACATTGCCCAAATACAAGAATAAATCCAAGTCTCAAAATACAATATTGTTCAAGCAAGATACAAGAAATAATAATAATAAAATGCAGCACTAATACTTCATGTCACCGATACCATCTGGAACCTGTTCTTCAAAATCTGCAATTCAACGAATGCAGGGAAGAGTGAAAGAGAAAAACAAGTACCCGTCAATTGTAAGTTACGGGCCACTTATAGTAGGATACAAGCACATGGGGAAACTAACTAACAACATGGTATAAGTATGATGTCAATATAAACAACTAGCATGGCAAAATGAACAAGTGTAAATGGCATGAATCAAGTGTCAAGTAATCAAGTATCATGTAAACATGCATCAAGTGTCAAGTATCATGTAATCATGTATCAAGTGTCAAGTATCAAGTCTCAAGTATCAAGTAGTCAAGTATACAGCAAGCATGTATCATGTTCAAGTATCATGTTCAAGCATCATGTTCAAGTATTATGTATCAAGTCTTGTAGTGATTACTATCTAGGTAGCACTTCATGCAGTCCGCCTTACATGGTTTCTACAACAAACAGTTTCGCTTTAGATTTTATAGTGGACCATAGAGGGCAGTATACTCGGGGATAAGTCAAGTAATCAAGCTCCAAGCTCTAAGTATCATGTATCATGTAAACATGTGTCAAGTTGTGCATGTAGCAAGTATCGTGTCTTGCGTGCAAGTATCAAGTAATCACATGTCAAGTATCTTGTCTCAAGTAATCACGTAGGATCAGTGGATCCCTTTTCGAGTACACGTTTCTGAATTATTCACTATTAGATCTGTCCCTTAAACTCCGGCTTGGTTATTTATTATTAATATCAAACAAAAATGTATATGTACAAAATATATCAAGAACAATATGGAATGATCATGTGGCAAGTTCAAGTTGCAAGATAAACATGTACGAGTGCAAGATAATACATGAAAGAATAAAATAAACAAATCTCTAGTTCAGGACAGCAAGACCATACTGTGGTAAAACAGTGATTCCTAGTGTTACAAGCATGCAAACCTGAATCCGTTGAAACGACTAGATAATAGATTCCAAACTGAATCCAGCGAGTATAAATAAGTTATATATTAATTCACAAAAACATAGCTCAAAACTGATTTGAATACAGAAAATAGGTTCAGCCAGAAATCAGAAAAACGAATTCAAGAACTAGAAAACAGAATGAAAACTCAATAGATAAATCCACGAAAAATCTGGGGTATTCCCCTATATGTCCAGTATCTAAATATAAAGTTTCAGAATTTTCCAGTAAAATTAGATCAGTCATCAAAAATCGGGAAACATCAATATACGAGAGTTTGGCAAATCTGAAATTCCCAACATTGCTGTACGAAAACTATGATATCTCGCAACCAGTGAAACGAAATCCAATTCCGCCAAAGGGATATGAAAATAGATAAAATATACTAACTTTCATATTTCACAAAGATTTTCCATACAGTAAAAGGAATCAGGGTGAAAATATATTTCTTTACAGAACAACGAGTAAAATACAGCAAGTATAATTTTCATAAACGAGCATGAAACGGCACATAAATCTCATCAATAAAATCCACCAAAATTCTGGGTAATCCATAACTAGATAAAGAAATACTGACCAAAGTTTTGGATCAAAATAATACTTGTAGAACAGTTGTTAAAATGATTTAGTCATCAAAAACACCAAGAAACGAAATCTGGAAAAGATCGACACCTGTGTAGTAAAACAGTCATAAGTCACTCATACGAAAACGAAATCAAGCAAGGTTAGAGGGGTTGGGAAATAGACGAAATTCTCTAAAACTCATGTTTTATACCGAAATTGAGATACTGACTTCAAGACAGTCCAAAACAGCAAACAAAACAGATCAGCGACAAAATACAGATTTTTCCCTTTTAACAACTCAACATATATCATACAAAACTTGTTCAAAACACAACCAAACATGAAATCGAGTCAACAAAGTGTTCAAACAACACGAATTAGGGTATCTAGCATGTCCACACCAAGTATATCACATGGGTCTCAACCAAATCACGAATTCTCACAAAAGTCCCACGTACATGATCAAAATCAAGAACGGGTAAAACCTAAGTTATTTCATGTCCATATTGTGTCGTGAGGCAACTATGGGAAAAATTTCACAATAGAGACAAGACCCATCAAACATAATACAAACAAGAGTCGTCTCTAGACCCAACTATACTATAGGTGGTATTTTTTACTTGTATCAAACAAATGAATTGGAGTACAAGTTGCTTGCTTTAATCGAAGATGAAGAACGACGAAAATCAAGAATAACGGGAATGGATTCCCGATAACGAGCAAAACCCACGAAAGACACGAATCAAAATCCACGGACTAATGAATCCAAGCAAATTTGAGCGAAAATCTCCACACGAATAAAAACTCCAAAAGAGAGATGATCCAAGAGGGATGATGACAATAGTGGCTTGCAGCCACAAGAGAGATCTACGCCGGAGAGGATAAGAGAGATTAGGGATTGTAGTATGGTGGTGTAGGAGATGGTCGGCAAAGGGATGATGGGCTCGGGAGTTGGGGTGCTGGCGTCGGGATGGTGCACAGGCTGGAGGGGGGTCAGCGGCCTGGGTCGGGTTTGGGGGTGTGCGGCGCAAGCAGCGGGGAAAGAGGGGGAGGCCGGGTTGAGGGAGGCTAGGGTTAGGGTTTGTGATTAGGGTTTAGGCTTAGGGGGATTAGAGATGTATATATATAAGGGGATTAGGGTTAATGGGTAATTGGGTTGTGGGTAATTAGGAGTAATAGCAGGATTTGTTTAATTGTGTTTTAATTATGATACAATTTGTATAGGATATCATATAGGATTGGAGATTTAATTTGGCTTTGGAAATCTTATTAGGAATCAACAATAGGATTGGGAATAGGATAACAACCAATCACCACCACAAGTACCCAAGAACCAAAAATAAAGAGGACAAGAACTAAATGAAAGAAAGAACAAAATAATGAAGAACGAAACAAAAGGGACAACTAATTAAACACAAAGAGCTCAAAATGGAATAAAACTAATATATATAATGAAAACAACTCCAATATACGGTTCAGAAAGAATACAAGAGAGAAAATATACCGAAACGAAAAATACACTCAAAAATACAGATTCATGTTTTCACCCTGATTCCTTTTACTGTATGAAAAATATTTCTGAAATATTAAAGTTAGTTTATTATATCTATTTTATCTCCCTTTGGTGGATTTAGATTTCGTTTCACGGCTTGCGAGATATTTCAATTTTCGTACAGCGGTGTTGGGAATTCCAGATTTGCCAAACTACCGTGTCGTAATGTTTTCAGATTTTTGATGACTAAACTAATCTTTCTGGAAAATTATGAAACTTTATATTTTGATGCAAGACATATAGGGAAATACCCCAGATTTTTCTTGGAATTTATTATGATGATTTTTTGCTGTTTCCCTGTACTTGAATATAATTTACTGATTTCTGGCTGAACGCATTTTCTGGTTTAGATTCAGTTTTGAGTTGTGATTTTGTGAAACACTATATGACTTATTTATATTCACTGGATTTGTGTGAAAGTCTATTTTCCAGATCCTTTGACGGATCCATATTTGGATATTTGTAGTAGCAAGAATCACTATTTTTGTACAACACTGTCTTGCTGTCCTGAATTAGAAAAACTAGTTATTTTACCCTGTTATGTGTTATCTTGTACCTGCACTTGTTTATCTTGCACACTAAACCTGATACATGTTTATACCCTGTTATCCTTACTTTGTTTTGTGACACATATACGCATGCCTGATTATAATAATAAATGACTAAGCCGGAGTTAAGGGAAAAATCTAGTAGTGGAAAATATAGAAACGTGTACTTAGAAGAGGACCTGTGTCCTGCCTGCCTGTTACGTGTTCATGACTACATGAGTCACGATCCTGTTACCTGTACCTAACTGAATGCTTCCCTATAGGAAGGTGTACTCGGAAGAGAACCACTAGGTTCTATCTGTTCCTGTTATTCCTGTTATCCTGAACCCTGACTCCACTGCCCTATGGACTCCACTACGAAATCTAAAGCGAAACTGTTTGTTATAGCAACCATGTAGTAAAAGCTGGGATGCATGAAGTACTACCTAGATAGTAATATAACAAGACTTGACATGACATAATCTAATTTCCTGTACTTGATACCTGATTATCCTGTTACATGACTACCTGTTTACCTGTTACCTGATACCTGTTATTGTTAACCTGTTTACCTTTTTACTTGACACTTGATACATGTTACCTGTACCTGTTAGTATACCATGCTACTTGTTTCTCTTTTCCTGATTCATGTTAGATATTATATTTCTGTTGACACACTTATACCATGCTATGCTTGTTACTTAGAATTATCTATCCCCTGTACTTGTATCCTACATTATAAGTGGCACGTAACTTGCAACTGACGGGTACTTATTTTCTTTTTACTTCTCCTGCATATTTACTAATTGCAGATCAGGATAGTCGACTGCTAGATGGTATTGGCGAGATGATGTATTAATGCTGGATTTTCTACTTTATTATTATTATTACTTGTTGCTTGAACTTGAAGAAATTGTACTTGATTACTTGGATATTTATTTGTATTTGGGTAATGTGACCCCAGGATATTTAACTTGTCCAGATTCTGATTTATTTAAGATTTATATATTTTTGGTTTCAAGTAAATTTCTGTTGGTATCTTGTTTCATTTATGCATGTCTGGTTGTATCTTTTGCTTCCGACTCTGATTATTCCTGTGGTATGTTGTAAAGTTTCCTGAACAGCTTATGGATGATGAAAATCAATACTGGGCTTTTGTTACGTACTCGTATTCTGTACTTTTGGGAAGCTGGGTGTGATAGTTGGGGTGTTGGCGTCGGGATGGTGAACAGGCCGGAGGGGGGGTCGGCGGCCTGGGTCAGGTTTGGGGGTGTGCGACACAAGCAGCGGGGAGAGAGGGGGAGGCCGGGTTGAAGGAGGCTAGGGTTAGGGTTTGTGATTAGGGTTTAGGGTTAGGGGGATTAGAGATGTATATATATAAGGGGATTAGGGTTAATGGGTAATTGGGTTATGGGTAATTAGGAGCAGTAGTAGGATTTGTTTAATTGGGTTTTAATTAGGATACAATTTGTATAGGATATCAAATAGGATTGGAGATTTAATTTGGCTTTGGAAATCTTATTAGGGATCAACAATAGGATTGGGAATAGGATAACAACTAATCACCACTACAAGCACCCAAGAACCAAAAATAAAGAGGACAAGAACTAAATGAAAGAAAGAACAAAATAATGAAGAACGAAAGAGACAACCAATCAAACACAAAGAGCTCAAAATGAAATAAAACTAATATATATAATGAAAACAACTCCAATATACGGTTCAGAAATAATACAAAGGAGAAAATAAACAAAAACAAAAAATACACTCAAAAATACACAAAATGAAAAACAGGGGTTACAATCCTACTCACCTAACAAGAAGAATTTCGTCATCGAAATTTAAAAAGAAGATACATAGGGTAACCCCAAAATAACTAAAAGAACAAAACAAAAACTACTCAAACAAATGAGGAAACTTCTGCTGAATCTCCTCCTCCAGCTCCCAAGTCGACTCACCAGGCGAGTGAGAATTCCAAGCAACACGAACCAACTTGATGACCCTGTTCTTAAGCACTTTCTCCCGCCGATCCACAATAGAAACTGGCAGAATCTCACAAGTCAAATCCCGCCGAATGGTCAACTCAGAATAGTCGATCACATGGCTCTCATCTTGGATATATCTCTTGAGTTGTGAGACATGGAAAACATCGTGCACTCCTGATAGAGCTGGCGACAATGCAAGACGATAGGCCACCTTGCCTACTCGCTGCAAAATCTCAAACGGTCCAATAAATCTCGAGCTAAGCTTACCCCCACCACCGAACTGAATGACACCTCGCCACGGCGATACCTTTAGGAAAACATGGTCACCAACACCAAACTTCAAAGCTCTCCGATGGACATCAGCCCATCGCTTTTGCCTGTCCTGAGCTGCCTGCAAATGATTCCTGATCTGAACCACTGCATCAACTGTTTTGGTGATCAACTCCGGACCCAACAACTTCCTCTCACCAATGTCATCCCAGCACACCGGCGATCTGCACTTCTGCCCATAGAGTGCCTCGAACGGAGCAGCTTTAATACTGGCTTGAAAGCTGTTATTGTATGAGAACTCCGCGAGATGCAAATGATCCTCCCAAGACCCACCAAACTGAAGCATAGAGGACTTCAACATGACCTCAAGAATCTGAATAGTCCTCTCTGATTGTCCATCATTCTGGAGATGAAAAGGTGTACTGTACTTCAATTTACTCTCCAAACTGTTCTGAAGACTCTCCCAGAACTGAGATCTGAATCTCGTATCCTTGTCGGATACAATACTAGCTGGAACCCCATGAAATCTAACAATCTCTTATATATACCTCTCAGCTAGGCTCTCAGTAGACTGCCCGACACAAAAAGGAATGAAGTGAGCACTCTTCGTCAAACGGTCGACAATCACCCAAATGGCATTATGACCCTTAGGATTTATCGGCAAAGTGGTCACAAAATCCATAGTGATATGTTCCCACTTCCACTCTGGAATAGGAAGCGGTTGAAGAAGTCCAGCGGTTCTTTGATGCTCTACCTTAACCTGTTGGCAGATCAAACACTGAGCAACAAACTGAGCCACAACCCTTTTCATACCCTACCACCAGAAATGAAGCTTCAAATCCCGATACATCTTAGTACCGCCAGGATGGATAGAATACGAAGACTGATGGGCTTCCTCAAGCAACCTCTGACGAACATCGCCTTCCGGGACACATAATCTGGACCCAAAACGAAGCGATCCATCCGAATAAATAACCATGTCCGTCCTGGACCCAGACTCAACCTCAGCTCGAAATCTCTGCAACTGTGCATCACTAACCCACGCCTTTTTAATCTGATCAATAAGAGATGACTGCAGCTGAAGCACCAAACAACTCCAATCAGAACTCGGCAACAAAACTTCCAACTCCAACCTCTTCATCTGCTCAATCAGATCCCTCTGCTGAGTCAAGAACATAACTGCCGGTCTCCTGCTCAAAGCATCTGGCACCAAGTTTACTTTACCAGAATGGTATTGCAAACTGATGTCATAATCGGCCATAAGCTCCAACCAACGCCTTTGCCTCATGTTTAACTCCTTCTGGGTGAAGACGTACTTGAGACTTTTGTGATCTATAAAGATCTCCACTCAGTCCCAAGTAAATAATGCCTTCACAGCTTCAAAGCATAAATCACTGCCGCTAACTCCAAGTCATGAGTCGGATAGTTTCTCTCATGTAGCCTCAACTGCTTCGATGCATACGCAACGACTCGGCCCTTTTGCATCAAAACTGCTCCAAGACCCTTACCAGAAGCATCACAGTGAATTACAAATCTGCCTGAACCCTCGGGAATAGTCAACACAGGCGCTGACGTCAATCTGTTCTTCAACTCAACAAAAGCTCCATCACACTCATCAGACCAAAAGAACTTCTGATCCATCCCAGTCAACTTAGTCAACGGTCCTGCTATCTACGAAAAATCTTGGACGAGCTTCCGATAATAGCCAGCCAAACCTAGAAAACTCCTGACTTCTGAAACTGACTTGGGAATAGGCCAATCCTTCACAGCCGCAACCTTGGTAGGATCCACAGAAATACCATCACTGGAGATAATATGCCCCAAGAATGAAATCCTGTCGAGCCAAAACTCGCACTTGCTAAGTTTCCCATAGAGCTGATTCTCCCTCAAAGTCTGCAGAACCACTCTAAGATGCTCAGCATAATCTTCCTGATTCCGAGAATACACCAAAATATCATCAATGAAGACCACCACGAATCTATCCAAGAACTGAGAGAAGACCCGGTTCATAAGACTCATAAATACAGCCAGCGCATTCATGACTCCGAACGGCATCACAAGATACTCATGGTGCCCGTATCTAGTCCTGAAAGCAGTCTTCTGTATATCCGCAACCTTCACCTTGACTTGGTGATACCCAGAACGAAGATCCAACTTCAAGAAAACAGCAGCCCCACTCAACTGATCAAACAAATCATCGATCCTGGGCAACGGATACCGATTCTTCACAGTAACTCTGTTCAGTTCCCGATAATCCATTCACAGTCGACGACCACCATCCTTCTTGTCGAAAAAAAGGACTGGAGCATCCACTGGGTCTGATGAAACCAAAATCAAGCAACTGCTGAATCTGCACCTTAAGCTCTGCTAGCTCAACCGGTGCCATCCTGTAGGGACTCTTCGATATCGGTGCTGTTCCAAGCTGAACATCAATACCCACTTCCCTATCAGGGGGAGCTGAACATCAGTACCGAATTCCACTTCCCTATCAGGGGGTAAGCCAGACAACTCATCTGGAAAAACATCCAAGAAATTCCGAACTACTAGAGGCGCAGCCTCACAGCCTGAATGCAACTCCATCGCACAAACCTCCTGATCAACTGCAACTCGGCCAAGGGAAGACTTCCCAGCATGGAACTCAAACTCTGCGCGATTTGGAATCCGAACAAAACTTTCTTGGCATGGCAATCAATAATGGCATGGGTTTCACCCAACCAATCCATACCCAGAATAATGTCGAACCCCGAATTCCCAATTACAATCAGATTGGCTTTGAACTCTGTGCTACTAATAATTACGGGACACTGCCTGCACTCCCGGAAACAAATGACAACTCCACTACCTGGAACAATGTTCCAAGCCTCTGACATGTTGCTGCACTCTAACTGATGGCGAGCGACAAATAGAGAAGAGACAAAAGAATGGGTTGCCCTAGAATCAAACAGAACATGAGCAGGGAAAGAGCACACAAGCAAAACACCTAAGATAGAAAAACAGAAGAGACAAGGAAAAGAAAGGTTGAACAGGGGTAAGAAAAAACAAAATGCAGAAGACAACAGAAGGGAATAAAGCAAGGGAAATGAAGAAAACAAATAGAAACATCAAACAATAAAACAATAAAACAAAAGATACCTGCAACCAGACCCTCAGCTGACTCAGCATCTGCCGCAGTCAGGTTGAAAGCCTGACCTCTCCTCGGGACAGCGGTCCTCTGACCGGCAATCTGCTGTTGCGGGAGAAGCGGTGGTCTAACTGGACCACGAGCTGCGACAACTGGCTGGAGGAGCCAACCACGGGCAGTCCCGCACCGAATGATCAGCAGCACCACATCCAAAACAGCGACGATTGGCACATCGGTAATCCTTGCGCTCATGCCCTGGAAGACGGAAAAAGTCACATAAACCAACTCTCGGAGGACCCGCAGAAGAGTAAGGAGCTGCCCTGACCGGAAGGGCTAGAACAGGTCTCCGAATAGGCCCACCAGAGGACCTAGCAACAGAGTGCAGAACAGTCCACTGAGAAGAAGCCAATCCACCATGAGCTTGCTCCTGGACCCTAGCTGCCTCAAGAGCCTCAGCATAGGTACGCAAACGAAGAGAGACAAGCTGCACCTTGATGTCTCGCTCAAGCCCCAAAATGAACCAACGAGCGCTATCCTCTACGTTCGCCACAAGAATGGCTGCGAAGCGGCTAAGTCTCGTAAATTCGGCTGCGTACTCGTTCACAGACTTGGAGCCCTGTTTCAAGAAAGTCTTATGTTACAACATTACATGAACAATATGTAACAAAATTTCATTACTCGAAATAACGACCAACCTGCTTAATGGCTAAGAATTGTTGCTCCATCTCAACTCTGGTGCTGCTAGGAAAGAACTTCTCCAAGAAGCTCCTAGTGAAAATGGCCCAAGTGATCAGTCTTTCGAGTCTTTCGGACTCGGACCTCCACCAGATGTGAGCCAAGTCCACCAACTGGATGGTAACCACATCCACATAATCTGCATCTGCAACTCTAGCTGCCAAAAGAAGTTGCTCTGTCCGAATCAACCACTGTTCAGCCTCCAAAGGCACCTCAGTGCCTGAAAACCTATCGGGATGCAGCCTCATAAAGTCTGTGAATGTTCCCGGATGGGGTGGAAGAACATCCTACCTAGGCGCAATAGGCGGAGGAACTCGAACGGCTTCCAAAGCAGTCATCACCAAATCACTATGGTTCTGCTGCTGATTAATCAAGCGCTCAAGCACAGCAGTGACAGCCTCAATCGGGTCACCATGCGACTGAGAAGTAGAACCCTGCGAGCCATAGTCTGCACAAAACCAAAAACAGTTAGCATCCAGATCAATATTGATAATATTTGATTCATTTATGCATGCATGGTTGGTGAAATGCTGAGCAGATCCCAGTTCGAGCCAAGCTTGTCTAATATATTGGACAACTAATGTATTAGCCAAACCTGGTGCTTTGATACCACTAAAAACCCTGTCACGCCCCACTTCCCAAAAAGAATACGAAATACGGATACGCAACAAAAGCCCAGTGATTGATTTTCATCATCTATAAGCTGTTCAAGAAATCTTTACAATATTCACAAGAATCATCAGAGTTGGAAGCAAAAGAATCAACCACATGCACATATGCGACAAAATTCCTACAAGAATACTCGAAACCAAATATATAAATCTCAAATAGTCATGATCTGAATAAAACAAATGTCTTGGATCACATTGCCCAAATACAAGAATAAATCTAAGTCTCAAAATACAATATTGTTCAAGCAAGCTACAAGAAATAATAATAATAAAATGCAGCACTAATACTTCATGTCACCGATACCGTCTGGAACCTGTTCTCCAAAATCTGCAATTCAACGGATGCAGGGAAGAGGGAAAGAGAAAAATAAGTACTCGTCAATTGTAAGTTACCGACCACTTATAATGTAGGATACAAGCACATGGGGAAACTAAGTAACAATATGGTATAAGTATGATGTCAACATAAACAACTAGCATGGCAAAATGAACAAGTGTAAATGACATGAATCAAGTGTCAAGTAATCAAGTATCATGTAAACATGTATCAAGTGTTAAGTATCATGTAATCATGTATCAAGTGTCAAGTATCAAGTCTCAAGTATCAAGTAGTCAAGTATACAGTAAGCATGTATCATGTTCAAGTATCATGTTCAAGTATTATGTATCAAGTCTTGTAGTGAATACTATCTAGGTAGCACTTCATGCAGCCCAGCTTACATGGTTGCTACAACAAACAGTTTTGCTTTACATTTCATAGTGGACTATAGAGGGCAGTATACTCGGGGACAAGTCAAGTAATCGAGCTCCAAGCTCCAAGTATCATGTATCATGTAAACATGTGTCAAGTTGTGCAAGTGGCAAGTATCGTGTCTTGCGTACAAGTATCAAGTAATCACATGTCAATTATCATGTCTCAAGTAATCACATAGGATCATTGGATCCCCTTCCGAGTACACATTTTTGAATTATCCACTATTAGATCTGTCTCTTAAATCCCAGCTTGGTTATTTATTATTAATGTCAAACAAGTATGTATATGTGCAAAATATATCAAGAATAATATGGCATGATCATGTGGCAAGTTCAAGTTTCAAGATAAACATGTACGAGTGCAAGATAATACATGAAAGAATAAAATAGACAAATCTCAAGTTCAGGACAGCAAGACCATACTGTGGTAAAACAGTGATTCCTAGTGTTACAAGCATGCAAACCTGAATCCATCGAAACTTCTAGATAATAGACTCCCAACCGAATCCAGCAAGTATAAATAAGTCATATATTAATTCACAAAAACATAGCTCAAAACTGATTTAAATACAGAAAATAGGTTCAGCCAGAAATCAGAAAAACGAATTCAAGAACTAGAAAACAGAATGAAAACTCAATAGATAAATCCACGAAGAATCTGGGGTATTCCCCTATATGTTCAGCATCTAAATATAAAGTTTCAGAATTTTTCAGTAAAATTGGATCAGTCATCAAATATCGGGAAACATCAATATACGTAGGGATGGCATTCGGGCCGGGCCGGGCCGGGTTTGACCGGGTTTTGACTGGTCCCGGGCTAACCTGGGCCGGGATCCTCCCAACGCGGGCCGGGCCGGGCTGGGCTCAAGGTAAGAAACCTTGGCCCGGACCTGGCCCCCAGCCCCTAGTGTGGGGGCCGGGCCGGGTCGGTTCTGGCCTGGCCCATGTATAGAGATTTTTTTTAAAGTATTGTTAAAGAACAAGTATATGGATTTGTAATTTCATAACAATTGCAAAGAATAAAATTTCATAAATAATTGAAGTACATGAATAAATACAGTACATGATTAAATAAATTTGAACTTCTTGAATAAAATTAAGTACATGAATAAAATTCATACAAATTTGTCTATTTAGATCAAATCATCAAATTACAAATCAAGGGAATTACTTGAATTTAAAGATCGAGATGGCCTCTACTTAGATTGAAGAGAAGGCATTGGACTATTGTCGTGCACTTCAACTTAACCTAAATATAGAATCTCATCACTTTAAATTTCCAATTAATTACAATTAATTGAACAACATTTTAATGTAAATTAACTAAATGTAATCGTTCATTCATCGCTACTTGTTGATCCACCTCCAGCTTGTGCTTCAAGTAAGTCTTGGGTCCTCTCTTCCGCTTTCATCCAATCTTCGGCGCATACTAGCATCTCCAAATTTTTGGCTGTCAATCGGTTCCTGCTCGGGCTCATTATCCTGCCACTAAGAGAAAGAGCACTTTCCGATGCAACAGTTGACACCGGTGTTGTTAGCAGATCTTTAGCCATACAAGAAAGAATATTAAAAATTGCTTCATTAGTCTTCCAAAATTGTAACACATCTTCAACATCTTCAACTGCACTTTGTGCATTATACCAATTCAACTCATTAGGTGAATTGGTTCTTGCCTTTTTTGATTTAATAAGATTTAAAATACCAATACTAGTTTGACTCTTTCCTTTTGCTAATATGGAGGAAGAAGAAGAAGATTCAACATTTTGTGTTTGTGTTTGAATAGTGTTAGTTGAATAAATCCTATCATAAGAATCATATAACCTAATCAAAACATTCTCAAATTTACGAGTAAAAGCAACATGATCAAAATCTAGTATTGCATTGTGTGGGGGCATAAGTGTAGAAAATTTCAATTAAATTTTTTGTACCTTCTAATTTAATCATAGGATTCATTACACTAGCTACACAATATAACATAGGAATTGGATGAAAATATTTCAAAAATTTAACATATGCCGCATTAACCATATCTCTAATAAAAGGGTCATTTTGCAAATCTTTAATTGTTGTCATCATAGTCACAATTTCAAGTAAAATACCACTAGATGTAGATGTATATGTTTTCGAAAATTGCAAAGTTGCATCGTTAAAAGGTTGTAAAAATTTATATAAACTATCGGAAAAAAACCAAAAATCATCATCTAACATACAATTTTGCATATCCATTGCGACACAAAAATCTCTAAGATTAAAACGATAATGAAGAACAACACCTAATAATTCAAAGGTAGAATTCCAACGATGTCGTACATCTTTAGGAAAACGTCTACATACAATGCCCCTAAGTTTACACCAATCATGAAAAGCTTGATAAATTGGACCACTCAATGTAATATAATGAACACAATCTCTCATAGCTTCTAGTTTATCATTTCCATATTTTAGTGTATCTTGCACACAAAAATTTAAAATATGACAGGCACACCTAACATGAAAAATTTCGGGTTCCACAGGATCTAAAGTAATTTTTAAACTCTCAAATGCCTTAGTGTTATTGGATGCATTATCAAAACCAATATCAAACACTTTATCATGAATAAAAAATTATTGCATGCTTCCATAATGTGTGTGGCTATAATTTCACCCTTATGTAGGTACCTAACATACCCAAAAGAAATTATTCTCTTTTGAAGTAACCAATCCGAATCTATCCAATGACATGTTACACACATCATTGGAACCCCGTTTACTCCTACTCACCCATCCGATATCAATGAAACTCTAGTGTTTAGTGATTTTAGTATTTCTATCAAAAAATCCTTATTCTCATTGTAAACTAATTTACAATCACCCTTAACAACATTCCTAGCAATTTTTTTAAAATGGGGGTTGAAGGTGGTATGTACAAAATCCTCTACATATTTTTGTTCACCAAACGAATATGGCAATTCACCCCTAATTACTAATTTAGCGATTCCCTTACGAACGTGATCGTGATCATATGTATGACTATTTACTTGACCGGTTTTAGGATGTATTTTTTGTTGTGTGAAGTTATCTTTCGAAAATTGTGGTTGACATTTGTTTAAGTGACGTTGAAGTGTAACCGTTCCCGATCCTACTTTAAACTTATATAGGGTTTGACACTTCTTACATATTTTAAGTCCTACACTCTTATCATTTTGTGAAGGGACAAAATTGAAAAATTTGTGTACTTCCGAAGTAGTCCCTCTTGTTTTCCTTGAGTTTAGAGAAGGACCTTGTTCCGACGGTTGTGGTTCTACATGATCTTCTATTTCTATAGGATTTGAGTGTGTTTCATTCAAATCGGGAAAACTATCATAATTCATAAATGTTTCTTCACTATCTATATATTGGTTAGGAATGGAAGGAATGTGATGACTAGTAGATTCTTGACTACTATACCTACCACCACCGCGTGATCGATTAGAGGCCATTTAACTATGAAAAAGTAGTGTATGTAAAAATTATATAGAAAACAACAACTAAATGTATGACAACTAATAATTAAAAATAAACAACAATCTATCTCAATTACAAATTAACAACAATATCAAGAACTAGTCAGTGAGTAGTGTATGTTTCTTTTACCACTTTACCAAAATTAAAAATAAAATTTAAAAAAAATGAGAGGAAGAAGATCAAGAAAACACAAATTATATGAGAATAATGAAGTAGGATGCTATGTTAATTCTACAAATTAAAATTATACTAAAATACCGTAAGAAAGTTGAGACTTGAGAGCTATAAGTAGAAGTAGTATTGATTGTTGTTGTTGAATGTTGATGAGTTGATCACTTGATTGTTGTTGATTTCCTTCCTTCGAAATGTAGAAAATTTGATCTTGATCACTTGAGAGAGTGTTGATCACCAAATTGTTGTTGTTGATTGGAGAAATAGTAGAGAGAATGAGATATTTGAGTAAATTGGTGAAGAGAAATGAAAGAAATGGTATAGTATTTATAGAAAATGCCATTTTTTTCATTTCCTAAAGTACCCCCCAAAACTAGCCGTTATAAATCCGTTGGGGGGTAGTTTTGTAATTTAATTTTTTTAAAAAAATTTTCTGGAAAAAAAAATCTCCAACGGTCGGCCCGGCCCGGCCCGAGCCCGGGAGGGCCGGTTCAACTGGTCCCGGGCCTCGAGCGGGCCGGGCTTGACCGGGCTTTTCTTGGGAAAATGGGGACCGGCCCTAACCGGGAGGCAGGGGGGCCTGTTAGGGGCCAGGCCCGGGTTGGAGGGGGGCCGGGCCGGGCCGGTCCCGGGCCAGCCCGGCCCTGATGCCATCCCTAAATATACGAGGGTTTGGCAAATATGAAATTCCCAATACTGCTGTACGAAAACTATGATATCTCGCAACCAGTGAAATGAAATCCAATTCCGCCAAAGGGATATAAAAATAGATAAAATATACTAACTTTCTAATTTTACAAACATTTTTCATACAGTAAAAGGAATCAGGGTGAAAATACATTTCTTTACAGAACAACGAGTAAAATACAGGAAGTATAATTTTCATAAATGAGCATGAAACGGCACATAAATCTCATCAATAAAATCTATCAAAATTCTGGGTAATCCCTAACTAGATAAAGAAATACTGACCAAAGTTTTGGATCAAAATAATATGTGTAGCACAGTTATTAAAATGATTTAGTCATAAAAAACACAAAGAAATGAAATCTGGAAAAGATCGACACCTCTGTAGTAAAACAGTCATAAGTCACTTATACGAAAACGAAATCAATCAAGGTTAGAGGGGTTGGAGAATAGACAAAATTCTCTAAAACTCATGTTTTATACCGAAATTAAGATACTGACTTCAAGACAGTCCAAAACAGCAAACAAAACAGATCAGCGACAAAATACAGATTTTTCCCTTTTAACAACAACTCAACATATATCATACAAAACTTGTTCAAAACACAACCAAATATGAAATCGAGTCTACAAAGTGTCCAAACATCATGAATTAGAGTATCTAGCATGTCCACACCAAGTATATCACATGGGTCTCAACCAAATCACGAATTCTCACAAAAACCCCACGTGCATGATCAAAATCAAGAACAGGTAAAACCTATGTTATTTCATGTCCATACTGTGTCGTGTGGCAACTATGGTAAAATTTTCACAATAAAGACAAAACCCAACAAACATAACACAAACAAGAGTCGTCTTTAGACCCAACTACACTATAGGTGGTATTTTTGACTTGTATCCAACAAATAAATTGGAGTACAAGTTACTTGCCTTAACCGAAGATCAAGAACGACGAAAATCAAGAATAACGAGAATGGATTCCCGACAACGAGCAAAACCCACGAACGAAAATCCACGAATCAAAATCCACGGACTAATGAATCCAAGCAAACTTGAGCAAAAATCTCCACACGAACAAAAACTCCAAAAGAGAGATGATCCAAAAGGGATGATGACAATAGTGGCTTGCGGCCACAAGAGAGATCAACGCCGAAGAGGATGAGAGAGACTAGGGATTGTAGTATGGTGGTGTAGGAGATGGTTGGCTAAGGGATGATGGGCTCGGGAGTTGGGGTGTTGGCATCGGGATGGTGCACAGGCCGGAGGGGGGTCAGCGGCCTGGGTTGGGTTTGGGGGTGTTCGGCGCAAGCAGCGGGGAGAGAGGGGGAGGCCGGGTTGAGGGAGGCTAGGGTTAGGGTTTGTGATTAGGGTTTAGGGTTAGGGGGATTAGAGATGTATATATATAAGGGGATTAGAGATGTAAATATATAAGGGGATTAGGGCCATTTCACTGGGGATTAGGGATTACATTCCTTATCTAACCACAAGGATTACATTCCTAATCTGACCCCAACGGTGGCTATAAATACCCCCCATCCATCTCCATTAAGAGTTAATCAATCTTTTTCCAATTTACGCTATTTCATAATTATTCCTGATTACTGACTTGAGCGTCGGAGGGTGCGTCGCTGGGATCAACCCCGGTGTCTCGCACTTTTTGCAGGTGAACGGCGGGAGTCAACGGTCAAACTCCGGCAGAACAGGTAACAGGTTTGCTATTCAAAGTTTTCCAAGAATCCACAAATACTATCTGTTTGCCCCCACACCAGATTTAGCGGTAACAGATTGGCACCGTCTGTGGGAAACACCAAGGATAGTCGCCTCCCCTCTTCCCGTTGGTCAGATCTTCTCCAGCCACGCCTCCTAGAAAAGTAAGATCCAGAGGGTCCAACCGTGGACCCAACCCCGATCAGCAACAGGAAGTCCCTATCCAACCCGCTCAGCAGCAGAGGCAACTTCCGCCTCAAGCCGAGGACCCTCTTCAACAGGACCAGCCTCCTCTTCAAAATCCACAACCTCCTAAGGGTCCCCCCGGTCCTCAACATGCCGGTGCAAGGGTCTCGTGTCCCAACCCGCAGAAACAACCTCTCCATCAGGACCACGTCTCAATCCACAATGCCTCTTCGGATTCTATGGCCTCCCACAATCCCCGAGCTTCCGACCTTCGCAATACCATCCTCAATCGGCAGAAGGATGAGGATCTTCGCCGCCATCTGGATGAAAAGCAGGCTCGAGAGGGAGCCTCCCGCCAACAACGTCCGGATGAGCGATCTCCTCACCGCCGAGACTACAGAAGGTCTCCTACCTGAAGGGGGCGGAGAGAGTCCCCCGAGCATCATAAGAGAAGAACCCATTCCCCTGCCGGTCGGCAACATCCAAGGAATGATGAGGCATCCATCACCCGTGCCGAGTTCCAGCAGTTCCAAGCAACCATCCTACAAGCTCTCAATCTCCGTCCCAACAACACCAATGCTCCAAGGATTCCCACTCCTCCTCCGGTCCGAAGTCCTCGCCGACGGTCCCTAACTCCTCCCTCAGCTCCTAGCAACCCCCGACACATTCCTAGTCCTCGCCGCTCCAGGAGCTACCGTCGTCGTAGCCCCCGCCCACCCTCGTATGAAGACGAGTCTAGAGGCTCGGTTGATTACCGTCGAAGGGATGACGCTGTCTACCGCCGTCTCCACGAAATGGAGAGGCACTTGGGTCAGTTAGACCGAGAAGAAGAGCTTAGAGGAAGGACCCTTCGCCCTAGTCGACCTCCTTTTTCCCGAACCATAATGGAGGCGCCCTTACCAATTGGCTTTAAACCTCCTCAATTCGAGACTTATTCCGGGGAGATTGACCCCATCGATCACATCGAAAGCTTCAAGACCCTCATGCTTATCCATCAAGCTTCCGATGCTCTGCTATGCAAGACCTTCCCCGCAACTCTCAAGGGTCCGGCTCGAGAATGGTACTCTCGCCTTGCCCCATCCTCAATATTCTCCTTCGAGCAATTTGAGACCCTCTTCGTCACCCACTTCGTGAGTAGCCGCCGAATTGAGAAGACCAGCATTTTGCTACTCTACCTCAACCAGAAGAAAGGTAAGAAGCTGAGAGACTATGTGAAAAGGTTCACAGCGGAAGCCAGGTCCATAGCATCCCTCGACCAGTCGGTCGCTGCAGCAGCATTCCAATCCAATGTCCTTAACTCCAGCCTCTGCTCCTCCCTCGCCAAGAAGCCCCCACAGAACTTCTCTGACCTCCTCCTCCGGAGCAAAAAGTATATTCGGGCTGAAGAAGCTGAGCACCGCCCCAACTTGGAGGGGTTTTCCTCCGGGACTAAGAGAAAGGGAACAGAAGAGGAAGGGGCCAAGAAGCTCCAGAAGGATAACGGCGGCCAGCGCCGACCTCCTCCCAGATTTGAAAAATTTACTCCCCTTAACGCCAACATCTCCACAATTCTCATGGAAGTTGAGAAGGAGGGGGTGATACCTCCTGCGCCAAAAATGAACACCCCCGGCAAGAAGAGGGACAAAGAGAAGTGGTGCCGTTATCACCGGGACCATGGCCACGACACCAATGATTGTCGGGCCCTGAAGAACGAGATAGAAGCCCTCATCCAGAGGGGTCAGCTAAATAGGTTCGTGAGAAAGGACCGAACCGATCCTCCTCCCCCACCTCGGGGGGCTAACAAGCGTCCTGAACGCGATGAAATGCCCAAATTCGAAGAGGAGCGTGTCCTGCACCTCATTCATGGGGGCCCAATGGGGGGCTCCTCCAACTCCTCTCGCAAAGCGTTTATAAGGGAAGTCAATTCGGTTCGCGCCACACCCCCTCCTAAAGGCCTCGGAGTGCCCGTCACATTCTCAGATGAAGACCTTGAGGGTGTCCGAACCTCCCATTGTGATGCACTTGTCATCAATCTCCATATGGCGAATTTTAAGGTGGAAAGGATCCTAGTGGACAATGGCAGCTCCGTTAACATCCTCTTCCTCGCTGCTTTCAAAGGCCTCAAGCTATCACGAGACAGACTCAAACCCGTCGGCTACACACTCCATGGGTTCACGGGAGTGCCAGTGACTATTGAAGGGGTGATCACCCTCGACATAATCGCTGGCAAAACTCCTACTACCCGAACGGAGTCGATGGACTTTATGGTCATGGATGACCCTGCAGCTTACAATGTCATTTTGGGTCGCCCCGGCTTAGCAGCTCTTGAAGCCGTCCCTTCCGCCTATCACCTCAAGATGAAATTCCCCACCCGGGCAGGAGTAGGGGAAGTAAAAGGCAATCAGGAAACAGCCCGTAAATGCTACATGACCTCTACCCTAGGTCCAGTCCTCTCCCTCGAAACTCTAAAAATCCCCCAAGATGTTGCCCGACCAACGTCCGAGCCGGTGGATGAGTTGGAGGAAGTGCTCTTCTCTGAGCAGGGTCCAAGCCGAAAGTTCTTTTTTAGCAAGACCCTCCCATCCGCCCTATGCTCCGACATAGTCTAGTGCATCCGAAGGAACCGCGACCTCTTTGCATGGTCAGCTGCAGACATGCCCAGAATTTCCGAAGAGCTCTTAGTTCACCACCTCAGCGTTGCTCTGGGGTCCAAACTGGTCCAACAGAAGAGGCGCAAGTTCGCCCCCGAGCGCCAGCTAGCTATAAAAGAGGAGGTGAACAAGCTCTTGAAGGCCCGATTCATACAAGAGGTAAACTATCCCGATTGGCTCTCGAATGTAATGATGGTGAAGAAGTCCAATGGGACCTGGAGGATTTGTATCGACTTTACCGACCTCAACAAGGCATGCCCCAAAGACCCTTTCCGTCTTCCAAGCATCGATACTTTGATTGACGCCACTTCGGGCCATGAACTCCTCAGCTTCATGGACGCCTTCTCAGGCTACAATCAGATTCGTATGTTCCCCTTGACATCCCGAAGACCTCCTTTGTAACCGATCAGGGCCTCTACTGCTATAGGGTAATGCCCTTCGGTTTGAAGAATGCAGGTGCCACGTATCAACGCCTCGTCAACAAGGTTTTTCAAGCACAAATCGACTGAAATATGGAAGTATATGTTGACGATATGCTTGTGAAGAGCATCCACGGGGCCGATCATGTGGTCGATCTGCAGGAGGCATTCGACGTACTCAGGAAACACAATATGAGGCTCAATCCGAACAAATGTGCGTTCGGAGTCTCGTCGGGGAAATTCCTAGGCTTCATGGTCAACCAGAGAGGAATCGAGGCCAACCCCTGAGAAGATCAAGGCCATATTAGACATGGCTCCCCCGAAGAATGTTAAGGAGGTTCAGGAGCTAACGGGTCGCTTGGCAGCCATAGGGCGTTTCCTTTCCAAGTCAGGGGAGAAGTGCCTTCCCTTCTTCAAGGCTCTCAGGCAGGCCAAAGGCTTCGAGTGGGGTCAGCAGCAACAAGATTCATTCGACCAGCTCAAGGCTTACCTAGTCAATCCTCCTCTCCTCAGCAAACCAATTCCTGGTGAAGCCCTCTACCTCTACCTAGCAGCCTCCGAGCAGACCCTCAGTGCCGTCCTCGTAAGGGAAGAGGATAAGACTCAAAAGCCCATCTATTACGTAAGCAAGGTACTTCGGGATGCCGAGCTCCGCTACCCGAGAATAGAGAAGATGGCATACGCCCTAGTCATGGCCGTAAGAAAGCTTTGCCCATATTTCCAATCCCATTCGGTGGTCGTTCTTACTGACCAACCGCTGAAGCAAGTTCTCCACAAGCCAGAGACCTCCGGTCGCCTCATGAAGTGGTCTATCGAGCCGAGCCAGCATGATTTAACATATCAGCCTCAGACCGCGATCAAGGCTCAGGCCTTAGCTGAGTTCATAATTGAAAGTACCATCCCCGAGTTCAGCCAAGCAATGAAGGGACCACCTGTCTAGTCGGTTTATGTGGATGGATCCTCTTGTAATGAGGGAAGCGGAGCCGGGGTCATTCTGGCCGGCCCAGATGATTTCATCCTCCAATACTCCCTCCGCATCAACTTCAAGGCCTCGAACAATGAAGCAGAATATGAAGCACTCATAGCCGGCCTCGGAATGGCTCGCAATGCAGGGGCGCAGCGCCTTCGGATCTTTAGCGACTCTCAGCTGGTCGTAAATCAGGTCCTGGGCGAGTATGAGGCGCGAGATGATCGAATGGTTAAGTACCTAGCCAAGGTCAGGAATCTCATGGCCCTATTTGAAGAAGCCCTCATCCAGCGAATCCCCCGAGAAGAGAATTCCCAGGCCGATGCCCTCTCCAAGCTAGCCTCCTCCTCCCTCTAAGGTCTCGAGCAGACCGTCTTGATTGAGGTGCTCCTGAAGCCAAGTATAGAAGACGAAACTTCCGACTCGATGGAGTCACTACCTGTCCTGCTTCAAGATAATTGGATGAAACCCCTCGTTGAATTCGTAAGGGATGGGCTCCTCCCCGAAGACCCTAAGGAAGCTCGCCGAGTAAGAACCCGAGCAGAGCGATACATACTTATCGAGGGCATCCTATACAAGCGTTCCTTCACACAAGTGGACGGCAGGCCTTATTTGAGGTGCCTCTCCCCGGAACAAGCTGATTACGCCCTGCAGGAGCTCCACGAAGGCATCGGCGGGGCACATTCATGGTCCAGATCCCTAGCCCGTAAAGTGTTGAATTATGGATATTTCTGGCCCACTCTCCTACAAGACGCCGAACTGCACGTTCGGCAATGCAGCTCTTGTCAGAAGTACTCTAACGTTCGTCGCCTCCCACAAGCTCCACTCACCTCCCTATCAAGTCCTATCCCTTTCGCAATGTGGGGGATGGATTTACTAGGGCCATTCCCACTAGTTCCCGGCCTGTTCAAATTCTTAGTCGTGGCAATCGACTACTTCTCGAAGTGGATAGAGGCCGAGCCCTTGGCCACAATCACCGAGAACAAAGTACTTCAGTTCTTCTGGAGGAACGTAATCTGCCGATTCAGTGTCCTTCGAGTCCTCATAACAGACAACGGAACCCAGTTTACCGGGGCTGCCTTCCGAGCTCTATGTGAAGACCTCACCATCCAACAACGTTTCTCCTTCGTCTCCCATCCACAGTCGAATGGCCAAGTGGAGAATACTAACCGACAGATCCTCTCCGGTATTAAGAAGAGGTTGGATAAATGCTCTAAAGGCTTATGGGTCGATCAGCTCTCTAACGTGCTGTGGAACTACCGCACCACAAAATGGACCCTCACAGGAAAGTCCCCATTCAATCTCACCTATGGGTCCGAAGCTGTGATCCCCCTAGAAGTTGGTATACCCTCTCCTCGTCTAATGGCTTATGAAGAAGAACAAAAAGCCAGAGAGCTCCGAGCAAATCTAGACTTGATTGATGAGATTCGTGAAAGAGCTGCCATTCGTCAACAAAGCTACCGAAGAAGGATCGAGTTGGCATACAATAAGAGAGTCTGTCCTACCGACTTCAAAGAAGGGGACTTGGTCCTCAGAAAGTTAGCAATCTCTTTTCCTAGTCAGAAGAGTAAGCTAGCTCCAAATTGGGAGGGACCCTACAAGATCACCAAAGTAGTTCGGCCCGGGACATATAGACTAGAAGACCTCGAAGGCAGAGAGATCCCCAGGACTTGGAATGCCGACCATCTTTTGAAATACCAAGAGAGAGCATTAACGCCTCTCTGAGTATTCTGGGATGTCGAACCGTTCCTCTCCTTTTACTTGTATTTTTTTCTTTATTTCTCTCATGTAATAACGGCTCGCAACTTAGAAGCAGCCAACCATTAGTTATCAATAAAGAAAGTTTTTTCATATTTTACTTGTAAAATTGCTTGCATCTCTCTACTTTTACTCTTCACCCAAACGACGAGTTCGGAGTCCAACACTTAGTTCGATTCTGCTCCGCAAGCTCGCTCTTAAGCGGGCTAGGAGTGGGTCACCATTCGGAATTGCTCCCACAACCGTTGAACAATCTCTAACGACGAGTTCGGAGTCCAACACTTGGTTCGATTCTGCTCTGCAAGCTCGCTCTTAAGTGGGCTAGGAGTGGATCGCCATTCGGAATTGCTTCCACAACCATTGAACAAACTCTAACGACGAGTTCGGAGTCCAACACTTGGTTTGATTCTGCTCCGCAAGCTCGCTCTTAAGCGGGCTAGGAGTGGGTCGCCATTCGGAATTGCTCCCACAACCGTTGAACAAACTCTAACGACGAGTTTGGAGTCCAACACTTGGTTCGATTCTGCTCCGCAAGCTCACTCTTAAGCGAGCTAGGAGTGGGTCGCCATTCAGAATTGCTTCCACAACCGTTGAACAAACTCTAACGACAATTTTGGAGTCCAACACTTGGTTCGATTCTGCTCCGCAAGCTCGCTCTTAAGCGAGTTAGGAGTGGGTCGCCATTCGGAATTGCTCCCACAACCGTTGAACAAAATCTAACGACGATTTTGGAGTCCAACACTTGGCTCAACTCTGCTTCACGAGCTCACTCTTAAGCGAGCTAGAAGTGGTTCGCCATTCGGAATTCTCCCACAACCGTTGAACAAACTCTTTCGAACTCAACTCTAATGACCAGTTCGGGGTTCAACACTTGGTTCGACCGAGCTACTTTGGACAGAGGCAGAGCTACCGAGTCGCTGAACCGGGCGGACGAGGTACTGACCTCCACATATGGAGAAAAAAGCCGTTGAGCCAGCTTCACCATCTGATCGCCTTCAAATGTGTGCTAACACGCGATGAACGGCTCAGATCACGCCACGTCTCCACAAAACGAAAAGATAACGTTTTGTCAAAATTTGAGCCTCTTGTTTCGTGATTCGCGCCCAGATCATGATCCACCGCCAGATCACGCTACGTAGTTCGGCCATAAATCCAAGCTACCTAATTGCCGAAGTGCAAAAAGACTTCGACACATCCCGAACAAAAGACAGTTTTACGCCTACGACGAATAAAAGGAGCCAACTTTTGGCTCTTATGGGTCGTTTCAAAAGTAAAGTAGCTACGGCACAACAGCAAGCAGACGAATTCCAATTTTATTAAAACAACTTAATAATTTTACAAGGCAAAGTTGCTACAAAAGGGCATTACAAAGACTCGAGAGACCAGTACAACTTTTTCAGCGCCGCTTCGGAACGGGGACATTCTGATTTAGAGACACTCGGGGTCGGTGTTGCTAAACCTCCGAGCTCGTCTCTAGGCCGGCGAACCGAGACGCCTCTTCGCCGCTAACTCTAATGGTGGCTCCGACTGAAGCTCCGCTCGAGGAAACTGCTACGCCACTTTGGGCATCAGCCGCGGTCCGACCTGTGACGGGGCGACGAGTCGCGAGCTCGTAGAAGGAGATCCCTCGCTCACACTCCTTGCGGGTACACGAGGTACTGCGACGTTAATCCTCACCGGCTGAGGTTTTAGACGAGCAACCTCCTTCTTGAGCTCGACGATCCTATCTTTCAAGGTGTCGTCCTTCACCGATATCTTGAGCCGAGGAAGTTTTGCCGAGCCCGGGTACTCGGTGCTATCAGATATGATACGACGCAAGTTGGTCACCTCGATGCTCTTGTCAACTATAACCCTCTGCAATTTCTCAACCTTTGTTGCGAGCTCGTTTCGCTCGGCCAGCGCCGAGGCCAACTCTTCTTCTTTAGCCGAGAGTTCTTCCTCGACTATCCGTAAGTGATGCACCTCGGCCAATAATTCGCTATTCTTCTTCTCCACGTTGAACAACAATCTTCGGATCAGGTCGATCTCGCCCTCGAGACGAGCTTCGCGAGACCGCTTGAACAGTTCCACACGGCGCCGAGTTGCTACGGTGTCCGAATCAAGTTCGACGATCTGAATGACAAAGGCATCACATTGAAAGACTATAGCCGAGCTAGACACTTAGACAAATTTGAAACAAAATTTTCAAAGAGAAGCCTTTTCATTCACATCAAAAGAGCGGTGGCCAGTCCGCTATAAGGCTTACACAGAAGAAAAAAAGAAAAAAAAAATTTACGGAAACAAAAGAATCAGGGGTCCACCTGAGGCGGCAGCTGAGATACCGGCGCCTCGCCAGATGGCCCTTCGCCCCTCGACACCTCGGTTCGAGGATCGGCCGACGTGGTCTTGGGATCGGCTGGCGCCTTCCCATCCCGAGGTTCATCCTCCTCGTCCCATTCGTCATCTTTTTTGACCTCTTCGCCTTCATCCTCGACGACAGGCCACAGCCGGTACCCGACCCTCTGAAAGCCGGGGACCCGAGCCTCGACGTGGTCGAGCGCCCTGGCATAGGACTTCTCCATATTCTCCGCCATATGCTTTTTCGCCTCGGCTTCGACCTCCGCCCTTATCACTGCCGCCACGGCGTCCTTCTCCGCCTTCGCCGCCTCCAGGGCCTTTGCCGACTCTGCCAACTCCTCGACAGCCTTAGCAGCTTTGGCGACCTCCGCGGCAAGCTGCTGCTTGGTTCGCTCCAGGTCCGCCTCGAGGTCGGTGACTCGAACCTCCAAGCCTTCCGAGCGGCGCTGCTCCGCCTCGAGCTGCCTAACAGCCCTCGCCTTCTCCGCCCTGTCCTTGTCGCAGGCGGCCTTCAGTTCCCGCTCCTGCTTAGCGAACTCTTGAATCAGATGGCCGAAGTGACAAGTGGCCTGTGGCAAGAAGGAGTTAGAGCCCGAGCTGTGAACTTAGGCGAAAATCATAAGGAGAGGAAAATCAAGACTTACCGACATAAGCGACCGGGCGACCTCATAGGTGTCGTCGCCAGTTGTCCCCACCTTCAGGGCAGCCCAGTCCTTGGGGGTCGAGAGATGCTTGACGGCCTGCATACACATCTGCGAGTCGCCAAGGAGGCCATCATGGTTCTTCACCCGCTAGTCGGGGACGAACAGCTTCTTGTGCCGCTCGGTTAGAATCTCCTCGGCCTGAGTCGTCAGGGGAGGTGCCTCGAGCGACAGCGCCGCCGAAACAGAGAAGACCTCACCGGCTGAGACAGACGAAGCCAGAGCCGAAGTGTTGGTGGGAACAGCCACCACCAACGATGGAGCTTGAGTGGCAGGGGCAGGGTCGGCGATTACCGAGGGAGCCTTAGTAGGGCTGCCGGACGAAGGACCCGTGCCCGGCCTCTTCTTCTTCCTACCGTCGGCAACCTTGCCTCGCTCGTTCATCATCCCCAGAAAATCCATCTTCGACGCTTCTGTTCTGGACAACCAAACAAACAATAAGTTAGAAAAACGAACAAGAGACTTAAAGAAAAAATAATTTGCTACAAGATGTCAGGGGCATACTCGGGTCGATCGGACTAAGGCCTGACCCGTATAGCACCTCCTCGGTCATTTCTCTCCAACTCAACATGGGGAGAGCAATGAGCTTCGCCGCCACCTCCTCCTTGGCCGCAGTCAGCACTGGGTCGACCCTTGCGAACTTCGGCACCTCTACCTTCCACCGCTTCGAAAAGTCCAACGTCGAGGGCCCCTTTAGCAGAAAAAACTTCTCCTTCCAACCTTTTATCGAATCCGAATTCTCTATGAACCTAACGCCTTTCCGAGGTGACAGGTAGTAGCGAGGCTCAGCCTTATTCATCCGGTGGATTCGATACAAGCTCTGGAGGACCACCAAGTTAGGATCGACCTTGGCATTGCGGCACTGCAACAAGAAGGCAAGCACGTGGTGCCAGGAGTTCGGCATAAACTGGGTTGGCGCTAGGCAATACCACTAAAGTACCTCCAACACAAAGGGATGCAGGGGGAACCGCAAGCCGGCGCTCAAAGAGTCGACGTCAAACACATACGTATCCAACGATAGTTCGGAGTTCGCCCGCATCCCAGGGCCGGGGAGGATCAGCTTGTACTCCAGAGGGATGGCGAACCCCTTTATAATCCGGAGCAGGTCCTTCTCAGACAATACCGAGGCAATTTCGTCCACCTCGGTAGTCTCTCTCGGATTGTTTTCCTCGTAAACTGCCGACCTACCAACGATCACCTTCTTCAGAAGATCACCCTCGTACCGCCTAATACCGGCTTGGACGGACAAGACGCTAGGGTACCGGCCCGACTCAGGGGCTCGCCTCTCAGTCTCCACGATCTCCTCGACTACAGGAGACCTGGCCACTACCTTCTTCCTCTTCTCCACGGCCACGGAAGGTCCTACCACCTCCTTCCCTTTTCTCCAGCTCGCCACTTGCCTCCTCGCCTCGGCACTACTATCGTCCGAGGATGAGGCCTCACTACCCGAGTTTACCCTTGACATCTCTAAGAAAGTATAAGGCAAACACACTGACCTTGAGGTGACGTATCCTTGAAGTGACATTCACGGCCAGAATTAGATCGCCAGAAATTGCCTGGCCCACGCGACAGCTAGCGCAGCCACCTTAGAGCACAAATCGCCGCTAGCAGAGCAGACTGACAGTGAAAGTAAAAACTAGAGAGTAAAAGTGAGAATGAGCAAAGAGGTGGAGGGGGTGAGGATTTATAACCTCAAAGCGACGTTTGGGCTTCCTTGAGCATTTAAAAGCCCACTAAGAGAAGGCAAAATGCCAAAACAGAGAGTTGCGACGTTTCAAAACAAAAACTCTTCAAATTGCTTAAGTCCATGACTCGGCCACCGGTGTGCATAGCCGAGCTACCAAACAGCTTGGCTAAGCAACCGAGCTACTGGGTCGGAGGATGGCACGGTTCAAAGCCAGGACTCTTCGAAACACCTAACTCCATCCCTCGGCGATCAACACCTCGACGTGCCACCGAACAACCGTTCTAACCGAACCGAGGTGCTAAGGTACCGACCTCCACATATGGAGAAAAATTCTGCCGAAGCCGAATCATCGTCGGATCGTTCCAAAATTTGTGTCAAAACTTGATGGACGGTTCAGATAGCGCCACGCCCACAAAACGACAAGATAACGTTTTCTCGTGATCTGAACCCCGTCCTCGTGATTCACGCTGTGATGGACGCTCAGGATCGCGCCACGTAGCTCAGCAGATCCTCAGGCTCCGGGCCGAGCTGCAGAAGGAGCCGAACCGAGGTACCGAGGTACCGACCTCCACATATGGAGAAAAATTCTGCCGAGGCCGAATCACCGTCAGATCGTTCCAAAATTTGTGTCAAAACTTGATGGACGGTTTAGATAGAGCCACACCCACAAAACGACAAGATAATGTTTTCTCGTGATCTGAATCCCGTCCTCGTGATTCCCGCCGTGATGGACGCTCAGGATCGCGCCACGTAGCTTGGCAGATCCTGAGGCTCCGGGCCGAGCTGCAGAAGGAGCCGAACCGAGGTGCCGAGGAACCGACCCCCACATATGGAGAAAATTTAAGCCGACCCTCCTCAGCCGTTGGATCTTGTCAAAAAACGCGCTCGATGCGATGGACGGCTCAGATCTTGCCACGTTCACTAAACAACAAGATAGCATTTTTTCGGGATCCGTGCTGAGATGGGCGTTCAGGATATTGCCACGTAGTTCGGCAGATTCCGAGGCACCGAGCCGAGCTGCCTCAGAGCCGAGCCGAGCAACCGAGGCACTAACCCTCTCATACGGAGAAACTATCTACCGAGCAACTTGGATCATCCGATCCCCCAGAAAATCGCGTTAGAAGCTGATGGAGGGCCCAGATCGCGAGACGCCATAAATCGGTATTAAAAATTAGTTTTTATTTATTTTAATCGTTTTATTTATTTAAAAATTGCAAAAAAATGGTTAAAAATTCGGAAAAATTAATTAAAAATCCTGAAAAATAATTATAAAATCGGGGAAATATTGTTGAGCCCCCGAGTAAATAATTATTGCCCAGGACAATTTATTAAGACCCTCGAATGACGAATCGACACTTCGCAAAATTAAATAAATAATCCAAAAAAATAGATAAAAATCGCCAAATGTCCAGAAGAGCTCAAGAACAACTTAGAGTGCAACCAACTTAAAAAATCACCATACTGCCCCCTGCAAAGATTCGAAACCTTGCATTTGGACTACGATACAACTCTGCTAGCCATTAAAACAGTAAAACTACTCCTCAAAGGCTGATCAAGCTTAGTCTTCGGGAGTGGGAGGCTCGTGAAATGGCTAAAAATGGGGTTAAATCAGAACCGTCCAAATCAGGAACGAATCTTAAAGCTTAGGGGTAAAATGGTAGTTTTACCTACCAATGGGTCTGAAGCAGGTACTGGTTCTCCTCCTCGAAGACCCACTAACCCGCGAACGAATCCACCTCAACTGGGTGCGGATTTCAACCCGCAGCAAACCCAGTCCAGTAGGGTAGAATTAGGATTTCTGATTAATCCTAATCAACGGCCCTGATTCATATCTATCCTTTCACTGGGGATTAGGGATTACATTCCTTATCTAACCATAGGGATTACATTCCTAATCTGACCCGAACGGCGGCTATAAATACCCCCCATCCATCTCCATTAAGAGGTAATCAATCTTTTGCTAATTTACGCTCTTTCATAATCATTCCTGATTACTGACTTGAGCGTCGGAGGGTGCATCGCTGGGATCAACCCCGGTGTCTTGCACTTTTTGTAGGTGAACGGCGGGAGTAAACGGTCAAACTCCGGCGGAACAGGTAACAGGTTTACTATTCAAAGTTTTCCAAGAATTCACAAATACTATCTGTTTGCCCCCACACTAGATTTAGCGGTAACAGGGGTGTTCGGCGCAAGCAGCGGGGAGAGAGGGGGAGGCCAGGTTGAGGGAGGCTAGGGTTAGGGTTTGTGATTAGGGTTTAGGGTTAGGGGGATTAGAGATGTATATATATATAAGGGGATTAGGGTTAATGGATAATTGGGTTGTGGGTAATTAGGAGTAGTAGTAGGATTTGTTTAATTGGGTTTTAATTAGGATACAATTTGTATAAGATATCATATAGGATTGGGGATTTAATTTGGCTTTAAAAATCTTATTAGGGGATCAACAATAGAATTGGGAATAGGATAACAACCAATCACCACCACAAGTACCCAAGAACAAAAAATAAAGAGGACAAGAACTAAATGAAAGAATGAACAAAATAATGAAGAACGAAACAAAAGAGACAACCAATCAAACACAAAGAGCTCAAAATGAAATAAAACTAATATATATAATGAAAACAACTCCAATATACGGTTTAGAAAGAATACAAGAGAGAAAATACAACAAAATGAAAAATACACTCAAAAATACACAAAAGGAAAAACAGGGGTTACAACAACTGCCCACCACAGGCTACCTCTCAAAAGGTGGTTAACCAATTAGGTGACTCTTGATCATAGGCAATTTTATTTATACTCAATTAATTTTTGTGTACTCCCGATATAGGATTAATTAATACCACATCTCCTCTTATCTCAAATCCCGTGCTCATTTTAAAGAGGAAGCCTAGCAGCCCATCCTCTAATGCCACGTCATCACCTCTATACAAAGGCAGCGACTCTGACATCTTCAAACCAAATCGGGGCCCTACGTGTGAGATGACGTCACCATCTCTCAAGTAACCAACAGCACATCTGCTGTTATCAAATCCCGTGGGCCCCCCTTTTTTTCTCAACTTCTCTCTCCTTCTTTTTTTTATTATATATATTTTATTTATTGTACTATTTTAGAAATATAGGGTATTATAGGTGATCTATTTTCAAAAAGTGCTAATTAACCGTTCTAATTAATAATTATTTAACCAGGGGCTCAAAGATATTTTCCTGAATTTATAACATTTTTTTGAATTTTAAAATTAATTTTCTTGAATTTTTAATCATTTTTCACAATTTTTAAATAATTAATTCGAATTAATAAATAAGAAAAATGAATTAATTAGCGAAATATCGGCGTGGCTGAATCTAGGGCGTTGATCAAGCTTCGACGCGAATTTCTGAGCAATCGGACGACTGATCTGGCACGCAGGAGTTTTTCCTTCATTTGGGGGTCGGTGGCAAGAGCGCTCGGCGCTAGTTGCCGACCCCCTTAGCTACTTCGGTAGGTTGACACGTGTCTGGGTGGAGGCCGAAGTCGAGGAGCTTCGATGAATGCTATCAAAGTCGAGAGGGCGACACATGTCGAATTGGCCGCTGACTGTTGAGCAGTCAACGCATTTTCTTACGTTTTGACGTCAGTGGCAAGAGTGCTCGGCGCATGTTGCCGAAATCCAGGAGAGCGACACATGTCGAGTTGACCATTAACTGTTGACCAGTCAACGAATTTTCTTGCATTTGGACGTCGGTGGCAAGAGTGCTCGGTGCCTTTTGCCGAAGTCTAGGAAAGCGACACGTGTCGAGTTGACCCTTGACCGTTGACCAGTCAACGTATTTTCTTGCATTTGGACGTCGGTGGCAAGAGTGCTCGGTGCATGTTGTCGAAGTCCAGGAGAGCGACATGTGTCAAGTTGACCGTTGACCGTTGACCAGTCGACGCATTTTCTTGCATTTGGACGTCGGTGGCAAGAGTGCTCGGCGCCTGTTGCCGAAGTCTAGGAGAGAGACACGTGTCGAGTTGACCGTTGATCGTTGACCAGTCAATGCATTTTCTTGCATTTGGGCGTCGGTTGTAGCGCCCCGATTTCCACGTAACTGGGAAAACCGTGACACATGCCAAAATCTTTTCTTCAATTAGTCACGATACACAGAAAAAGCTGGAAAATTTAAAACTTTTTATTCAACACAGAGTTACTACACAATAATTACAAATCTCAATTTGTAATATCAACCTGTAGCGCCTGCCCTTTTTTTCCTTTTTGACTCCAAACTCAATTCTTCCAATTTCTATATCACTTTAAACATAAACTAAGATAGTTATGTTTCAAAGAAAATTTGGGCAGAGTCTCCCCTGTAATTTCTGCCCCGAAACACAAAAAGCTTACGGAATTCTGCTCTAAATTCCGTAGCTCACATCACAGGCAATAATATCACGGGCTCCCCAGGCCAAAATGAGCATCATCACACAAGTAATATATATATATGCTCTGGGGGCCAAACTCATAACGGTATATCAATTATCAATTAAAAACCATAAATTCTTTACTATTTACAATTAAACCATAACAACGAATTATAAACTGGAGCTCCACTCCACAGAGACCTGTACCTACACCTCACCTCTACACTGCTGAGGACCTGTAACAGTAGGGGACCTAGGGCAGTCCAGAGACTCCCTAACCCCCAAACACTAAGGGGTTAGCCATTTCTGGTGTGAGTATAATTTATTAACTAAGTAAATAAATTAAACTTACAAGTAAAACATAATGAACTCACAATTACCAAGATAAACAAATCTTGCTTGACATCTGAACATGTAAACATCATAAATGGGATTTCACATCAAATATTCTCTGAGTCATCACCTGTATGTATATCTATACCCGCTCATAACATACTTATATTTAGTAACCATTTGAATAACCACTCTCATAATACAAATATTGATCTTATTGCACTATGTCACGTATCACATCATTGACATATGCATTCATTCTCATACTACCACATTCATTTATGTCCTACATAACATCTCATTGCACATTACCATTTACTTGCATTTCATCACAATATACTCCATATCCCAACCATAGTTTGGACAATAACATATCACACCCCCAAGCCGATAGCTTGGGTAATAATCACGACACATCCCAAGCCGAACTTGGGTAATATCACATCACGTCCCAAGCCCATAGCTTGGTTATTAATTTACTTCAACTATCACACTCGCAATTCATCTCGAATGGAAACGACACGTGTACATATAATTGATGTGCCAGTGTATGTTATGACTTTACTCTAATGCAAGATTACCAATACAATGATGCTCTTATTCTAATGCAAGCAAGTCTCCGGAACAGTATGCATCCCATATTACATACGCCCCATCTCAAGCCGTTTTCTCCATATAGGGATTTGAACCCACGCCATGAATTCTACTTTTGTACCCATCCCGTTCCTAACATAATACTACATGACTGGTGACTATTGTCCGGCTTACTGGACATCACACAAAAAGCCAACACGAACTATAAGATACTTGTCAACCTTCTTCCGTGCTCTCAACTCGTCATGAGAAGGCATAGAACCTGCCGGGATCGTAGGGTCATTTCCCTAGGAACCCTTTCGTTCTTATCATGGCACATTCAGGAATTAACAATCAAGATACAGAACCTGTGCTCCCAACTTGTCATGAAAAGCACCGCCCGTATCCCTTTGACAGGGGAATACATCCCGATAACACCACCTAGTGTCAGCCTATATGAGAGATTGGATTATAGGGTATCACCCCTGACACCAACTTTCACCCTTTGGAAATTTATAGATAAAAATGGTTAAGTAACTAACCCTTAACCAACAAGCGGGACATGCCACTGTGCTTTCAACTCGACATGAAAAGCACCGTATGTGTCCCTCTTCTATCTAAACAAGCGAGACATACCACTGTGCTTCCAACTCAACATGAAAAGCACCGTACGTGTCCCTCTTCTATCTAAACAAGCGAGACATTCACTGTGCTTCCAACTCGACATGAAAAGCACTGTACGTGTCCCTCTTCTATCTAAACAAGCGAGACATACACTGTGCTTCCAACTCGACATGAAAAGCACCGTATGTGTCTCTCTTCTATCTAAACAAGCGAGACATACCACTGTGCTTCCAACTCGACATGAAAAGCACCGTACGTGTCCCTCTTCTATCCAAATAAGCGAGACATGCACTGTGCTTCCAACTCGACATGAAAAGCACTGTACGTGTCCCTCTTCTATCTAAACAAGCGAGACATACACTGAGCTTCCAACTCGACGTGAAAAACACCGCACATGTCCTTCTTTTAGAGAGTGTAACTATTTGTCGACACAATTAACCAAGTCTTAACCTAGACTTCTCAAGATCTTCACGGATCCACTCACAACTTACCCATTCAAGGCAATACCTACATACGAGCCCAATGAGCTTCGTACGAAACCACACATACATACGAGCCAAATAAGATACGTATGAGACTAATAGCTTTATACGGGCCAGGCGAGCCGCGTATGAGACAACAACCTACATACGTGCCAAATAAGTTGCGTATGAGACCAACAGCTACATACGGCCCAGTCGAGCCACGTACGAGCAAATCACATACCAACAACCATACAGGTAATCAAACCTGAAAGCAACCAACCGTACTCACTAGCAACTTGATCTTCTCTAATTAGAAGCAACCGAAAGGATCTACTAACAGTCTAGAACAGGCCTTCTATCAATGAGAAGCCCAAAAGCGACATCCAACTTCTATCGAGCTAACGATTGTTAGTGATCTTCCTAACCCTTATTACCCATGGAAATGAGTAATGTTCACATGATAAGGTCCAACTTTACCTAGGGTCTCATACAATTAGAATCCGGGGTTTCCCTCCCCAATTGAACTAGAACTACATGCACTAGATCCTTGGGTTCTTTCTTCAAGTTAGAGCTAGGATCACCTAGGACTAAAAGCATGGGTTCTCTTAATCTTTCACTACGATCATAATATAATTCCGGTGTGGTTCCTTTAAATCTAGAGCTACTATGCAACTTGAGTATTGCAACTATAATACGATGGCTTTTCACTAACGCTACCATCACAGCATGGTAGTTCTCTGCTACCCTACAACTATAACGCGATAGTTCCTTACTAACGCTACAACTCCAACAACATGATTTGTTTCTGTTACTTAAGCACGAAACTATAATGGCCTTAAGCATGGTGTATAATCTTAACTTCAACCTACAACAACTAATCATGGTATATAACATAACCATCAACCCACGACACTCTTAAGTATGAATACGATTAAGCATGCACTTATAACAATCTTAAGCATGAATAATCACTACAACCTAAACATGAAGCTTTACTACAATTTAAGCATGAGCTATACCTAAGCATGGATGGTTACTACAACTTAAGCATGCATGTTAGCTTAACATGAATATCCACTTACTTACCATGGATATTTACCACAACTCTAAGCATGGTTCTTAACTTTCCTACAATAATCCAACAACACACCATGTACATAAACAAAAGAGGTCATACTTACATATTTCGATATTACTATATATGGGTAACTCATCCCCATATACATAACTAATCCGTTAATTCATACCAATACACTTATCCCATCCATAAATCATATCGAGAATTCAGTTTATTCGAACTTCCTTAAAACATCAAAATATGTATATCAAACCATACACACCATATTTTGATATCGTCATATAAATATGACTCATTCCCATATACACATATACGTTATTCAACCATCTTTTAAAACATCAATACGTAAATAAATTTATACACACGTAGTTCTCAACCCACAAAAACATATAAATAAATTAACTCACATATATCTTTAACCACGGAAATACGCAAATAAATTACACTCACATATTTCTCAAACCACAAAAATACATAATAAATCATACTCACATAATTTTGCGAAGATCCAAAGCGCCATGCCACCTCGCATCCAAGGTCGCAATATATCCTATCATCAATTTCAAAGCAATTAAATTCAAATCATCCAAACCAATCATAAAAGCTAATAACACTATTCCAATTGTCACACAAGCGTTTATTGAACGCTTGGGATATACCCGTGCGATGCACGTGATAATCTAATGCCTATGGTATTTTCATCCCCAAATAATTACTAAAATTGCCCCCAAAATATTCTAATAGTCCAACTACAATTTCTATCACTATATGAGAATTAATTCATATTCATATAATTCTCTTTTACAAACTCGAAACCCCAATTTACTAATAACTTACAATCTCTCTAACAATCCACTAATTTCTCACATCTACCACTTCCAATATCTCTAAATCTCTCTACCCTAATATTCCTACTCAATAAAAATTAACCCAACTAAATTTTATATAATAAAATAATTAGGATTTTACCTTCCCGAAATCCATTCGAAAATCCGACGCTACCAAGATGTATAGAATCCCTCATTTATTCTACCCCTCAATTTAATTCGAAATTGACGAAGAAATGAGATGGATTTGAGGTGGGGAAAGCATCGATCGATGGGTTCGTGGGGTTCGGGATGGGAACAGATCGGGAATGGAGATGGGAAGGGAAGGAGAAGAAGGAGAAGGAAGAAGGGAATGGGGGTCGGGTTTCTTTTCGATCGCCTGGGCGTGAACGGGAGAAGGAGGAAGGGAGAAGAGGCCGGGGTTCTCTGGGGTCGGCATCGAACAAGGAAGGGAGAAGAAGAAGGAAGGGAGGAGGAGTTGGGTTTTCTTTGGTTGGGAGTGAACGGGAGGAGGAAGAAGTAGGGGAAGGAGAAGGAGTAGGGGACCGAGGGGGGGGGGGGGTGGTTTCTGGGTCGGGGTGGAACCAGACGGGAAGAAGAAGAAAGAAGAAAGGAGAAGGAGAAGGATGGAAGGTGGGGGGTCCTTTTTGTAAAAATGTAATAATAAATAAGTAGATAGATGAATAATGTAAATGGATATTTCGTATAAGCCCCCTAGCCTTAATACATTTCAAATAAAGCCCAACTCTCTACTTTAATAATCAAAACAATACAAAATACATTAAAACCACTACGTAATAACCCGTATAAAAATAATTTAATTTCGAAAATAATTAATAAAATAAAGTAGACAATAACTGATATTTCTCAATTAAAAATAATTGTTATCAGAAAATACATACTTGCGTGCAATTCTCAATTGCACACAGATTTCGATGCAAAATAGTCACATGCTATTTTTTCGGGTCGTTACATCGGTGGCAAGAGTGCTCGGCACATGTTGCCGAAGTCCAGGAGAATTTTTTCTCGCATTTGGACGTCGGGGACAAGAGTGCTCGGTTCATGTTGCCGAAGTCCGGGAGAATTTTTTCTCGCATTTGGACGTCGGTGGCAAGAGTGCTCGGCACTGGTTGCCGAAGTCCACGAGAGCGACACGTGGCTGCGTCCAACCTTCTCTTGAGTTGCTCATACCATTTGTCGTTTCGCGATAAATGGGCCAGGCTTTTATGCCCTCGGGGGCCTGTTAACGTTGGTAAGTGTGCCACCAACCACACTCTCTATAAAATTTCACTCCCCTTTCATTTGCCCATTATCTTGTTTTTTACTCAGGCGATTCTTTTTCACTAATGGGACCTTCAGGTGAGATTTTACTGACTTTCGGTGATTTTTCCGACCGTGACTGTCAAATCAAGGTAATCTCAAACACTTAGTTTATTTTTAGAGAATGTCTATCCTTCCTACGAGGCGGGAGACCTCCCCACTCCCCGCCCCTGAGGCATCCTCTAGTCAGGTTCCCCCGTTCGACAAGGGTAAGGCCATAGTAGGGTCAGCCTCGGCAGTAGTGGAGACTAGGGTTGAAGCTGAGCAGAGGATGGGGGAGTTTGATAGACTGCCAGGGGAACTAACGGACTCTAGAGGGTTCAAGATATCCCGGAGGATCAGGCCAAGCAGATTATTTATGGAATGGGGCGGAGCTTCGAGCAAAATAAAGTTAGGGAGACTACGGAGGCCGATGAGACGATCTCCATTCTTAACGAGGCGGATCTGGCGTTGATTCGGAAGTGTTTTCAAATCCCGAAAGAGTTCGACTTAATGCTTCCTGGACCCAGGGTGAGGGCCAACTCGCCGATGCAAGCATACATGTGTTTCTAGCCAGTCGACGCTTTCTTGGCAGGGGTTCGGCTCCCCCTTCATCACTTTGTCGTCGAAGTGTTGAGATGGTTCAGGATCAGCCCCATTCAGTATATGCCAAATGTTTGGAGGTTGATCAACGGGTTCGTCCTCCACTGCCAGGCAGCAGGGTCTCGTGCCGAGGTTGAGTGTGCTCTGAACTGTATACCGGATGCATCAGCAGCATAAATCAGAGTATCGGTTCTACCTTGCTTCGAGGCATGGGGAGAGGCTCGTTAGTTGTTCCGACTCGATAAAGAACTGGAGGGACAAGTACTTCCTCATCCGAAGTCGAGGACCATGGGATATCCCAATGACTTTGGTGGAAGCAATTCCGAAGAGGGTTAAAGAGAGTCCGGTCCTTAGCTCCGAGGATGACGATATGGTTCGGACCCTCCTCGGTCGTCCGAAGTTCGATTGGAAGGACCTGACCGAGGAGGTGCTCTTCAGGGGGGGTCTCAGCCAGATAAACCCTAGTACGATTATTTTATTTTTATTTTTTTTTAATTTTTAGGTTGGCACTACTTTTCTCTTCGTAGACGATGTTTTGTTTGCACTCACCCCCCCCCCCCCCCATTTTTTTTCTTTTGCAAAATTTATGGACTTCGATGACATGCTAGCTAAGGGCAGGGTCTTGAGTGGCAAGGCCCCAAAGAAGAGGAAGAGGGTCGTCTCCAAGGTGTCTTCGCCGAGGGTGAAGATCCTCACCACTATCATCGAGCAGCCTGCGAAGCAGGCTGCGATCTTCCAGAAACCGGCAACCCCTGCGGTGACCTCAGCTTCAGCAGAGACGGGGGGCTTCCCCCTCGCCGCAGCCTTGGTCTTAGAGGCCCCGCCACTGATTGCTGAAGCCGAAGTGTTCCTGATCGAGGAGCACAAGAAGATCTTCGTCCCAGACTGGCAGGTCCGCAAGCTTGAAGGGTTCCTAGGCGACTCGTCGTCCTGTATGCAGGCAGGTTCGGCATCTAGCCATGCCGAAGTATAATGCCGTAATGGAGGCGGGAAGCATTGGGGACGACGCGCTCGAGATCGCTCGAGCAGCTATGTCAGTAAGTCTCGCATCGACTAGATGCTTTCATCTCTTGGATAATTAGCTTTTCTTTTTTTTTTAAATGCGAACAAATGTGCTCCTTTCTTTGCAGATAACTTGTCACTTTGGTCATCTAATGGAGAAGATGACCAAACAAGAGAAGGAGCTGAAGCAAGAAGCTGACAAGGCTCGCGCAGCGAAGGTTCAGATCGCCAAGGACCTCGAGCAATCGATGCTTGAAGCCGAGGTGAAGACTTCGAGAGTGGAGCATCTTGAGGCCGTTGTCGCGAAGCTCGAGGCGGACAGCGCACGGCTGCTCCGAGCGGCAGAGCTGGCGGCAAAGGAGAAGGAGGATGCCATGGCCGCCGTGAAGTCTGCTACGTCGAAGGAGGCCAAAGAACAGGCGATGGAGAAGGCCAAGGGGTATCTCTATGTGAATATGGCGAAGGCTTACGCTCGCGCCATCGACCAGGTGACAGAGTCGTTCCCGGAGGTAGATTGCACCGGATGGCATCTTTTCCCCTGACCCTGTCCCCGAGTTTGACGATGCCTCAGAGGGGGAAGAAGAAGAAGAAGAAGTCGAAGGGATCGGGGGGGCACTAACGAGGCCGAGGCAGAGGTCCCTTCGGATGCCATACCTCTGGCGACTGTCGCGGCTACTCAAGTGGTGGAGGCCTCGGCAAAAGCGGATCGCTCGAAAAAGGTCCGCCCTTGACCTCGCTGAACTTTCATATCCCCCCTTTTAAGCTTTGTACCGAAGCCGAACTGTAGACTAGCCACTGCTTGTATTTTTTATGAAACTTTCAATGAAATATCTTTTTTGAACAAGTGTTAGAGAAGTTCCGAAACAATTGAGTTCGTCTCGCTTTTGAGTTGTCTCGTTTAGACTTAGCTCTTTAGACTCGAGAATTTATACATTTCTCGAATTTTTCAGATTGTCGAGGTATCATGTCTTCAATCTGAACTAGGCATTGCGAAGCTGGGCCTCGCTCGATCTCGAGAGAAGCTTTTTAAGGTCGAGTCAAAGTTGGGTCTTCTAAAGCTGACGTTGGCCCGTCGAGACTCCGAGTTGGAATGCTTAGAGGAGAAGGCTCGCGAAGTGCTACCGGAAGGTGAGGAGGCTTGGCCCTCGATGGCCGTCAGTCAGGGTTTAAGACTCAAGTTACTTCGTCGTTCTTTATTCAAGGCAAGATCCGAGAGGGACGAGTTGAAGAATGTGGTGCTCGAGAAGAGCATAGAGGCGGCACATCTCCGACGGAACATCTCCGATGCTTCGCATGGGGGCGGCTCGATTCGACTTCCTCGCTTGAAGATCAGAGTGACTGATGACTCTCTTAAAGAGCGAGTTGTTGAACTGGAGGTGGAGAATCTATGCCTGCGACGGCTGTCTGGGGGAGCAATGTCAGAAGCACCTCTTGTCCTCGGGGTGAGTATGCCCAAGGAATATCATTTCACGAGTTAGCTCTTCGATCTCCGTCTATCTTGCAAAACCCTGGGGATGCGCAAAGCAGAGTGGCTAGTTCGTCGAGCGGAGCGTCTGTCAGGGCCACTGCTAGGTTGGGTGCCGACGACGCGACGCGACTCGACTTGCTGGCCTAGAGAGGTCTACGGAGGCAGGGCGACTGCAACACGATGCTCGTCGTCCTCGCGTGTCGCTAACAGAAGCATCCCAACTCCCTAGGAGGCTAGGGCGGAATTTTGTAATCTCGTAGCCTTTGCGTTGTATGAATTTTGGTCTAGAATAAGATTTGTATCTAAAATAAGACCTGTATCTCGTATAGGACTTGTATCTTCAATTTTGATGAAATAATATTCAACATCTTTTGATGGACTCCTTCCAAGAGTTTGTGTCTTGCTAAACTTCGCAAGGGTATCAACAGTTGTGTGAGAAATTCTGAATGGTGAACTACTTTGTACTCGCTCGTTCATAAGTAGCAAGAGTTGCATCGAACCAAGTGTTGGACTCCGAACTTGTTGTTTAGAGAGTATCAACAGTTGTAGGAGCAATTTTGAATGGTGAGCCACTTTGTACTCGCTCGTTCGCAAGCGAAAAAAGTTGCATCGAACCAAGTGTTGGACTCCGAACTTGTCGTTTAGGGAATATCAACAGTTGTATGAGCAATTCTGAATGTTGAGCTACTTTGTACTTGCTCATTCGCAAGTAGCAAAAGTTGCATTGAACCAAGTGTTGGACTCCGAACTTGTCGTTTAGTGAGTATCAACAGTTATAGGAGCAATTCCGAATGGTGAGCTACTTTGTATTCGCTCATTCGCAAGTAGCAAAAGTTGCATCGAACCAAGTGTTGGATGAGTTTTTTTTGTAAGCCCAAAAGTAGTAGAACCAAAATACTTAGAATAGAGAATCTCCAGGGGGCAGAACACTTTTATTGAAAACAACTAAGTGGCTGCTTATAAGTTGTAAGCCATTATTACACTTAATAAAGAAAAAGAAACAAACTTCAACATGCTTTAAGGAGAACACTCTTGGGGAAGTTGCTTGGAGCAGTGTTTAAACACGCTCTTTGTACTTCAACAAGTGCTCTGCGTTCCATGTCCTCGGCACCCTCTTGCCCCCCGGATCTTCAAGTTGATAGGCACCCGGGCAGACAACTTTGGAGATCTTATATGGCCCTTCCCAATTGGGTGCCAATTTTTTGTTCTTACTGAGGAAAGAAATAGACAGCCTTCCTGCGCACCATATCTCCTTCTTTGAGATTAGTGGGGCGAACTCTCCTGTTGTAGGAATGCTCGATCCTATGCTGATAGATTTCTTGCCGAATGGAGGATCTTTCACGGATTTCATCGATGAGGTCCAAGTTACTGCGAAGCTCGTTCGCATTTTGCTCTTCATTATAAGCAATCAAGCGGGGGGACAATAGACCCGCCACTAGAGGGATAACGGCTTCGGAGCCGTAAGTGAGGTTGAAGGGCGATTCTCCCGTGGGGGTCCTCTTCATAGTGCAATAACTCCAGAGCACATTGGGGAGCTGCTCGACCCATAACCCCTTAGTCGATGTAACCCCTGTTTCTTTCATTTTGGGTATTTTTGATTGTATTTTTTGTTTTGGTGTATTGTTCTCTTGTATTTTTCAGAACCGTATATTGGAGTTGTTTTCAATATATAATCATTTTATTCATTTTGAGGTCCTTGTGTTTGACTGATCGTCTCTTTTGTTTCGTTTTTCACTATTTTGATCGTTTCCCCATTTTTGGTCTCGTTTCTTTATTTTTGTTTTTTTTTGGTGTTGTGGTGGTGTTTTGATTTTTCTTTTTCCCACTCTTATTATTTTATCCCCTAACAGGATTTTTAAAGCCAAAGAATTTCCTATCCTATTTGCATTCCTATTTGTAATTGACCTAAAATCCAAAACCCATTTGTAAACCTATTACTAGCTATTAATACCCATTACCCATTAGCCCACATCTAAATCCTATATATAAACCCTCTTAATTCTAAACCCTAACCCTAACCCTAATATCCCCTCTCACAACCGGCCTCCCCTATCTCTCTCTCCCTCTCTTGATTTGCTCCCGGCTGCACATCCCCGCCGACCAGCACCTCACCACCTTCCCGGCCTTCATCTACCCAGGCCGAGCCACACCCACTTCCGGCCTACATCCCCCCACTCCGGCCACCACAAACCCGAACCCTTCCCTTGCTTTGCCGATCACCACGCCACCATCAACAACACAATTCCTTGCACCATATTAGCCCCTAGTTCTCGTGGTGATTCTCAAGTGGTCGCTTGCCACTTTGATCTCTCGCGCTTTGTGGAGTTTGGTTCGTGTGGAGAGTTTCACTCTATTTTGCATGGATTTGTTGGTTGTAGCGGATTGCATTCGTGGGTTTTGCTTCCTTTCTTGTTTGCATTGTTCTTCATGCCCAAATTAAGTCAAGTAACTTGTACTCCAATTCATTTGTTTGATACAAGTCAAAAAGTTCACTTATAGTGTAGTTAGATCTAGAGAAAACTCTTGGTTGTGTTTTCCTTGATGGATTTTGTCTCTATTGTGGTAATTTGGCCATAGATGACTCACGACACAATTTAGATATGAAACAACCTAGGATTCGCCCGTTCTTGATTTGATTCATGTATGTGAGATTTTTGTGAGAAATCGTGTTTTGATTGTGACCCATGAGAAATAATTGGTGTGGACATGTTAATAACCCTAATTTATGATGTTTAGACACTTGGTAGACTTTATTTCAAGTTTGGATGTGTTTGGATTAATTTTCTTGAATTTATGTTGATTTTGTTTTAAGGAGAAAAATCTGTATTTTTTGCACTGTTCTGTTTCATTTGCTGTTTTTGACTGGGTTGTAGTCAGTATCTTAATTTCGGTATAAAACATGAGTTTTAGATAACTTCGTCTATTTTCAAACCCCTCTAACCTTGCTTGATTTTGATTTTGTATGACTGAGTTATGGCTATTTTAGTACAGAGGTGTCGATCTTCTCCAGATTCTGTTTTTCGGTAATTTTGATGATAAATTATTTTAAAGAACTACGCTAAGTATATTATTTTGATCTGAAACTTTGGTCAGTCTTTCTATACCTATCTAGGGATTACCCAGAATTTTGGTGAATTTTATTGATAAGTTTTATGTGATGTTTCATGCTCGTTTCTAAAATCTATACTTGCTGTATTTTGCTCGCAGTTCTGTAAAGAATTCTATTTTCACTATGATTCCTTTTACTGTATGAAAATTGTTTGTGAAATGTAAACGTTATTATATTTTATCTATTTTCATATCCCTTTGGCGGAATTGGATTTAGTTTCATTGGTTGCGAGATATCTTAGTTTTCGTACAGCAGTGTTGGGATTTCTATATTTGCCAAACTATGTTTTCTTGATGCTTTCGTATTTTTGATGACTGATCTATTCTTACTAGAAAATTCTGAAACTTTTTATTTTGATTCTAGACATATAGGGGAATACCCCAAATTTTTCCTGAATTTAATTGAGAGGTTTTGATGCTGTTTTTCTGATTGAGAATTTGTTTTCCTGATTTCTGACTGAACATATTTTCTATTTTCGAACCTGTTTTGAGTTATGATGTTGTGAATTACTAGGTAACTTATTTATATTCACTGGATTCGTGTGGATGTCTATTTTCCAGATCCTTTGACGGATCCAGATTTGCATTTCTGTAACGACAAGAATCACTGTTTTAGTACTGTACTGTCATGCTGTCCTGAATATGAACATACACTGTTTTGCTCGTTTATGTGACTGTATAATATCTATGATTGTTTATTTGTTTTCCCGAACCTAATAATGATTACACCATGTTAGTTTGACACTATTTCGTACACATCATGCCTGTTTGATGATCATAATAAAAGTAACCAAACCGGGGTTTCTTAAGGGAATATCTAGTAGTAGAAAATATGGAAACGTGTACTTGGAAGGGAACTAGTGTTCCGTACTGTTACTGTTACTGTTATTGTTATTGTTATTTTTCTGCTACTGTTACTGTTACTGTTACTTTACTGCTACTGTTACAGTTACTGATACCTGAGTACACTGTCCCATCATGGTTCACTATGAAATCAAAAGCGAAACTGTTTGTTGTAGCAACCATGTAGTAAAAACCAGGATGCATGAAATGCTACCTAGCTATTAATACACACAAGACTGTAAGAACATAAAACTATTACTGTTAGACTGATACTATTAGACTGATACTGTTAGACTGTTACTGTTAGACTGATACTGTTAGACTGTTACTGTTAGACTGAGACTATTGGACTGATACTGTTATACTGTTATCCTGATTCACTGATATACTGAGCTTATACTAGACACTGTTAGTTGCCATGTGACACTGCCTTTGACATAAAACAACTATACTTTTAATATACCATGCTAGTTGACTTCCATGCTATTATATAGTTTTCCCATGTGCTTGTATCCTACATTATTTGTGACCCGTGACTTGTAATTGACCGGTACTTGTTTTCTTCTTTTCTCCTTCTCCTGCAAATTTACTAATTGTAGATCAGGATAGACGACTGCCAGATGGTATTGGTGGGATGATGTATTAGTGCTGGAGTTTCTGCTTTATTATTATTATTATTATTGTTGTTGCTTGAACTTGAATAAAAGTGTATTTGATTTCTTGGATATTATTTGTATTTGGGCGATGTGACTCAGGATATTTGATTTGTCCTGACTCTGATTTATTTGAGAATATTGTATTTTGTTTCAAGTAAATTTCTGTTGGTATCTTGTTTCAATTATGCATGTTGGTTGACTCTTTTGCTTCCGACTTTGATTATTTGTGTGAGATATTGTGAAGATTCTTGAGCAGCTTATGGATGATGAAAATCATTTGCTGGGCTTTTGTTACGTATCCGTATTTCGTGTTCTTTTTGGGAAGCGGGGCGTGACAGTCGACCTCTTCATTCTCTTTTTCAGGTCGGAGAGAATTTGCTGATTAGAGTTCTCTGCCTGGCCGTTGTACTGGGGGTGGGAGACCGAGGAGAACCATTGATGAATGCCAAGGTCCGCGCAAAAGCACGGAAGGTTGCTCCCATAAACTGAGTTCCATTGTCTATTATCAAGATTCGGGGCACGCCGAATCTGCAGACAACGTTCTTCCAAAAGAAGCGCTGCACCTTATTCTCTGTGATCGTTGCTAGAGGCTCGACTTCGATACACTTAGAGAAATAGTCGATCGCCACAACAAGGAACTTTAGCTGGCCCGGTGCTTGAGGGAACGGCCCGAGCAAGTCCATTCTCCACATTGAGAAAGAGATTGGACTGGATAGAGAGGAGAGCTGAGCTTGCGGTAGACGGTGGATTGTTGAGAATTTTGGCAAGGGCCGCATTGACAAACGTGTTGTTCGGCATCGCGAAGAAGAGTAGGCCAGAAATATCCATAGTTCAATATTTTATGGGCGAGGGACCTTGCTCCCAAGTGAGCGCCACACATCCCTTCATGTACTTTTTTCAAAGCATACTGGGCCTCGTCGGGAGAGAGACACCTCAAGTATGGTCTGCCGTCTACTTGGGTGTAGGAGCATTTGTACAAGACTCCCTCGATGATGGTGTACCGCTCGTCTCTGGTTCGGATCTTTCGAGCCTCTTTAGGATCTATGGGAAGGATCCCATCTCTGAGGAACTCGAGCAGAGGCCTCATCCAATTATCCCCGAGTTGTAAGGGCAACACCTCCATCGACTCGGGGCCTTCTTCCTCGATGCTGGGTTTTAGTAGAATTTTTATTAAGACAGTTTGTTTGAGCCTTTGGAGGGAGGAGGAAGCTAGCTTTGAGAGGGCTTCTGCCTGCATATTCTCTTTTCTAGGGATCCGCTGGAGTTATGCATCCTCAAAGAGGCCATCAGACCTTTGATCTTGGCCAAGTACTTGGCCGTGCAACCGTCTCGCACTTCGTATTCCCCTGATACCTGGTTCACCACCAGCTGCAAGTCGCTAAATATCTTGACATGCTATTCCCCTGCCTTGCGAGCCATGCATAGGCCTGCTATAAGGGCTTCATACTCAGACTCATTGTTGGACGCCCTGAAGTTGATGCGGAGTGAGTGCTGGAGGATGAAATCATCTAGGCCCGCCAGGATGACTCCTGTTCCACTCCCATCGGTGTACGAGGACCCATCCACATACACCGTCCAGAAGGGAGGGTTCCTCTATTGCTTTGCTAGCATCTGGAATTGTACTCTCTATATAAACTCCGCTAGGGCTTGAGCCTTGATAGCAGTTCGAGGCTGATAGCTGATATCATGCTGGCTTAGCTCGATGGACCACTTCATAAGGCACCCGGAGGTCTCGAGCTTGTGGAGGACTTGTTTAAGTGGCTGGTCGGTAAGAACGACCATCGAGTGAGACTGGAAGTGGGGGTGGAGTTTTCGGGCCACCATGACCAAGGCATAGACCATCTTCTCTAGCTTTGGGTAACGAAGTTCAGCATCCCTAAGGACTTTACTCACGTAGTAGATAGGCCTCTGCGTCTTGTCTTCTTCTCTTACTAAAACAACGCTGAGGGTCTGCTCCGAAGCGGCGAGGTATAGGTAGAGGACTTCCCCGGGCCTTGGCTTGCTCAAGAGTGCGGGGTTGACTAAGTAGGCCTTGAGCTGGTCGTAGGACTCTTGTTGCTGTTGCCCCCATTCAAAGCCTTTAGCCCCCCTGAGGGCCTTGAAGAACGGGAGGCATTTCCCCAAGATTTGGAGAGGAAACGCCCTATCGCCGCAAGGCACCCGGTGAGTCTCTGCACATCCTTAACACTGGAGGGGGGAGCCATGTTGAGTATGGCCTGGATCTTCTCGGGGTTGGCCTCTATGCCCCTTTGGCTGACCATAAACCCCAGAACTTGTCGGATGAGATGCCGAACACACACTTGTTTGGGTTCAGTCTCATATTGTGTCTCCTCAACACGTTAAAAGCTTCTTGGAGATCGGAGACATGATCCGATCTGCTGACGCTCTTCACTAACATGTCGTCTACATAGACTTCCATGTTCTGCCCAATCTGCTCCTTAAAGATCTTATTAACAAGGCATGGGTAGGTGGCACTAGTGTTCTTAAGCCCGAAGAGCATGACCCGGTAGCAATACAGGCCCTGATCGGTGATGAAGAAGGTTTTCAGAATGTCGGGAGGGAACATTCTTATCTAATTGTACCCAGAGAACACATCCATGAAGCTTAAAAGTTCATGCCCGAGGTTGCATCAATCAGGGCGTCGATGCTTGGGAGCGGGAATGGATCTTTGGGGCAGGCTTTGTTTAGATCCGTGAAGTTAATGCAGATCCACCAGCTTCCGTTGGCTTTCTTGACCATCATGACATTGGACAGCCACTCCGGATAGTTTACCTCCTATATGAACCGAGCTCTAAGGAGTTTCTCAACCTCCTCCTTGATAGCTTTTGCTGAACTGGTCTGGCCCCCGAAGCGACACTAAGGTGATGCTCCTCGGAGATCCCCGGCATGTCATTTGCAGTCCAGGCGAAGAGGTCTCGATTTCCCCTTATGTATTGGATAATGTCGGAGCGAACAGGAGAGGGGAGGACTTTGCTAATATGAAATTTCCAGGTCGGACCTCCTTCTGAGAAGGCCACCTCTTCCAGCTCATCAACCGGATCCGATATAGGTGGGCTACTCCCTTGGGGGAGTCCAAGAGCTTCGAGGGAGAGGACTAGTCCTTCCATCGAGGTCATCTAGCATTTGCGTGCAGCCTCCTGGCTCCCTCTGACTTCTCCCATGCCCCCCGTGGTGGGGAATTTCATCTTCATGTGGTAGGTCGAGGGTATGGCCTGGTGTGCCGCTAGGCCTGGTCGGCTAAGGATGACGTTGTAAGCGGCTTTCACATCCACCACCATGAAGTCCATCGGCTCAGTTCGGGTAGTAGGAGTTTTTCCAGCGGTTACGTCGAGAGTTATAATACCCTCGATCGTCACTGGCACTCTTGTGAACCCATGAAGAGTGTAGCCGGCGGGCTTGAGCCGATCCCTGGATAGCTTGAGCCCCTAGAAGGCCTCCTGAAAGAGAATGTTGACCGAACTGCCGTTGTCAACTAGGACTTGGCGCACATCAAAGTTGGCCATGTGGAGGTTTATTACAAAGCGTCGCAATGGGGGGTTCGGACGCCCTCTAGATCTCTATCTCAAAAAGTGACCGGGACTTCCAAGCCCTTAGGGGGAGGACGGTTCTGCACAGAATTTACTTCCCGGACGAAGGCTTTTCGGGAGGAGTTGGAAACTCCCCCCATTGGGCCTCCGTGGATGAAATGCAGGATGACCTCTGGCTCGGAGTTCGGGGTCTCCGCATGCCGCTTGGGTCGCTTATTAGCCCCCCTGGGGGGCGGAGGAGGATCTGCCCTGTCCTTCCTCACGAACCTTGAGAGCTGCCCTCTCTGAATGAGGGCCTCGATCTCGTCTTTTAGGGCCCGACAGTCATCCGTGTCGTGGCCGTGGTTCCTGTGGAAGCGACACCACTTGTCCCGGTTCCTCTTCTTCCCCAGGGTGTTCATCTTCGGAGGTGGCGGGAGAAGACCCTCTTTCCCAACCTCCATCAGGATGGCTGAGACACTCGCGTTGAGCGGGGTGAACTTCTCGAAGCGAGGGGGGGCGGCGATGTTGACCTCCGTTGTCTTTCTGGAGCTTCTTCTTCAGCGCTCTTCCATTTGTTCCCGGAAGACAGTCCTTCAAAAGCAGGGCGAGAGAGAGCCTCTTCTGCTCGGATGTATTTCTCACTCCTGGGCAGGAGTTCTGAGAAATCCCGAGGAGGCTTCTTGGCAAGGGACACTCGGAGGCTGTCGTTAGTGACATTGGACTGGAAGGCGGTGGAGGCTACGAACTGGTCCAAGGAGGCGATGGATTTTTCCTCCGTGGTGAAATGTTTGCATAGTCTCACAGCTGCTCGTCCTTTCTTTGATGAAGCAATAGCAGAGAGGTGCTCGTCTTTTTAGCTCGTCGACTACTCACGAAGTGAGTTAAGAAGAGGCCTTAGAGCTGATCGAAGTAGAAGATGGAGGCCAGGGCTAGACAGGAATACCATTCCCTTGCGGGCCCCTTCAGCGTGGCTGGAAAAGTTTTGTAGAGGAGCGCGTTCGATGCCTGGTGTATCATCACGAGAGTTTTAAAACTCTCGATGTGGTCAGCGGGGTCAGACTTCCCGTTGTATGATTCAAAAAGAGGAGGCCTGAATTTATCTGGGACCGGTGCTTCCATTATAGTCGGGAGAATGGGTGCTTGCTGGGGCGGAAATGCCTCGCCCGTTGCACTTCCTCTCTGTCCAATCGGCCAAGACGCTTCTCCATCTCGTGGAGAAGGTGGTACACCGAATCTTCCCTCCAGTCATACCTAGCTTAGGCCCAGGATTCGTCCTCGCATGGAAGGGGACTGGGAGTGCGACGACGATAGCTCTGGGCAGGTTGAGGACTAGGCGTACGACGCCTATGGTCTTCGGCAAGTTGAGGACTGGGCGCCTGCTGACCGTGGTCGGGGGAACATTGAGGGCTCTCAATACTGCCTCTTGGAATTGCTGGAACTCTGCCCTCATGACGGGGGCCTCTTGCTCTTTTGGCCTTTGAGGAGCCTGCTGGGGCTGTGGTTGTTGAGGAAGAGGCCGTCCAGACTGTGGTTGCTGGATGGGTTGAGGGAGAGGCTGTCCAGGTTGCAGGACTTGCTAAGTGGGTTGAGGGGGAACCTCACGGACTGGAGGAGGAGAAGGTGTGGGAGTGGCCCTGTGGTTAGAGACCGCTATCTCCCCCTTCTTGGGAGGCATGGCTTGAAACTGGTTTGGCTGATGAGAGGGGGCTGGATCGTTGAATCTGTTTCCCATAGACGGCGCCGATCTATTGCTGCTGATTTCGGGTGTGGGAGCAAACAGATGAATTTGTAAGTTCTTTGAGGAAAACGGTAGAGCGAACCTATTGACTCCACCTATGTGTTGACTTGTTTCTTGCTACTGCCACGAACCTGCACAAAGTTCGATACACCGGGATGGATCCCGACGACGAACCATCTGACGCTCTTGTCGGTAATCTCCAAGATTAAGAAAGAGCTTTAGGTAGGAAAAGATTCATTACCTTGTAACGGTGGGGGGAGAGGGGTATTTATAGTCGCCTTAGGGATCCGTTTCGAGATAAGGACAAATCTCTACTTCCCGGTGTGGATGGGTAAGAAGTGGTTAAAACCACCTCCTAGGGATAATCACGAATCTGACTTCCTTTTTATCCTTCTGAACTGGTTTGTAACGGGTTAGTACCCATACCCAATAGGACAGATCCGTCTATAGGTTATTGGGCTTTGAAGAAGAGACCCAGTTCCCATTTCAGACCCGTTTGTAGGTGAAATTACCATTTTACCTCTGAGAGCTTTAAGATTCGTACCCGATTTGAACGGTCCCGATTTAGTTCTATTTTTAGCCATATCAACCTTCATTTCAACTTACTTATGTGAATATTCTCTTAAAAAATAACTCATATATAAATATACATTATGTATACAAAAACATACACATGCACATAAAAATTTGATTCGGGCCCATCGGACCTAAGCACTTGGGCCCAAGCCCTGTCCAAATTTTCCTCGGGCCTAAAAAATTTGATCCCGAGCTCGGCCCGGAATGAGAACTATTAGCCCATTCCCATTAATTATTCGGTTGGACCTACGAGGGGCCGGGTCGGGTTCTGACCAATTGTCACCGTTAAACCAGATCCTCCACTATTAGTCAAGACAACAATATGTTAATATAAGCGATAATTAATATTTTTTTTTCCGTTGCTGCTAATTTTGTTGTGAGCATATAAGGATTCGTTCATTTTATGTTGAATAAGGGAGTTAGGGTATCACCCTAGCTAAGTTAGCTAAGGTGATATATCAAAACTCATATTCGAAAATAAAAATTTAAACCACTAGTTGTGAACTATATTACTAATTTGGGTAAAAATAGAACTAAATCGGGACAGTTCAAATTGGGCATGAATCTTAAAGCTCTTAGGGGTAAAACGGTAAGTTCTTACAGATTCGGCTCTTTATACGGGAATTGGGCCTCTTTCAAGCCCAATAACCCGAAAATGGATCCGTTTAACTGAGTTGGCATAACGACCCAATATGAGTGAGTCCATATTATTTAAATATGATAAAAACTCATAATTATCCGTAAGAGACAGTTTAAAAACCATATATCTTATCATGAGAAGAGTTTTAACTCAATCTCTCTAACCACTCTTATCTCTTCATGAAGAAGAGATAACTAATTCAACCCAAAAACACTGGGAAGTAAAGATAAATGATTATCTTTTAACTCAATCTCTCCAACCACTCTTATCTCTTCATGAAGAAGAGATAACCATTTTAACCCAAAAATACTGGGAAGTAAAGATAAATGATTATCTTCAAACTGACTAGGTGTACGGTGCCTATGGTCTTGGGCAGGTTGAGGACTGGGCGCCCGCTGACCGTGGTCTGGGGCAATATTGAAGGCCCTCAAGACTGCCTTTTGGAATTGCTGAACTCTGCCCTCGTGACGGGGTCCTCCTGCTCTCGGTGGTCTCGAGGAGCGGGTCGGCCGACTGGAGAGTGGCTTCTCCTTTGATGGCGCTGGGGTGACTCCCTCTGCCTCCTGGGAGAGTTGGATCTTCTGCGATCCGGCCTACGGGGGGACCGGACTCTAGGGGACCAGATCGTTGGACCCCTGCGATGCTCTCGGCGGGGTATCCCATCATGGGTCCACCTCTCATCTAGGCAGGTCCGACGATCCACCCCATTCTGCCTGTTGACGATGATGTTCCGGAGGTCCTTCGACGTAGGGGACTGTGCGAGGCCATGGAGTTGTATATCGACACATGGTTGCGATGAGGATGTTGCCCTTGCCAACTTCGGCGGGAGGGTCGCACGGTAACCTCTTGTGGCCCTTGAGGAGCATGTTGGGGCAGTGGTTGTTGAGGAAGAAGCCGTCCAGACTGTGGTAGCTGAACGAGTTGAGGGTGAGGCTATCCAGGCTGCTGGACTTGCTCAGTGGGTTGAGGGGGAACCTCATGGACTGGAGGAGGAGAAGGTACGGGAGTGGCCCTGCAGTTAGAGACCGCTATCTTCTCCTTCTTGGGAGGCATGGCTTGAAACTGGTTTGGTTGATGAGAGGGGGATGGATCGCTGCTTCTGTTTCTCACAGACGGCGCCAATCTGTTGTTGCTGATTTTGGGTGTGGGAGAAAATGGATGAATTTGTGAGTTCCTTGAGGAAAACAGTAGAGTGAACCTGTTGACTCCACCTATGTGTTGACTTGTTCCTTGCCGCTGCCACGAACCTGCACAAAGTTCGATACACCAGGATGGATCCCGGTGACGAACCCTCCGACGCTCTTGTCGGTAATCTCCAAGATTAAGAAAGGGCTTTAGGTAGGAAAAGATTCATTACCTTGTAACGCTGGGGGGAGAGGGGTATTTATAGTCGCCTTAGGGATCCGTTTCGAGATAAGGACAAATCTCTACTTCCCGGTGTGGATGGGTAAGAAGTGGTTAAAACCACATCTTAGGGATAATCACGAACATGACTTCCTCTTTATCCTTCTGAACTAGTTTGTAACGGGTTAGTACCCATACCCACTAGGACAGATCCGTCTATGGGTTATTGGGCTCTGAAGAAGAGACCCAGTTTCCATTTCAGACCCGTTTGTAGGTGAAATTACCATTTTACACTTGAGAGCTTTAAGATTCGTGCCCGATTTGAACGGTCCCGATTTAGTTCTATTTTTAGCCATATCAACACTCATTTCAACTTATGTGAATATTCTCTTAAAAAGTAACTCATATATAAATATACATTATGTATACATAAACATACACATGCACATATAAAAATTTGATTCGGGCCCATCGGGCCTAAGCACTTGGGCCCAAGCCCAGTCCAAATTTTCCTCGGACCTAAAAAATTTGAGCCCGAGCTCGGCCCGGAGTGAGAATTATTAGCCCATTCCCACTAATTATTTGATCGGACCTATGAGGGGCCGGGTCGGGTTCAGACCAATTGTCACCTTTAAACCAGATCCTCCACTATCAGTCAAGACAACAATATGTTAATATAAGCGATAATTAATATTTTTTTATCCGTTGCTGCTAATTTTGTTGTGAGAGCATATAAGTATTCATTCATTTTATGTTGAAAAAGGGAGTTAGGGTATCACCCTAGCTAAGTTAGCTAGGGAGATATATCAAAACTCGTATTCGAAAATAAAAATTTAAACCACTTGTTGTGAACTACATTAATGATATGGGTAAAAATAGAACTAAATCGGGACAGTTCAAATCGGTCACAAATCTTAAAGCTCTTATGGGTAAAACGGTAAGTTCTTACAGATTCAGGTCTTTATATGGGAATTGGGCCTCTTTCAAGCCCAATAACTCGAAAATGGAGAGTTGACATAACGACCCAATTTGGGTGAGTCCATATTATTTAAATATGATAAAAACTCATAATTATCCATAAGAGACGGTTTAAAAACCATATATCTTATCATGAGAAGAGTTTTAACTCAATCTCTCCAACCACTCTTATCTCTTCATGAAGAAGAGATAACCAATTCAACCCAAAAACACTGGGAAGTAAAGATAAATGATTATCTTGAAATTGACCCCACCCCCCCTCCCCCGAGGCGACTATAAATACCCCTACCTCCACCAGAAACATGTAATGCCTCGAATTTCGTAATAAGAAATACGAGACACAAATATAGAATCTTCACTTCAATGTAAACCAAACACAACATAAAATATAAGGAAATTTAAAACTTTTTTTACAACAGTCCATATTACAATGCACAACAGAACTTTAAACATATTCAATACAACTCATTTCAACATTTAAACTCCAGTCTTCTCCAACGCTCAAGATTCAACCCTTGCTCAAGTCACCCACTTTACAATCCTGCAAAACTGTAATAACCGTAGGCATGTCAGTTGAATGCAATTGAAGCAATGTTGATAAAAGCAACAACTCTCCAAAGTCTCACAACCACACACTTGCACAAATAAAACATTAATAACAGAATTATAAATAAACAATTAATTCTGAAATTTGCAAGAATAAAATATGCGACAGGAAAACATCGAAATGCACAAGACAAGGTTCAAGGAAAACACAAGTGCCTAAGATGCTTACTAATGCATGCTTGTTCGGATTCTATGTCGCCCATACAATATAGGTCCGAGGGCAAGCTCTTAACATTCACCACATTTCAGGGTTCGATCCCGCGCTATGCAACCAACCACCAAGACTAGTATGAGATTTAGACATTCTGCACGCATTTGCTCTCGCCCCGGAGTACTGGAGGTCAGACTCTACCACGGAACATCCTTGAGGCCCTCTCCTCTCATCTGGGAACTCTTTTAGAGAATACCTCACTCCACAGGTCATCCTGAAACCCTCATTGCACGAATATCCCATGAGCGTCGCTATCGTCTCGGAATACTGGAGATCAATCTCGCTCCGCATATCATTCTGGGGCCTCTTTCATTCCTCGTCCCGAAATACTGGGGAACATCTCACTCCGCGGATCATCTTGGAGCCATCATACTCACGTTTGCTCTTGTTTCATCATTTCTCCAATTAGTGTCTGTCCTTAGGTTTAAATGGGGGTAACTTGAGCCCACAAAATTAAGAACACTAGCCCCTTGGCTAATTCCTACAATCAATAATTCACAGCCGGTAATCCGAGATCCTGCTCAGCCACTAGTGCTCACCGCATATATTCCTCAATCACAACTTTCTAGGGTTCTCACAATAACTCTAAGTTCCATTAAAAACCACCACTTGGTTTAATTATAAAAACATATTTCTCTTATTCTTTTCTTGAAATACCACATTTCCACAATATCACAATCAACACCTCAATTAAGATCCTCTCATACCAAGTACAAATTATTCATTCATTCACAAAATCTTCACAATATTTTACTTCTCATTTAATGGACCATCACTTCCATAAAAGACTTTCATTTATAGAAACAAATCAAACCAATTATACTTCTTTAATTCAAATTTATATTACTTCTTTCCCATATTTGAAACCACAGTCAAATCTCTGGGATTTTAATCAATTAAAACTTAACAATAATCTTCTATAAGCTCTAGAATTTATCCCTCAAAATTTGAAATTTTATAGTTCCAAAAACTGAAACATTCGTCTCTTAAAAACTACCTCTTTAAAACTTTGAAACCTTCACCATTCAAAATCGAACATTTAACTCCTCAACTGAGAGTTATACCCATTCAAAAATATAGCGTTGCATCACCTAAATTTGCAACTAAAGCATACATATAAAGTTCAAAATAATCTATAACTAAAAATAGTTCAATCAAAAGGAAATTAACCATCTTTGACTTACTCAATTAATTAACCACAAAATTAAAAATAAAAACAAAGCCTGGGTTTCGAACCCACGGCCTAGTACTAGATCAGCGCCCAAGCCCACATAGGCTAGCCAATTATCCCAATGCCTGTCACAATCTAAATTAATTCACACAGCTTTAAGACTCAGGTTTCTGTACAAACCCTAGGTCTTGTACAAAACCCGAAACTCTACAATCTTCAAACTCTAATGCAGTAACCCCAGTTATTGTCACGCCGTGAACAGTAACCCTAGTTCTCATATACTCCAAATTACCATACAATAGTTGTTCACATCCATACATACATTAATTCATGTATAAAAATTCTAGGATTTGAAACGTACAATTATTATTGACAAAGAACAATGAATAAATTGAAACATACAATTATTATTGACTAAGAACAATGAATAAATCACAAAGATATCATCTTTATGCCAATCATATATAAGTTTATATATATATATATATATATATATATATATATATATATATATATATATATATATATATATATATATAGGCAAATGCTCCATTGAAAATGGGTTTGTTTTCACGGGTTGGAAAACACGAATCTAAGCCATTGGATCGCTCATGATCTCGATCAGCGGTTCAGATCACCTCCGCCCATAACCCAATATGACTTAAATGGCGGAGGGTTATTTTGGAAATTTCATTCCAAATAACTCTTCGTCTGATTCGTTCTGAAAAAAATGATATAACCTAGGCTGTTGTTGGGAACAACGGCCTGGTTATAAAAAATGAATCATAGGCCGTTGTTCCAAACAACGGCCTTGTTCTCAATTTTTATAACCTAGGCTATTGTTTTCAACAACGGCCTAGGCTATAAAATTTCTATAAATTTCTATAAAATTTTATAGCTGGCCTAGGTTATAAAAATTGAGAACTAGTCCGTTGTTCCAAACAATGGCCTATGATTCAATTTTTTATAACCTAGACCGTTGTTCCCAACAACGGCCTAGGTTATATCAAATTTTTTAGAATCAGTGAGGCGAAGAGTTATTTGGGACGAAATTCCCAAAATAACCCTCCACTCATCAATTGAAACGGGTGATGGGGGGCTCGATCTGAGCCACTGATCGCGATCATGAGCGATCCAATGGCTCAGATTCGTGTTTTCCAACCCGTGAAAACTAGACCTGTTTCAATGGAACATTTGCCATATATATATATATATATGGGTAAAAGTGATATGAGCAACTTGCTCGTTTAGTAAATGAGCAATTGATTATGTGGCATGTATGCGATACATTAGATAACTAACCTTTTTAAGGATTTTCCAATCACATGTATGCTACATCATCAATTGCTTATTTCCTAAATGAGCAAAACTTGCTCATACCCCTTTTCCCATATATATATACATGGACTTTTATATCCCAATTTATAATTATTTTTCAACATATACTAATGAAAACATGACTTTTATTTACAACTAATTATTGTCATACTATTCAAACATGAGTTATATAATTGTTGATTTACTGTTTACAAAGCTTTTCATGTGCCGTTTCGTTCCAAAGACGTGCCATAGGCACGTGCCCACGAGCAAATCTAGTTATTAATTAGAACACAACTTCTCCCTTTCTAGAGTTGGTGTACCATGCCGGACTTAATTACACCAAAACAACCCTAAGGTCCCAACTGGCCAATATCCAAAAAATCTCATCTGCCGGTTTACAGGAATCCCACTCGACCTTTAGAGACTCACAAATCGAATATCAACACAAATCTTTCATTAAAACTCTTGGTTCCATCACCAATTCGTTCATATTAAGAAAAGTCCTTTAATCAAACAAATCCAAATTTATCCAAAACCCACAAATTTCCAGAAATAAAATCTGAGATTAAATCTCTTTAAACAACTGAATTTTGCATTTTTAAAGTCATAGAAAACTCACAAAACATCAAACTTTCGAAACCCATATATAATTCGCTTTCTAAGTCGTAGGAATTACGAGTTAAACTCTATTATAATCAAAATGTAACTCTCTATAAAATACAGCAATCTGTAACAAAAAACCTCATTTAAAGCAGTGGATCAATAATGCATAAGTTCGAAGAAATAATCGTTCAAGAAAACAATGAAGCACAACAAAAGCAATCAGCAGCACAGCTGACGGTCGACTGTCATGCTAGTTTGAAAAACGACGGTCGACTGTCAAGCTAAAAATCCCAAAATCCACAACTAACAACCGACAGACACTTTGTGTGTTAAATGGGTGCGGTCGATTGACATGTTCAAAAACACAGCTTTAATATTCGTGCACCTCTCAACTGATACATAGTTTGTAATCTCTAAAAACATGAATTTGTGAAATAAAAATCCTGAGATGATCAAATACAACTTATTGAACATACTGGAGTTTATAAATCAAATCAAACTCTCATCAAATTCCCAAAAGAGCAATTTTCATCAAAACTCTTCAACATCATATATATAGGACTACATGTGTATATATGTGTATATATATCAGTGAAATCATCAAGAATCATGGTATAAGAGTAGCACAATGTTCAATTCAATCTTAGTAACATTATATATAAGTCAAGGTTCCAATCGAAAACTTTACAAAACTTCAAAAATTCAATTTCGGCCTGCACCATCAGACCCGAAGATATAACTCAATCTTTCAAAGCATACAACTTGATCTTTTTGATCCAAAATCTCTCTAGCAATTTATTAAACACACATGCAACTATTTACATCACTTTGCCCTTGCTTACTAGCATCTACAACATATTTTAATCAAATCCCATCCAATCGAAACATCAAAATAGAAAGTATACATACATACCAGTAAAGAATCCATCTTTATTCACTTTATGCATGATAAGTCTTACCAACTCATTACATATCATCAATTTAGCAAAAACATGAAGGAAACAACATATCCATGATTCCTACTAAGTTCTTAACATTCTTAAGTCATCTATTTAGAGATTTTCTTCATCAATTGCACATCATTCATAAAATGTTCCACTTTTAATTATCCATCCATCAATATATTCATTATATCATCATACAATCATCTAACATGCATTCTGCTAGGTAAATCTTCATATTTAGCATGCATAGAACAACAAGAAATTAAACATATGTCACTCACCTTAATGAAGAATCAACGAAAGTAATAAAGAATAAGAAAAGCTCATCCTTTCGCAAAAATCCAAGATCCTTGTTTCGAAACTCCAAGAAATTAATAATAAAATACCCTTTTGTTTTGTGCAGAGGAGGGACAGCTGTAGTAGCTCCTATATAGGCTGAAATATGGAGTATTAGGGTTTTGAGAAGATTTTGCAAAATATTCCTTTAGAATATATCTTTACATATATAGATCCTTTAAACTAACTAGATTAACCAATTTAGTTGAGATTAAAATCAAAATATTCCTACCAGATCTGGCCGACACCAGTATCAAGTCCAGAAAAATTAATTTTGTAATTTTTGCCTCCAAGTGGCAATTTTGCAAAACATCATTCTTTAATAAATTAGCAAAATAAACCAAATCTGTTAGAAAAAAAATTAAAATCTTTACCTCTGAGTTGGCCAGCCATCATGCTCAGCCCAGAATCTGAAAATCTGGAGTTTTTACTCCAAGTGGTAATTTTGCACAAAAGTCCTTTTTTGTAGTATTTGCAAATATGCCAAATAAATATATAAAAAAATCCAGGAAATTCATAAATAATACCTACTAATAAATACTAGGTTTCCCCAAAATAATTTCTGACTTTGAGTTTCCTAAGAAAATATTTGCACGTATTTTACACGTGCAAAAAGATAAATTTCAGAAAAATATTTATTAAATCACCAAAAATCAATTTAATTCATTTATTAATCTCAAAAACATTTTTTAAAATTCTAGGGTGTTACATCACTCCCTCCTTAGAATAGTTCTGTCCTCATAAATCTATTAATAGGGACCAAATAATATAAGCAAAAGAAAAATGCAATTACATAAATGAAAATACAGTTTAAAGAATGCAATCATACAAGAGAAAATACAATTTAACCAAAAGAATACAATCATACAAAGATCTCAAGAAAATCCTTCTGCATGCGATCTTCCGGCTCCTAAGTAGCTTCCTCAAATAGCTGGTTCCTCCACAATACCTTGACCATAGGTATCTCCTTATTCCTCAACACCTTCTCCCGATGGTCAACAATCTCTACAGGCAGCTCCTTGTAACTCAAGTTTCGCTGTAGTCCTTCAGGCACTTCTGCTAGCTGATGACTCTGATCCGGCACATACTTCCTCAACATCGATACATGAAACACATCATGCACTTGCGCCAATTCCTCTGGTAGTTCCAACTTATATGCTGTCTTACCAATCAGCCTCAAGATCCTGTATGGTGCAATGTACCTTGGCTCCAACTTGCCTCTCTTTCCAAACCTGATTACTCCTTTAGTCGGAGAAACCTTGAGAAAGACTGCATCCCCAACCTCAAACTCCAACTCCCTTCGTCGACTGTCTGCATAACTCTTCTGCCGATTCTGAGCCTCAACCAACCTCTTCCGAATCAGCTCGATCTTCTCCGATGTCTGCTGCACAATCTCAAGCCCAAACATCTGCCTCTCACCAACTTCGTACCAATAGATGGGTGTCCTGCACTTCCTCTCATACAGAGCTTCATACGGCGTCATACCGATACTCACATGGTAACTGTTATTACAGGCGAACTCAACCAATGCCAAGTACCCCTCCCAACTGCCGCCAAAATCCATAATGAAATTAGCATATTCTCCAACACCCGATTCACCTTTTCAGTCTGTTCATTTGCTTGCAGATGGAAAGCAGTAATGAAATCGGTTCTGGTACCCAAGGCTGCTTGCAAACCCTTCCAAAATCTCGACATGAACCTCGCATCCCTATCGGAAACAATCGACACAGGAACCCCATGAAGTCTCATAATCTCAGCAATATAATCAATACAGAACAATTGCGCAAGCAATAATAATAATCTCATGAACAATAATACTTGGAATAAAGCAATTTGAAATATCCAAATACAATAAATCAACGTCTGGAAATAATAATAAAATTCGGGTCTCCCAATACAATAATAAATCCAATATCGGATAATTAATAAGTCTCAATACATTAAGTTCAATAAAAACGGTAAGCAACTAGAAAGCATAAAATATTTAAAATGTTTGTTCTCCAATCCCAGTAGGTAATTCTCCTTCATTACCTGTGAACACTTCATCTAAAAAGAGGTGAAAAATTATCCTTAGAGCAAGTCATGGACAGAAAGTAGAGAAAGCAAGGAACAATGGAATAATGATATAACAATGAATTTAATAGATCAATATGAACCAATAACATGGGACAATAGCAACAACCAATATTATGATAATCGATACAATGGTTATAAACAATGATTCAATATTCGATAACAATATTCAATGATCAATATCAATAACACAGAGAAAATATTCAATATTAATAGAAACAATGATGTACAATATGCAATGTCGATGTTGTGTCAATCCTTAAGTCTATTATCATTTTAATCCTAACTAATGCAGCACTTCATGCGTCCCATTTATTTACCACATGGTTGCTACATAAAAACAAGTTGTGTTTAGACTTAGTGGTGAATTCTATAGATCATGTGTCGGTACGATAATCACTGATATGATAACAATACTGAGCACAATTCATTATAATGATACACTGATACACTGATTCACTAATTCACGAGTTCACGGATTCACTGATTCACTACACGAAATATTGGGGTGCCGTAGTCAGCGCTCCACAATCAATCGATAAATACTAGCCGACACAGTCACTATATTATTCACTACTCAAGTCAATCTCTTAAACCCCGGCTTGTTAAATATTTTATCAATGCAGCAATACAATATGCAATCTAAAGATATTAGATGAACGATAGTAGCAATGGAAGAACAATAGGATGATAAATGATGACAATGGTTCATTAGAATCATGCAATGCAACATACACACTTTATTTCATGCAATACTACAATATAGGAATAATTAATCAATTATAATCTGTAATATAAAATTCTGGACAGGAAGAGTGGTATGTACTAAAATGTAATTTTTCGCTGTTACAGAAGTCAAAAAATGAATCCGTCAAAAGTTCTAGAAACTAAACTTGCACACGGTTCCAACGCATATTTAAAGTCTAAAGTCCGACAATAGTAGCTAGGTTAAACACACCATTCATTACAGATTTTATGTTCAGGCAGAAATTCGACATCATATTATTTCATTTTTAAAATCAGCGAAAACTCAATAATAAATTCATTAAAAATATTTATTAGACACCTAAACATTTTAACGAACATTCTGGAAATTATCAGGGCAATATTTTAATGTTAAATAAACCTTTTAACTGATTAAACATGGATCATACAATAATCTGAAATTCTGGAAATAAAAACACAGCTGTTGTAAAATGATCATAACTTTTGCACAACTCGGAATTTAGAAATTCATGGTGTTCTGAAAACTAGAAACATAGGGCTACAACTCTTATTCAGAAAGTTATTTATTTTAAGATCATTTACTGGGTCAAAAATATCGTGTAAAATACAGACAGCAACAACTTACAATTTTTTCGCTATTCTTGATGAAATAAATTGTTTAAACATGATGGGTATCAATTCTATAGTTAATAAACTTCATAATCAGCACGATGGGTATAAAAACATGATAAAAAAAAATAAGAACACACACATACACATACACTAATTTAACATCAACCAAACAACAATCGATCAATCCAACATATAACCTAGCAATTATTTCTACAATAGATTAATTGTGTGACAATTATATAATTACTCCTATCATAAATATTATATGGATGCATGAAAGATTCAATCTTTAGAGTCAATAGAGGCATGATGTCAAGAATATTGGGGTTAGCTCGTGTAAATCCTCAATAGACCTAACAGAAGGTAATCAATACAACAATATGATAATCGATCAAGATCTACTTGCGGAGTTTCAATAAAAATTCTTGAATTTGATACAATTAGCAATTCAAGAGGGAAAAGTGACTTTCCTTATGGACGATGAAATTGAATACTAAGAATAACCGGATGAGAATCCCGAATCAATGAACCCACGAACACACAAATTACGTGCAAATCACTTGTACAAAATAACCCAATGCAAAACAACAAGAGGAGGCAGCAAGGGCTTGCGGCCTGGCTGACGTGGCTCGACGGCGGGCGGGGTGTCGAGCGGCGAGGGCGGCGGTGCGGGGGCGAGCCTGGTTGACAGAATTCGTTGATCAAAACATGGGTCTCGTTTCTGGGTCGACGGAAAGTAGTAGGGGGGTTTCGGCTGGTGGCTCGACGAACGGGGAGGGCGGCGCGAATGAGGAGGATGGCGAAGGGGTAGGTCGTCGGAGTCGTCGATTGATGAGGGGTCTCTAGAGTAGGCCGGAGAGTGGTGATTGGGATTGGCTGATGGGTTGAGAGAGGAGAGAGAAAGAGGAGAGAGGAGAGAGAATAGACAGCTAGTTAGGGTTTCAATTGTGCAATTTAAGGTTTGCAATAGAATTGTAGTTATAATGTGCAATTAGGATATTGGGTTAATGATTTAGGATCCAATTATAGAGGGTTTGGGTCAAGAATCAACTGTAGTTAGGTTTTGGGTTCAATAAGAGATGAAATTAACTACAATAGGGTTCAAATAAAATACCCACTATCAAATAAAAATAGAATCATCAATAAAATGGCTCAACAAAAAGAATGAGAGAATTTCATGAACAAAATTTAATTTAAATATCAAGAAAATAAAGTATTTTATTCAATTGCAAATAAAATTTTACAAAAGGGGGAAAAATGAAAAGAGCGAAAATGGTAGTTACAATAGTCCAGATCGAAAAGGTGGGCCCAACACCATGTGGCGGCATCACGAAGTGCCACGATAGGTCGGCAATGATCCTGCTCAGCAAAAAAATTGAGCAGGAGCTCAACCGACTAGAACGAAGACAATGACGGTCAGGATCTCCTCCCAATTTGTGCCCGTGAGATAAATGGCCCAAATAAAAAATGTGGGCCCCGGGTTAACGTTGACCAAGTCAACGATAAACACCATGTGGCGCCATCACAAAGCACCATGATGGGTCGACAATAGGGATGCTTTTAGATCGGATACAGATCAGATATTGGCTATACCAACATCCGTATCCGCATTCCAAATACAGATTCAGATACGGATACGGATATGACTCGGGAAAAGAAAATCATATCCGTATCTGCAAATTTTGGACACGGATGCGAACCAGATAACAGATACGAATTTGGATATCAAACATATTGTTTTTGCTATATTTTATTTCCTTAACTAGTTCTTAGATATGTACATCACTGAATTACGGGTATCAATTTATGTATCTAATCTTTTCTTAGCTACTATGATTAATCTTTTACATAAACTCGTTTCTATATATACAATAGATTGCAAACTTATCTTTTCAATTATCATAATCTAGTTAAATTGTGCAGTCTCACCATGCTCCTTGCATTACAAATAAATAAATTAGTTTACCATAACTACAAGAATAGCATCATTACCGGTTCCTCGAACTTGTCTTTTTTATCTCAATCAGGTGGACTATAATATACAATAATTAGGCATAAAAAGGTAACTAACAAGACAAAAAACAATAAGTTACTTTAGAAATGGAGCTTACCTGTTTTGCTTAAGCCACTGCGAACTAAACTTTATATAGACAGTGCCTATAAAACCTCACACTAAGCTCATTAATATCCTGAAAAGTAAATAGATAGCTATGAGAACGTCATAATAACAATAGTTACTAAAGTAAATTTGGAATAAAAGCATTACCAATATTATTGTTAAATCACTCATATATGCAAATAAATGGATGTTTATGCATATTATAAAAAATAGAATGTGAGTGCATTCAAACCATTTTGCATACATCTTTAGGAGGAAAGGCTTCAATGGTAGGATTTATTCGAGAATTCATACCTTCAAGCTTGACTGATAAAAACTACATGCCCAACAATAACTACAGCTTAGACATCACAAGAGAACAAGGGCAAGTGAACTTGGCAATAAATTATAATGATAATAACCTCATGTTGGCACTGTAATGCCTGGATATAGTTAATAATCTCATCCAGAACTGATGCTTTTCCAATTACCTGCTCATTGAAACGAATTGTTTAGTACTCTAGCATCATCGGGTTTTTTCCCGCTAACTGTCATCTAGCTTCTATGACTACTTCCTGTTGATCCAATAATGGAAATACTTCCTGCTATTTTTGAGCATCTTCTATTTCCTGCATAAAAGAATAAGTTAAAAATACATGCACGATCAACAATCACATAAATAACAGCTGGAGACTAAAACATGCAGGAAAGGCATGTTGATTGCGAGAATGTTAACAGAACATTCATGGAAACAAGAAAGAAATTCTACATCAATTTTTGAAATTGAAGCCATTCACCATCATTATAACTAGTGCAATGTTTCAGTAAAGTATAATATTTGATTTTATAAGTATATACGGAAAAAGCAAACAAATTTAACCTTCAAAAAATGGCAAATTCTGTTCACTTTGGCTCTAAGTTCTACCTTCAAGTAGTCATAATCAACCTGAAACTCACTACTGCCATCCACATTGGTTCCACTCAGACCGAGAGAAAACTTTCTTGTTTGCTTGATCAATCCTGAAGCATTCAGCTTCCCAAAATTTAATTTCTCCAACTTTCTGTCAATTGTCAAAGCAATACATGAAAGTTCCATCAACCAGATAACTAACCATTTAAAAAGATTATACACAGACAAAATGTTTACTTCTAGAAAAGACGAGACTAGGCTTGGTAAGTAAAAACCAAACAAAAATGTTTAATAAGTAATGATGGAAATATAATGTTTCATTTTAGACATCAACCAACAATAACCAGATTATCAAAGCCAGTGCATACCTACTTATCTTCAAGTAATTAATAGCATCGCTAAAGTTAGAACAAAATAGAAGAAACAAATACCTCATATCTTTTCTTGATGAAAGCAAACTGTTCTGAAATCATTGGGGAGGAGCATCGGGGAAGTGCGAGGGGAGTTCGAGGGTGTCGAGCGTAGCTCGAAGCGTTCATTTTTGGTGTTAATCAATCACTCCCTACTCAGTTGCTCCTAAACATAACCTAACATTAAACGAACACCAATCTGCAATCAATCTACCCATCTTCAGCTGTAACGAATGAAATATCACAACTTGGAGCACCATGACCACCACACTATAAATTACATCACAAAGCCAAACACTAACTACTCAGAATAAAAAACTCGTGTTACCGCTAAATCTGGTGTGGGGGTAAACAGATGAATTTGTGGACTCTTGGAAAACTTAAATAGCAAACCTAAAACCTGTTCCGCTGGAGCTTGGCCGTTGACTCCAGCCGTACACCTGCAAAAAGTGCGAGACACCGGGGTTGATCCCGGCGACGCACCCTCCGACGCTCAAGTCAATAACCAGAAAAGATTATGAGAGAGCGTAAATTGGCAAAAGATTGATTACCTCTTAATGGTGGTGGATGGGGGGTATTTATAGCTGCCGTTGGGGTCAGATTAGGAATGTAATCCCTGTGATTAGATAAGGAATGTAATCCCTAATCCCCAGTGAAAGGATAGATGTGAATCAGGGCCATTGATTAGTATTAATCAGAAACCCTAATTCTATCCTGCTGGACCGGGTTTAGTTCAGGTTAGGACCCGTACCCAGTTGAGGTGGATCCGTTCGCGGGTTATTGGGTCTTTGGAGAAAAGACCCAGGACCCACTTCAGGCCCGTTTGTGTAGTCAAATTACCATTTTCCCCCTAGGCTTTAAGATTCGCGTCCGATTTGGACGGTTCCGATTTAATCCCATTTTTTAGCCATATCACGAGCCCCCCACTCCTAAAGACTGAGAAGGTTCAGTATTTGAGGAGTAGTTTTACTGTTTATAATGGCTTTCGGAGTTGTATCAGAGTCCAAATGAGGGGTGACGATTCTTTGCATGGGGCAGTATGGTGATTTTCCGGGTTAGTTGCGTGCTCTAAGTTGTCCTTGAGCCCCTCTGGTTTTCTGGCATTTTTTCTTAATTTTTATCTATCTTTCGGATCACTTATTTAATTTTGCGAAGTGTCGATTCGTCGTTCGGGGGTCTTAATCAACCACTCTAGGCAATAATTATTTACTCAGGGGCTCAAAATATTTCTCCGAATTTATAATTAGCTTCTGGAATTTTTAATTAATTTTTCCGAATTTTTAATTATTTTTTTCTCAATTTTTAAATAAATAAAACGATTTTAATAAATAAAAATTAATTTTTAATGCCGAATTATGACGTGGCGCGATCTGGGCCCTTCATCAGCGTTGAGAGTGTTTTTCTGAAAGATCGAGTGGTTGGAATCGCTCGGCAACATTTTCTCCGTGTGAGCAACTCGGATGGCTGGTTGCTCGGATTCCGAGTGATGTAGCTCGGTGACATTTTTTCGTGTGAGCAGCTCGGATCGCCGGTTGCTCGGATTGCTGATTCCAAGCGACGTGGGGTGATCTGAGCTGTTCATTTGGTTGAAGTACGTATTTTGAGGAGATTCGATGGCTGTGGTCGCTCGACGCTCTTTTTCTCTGTATGAGGAGTTCAGATGGCTGATTGCTCGGATTCCGAGCGATGTAGCTCGGCGACATTTTTCCAAGTGAGCAACTCGGATCACTGATTCCGAGCGACGTGGGGTGATCTGAGCCGTCGGATCATGGCGCGGATCTTGAGGTGGGCGCGGTTCTCAAGAAAACACTATCTTGTCATTTTGTGGGCGTGGCACGATCTGAGCCGTTCATCATTTTTGGCACAATTTTCAAAATGATCGGATGATTGGGGTTGTTCGGTCGCATTTTTCTTCAAATGTGCAGCTCGGATTGCCATCTGCTCGGATTCCGAGCGACATTGCTCCGTTCTCTCCTGTATTGTGAGTTGCTCGGAATCCTGGTCGATCGGGTTTGGGGATTCCGAGTTACTTTCTCAGCTCGGATCGCTCCTCGCTCGGATATTTGCTCCGAGGGACGTGGAGCGATCAGGGCCGTGGGATCGTGGCACAGATCTCCAGATAGGCTCAGTTTTGGAGAAAACGCTATCTTGTCGTTTTGTGGCGGTGGCACGATCTGGACCGTCTGATTAAGATCTTGCATGAATTTTGAGGAGAAAGTCGTTTTTCTTCAATTCGCAGCTCGGATTGGCAGTTGCTCGGTTTCCGAGCCTTTTTTATGTGTGATCAGCTCGGATCGCTAGTTGTTCGGATATTTGCTCCGAGGGATGTGGAGCGATCAGGGCCGTTGGATCGTGGCACAAATCTCCAGGTGGCTCAGTTTTCGAGAAAACACTATATTGTCGTTTTGTGGCGGTGGCACGATCTGGGCCGTCTGATTGAGATCTTGCACGAAGTTTGGAGAGAAAGTCATTTTTCTCCAATTTGCAGCTCAGATTGGCAGTTGCTCAGTTTCCGAGCCTTTTCTGTGTGTGATCAGCTCGGATCGCTAGTCGCTCGGATATTTGCTCCGAGGGACGTGGAGCGATCAAGGCCATTGGATCGTGGCACAGATCTCCAGGTAGGCTCAGTTTTCGAGAAAATACTATCTTGTCGTTTTGTGGCGGTGGTGTTGGATCCTGTAGGCAAGACAACAAACACTAGAGGGGGGGGGGGTGAATAGTGTTTAATAAAAACTGCGGAAATTTTTCTCGGTGCAGTCGACTGAGATAAGGACCAGTCGACTGATATGTTCAAAATAATTGAAAATAACAACTCTGTGCAGTCGACTGCTGAATGAGACAGACGACTGAAGGCACAATGAAATTACAACTACAAACGGCACTGACCAGTCGACTGATGGTTCAAGAAGTCGACTGTCCAGAAACTTTTTGCAGAATTAAAATAAACAGAAGTGAATGCAAACACAAGATAATCAATCACAGAGTACACAAGATATATCCTGGTTCGGTCCTCCCGACCTACATCCAGTCCCCAAGCAACCCACTTGAGATTTTCACTATTCTTGAAAAATTACAAGAATACCCTACGGCGTTACGACCACAACCTTGTCTAACCCGTAGTCCTTTCTCTCAACCAGAGAAAGCAGATCCACTCTACAACCAAGAGTGAAAAGACACCGACTCTACAACCAAGAGTCAAAAACACTCTCCAACCGAGAGCAAGAGTACAAGAATACTTTACAGTCAACCTATAGCCTTGTTGGTGTATGTGTTGATGCACGTGGCTAACAAAATAGGTCGACTTCTATACTCAGTCCAGAGCGAATTCAATGCTATACTGGACTGAATGTAGAGAACCAAAGTGTATGAACTTGAAGGCTTTGTTTCTCACAGAAAATCACTTAGAATGTTTTTCACAAGAATGCTCGAGTGTATGAAAATCATGTAGATCTTTTCAGTGAGATCTGAAACTCTATTTAAAGAGTTTGATCTCCTGAACGTTGGGAAAAACAGTTACTCAACTGTCAACCAACGGATCTGAGCTTTTGAGTTTGAAAAAATTCGATTTTGAAAAACAGAAAACGGTCAAAAGCTCTCGAACAGTCGACTGGGTTGCCATATGAGTCGACTGATCAGAGTTTGAATGATTTTAAACAGTTTTGTACTATCAGTCGACTGGCAGAAGCTTAAGTCGACTGGTACTTAAAAGTTAAAATTCTTCAAACTGTTTTGACTTCTTTTTTTGAGGGTTTTTAAGAGACACACATTATGAAATTTTGAGTGTGTGTGTGTGTGTGTGTGTGACAAGGCTTTACATCAGACTAAGACTCAACAGAAACTAAAATACAATGTTTACAAGACACAACAATATAACACATTTGAGCTTGAAGTCTTGAGTCTTGAGTCTTGAATTGAGTCTTGATCCTTGTCTTGAAGTCTTCATCTGTTATCCTTTTGAGCTTGTTCATTTGTTCAGCTAGAATTGTCTTTGGTCTGTGCACTGCAATGTTAGCTGTATAACATAGACACATGTTGCACTATGTTGTGATCATCAAAATCAAGAATCAACATTCTCTCCCTTTTTGATGATGACAACATAATAGCTGATAAACAGATAATATACAAGCATAGTGATGAAATGCTCCCCCTTATAAAAACACAATATGCACACACAAAATAGATGTTATTATAAGGAATGTATCAGTCGACTTAACAATAGATCAGGCGACTGAACAGACGAAAAACATAACGGATGCAGTAGTTAGCAGCAGTCGACTGTATCCCTTGGGGAAGTCGACTGACCAGAGATATTTCAATAACCAGATAGCTGGACTGACCAGAGATATTTCAATAACCAGATAGCTGATGTTGCAATATTAAAAATTCAAAACAAAAATAACACATAACACAGATAGACAAAATGTAACTCAGATATTTTTCTCCCCCTTTGGAATCATCAAAAAGGCACAAAGTAACAAGCGTTTGCATTAAAGAGAAAACAATGATAAAGTCTAATACATAAAAACAAATGCATTAAAAAGAAGATTACATAAAAAAGAAATAAAAATCTTCAATCTTCTTCATCGGAGTCTTCATCATCATCTTGAGAAGGAGGATGAAATTGAGAGGTGAAGAGATGAGTTAGGTTGTCTAGTTTGGAGTCGAGGGTATGGAGTTGGGTATCTACAGAGACTGAGTGCTTCATTAGGTAGGAAACACAGTCATACAAGGTACGAGGGTCATCATAATTGGCTTGAAGAATAGGTGGATCATCAGATGTAGAAGGTTGAGAGGCTCTAGGTCTAGAAGTAGAACCTAAGGGAGCCTGGGAGAGTGGAGGAGACCTAGGGGGTGATCGAGTAGGAGCATCAAGGAGTTTCATACGTGCCAAACTAGCACGATCGAAACACTCATAACGAGTAACAACATTTGTCTCCGAATCTAGATCAACACCAAAAGCTATAAAGACTCTAGTAAGAAAACCTCCAAAAGGTAGAAAATGAGAGTGGTCTTGATTAAGCTTAGAAAAAATAACTTGACCCCAATTAACAGCAATTCTACCAAAAATTGCATATATAGCTTTTTGTAGTTCAATAGAATATTGGTTATAACTACCCTTTTTAGGAAGGATGTTATAGGCTAATATTCTACCTACAAGCTTAGCAATTGGTTTGATATTTTTGCTTGTCATTGGAGGGTCAGAATTAGGTAGGAAAATTCTAGATAAAATAGAAGGATTATCTAAAAGAATTTCATCAAGAGGTAATCCTACATCATCAATACCCAAAATTTCATTAATCCTAGTCGGTGTGAGTGTCATTTTTATATTCTTCACAGACGACCGGATTAGGACATCCCCATTTGGTTTTTGGACTACTCTCATATTTGTATAAAACAAATATATGAGTTGGGGATAGTAATTAGGTTGGTTTGACAAGGATAAAAAATCATAAAGACTGCAGTTTTGGAATAAAGGGATGAGATTGAAACGATCTAGATCATTAAAGTTTACAAATCTTCCAGGAAAGATTTGAATGGTACAAAAGACATACCAACGATCAAGAAGATCGGGACTCAAGAGATATTGGGTGTATTCTTGGGAAGAAGAAGTACCTTCATGAGAACGTTTAGATCGTTTGGGTGCCATAGAAAAGGAAGTGGAAGGATTATACCTAAGAGAAGAGAGAGAGTCAAGCAGGAGCAAGCACAAGCAGCACTGAGAGAGCAGATCACCTTCTTCTCCAAAAGCTAGGGTTTTGAAATTGGGGGTAAAAGCTTGAAATCGGTAAGGGGTTAAAACGGCTGGTAAAGAGGGTTTTAACTGTGAGTGAACGGCTGAGATCAAGGAGAGGTGAAATCGACGGTGAGGATTAAAGATCACGGGTGAAAAGATAAGTGATTTCCATCTCAAAAGACGTGATGAATAGTCGCTGAAGATGATTTAGCTCGCGACAGTCGACTGGTAGGGAGATCAGTCGACTGAGTCGAGAAGAAAATAAACATTTTATGTCGACTAATTAGTCGACTGGTATAGGAACCAGGCGACTGGTCAAAAAAATTGGTATGTATTAAAAAGCCAGTACAGTCGACTTACTCAAAAGTATAGTCGACTTAACAGTAACAATTTTCAGCAAATATCAATAAAATCACAAATTCCAAGTTCTCGTCTTAAATTAATGAAAGTATCTTCTTTAAGGGGCTTGGTAAATATATCTACTACTTGTTTATCAGTAGAGATAAAGTTTAAAGATATATCTCCTTTTAAAACATGATCACGTAGAAAATGATGTCGAATATCAATATGTTTCGTACGTGAATGTTGAATCGGATTTTTAGATAAATTAATTGTACTGGTATTATCACACATAATTGAGGGTTTCTCAAATGAAATACCATAATCTAATAAGATTTGTTTCATCCATAAAATTTGTGCACAAGCCAAACTTGCAGCGATATACTCAGCTTCTGTAGTTGATAGGGATACGGAGTTTTGCTTTTTACTGCACCAAGATACTAGGGAATGTCCCAAAAAGTGACATGTACCACTAGTACTCTTGCGATCAGTTTTGCTTCCAGCAAAATCGGCATCGCTATAAGACAAAAGTTGAAAATTATCGGTGCGTGGATAAAATAAACCATATTTAGATGTGCCTTTAATATATCTTAAAATTCGTTTCACTGCTTTTAAATGAGACTCTTTAGGACTAGATTGATATCTAGCACATAAACATACACTGAACATAATATCTGGTCTACTTGCAGTAATATATAAGAGTGAACCAATCATACCTCGATAGAGTTTTTGATCAACACTCTTACCTAATAAATCTTTGTCAAGAGTAGTAGTAGTAGCCATAGGTGTGGATTTACTACTAGTACTATCCATGTTAAAACGTTTGAGTAATTCCTTTGCATATTTGCCTTGATTGATAAATATGCCATTTGAGGACTGTTTAATTTGAAGTCCAAGGAAATAATTGAGTTCACTCATGTGACTCATCTCAAATTCATTTTTCATGGTATTAGCAAATTCTTGACATAGATTATTATTAGTAGAACCAAAAATTATATCATCAACATATATTTGTATGATTAAGATATCATTCTTAACTCTTTTGATAAACAAACTAGTGTCTACTTTACCTATTTCAAATCCTGTTTCTAAAAGAAAAGTTTTTAAACGATCATACCAAGCACGAGGTGCTTGTTTAAGACCGTATAAAGCATTTTTCAATTTATAAACATGATCTGGAAATTGTTCATGTTCAAAACCTGGTGGTTGTTTAACATAAACATTTTCCTTAATAAACCCATTAAGAAAAGCACTTTTCACATCCATTTGATAAAGTATAAAATTCATAAAACAAGCAAAAGATAATAAAATACGAATAGATTCTAGTCTAGCAATAGGAGCATATGTTTCATCAAAATCTATACCTTCTTCTTGATTATATCCTTGAGCAACTAATCTAGCTTTGTTCCTTACAACTTGTCCTGATTCATCTAACTTATTTTTGAATACCCATTTGGTACCAATGATAGTCTGATCAGGAGGTCTAGGAACTAAATCTCATACATCATTTCTTATAAATTGGTTTAGTTCATCTTGCATGGCATTCATCCAATATTCATTCTCACAAGCTTCTTGTATATTTTTCGGTTCAAAATCCGACAAGAATGCTGTATGAGAGATCATATTAACATGTGAACGTGTCTGAATACCATGGGAGATGTCACCAATTATTAAGTCATGAGGATGATCTTTAACTTCAACAAATGACTTTGGTAAAGTTGAAGATATCATAATCGAATCAGTCGACTTGACTTGTTCTTCAGTCGACTGCTTTACGTCAGTCGACTGGGAGACCTTATCAGTCGACTTATCAGATAGATTAGTTTGCTCTAAGGATTTAATCACATTATCTAAAGGTGATAAATCAGTTTCATCATCATTATTTAAGGTTGATGAAGGTAAGGATTCATCGAATGTAACATGCATTGATTCTTCAATAGTCATTGTAGACTTATTGAAAATTCTATATGCTTTACTCCTATTTGAGTATCCTAAAAAGATACCCTCATTAGATCTAGGATCAAATTTGTCTAAATTATCTTTTGTGTTTAGAATAAAACACTTGCAACCAAATGTCTAAAAGTAAGAGACTTTAGGAATTTTATTAAAAAATAACTCGTAACAAGTCTTCTTTAGTTTAGGTCTTAGAAGAATTCTATTTAAAACATAACAAGCTGTAGCAACCGCTTCATCCCAAAAATGCTTTGGTAGATTGCTTTCAACAAGCATAGTACGTGCGCATTCTTGCAAAGTCCTATTTTTCCTTTCAACCACTCCATTTTGTGGTGAAGCTCTAGGAAATGCAAATGAATGTGTTATACCATTCTTGTTGCAATATTCTGTAAATGTTTCATTTTCAAATTCTCCACCATGATCACTTCTAATAGTGACTATGGTTAGAGATTTTTGATTTTGAACATGTTTACAAAAATGTGCAAATTCCTCAAAAACATCATTTTTATGTTTTAAAAAGAATGTCCAAGTGAATCTTGAAAAATCATCTACTAAAACAAACACATAGGTACTTTTATTTAAAGATGCAACTCTAGTAGGGCCAAATAAATCCATATGAATTAATTCAAGTGGCCTACTAGTAGAGATTACGTCTTTTGTTTTAAAAGTGGATTTGATTTGTTTTCTTAGTTGACATGCATCACATAACTTATCCTTTTTAAAAGATAGTTTTGGCAGTCCTTTAACTAGGTTATATTTAGATAATTTTGAGAGATTTTTCATGTTCACATGTCCAAATCTTCTATGCCATAACCAAGATTCATTGTTAGAGGCTATTAAACAAAAATCATTTGAAAAATCAATTGCATTCAAACACAATTCATAAATATTATTTTTACGAAAACCTTGAAAAACAACATTTTGCATAGTAGAATCATAAATCAAGCATGCATCTTTTTCAAAAACTATTTTATACCCTTTATCACATAATTGACTAATGCTTAAAAGATTATGCTTTAAACCATTAACCAATAGCATATTTTCTATAATTGGGTTAGATATTTTACCGACCATGCCAATACCGATAACTTTGCCTTTGTTGTTATCTCCAAAGGTGACGGTTCCTCCATCTATACTTTGAATGGTGGATAGTAGGTTGGCATGCCCTGTCATGTGTTTTGAACATCCGTTGTCTAATATCCAGCGTTCTTTCTTGGGTACCTATAAAAAGTTTAAGGTAAATATGGTACCCTTTTTATTGGGTCCAAAACACATTAGTTTGGGGGAAACCAAACCCATGAAGAGTTTGATCTTCCTCCATAAGCAGGAATATAATAAGTAGAATTACATACATTTAATATATATGAGTTAATATAAGCAATTCTATCATTCTGATTCAGACTGACTGGAACCCATACTAATTTGTTCTGTCCAGTTGACTTACCAGTGTCCTTCAGTCGACTATTGGTGTACATCAGTCGACTGGTAGATACACTAGGTCGACTTATAAGAGGTTTTGATCTCATCGAATAAGATCCACTTTCTCTGGACAGACGACTGGTTGTATGGTTCAGTCGACTTAACCGAACGTTAGTTTTGCTTTTATCACTGAAATTAACAACCTTTGGCTTTGCAAAGAAATCATACAACTTGTGTGTAACACTAGAAATAGATGCTGACTTATTTTTACTAGTGTTTACTACAGGAGATTCTTTTACAGAAGATTTTTTAAAACCAAGTCCAAATTTTTGACTAGATGTAACTTGATGATGAAGCATATCATTTAAATTCTCTTTGCCTTTGTTAAACTTAGATACGTTCTTTGAAATCTCTTCATAATTCTTTTTGAGAGTTTCAAGATCAGTATCTAAACTTGCAATGCGAGAATTTAAGGATTTTACTTCCTTATCAAGTTTAAGATTTTCTTGATTAAGTGTTTGATTCACTTTCTCAAGATTCTTAACTCTAATCTTTTCTTTCTTCAATTCTTGGAATATTTCATTAAAAGCATCAAGAAGATCTTCGGAATCATAATCATTACTTACATGCTCTTGTGCAGCCATGAAACAAACATTTGCCACTTCGTTATTTTCATCCGTTTCTTCTTCGGAAGATGAATCACTATCATCCCATGTAGCTTGATAAGCCTTCTTGTTTTTGGCAAATTTGTTCTTTGGATATTTGTCCTTCTTGAAGTTGGATGATTTTCCCTTGTTCTTTGCATTTTCTAAGGGACAATCCTTCTTCATGTGACCTATTTTATTGCACTTCTTGAATTTCCGAGTGAACATTGCTATTTCTTCTTCATCTTCTTCCTCATCTTCTGAGTCTGTCATGGCTTTAAAAGCCAATGATTTCTTCTTTGCTTGGTGTGATTCTGTATCTTTCTTTCGATCTTCAAGTTGGAACTTATATGCCATGAGATTGCCAACAAGATTCTCGAGAGTAAGTGTTGACAGGTCATTCGCTTCCTCTATTGCTGTGGTCTTCTTCTCCCATTCTGGAGTGAGTGCACGCAAGACTTTTCTGACCATCTCTGCTTGAGTATAAATCTTTCAAGTGCCACTAGAGAGTTTGTGATGTCTGTGAATCTGGTAATCATCTCAGACACAGTCTCATTGTCCTTCATTCTGAACATCTCAAACCTGTGGACAAGAACAGAAATTTTAGACTCTTTTACTTTATTCGTTCCTTCATGTGTTACCTCGAGTGTATGCCAAATTTGATGTGCGGTTGTAGCATTTGATACACGGTTGAATTCTTCCTTTGTAAGTGCACAAAATAAGGCATTCATTGCTTTGGCATTGTTCATAGTCTGATTCTTTTGATCATCATTCCATTGTGCATATAGAATGGTAGGAGCAGTGTATTCCGTCTCTGTCATTTGCCATATCTCATAGTTGATTGATTGGAGATAGATTCGCATTCGGCACTTCCAATAATTGTAGTTCGTTCCATCAAATAGTGGTGGCCGTTGTGTAGATTGGCCTTCATGGTACTGATTTGTATTTGAAGTAATTGTCATAGCCTGTAACCTTGCTCTGATACCAAGTGTTGGATCCTGTAGGCAAGACAACAAACACTAGATGGGGGGGGTGAATAGTGTTTAATAAAAACTGCGAAAATTTTTCTCGGTGCAGTCGACTGAGATAAGGACCAGTCGACTGATATGTTCAAAATAATTGAAAATAACAACTCTGTGCAGTCGACTGCTGAATGAGACAGACGACTGAAGGCACAATGAAATTACAACTACAAACGGCACTGACCAGTCGACTGATGGTTCAAGAAGTCGACTGTCCAGAAACTTTTTGCAGAATTAAAATAAACAGAAGTGAATGCAAACACAAGATAATCAATCACAGAGTACACAAGATATATCCTGGTTCGGTCCTCCCGACCTACATCCAGTCCCCAAGCAACCCACTTGAGATTTCCACTATTCTTGAAAAATTACAAGAATACCCTACGGCGTTACGACCACAACCTTGTCTAACCCGTAGTCCTTTCTCTCAACCAGAGAAAGCAGACCCACTCTACAACCAAGAGTGAAAAGACACCGACTCTACAACCAAGAGTCAAAAACACTCTCCAACCGAGAGCAAGAGTACAAGAATACTTTACAGTCAACCTATAGCCTTGTTGGTGTACGTGTTGATGCACGTGGCTAACAAAATAGGTCGACTTCTATACTCAGTCCAGAGCGAATTCAATGCTATACTGGACTGAATGTAGAGAACCAAAGTGTATGAACTTGAAGGCTTTGTTTCTCACAGAAAATCACTTAGAATGTTTTTCACAAGAATGCTCGAGTGTATGAAAATCATGTAGATCTTTTCAGTGAGATCTGAAACTCTATTTAAAGAGTTTGATCTCCTGAACGTTGGGAAAAACAGTTACTCAACTGTCAACCAACGGATCTGAGCTTTTGAGTTTGAAAAAATTCGATTTTGAAAAACAGAAAACAGGTCAAAAGCTCTCGAACAGTCGACTGGGTTGCCATATGAGTCGACTGATCAGAGTTTGAATGATTTTAAACAGTTTTGTACTATCAGTCGACTGGCAGAAGCTTAAGTCGACTGGTACTTAAAAGTTAAAATTCTTCAAACTGTTTTGACTTCTTTTTTTGGGGGTTTTTAAGAGACACACATTATGAAATTTTGAGTGTGTGTGTGTGTGTGTGTGTGACAAGGCTTTACATCAGACTAAGACTCAACAGAAACTAAAATACAATGTTTACAAGACACAACAATATAACACATTTGAGCTTGAAGTCTTGAGTCTTGAGTCTTGAATTGAGTCTTGATCCTTGTCTTGAAGTCTTCATCTGTTATCCTTTTGAGCTTGTTCATTTGTTCAGCTAGAATTGTCTTTGGTCTGTGCAGTGCAATGTTAGCTG